>CM046837.1:28859731-30334731 GCA_025618425.1 Heliocidaris tuberculata | reverse complement strand
GTTAGAGTATAGGAAATTTACAGGGGAGTAAATTTTGCCGGAGCATGTGTGTTACAACCCAGAAAATAACTTAAGGACGCAGTGCTAAAGGTCCCATGTGCAAACAATTGGAAATTCCATTGTCAGGATGGAGGTCATCACAGTCTATTGAGCTTTTTGATATATTTCGCGTTTGAGTTTGATTCATGTACTTTGGGGAAAAAGCCTATATTAATCACGGTACTTCCTTTTAAAAATGGGATCCGCCCCTTAAAAAGAATATCGTATACATTGCCTTGTTATTTACTCAGTAGAGTGCAGTGGGTATGTCTAAAGGACGCATGCATCTGATATTATGAAAAGCTGGGAAGGAGGAATGGGGCATTTGGTTACATGTCGTTTTTCCGAAAGTTCATTGACCCGAAGCTTGTTAATTCAGATAAATAAAAAGGGTCCTAATTCCGGAGGTTCATAATTTTAAAAGAAATTAAATAAAACAAAATTTTATGTTCGGAATTACGAAATTTCGGAATAATGAAAATTTTTCGAAATCATGGACCTTCGGAATAACGAAACTTAGGGGAAAAATGAATCTACGGAGTAAGGCACTAAATGTTCGAAATTATTTTTCGGAGTAATAATTCCCCTGGTCACAAAAAGCATGGGCCGGTCCATCCTCATAAGTATTTCTGTTTTGGGAATGATAAAGCTTCGGAATTACGAACCTTCCAAAATACCGCGCCCGCCCCGCCCCCTACGGCCTACCCCGTCTATTTTAAAAGGCAGGGTATCTCAGAGTCACTTACTCAGTTGAGTTTTAAGCCATCTTCTTTTTAGTGGGACACGAGGGGTTTATTTGTAGGGCAAACACATTATGCAATATTTTTGTCAAGTACATATATTAATAGTAATAATGATAATAATAATGGTGGCTTCCTGTATAGTGCTCAGGTCAGTCACAACGTGACGCTCATGGCGCTCCAACATTATTACCCCGGTCATAGTCGGGGGTAATAATTGTTGAATCATTGTTGAATCATTTGGTTGTCAAATCATTACATATAAGTAGTGCTGATTTTGTTTCCCTCGTCATAATTTGAGAGGTGTTAATTTTATGCATGTCATTTTATTGACGTATAACTGCGTCAGCGACGAATGCGTTCTTTGACGAGCCATGTGAGGGTGACAACTGGCAAAATTAAAAACTCACTGCCAAATAAACAGTGCAAAACATTCTTTCGAATTACTTGTGTATGGTTCAAAGTCCTTCATAGGCTTGATCGGCAAATAAAATGACCCCCGTGCGACTGGCATTACATTGAACACGTTATGATGAATAACAATATTACTTTCATTTACATATATCACTGGAATATTGCAGACTCTGGAGACTGAAAAGAGAGGGGTAGGGTGACAGAAAACGACTCATTTCATTTCATGATCACAAGTCTGAACTCGTCTTTTCTTTTTTGTCTCTTTGATCGATTAATTAAAAAATACCTTTGTTCATCCACGTAGCTGGCACTCATCAAAGGTTATCATGGTGAAATATATACCTCAATCCGTTTTATATTGTGGGAAGTAAATACGCTAGAGGTGATCATTGACCTACCAACATTATTTGGTCTCAGTATACAACGTGGCCGACAAAATAGATGAATCAAAACACATACAGATGAAGGATAAACGGGGATTGATAATAAATGACTTGAACTGATTAAAGTACACATTCAAAGAAAATCACAAATATGATAAATAATGTATCACTAGAAACTGGCAAGTTAACAGATAGCAATCGTATCAGTTTAAAGTCAACTACATATCAGGTAATTAAACAATAATAGAAATAAAACTACCTCCCAGCATCTGCGATATACAAGCGCTTCGCCAAAAAAATAACAATGTTTCAATGACGTCAATAAAGGGAACAATCCTGTCCAAGCAGACGACGTCCCATAAAGAATGAACATAAGTGCAGTGCAGTTATTTCTCAAATTATAAAGAATTTAGTGTATTCAAACGTGCCCATATTTCACACCATTCTAAAATGGGAATGAAACAGATTCTGATTACTGAAATCTTTTGTTTGTAAATATATAGGATGAGGGTTAATGAACAATCAAAGAAACCACACTTTCAAATTGAAAAGCCTGCTGAATGATTGCAAGGACGGTATTTATCCCTCATTCAACGCCGAACGTCCAGCGGTGTATGCAGCTGTGAATGAAATGGCGTCTATTTTGTTTACAAGCAACCGATTCCTTTATTCTTGTAACGCTTCATTTTCCATCCAAATAAACCCATGCACGGGGTTTAGAGTGAGGTAATATATGTATTAAACATAGTAGACTAATGCTAGTGAAGTGAAATAACTGAAGAGAAGATGACAAAACAGGCACTGAAAATATGTGTGATGTTATGGGACATCGTCTGCTTGTGCAATTAACGTCCTCCCTTTGACGTCACACATTTCAGCGGCTTTCGGAGAGCTGTTCAGGTGCTATGTCGGGGCTGTATTTTAGCAATTTGTAATTGATAATAATCATTACTTCGAATGTTTGCAAGCGTCGAATTTTGACAAACTTGTCCGGTCTAAGCTTCACCTACGCAATAATGAAAATTAAGTCAGTTTTAAAAATCAATGAATATCTACTTTAATCAACTCTCGGAAATATTCAATAACACTGAAGCACTCAGCAATATGTTGCAGTTTAGCAACAGTACTGATACTGACAAAATGCCAGAGAGATATCAGGCTGAAATTGCGTTAAACCAAAGTCAAATTTGTTTACTTTTAGCAAGTCTTCTAATCACTGGAGTGGGGTATAAATCCCCCTATAACTTTGAGGAAGGGGATGGCCTGTACAAATGACCCTTCTTTTTAATGAAAATATAATCATTAAAAAAATTAAAATTAGATGTTGGACGATTTTGACAAAATTTAAAGTGACACTTATAGTAATAAAAATTTCCTCCTTAACATGATATTAAAGTGACAGTAAACTGAAGCTCCCTATGGTGCCATTTTTAACAGGATTTAAAAGGTGTCTGTGCTTCTCATTCTCCCATCATGCCCCATTCTAGTTTGTAGAAGCTTAGAATGTACCGGTAGGCATGGAAGGCAATTTTCGACATTTGCAAAGTCAAAGTTATCAGTTTGTAATATAAAATGTGCCAATTATCCAAACAAGCTGTTTGTCAAAATCTAAATAAAATGCAATTAATTTTCAAATTATAATCTAATCTAGCAGTCACTGTAAGATGGCGCGGTCCAAGTTTTACCAGTTTAATGCCACTTTAAGATACTAAAAATAGGTTTCGAACGTCCTAAATGAGTCCATGTTTTTACTTCAAAATCTCACTTCAATCTCCATTACGAATGTGTTTTCTACGAGTGCAATTTCGACGCCTAATTGCGATCATCCCCCCCCCCCCCTCCCTCCTAATAAGAACGAATTAACCTACTGGTTCTCATAGTTGCAAACACCTTCTGTGACAAAAATTTGTACTCTGTATTAACTCATTTATTTGTATTCTGTACCAGTGAATAAACAAATTTCCGAAAGAACAATAAATATTCATTTCAGTTCAGTTCAAATTAAACTAAAGAAGAAAAGTCAGTCATGGTTGTGGTGTGTACAGACTCTTCCATCGAATTACTATTCAAAACCGCACCATACGTATTTGTACATTGCAATTTTTTATTTGATTGCCCATGTTGACACCTGATCGCAGCTGATATTTCTTGACCTAAAATTGCAGCATTGCCAAATGTATCGGTATTTTCTCCATGATCGTTGACTTATGCAAATCCACAACTACGAAGCATGCACACACAAATAAATAATAATCGTTTGATAAACTAATCTCTGAACAAGATTCAGCAAGAAAAAGAAAATACTTGTATATTTTATGTAGTTTCAGCGCTGCAGCTAACATCCACGTAACATTTTTACAACGCCTTTATTCTTTGTTATATATAATACGGGAAGTTATAAGTTCATGCAAAGATACTTCACTCTTCAGCTGAATGAGTTTAGATTAGCTGAGACTCTAGTTTAATCTATCTAATAGAGGTGATTGCAATATTACTGATTCCTAATGGGCGCAGCCCCGAAGGTGTTGAGATCCCGATAGATTAGCTTGTGTACATGTCCAGGATGTATCTTTTGTTTTATATCCGTCACCTTTGAATAGTTAGTTTTACTGCATTTTGTAAAATAAGAAATACATGATTATGTACACTCTTAAAATGTTGGGTAAATTTAGTTGGGTAACTGCTGGTTGGTTAGAAATATTCCCAATTCTGGGCTATTATTAACCAACTGGACACTCGAGTGGTGTAACCAATATTGGTCAATACTTTTTACCTAAATATTGGGCATATATTTACCAACAGTATTTGGTAATTATGGGTTGGGTACTTGTTGCCCTGTAGTTGTGTAATTTTGTCACATTTCCTTTGCCAGTTGGGTAAATTTTGTTGGGTAACTGATGGTTGGTTAGAAATTCGCTTTTGCCCAACTTGTGGTAAATATTTTTACCCAATATTGGGGAAAACACTTATATGAATATTCATGAATTTTTAGTAGCGTATGGTTTGGGGTGGCCCGATTTACTAACTGTCACCGAATGCATAAAAAAATATAATGGGTATATAAGAGCTTGCACTAGTTTGCACTAACTGGATAGGATAGGACTAGGATAGGATAGGTTAAGATATAGGATAGGATAGCTTAAAATAGGATAGGTTAGGATTGATTAGGTTAAGACCCAGAAGGACGTAACAAGCAGATTTCATTTTTTTAACCTAGGTTGGAGGAAAAAGGAAACAATAAATTGGGCAGCTGAATTTGCCCAACCACATGATATTTGTTACCAAACAGCTGAACAAATAGAGGGTTGGGCAATCCTATTGGGTAAGATTGGTTGGGCAATAATTACCCAACTGAGAATATAACCAACAGTTGGGCAATTGTAGAGTTGGGTAAAATCTAATGGGTCACCAACTGATGGGCAATTTAATTTGCCCAACAACATAGTAAATGGATTGCCCAACATCAGTTGGGCAAATTTTAACCAAAAGTTGTGTGGACAGTATGTTGGGCATTTTTTTGCCCAACTTTTTTAAGAGTGTATGAAACAGAAATGACTTCATCACTGGCCAAATGACACGTCAATAAACTACGTCATTTTCATCCAGCAAGGGAAAATATTGCAAACACTGAAACTTTGACGTCACAGCTGAGGATAATAGTAGCTATTCTAATAGTATACATAATTTATGTACGGTCAGCTAGATCAGGTGAAGTACTCTTGAGCAATCAATGTACAGGATATTTTTTTGAGGGGGATATAAAGTGTAATAAGCTCAAAAACTCTTGCATTGGTTTTTATGGTCTTTTTAGAATTTATAGTCCCAGTGCACACAAAGCTTTTTACCTGGATTTATATATAAGAATTATATTGGATATTATTGAAAACAAACCATAAGAATATAGTACGTTGCGACCATCTTGAAAGCTCTGTGAATGATATTTATGCGCTCTATCTTTATCTGAGTTAAAATCTTTATAGTTCGCTCATAACTTACTGACAAATCGCCTGTTTATGGTTTACGCCCCTTCGAGTCAACAATGAAACAAAAGTCCAGACAAGACGTACATGTCGCCAAATATATGTTTCCTTTACCGTATTGTTTATAAACTTTCCACAGCACGTTTTGCAGTGGTAAGCCCGAATAATAACAAGACAACTTGTATCGTTCACTTGGCTGCTATGTCGTGTATTAAACAAGACTCAATGCCATGTGTCAAATCAAGTGAATCAGGACGATTATTCCAGGGGCGGTGACATCTTGTCATGTCGAAGGGGAGGAGGGGGTGGGGGGGGGGCATAACATTCAAGAAAACTTGGCGACCGGGCGATTAGGGGTCTGCGAAAGTACCACCCCCCATCCCCATTGCATTTAGGAGTATATAAATAATAATAATAATAAATACAACATTTGTAATCGATCTAGTACACTATTCTGAGGGGCAGAGGGATATCAGTAGGAATAATTTACATGTATGAAAACTTTGCATTCTGGTGACACTAAATTATACATTATTATGCGAGGTCGCAAAGCGAAGAACATTTTTGCATTGATGTGACGCAATTCTCCAGCGAGAAGACAAATGTGGATTAAATGATCCAGATAACAGGATCGTAATAATTTCGGGGGAATGGGGCAGTCCTCCTCCCCCATGATGTTGAAATTTGCTGTGTATCATCATAAGCGACGTATTCATTCGTTGGCCAGTACCCCCTTCCTCATCCCGACGGCGGTCGGACGACGCCCCTTTCGGAAAGTACAGAGTCGTCCAATAGAGTAAGCTTGGTGGGTGATTGTCGGGTTTAGGGTAGTACCTTGGAGTATCTTATCTACACTCCGTGATACCCTTTCACGCAGTTCAACAATGCTACTCAAGTGTAATCGCAGAAGCGAACACTTTAACATATTGACTTGTTGAATTCACACACTAATGCGTGATCTTTGCCCCACGTAATCTTTCCTAAATTTAACCAATCTACCTACTGTGCGATGACATCTAGTCATGCTAGTGAAATGGAAACGTTATAAAATTCCAAATAGCTACTACAACGCCTAACTGGACTAAATTTCGAAGAAATAACGATGAAACATGAAATATCATATTAAAGAATACTCCAATTAATTATATCATATTATAGAATACTCCAATTGATTATATCAAAATATGAAAAAGATGTTATTTCATGAAATGTGACAATATATATAACAGGATTCATACATGTCTGTAATATGAAGGAGCAAAATAAATGTTCGAATGGTAGTAAGCAATATGTTAAATTTAAATATCTTTTAGAATTTGACTAAGGTCATGTTTTTAAAATTTATTTTTGATTTGAAATTTTCCTTGTTTTTATAAAAATATATACTTTTAGATCATATTTGTTCGTTCAGATCAACTACAAAAAATCTTACAATATGTGAAAAAGTGAATGACAGTTTTTAACCGGTCTTATAATTGTCTTTTTGTCTCATTTAAATATCAGCGTCTTGGTCTGAAACCAAAAATGAGTATTTTCAGAGCTCTTTTGGAACTTTCCAGACCAAAAACATTTATTGCCTTTGTGTTAATCAATAAGAGATGTTAAAATCAATCGAGTTAATCAAAACTATTATCAATTTTGCTCCTTTAGATTACATGTAAGGTTAATATCGAATAATTTGATATAATTTGAGACGGTAATCTTAATCTATCTATCCTGTAATTCAAACAAAGAACAAGAACAAAATTTTCTCTTGGTGACCGTGCATCCATAGCTGCCGTGTTAAAGGAACCAGTTACCTCCTAATATCCGTTCCATAAACACTTTGGATTGTTTTAAGTCAAATTTGAAAACAGTCCTTTTTTCTAAAGCATACAGTTAAAATGTGATTTCAACACAGATTTGTAGTATTTTTCAGTCCATTCCATTAATTTTCTACCTTCTTGCTTGTCTCATTTTCATCATGCGCCTCGGAATAGTTACTATATAGATGGCTCAATATAAGTGCGTTGTATTATTATTATCATTATTATTAATATTATTATTATCATTATCATTATTATCATTATTATTATTATTATTATTATTATTATTATTATTATTATCATCATCATCATCATTATTATTGTTATTATTGTTATTATTATCATCATCATCATTATTATTATTACGATTATGATTCTGCGAAATTGAATTCCATTGGCAGCTGCAATTAGTGTTTTAAACGTTACTTTTCCTTGTTGATAAAGACTATAGTGACTAATACCTGCCTGCATCTTAATAATGGGCAATTCTACATGGGAAAACAACAACGGCAAAATTTAATTTCAGATTTATACTAAAGGAAATCAGTTTAATAGTCCCATATATGCAAATCCTTAAATCACAATAATCTGAAAAAAACTTTTCCCACATCGCAATCAGGATTAGCACAATGCATGATTGATTCATGGAAATGAGAACTTCAAAAATGCAAAAATTTTCTGGTAATTCCGTTACCAAAGTTATATACCTCAATATAATTAATGTTAGTGGACACTTTGGGGTATGATATAGTTCAGGTGAAAGAATGATAACATATGCAGATTACGAATTGGTGAGAAGGGGACGGAAGTCCAAAATTAGTGCATATCCTTCAAAAATGTGAGCAAAATATCCCTCATTTGTCATTCCGTTACCATGGAATTGCCCTAATAAGAATATATATATATATATATATATATATATATATATATATATATATATATATATATATATATATATATATATATGTATATATAATTCGACTGAAGTGCATTACAAGCATCATTAATATTACGAGACATTTTTAATGGCATATTAGTTTTAATGGTCCAAAATCATTATAACATTAAGTAACTCCACTTTTCATGATGAGACATGTCTTGGAATAGTAATAGGTCAGCATCATCAGTTATAATTATTCTTTTGTAATTATTGGCAGGAGGGCAGGGGGCACATGAATAGTCCCCCTCTTTCTCCCCCTCTCCCCCTTTATCTCTCTCTCTCTCTCTCTCTCTCTCTCTCTCTCTCTCTCTCTCTCTCTCTCCCTCCCCCTTCTCTCTGCCAAGGACCTGTAACAGGTGGAACTGGACTGCCGCCAAAATATGATATTCCTAAACAGTTACAAGTTCATCAACAGATTCAAGCTAGCTATAGGCATCAATTATTTAGCCTCTTATCATTCTAGTCATGTTCTACATGGATTACAAGGAAATCAATTAAAAACGTTAAACTGCAATTCGTGCATATCTATCCCAATCTGGAATCGATATCGGCGTTCCATTTCGGAAATGTTACTGAAGAACATCCATGATCTGATTATCTAGATTGCATGCACCCTTCTGGTTTTTGGAATATGATTATAGTGGTATTATTTCAATAGCCTTGAATGTAGTTGTCGCCAGGAACAGCTTTTACGCTTTCTTGATTGTAACTATAATAAGTAATATGTATATTTCAGACGCATGCAGTGAGCCGACTCCCTTTTCTGTTCATAGATTTTACATGATTATGCATGGCTTGCATGTGCACTATTATAAAGCGATAACCCCCCCCCCTTTTTTTTTTCTTCTTACAATCTTCCTTCATAACTAAGCGTCCTCGTTCCTCATCATGTTAATAGTGCGAAACGTGCAATTACGATGATAATTATAACGACTGCTGTTCAATCTAGGCTGGCAGTGACATGAAAGGAAATCATTTTAACATTGCCTGATATTAAACAAATACTAATCTGATTTTTTTAAAGCAATTATTCGCGATGGGAGTTCAAGTCTAAATTACATTTATGACTATATGAAAAGGATTAGTGCAATAAAAATGCCAAGGGTATTGACAGTGAGGTAAGATCATTTTGCTTGGCACTTGTCTATACCATTACCTATGCTTAATAGCGATTTTATTAAGCCACGTAAAATTGTTTCCTAGATTATCTATGTTATTTAAATATTTGATATATTTCCCACATGTAATAGTGCTATTGGATCAGTTTCAACACAGTCCAAAAAGTTTCAGTTCATTTGTAGATGCACTTCAAAGGCTCAAAACAAGGGGAAATTGTATTATATCAATGAGTTGTGTACCCCCCATTACATTGTCTAGATGTCTCTTTTCTTTAATATTCATTTCATTTTATGTGAAAAAAAAAAAAATGAGAAAGAAAATGAAGGAAGGAGAAGGGGACGAGAAACTAGAAAATATTTTCATTTGACCATATTCTCATTTTGAAATGTGTTAGATTCAATAAATAAACGTGTAAGGCCGTATATCTCATTCTATCATTTGATGTTAATAATCACATGATTCTAAACATTCCTTGTTCAAATGAGGTGCATTAAGGAGATGTCTGACAGCTTTTCCCTTCTTCAAACTACCCCCTTTCGTTCCTCTTTTATTAAGATGTTTTTACCAAGGATTCCTCTTTCACCGAGACACTGTCAGACATAGCGGTTTCAGATCGTTAGATTAGATAAGCTTAGCTGTAGAGAGTCATTCGTATTGTACAAGTCATTGCAATGGAAGGTTCAGTATCATTTCTGTCATCATAATCAAGTTCATGGCATAAGTTAAAGGAACTAGACAAAATTTTGTAGGTCGTATATTGAATAAGGATTAAATGATGTCATAAATAATTGTCTGATCTTTTTGTAAGCCCAGATATGGATTTAGATTAAGCATTTTATACCATAACTGGTGAAAGTCTTTATAAGGAATCTGTTTTACTGATATGGCTTCAAAGTTACGTTTTCTTACTTTTATATTTATTTTTTTTTCTTTATAATTTGTTACTATATGTAAAAAGTAATATATTGCATTAAAAAAAAAAAACATGTTATCCAGCTTTAGTCGATTTCATGGTCCATTTTTGGTAATACGTTCAATTATATCGAAAAAAAAAGACAATAAAAAGGTAAGAAGACATGCAGGTCATGACAATATTATGGCATCTTTAAATTATATTGCGGTAACAGAACCCATGGCCATGAAAACAAGACTATCCTAGGATAGGAAGACAATCAATGAGCCGTTGAAAGTAGTTTTCCGGGTCCACGGTATGCCTTTTTTTTTTTTTTTCGATGGGTCATAATGGGTCATAAATGTGGGTCATATAGCGAAGAGCACTTCACGGATCTTCATGTATTCTTTGTATTTCTGCCCACAGCACTTGTTTGTCTGTCTGTCTGTCTGTCGCTCCGCCTGTTTTGTGTCTTGATACATGTACTCCTCCTGTCTCTGTGTTTGTGTATTTGTTTGTCTGTTTGGCTGCATATGCCTGTCTCTAATTCTTAATTTATGCAAGATATTGTCAAAAAGATGTGTCTATCTGTCTGTCTGTTTATTCTGTCCCGATAAACGTTTTTCTTTTTTTCCCCCTTCCTGTTTCTGTATGTTAATTTCTTAGTCTGTTTTGTCTGTTTCTATGTCGCCTGTCTGTCTGTATATCTCTCTTCCCATTTCCATTTCCTTTTTGCTATACTTCCTCGCCTTTCTCCGAGCGTATTATAAGGAATATTTACATTTCTCTGTATATCCAATATTTGTATCATACTTCTCGCGCACCCCCGACCCCTCCCTTCCCTCTCTGTTTAAACCTTTCTTTCTATATATCTGTCTATCCCTCTCCGTTATTCGTTCCGATTTTGGCACAAATATAATTCCCCCTTTTTACCCCCTTCTCTGTTTGATATTCTTCCGGTCGACTCACACCCCGTCATGACATCCATGGTCAACTTGTTCAATGATTCACCGTCTGTGTAACATACATTAACAACTGACAGGCCGGGTGTGAGTTGTCTCCACCCCACTCCCTCCTCCTGTCCCACACAAACACTGTCCAAGATCAGCACAGTGTAAAATATTGCATATATTCTGTTGGAGAGAAGACAATTCTACTGGAGAGAAAACAACAGGAAAAAAATTGAGCTTCCTGGCCCGATGGGGAATCTGTGCAAGAGCTTAAGAATATGAAAACCAGTCATGGGCATTTTCTATATAGTAAGATAAGAAGGAGAAAAGGCTTTATTTAAACATCAAACCTAATTACATGTATCAGAAGAAAGCATGTGCACCTGTTACAATAGTTATAACAGACATTGTGTCTACAAATATTGATATGTAAAAAGATGTATATTATGCATAACGATTCTAGGAGAGTTAATAAGTTAATAAGTGAATAAGTGATTAATTTTTAACAAACCATCCGTATTTCGCTCAGTGCTCGTTTGATATGTTGAGGGATTGGTTGAGGCTATAAAAAATAGTATACATCATTATAATGAGAACGGTGGCCCCGGCCCCTTATAAAGCGCTTAGGTCCATCGCGCATGTCGCTCATGGTGCTATATATACATATATATATAAAATAAAGTACAACAAATACAACTTTAACTTATTCAACCGAGAGCGTTAAACTAAGAACATATAACATACAAAATTAGAACCGATGTAAATACAAAATCAGAATTTATGTTACATGAGAGATGAATTTGAAAAAAAAAACAACAACAACAACTTAGTTTTAAACTACCCAGCGCACTTATATTTCTACGATCGTTGCAATACATTATATGTGTTATTAGTTTTTTACAGACGTGTAATATCAATCAGATATGATTATTTACGTCCGGGGACCGACCTTTGACGTCACCATTCGAAAGACGTAACTCAGTCTCGAACCTGGGTCCGCTGAATCAGTTTATAACTTCCACTGTTAGCTGGAGCAGGCGCACGCCACAACACCCAGTTTCAGATTCAATACCTTTGTTTTATTACACCGATTAGAGGATAAAGACCGTTTGATTGTTTTATAACGTATACCCTTTCAAAGGTTACTTCAGTCACTGAATTGCGCGCAAACAAGATAAATGACTTCTTATCCCCTTTAATTAGATATATAATCTTCAGCTGATAAGGTAGCTAAGTCTACTGTATTCCTCAGTATCTTTTCAAGTTTTATATAAACATAAGATGTACACTTAGTTACGTGCCTTATGTAAAAGAGGATCTTGTGTAATTTTGTGTACATTTTACAAAACATCTTGCGACCAAAATAATGATTATGAATAGGAATGTTACCTTTAAGTAAAGATTTACGAAACACATTTTACATGATGGCATAATATTTACAATAACATGAATAAAGTGAATGAAACAATGCAATATACTTGCTATCAGGTGTAGGACTTAAAGGTAAAGTTGAGTTTTGGTCATGAGATTGATTGTCACAGAAACTTTCTCAAAGCCATTGGAAAAGGTTGATTATATAGCACATAATAACTGGTGTATGCTGTAAGGTTTTGGAATCACCAAAATGATAAGAAATTAACTCAGTCCTGCTGAGAGTCACTTGCAATGCACACAGAAATGTGTATATGGGACTACACACAAACGTTCGGCCCGAACATTTCAGCTGTTTCTTGTCATATTTTGAATGTGAGGGAATTTGAAGAGCAATTATTTTCATTGGATATATCTACTATAATAATCTTCTAAGCTAACATAAAAAGAAAGAGAAAGCTCACAAATTATTTTTTACCTTTCCCAAAACTCAACCTTCCCTTTAACCCAATAGTCAATATAGAAGTGAATTTGTAATTGTAATCATTAGATTTTACTCTAAGCATTATTTCTCATGTTTTAGATCTCAACATTTCAAGACATTGTTAGTTACTAACAGTACGTTGGTATGTATAAGTGCATTTACAAACACCTCCCAGAACAGTTTTGTAATCTGTTTGATTTTAATTGTAATTTTCATAATCATCTAGCAAGACCTGTGAAAGACATCCATATTCCTAGACACGGAACAGTTACGTTTCAACGAAATAATTTTTATTCGCTTTTTCTGGTTCCAAACTCTGAAACAACTTAAATTACTCTGTTAAAAAACATGCACTTTACTCCATACATTTACTTGTACAGTAAAAAAAAACCAAAAAAACAAACTTTGTTCAATATAGAGAGTAGCACATATTGCAGATATCTTCTTTCTTTTTTTCTCTTCATTTTTATATCTTTTAGATTTTTTGTGTATGTTATAACTGTTGTATAATATTATACAATTATGTAAGTATGTATTGTCAAGGCGACCCTACTAGAAGCCATGTGTTTCCTGGGACCGCCGCCTCCTTCCATGATGTTTTTGGTAAATACACATTTCATTTTTTTTTTATTTGATTGTGAGAAGGAAATAAATGTAGTTTGAATCTGAATCTGAAATATCTTCTTAATAGAACATGCGAAACTCTAGATTTTGTTGTGATGTTATTTGACTTGACAAGATGCCGAGAGCCCGAGGCACTTCTTCCCCCCCCCCTCTTTTTTTTCTTATTCTACTTTTTTTTTTCTTACTTTGTCTTTCGGCCTCAAATCAGGTTCGATTAAGAAGATATGTTGACGGTGACCATAGCACCATCACAAACTTTAATAAGAGGGAAGAAAACCTTGACTCTGACCAAAAACATGCAATGAGTTGTTTGCTTTTCAGGATACTTTACTAACAGTTTGTTTTTTGTTTTTTTAAATTGCAGAGTCCATAAACCCATTAAAATTTGCTTTTAGGGAATAAAAGGCTGAAGGTTAAGACCCTTGGCTCTTGCTGGAAAAAGAGAACTGGAAACTGAGTAGGTCCACTATCAGGTAAACTAACGTGCTGATTATCTCAATTTTGGATCCAATGTACAATTTTCATGTATTTTCATGTATACGTCCCATTGTGTTTAAGGCTTCTCGCCTTGAAAACTTTTTTCAAGCATTGGTGTACCACTTATTCAATGACAATAGTAGTATAAATTCGTTTTCACATGGCGCATAACACAGTGGATAAGGACTTCATGCTCTTGCGGAAATACAGAGGTGTTGATTAATCTCCGATCATGAAGCTGCTAATCAAGTGCCCCTCGTGACTCGAAATCTGAAGCGACCTCCCTCCCTCCCCCCCCCCCCCCCCCCCCGAGCCACCTTCCCTTGACTGTTTCACTACGGGCATTCGTCATGATACCCTCCAATTGACACTTCATACTGTTAACACTTTTCTGCACACATTCAGAGAGAGAACATACATGAGTGACAATGTTTGCAGGAAGGAAGGTCGGATTATTTATTCGTTCGTAGGATAATCTCATTCTTAACGAAATGAAGAAAAGTCATCGGAAGCAAGGCAATTATAAGTGTAATTGTAATTATAATTGTCCCTTCCCCCACTTAATCAGATGCATCAGTTCACATAACACAATGTTACAGATTAATGTTGAATGGAGAAGGTATGTTTATGTTCATGAGGTAGGGCTATTCATCTGCGTATTTGACCTCATATGACTTTGACTTAATAAGAGAACATCGGACACAGTTTCGGTTCAACAGATCAGTGCCTCGATCAAGTAACAATACACCTCCACTATTTCGATATAACAACAACACGTAGAGGTATACGATTCGTATATTATGTTTGGTTAACCTCTGACAAGCTTACCCTCTTCAAACGCAACTTTAATACAAGTAAGAGTGCACGATATACCAAAACGGATATATTCCTATCAACGTTTAGGTAGTTTTCATGAACTAGCTTTTCCTCCTTTTACATAAATTTTAACTTTTAAGTAATCCAGCAAAACGTTAATCTTCCCTAATGTGTAATTCATTCCCCAAACTTTTAATGTTCCTCGATCCCTCTGACTATATCAAGTTGCATACATGATCGATACTGTCTTATTCAGAAGAAGAAGGGGGAAAAAAGCGATATGGAAAACTTACCCAGGATACAGCATATGGATAAGAGGAAGGACTTCATTTTGCTACAGCACCGTAGAAGGCAGGTTCCAACGAATGACAACAGACGAGCGATCCCAAATCCGTTGATATCTATTATTTGAATTGGCACTCACTTATATCACGATCGGGTAACTCGTTAGCTACATGACTAGGCCAATCCGTTTATCGAGTGCGTACCTACCAAGTTTATAGTCAAGGCATATTCTGCTTAAAGGATGCTCCGACATTTTCTCTGGCGACAACTGCTCAGGGCTTTATTTCGTCAAAGTTGCGGGTAAAGGATTCAGGGTTAGTGTTATAATTTGGTTTCAGGTTTAGGGTAAGGTTTAGGGTTAGGTATAATGTTTATTCCGGGCTTGAAGTTATGAATTCGGTTAGTGTTGGATACTGACAGCGGAGCAATTGTCGCTGGAGCATGTGTCGTACAACATAATTTGTCATAGTCAGTAGGCACAGGACTAAATGTTAATAGCAAAGAAACTTAATCACAAATAGAGTGCATGGGGACCCCCCTCTATAGTCCATGGCCTAGTAGTGTCGACAATATGCGTCTAGCGCATCGATTTCAAAATAACGCTGGGAAATGACGAACCTTATTGAAGAGAACGTATCGAAACAGATTCTTGGAGGGACATGATCTATTCGAAAATTATATGTATCGTTGAGTCGCCTAGCAGACACAAAGCTAGTCAGGAGCATGCGTTGTTATTGATTCTAGGACAACTACCCCCTGGAAAACTATCCCGCGGAAAACTACCCCCAGACAACTACCCCATGAGATATTTACCCCCCCCCCCCCAGGACAACTACCCACAGGACAACTATCCCCAGTACAATTACGCCCGGACAATAATTATGACGGCTTAATGAGAAAGCTGCAAAAGCTGTACTTGCCTGGAATTCTTCCTTTCCTCCCTTATTAAGTTTCCTGAAATACAATATTTCTTATGTAAATGAATTCCATCCCATGCGCAGCGGTCATAGTGGTTGTGTTGAATAATATGCACAGTCAGTCCAATAGAATTTTTCATTTTTCAAACAGGAAATTCATCTCGATCTTCGTTATCAACAGATTCATGTTTTGAACATGACTAGGCCGCACGTGACAGTGATTTTCATTGTGAATCACCCATGAGCCAAATCGTTCTGAATAAGAACTGAAATAATGCAGAAATAGAGTACATGTATTACGCATGAATTCATAAACGTACAAGAAACCAAGGCTGCTGTTATATTTGTAATTTTTGACCATCAATGATACTGAGGAATGGTTCATAAACTGGCAATTAAAGAATCCATGCAGCTTGCCAAGAATAATGATTTGACAGGGGGGGGGGGGGGTGTCGATCCATGTTCATGATTTGGGGAGGGATGACCGGCGAGGGTGTGGGATGGGGGTATCCCCCTCCCCAGGAACTGTTTTGAAAATCTGTCTTCAAAACTTGCATTTTAGAGCATCCAAAAATGTGTTTTAATGAAAAGAAGGAATGCACGGATCTACGCCAATGGACGGAACCCCTTAACTGAGAATAACAATGCGAGCAAACGAATTTTCTTCGATACTTTCGCATTGAAATTATGGCATTTCTTATTTCCTTACTTCTAATCATTAAAGAATGTGATGGTATTTCAAGATCAAACAATGAGTTTGGATAATTATTAGTTTAGTTAATAATTCTTATGTATTTTATCCAAAAAATATTGGGGGGGGGGGATGATAATACAGGTCATCCCCCACCTCATTTTTTTTTATATATATACCCCCCTTCCCCCCCCCCCCCCCCCGGATCGACACCCATGTGATTTGACCAGAAACGTCAAGTTCCGAGTATAGGCCTTCAGTCATAATGCGTACGAGGCGAGGGGTGTGGCGCGGAGGTTGAGGAGACAGAAGCTCTGGCCTGAGAATTGTAAAATGACTAATATTCGGGACAACTGTCACCTCATCAGCTAATCTGGCAGCAAGATGGCTGTTTTGTAATTTTGATATCTGATGTACTAAAATTTGATGAAAAATCTAAATGTTCATTATAACAATGTGTTCAATTCTTTGTTTCGGTAACTCGAGAAAAAAAAAAATAGTAACTGGAAATTTGATATACGGACAACAGACGTAAGCCTCCTTGCAAACGTTGTACACGTACCCCTATGCTTTTAATCAGGAACGTACAAATATATCATTTTGTTTTAATTACATTTGCATGAAAAAAAAAATCCTCTAAAGGGGCTTTAGGAATAGAATATTATAATTATTCAGTCTACATACCAGACTTACGTTACAGGTAGGCCCAGTGCCAAATGTCACGGAATGGTTTGTGGTTTGTTTGTTTTTTGTTGTAATGCTATACACTGGATATTGACAAAATTACAGACTCTATTTAGACACTTACACAAATTTCCTTAAGGTCTTGAGCGCAGCCTAACTTTATCACTCTATTGCTATCGGGTCTTTGAAATGCAGTCTACTGTTCAGACCCTGTGTTACGCCTTACATGCCTTATGGTTGATAAGGGTTTGTGCAGGCAACAACGTGACACAGGCCATGTAAAAAAACCAGGACATTTATTTTTACATATACACGTGTATGTTTTACCTAGACTGCAGGGACAGATGCTACTTTGAAACTTAAATATTGCAAAGCCTTGAGCCGACCCAAAGTTTTCAGTCTCCCCCCCCCCCCCCCGCCCTCTCTCTCTCTCTCTTCATTTCTGAAGTGCAGTATCACTTATTCCAAACAACCCTGTCTGTCCTCTATTCGAAAACAGAATCTCAGTTTGAAGAAGATCCACGATTACCAGCAACCATACTTCTAGTGTATAGTCAGAATGGGGGTAGGCTTTCATATTCAATACAGTATCACACACACACACACACACACACACACGCATACCTGTGCGCGCATAATAACCGATGACATCTTTTACAACCTAGAATTTGACCGCATAACCGATGACCCGTCTGAAATTTTTCTATACAACCGACGACTTGTTCGCGTAACACTAACTGATGACCTACCCCTATATGCAAAAGCATGTAATTTGGGTCTAACTGCGCAGGTCTGCAAACCGATGACGTCATCGGTTCGCTGTGTGTCATCGGTCCGAATGTAAAGTTCATGCCTATGTCATCGCTTTAAATGGGCGCACATACACACCCACGCACGCACACACACACACGCACACACACGCTCACGCTCACACACACAAACACAAAGTAGAAGAAGACAAAAAATGCTAGCCCCCAAAGAAAAGTAACGAGAAGTTAGAAATCTGTATAATGCTATATTTTGAAGCTCATTTTGTATAATACACCCATTTACTTACGCCATCATGGTCATTGCTTAATAAGCCTGTCTAAAGCACGTAAAGTACACAGAACATGATAAAAACTACTTTCCAAAAATCAATTTCAATAGTGCTGTCTATTACCTTTAGAAACATGCGAACATTGCAATGGCGTATTTGTAATCCGAACATGATTTCTATGAGCAGTACAATAAGCTTTTGAAATTGCCATTAGGTTGATTTTTCATCGTAAGAGAACTGGGCCCTGTTTCATAAAACGTTTTATCAATCAAAAGGTATACAATAACAGTTATAAGCTACTGAAATACTTGCATCTGATTGGCTGAGAGCAAATTTGTTATAGATCTGTGTAAGTTGTTATTGATAATAAGATTCATAAAGAGGGCCCAGGTCTGCCATTTTTATTACATGTATATATCAACATCAGACCGTGACCTTTAGCATCAGAAGTTTTCAAATATAGTAAAAACATTCAGTTTCTCTAATAGTTCAATTCTAAAATGAGTACTGCTGAATGTATCTGATTTGTAAGTTAAGAGCCATTTCAATAAATACCTGTTTCATAAATGATAAGAGCATCATAAAAACCACCAACAGATATCGCTCTCCATTTTCCATCTGCAGAGTCAATGTTTTTAATGATTTGATGACTTTGTTTCAAAAGAGCCTTCATTCATATAATTTATTTCGAATAACTATGATTCGAATCATAAATTTAAATTTCTTTTATAACCACACCATTCATGAAATGGTTGTATATATAGACACTTGGATGGACTCCGATA
Source organism: Heliocidaris tuberculata (assembly GCA_025618425.1). Classification (NCBI taxonomy): domain Eukaryota; kingdom Metazoa; phylum Echinodermata; class Echinoidea; order Camarodonta; family Echinometridae; genus Heliocidaris; species Heliocidaris tuberculata. The sequence goes on along the minus strand of CM046837.1, from coordinate 30,315,296 downwards.
TATAAGTCAGGAAAGACTGCACACTGGCCATGATAAAAGGCACATATTTTTCAAATTTATGAATGAAAATTACAGTATACTATAAGAGAGCCATTATCTCTTTCTATTTTCTCAATTATATCACTGTACTAATCACTATGTTTAACAAATTTTACCCATAATTAAAAGGAAATATATGTGAATTTCAGTTTCACATTTCATTTTGAAATAAAATAATTTACTTTGACTGTTATAATATAAATAATATAAATACATGAAATAAATAATAAAAAAAGATGACAATTACTTATATATAAAGTATATCGGTATGTTTCCTTTAAAAGCTCTTTGACAAATTAATAATGGCCTGAGCATGAGGTAAATGAATAATCCAAATCTTGGTTTACTATTGATGGACAGAAATTAATATTGATCCACCGTAGAACACATCCTGGCCTAAATTTCATTTAATAAAATATTCTTGGGATTTGTCATAATCCATATGACATCAACGATAAGTTTTTATAGTTATATAAACATTTGTATATAGGCGGACTGGCCATGGGGAGTTTGGGGAGTTTTCCCCGCTGGCCGCTTGCTATTTTTGCATTTGGTCAGGTTGGCTGGTAGTATGTGGGCCGGTTGATCAAAAAAGTTATGTAATTTTCAAATCAGTATATCAGTTTCACTTAACAAACAAACTAGAAAGATGATTTTCGAGAAAGAGACGCCCGTACGGCAATGGTCTAGTGGGACGTCGGACATGCCACGTTAACAATACTGTTTCAATTTGGATGAAAATGCTTGGAAAATTTTGGTATGCATATCCTGCAGGTTGGCCGGCCCGTCACAGTGATCGATATATTCCTCAACCAACAGTGACCAAATTTCAGTCCCAGTCCGCATCTGGTTAAGGAGGAAGTGATGAAAAGTAATTTGCAGGCATTTTCCAGGTACGGCTTCGAGAGCCAATTGTATGTCTCAAGTGTCAATTTAAATAAAAAGTAAAATAATGACATTGCCCATTGAACATGTTTAGACATTATAAGTTTTCTTTGATTCAACCGTGACCAAAATACACTTAAAATATGACATGAAAGAAAGAAATATTGATCAGTTTTCAACACTACCCAGGATAAATGATTGGTTGTTTAGAATACTGTTACCTTGGACTCTTGGAGAATGATTAATTGTTAAGAGCACTTGACATGTAATGACAAGATATCACTTCACGTTTTACCTTCAGTTCTAAAAACAAATATTCGGTTGATCCCCTTTCCTTTAACTACGAATTTTGTACTCTATTACCGAAACTGAATTTGATGTTATCATTATCGCCGATCCTTTGAAATAGTGATTATTTGAAGTGATAAATACGATGAAAGAAAAATCACATGATGCCTTCAAGAGGATCCGCCAACATTGTCAGCTAACATTTCTTCCGGAGCAATAAGACCATTCAAAGGATAGTTGTTTCAGATTTTTCTTGTACAACTTCGTAAATCTTCCACGTCAGTTTTTTTTTTTCAAGTGAAATTGGACATTATTAAGCCAAAATGTTCATTGGACGCCTTACCTTCGTTGTGAAGGTATTTTTAATTTTTTTTACTTTGCAAGCATATTTCCATCATGCAATTTCAAATGATAACATATTCTGGTGTGGCGCGGAGCAAGAAGAAGAAGTAAGGGTCGCCATGAACGGGCAGATGATCCATGTAGAATTCTTATTCAAACTGGCAGAAAACCCCTCAACACAAAGCATTGTCTGGAGTAAAGCAGAGTCAGATCTGGAAATACGGTTCAACTTATCTATCATGGACAGTACTTCTTTATATTCTGGGCGTCATAGTTTGAATTATCATCAGAACAGAACAAACAACTTTGATATGGCGATTATGCTCACTGAAAACGATGATGGAATTCATACTCTGACATCGTATGAAGGAGATCGACCACTATGCATCATTTTCCTTCTGAATTTAACCATTGACGAGACAGAGCCAATCTGCGAGACACTTTTCCATAAGGGGAGTGAAAAATTGCAGATGTCCTGTCAGTGGTTGCAGGTGAACGATGAAGACCGAGCAAGACTTGTAGCAGGAGATCGTGTTTTATATGAACATGAAACTTCTGAGATGAATGTCGGGGGACAATATAATATCACCAACAAGTTTAGCATTTTTGTTCTTCCTGAAAAGCTACATGATGAGAGTACTTTTCCAAGGCAATGTGTAATTTCTCATTTGGGAAGAAATTCGACCAAGACATGTGATTTCCTTACAGTAAATCAACATAATACAACTTTGGACAGTCAGGGTCTAGATTTTACATGCTGCTTAGGAAAGGAGAACAAGTCTTTGACAAGGTACATTTTCGATGGCAAATCATTAACACCGTCAAATCTTACTGAACATTCATTAGAGACTTGTACAAGTTTTCTTATATTCTTCTGCGGTGAAGAGAGCGGTGACTCCATTGTTATATCAGATAGTATTGGACATATGACTTTTGGCAGACAGGAAACTCTTAATATTTCAGTCTCATCGACTCTATCTGAAGACTCAAATGCTTCTAGATGTGAAACACTTAACGTAAATGTTACAGGAAGACAGTATACTGGAGCTAATACACCAGCGACGTCAACTACAACAAATCAGGGCTCCCCTATCAATTCCAGTTCTACTACAACGTTTGGTAATCGAGAAGTTACTGAGAGCAGAACACATAATGAAAGTGAGCGGAATGTACTGCTTATCATTGTCGTAATTACAGCCCTTGCATTTGCGTTGAGCATGGGCATTCAATTCGGCAAATACCTATGCAAAATCAGAGGAAGGAAGCAATATGATGGTCAAAGTGAGAGGAATCTAAATTTTCCAATGAACTCAGCCACAACCTTTGGTAATACAGGTGCAGAGTCTGTCGAAATTACCACAACATCTCGGGTCCCTCGACCTGGCCGAGATGTGTCCTGTCGGCGAACATCAGACAGGGAAGAATCTGATCCAAATAAGGCACCCATGCCGTCCTACCAAGAACGCCAAATAAATGCCCCGATGCTCCCTGCGAGACATGACTTAATGTGCAGGCCCTTCGTAAATAACATGGAAAGTCCTAAAGAGCAAGTTGTTGCTGTTACTGGAGAGCATCTAAACCAGGCGGGACAATCTACTCCGGATAACGACAAAGTCCTTGGGAGTCACGATAAAAGTGTCGTCATTCCTAGTGCATCGAGCATAGAGAATACGTATTGTTCTCTTGATGATGCCGAAGGTGCTACTGCAAATGCAATTTCAACAACCTCCCAAGTAATATCGACGTCGTTTCAAGGGTCAGACTTGTCATCCCATAGCCAGAAAAGTCTATTTGCCCCGTACAGAGGGAGCAAGTCGTCATCATCTTCAGCAGGAAATCGAAAGAGATCACCTGCAGATCCGCTGATAAACAACCTACCAGGGCCGTCAACAGACGTGGACCTCCTGTACGCTAAACCAGACATGAGTCAAAAGACCAGGAAAATGACGTCATCGGAGTCGGATTATGATGATCCTAGGGATCCAGGTGAAGACTTTTGGAAAAGGATTTTATCTCAAAACAATGACCAATCCTGAACGATTGTGCCAATCCTACTGATACTGGTACCAGGGGCGTCGATTATAGGGTGGCAGGAGGCAGCCTGATTCATGAAGTAAATAAATCGGTACATATAGGTATACATTATTATAGAGGGTGTCCCCCCCCCCCAAAAAAAAGTGACCCGCATACTTCCAAAAATGTGGACACGGGCGGCAATTTCTCGTCACGACCCGGGGGGGGGGGGGGGGGCTATGATGATTCAACCCCGCTCCTAAGAGAAAAAAATTCGTCATAAAACCTTCGCATTTTTGTGGATTCGTCAGTAAATTTTGTTTATTATTTGGGAAGGAAGAAATATTCGCGGTTTGGAACAGCCTTTTAGAACAATTTTTGATCACTTTAATAGACAAATCCAAGCGTTAATTACCATTTAGACCAAAAAAAAAAAATCAAAAAAAAAAAAAAATCGAGTATTTGTAATTTTCTGCGTGGGGGTGGGGGGGGGGGGTGGTGGTGGTAAACCCCTCGAATAATTTTAGGGAGAGATATCCCCAGTCCCCCTGAATTGCTGACACTGCAATAGGGACTTTTCATTGTCTATTGTAAAACACAGGGGAATCTGCCTAAAATAATACCTGCGGTTTAGAGATTTTCTGATCTTCTACAATATTGTAGAGTACTACCTGAATAGTGAAAGTTTTAATTTTAGAGCACGTCAGAGCCCAAACACGACGTTGAACCCTTTTAATAATGATTTGCTTTACATTTTTTTTTCTTAGTCTACAAATTTCCGGGGGGGGGGGGAACGATCCTCCCAGAAAAAAACAAAAATCGGGGAGGGGACTTGTTCCGCCAGAAAAAAATTCCGAGGGACATTTTCATTCTCAATGTATTTATGTATGGTTCGTGTAAACACCATAGAAAATAATAACGACATAGAAAATAATAACGACATAGAAGAGTCAATCACACACGCCATTGTCAATCTGAAGCGCAACGCTGCTATCAATATTTATGCAGTTACACTATATTTGTGGCATGAAATGCCTAGACACATTGCACATGTGTATTTAAAAACCTTTAACAATTGTTGCTTGAAAACACCTGACTAGGCAATGTATATATTGTTAAAATTCAATGAACAAGCAGTGCTTATCTGTGATTTTGTGATGAGGTAGTAATTTTCACAATTGAAACATTGCATGGTGCATAAAATGTTGCGTAAAATACGATTTGTATCTTAGAATATTGACACTTTTTATTAATAATATCTTGAAAAAAAAAGAAGTTTGCTTACACTGTAAAAAATATCTGTATTTTTACAGGGAAAATACAGATTAGGTCTGTATTTACCCATAACAGCTAATCTGATGTCATTTGTACATCAGTGTCATAGGAAAAAGCAACAACTAATTTGTATTTTTACATAAGAAGTTATGGCGACTCTGCTGACGCCAGATTTGCTGTAAAATTACAGACATTTTTTTTACAGTGTAAAAAGTTACAGAATGTCACATTTTATATTGTAGAAGTTGAAAATGTTTCAAAATCAGTTTTATATTGTTACATTCCACTTAAATACATTCAAAATGCATTGGTTATAGAAACATAGTTGTCATAGTCAGTTCAAAATGTTGTGATTGAATCTAAAGCATATTGAAAATAGCCATAAATTTTAGAATTTCTACATTTATGTTTTGAATATATCTAGACGGCGCGTGCCATGGATTTTTACATTTTCGGTTGTTTCCTTCTGTGAATGATTTCATTTAACATATTAAAGGGTTAAGATATTGGGTAACTTAATTCCACATCTACATACATGTATATTTGAATAGCTATATTAAAGTTGTTTACTTTGTAACCATAAGAAAGTGTTGACACGATTCTTTGAACCGCTTAACACTAAGCCGGTAATTTCTATCTATCTCTCGCCCCCCCCCTCTCTCTCTCTCTCTCTCTGTCCTCACTATCTTTCTCTCTTTCATTCTCTCTCTCTTTTTTTTTCTCCCTTTTTTCTCTCTTTCTCTCTCTCTTACTATCTTTTCCATCCCTATCCCTTTCTCTGTCTTCTCTCTCTCTCCATCTCTTCCCTAACTACTCCCTCTCTATTCCGCTCCCTCTCTCCCCTCTCACTATTTCAGTAACAGACTTCAGTAAGAGAAACAGTCATTATCCCATTCCAGACAAATAATGAGAACAAAACAAGGTTATATGCGGTATTCCGTGGTTTAATAATTCGAGTAGCATTATCAAGATAGAATCCGCTCCATAAAATTCCATAATCATTAACGATAATCATGACATAATTTCGTATCGTACTTCATATAATATCATATATTGATTGTTGAGGCCTCCTGAGATATATTTCCAACGAGCCCAGGCTCTTTGATTTTCATTGTATATCAATCTAGGATTCGTAATGAAACTTCCTCAATTTAAAACTCGTGGCAAGATTTCTCAGCTTGCCGCAATAAATCCCATTTTGGAAAATAATTGGTTAACTAATTCAGGAACAAAAGGCAAGATTTCTCAGCTTGCCCAAATCCATGGCAAGATTTCACAGCTCGCCCTTCCCACGTAAATTTCGTGGCAAGATTTCTCAGCTTGTCACGTGGCCAACGTAGGGCAATACTAATCAAAATCCATCCACGGCCAATTTGCGACAAGATTTCTCAGCTTGTCACAACCTACCTGGCAAACGTGGGATATAATATGCATTCTTTTTCGATTGTTCCAAAACCAAATTCGAACCCTTCATCTCAGGAAGCCTCTTGTTATACACTGTTTTGATTTACAAAATAATGTAAGCGTACTGAATATCAGAATGTGGTGTGGCCAAAAAATGCAATTTCGCCAAACGGGCTGGCTCCAACTGCCAGGAGAGTCAGCCCGCCGCCACAACACAGGATGACATTTCGGAAAGTTTCGCTAAAACTTTATGAAAAGTGCATAGAAATAGAAAAATGAATATGGTAACGACGATAGAATTAGATCAAATAAGGTAACGTGAATAAAATAACACGAAGAAGAGGAGATGGGATGGTAATGATAAAATAATGATAATTATATTGATATAATAAACACGAAAATGAAGAAATTAACGATAGGATGATGATGATGACAATGATGCCCCTGCATATGCTGCCCAAGCTAAAGGCGTCAAAAGTAAAACATATAACAACCCTGAAGCTGACGACAATAACAATAACGAAACGAAGAGGTGGAAAGGTAGTAATGAGTACAATCACAATCCTCAACGGACTGAAATAATTGGAGCATCGTCATCATCATCATCATCATTTAACTCGTAAGAACAGAAGCAAACAAGTAGCAAAATAAAGTATCGCCAGATAAGGGGGGGGGGGGCAAGGCAGAGATCATTAGCTAGAATTATAAACTGATGAAGAAGGAAAGGTCCCGGGACTTCTCAATACAGATGCGAGCGAGGCTTGGCCCAAGATAAAAAAGAGCTGGCACTGGCCGACTAAAATTGTTAAGTGTTCGTGGATACCAGCTTTCATTCAACATGTTCATTCAATGAGTATTCCAAACCTCGTAATCCGCTACCTCTGTAAAGCGCCTTGGCCTCATCAAATAGTGCGATGACCCAAAGGTCAGTGGTTAGGTCGCGTGCCGAACTAGTGCCTCGTTGCGTGGAAGCCCCAAAATAAAACAAGCTTCCAGTAGAAGGCATAATCAAACTTGTGTGTGATGACACTAGCCCGTCGTTTAACTGCAATGGGAGATATAAAAGAGAAAAGGCAAGCAGCAGGGAGGACTGTGGACACCAGTGAGTAAAGCTTACATATACAGCTCCTTCAGAAAGCCCCATTCTTTACCTCTTTTATATGTCGCTGTGGGAAACTGGAAAAAGGACATTAAGATAACTCTCCCAAGTACAATTCAATTAATTAAATGGCCGTTTAGCACGGTTGTGTTAGCACGAATATATCGCCGGTGAGTGTTAGAAACCCACCGGCCCATATTTTGGATGCAAACATCAGGTACGCCCGCCATCGCGGCAGACGTTGCGGCCCCAATACGAAAGGAATGAGAGGAATAAAAGGCAACAGGTAAACCGATAAAGTTTATCACTCGCTTCAACTTTCCACTGAACTCATGCCTCGTTAACGGATGCGTGTCGAAATGCCGAAAAAAGGCGACCCCAGTACCACTACGGATAGATAGGTAATCTTCCACGGCTCGTACTGGACACATGAGAGCCATGTCGTTGGGAGGAATTACAATGCGACACCCCCTCCCTGTTTGATCCGTTTTAGACCTACGAACTGTTACATGCAAGTTTCTGTTACATGCAAGTTTCTGTTACAGTTTGTACCCCATATGTGAACGTCCTCCTGTGATAAGGGAAAGGGACCCCTTTTGGATTTTGCTGTGAACTCCCCCACCCGAAGAAAACAAAAAAACGCTACCAGAAATGCTGCTCGAAATAATGCCTGGTCGTAGGTACTCTCGCAAACGTGTGAAATGGAATTGATAATTGATTTGAGAATGGGCAAAGTTATGGGACATCGTGTATCATGGCGGGCATTTCTGCGCCTACATCCGTCAACCAATCGACGAATTACAAAACCGTTTGTTATATCGGGCCATCCTAATGCCTGCATACCGAAAGCTATACCAGAAATATATGTACTAATAGTTGCCCCTGCATAGCCATGCCATGAAAGAAAAGATATAAATTGAGCGACTTGCTCAACATCTGGTTTAATACTTATATCGTAGTGATATCGCAACCTAAACTGCTGGAATGCAGACCAGGCTTTCTCGTAAGTAGAGTGAGTACTCGGCGCTCGAGATGCAAACAGGAGGCGATTCCTTTCTATAAGAAGCTCTGCCATAGATGGGTGGGTATAGGTCGCATCCTAGCCGATCCGCGCCCGGCGCCAGGTGACGAAACCTGTCCATCTGAAAACGAGAGAGGGAGTCAGCTATTTCGTTGCGAGAGCCAGGCACATAGCGAGCTTTGAACAAAATATTGAACTTCAAGCAAAGCCCGACCAACCTTCTCACTAACTTCATGATGTGGGGGCACTGAGAGGTTTTGGAATTGACGACATGCACGACAGTCTGGTTATCCGACTAGAATAGGACTCTGTTGTTAGCTAAATGCGCCCCCCACAGACGGATACCCGCGACGATCGGAAAGAGCTCCAAGAAAGCGATGGAGAATTTTCTATCCGAAATTTCCGCGGGCCATCTGCCCTGAGCCCACTTGTTCTGGAAGAAAATTCCAAAACCAATGCTAGCGGCTGCATCGGTGAAGAATTGAAATTGAGTATTCGTGAGCCAGTCGGGGTGTGAAAACATGACGCTACCATTGAACTCGGATAAAAACAAAGACCATGCTTTCATATCGGCCTTTGCCCCGAGCGTGATGCGAATTCGGTGTTCCGGACGGCGGACCCCTCTTGTCAGATCGATAAGACGCCTAAGAAAGGCTCTCCCAGGAGCCACGGCTTTACACACAAAGTTAAGGCTGCCTATCAGCGATTGTAATTGCCTCAAAGTAAGTTTCTGCTGTCCCTCGAAATTACGCAACATTATCTTCAAGGTTTCTACCTTTTGTCTTGGTACGCGAACTCTGAGCGCCGCTGCATCGATTTCCAAACCCAAAAAAGTGATAGTGGAAACAGGTCCCTCGGTTTTCTCGCTCGCTATTGGGACCCCAAAAGCTTCGCACATAGCCATGAAGTGTCGCATAGACGATTCGCACTCTTTCCGCGTCGCGCCCGCGAAAAAGAAATCGTCCAAGTAATGTAGGACCCGCTCAGTCCCGGCAACTTTACGACAACAAGACTCCAGAAATGTACTAAATCGCTCAAAGTGCGCACATGAGATTGAGCAGCCCATAGGCAAGCACCTATCATAGTAATATTTGCCGTCTAAGCAAAAGCCGAGGAGTTCGAAATCCGAAGGGTGGACCGGCAGCAATCGAAAGGCCGATTTAATATCCGCCTTCCCCATAAGCGCTCTACGCCCAAGCTGTGAAACGAGATTCACAGCCTCATCAAACGAAGTGTATGACACGGAACACAGGTCCGAATCAATGAATTCATTGACCGAGGACCCGCGAGGCGCCGACAGATGTTGAATAAGGCGAAATTCCCCAGGGGCCCGCTTGGGGACAAGCCCGATAGGCGAGCATCGAAAATTCGGAAAGGGTGGGGATTGAAAAGGACCAGAAATTCTGCCGAGGCTAATTTCTTTCTCAATTTTAGCTACTAAGATCTCTTTATGTTCTCCGGCAGATTTTAGATTTCGCGACGACACGGGACGACGCGTACCAGTAAAACCAAGTGAAAAACCATATTGAAAACCTGAAATAAGCTGCGCAGCATCTTGACGATTGTTGTAGGTACTCAGAAAAGGAAGCATTCTTTTTAAGTTAATTGGCGTTCGGGCGAGCCCTTTGCCTCTTGTTTGGGGCACTGGTTTGCTTAGTGCATGAGCTGGAGCCGTGCGTGGTTGCCGCACAGTTTCCGCAGATGTGCGCATAGCGGCAGTTGGTACGGCTACATGACCCGGTGCCATTGAAAGCGAAGCAGAGCAAGGTGGGACGTGGGCCGACTCCACGGAGCGACCCATATTGCCGCGAGGGAAAACCGCGGCTCGACCCTCGGTCGTAAGGCCGAAAGGGCTGGCTGCGGGAGAGGGCAGGCGGGCCAGAAGGATATCCGCTTGGCTCGATGTCGCGATTGTGAGCCATAACTCCGTATCAATAGTCGCCCACGATCGGTGTGGTTGCCAAGCTTGACGGAGGCGGAATTGCGCATCGTATGAGCGCCAATTATACCCCCCATACCGGACTATCGAACGCACGATATCCATGTATTTTAGCAACTCGCGCGCTCGCGCCGGGTGACGTTCTAAATAGATGGACGCAAAGACCAGAAAAGCAGACGTCCACTGCCCAATATCATAAATCACTTGAGCCTTGCTTTGCGGGCGCAAAACTACCGATGACCCCGCGGAACAAAAACTAAAAGTTTGAATCGAAGTGTCTTGGGCACTATCCCTTTTCAGCAAAAGACCCAACTCTATGAATTCCCCCCTCCAGATCTTCTCCTTAATATAGTAGCCGGTACCTCTCCGCCTAGCTCATCGCAAACACAGCTCAGCATAGCCGGCTGTGGAGAGAGGTCGATGCCCGAAGTAACAGGCAGTGAGTGGGCTGAAGGTGGAGGTGGGGATCGAACAGAATTAGGGGGAACATTTTCAAGAGTAGGATATGCGCCAGCATGCGTATTTATGGCATCGAGTGGGTTTACAAAGGGCCAAGGGGCCCCGATATTATTAGACTCACCGTTTCCTGACTCGCCTGGATCGACGTCATCGTCCAATACGACTGCGGCCGGAGGTGCTACATCATGTTCGTCCACATCCGACCTTCGAGAGCGTCGCGCCGCCGCCTTCCTGGTCGACTTTTGCTTCCCCTGCTTAGGCATTATACTCCAAGTAAAACACCAACCCGGTCCGAAGGTCAAGATCACGAGGCAAGGAAATAGTTAGACGAATGTAGCTGATCAGTATTCCAAAATAAAATCGCAGACAGGCATTCGACGAAACTGAGTGCACGATCAGCAGCTATCGGCGAAGCGTTCTAGATACTATTGTTACATAAATCGTGGAACATGAAAATTTGCTGCAAACACACTCGTTCTAAAAGCTGTGCTGAAACACTGATTTAAATCCGAACCGCAAAGCGTTCTAAAATAAATGAATCAGTCAGCCTATGTACCGATTTCAGCTGCCAAGAAGACCTGAACTCAAAACTTTGGTATTGAAGGAAAGGTACTAAAGCAACGATGATTCCACAAAAAACAAATTTATTGTGCGAAAATTGGTAGTAGCAAGCAGGGAAAGTAAAAACATGCTACTCGAATAAGACCACGAAGAAAAGTGGGAGAGAAGTTGGAAATCTCCACCGCCGAGCCTGGTTTGCATAACAAGCTCGTAAAAAGGGGGAGCACCTGTTCCGCCCGGCCTTGGCGGGTGGGGGGACTTCCAACTTCATCCTTGGTGTCTAGACTTGGGATAACGGCTTATTAACGCATTTCATACGTTAAAAGGTATTAATCGTGCCATTAGAGCCCCATGTACAGAATATTGAAAAGAAATGAATAAAAGATTACTTATTAACAAAAAAAGCTCTAGCCTGAGAATTGCAAAATTACCAATATTCGGGTAATAATAATAATAATAAAGATGGCATTATAAACCATGCAGTCTCTCTATGCGCTTTGCAATGAAAATACAACTAATTACAAAAGACAATTTTGTGGTTCAAGTACAATGCAAGTAAAACAAATGACAAAATTTACAATTTCATGGTTCTACATTATGACGATAATAGCATAAAATAAGATAATTTCTTAAACTTGTTATTACGAGAAAGATAGGTAATAATAACATTAGAATTATAATTTGGTAACAGAAATAAACCAACATTACAAACTAAAAAAAAAACAAAAAACAAACAAATAAACAAACAAACAAACAAACAAATATATATATATATATATATATATATATATATATATATATATATTTGGCAGTGCTCCTTTGCAAATTTTCTTATGTAAACTGCATAGTAATTGCATTTTTTTAGGATTAAAAATGCAAAGAATCTACTGCTCGGTTGCTTTGCTCCCTCGCTTGAAAAGTAACATACATATATATATATATATATATATATATATATATATATATTTTATTTATTTATTTATTTATTTATTTTATTTTTATTTTTTATTTTTATTTTTATTTTTTTGTTGGGGGGGGGGGGCATTTCCTTGTTTGCTCTGGGCTCCATAATCCCAAGATACACCACTAGTTGCTATGCAACCTCGAATGAGACCTAATTACATTCACTATCTTGGCAAGTTCAACCACCCCTACTGTCAGTTGGTTCTTTAAGGCAGTGTCTTACTTTGTTTGTTTATGTGTGTGTGTGTGTGTGTGTGTGTGAGAGAGAGAGAGAGAGAGAGAGAGAGAGAGAGCCTCTGTCTATGTATGTTCCATTTCCCCACCTTTCTTTATTAATGCATTGGCCTTAGCCTTGGCCATGAGGGTCAAAGCCTTGGCCTTGGCCTTAAGGGTTTGGGCCTTGACTACAACACTGCTATCATTCGAATCATAAATTTTAATTCTTTTTATAAAAAAAAAATAACACACCATGCATGAAGTGGTTGTATATAATAAACCTTCGATGGACTCTCATATATAAATCAGGAAAGACTGCACACAGGCCATAAAAGAAACATATTTTTCAAATTTATGAATGAAAATTACAGTATACTTGAGGAGAGCCATCGCCTCCTATTTTCTGAATTATGTCACTGTACTGATGACTATGTTTAAAACATTTTGCCCCAAATGAAAAGGAAATGTATGTGAATCTCAGTTTCACATTTCGGTTTGAAATGAAATATATTACTTTGACTGATTTAATATATTTTTTTTTATTTACCTAGGTGTACATAAGTTAAACCGTATGCTTAGAAATTATAAGTTTTGTTTGATTAAACAGTGATGCCACAAAAGAAAAAGATATAAATTAGTTTCCATATATACTCAAGAAAAATGATTGGTTGTTTAGAATATTTTTACCTTGGAGAATGATTAATCGTCAGAGCACTTGACCTGTTATGTCAAGATACCACCTCACGTTTTACTTTCAGTTATAAAAACAAAACTTCGGTTGATTTCTCTTCCTTTAACTATATATCATGTACTCTGTCACCGAAAGTGATTTTGTGTAATTATCATTATCACCTTTCAACTAGTGATTACCTGAAGTGACAAATACGATGAAAAAATATTTACATGATGCCTTCAAGAGGATCCGCCAGCTTTATCAGGTATTATGTTTTCCCGCAGCGATATGCTCATTCAGACGATAAGGAAAGTCATTATAAATCATAGGAAAACTTGTTGTTTGAGATTTTTAATACAATTTCGCAAATCTTCCACGTCAATTTTTTTGTCGAGTGAATTCGAAATTACCACGGCAAAATGTTCGTTGGACGCCTTACCTTCGTTGTGAAGGTATTTTTCATTTTCTTTACTTTGCAAGCATATTTCCATCATGCAATTTCAAATGACAACATATTCTGGTGTGGCGATGAACAAGAAGAATCAAGGGTCGCACTGAACGGGCAAACGATCCATGTAGAATTCTTATTCGACTTGGGAGAAAAGCCTTTAACACAAAGCGTTGTCTGGAGTAAAGCAGAGTCAAATCTGGAAATACGGTTCAACAATCCTATCATGGACAATACTTCTTTATATTCTGGACGTCATAGTTTGACTTATCATCAGAACAGAACAAAGAACTTTGAGATGTCGATTATGCTTACTGAAAATGATAATGGAATGAATACGCTGACATATTATGAAGGAGGACGATCACTATGCACCATTTTCCACCTGAATTTAACCATTGACGAGACAGAGCCAATCTGCAAGACATTTTTCCACAAGGGAAGTGAAAAATTGCAGATGTCCTGTCAGTGGTTGCAGGTGAACGATGGAGACCAAGCAAGACTTGTAGCAGGAGATCGGGTTTTATATAAACATGAAACTTCTGAGATGAATGTCGGGGGTCAATATAATATCACCAACAAGTATAGCATTTTTGTTCCTCCTGAAAAACTACATGATGCAGGTACTGTGCCAAGGCAATGTGTAATTTCTCATTTTGGAGGAAATTCGACAAAGAGTTGTGATTTCCTTACAGCAAATCAACATAATACAACAAAGGGAGACGGGGGTTTAGCTTTTAAATGCTGCTTTAAAGAGAATGTGTCTTCTACATGGTACATTTTCGATGGCAAATCACCAACAGCGTTAAATTTTACTAAAGGGTCATTAAAGACTTGTGCAAGTTTTCTTATTTTCTTCTGCGGTGAAGAAAGAGGTGACGTCATTGTGATTCCAAGAAGCATTGAACATCTGACTTTTCGCAGACAGGAAACTCTTAAAATTTTAGTCTCATCGACTTTATCTGGCGTCTCAAATGTTTCTAGCAATTCGAGCCACGGTTCTAGATGTGAAAAACTTAACGTAAATGTTACAAGAAGGCACTATACTGAAGCTACTGATATATCAGCAAAGTCAAATACAATAAGTCAGGACAGGCCTATCAATTTCAATTCTACCAAGTATTCTAGTGTAGAAGTAAAATACAACAGAACAAATAATACAAGTGAACGGAATATATTGATTATCATTGTTGTAATGACAGCCCTTGCATTTGCGTTGAGCATGGGTATTCAATTCGGCAAATACCTATGCAAAGTCATAGGAAGGAAGCAATATGATCGTCAAAGTGAGAACAATCAAAATATTCAAATGAACTCAGACACAACCTTCGGTAATACCGAAGCAGGATCTGTCGAAATGACCCCAACATCTGGGGTCCCTCGACCTGGCCGAGATGTCCTGTCGGGGCACATCAGACAGGGAACAATCTGATCCAAATCGGGTACCCATGCCGTCCTGCCAAGAACGCTAAATAAATGTCCCGATGCTTCCGGCGAGACATGACTTAATAATGTGCAGGCCCTTCGTAAATATAATGGAAAGTCATGAAGAGCAAGCGGCTGCTACTGGAAAGCGTCTACACCAAGCGGGACAGTCTTCTCCGGATGACGACAAAGTCATTGCGCATCACGATACATGACATGACATTTGACATTTATTCTCATGTCACCCATAGAGAGGGTATTGGAGTATACAATTATAAACATGTACAAATCATCATTAGTATTTCATCAAATAATTTACAAAGCATTTAGAGTACAATGTTTAAAAATACAACAAAAAGAAAACAAATTAACATTAAAAAAAAAAAAGATTTGATAATTACAGTTGAAATAATAAGTAAGTGCATGAAAGCTTAAAATATAATTAGAATGTATAAATTTTCCAAAGAAGACAAGTAATGGCATCAGCATATCGTTGGTTGTTATGCCACAATTAAATCTAAAGCTCAAAATATTGTATTTCGAGCGCCTTTAGAAACGAAGCATAATTTTCCTGCAAAATTTTACAAGGTTGGAACGGATTTCTGGTTTTTCACAATTAAAGAGTTGATTCATTTTGAGCGTATTTGGCCGCTCAGTGTAATATTTTTGAAGATGAAATTTTCTTTCCTTATTAAAAGAAGGACAAATGAATAGATAGTGAAATTCATCACCAATTGATTGCAGGTTGCATAGTGTACAAATTCTCATGTTTCTTTGACGTTTTTCATATCTTCCCGAGACAACTGGAAGTCGATGGTTTCCACATTGGAATCTGCAAAAGGAATTCGATCTTTTTTATTCATATTGCTGAGGTAACTTTCTAGGAAAAGATTTTCTTTGAATATTCTATAGTTTACACACTGTGAATTTTCGTTTATCAATATAAACCAATTTTGCAACTGGGAATCTTTTATTCGCAGATCTACAGCTTGTTTTACCCACTCTCTGCTAGAGGAACCACAAATGTCATATAAATTTGTCATGCCCACGCTATCAAGAGTTTGCTTTATCTTTATTAACCAACTTGTCTGATATATACCTTGATCGGAAAGTATCTTTACAATCTCGTAAATCATACCAGACATTTTTGTTTGACTACTGTGAACTAATCCATACCAGAAGTTTATCATTCTATTTTCAATATATTTCTCTAATTTGAATCTTCCGAGCTCGCCTAAAACCATGCAGTTCGCTGTTGATTTATTAACTCTTAGAATCTGCTTGCAAAATTTCATGTGAAAGACTTCTAAATCTCGAATCACATCAAAACCCCATATTTCTGATCCATAGAGGAGTATCGGTAAAACAAGTTGATCAAATAATTCAATTTGGATATCCACTGGTAAATCAAGATGATAAATCTTATTCAACATACTGTACATTGCTCTTCTTGCTTGATTCAGTTGCTTTTCTTGAGCTTTCCGAAATGTATTATTCTAATTGAAGGTAATACCAAGATATACATAGTCGTCTACTACTTCGACAGCCTGGTTATCAAATGTAAACAGCTTTCCTCACTTTA
The DNA here is from genome assembly GCA_025618425.1 of Heliocidaris tuberculata. Lineage (NCBI taxonomy): Eukaryota > Metazoa > Echinodermata > Echinoidea > Camarodonta > Echinometridae > Heliocidaris > Heliocidaris tuberculata. Next base: position 30,298,664 of record CM046837.1, on the reverse strand, counting down.
CCGCGGGAGAATATAACAATTTTTGTTTTGTCTATATTCACATTTAAATACCATCTTTTACAATAATCTGATACTGCATTGAGCGCAAGTTAAAGTTCTTGTTCAGATTTGGCAAGTACAATAGTATCATCTGCATAAAGTAATGTGAACAACTGCATGTACACATCAATTCCATGGTCTTGTAATAATGAATGAAGCTTCTTGGGCAAAACATCTAGACCATCATATTGTTTATTGATAAATTCTTTGAAATCGTTTATGAACATAGCAAATAGCACAGGTGATAAATTTTCTCCTTGACGCACTCCTATATTACAGTCAAATAAGCTTGATCTTTCACCATCTTTGATAACACACGATTTAGCCTGTGTGTACATGTTATTGATCACTTTGAAAAAAAAAATCCATTTATTTCACTTAAAAGTAGTTTGTTCCAAAGTGATGTCCTATCAACAATATCAAATGCCTTTCGATAATCAATGAACGCACAGTATACCCTTTCTCTTCCAAAAAGATATAATTCAAGTAACGAATGTAAAGTGAATATATGGTCTAGCGTTGAATGATTATTCCTAAACCCAGCTTGTTCATTTCCAATCTTTTCACAGTCTTCTAAATACAAATTCAACCGATGATTTAAAACAGCTGTGAAGAGTTTACCCAGACAACTTAATAAAGTTATACCTCTATAATTGTTTGGATCGTCGGGGTTTCCCTTCTTCTTGTAAATTGGGCGTATCAAACCAATAGTCCAATCTGTTGGTACAATACCACTTTCAAAAACAGCATTAAATAATTCAAGAATGAATTTCAGCAGAGAATTAGTCGAGTGCTTCAAAAATTCGTTAGGTAGTAAATCTTCACCATGTGCCTTACCGTTCTTTAATCTTTTCAACTGTGTGATTACTAATTCTATCTATTGGTCTATTTAAAGCTGCATTGTTTGATGTTGATTCAATGATTACTTCCCCATTTTTCTCTTTGTGATCTTGATTCAAGTTACTAAAATGTTCACGAAATGCTTCAATCTCAACATTTTCAAGAGTGTTGTCGATAAGAGTGTCGTCGTTCCTAGCGCACCGAGCTTAGAGAATACGTATTGTTCTCTTGATGATGTCGAAGGTGCTACTGCAAATGCAACTCCAACAACCTCTCAAGTAATATCGACGTCGTTTAAAGGGTCAGACTTGCCATCCGATAACCAGAAAGGTCTTTTTGCCCCGCACAGTGTGAGCAAGTCGTCATCATCTTCAGCAGGCAATCGAAAGACATCACCTGCAGATCCGGTGATAAACAACCTACCAGGGCCGTCAACAGACGTGGACCTCCTGTACGCTAAACCAGACATGAGCCAAAAGACCAGGAAAATGACGTCATTGGAGTCGGATTATGATGATCCAATAGGGATCCCGGCGAAGACTTTTGGAAAAGGATTCTCAAGACAATGGCCAATCCTGAACAACAATGTTGCCAATCCTACTGATACTGGTACAACATAGTATCATATGATCACCGAGGTAGCAGCTTTGAAAAATAGCACAAAGTCGGATAATCTGACTCATAGGCCTGTTACAAAGTCTTATGCATAATAAGGTAATAATAAGATAACATAAATTTAAAAACCGTCGAGGGTATAACGAGAAAGACATGCACACAGTTTTCAGCACAACACTGCAACCCCTTTTATAGATACACTATTGTTGCAACTATGAGTTATAGGGGGCTGCAATCTACAAGCCCAGCTTTTTAGCAGTCCCCTCCACGACCAACCTAGTTTATAATGTTTTTATGCCTATTGTACGCTGTAAACCAATTACATGTAATATTGTTAAGTTTTCATGGATTTGTTCAGTGCAAACCCATGTATTTTATTTTGTTGGAAATGAAAATAAACAAAATGAAAATGAATGAATATATTGTTCAGTTCCACTGTATTTGTTGGATGAAAATAATGTCCTCGGTACAAGTCAAGTATATATAACTATCTAAACAACAAACAAGTGTTTATCAATTTTCGATGCAAACTTTCGTGGACATTACTGCCAAAGTACATAGAGTGGCAGGTTGGAAACACTTAACAAAATCAGATAAGCTGACTCATGAAGTAAATACGTAGGTGCACATAGGTATACATTATTATAGAGGGTGCTACCCCCCCCCCCCATCCCCCATAAAAGAAGATACTAGCATACTTCCAACACTGTGGGCAGGGGCGGTGATTTCTTGTCACGGTGAGAGGGGGGGGGGTGCTATGAAGATTACCCCCCCCCAAAAAAAAAACAAAACAAAACAAAAAAAATGCAGCATAAAAACTTCGTGGTATAGTGATTCATTCACTTGACTCTCAATCCAAGGGTTGAGGGTTCGAATCCCAGCCCGGCACTAGCGTCTTTTGGCAAGACATTAATCCACGTTTGCCACTCTCCACCCAGGTGTTAAATGGGTACCTGACAGGATTTATTCCTTGAAATGCACTGTGCGCTGATTGCTGCAGAAGCTAAAGCCAAGGTAATAATATCCAAACCCTTTAGAAGCGCGTAGAGACGTTATTTCATAATGTGATATGCGCTATACAAGAACGGTATATCATTATTATTATTATTATTATTATTATTATTATTATTGTTATTAATATTATTATTATTATCATTATTATTATTGTAGCGGATTCGTCAGTAAATTCTGTTTATTATAAGGGAGGAAGAAAATTTCGCGGTTTTGAACAGCCTTTTAGAACAATTTTGATTACTTAGACAAAGCCAAGCGTTAATCACCATTCAGGAAAAAAACCCCGAGTATTTCTATTTTTTATAAAAAATATCTTTCACAATTCAGACATTGCATGCTGGATATTAAAATGCTGCATATGATAAGATTTGTATCTTAGTGTTAAGAGCTAGGAATTTTGACACTTTTTATTAATAATATCTTCAAAAATAATATATTGATGGGGTGACCATATTTCGCGCACATTTTCCTTTTATCGTAGAGTACGAGACATTTAGATTACTACATATCATGTTCCATACCTCAAAAGAATCGTAATTTACCACAGAATAAAATTTTATAGAGGTAAAAAGTAATGTTTGATTGGAATCAATGTTATTTCGGGAAAATCACAAGGCTTACCGAGTCGGCCGTCTCTCCAAAAGTGTGACCTTATTTCGCGCAGCATATTTACCGCCCTCTTGTGGTCGAAATTGTATATGTAAACATTCGAAAGAGAGTCATAATGTCTAACATAAACAGAACTTCAGATTGGAACTTCGAAATAGATAATAGTTATTTGTTTTCATTGAAATTTTGACAGTAAAGAATATGCTTGTCCAATTTCATGAAAAAAAACTAAAATTATACTATCGTTTACGTGTTGATGATATTGTTGTCAAGACTAGTTGTGATATGATTGTTGAACGAAATATAATTGTTACCGTATGATATATGCCGTTTCTCTTTCTCTCTCTGTCATATCAGCTATCATTCATTCTCTGTCTATGTCTCTCCAACTTTCCCTTTTTAAATTTGTATTTTTACGGAAACCATTAAGAGTCACTGCACTACACGTTAAGTAGCGGTGGAAGCAGAGTCTCGATTTTGTGTAAGAAATTGTAATTTTATCATTATTTTTGGAGGTTATTTCCTCTAATAAACTCATTTTCAGATAAAAATGGAAATTTTCATTCTAAAAAATGGAAAATAAGTAGCTTACTTACGTTTTTTTGTCGCATTTTTGACTTTAGGATTGTCTATGGTCACGAAGATTTCGGTGTCTCAGTCCCACATATGCATCGCGTATCCTTCTCCTGTTATAGCGTATTTAGTGTCAGTGCGCGAACTTAGGACACGCGCGAAATTAGGTCACACCACCATACTTGAAGTTTGCTTGGAAGTTACAGAATGTCACATTTTATATTGTAGAAGTTGAAAATGTTTCATTATATCAATTTTATAACGTTACATTCCACTTGAATACCATCAACATTCAGTGGTTTAATAGATAATCGTCCTTCAGTCAGTTCAACATGTTGGATAGAATCTAAAGCATATTGAAAATAGCTATAAATTTTAGAATGTCTGTAATTTATGTTTTGAATATATCTAGGCGGCACGTGCAATGGACTTTAACATTTTAGGTTTTTTCATTTTGTGAATGATCTTATTTAACCCGTTGTCTACTGGAATCGGGTGATCTCTGTATTAAGCCTATGGGAATCTGAGAATCCAGTAGTCAACGGGTTAACATATTTAAGGGTTAATATATTTATATAATATTGAATGGCCTTGAGTGGGATACAAGGATTTATAAAACGGGTTCAAGAATGTAGCCATCCTGATTGGTCAAATGACACCACGTGACAGTGCAAAAAAAAGCACTAACGCACGGCGAGGGGACTAACGCACGGCTAATCCGGATCAAACACTAAGATTGTAAGAAAACACTAAGATTGTAGACCTGTTTTATAAAACTATTAATACATGGTTGTGAGTTCGTGCGTTAGTGCGATCCAGCAACACGCAGGTTTTTATCGTGGTGTCTAACACACTCGGCTACGCCTCGTGCGTTAGTACGCCACGATAAAAACCTTTGTGTTGCCAGATCGCACTAACGCACTCCCAACCATGTATTAATAGTATAATATCGCACGAGCTATGAGCATATTTCACGAGTCAGCACGACGAGTGAAATATTTTCAAAGCGAGTACGATATATCCTTGTGTCCCACGAAAGAAAAGCCATTCAATATTATTATTATTAATTGTATGATACCTATAGTTCCTCAATTTTCACCATTACATGTCCTTATGTTTTTGTATTGACTTCGACATAAAACACAGGTAGAAAAGCATTTTGCAAGAGCTGCACGCATACATCCATTGTCTTAACCTTTGCGTATTTAAGCGCGTATTCACTTTTTTACGCGTCATGCGCACCCCAAACCATGAGATATGGAGATTTATACAACACATACGTAGATCCTTGACACCTGATTGGATGAATGTGGGTCACATGATATTCAGAAGAAACAGCTGTTGCACGCTGACACAAAACCAGCCGTGCAATAGTGCATCTATTGCACGCTCAAAACCAACCGTGCAATAGAACCCAGGACACACTGAACTTGCGTACTGCACGTACCAGGGCACGTACTTAACTGCATGCGCGTACGTACCCTTGCATACATACATGCGCATCACTGCATGCATCGCACAGTTTCGCTTGGCTAGCCTTAACCTTTGCGTATTCCGTTGTAGGGTCTACATTAATTGTAAACGAGGACTGTATTTTCATCATGGCTACCCGGCCTAGTTTTGTTCTACTCTCTGATGAGGATCTCAACGAATTATTGAGTGACAGTGAAGCAGCAAATACAAAGAAAGTGATATTACTAAGTTTTGAACAGTTAACTTTTACACAAACTTGAAGTTTCTGATTCGTGACTAGTGAGTGACTAAGATATTAATGGATTTCCATCTGGAATTTGCAATGTGGAACTAACTTACATGTAGACCTTATAATATTGGAACACCGGGAAAGCCTTCTATTGACGTACGAAAGGTAAGCAAAATAAGACCTCGTCCAGACCTTCATGTAGGCCTAACGTTAGATCTATCTTGGTTTCATTAGTCCATTGATTTAGTCTTATTCCTATCGTATATCGTGTGTTGTAACAAATATTCAATGTTTTCATTCGTGCGGTCGGTTCGAATATTACATTCGGTGCAAGTTGAACCGTGTAAGCAAAATAAGACCTCGTCCAGACCTAGGCCTATCTCGGTTTCATTTAGTCCATTTAGTCCGGTTTCTATCGTATATCGTGTGTTGTATAAAACAAATATTCAATGTTTTCATTCGTGCGACGGTTCGAATATTACATTCGGTGCAAGTTGAACCGTTCAATTCAACTCCGCTTCGCGTCGTTGAATAGAACGGTTGAACTTGCACGCTCATGTAATATTCGGAACCATCGCACTCATAAACATTGAATATTTGTATAATATTGCACGGTCATCCGGGTACTTTTTCACAAACCATGAGATATTGTTTTAAAATTGCACGGTCATCCGGGAACTTTTGCGCAGACCATGAGGTACGCCAATTTTTCTAGTCGCCTGAAAACCCTTCATACAAATAATAATGGGTAATAATTCCACGCCTAAATACATGTATATTTTAAAAAGCTATTTTAAAGAAGTGTACTTTGCAACCATGAGAAAGTGTTTCTGTTTAGTTTTCTGTTTAGTTTCTGTTTATAGTTTCAAATTTCACATTTACAGTGTTTTTACAGTATAAATGGTATAAGCAATATAATTGGTACAAACAAACACGAAATATATTGTCAGGGGGGAAAAAAGAAGGTGAGTACCTCATATCTATACGTTTGCATGCAGTATTAATTGAAAAGACTGTGCTAGAATAAAAGTGACATATTGAGGAGCCTAAGGAGAAAGCTACGCTTGTGAGTTATAGGCTCCCAAGTAGGGCTGGGACTAAAAACCGGGTACCCGAGTCCCGCCCGAGAGCCTCGGGACCCGGGTCAAAATATTAGATAACCGATACCCGAAAATGTTATTTAATAATCACCCATGTATGTACACGACAAGGCGGTAGATGAACGTCGAACAGCCATTTACTATTTACATGTAAAAAAAAATCCATGTAGCGCTCTAGTAGGGCTGGGACTAAAAACCGGGTACCCGAGTCCCGCCCGAGAGCCTCGGGACCCGGGTCAAAATATTAGATAACCGATACCCGAAAATGTTATTTAATAATCACCTATGTATGTACACGACAAGGCGGTAGATGAACGTCGAACAGCCATTTACTATTTACATGTAAAAAAAAATCCATGTAGCGCTCTAGCGCACCATTGCAGTGATGCGCTTTTGATTCGTTCAACTCACTGTGAAACATAACCTTACACATTCGTATACACAGAGAGCAAAGCTCACTGCCGCTATTCGGAGACTGCTCATTGGTTCATTGAACCCATGACATAATTTGCATTTAGTGCCCTTCCCCCTTCTTTGCAGTGAACGATAAGTCTATGAGCGATTAACGGGCGTAAAGTTTACAAACTCATGCATATTCAACAGTCGCTCCACACTCGCACGTGGCATCTCACAACTCGTACACTATTAAACAGCTATTTTTAACATCGACGATCACGATCTGACACTGTCACAATATCCTGAAACTTTAGCAAAGAAGTTACCAATTACTGAAATCAGATTAAGAGTACATGAACGATATATCCAAAATAATATCCTTCATTGTTCATGCGAAAGTGAAAAGCAAGGCTGTGAGAAGCTAAGGATGTCTACAGTGCGCGCGATTAACATTTTCATTCATAAAATTGGGCTTGTGACGTCATTTCATGAGCGGTCCGTTAATAACAAGTCATGACAAGTCATATGCCAGCCAGCCAATGAAGGTATGCGCCTTTTTTTTTCTTTTTTCTTTTTTCTTTTTTCCTTTCATATACCGCGGCGGCATTGGGCGGAAAGGCGCTTTGTATAAACAGATCGAATTTCAAAAGGGAACCGCATGTGTGTGTTAAAGGATGAAGTTGCAGTCAGACAGAGAAGAAAATGTTGGCTTGATGATTTTTTTTGATGAATGATGAGTTTGATGAATGATGATATTTGATGTCTGATGAAGATAATTGTTTTGATGATGTTATTATCTTGATAATGATGATATGATGATGATGTCTTTGATGATTATGATGATCGATGATGATATCAATGGTGCTATATGGTTGATCATGATGAATTGATGATTATGTGAATTAATGACGATATGAAATCATGTGATGATGGTATGGTGATGATATGATAATGATATGATAATGATATGATAATGATATGATGAACTACAAAGTGAGTCAGTGACTCGATCTCTACGATCACGATGTCAAAATTCCCAAGAGCTGCCCGTACAAAATTATTAAGAATCATCATGATCATCGTCTCAAACGAGTTTTTCTTCATAAGATTTCTTTGTATTCCCCTTCCTTTTTTATAAGTACATGTACATTCATGTATTTTGGATAAACATGTGCGAGGGACTGTTGACCGCGCGTGACTACCTAAGGCGCTGGCGCGCTGGCATGATTAGACGGTGGACAATTTCTACAGATTAGATTTAGGCGGCTTATGCCTATCCTGTCTTGCGCCCACGCGATTTCCTCCGCCTGTTTTGTTGTTGTTGTTGTTTTTTCCTCGAATGGTTTATTTCAGTTGCCAAACACAAAGGAGTTTTCCCAGTGTTTGTAGCTTCTTAGGGGTAAATATTGGCTTGTAATTCGTGTTATATCATTTTCGGGTAACCGGGAACCCGCCCGAAAAATAGTCGGGTTCCCGAATTGAAAAAATACCCGAAACTCCCACCCCTACAGTCCCAAGACGTCTTTAAAAAACAGTGGGAACGAGCAATGCATGATACAGCAATATGTCGCAGTAATCAAAATCGTATTCAAAGAAACAGTATTGGATGATTTGTCACTTTCATTACAGCAGTAATATAACAATTCACATTTAAGGATAAATAAGCATTTCCTATACGCCGTGCCAATTTCTGAAGCATACACGATTCTTTCAACCACTTAACACTATGTAATTTCTATCTACATGTATCTCTCGCCCCGGGCCCCCCACTCTCTCTGTCTCCTTCCTCACTCTCTTTCTCTCTTTCTCTATCTCTTTTACTATCTTTTCCTCACTTTTTCTTTCTTCTCTCTCTCCATCTCTTCCCTATCTGCCCCCTATCTACCCACTTTCTCTCCCCCTCTCACTATTTCAGTGACATACTTCAATAGAGAAATGGTCATTCGGGAAACCTGTCACCTCATCGGAAAATCGGGAAGCAACATGGCCGTTTTGTAGGTTTGATATCTTCTGTACTACAATTTGATGACAAATTTTCATTTCCGCTATAACAATGTGTCCAAATCTTTGTTTCGGTCGCTCGTTAAAAAAAAATAGTAACTTGAAACTCGATATTTGGACAAGAGACGTAAGCCCCCTTCCACACTTGAACACGTATCCTTATGACTTTAATCATGAACTTACGTATAAGTCATTTTGTTTTTATTACTTTATTACATTTATTTATGACCAAAAAATCCTGTATTGAGTGCTTGCCGTGCAGTCTACACAGTCTTACAGTTCAAACACTTTGTTACGCGTTGATTTATCAAACCTATAAAGAAAAAAAAAAGAACCAAAAGTTTTCCTCGCGTTTGAACTTTGATACACGCCCCCCCCCCCTCTCTCTCTATTATTCATTTCTGAAGTGCTATATCACTTATTCCTGACAACCTTGTCTGCCTTTTACTCGAAAACAGAACCTCAGTTTGAAGAAAATCCACGTTCCAAGCAACCATATGTCCAGTGTAGTCAGAATGGTCAAAGGCTTTCATATTCAATCAACAACAACAACAAAAAAAAAAAAAAAAAAAGAAGAAGAAGAAGAAAAAAAAAAATCCAATATCATGATTTATTACATTAACGCTATCCCCCTAATTACAGTTACGAATTTTTTTGAAATCTATATAATACTGCAATTTGAAGATAATTTTGAATAATAACACAGTGATTTACGCCCTTTCCTAATAAGTCTGTCTGGAGCACGTACATGTACATAAAACACGATGAAAACTACTTTCGAACAAAAAAAAAAATCAACTTTAAAGCAATTCAAATAGCCCTTTCCACCACCTTTAGAAAGGTGTGCCACCATTGCAATGGCGTATCAAGTATCAAGTAACAGGAATTCTATAAGCAATGCAATAAGCTTTTGAAATTGCACTTTAATTGATTTTTCGAAAGTAGTTTTCATCTTGTCAAAAGAACAGGTCTGCCATTTCGATTTCACATGTATCACCATCAGGCCTATTCGTGACCGTTAGCATCAGAAATTTTCAAGTATAGTAATAACATCTAGTTTCTCTAGTAGTTCAATTATAAAATGAGTATTTCTAAATTATGAATATGATTTGGAAGTAAAGCGCCATCTCATTAAAACTTGTTTCATAAATGATCCGGGGCCCGTTGCATAAAACTGGCGTTTAATTGCAACTCCGGAAAATCAAACGCAAGTCCTTAATGCGCACCTCTGATTGGCTGAAAATAAAGTTGCGTTTGATTTTCCTGACTTACGTTCAAACGCAAGTTTTGTGCAACGGGCCCATGCAAGAGCAGCGTACTGATCACCAACAGATGTCGCTCTACATTTTCCATCTGCAGAGTCAACGTTTTTAATGATTTGTTGACACTGTTTCATAAGAGCCTTCATTCATATATTTTGTTTCAAATAACTATGATTTGAATCATAAGTTTTAATTTCTTGTATAAAAGCATTGACACGTACACCATGCATGAAGTGGTTGTATATATAGAAACCTTGGATGGACTCCGATATATAAGTCAGGAAAGGCTGCACACTGGCCATAAAAAAAAAACATGTTTTTCAAATTTATGAATGAAAATTATCGTATACTTTAGGAGAGCCTTCACCTCCTTCTACTTTCTGAATTATATCACTGTACCGATGACTATGTTTAACATATTTTACTCAAAATGAAAAGGAATTATATGTGAATTTTAGTTTCACATTTCAGTTTGAAATAAAATATATATTTAATAATATATTTTTTTTTACCTAGATGAACATAAAGTTTAACCGTATGGCATTGAAAGTTCTTTGACAAATTAATAATGGCCCGAGCATATGAGGTGAATGAATGATCTATATCTTGGTTTACAATTGATGGAAAGAAATTAATATTGATCCACCGTAGAACACACCCTGGCCTTAATCTCATTTACTAAAATATGCTTGGAATTTGTCATAACCCGTATGACGTCTACGATAAGTTTTTCTAATTATATAACATTTTTATATAGACGGACTGGCCATGGAGGGTTTGGGGAGTTTTCCCCGCTGGCCGCTTGCTATTTTTGCATTTGGTCGGGTCGGCTGGTCAGTAGTATGAGGGCCGGTCGATTAAAAAAGTTATGTAATTTTCAAATCAGTATATCAGTTTCCCTAAACAAACAAACTAGAAAGATGATTTTCGAGAAAGAGACGCCCGTTCGGCAATGGTCTAGTGGGACGTCGGCCTAGGCACGTTAACAATGCTGTTTCATAAATAGGATGAAAAAAATTGGACAATTGTAGAATGCATATCATCCGGGTTGGCCGGTGTTCGCTATTCCCCAACCAAATTTCAGTCCCAGTCCGCATCTGGTTAAGGAGGAAGAGATGGAAAGTAATTAGCAGGCATTTTGCAGGCACGGCATCGAGAGCTAATCGCATGTCTCAAGTGTCAATTTAAATGAAAAGTAAAATAATGACATTGCTCATTCAACATGTTTAGAGTTTATAAGTTTTCTCTGATTCAACCGTGACCAAAATACACTTAATATAATGGCATGAAAGAAAGAGAAATTAATTAGTTTTCATTACTACTCAGGAAAAATGATTGGTTGTTTAGAATACTCTTACCTTGGACTCTTGGACAATGATTACTTGTTTACAGCATTTGACATGTAATGACAAAATACCACTTCGCGTTTTAATTTCAGTTATAAAAACAAATATTCGGTTGATCCCCTGTCCTTTAACTACGAATCTTGTACTCTTTAATACCGAAACTGATTTTGGTGTTATCATTATCGCCGATCCTTTGAACTAGTAATTACCTGAAGTGATATATACGATGAAAGAAAAATCACATGCCTTCAAGAGGATCCGCTGCATTGTCAGCTAACATTTCTTCCGCAGCAATAAGATCATTCAAAGGATAACTAGTTGTTTCAGACTTTTCTTCTACAACTTCGTAATTCTCCCACGTCATTTTTTTTTTCTAGTGATATTCGACATTATCTGATTATCACGGCAAAATGTTCTTTGGACACCTTACCTCCGTTGTGAAGGTATTTTTAATTCTTTTTAATTTGCAAACATATTTCCATCATGCATTATCAAATGATAATTCATATTGGTGTAACAATAAACAAGAAGAATCAAGGGTCGCACTGAACGGGCAAACGATCCATGTAGAATTCTTATTCGCAATATTCGAATTATCCCGAGCAAAAAGCGTTGTGTTGAGTAAAGCAGAGTCAGAATTGAAAATATTTTTCAACATATCTGTCATGGATAATACTTCTTTACATTCTGGACGTCATAGTTTGACTTATCATCAGAACAGAACAAAGAACTTTGAGATGTCGATTATGCTTACTGAAAATGATAATGGAATGAATACGCTGACATATTATGAAGGAGGACGATCACTATGCACCATTTTCCACCTGAATTTAACCATTGACGAGACAGAGCCAATCTGCAAGACATTTTTCCACAAGGGAAGTGAAAAATTGCAGATGTCCTGTCAGTGGTTGCAGGTGAACGATGAAGACCGAGCAAGACTTGTAGCAGGAGATCGGGTTTTATATAAACATGAAACTTCTGAGATGAATGTCGGGGGTCAATATAATATCACCAACAAGTATAGCATTTTTGTTCCTCCTGAAAAACTACATGATGCAGGTACTGTGCCAAGGCAATGTGTAATTTCTCATTTTGGAGGAAATTCGACAAAGAGTTGTGATTTCCTTACAGCAAATCAACATAATACAACAAAGGGAGACGGGGGTTTAGCTTTTAAATGCTGCTTAGGAAAAGAGAATATATCTTCTAAATGGTACGTTTTCGATGGCAAATCACCAACAGCGTTAAATTTTACTAAAGGGTCATTAAAGACTTGTGCAAGTTTTCTTATTTTCTTCTGCGGTGAAGAAAGAGGTGACGTCATTGTGATTCCAAGAAGCAGCATTGAACATCTGACTTTTCGCAGACAGGAAACTCTTAACATTTCATTCTCATCGACATTATCCAGACACTCAAATGCTTCCAGCAATTCGATCCACCATGTCCACGGTTCTAGATGTGAAACACTTAATGTAAATGTTACAAGAAAACAGTTTACTACAGCTACTGATACACCAGCGATGTCAACTACAACAAGTCAGGACAGCCCTATCAGTAGTGTAGAAGTAAAATACAACAGAACAAATAATACAAGTGAAAGGAACATATTGATTATCATTGTTGTAATTACAGCCCTTGCATTTGCGTTGAGTATGGGTATTCACTTCGGAAAATACCTATGCAAAATCCGAGGAAGGAAGCAATATGATCAGCAAAGTGAGAGGAATCTAAATTTTCGAATGAACTCAGCCACAACCTTCGGTAATACCGATGCAGGGTCTTTCGAAATGACCACAACATCTCGGGTCCCTCGACCTGGCCGAGATGTGTCCTGTCGGCGCACATCAGACAGGGAAGAATCTGATCCAAATCGGGCACCCATGCCGTCCTACCAAGAACGCCAAATAAATGTCCCGATGCTCCCTGCGAGACATGACTTAATGTGCAGGCCCTTCGTAAATAACATGGAAAGTCCTGAAGAGCAAGTTGTTGCTACTGGAAAGCGTCTAAACCAGGCGGGACAGTCTTTTCCGCATACCGACAACGTCCTTGAGCATCACGATAAAAGGGTCGTCGTTCCTAGCGCACCGAGCTTAGCGAATACGTATTGTTCTCTTGATGATGTCGAAGGTGCTACTGCAAATACAATTCCAACAACCTCTCAAGTAATATCGACGTCGTCCGATAGCAAGAAAGGTCTATTTGCCCCGCACAATGTGAGCAAGTCGTCACCTTCGACATCTTCAGCAGGCAATCGAAAGACATCACCTGCAGATCCGTTGACAGACAACCTACCAGGGCCATCAACAGACGTGGACCTCCTGTACGCTAAACCAGACATGAGCCAAAAGACCAGGAAAATGGCGTCATCGGAATCGGATTATGATGATCCGAGGGATCCCGGTGAAGACTTCTGGAAAAGGATTCTATCTCAAAACAATGGCTAATCCTGAACAATGTTGCCAATCCTACTGATACTGGTACCAGGGGCGTCGATTATAGGGTGGCAGGAGGCAGCCCCCCCCCCGAAAATATTGGGAGGGCAATCACTTCCCCTTTTCCCCACCAATAAACCCGGAGATGTAAAATAAAACGAGTAAAAATGATGCAAAACTCGGGAAATGAAATCTTCCAAACAATGAAATATAAAAGGTATTACATGATCAGACTTTTGCTGCGCACAAATTCTCTTATTTTCCCTTCTTCAATATTCGTAGGTAACCGTGGTAATTAACAAGATTAAGAGGTGTTAAGAAAATCATGACGGGTACTATTAGGCTGTTTACCCCCCCCCCCCCCCATCTGAAAAACGGATCGACGCCCCTGACTGGTACAAACATGACAAAGTGGTACTATTAAGACAGTGTCAAGGAGGTGGCAGCTTTGAAGAATTCGACAAAGTCGGATAAGCTGAATCATAAGCCTGTAACGAAGTTTTATGCTCAATGAGGTAATCATAAGGTATATAATATATATAAAAAAAAAAAACACGTCGAAAGTATAACGAGATAGACATACACCCAGTTTGCAGCACAACACTGCAACCTATATATATTATGCACTTTCATACTTGTTGGATGAAAATAATGTCCTAGGTCAAGTGTGTATATTAACAACAAAAAAGTGTTGATTAATTTTCGATGCAAAATTTTGTGGACATGACCGCCAAAGTCAGATAAGCTGATTCATGAAGTAAATAAATCGGTACATATAGGTTTGCATTATTACAGAGGGTGTCCCTCATGTTAATAGACAAATCCAAGAGTTAATTACCATTTAGACAAAAAGAAAAGTCGAGTATTTGTAATTTTCTGGGTGGGGGTTGGGGGGTGGTGGTGGTAAACCCCTCGAATAATTTTAGGGAGAGATATCCCCAGTTCCCCTGAATTGCTGACACTGCAATAGGGATTTTCCATTGTCTATTGTAAAACACAGGGGAATCTCTGCCTAAACATGCTAAATAACCTGCGGTTTAGAGATTTTCTGATCTTCTACAATATTGTAGAGTACTACCTGAATAGTGAAAGTTTTAATTTTAGAGCACGTCAGAGCCCAAACATGACGTTGAACCCTTTTACTAATTATTTGCTTTACATTTTTTTCTTAGTCTACAAATTTCGGGGGGGGGGGGGGAGGGGACGATCCTCCCAGAAAAAAAAAAAATCGGGGAGGGAGACTTGTTCCGCCAGAAAAAAATTCCGAGGGACATTTTCATTCTCAATGTATTTATGTATGGTTCGTGTAAACACCGTAGAAAATAATAACGAGATAGAAAAGTCAATCATACACACGCCATTGTCAATCTGAAGCGCAACGCTGCTATCAATATTTATGGAGTTACACTATATTTGTGGCATGAAATGCCTAGACACATTGCACATGTGTATTTGAAAACCTTTAACAATTGTTGCTTGAAAACACCCAACTAGGCAATGTATATATTGTTAAAATTCAATGAACAAGCTGCAGTGCTTATCTGTGATTTTGTGATGAGGGAATAATTTTCACAATTGAAACATTGCATGGTGCATAAAATGTTGCGTAAAATACGATTTGTATCTTAGAATATTGACACTTTTTATTAATAATATCTTGAAAAAAAAAGAAGTTTGCTTACACTGTAAAAAATATCTGTATTTTTACAGGGAAAATACAGATTAGGTCTGTATTTACCCATAACAGCTAATCTGATGTCATTTGTACATCAGTGTCATAGGAAAAAGCAACAACTAATTTGTATTTTTACATAAGAAGTTATGGCGACTCTGCTGACGCCAGATTTGCTGTAAAATTACAGACCTTTTTTTTTTTACAGTGTTAAAAGTTACAGAATGTCACATTTTATATTGTAGAAGTTGAAAATGTTTCAAAATCAGTTTTATATTGTTACATTCCACTTAAATACATTCAAAATGCATTGGTTATAGAAACATCGTTGTCATAGTCAGTTCGAAATGTTGTGATTGAATCTAAAGCATATTGAAAATAGCCATAAATTTTAGAATTTCTACATTTATGTTTTGAATATATCTAGACGGCGCGTGCCATGGATTTTTACATTTTTGGTTGTCTCCTTTTGTGAAGGATTTCATTTAACATATTAAAGGGTTAAGATATGTATATTTGAATAGCTATATTAAAGTAGTTTACTTTGTAACCATAAGAAAATTTTGACACGATTCTTTGAAACGCTTCAAGGGATTCGGTAACTTTGTGGAGGCTTGATTTAATAAATTGTTGAATTTTGATATCTGTCTTGTATAGTGATGCTCAGAAGGATAAATAAATAGCCAGACATAGAAAGGTTTTCAAATATATTATGCTATTATTAAGATATCTATGACTGAATACTCCCATTTAGGAAAGCGTATGGCCATACGCTTTAGTCTAACACTGAGTCTATGGGGGAAAATGAGTGTGGTATTTCCGGTCACTTGCATATGTTTACTTTTGTGAAGCACATGATGATTTTGAAGTGCTTAACTTAGGGCCTATTGAGCGCTGGCCGTGCAGTCTACACAGTGTTACAGTTTAGACATTTTGTTACGCGATGATTTAACAAACCAAAAATTTACTTAGTTCTTCCTCGCGTTTGAACTTTGATACATGCCTCTCTGTCTCTCTCTGTCTCTCTCTGTCTCTTTCTCTCTCTCTCTTCCCCTCTCTCTATAATTTATTTCTGAAGTGCAGTATCACTTATTCTAGACAACCTTGTCTGCCTTTACTCGAAAACAGAACCTCAGTTTGAAGAAAATCCAGGAGAATCCACGATTCCCAGCAGTCATACGTCTGGTGTAGTCAGAATTCAATCAACAACAACAACTAAAAAGTCCAATAATTATATTAATAACATATAATTTCTCTAGTAGTTCAATTCTAAAATGAGTACTGCTAATTTATGCACCTGATTTGGATTAATACCTGTTTCATAAAATAATGATCAGAGTATTATAGTTATCACCAACAGATGTCGCTCTCCATTTTCCATCTGCAGAGTCAACGTTTTTAATGATATCATGACAAGGTTTAATACAAGCCTTCATTCATATATTTTGTTTCAAATCATTCATATATTTTGTTTCAAATAACTAAGATTCAGTGTTGTAGTGCTTTGATGATCGGCCTTGGCCTTAAGGCACCCTAAGGCCTGTTTTTCCAATGCCTTGGCCTTTGGCATGCCTTGACCTTGGCCTTGAGGGTCCCAAGCCTTGATAATCTTTAAAAAAAAAATCAAGGCATTTCCAAGGCATATGGAACTTTGTTATTTTTGCAAGTAAAGTTTTAAAAATATTTTGGTTATATTGTGCAGTAACACTATATCATGTAGCTAATACAAGATCAAGGTAATCATAATAGACCTGGGCAATGAATTCATGATAGAATGATGATGATGATGATAATGATAATGATTGCAATAATAATAATAATAATAATAATAATAATAATAATAATAATAAATAATAATGATACTACTATACTACTACTACTACAACAACTACTACTACTACTACTACTACTACTACTACTACTACTACTACTACTACTACTACTGCTACTACTACTACTATTAATAATAATGATGATAACAATAACTCTTATTCCAGCGTTAGGGGGAATCCTTTTATCTCAGCCTATTGTTATCATTCGCCTTAACGCACGGTCGCTTCGCCGTAATGTCGATTTTTTATTGTGACGGAATAAACTGCATTGATAGGACTCCCCTAACATAGGAAATAATGTTGTAATGATGATGATAATAATAATAATAATAATAATAATAATAATAATAATGATGACTTGATGACCATGATGATAAAAGTAAAACAGTATGAAATACAGGAGCAGATCTGAACAAATGTACTTACATTTATTGTCTTTCTGTGAACATTTTCTAAGTTTGAACGAAGTATATGCAAATTTTAGTGAATTTGGTCAATGGCTTCTGCTATATTATTAATTCCTTTGTCATATGCAGAAACTTGTACTAAATATTAGGTATAAGCCTACAGTGTACATCTATTTTTTGTGCTTTGTTTGGCAAGGGGCCACTTGATTGGGGAGCAAAAAACATAATTTAAGAAAGAGGATGGGTAGAAAAGGAAAAAAACAAAACAAAAAACACTATGATTATATTGTGTATTATATACACCCCAGTATAACATTCGAATGCTTTTCTAAAGCTTGTTTGCTTTGTTCCCTCACATAACTTTGCTTTAGGATTTTGTAATTTCATGCCCCAATAGACTTATAATTATGATATAGGTTGGAAATAGCTTTTTGAAAGGTTCAACAACGAAAAAAGAAAAGAAATGCAAGTCTCGTTCTTTTGCTCCCTAATATACATGTAGGCCTTTAAAGTTCATCAGCCTCTTTTAAAGTAATTTGCCCATAGAATAAAGCTAAAATAGCACTCATAAAGGTTGAAAGTAATCTTAACTTTCGTTTTCTTACTAAATTCCACGACAATAATTCTCCTGGGTTTTCATGAATTTGACGCCCACTTTGACAAAACGTTAATCAATATTCATTGTTCGAAAGTGTACAAGACTTGATTTCAGCGCTCCTTTGCAAATTTTCTTAAGTAAAGTGCTTAGAAAATGTTTTTTTTAAAATTAAAAATGCAAAGAATCTTACGCTCGGTTACTTTGCCCCCTCGCTTGTAAAGTAACATACATATATATATATATATATATATATATACTGTGACGTAACGAATGCTGTGTATGCTATCAAATGTGCTAAATGCCCGAATGCCCTGTACATAGGAGAAACTCTCAGATTTAGGGAGAGATTTAACAATCACAAGAGCAGCATTGCTCGCAACCTCCATCACCCTGTGGCAGAACACTTCAATACAGCTGCACACTCAGTGAGCGACCTACAATGCTGTATTCTTAGAGACGGACTCGTGTCGTTTGAAGACCGACACCTGTACGAAATCAAAATGATCGTAAAAAATGAGAGCTTCAGGAAGCCAGGCATGAACATAGACATGTCCTGGCTGACTAACTATACTTTCTTTCGTTAATACTCCTTATATTCTATTGCCAGGCATCTACTCAAACACCGATTTGACGTTTCTATTATGACGTCTTATTTCCATTATGACGTTTTAGTAATTATAATGCTCTCGCTCACTTATCATGCGCCTTGCGCTTATAAGCGCCCCTTATATTTTTATACGCTTTGGGTCATAATCTACAAACATGTATTTCAATTGTGACGTCTTCGTGACGTTTTAAAGATATTTTTGAGCTGTAAAGCGTTTCCAAGACAATGCGCCCGGTTACTTATAAACTAATTGCGCATTGTTTTGGAAACGCTATGGATACAATTTCGAAAGTTTGTCATTCACTTGAGAAAGACGGTGTGAGTACCGTCGAAAATTCGTGAGGAAATAAAGAAGTTGGATAAAAGCATGACATTTCTAATAGTTTGTTTTTTTATATATATATATATATATATATATATATGTGTATATTCATATAGGTGTGGTTAAATTTGGAGTTGAGGCATTCAAAAGTGTGCTCAATGCTGAAGGGCAGAGCATAATATTTGTACCTGGGTCCTGTCCGCTACCGTCGGTTTCACGCTCGACGAGATCTTCAGGCAGACTGATGGCTCGACTCGGCTTGTGCATCTGCTTGCTGCAATGGATCGGTGTCACGCTTGGATGGCTTTCTTGGCGGCCTTTTTCGGTGCCTGCACTTTGAGATGATCTCCGATCTTTTGTTTAGTGCCTCTCTGTTACTGATAATAGTGTACTTTTCCTCCAGGCAGGGATTGTAGAGCCCACTTTTTCTTAGATTTAGATTGGATTTCTTTTCGATCCTCCAAGTTAGTGTGAATTCGGTATTGGATTCCTTTAGGTTCCATACGTATTTGGAAAGTTGAGTTTCGTTTCTGTATTTTTCATGTTTCATGGATTTCACATGGTTTCTGTACCTGTCCTTGAAAGTGCCCCCGCTAGTCCATAGTAGTGCTTTTTTTCATTGCCATGCCGAATTGTAGCTTTATATACGAGGGCCGTTTCTAGGCATTTTCCTTGTAAGGGACACTCTGATTTTTGTCGGCTGTATTTATGTTAAATATTTGGTTCAGTTTGTGGCCCTTAGGGAAATGCTTGTTTATTAGTTTCAGGAATTTGCCGCCCACATTAGTCTTGACTTCTGCGTTGTAGGGGGGGGGGGGGGGGGGGGGGTTGAACCACGTGATTTTCCTGCTCTTATTTTTTTTTTCTTCTTCTGAGTTCCCCCTGCTCGGTTCTCTGCTTATCGTACTCGATTCCCTTTTCATACCCACTGTTTTTAAGGGCCTCGTTGTATGGGGGCGCTGCTTTCCGGAAGATTTTTTCGTTCGACGATAATGTTGATATCCGTTTTCCCACGGCTAATGGTATTTGATTCAGAATGGGAGGGGGTGCTTAGAGCTCTTGTGTACGTACAGGGGTGTGTCGTTCGCATACTTCGGCTCCGTCAAAGGCCCCCATGGAAACGTCTAACTGTTTCCGCCCCTCTTGCTTTTGCCATGCTTTGTTATTGTTGTCATACTTCTTCTCGCGTGCATTATTGTTTCCATCTCATCATCTCCTATGTTAGTGAACTGCTTAGCCCATTGTAGGCATTTGGATAGCAAGTCGAATGAGATGGAGGGGTAAAAGTCTATTATATCAAAGAAAATGAACGATAGGGACTCCTTGTTCGGCAGTTTACTGAACCAGTAAAGCACATCAGCTGTGCTTCTCCACTGATTGACGTTGGTTTTGTCTTTTATTTCGTTATTTATTACGGTCTAGCATTATTTTGCTGGCGCGACCCAATTCTGGTTTGGTGGGGTTAATCAGTCTTACTTGTGGATTATCTCCGAAGTTGTCCTTATGATCCTTTAACGTAATGAAGACGGGCTTATTCTTTGTGCCGTCTACCCTGTCACTGATTTCTAACTTTTGGGCGATCGATTCGGATTCTTTCTCAATGTCTTCAATTACTAGTTCCCGAGCAGATTTGTACTTCCTAGTGATGTGCTCATTTGTTTAAGAGTTTTTCATATTTATTTGGGCTCCTCGTGTATACGTTTCTGGTTTTGTCGGCGTTGACGAACACATGTTTCGATTCATTTATCTTTTTTACGTCATCCCTAAGTTTTCTTTGGAATTGGTCATTCACTTGCCTAAATTAAAGTTCGTCTACGATACCAAGGAGGTTATTTTCGAAACCTGCCATTTCTTCTACTTGCGGTGGCGAGCGTTTCGATTTGAATCCGAATTTCTCTTTTGCTTCATTCTCTTCGTTCTCACTATCATTCTGACTGCAATCACTCGTTCTAAGGAAAAAGTGGGCTCTCCATCTCATCCTTTTTATGACACTTTCAATCATTTCAATGAGGCATTTGATGTAATCTTTCCTCGGGGGTATTGGAATATTCTTACCAGAGTAATTCACGTGGAACCGATCCATGGCAGCACGCAGATGTAGGGAAGTCCTCGACTCGAAGAGTGCTCAACCTATTCGGGGAGCTGGGTATATTCACATAGGTGTGGTTAAATTTGGAGTTGAGGCATTCAAAAGTGCTCAATGCTGAAGGGCAGAGCATAATATTTGTACCTGGGTCCTGTCCGCTACCTCGAATGAGACCTAACATTCACTATTTTGGCAAGTTCACATTTTACCCCAAATGAAAAGGAAATGAATGTGAATTTCAGTTTTACATTTCAGTCTGAAATAAAATATATTACTTTGACTGTTTCAACAATATAATTTTTATTTACCTAGATGTACATAAAGTTTATCCGTATGTTACCTTTGAAAGCTCTTTGACAAATTAATAATGACATTAGTATTTGAGGTAAATGAATGATCCAAATCTTGGTTGACAATTGATGGAAAGAAATAGAAAGAAATCAATTTTGATCCACCATAGAACACATCCTGACCATAATCTAATTCACTAAAACATAGTGCCTGGGATAGGTCATACCCCGTATGACGTCAGCGATAAGTTTTCTATATACAAATTTGTATAAAGGCGGCCTGGCCATGGAGAATTTGGGAAGTTTTTCCCGCGGACCGCTTGCTATTTTTGCCTTGGGTCCGGGTCGGCTGGTAGTCTGAGGGCAGGTTGATAAAAAGTTATGTAATTTTCTAATCAGTATATCAGTTTCACTAAACAAACATACTAGAAAGTTGATTTTCGAGCAAAAGACTCCTGTACGCCAATGGTCTCGTAGATCGTCGGTCTCGCCAAGTTAACAATACTGTATCAAAATGTCAATGGAAATACTTGGACAATTTGAAATGCATATCCAGCCGGCGCGTCACAGTGATAGAAATTCCCCTACCGGATTTCAGTCGCAGTCCGCACCTGGTTAATAAGGAGGTTATGGAAAACAATTTGCAGGCATTTTCTAGGCACGGCATAGGGGAATAATCGTACGTCTCAAGTGCAAACATAATAAAATGGAAAATAATGACATTGCCCATTGAACATGTTGAGTCATTATGAGTTTTGTATGATTAAACTGTGATGACACGAAAGAAAAATATATTGATTAGTTTTCATGCTCAAGAAAAATGACTGGTTGTTTAGAATACTTTTACCTTGAAGAATGATTAATTGTTCAGAGCACTTGACCTGTTATGACAAGATACCACTTCACGTTTTACTTTCAGTTATGAAAGCAAATCTTCGGTTGATTTCCCTTCCTTTAACTATATATCTTGTACTCTGTCACCGAAACTGATTTTGTGTTATTATCATTATCACCTTTCAAACTAGTGATTACCTGAAGTGACAAATGAAAAAATATTTACATGATGCCTTCAAGAGGATCCGCCAGAATTATCAGGTAACATTTCTTCCGCAGCAATAAGATCATTCAAAGGATAAGGATGGTCATTGTAAATCATAGGATAACTTGTTGGTTCAGATATTTGGGGTGCAATTTCATAAATCTTCAACGTCAATAGTCTTTCGAGTGAATGAGATTCGAGATCACCACGGCAAAATGTTCTTTGAACACCTTACCTCCGGTGTGAATGTATTTTTAATTTTCTTTACTTTGCAAGCATATTTCCATCATGCAATTTCAAATGAAAATATATTCTGGTGTAGCGATGAACAAGAGGAATCAAGGGTCGCGCTGAACGGTCAAACGATCAATGTAAAATTCTTATTCAAATTTGAAGAAAACACATCAGCACAAAGCATTGTGTGGAGTAAAGCAGAGTCAGAACTGAAAATATTTTTCAACATATCTATCATGGATAAGACTTCTTTATATTCTGGGCGTCATAGTTTGACTTATCATCAAAACGGAACAAAGAACTTTGAGATGTCGATTAAGCTCACTGAAAACGATACTGGATTGTATACTCTGCAAACGTATGAAGGAGGACGATCACTATGCACCATTTTCCATCTGAATTTAACCATTGATGAGACAGAGCCGATATGCAAGACATTTTTCCTTAAAGGGAGTGAAAAATTGCAGATGTCCTGTCAGTGGCAGCAAGTGTACGACAGGGAACAAGCAAGACTTGAAGCAGGAGATCGCGTGTTGTATGAACATGAAACTTTTGGGATGAATGTGAGCGGTCAATGTAATATCTCCCACAAGCACAACATCTTTGTTCCTCTTGAAAATTTAACTGATGCAAGTATTTTGCCAACCAAATGTGTAGTTTCTGAAAATAAAGAAAAAACGAAAAATACATGTGGGTTTCTTACAATAGAACGACAATCGATTCAGAGTAATTCAGCCAAATCATTTAAATGCTGCATGGAAAACAAGAATATGTTGTGGTACTTCTTCGATGGCAACTTCCCCCTAAAAATGCTCAATTTCAATGAGAGCGTAGTAATAACTGTTCAGAATTTTCTTATTTTTCTCTGCGCTGAAGAGAGAAATGACTCCCATTTGATAATAACTAGCATAGGACATCTGACTTTTGGCAAATGGAGAAATCTTAACATTTCAGTCTCAACAACCTCATATGGAGACCATACTGATTTCAGCAATTCGAGCAAAAATTCTAGATGTGAAACACTTACCGTAAATAACACAGGGAGGCATTCTACAACAGCTACTGCTGCAACGTCTCCTGCTACACCAGCAACGTCAACTATCACAAATCAGAGCAGGCCTAGTCCAAGTTCCCCGTCAAAGTGTCTACATGAGGAGAGTGATGCCAATGGCAATCAGCGGAATGTGTTGATATCCATTGTCGTTATTACAGCCCTTTGTTTTGTGTTTAGCGTGGGCATTCAATTCGGCAAATGCAATATCCGAGGAAGAAAGCAATATAATCGCCGCAGGGAGAGACATCATAGGCTTTGGATGAATTCACACACAAGCTTTGGTAATAGCAATGCGGAATCTGTTGAGATGACCGTGTCACCTGGGGTCTCTGGCCAAAATGTGTCCTGTCGGCACACATCAAACAGGGAAGAACCTGATCCAAATAAGGCACCCACGCCGTTATGCGAAGAACGTCAAACGAATGTCCCGATGCTCCCTGTGAGACATGAGTTGATGAGGAGGCCCTTCGTACATAGTATGGACACTCCCGAAGAGCCAGCTTTAACTCCTGAAAGGCGTCTTCACCAGGAAGGACAGTCTTTTCTGGATGACGACAAAGTCCATGGGCATTACGAGTGTAAAAGTGTAGTCGTTCCTAGCGCACCGAGCCTCGATAATACGTATTGTTCTCTTGATGATGTCGAAGGTGCTTCTGCAAATGCAATACCAACAACCTCTCAAGTAGTATCGACATCGTTTCAAGGGTCAGACATGCCATCCGACGGTCAGAAAGGTCCTTTTGCCGCGTACAGTTTGAGCAAGTCCTCATCATACTCAGCAGGCAATCAAAAGACATCTCTTGGAGATCCGTCGATAGACAACCAGCCAAGGCAACCAGCATACCTAGACCGGCTGTACGCCAAACCAGACATGAGCCAAAAGATCAAGAAAGTGACATCATCAGAGTCGGATTATGATGATCCAAGGGATCCTGGTGAAAACTTCTGGCAAAGGATTCTATCTCAAAATAATGACTAATCCTAAACAATGGTGGAATTCATGCTGATAACGGTATCATTAGGTACTATTGAGGTGGTAGTTTAGAAACAGTCGACTAAATCGGATAAAATGATTCACAGGCCTGTACCAAAGTTTTATTTTCAGTGTAGTAATTAGGTATGGTACATTATTTCAAACACCGTTGAAAGTAACGAGATTTAATGTACATTTACATTTAATGTACGCACTCCTTGCACACAGTTTGCAGCACAACACTGCAATCTACAATTTATTTAGTTTCACTGTATGTGTTGGATGAATATAATGTCCTAGATACAGGTACATGTCAAGTGTGTGTGTGTGTGTGTATATATATATATATATATATATATACAAAAAGTGCCACACCATTATCGCGACCATTTAATCTATTTCAATGAATATATATATAACCATCCAAATTAAAATAATAATTAGGGTTTTAGAAATCCATATCTCAGAGATTGCTTATAACTGAGAATGAATTTTCAAGCAAACAGAAATTGAAGGCTGCGTACTTCAAAAGTAGAATGAAACTCTCGAGGCGTGTAACATTTACAACTAAGAACAGAATTATCAGTATGCACATCTGGATCAGTATGTTACAGCGGATTAGCCATGGTGGTGTTGGACATGCTTCAAAACATACAAGGCGTTTCCTCTGATAACCACACATTCCAACTCACAACACAAACAAACAGTGGCGTAGCTAGGATTTTTTTACAAGGGGGGCAAATTTTTCCAGTTGTCAAATTCTGCTTGGAGGGAGACAGGTATTTTTTTTTCGCCAGCCCTCAAAGAAGGTCGCTCAGTGGGGGGGGGGGGGGGGGGGGGGGGGAGGGGATGGTTATCAGATGTTTTCCTCCATAATTCTCTGACATGCAAACACAAACAAACAAACAAAAACAAAACAAAAAACGAAATTCAGCTCTGAAAGGGTGATCCGTATTTTTTTCCTTCTCGCCAGCTCTCAAAAAGCCGCTCATTGGGGGGGGGGGGGGGGGGGGGGGATTTCTTCTTCTTTTTTTTTTTTTTTTTTTTTGCCAGCCATCCAGAAGTCACTCAGTGGGGGGTGGGCCCTCAGATTTTAGGGGGTTCAGTTTTCCTCCATAATTCTCAAACAAAAAACAAAAATACCAAAAAAAAAATGGGGGAGGGGGGAGTTGTCGAGGGGGGCACTCTGCCCCCCTGCCCCCCCCCCCCTCAACTACGCTAGTGGAAACAAACCAACACTATGTATTCCATATTAATAACAAATTAATGTTTAGCAATGTATATCAGAACAATTAAAGGTAAATCCAAGTGCTATTAAGCACAATTATAACAACATCAAAAAGAGACAGGGTATTGCCAAAAACTAACCTGTCTCATAAACATATATTTGTTTATGACAAACATTACAAAATAAACAAGCTTTTCAAAACATGAATCGTTGAATCCTATAAAACAATTGTCCAATGTCTGATGTTTTCTTATACATGATATAGAATCCTTCCAGGAGTCTATTTACATCTTGGGTCAATACTTTCAAGTCTTCCTTACTCTGTATCACTTTTTTTGTTTTCAGTTTCCTTAAGCAGGGCAATGATTCTTCCAGCTGAGCTCCACGCGGCTTCTACCTTTTCATGTAATTTTGTTTAAGAAGTACTTGGTTCCTTGACGTTAGATCTTCAACGATTGCCTTTTTGTAGCCCTTCAGTTTACGTCTACTTCTCATATAATCCTCATCCTATTTCCTGTATGATTTCAACTTAACTATTATGCCCCTGGGTACGTCTTTCTTACCGGGCTTCTCCTTTCTTTGGCCTACCCTATGGCTCCGTTTGATATCTGCCAGTGTATATGATAAGAACTGTATACTTAGCGCTAATAATATTGACACTTTTTGTTAATAATACATTATAATTTGATAACTACATCAAAATCATAAATTGCATAGTGTTACATTCCACTTGAATACAATCATAATGCATTCGTTAGAGACATTTTGTTGTCATAGCAGGTCAACATGTTGGATAGCATCTAAAGCATGCTGAAAATATCATATTGTTCCAGAATTTCTAGAACAGTACGATTTTGAAAATATTTATGACGGCATGTGTCACCGATGTTTACTTTTTTGTTTGTTTCCATTTGTGAATAATAATAATAATAATAATAATAATAATAATAATAATAATAATAATAATAATAATAAAAATAATAATAATGATGATAATAATAATAATAATAATAATTATAATAATGATGATGATGATGATAATAATAATAATAATAATAATAATAATAATGATAACAATAATAATACTAGTACTAACAATAATAATGATAATAATAATAATAATAATAATAATAATAATAATGATGATAATAATAATAATAATAATAATAATAATAATAATAGAAAATACTTATCAAGCGCATAATAATTGGGATACAATCATTTTTGAAAATACATGCATACATATATATCATAATAACACTTCAAATGGGAACACAGAATACATTATATTTAATATATTAAATGGATAAGACATTGGGTAAAAAGATTCCACCCCTATATACAAATCAAATCAAATCAATTTATTGAATTAAAATCCACAATTTTGGATTATCATCAGCAATATAAATGCAGAGGAAGATTCAAAATAGGTTACAGATGATTAAAACGAAACTTCAATCAGTGAAAAATAACAAACACAAAAAATACCAAACATAAAGTATTTATACTTTGTAACCATAATAAAGTTTTGACACTATTTTTTCTACCTCTTAACAATATGCAGGTAATCTCTCTCTCTCTCTCTCTTTCTTCTCTTACAACCCCCTCCTCCTCTTTTTCTCTTTCTATATCTCTTTCCTCACTCTCTTCCCTTTCTCTTTCTTTCTTTCTATCCTTTCCCTCACTATTTCTTTCTCTACCTTCTCTCTCTCTCCCTGCATTCCCTAACTAGCTCTCTTCTCTCTATCTCCACCCCCCTCTCTCTCTCTCCCCTCTCACTACCTAAGTGACAGACTTCAATAAAATAAAGTGCCATCTTCCTGCTTCTTGCTAGTAAAGCCACTTGATATCGACCTGAAATAATATTCATGCAAACTCTTCTGTATTTTAGTTACAAATATCGGTTAGTAATGGAATTTACAGTTGCAAGTTTTACAATTTGACAAATTCACATTCGTTTCTGTTTGTGTCTTAAAATTAATTGTAATTATTTAGATTAGGCCAAATGCTATTTAATGTTAAATGATTCATACAGGTAAGATTGTTCTCTATTACATGATCTTGAAATGTTAGGAACCTAAATATTCCGCATTTCTAATATGTTACTATATCATGTATGTGTGTGTGTGTGTGTGGGGGGGGGGGGGGGTTGTGTGTTTGTCTGTGTATGTGGTGTGATTTATGTGTGAGAGAGAAGGAATTGTAAAGTCTCTTACATACACAATATGTATCCGTCTTTTGTAAATTAGCATGCATAAACTTGAAAAAAATTATTATTGGAATTCAAATACACCGGATAGAAGATAAAAGAAAATAATGATTTTTCTTCAATTTATTATCAAAAACAACGTGGTATTAATCATTATCACTGACAAAGTATAAAAGCCTAAATATCAGCTTGATTTATGTTATCTGACAGACATCTTTGTTTGCTTTGAAGGATGTTAGAATCATTTGCGAATAAAGCTACTTATTTAAAATCGTGGTTTGTAATATACCATTAGACCTGTTCACAGATATATTCAAATTTTATGCATACTTTTAAAACAAAGGTTGTTCTTGACAACCTGAAAACTTGTCATAGGCTTGTCAGACATAGCAACAAGTAATGTATGCAAACTGGATTCGAAGTATTGAAGTTCATTCATTAATAACAGGTTAATGGAATACATCGTTACTAGGTCCCCAGGAAAGAAACATCCATAAATTTGAATAACTTTGTGAACAGGTCTATTTAAGTCGGCAAAGCAAATACTTCATTTATGTTCAAATATAACGCACATCGATATTATGTATTGCATAAATTATATATTTGCAGCACTAAGCATTGTATGGAATAATGCAGAGTCCGATCTGGAAATACGGTTCAACATATTTTCTTTCTGGGCGTCATAGTTTGATTTATCATCACAGCAGAACAAAGAACTTTGAAATTTCGATTGTGCTCACTGAAAGATATGATAAAGGAATGCATACCCTAAAGTTGTATGAAAGAGAACGACCACTCTGTACCGTACTTCTCCTGAATTTAATCATTGAAGAGAAAGATCCGGAGCCAATGTGTGAGACATTTTTCAACAAGGGGATTGGGAAAATACAGATATCATGTCAATGGGTACAGGTGAACAATGGGGATCAAGTAAGACTTGTATCAGGAGACCGGGTTATGTATGAACATGACGATTCTGAGATCAATATGGGCGGTCAATATCACCATGTGTACAGCATTTTTGTTCTTCATGAAAAGCTAAATGATGCAGGTATGGTGCAAAGGCAATGTGCATTAATTTTTCTTTCGGGAGGAACGAGGAACTTCGGAAAAGCCATAATTTCTACATGATATCACAGATAGGCGAGTGTTTAGCCATGTTAGTTTTTATATGCTGCTTTAATTAATATGAAAAGTAATCTTTCTTTTACATTGTACATTTTCAATGGAAAAACAATTAAGCTTTAAATTTTACTGAAGTTTTCTTAACTACTTGTGCGAGTTACTTTATTTTTCTATACGGCGACGAGATCGGTGACTCCAATTTGATACTAAGAAGCATTGGACATGTGACTTTAAGAAAACAAGAAAAGCTGTCATCAAGCATTTAACGCTGTAAGCATAATTAAGCGTCGAATCGATTCTTTTAACATATCGCTTAAACACTTAAACACGTCATCTCTCTTTCTCTCTCTCTCTCTCTCTCTCCACCCTCTCTCTCTTGCTCTCTCCCTCTTCTCCCGCTACCCCCTCCCCTCTCTCTCTTCTCCATCTTTTTCCTATAATGGCGCTGTCACATATTGACGATTTAGCCAGCGTATGCCCGACGTATAAAAAAATTCTCTAAAAACGCTGGCATACGCTGAACTGTCGATGGTTTTGATTAATTTTGGGCGTATACATAACGTATTAGTAACATACAGAACGTGTCAATAACGTATACAAACGAATGCATAGCGTGTTGCCGGCGTTCACAACTAACAACTTACGTCTAACTTATGCATAGGGTTGGCGAGTGGCGACCGTTTAGCCAGCGTATGCCGACGTATGCCGACATACTATGAAAACAAAATTGGCGAATACGCTGGCCGTACGTCGAATAAGTTATTGGTAAGTTTTGTATAAGTTAAGAGCACACTGAAGCACGCTGGTATACGTCGTAGTACGGCGAGGTCGTCGAAAAAGTTTGTGCATGCACAACATTTTTTGACGTATGCCAGCGTATGGCTCATACGTCCCGCATACGCGGGCCATTAGTTGTAGGTAAATTATGCGATCGTTGACACACGTTACTTGTAAGTTACTCATAAGTCGAAATACCCCCCTGTTCAGACACGAAACCGAAACTCGATAAAGAAACGTTGTATAAAATTTTGATCGTATAGCCTACTGACCGTTCAGACACATATCTCGACCGATTAGAAAAACATCATATAGTTGCGCATGTTGTTATGGTCGCCGCCAGTCCCCGCCGCCAGTCCCCGCCCCCCTGGTAAGGACACCTTTCGCGCGCGCCCACGTTAAGCCCCGCCCAGTTATACCGTTCTATGGTCACCATACGTTCAGACTCACACGGAAAGGTGATTCTTAATCGAGTTCCAGTTCGAAACGATGCTCTGACCCCAGTTTCGTTATACGACGTTTCGTTATACGACGTTTCGTTATACGACGTTTCGTTAGTCAGCGTTCAGACACATAAATCCACAAAAAATCAGCGTATAGCTATACCGTTTCGGTATAGCTATACCGTTTTGGTATAATTTTTTTGTGTCTGAACACCCTGTACGTCGAGATAATGTCTAGCGTACCCAAAACTTATTTCTAACCAATGAGTAACGTGCTTTGAACCTATATGGAACGTATATCAAACTTATCTCCAACGCATATTGACGAATGTAGACGTACTTGACGTGTTCCGGACGACCACAGAACGTGTTTCTAACTTACAGCTACCGTATGATGGCGTATTGGCTGCGTACTTCGAAGTTTTCTTCGGCATGACGGTTATGATTTGAATCATTGTTGTTGTTGTTGTTGATGATTCGTGTTAAATGGCAATCGGTAAATTTTGACTATTATCACCGACAATATTTGTTTTCGTTATTTTTCTTGCACAGACATACTTTAATCATATAAAATTGTACAATTTAATGCTCTCAAATCGTCGAGCGGCAGCCTGTTTATAGGTTTACGACACGTAATCGTCAGCGATAAGACTATCGTTGGGCGTAAGTTGTGAACGTCGGCAACACGCTAAGCTTTCGTTGGTATAAGTTATCTATAAGTTATAGAGACGTTCTGTATAAGTTACTAATGCGTTAGTAGTCAAGCTGTTTGAAATTATATGCAGATGACACAGTTCTTTATTACTCCGATACATCAGTACGTAAAATTGAATCAGTTTTAAACACTGACCTTCTTCTTTTAGATCACTGGATGAATAAAAATAGACTAAGTGTAAATTATGAAAAAACAGTTTGTATGTTAATTGGGAGTCGATATGTGCTGTCAAAAGAAAAGAACTTAAATGTCACCCTTTCAAGGACCAAAATTCAACACGTAGATAATGTCAAGTACTTAGG
This sequence comes from Heliocidaris tuberculata, assembly GCA_025618425.1. Taxonomy (NCBI): domain Eukaryota; kingdom Metazoa; phylum Echinodermata; class Echinoidea; order Camarodonta; family Echinometridae; genus Heliocidaris; species Heliocidaris tuberculata. Next base: position 30,266,816 of record CM046837.1, on the reverse strand, counting down.
TGTCATTTGTGACGAGCAAATTAAATGGAATAATTCACACTGATAAGATGATGAAAAAAATAGGACAAATGGTAAGCTTTCTTGGTAGATTAAGAAGCACCTTAAAGGAGAATTAACCCTTGAATATAAATGTACTTATGTTCAAAGGTGTAATATATTCTTAATCATTGGCCTGTATCACTTTAGAAATAAAATATCAGAAAAGGGTTTAAATCAAAACATTCTAGCGCACGGTATCATCTGCTTACAGTTTACATGGGGGCTGCCATTTTCTTGATGATATGGAGTTGTACATGAACCATTGGGAACCGTTCCGGTCAGGAAGATATTTGTAATCCTAGAGCTAAATTGCTTCTCTTCATTACAAAAAATCCCCATAAATGATGGAAAATACATAACAGGTGTATACATATATTCTAAAATTTGAAATTTATAGATTTCTTTTTAAATTCTCTGGTTTTGCTAAATAGAAATCGATTTCTTGGGCTTGCCTGGCAGAGCAGAACATAATTTATACAACGCGCATTCTGACTATTGAAATCCATTATCTCAAAGCAGGTGAATGTATAGTTTGTCACTACTGATGCTCGGTAAAGTTATCATCCATAAATTTGAATTAATTTGCTCCGTCGCGTACGTCATAGTATCCAGAAAATAGATTTATATTTAGTAAAATAGTAATTTTCAAAGAAATATAAAATACATTTTCGTTTTTAGAATATATGTATATTCTCTTAAATATTTCAAATTTCAAATGGGATTTTGTATCAGGAAGAAAGACAATTTTGCATTCGGATTAAAAATATCTTTATGTACACATCAAGAAAATGGCAGCCCCCAGGTATTGCTAGCAGACGATAAATTTTGCTGAGAAAATCTTGATTTATACCCATCTCGTATATCTTAATGCAAAACTACGTAGGACAACAAGAAGGAATTGATTACATCTTTGAATATAAGCACATTAATATTTTGAGGTTAATTCCCCTTTAAATGAATCTATACTAAAACTAGTGTATAATGCAGTTGTTCTTCCCCACTTCGACTACGGAGATATCGTATATGGCTCGGCCTGTTAATATTTAACTGAAAGATTACAAAAACTCCAAAACCGTGCTGGACGTTTAATTTTACATATCAACCGTGACTCTCGTATACCTAATTTAGAAATACACAATGCCCTTTACTGGGAAACGTTACACGACAGGAGAAATCAGCATTTACTAACTTACGTGTTCAAATCCCTTAATGATATGACTCCTACTTACATTTCAGACTCTTTTCGTACTTCTGTGCATAAATATGACTTACGCTTTGGTGGAAAACTGTGTACGCCCAGGCCTCATACTGATTTTTTTGAAAAGAAGTTTCAAGTATAGAGGAGTCATGGCCTATAATAATCTTCCTGTATTTGTATGAACTGCCTCAACTCTGAATGCTTTCAAACGTGAATTATCGTTGTTCCACTCTGTTAAATCATCCTGACCTTCAAAACTTGATATGTTCTAGACTCGGGATTCTGTATGTTCTGTATTGGGGGGGGGGGGGGGGGTGTTAGTAGTTCTTATGTATAATTACCACTGTAATTTTGTCTTGTATCTTCTTACATTCTTTGAATTATCAATCATATGTCATGTCTGATATTTATACAATTAATCTATTTTTATGCTTCCTGGACCTCATGGAAGACCAGTAGTGTCGTGCGTGGCACAGCTTAATATGGGTTATCCAGCCGTTTCATTCAAATGTAAACACTTATTGTACATGTATGTTGTTGTTGTTGTGTTTTTTTTAACTGAACGGAAAATAAATACTACTTCTACTACTACTATTACTACTAGTATACGCCCAACTCGTTATGAATACGCTATGTATACGCCCAAAATTGAAAAAAAACTTCGTCCGGAACACGTTATACATACATACTTCAAAATGCGTTTGAGATCAGTGGCGTAAATCCTTATCGAGGAGTGGGGGGGGGGGGGGGTGGGGATGGTTAAAATAATTTGTTAACGTGATCTTGTTTGACAAACACAAGGCACGTTTAGTCATTCAAAAAACACCCATAGGCATATACCCCTCCCATATCATTCACATTCAATCTAACACCCATCCACACCCCCCATACACACACGCACACACACACGCACACACACACACACACGCACACCCACGCACACACACACACACACACACGCGCACACCCACCTCTAATCAACGTCTACAAACATTTAATTTTCTTCATATATTTTTTCATTTCTTTCGTGAAAAGTGGGGGGATGATTGTACAGGCCACCCCCCCCCTCCTCGAAAAGTGGGGGAGGGGGGAAATATCCCCCCCCCCCCCCCCCCCCCCCCGGATTTACGCCAGTGTTTGAGATACGTTCGATATAAGTTACACATAGGTTCAAAGCACGTTACTCATAAGTTTTGGCTACGCTAGACATTATCTCGACATATTTCGAATTATATGAGTAAGTTACAAGTAACGTGTGTCAACGTGTGTCAACGATCGCATAACTTACCTACAACTTATGTCCCGCGAATGGGGGACGTATGAGCTATACGCTGGCATACGTCAAAAATTGTTGTGCATTCACAAAATGCGACCTCGCCGAACTACGACGTATACCAGCGTGCTCTTAACTTATACAAAACTTACCCATAACTTATTCGACGTACGCCAGCGTATTCGCCAAAATTTTCATACGTCGGCATACGCTGGCTAAAACGCCAAGGTGTGACAGCTACATTACTCTCTCTCTCTCTCTCTCTCTCTCTCTTTGTCTCTCTCTATCTCTCCCTCATTCTCTCTTTTTCTTTCAATCTCTTCCCTCATCATCTCTCTTTATCTACTCTCTCTCTCACTCTTTCTCCCTCTCTCATTCACTCTCCCTCTCTCTCTCTCTTTCTCTTTCTCCATCTCTTTCTCTTCTCTCACTATCTCGGTAACAGTCTTCGGTAACAGAAAGCGCCATCTTCCGTCTTCCTGCGATTGCACAGCAAAAACGCTGTTTAAAATTTCGCTGTTTAAAACTGTGTTGTTTAAAATTTAAGCAATATTGCTTAAAAGACGGACCTCGTATTTTAAACAACCGCTGTTTAAGACACTAATGATAATCTTTTAAACAACGTTGTTTAAAAAGATTGAAAATACGCGCTAGACGGGTTTCCTTCTCCGCCAAATACGGCCAGCTAACCAGCTTCATCATGGTGGTTGCAATGTTGTAGAAGTTCCAAATGCCGGAGCTGATTGATACATTCATAGAAGCATTTAGACTAAATATATTGTAATGTGATCGAGTTTATACTCAAGACATATTTGTGCTGCCATGACATCTATATGATGTCTAGATCTAAGCCACAGTCACAGAATTAATTATGATATAGACCTAGCTGCAACTTTGCAAGTCGCCCTTCCAGCGCAGCGCAGTTTAAGTTGCACACAGTGAACGCGCGCGTGGGTCCGGCCCTATACTGCATGTGCAACTAACTTAAACTGCGCTGCGCTGCAAAGTTCCAGGTCTACATCATAATTTGTTTTTTGGATGTGGTCTAGATCTAGACATCATTTAGATGTTATGGCAGCACAAATATGTCTTGAGTATAAACTCGATCAGATTACAATATATTTAGTCTAAATACTTACCTCTGAACGTATCAGTCAGCTCAGGCATTTGAAACTTACTAGTGTACAACAGCCTTAAACAACCGTGTATGTTTAAACACATATATGTATAGTGTTTTAAACAACTTTGAATGTATTTTTTTAAAACAATAGTTGTGCAAAACATTTTAAACAACTTAATTTAAACAACCTAGATGTTTTATACAATTGTTTTAAACAACAAATCATATAGTTGTGCAAAAACTTTTAAACAACTGTGTGTTTTTAAACAACTTAATTTAAACAACCTAACTGTTTAAAAGCTGTTGTTAAAAAAAAAAACGCATCCATGATATCTAGGTCCAATCGTCTCCCGAACTAGCAGGCTATAGTGCCAATAGCACATTAAAATGATTAGAATTTACTACACTTATGGTTTGTTTGATTCAATTGAAAACTGTACTTTAACTGTTAACTTCACAAAACACAAAGCAATCAATTACTTTTCATACTAAAAGAAATGATCGATGGTGATTTTTGACTACTCTTACCTTTAGTATTTTTTCATTGTTAAAAAGCACTTACAAAGCACCACTTCATTTTTATTTTTCATGGATGAAAACAAATCTTTAGACAATCACCCTTTCTTAATACCTATATGAATCTTTTGTATTTATTGCCAAAACCAAATTAAGGTTTATGATTATGTCCAATCTTTTGATTTAATGAGTATACAATTGTATACATTTTCGATGACATATAACTGAGAACTTTAGATTTTACAACAGATTTCTTAACTACTCGTGCAATTTATTTTAGTTTTCTCTGCGGTGAAGAGAGCGATGACTCAAATTTGATACTAAGAAGCATCGGACATCTGACTTTGAGAAAACAAGAAAACTGTCATAATGTTTTGAAAAATGATCATTTTAATATAGCGTTTACATCCTAATGAACACGTAATTTCTCTCTCCCTCCCTCCTTCTCTTCTCTTCCACCTCTTCCCCTCTCTCTTTTTTTTCTCTCTCTCTTCCATGATCATCTCTCTCTCTCTCTCTCAATCTTCTCTCACTATCTCAGTAACATGATTTTAGTAACAGAAAGTGCCATATTCCTTCATAAACTTCTGTCTCTTAGTTACAAAAAATCGCTTATTGATAAAATTTACTGTTTTGCAGCTTAATTAACTTGACATATTCACACTTGTTTCTCTTGATGTCATAAAAATAGTTTAATTATAGAGATTGAGCCAAATATCTTCAATGTGAAATAAGGATATGCATGTTATAGATAATTTTGTGATCTTGAAATATCCCGCATTCCTAAAAAAAAAAATTATGTGTGTGTGTGTGTGTGTGTGTGTGAGCGCACGCGCGTGTGTGTGTATGTTGGGGGGGGGGGGCTATAATGAGAGAGAGAGAGAGAGAGAGAGAGAGAGAGAATTGTAAATTATGTTACAAACACAACATGTATCCGTCTTTTGTGAATTAGCATGCATAAACTTGAATGAATTATAACTGGAATACACCGAATAGAAGATAAAAGCAAATAATGATTTTTCTTTAATTTATGAGTGAAAATAACGTTGCATTTATCATTATCACTGACAAAGTATAAAAGCCTGAATATCAGCTTGATTTATATTATCATCTTTGTTTGCTATGAGGACTGTTAGAAGCATTTACAAATAAAGCTACTTGAGACTTGATATCTAAAATCGTGGTTTGTAATTCAAGTCGGGAAAGCAAATACTTTATTCATTTAAAAATAAAACGCACATCGATATTATGTATTGCTAAAATTATAATCTACCTTTTTGCCAGGGACCAGTGCTCCTACAAGCTCTGCTTCTTTGCTGATCTCTGTTTTCATTCTCATTTTCATATAATTACTGAAATCTAAAGTCATTATATTAAGAGAATGTTCTTCGCATTATATAACATTAATATGTCAGGAACAATTCTCTATATAATCATATCACTTTGCACCTTGGTCTTTTATATGGATTTTCAAAATCAACTTCCAATCTACATAAGCCACAGCGTTAAAATAAGTAGGGAAAAGGAAACATAAAAAGAAAACAGCACGCGATTTATTTTAAACACACCTATGATATATAGGACCAATCGAACTAGCCCGCTAAAGTGCCCGTTAACAATTCAAATAATGACACTTTTCGTAACTTATGGTTTGTTTCATGCAATTTAAGACTACACTTTCACAGATGATATCGCAAAAGGACCAAGCAATTAATTGCCTTTCATACTCAAGGAAATGATTGATGGCAATTGTTTGGAGACTCTTACCTTGAGTAATTGTTCATTGTTAAAACAATTGACACGCAATGACAGGGAACCACTTCATTTTTCTTTCAGGAACGGAAACAATTTTTTAGATGATCGCCTTTCCTTTACTTATAATTTTTTTTAATTATTATTACCAAAACCGAGTTATTAAGCTTAATGATTATGTCCGATACTATGAGAACATGAGTACCTAAGGTGATAAAAAATGATGAATGTTAAATGACTCATGAGTTCAAATACCTCAACCCTTCGTGTCATTTTTTTTTCACAGCAATAATTCCATTCCAGGGATAAGGAGTCATGATCTAGTAGTTTTTGATTTTCTTGTACAACCTCCTGAACCTTCCACGATAGCCTTTGAGTTAAAGTTGAGTTGACTGATCCAAATGGCTTATAGAGGCCTTACATCCATTCTAAAGGTAGTTTTAAACCTATTTATGTCGCAAACAAATTTTTATTATGTATTTCAAGTGATAACATATTCTAGTGTAACAATGAAAAAGAAGAACAAGAAGACTCAAGAGCTGCCCTGAAAGGCGAAACGATTCATATAGAATTCTTATTCCTACAAGACCTACTGCATTTACAGCACTAAGCATTGTATGGAATAAAGCAGAGTCAAATCTGGAAATACGGTTCAACATGCCTGGAATCATGGAAAATACTTCTTTATATTCTAGGCGTCACACATGTAATTTGACTTATCATCAAAGCAGAACAAAGAACTTTGAAATGTCGATTGAGCTCATATATATGGGAATGCATACCCTAATGTTGTATGAAAGAGAACGACCACTATGTACCATACATCTCCTGAATTTAACCATTGGAGAAACAGATCCGGAGCCAATGTGCACGACATTTTTCAACAAGAGGATTGGGAAAATACAGATATATCCATGGGTACAGATGAACAATGGGGGTCAAGTAAGACTTGTATCAGGAAATCGGGTTCTGTATGAAAATTCTGAGATGAATACGGGCGGTCAATCACCATTACAAATACAGCATCTTTTTTACTCCTGAAAAGCTACATGGTGTGCAGGTACGGTGTCAAGTCAATGTGAAGTTTGTCATTTGGAAGGAAATTCGACCAAGACACGTTATTTCTACATGATATCGAAGGGAGGTGAGGGTTTAGCCTTGCTAGCTTTTATACATGCTGTTTAGGTAAAGAGAGTCTTTTACATGGTACATTTTCAATGGAAAATCACTTACAGCTTTAAATTTTACTGAAGTCTTCTTCTTTACTACCACAGCTGCAAGTTATTTTATTTTTCTCCACGGTGAAGAGATTGGTGATTCCAATTTGATACTAAGAAGCATTATATTGGACTTGTGACTTTGGGAAAACAAGAAAGCTGTCATAAAATACTGTATTCAACTCCGTAAGCATAAGAACGTTTTGAAACGATTCCTTTAACACAGCGCTTAAACATTTAAACACGTCATTTCTCTCTCTCTCTCTCTCCCTAGCTCTCTCTCTCCCTCTTCTTTCGCTACCCCTCCTCTCTCTATTCTCCATCTCTTTCCTTATTCTCTCTCTTTTTTCTCTCTCTCCATCTCTTCCCTCACTTTATCTTTTTCTCAATCTCTTACCTCACTATCTCTCTTTATCTACTCTCACTCTCCATCTTTTTTCTCTCTATCTTTCTTTCTCCCTCTCTTTCTCTTCTCTCACTGTCTCGGTAACAGACTTCAGTAACAGAAAGTGCCATCATCCTTCTTCTTGCAATTTGAGCCACATGACATCGACCAAAAGTAATATTTATGCAAACATTTCTTTCAATGAATTACAAAAATCGCTTACTATCAAGCAACACATTCATGACATCGAGGTCAAATTGGATCCCGAACTAGCCCGCTAAAGTGCCTTTATATCCCATTAAAATGATTAAAATTTACCACACTTATGGTTTGTTTGGTACAACTGAAAAGTGCACTTTAACTTATAATGTCACAAAACACAAAGCGATCATTTACTTTTCATACTCAAAGAAATGATCGATGGTGATTCTTTTACGACTCTTACCTTCAGTGTTTTGTCATTGTTGAAAACACTTGACATGTAATGACAAAGAACCACTTCACTTTTATTTTTCATGGATGAAAACAAATCTTTAGATAATCACCTTTTCTTAATACCTATGAATCTTTTACATTTATTACCAAAATCTTTCGATCCAATTAGTATACAAAGTATAAACTGTCGATGACAAATCACTTAAAGCTTTAGATTTTACTAGTTTTCTTAACTGCTGGTGCAAGTTATTTTATTTTTCTCTGCGTTGAAGAGAGCGATATTATATCATTTTAGCCATTTCTGAAACAATTTTTCTCAAACAGACGTTACCTATGTTTGAAATTAAATCTGCTCGGGCGTCATGTATAGATGGCGCTTTGCGAAAATCCCACAGGGCAGCGCCATGACAGTTTAAGAGTCTCGACGAAGTTTTTTCGGGAGGCTAGCACACGATCGATGTGCGATACATGAACACGCATCATAAGCTTATAGGCCAGGAGCCTGTCCCGAAATAATCACCCTATTTTACATAATTATGAGATTTGACCCCTTAAAGTTACTTAGACCATCCATGTCATTCACAAAAAGCTGGTCAGCTCAAACGAAGCGAGTTCTAATCCTCCTTTTGTCCCCTTAGCACAACACCTTACCTTGCAAAGCAGAGTGCTTCAATAGACTGCAAACTTTAAACCCTTATTTCTCAGAAGTAACATTCTGAGGGACTGTGCATTCTACTCTTTGTACAGTGAGTTTATAGGAACATCCAATGCTAATGAGTTATATATCATTTTAAAGCTGAGAATGTCCTCTTTCAGAATCAGACCTTAACTAAATATTCATATCTGGCGACTTTTTGGCGGTTTTGTGGTGCCTGGGGCATCTTGCATAAAAAGTTGCAATTAAACGCAACTCACAAAATTAAACGCAACTCACAAAATTAAACGCAACTCACAAAAAGTTGCAATTAAACGCAACTCACAAAATTAAACGCAACTCGATTTTCAACAAATGATGATCGCGTATTTGGGACTTGCGTTTAATATTTTGAGTTGCGTTTAATCGCAACTTTTTATGCAAGAGGGCCCTGGTCACATATGTGCCCAAACTTTGTCAGAAGGAAAGTGTATGACTATACATTACCAAAACACCAAAACTGACAAAATTTTCCGTCGGAATGGGTTGTCAGACCGCCCCTAAAAACTGGGGGAAATTTTTCGGTATTACGCATACGGCCGGTGCATGTGTGTCAGTGTGTGTAGTCATATAACGCATTGGCTGGGAGAAACTATGCGTCGAAAACCTAGGCCAGGGGCAAACGGGCAAATGACGTCATTTACGTATGTTCGGCAGATCGGGATAGCGACTTTGTCATCTGTTCGTGGATTCAATCTAGGCTGCTAAACTGTCATGACGCTACCCAGAGGGATTTTCGCAAGCGTTGCGTGAAGCGCCATCTATATATGACTCCCGAGCAACTGTAATCATTTAACATCAGTACATGTAGTAATTTTCATTCAAGCTGCCAAAGTATAGTTAGATCTACAAAGCGCCTTCTTTCCCACTATACTGAACACTACCTTTAAACACGTCATCTCCCCACCCCCCCCCCTCTCTCTCTCCTCTCCTTCTTTCTCTCTCTCTCTCTTTTCTCTCTCTTCCATCACCATCTCTCTCCCCCTCTCTCTCTCTCTCTCAATATTCTCTCACTATCTCAGTAAAAGAAAGTGCCATCTTCTTTCTTCTTAGTGGTAGAATCACATGATATTTATTATTATTTATGAAGTAATATTTATTCAAAGACTCCTGTCTCTTTGTTACAAAAAATGCTTAGTGACAAAATTTACTGTTGCAACTTTAAAACCTGACATATTCACACTTATTTCTCTTGGTGTCCTTAAATTTTTTTTAATCATATAGATTGAGCCAAATATTTTTAATGTGAAATAAAGACATTCCAGATAATTTTGTGACCTTGAGATATCCCGCATTCCTAATAAATAAGGTTAATAGTTTGTGTGTGTGTGCGTGTGTGTGTGTGTGTGTGTGTGAGAGAGAGAGAGAGAGAGAGAGAGATTCTAAAGTCTTATATAAACACAACATGATTCCTTGTTTTGTAAATGAACTTGTATAAACATAAATTAATCTTGGGAAACACCAGATAGAGGATAAAAATAAATTATTTATTTATTCACATTTATAAGTGAAAATGACAATAATATCACTGAAATAGTATAACAATCTGAACATCAGCTTAATTTATGTAGGTATCTATGTTTGCTTTCAAGTTTGTTCGAAACATTTAAGAATAAAGTTACGTATTCATAAAAATCGTCGTTTGTAATTCAAGTCGGCAAAGCAAATACCTAATTAAATTTCAAATACAACACACATCGATATCAAAGCCATTTATTAAGAGCATGTCATTTACTTTATTCATTATACAAAGTCTATATGTCAGGTGTCATGAATATGCAAATGTGACACGTGATTTTTTTTTTTTTTTTTTTCGTTGTTGAAAATGGCGTCTTACGGCTAGAAATAAAACTCTGTTCCTCTTATATAAAAAATCGACTGAAATCTGTTCATCATGGTCATCATCTGATTACTTGCTGAGCTATGAGTAGTGTACGTTGGGGCTGACGGAGGACTGTCTGCCCGCAATAATTGGGGGCTTGTCGCAAGAAGGACAAATCAAGCCGTATTTTTGTGAGTTTTGTGATGAAGACGATTCGACGTAGAGACTTGAGTATGGTCCCATGTACTCATATTGGTGGTAGGTAGTAGATGCAAGTTACGTTTGTTTATTGTAAGCATGGCAATTGGCGAGGCGTTGCCTCCATTTCTAGGCTAGGACTAGAGTTTGATTGCATGTTTTTGGCTGCAGTTCGTGCAGATTTTGGTAACTTGATCTGTATCTATTTTGTTAAGTTTCTATTCAGAATTTTAGAACGTCGGTTCAGACATTTTGTCAGTTTGTGTGTGTGCATTTTGAACGGTTTGTGAATTGCACAGTAGGGCACAGTAATCATGGCCGAATTTGATGTTGAGGCGTTCCTTAGCGAGGAATTGTCAATCGGCAGGTTGAAAAGCCTGGTCAAGGCTAATATGAAGAGTGTGGCTAATAAGCTAGGTGTTGATTTAAGCGGTTGCACACGAAAGAGAGACATATTGAATGCAATTGCAGAACAAAAAGGGTTAAGTCACCCAGACCCTGTAGAATCGGCTGCATGCTCATCTGAGCTTACTGATGATGCTAATGATAGCAGTGACAAACAAAATGAGTCAAATTCTGATGAATTGAAAGCAGAGTTTGCTAAGGTTGAGTTGGAAGAGAGAAGGGATAGACTAAAAGCTGCTGAACATGAGAGAGAGATGGAAAGAAAGAGGCTCGAATTTGAGATGATGAGGTATGAGGAAATGAATGCTCAGGCTAGAATATCTATGCAGAAAGATCGTGGCAAATCCGAAGGAAATGAATTTGCAGCCAGGTTGAAACTTGTTCCCAAGTTTGATGAGAATGATTTAGATTCTTTCTTCCTTATGTTTGAGAGGATTGCTTCAAAGATGAGTGGGCATTTTTGATTCAGCAAGTTATCACAGGTAAAGCTCAGTCTGTGGTTTCGGCATTGAGTGATGAACAGTCTTTTGATTATCAGACAGTGAAGGATGCTATCCTCCAGTCATATGAATTGATCCCCGAGGCGTATCGTCAGAGATTTCGCAATTTGAGAAGAAATCAAGGGGAAACTCATGTTGAGTTTGTTCGTAGGAAAGAGGTTGCTTTGGATCGTTGGATTCGTTCCTTGAAGGTTGAGCAAAGTTTTGAAGCCTTGAGAGAGGTCATGCTCATAGAGGAGTGTAAAAGATGTATGTCACAGGAAGTTAGGACATATGTTAATGATCATGATGTTTTGGATGTAAAGGCTGCTGCCATGTTGGCAGATGGGTACGAATTGACCCATAGAGGGAGTAGGTCACCTCAAAACAAGCGTAGGAATCCTACAAGTCAGAAAAATAATTCCAGTTGGAAACAAAATCAAACACCACATGATGCTGACAAATCTAAGTCATCAAAGCCAAGTAGCAAAACAAATCCCAGTGGTGGTGGTGGTGGTGAATCTGAAGGAAAGAAGATTTGCTTTTATTGCAAGAAAGAGGGCCATTTAAAGACACAATGCGAAAAATTGAAAGCAAAAGAGAAAACACAAACACAAAAATCAACACAGCCAACTGGACTTGCGTGCACTGCGCCGGCTTCAATGCGTAATCCCATAGTGCATAGTGGTGTGGAAAAGAAACCGCATGGTAGAATGACAGTTGTTGATCAAGATGAGATTGATGAACGATATAAGGACTTTGTTTCTTGTGGTACTGTCAAATTCAGTGATGATGACAAGGAGTTGCCTGTTGTGATTCTGAGGGATACTGGTGCAACGCAAACATTGCTGGTTGCAAATGAGGCATCCTTGGACAAGAAGAATTTCACTGGTCGAAGCATTCTCATTAAGGATGTAAATGGAGGTTATAAGCCTGTTCCATTGTACAATATTGAGTTGAGCTGTCAGTTAGTTTCTGGTTCAGCAATTGTTGGAGTAGTAGCTGAGTTGCCGATGCGAGGAATATCGCTCTTGCTTGGGAATGATTTGGCAGGAGGTAAGGTATTGCCTTCCCCCATTGTGAGTGTTTGTCCAGTTGTGAATTCAGAAACTGAGAAATTGGAAGAAGAAATTCCGGGAATCTTCCCTTCATGTGCAGTAACAAGAGCACAGGCAATGAAAGAAAAAGTGAAAGAGAGTGAGAATGTAGTTGACGATGAAGTTAGTTTGGAAGATACTTTCTTCAAAGAGTTGAATGAGAGTCTTGATGTTTCAGTTCAGGGTGAGACAGTATTCAGTCAGCCTGCCATGATTAAGGCTCAAGGAGACGCTGATGATTTGAGCAGGTTGCGTGATATTGCAGTGACGGCTGAAGAAGCACAAAACATGTCACAGTGTTTCTACACAAAGTCTGGTGTATTGATGCGTAAATGGACCCCTTCTGGGCGACCCCCAGATGAAGATTGGACAGCAGTCCATCAAGTTGTAGTTCCTCCAGGACATAGGAAGGAAATCCTACGGTTGGCACATGACATTCCTATGGCAGGTCATTTGGGTGTGAGAAAGACTGTAGTCAGGATTTTGGCTCATTTCTATTGGCCAAGGCTCAGACAAGATGTGGCTGAGTATTGTAAGTCCTGTCATACCTGTCAAGTAGTGGGGAAGCCGCAGCATCGCATCAAGCCAGCACCCCTTATTCCCATTCCAGTGAGTCAAGAACCATTCAGTCGTGTGCTGATAGATTGTGTAGGCCCTTTGCCTAAGACCAAGACCGGTTTTCAGTACTTACTAACTATCATGGACACAACGACTCGTTTTCCTGAGGCGGTTCCACTGAGGAACATAAAGGCAAGGACAGTGATTGATGCTCTTTTGATCTTTTTCACAAGGTACGGTCTCCCAAAAGAGATTCAGTCAGATCAGGGTTCAAATTTTACGTCCACTGTGTTCCAGGAAGTGATGTATCAACTTGGAATCAAGCAGATCAACTCATCTGCGTATCATCCCCAGTCCCAGGGGGCCCTTGAAAGATATCATCAGACATTGAAGACAATGATCAAGTCTTATTGTCAAGAGAATCCAGGAGAGTGGGACAAGGGCATCCCTTTTCTCTTGTTTGCATCTAGAGATACCCCAAATGAATCCACAAGATTCACCCCGTTCGAACTTGTCTTTGGTCATGAACCGAGAGGCCCCTTGAAGGTAGTCAAAGAACAGCTCTTGTCTGAAATGGAAGAGGAAGGTGATAATGTGTTGGACTATGTCTCTAAATTTAGAGAAAGACTGTCAAGGGCATGCGAACTGGCATGTGAGCATTTGAAATCATCCCAGGGTGTGATGAAAGCTCGTTCTGATCTGAAGGCAGAGTCTCGCTCATTTGAGCAGGGTGACAAAGTTCTCGTGTTACTTCCGATTCCAGGAGACCCACTGAAGGCACGATTTAGTGGTACTTACTTGATTGAGAAGAGTCTTGGGAAGGAGACTTATGTTGTGAGTACTCCTGATAGGAGAAAGACAAAGAGAGTTTGTCATGTCAATATGCTGAAAAGGTATTATCAGCGTGATGATGAGATGTCAGTCAGTGATGTGCACACTGATGCAAAAGGTGCAGATTCAGGTGCTAGGAGCATTAATGACTCCTCAGGTGTTGCTGCTGTGCATGTACATGATGATGTACTTGGTGATGCAGAAAGTCCACCTGAAATAGACTTCAAATCAGGGATGATTCCCAGGCTAGATAATTCAAAGGTAATGTCTAATCCCGAGATATTGCTTAGTCATTTGCCAGGGTCAGAGAGGCAGGATGTAATAGAAATCTTGCAAGAATTTCCACAGGTGTGTAGTGACAAATTAGGTTGTGCAACAAACACTGTACACAAGGTTGATGTAGGTGAAAGTGAACCCATAAAACAACACCCATACAGACTACATCCTGACAAGAAAACTGTAGTGAACAAAGAAGTAGAATACATGCTTGAACATGGTATCATAGAACAAAGCAATAGTAGTTGGAGTTCACCTATAGTTCTGGTTCCAAAACCAGATGGTTCCCAAAGATTCTGTATTGATTTCCGCAAGGTTAATGCTGTTATGAAGAGATTCTTTTCCTCTCCCCCGTATAGAGGATTGTATAGACCAGGTTGGAAACGCTGCCAATGTGAGCAAGATAGATCTAATGAAGGGTTATTGGCAGGTGCCATTATCTGAGGAAACCAAGGAAATCTCAGCATTTGTGACGCCACAAGGTCTCTTCCAGTGTCGGGTCATGCCATTCGGCATGAAGAATGCCCCTGCGACTTTTCAGAGGATGATGAATAGTGTGATTTCAGGGCATGGAAATTGTGTAGTGTATCTTGACGATGTCTTGGTATATAGCAATAGTTGGAAGGAGCATTTGGCTCATCTCAGAGATTTGTTTAGAAGGCTTTCCAAGTCAGGACTGGTTGTGAACTTGGCAAAATGCGAATTTGCCAAAGCATCTGTGACCTATTTAGGTCATGAAATAGGTCAAGGTCGTGTTGCCCCACGAAGCGCCAAAGTCCAGGCTATCGTGGATTTTCCCTGCCCCTCCTCCAAGAGAGAACTCCTCCGATTTCTTGGAATGTGTGGTTTTTACCGCAAGTTCGTCCCGAACTTCAGTGAAGTGGTTGCCCCGCTGACTGACCTTCTCAAGAAGGGGGTCAAATTTGACTGGTCAGGAGCTTGTGAGACAGCTTTCCAGAAATTGAAGGCTGTGCTGATGTCGGATCCTGTGCTGGAAGCACCAAACTTTGAAAAACCTTTCCAGCTCGCTGTGGATGCCAGTGATACAGGAGTTGGAGCTGTACTCTTACAAAAGGACAAATCTGGACTCCTGAAACCCATCAGCTACTTCTCAAAGAAACTGAACATTCATCAGCGAAGGTATTCTACCATAGAGAAAGAGTGTTTAGGTCTGGTGTTAGCAGTTCAACACTTTGAGGTGTATCTGAGCAACTCGTCTGAAGTAACTGTATATACAGACCACAATCCATTGACTTTCCTTGAGCGATTCCGGACCAGAAACCAGAGACTTTTTCGATGGAGTTTGATTCTACAGCCATATGGACTGAAAGTGACTCATATCAAAGGAAAGGATAATATAATTGCTGATACACTTTCCAGAGCATAGGAATATGAATGGACCTGTGAAAACTGAAAACGTGATGAACATTGAGAAATATGACAAACATTTGTGAACACTTAACATGTGAATTACAAATTTGCATGAAGATACTGGACATTCGTTTCATGAGTGGACTACCATGGACACATGAACATAGTGAAATGGACACTGGATAACTGAACATTTCAGTATTGGACATTTCGCGTAATTTATAAATGTATCTTTCATTCTTGTGATTTACATGTATTGTATACCCCAGAATTCCATATTCATGTGATAATGATTTGTAAGACTATGTATGAAGTCAAGCATAATTTGTTTATACCTATATATACAAAACATTGCAGCATGTAATAATGTGGAAATTTAAGACAGTGCTTTTTGTAAAAGTCAAAAAGAAATTATGTCAGAATTATCATAACATGAAAATACCAGGAGATTATTCATGTAGTTCGTTGGATACACAAGATTTTATACTGGAATAAATAGAAAATCGTTTTTTTTTTAATTTCATATCGTCATACTGATACAAAAATATCAGTTAACACTGAATTGAAATCAGTTAACATCGAGTTGAAACCAGATGGAAAAGGTGTTAACAAAAGAAAATTATTATATGTTACTTATTACTATGTTTGTTAATTTTGTTACATAGCTTACTGTGTTAATGCAGAGTTGAATGCTAGGAGAAAAAATATTGCATGGGAAAGACTGACTCATGACATGTGATATTCAAAGTATTATTCTGTTTAGTTTATGTGAAAGGTAAAGCTACAGACAGTAAAAGACTTTGTGTATACAAATTCATGTTTCACCAGTTGACCTGTTGAAAGTTTTGTTTGTGCAAAGAAGTTAATTTTTGTTTCATATTATTTCTACATGGTATAAATGTACATACATAGTTCAGTGAAAGAATTATACTTTAAGCATTATGCATGATGTGTAATTATACTGTTACCTATATTTGATGCATTGCCAATACATGCATCTTTCTGTACCTTTAACCTCGTTATACAGTTTTGATATGTGCAAGATTCAATGCAGTACTTTGACACTGTTTTGTAACTAAAAATGTGCTGTAAATATCACATTTTGTACGACTATATGTACTCAGTATATTAGAGAAACAACAGAGACGTTTTCTACTCAATTTCATATTTGAAACTTTTTAACAACCACCTGTAAATGCTTGTTTCATGTGCATTTGTAACACACTGACTTATTTTTAGCTTACGATAGACATAATAATGAGCTCTCCACATTCCTGAGGTCGTTGCATAGCAACGCGACCTTGGCGCGTGCCGTTTTCGTTCGTTCTATACATATTCAGTGCTTAATTTTGCATACACGTGCCTTCGCACACACTGCGGATGAGTCGCAGACATCACTGTACTTATGAATATTTATATATCCTTATATGGTCACGATAGCGTTCAGTCGTTCGTACTTTTTTTTATTTTGTAATGATATTTTTATTTTCTCTCAAATCAAGAACATATTGTACAAATCATAAATGACAAAATTAAACATATTCTTCATAACAAAAACTAAATGCAGTGTACATTTTTCTCTTAGATCAGAAATCATATTGTACAAATTACAATGACAAAATTATACATATTCTTCAGAACAAAAACTGAATGCACTGTAAATTGATACTTTGACTTAAACATAAATTGCGAAAGTACTAGGAATTTTTTTTTTCATACCTGTTAAGAAAGCATATGATCAAAGAGTGGACATTGAGAGAGAGAGAGAGAAAAAAGATCTATTATCCCACTGACCCCCCCCCCCCCCAACAAAATACAATAAAATTAAATGAAACTGAGATCACCCAAAACATACTCCCACACACCTTCATCCACTCACACATACACAGCATACAAGCATTCAAAAGCAAAAGGGGTCACGTATAGCGAAAAGTATAGCGCAGCCATTCCAGTGTGTTTTTTTTTTTTTTTTTTTTTTTCAACCAAAAAATGTATATGTATTTGTCTCGCCGTCCCTGGCCTACGTATGAAAGTTTTCCCATTTCCTTAGGTGGTGTGTTAATGCACCTCGTTCTTCAGCTAATTTTCTTTCCTCTTTTTCATTTTCCAGCATTCTTTCTTTAATTTCTTGAGGAGTGGGGGGTTTATTTTTAGTTCTGCTATAAACAAATATCATATGTTTAATTAAAAGTATGATGTGATTAAGTAACTGCTCCTTACCTATATCTAACAGTTTTATGCCAATATAAATTCCCTCCCAATTTATACTTTTAATATTCGATAAATTGAATAAATCCCCACAATCTCTCCAAAGAACTCTTATTTTTTCACAAGTAAAAAATAAATGCTCATAGGTCTCTTCATATTTATCCCAAAAGAGCATATATTACTAATTGAAAATTTAAATGCATACAAATGTTTTCTAGTGTATATAAGTTCATATAACAATTTAAATTGAAATTCCCTTAACTTACTATTTAAAGTACATTTCCTGGGTCTTAGAAATATTGTATGAATATCTTTTTCAGAATAATTATATATCCTCTCTAAATGTTTAACTGCATATGACTTTTCTATTTTCATATTTAACAATGCCGCATATATTTTTTTTGATGTAACATCAATCAGTGTATTGACTCTTCCGTTAAATACAAATTCTAAATTTAAATCAGTGTCTCTCCATGAATCATTTTTCTTCAAAAGAGCTTTCCATGTCAGTGGAATATTTCTAAATAGCTGATTAAGTTTAACTATTTCTTGTTCATTTAGCCCCATCCTTAGAAAATCCCTAGTTGATTTGATTTCACCTTCACCATCAACTATATGATGTAATTTATATATATTTTTAAGGAATAAACTTTCATCAAAGTACATATGTCCATCCAAACGAATAAACTTGTTGTTAAAAATAATTTCATTTCTTTTACCTGTTTCCTTTTTAAGCAAAACTTCTTTCATAGCGACCCAGACTTCCAGCATATTCCTATAAAAGCTTGGCAAAGACAGTTTACTCATGCTCAATGAAATATTACTAAAAAGAATCAGTAAACCTCCAAACTCACGAGTCTTATATTTAAAAAAACGTTTCCATCCCATCTTCGAATCTCCTAATATTAGTCTTTTGATCCACATGATTTTTTGTGTATAAACAAATAAATGGAAATCTATCATTTTAAGACCCCCCTTATCATAATTCAAATACATAACATTCCTTTTAATTTTATCCTTCCCATTCCATAAAAAATCAAACATTAAATTCTCAATTTCCTCAAAAACCCAAGGTGGTACTGGGATAAGTGATGACACATAATTTAATTTTGAAAGTACAAACGTTTTAATTAATTGTATTTTACCCATTAAAGTTAAATCCCTCTGTTTCCACCATTTTAACATCTTTTTAATTTTACTTAGAATTTCTTTATAATTAGTCCTTTCCCGCACGTCCACATCTAAAGAGAAAGTTATACCCAATATTTTAATGACCTCTACTAATTTACCAAAAGGGGTAACAATATTTTCTTTAGAGAGGGGACCTAACAACAATATAAACGTTTTATCTCTGTTCATTTTCAAACCGGAAATTTGTGCAAAACCTTCAAACAACTTTTCTATTCTATCAACTGATGCGGTATCTCTTACAAAAAGGGTCATATCGTCTGCATAAAGTACCTGTTTTACCTCTACATCACCAAAACTGATTCCATGAATAGCAGAGTCCTTACGAATTAAAAAAGCAAGTACGTCTAGTGTAATCGATTCATTGTCGTTTTCTTTTTGTTTTTCAGTAGTTTGTAGATGTTACGATCGATGAAGTTATGATCTTTAGATATTGCAGTGACTGTAAACTAAGTATAATCTCGAAGCATTCATGGATTGTACATGTGTTCTTATATCTGTTGAAACTTTGCAATTTAGCTGTTGCATTTCTTTTAAACTTTAAAGAATCGTTTGTAATCAGAAGGTTCCTTGAAGGAGGCATTGAAAACATATTCATTTCTTGTTTGTTAGAAAGTATTGACAATCTTAGATAGGCAAAACTTTCTCCTGTGGGGGAGATTTGTCATGAATATGCAAATGTGACACGTGATTTTGTTTTTTTTTTCGTTGTTGAAAATGGCGTCTTACGGCTAGAAATAAAACTCTGTTCCTCTTATAAAAAAAAAATCGACTGAAATCTGTTCATCATGGTCATCATCTGATTACTTGCTGAGCTATGAGTAGTGTTGGGGCTGACGGAGGACTGTCGGCCCGCAATACAGGAAAGTTTCTTTATAATCAGATCATGCTGCACATAATATCCTTTTTAAATAGAGTTTTTAGTATTATTAAAAGACAATAGGTAATTATACCAACTTCAAATCCACATATACTCTACAGCGTTAAAGTTTTAGGTTTGAGGAAATAGAAGAAGAAGTAGAAGAAGAAGAACTAGAAGAAGAAGAATAAAACAAAAAAACCGCACGCAATCATTTTAAGCAACACATCCATGACATCGAGGTCCAATCGTATCCTGAACTAGCCCACTGAAGTGCCCATAGCCCATTAAAACGATTAAAATTATTACACTTATGGTTTGTTTGATACAATTAAATACAGCACTTTAACTGATAACTTTGCAAAACACAAAGCAACTAATTACTTTCGTACTCAAA
This sequence comes from Heliocidaris tuberculata, assembly GCA_025618425.1. NCBI lineage: Eukaryota > Metazoa > Echinodermata > Echinoidea > Camarodonta > Echinometridae > Heliocidaris > Heliocidaris tuberculata. The sequence goes on along the minus strand of CM046837.1, from coordinate 30,246,498 downwards.
GATATGATCTATGGTGATTCTTTTACGACTCTAATTACATTGAGTAATTTTTCATTTTTAAAAACGCTTGATATGTAATGACAAGGCACCACTTGATTTTTCATTTCAGGGATGAAAACAAATCGTTAGATAATCATATTTTCATTACCTATGAATAATTTTCATTTTATTACCAAAAGCAAGGTAAGGTTTATGATTATGTCCGATCCTTCGAACCAATTAGTACCCATGCAAGGTGATAACAAAATAAGATAAAAATGAAATGACCCATGAGTTCAAAAACCTCCGTCCTTTTTGTCCACAGTAATAGGATCATTCAGGGGATAAGGAATCGTGATCTAGTTGTTTTAGAATTATTTGTAAAACTTCGTGAACATTCCACGTTAGCTTTTGAGTTAAAGTCGAGTTTCACTCGTCAAAATGTTTTGTACGCGACTTATTTCCATCTTGATGCATGTATTTTCAACTCCCTTTATTTTGCAAGTATACATCAACCATGCGTTTTCGTATGATAACATATTTTGGTGTGACGAACTACAAGTAGAATCAAGGGACGTAGTGAAAGGGCAAACGATCCGTCTAAGAATTATTGTTCGTACTCGGCAATATACTGTCAACACAAAGCATCGTGTGGAGTAAAGCAGATTCAGAACTGGAAATAGGGTTTAACATAATCATGGACAATACTTCTCTATATTCTGAACGTTATAGTTTGACTTACTATCAAAACAGAACAAAGAACTTTGAGATGTCGATTATGCTCATTGAAGAAAACGATACTGGATTGCATACTCTAATATTGTATGAAGGAGGGCAACCACTTTGTACCATTCTGTTACTGAATTCATCCATTGAAAAGACTGATCTGGAGCCAATGTGCGAGACTCTTTTCCACAAGGGGGTGGGAAATTACAGATGTTTTGTCTGTGGTTGCAGGTGAAAGACAGGGACCACGCAAGACTTGTAGCAGGAGGTCGCGTGTTATCTTAAACTTCTGAGATGAATGTGCATATACACTTATAAAACATATTTGTTCTTTTTGAAAAGCTATATAATGGAAGTACTGTGCCAAGGCAGTGTGTAGTTTCTCATTTGGGAGAAAATGTGACAAAGACAGGTGACTTTCTTACAGTATTGCTAGAAGAAATTCTACATGATGCAACACAGGCAGAGGGTGTAGCATTGGAATGTTGCTTGGGACAGAGAATATGGCGCTTAAATGTACACTTTCGATGGCCAATCCCGAATAACATAGTTCAGATTCTGAGCGATTCCCTCATTACGCGATCTCCCTCGATCTAGCTGCTGCCAGGCCGAGGATGGCGTAATCCCTAATTCGTACAGGCGAGTTTTTTTCCTCGCCCATACAAATTCGTGGTCACGCCATCTTTGGGCCTGGCAGCAGTAGTGGGATATCGCGTATATTGGGGAGATTGCTCTTAAAATGAAAATCGTTTATAATCTGAACTACTAATAACACTGAATATTACTGAATCTTTATTAAAGACTAGTGCAAGTCATCCTATTTTTCTCTGCGGTGAAGAGAGAGGTGACTCCAATGTGATACTACTAAAAAGCATCGCACATCTGAATTTGGGCAACCGTGAACGTCTCAACATTTCGGTTTCAACAGACTCCTCTGGAGACCGAAATGCTTCTAGCAGTTTGAGTTCTTCTGCATGTTCTAGATGTGAAGTCCTAACCACAAAAATCTCCAGGAGCATGATAAGTGCTTCTCTATCAACTGCTTCTGCATCGATAACCCCAAGCCAGCAGATCAACTCCACGCCAAGATGCAGAAGAGTGGATTTTGATGACGGCATTCAAGGTAACTACGGAGAGCAAGTATCAATCATTTCCCTTTTAGCTTTCTCAGCTGTATTACTTGCATCCAGTATGGGTATGTGCGTCTGGAAATGTAGGTGTAAAGGAGGCCACTTCACCGAATGTATCCGTAAAAAAGGTGAGGAAGCAAGGCTCTCAAGCGAATCTACTCACATCGGCAGATTATGCTGGAGTAGAATAATTTAAAATGACATTATCCTCGACCTATGAGAGATCTTCTCCAGGTCTATTAAACAAGGAAGAATATGATTTAAAACTAAACAACCACGTCCTGTTATTGATGTAATCAGGGGCGGATGCAGGATTTTCTATTTAAAAAAAGAGGGGGCACAAATCTCAGAACATTTTAAAGAAAGGCGTTCAAAATTATCTGACAAGCATTGAAAAAAAGAAGGACATGTATTTATTTATTTATTTCGCTTCTTCATTCAAGGTAGTCTGTTCAGTACATAAGTAAATCATTAAAAAATCGGAAGAAAGTTTAAGTAACTTGGAAAGTTATGACGATATAACTAGATGACATAATAAGATATCCAATCCCTTTTTTTTTTTACTCTATGAAATAACTAAGGAATTTTAAAAGTAAATTTTAGACAAAATAAAACCGGGATAAACAGGGATAAAGGAGATGTGAGATGGTACTTGGTCTAGCAGCTCGGTCAGGTCTCTGTCTTCATTCGAAACTGAATCACGCCTTTTGGCATGTTTGGATGTTTACGTTAACAGTCGGTCTCAAGGTGTAAATCACCATATCTGACTGATACACGTCTATAAAATTTAGATTACTGTATAATACAAAATAAGAATTAAATGCATGCATATATCTTTTATTATCTGTTATGTATTTATACTTTGAGATCATCTCTCTTATTGTACATGACTTGGCTATTTTATGTAACATAATTAGAATAATTTCCTTGCTCTAGATGAAATTCAATAAATACAATACAACGTAAAGCAATGCATTCATAATTTTCAAGTGCTATATGTGTCAACGGTGAAGAGCGCTAATTGAAGAAGACCATATAAGCACAAAGGAACACAGAATAATAAACACGCACGTGGTAGATTTTCTCTCTCTTGGTATTCAGAATATGGATTTTTTTTTTCTGTACATGATATCAATTGCATTTCATGGAATACTTGGTAAAAACTAGATTGGAGCCTTTGCTTGTCACAGTGAGGGAAACTATACGCCTCACTCTTTCATTGAGCATTAAAAAGCTTGTATCTTCTTTCTCATTTTGGACGTATAAGTAGTTTTAAAAAGGGTTTACGTTTATTTATGTAATACAACAACGCTAAATATCGAAATGTAAGGATAGTTCATTTCGTGATGAATAGTGGGTTAATTAAAGGCAGGCATTTCTGTGAATCATCTTTAATCGGTTTAAGTAAGTTAATGTAGACTTATCATACTGTAGGCAACGTACATGACAATTTTAAACATGATTTAGAGAATGAATTTGAAATTTTCCAAAGTGCAGAACTGTCTTTACTCCAACGGATATCATTTTCAATTGTAAGGAGAAGGGTAATGATGCTCACAACGTTTACTGGATATCCATGTACAGTCTTGGTTATTATCTACATCTCCATGACAACTTTTTATTCAAAGGCGTATTATGATTGAAAAATGCCATGCTGGAGAAAAGAGTTTATAAAAAAAAAAAAAAAAAAAACAACATTCACCTCGTTGTGTATTAATCAATCGATCGTCGTTTATACACGACTATCTCTCCCTTTTTCCTCTCTTCTCTCTTTTATTGGCGTCTCTATCTATTTCTTTTCTGTATTCTACCTCAGATTAATAATCTTCTCTCTCCCTTGTGCTTTTTCTACCTCTAAAATCAACTTAAGGCGAAATTCCAATCAATAATCTAGGTTTTCGTCAGGCGAAAGATTTTTTAGGAATACTGGAAATGACTAGCGGCCGTCATTTGCTGATAGCGTGTAGTGCGGTAATGCTTTTTCAGTATTTTGAATTTTCAACGACTTTGCTCAAGATTATTTATTTACATTTTTGAAAGTCTACGATAAATGTTACAATAATTGCCACAGATCCCACTGATCTTGAAGATCGGTGGACTGGAATGTGAATTATTTTTTCTAAAATTGCATACTGTACGATTCAAATCTGAAACCCATCCCACATCGTGTAAAAGACTAAACACGTGTACAGGTGGGCTGGAACATTCAAGAAATAATATGATGCAGTAGCTCTTGAGCATGTATACATAGCAACAATACAAACTTTGGAAGGGGGGGGGGGGGTTACACGATTTACTCCCGATGCCTATTGTATAGTCAATCATTCAGACACATGCATGTGCCCTTTTATAACTGTCAAATTTCCTTTTTACCGGTGACGTAACTCCTATCTATTTCATCTCTCCTATAATGATTTGCATTTAAGGCAATCAATCATTTATTTCAGAATTTTCATCATGGTGGCAATGGGATCTCTATAAATATATTACCCTAAACTGGTCTGACTACACCCTTTATAAATATGAACCAAATTAAGAGGAGTGGGGTGGAACAGGAGTGCATTAATACACACGTACAGGTGGGCTGGAAAAGTCAGAAAATAAGATGATGCAGTATCTCTTGAGCATCACACTTGTGAAGGGGGAAAAGCACGATTTACTCCCGATGCCGATTATATAGTCAATCATTCAGACACATGCATGTACCCTTTTACCACCGTCAGATTTCCTTTTTACCGGTTACGTAACTCGTATCTTTTCCATCTCTCCTAGAAATAATGATTTTGCATTTAAGGCAATGAATCATTTATTTCAGAATTGATGGCAATGCGATCTTTATAAATATATTACCCCATACCGGTTTGACTACACTTTAAGAAAAAATGAAACAAATAAAGAGGAGTGGGGTGGAACATAGGCGCCGGAAGTGGGGGGGGGGGGGCAGTCGCCCCCCCCCCTCCAAACGAAAAAGTGGGGGGGGGGGGGGGCAAAATGCATTTTCGCCCCCCCCAAAAAAAAAAGCCCCCCCCCCCATAAAAAAACAAAAAAATCAGTAGTAAAGGAGTAAAAATCGTGTGTATATTAAAAGCTTGATTGCTTTATTACGTAATTGTAAGCCTTTGTATTCATTTTTCGTATTCATGGAGATCACTGAAGACAGATAAAGCATTCAAACTTTAAACTTTAACGTAGTGGAGGTTTTGTATTAGACGCAAGGTTGCCAGAGCTGGCAGAATTCTGCTTTCTGGCAGAATTTTGACCGCTTTAGCATAATTTGACAAAATTTAGCAGAATTTTAGCATATTTCTGGTGTTTTGTTTTTTTTGCTTGTCAGAGAATTTTCCAGTAAAAATACACCCCAAAAATGCTGATAACCTTTTTTTTTTTTTTTTTGCTTGTCAGAGAATTTTCGAGTAAAAATACACCCCAAAAATGCTTCTCAGAGAATTTTTGAGTAAAATTTTGATTTAGCAGTAGGATCTGTATTGTTGTGAGAGGGTGGGAAAGCGTGTGTGTTTTTTTTAGGGGTGGGAAGACATGAGCCCTTGAAAGGTGAGCCCCCTTGAATGTTTGCCCCCCCCCCCCCCCAATCCCAAACTGCTTCCGGCGCGCCTGGGGTGGAAGTGTATACAATAAGGAATGGGATGGAAACCATTTACAAATAAGATCATATTAAGATATCATGTGTCATTCTACTTGGATTTCAGTCATACTAAATATTATACCGAATATTATAACTCGATATCACACTTCATCATGAAAATATACAAACAATGAATGCAGAAGTCTATTTGATTGAATCAATGAATCATTTATGTGTATCAGAAGAGGAAAGTTGTGAAATAATTCATATGTTCATGTATATGACAGAACAAGATGATAAATATCGTATAAACCTTTCGGTTTCATAGTAAGACCTGTTGCGGGTGCGATCATTCATCATATCTGTTTTGTATGTATAAAGGGAAAGAAAAGATCCATGTCATCCTCAGTGTATCGTTTCCGCCACATTAAGAATTGAACTCCGCCTAGTTTAAAACTTTATGAATGCTTTTGTCAGGATGTCACTATGTAAGGAAATCCAGCATGTTTTTGTGAATGTTATGCCAAGAAGATGTATCAGGAATAGATGAGCCGATTTGACAGAACGACGAGACTTCAAGCAGATGCAATTCTTGCATTCCGTGCCAGTTTTCACTAATATAGCTCATATTTATCATTCCAGTTTAAAATTTGATTTGTGTATCATCCACTCGTCACATACATCTCCAAAGGTTAAAAGAACAAACATCTAAATTCTCCATCATATTTTGTTTTAATTTGATTTGACCGTGATCACACATTTGGACAGATCAAAGGGTAAAGGAGAAACATGAAAATGTGGATGAGCCACCTATTTTTCAAATGGAAGGTACTTGTGTTCATTCTGAACGCGTTTGTCCTACGGACTTCGTCTTGTAGCAGTACGTGCGAGTACACATTTAAATCAGTCGACGGATTAAATGGTCAAGACGTTTCTGTGGGATTTTCCCTGAAAGGTCTAATGCTGGAAAACCAAACACTTACGTGGATCTCGCCAAATCGTGGTTGGGGTGTTACTTGCGACAGTTCTCTCCACTGTATAAGCAACGAGTCGTCAATCGGTACACGTTATAAATTAATCAGACTGTCAGATGATAAGTTTGAAGTAAGAATTGAACCTGCACAAGAACACGATTCGGGACAACACGTCCTCCTTGTCTACGAGAGAGCGGACAGGACATGTACACCACTGATCTTTCACTTGACCATCGTTAACATGAATAGCTCTTGTACTTCATGGCTTGACAGAGAACGAGAAAAATTACAATTGTCATGCCAATGGGTACAAGTCAGCATTAGTGAACGGGCAAAACTCATGCTTGGAAATCAGACGTTGTTTGAACATGCTACTCCAGACAAAACATTTAATGGTGATCTGAAGTTGACCCACGAATTCAGTTTACATGTTGATTTCCAGGACATAGACGATGATGATTATGTTTGTGCAATTTCTAACGGAACGCTAATTTTGGATAAGTCTTGTACTTTTCCTAAAATACAACGGTATCTGATTGATGACAGTCAATCCAAATACTTGGAATTTAATTGCTGTGTGGACATTGAGAGCCCTTCCCTCACATGGTGGCACAATGCTAGTGGTCAATTGTTACCACACAACACAATAGGAAACCACACTGTGACTAGTGCCGACAAAATATTATTTATATGTCTTGAAGATAAGAATACCTCAAAGACTATGATCCACAGCATTAGAAGTATAGCTTTCCCAGGACCACTAAATGAGAACATCTTAACGATTGATAAATGTTCTGTCAGAGGGGGAAAACCACCCAACAATTCGACTGACAAGCTACGATGTGAAAACATCAGTGTGAAGGTTGCACAAACATCAACTAACAAAGAGGGGACAGCTCGAGAAACTGACGTTTACTCAATTACGAATTCTATCCAATCGCTGCGGACGACGATTCCAACTACCATAGAGCCTCTGGATAAATTATATTTCATGCTGATATCCACGACAGCTGTTGCAACACTGGCCTTTGTTTTCAGCACTGGTATCATCTTTATCATATTATGCTACTATAACTTTGTGCGAAAAGATAAATATCACGTGAGCCGACATATGTCACCTGGTCCTTTGATGAGTTCAACTGCAGAGGAAGACACCGTGGAGGATTCAAGATCTCACCAGATGACGAGTTTCTTATCCCACCCATCTCGGCCTAGCATGGATATTGATGTCCACGGGTCTGTCTCTGATCAGTGCTCACCGACAATGGACAGCAATAGTTCAGAGGAGAAGTCGATGCAGTCCAGCAATAAAGATCGAAGTAACCCTCAAACCCTCCCGTTACTTTGTGAAATGGAAGATTCCTTTCCATCCAAAAGCATGTCTAATATCAACATCTTTGCTGAAGGAGGGTGTACAGGAGATACATGTGATGACAGAAACGTTGGGCAGCGTTCCGGAGACAATCCACTTTCGATGACACCGTCTCTGGAAACCGGGTATTCCTCAGTGGATGAGGTAAAAGGCGTTACCAGATTCACCAATACAACAAACCAGCCTTCAATGCTCCCGACCTTTATAAGGCCACTTCAATCATCCCATGACCATGATGGAGCTCGTCAACCTAGCAACAAGATCAGCAACTCAACTTCATCAACGAATAAACCAAAGATTTCGAGTGGTGATACGGTGATACGAACCACGACACGATCGGACGCAGAGTTGGGAGCAATGTATGCCCAACCAGATATGAGCCTGAAAACCAGGAATATGAGGATAACGTCCCAATCTCTCTCACAGGTGTCACAATCTTCCCATCACACGCCCTATGATGTGTGTGGTAATGATCCAAAGGATCCGATAGAAGGCGTTTGCCAAAGCATCCTTTCTTCAAGCGATCACTTATATTCGCCTGTACCAACCAGAGACCATACGTATGGTAATGACAATGTAACCCGCATTGACGAATCTACATGTGATCGAGATTTGTACATGAATGCATCCGTCGACAGATTTGAATAAATGAACACCACAACTGGATTGTATACACAATCTTATGTAACATATACAAGAAAAGTTTGTCATGTAAACTTTTTCTTTGAAAGAACATCTGAAATCAGGTCGGCCATTTTTTTTTTTTTTAGACTCTAACTTTAAATAAAATGATAAATTATACCCTTGCTTCTAAAACATACGATTACTGAATGAACAAATACTTCAATCTACTCTGATAAAATCAAGTATGGTCACATAAAATCATTTTGAGGTCACATCACTTAACAACTTTGGCAAATCAGTAATGTCCTGACAGTCCTATTGAACAGTTACAAATAAAGCCGGATTCTGTGTTTGTTCTGCAATTGGAAGTGAAAATTTCGTTGAATATTATTTCTACCTGATTATCTCAAGTACTAAACAAAATTATCAGGGTGATATTTATGAAATTCATGAAACATTGATATTAAATTGGTCAATAATGGTAAGTTGGGTGAGAAGGTGTAATATTTGTAAATGTATCCTTGATAGCCGATCGAAATTATGAACCAATTAGTTGGAAATACGGGAATTCAGAAAGTCGCTAATGTTGAAAAAGTTCCAGACAATGATGAGGAATGATAATAATAATTAAAAAAAAAAGGATGAAGAAATTGTGTACATTATGGAAGTGTGTAGTGGTATCAATATCAAAATTTCTTATGAGAATAAGGAAGAGCCTTCTAATAATGAAAGGATGTAGAAATGGATCGTTCCTTTATACAGAGTTAAGGGAGCATAGTCACCTCTATGTTGCGCGAATATGAATATGCATTAGCGGTCTTCAAAGTGCGGTCGTGTCTCCCAGATGATAGATACATATTTCAAAGATTATGAGTATGGGAGAGGAATAACAATCTACAATTGGAAAGGAGTCATAATTTATCTAGAAGTTAGTTGTTTGGATGGCGAGTGAAATATATAAATCATGACGATATAAGGCTGTAAAGCATTAATAATAGGGCGGCTGGAGGGCTGTATCATAATTTAGATATTTATTGACATTAGGACGTCATATTGATTAAGATGTAAAAAAAAACGAATTCTGAAAAGGCTTGCCTTAACATATGAAATGATTTACCTATTTTAGGGAGCATTGATGTGTATACGAGGTTGATCCGAATATAGACAGAGGCCTACTTACTGAGAAATAATGCGGTGATCTTTTGATAATTATACTGGTAGTGTTAAGCACGACAATGATATAATTTTATGAGAATTTCTCAACACTGTTTTCTGTTCTGTTCGGGTAATAATGAGCTTTGCTATGATGAATAAATTCAGGAATACCGTATTGTAGTTATTTCATGTGCCCTTTCTTTCATTTAGTTTCTTTATCAATTCTAGGTAGTAATAGAATTCTCCAGACCAGTTCAAAATATATTCGAATTGAACTTGTTGCATGAATGTCTCTATCTAAACATGGTTATTACCGACACTCGTATCGTTATTATTCCATTTTCGATATAGCAGCAACTAATAAATGTATACCCTGCGTTCTGAATATTGCATGATTGAAATACAATTAACCATATTAGTGAAATATTCACCATAATGCAGTGGTTCTCCTCTAGGATTTTTTTTCTGTAGAAACCTCCATGAATTCGAATACATTCGAAGCCAGCTCAACCATACAAGTGTTTCAGTATCATCATCTTCACCGTATATATTCCAATTGTTTCACTCACGAGTATGAGACTATAAGCGACCCTCCACCACAAAACGACCAATAAGTCGGAAATTTGGGGTTTTTAAATTTCAACACAGTTTGAATGCTTAGATGCTAAGCTTTAAAATGATACATAACTTGTCTTGTATGGACTAAGCAAACCCTTGTAAATTACAATGAGAATGTCAAAGTGTCAGACAGGCTAATGACCAAAACAATAGAGAAAACGGACTCTTAAAGTACACATTCAAAGAAAATCACAAATATGATAAATAATGTATCACTAGAAACTGGCAAGTTAACAGATAGCAATCGTATCAGTTTAAAGTCAACTACATATCAGGTAATTAAACAATAATACAAATAAAACTACCTCCCAGCATCTGCGATATACAAGCGCTTCGCCAAAAAACATAACACTGTTTCAATGACATCAATAAAGGGAACAGTCCTGTCCAAGCAGACGACGTCCCATAAAGAATGAACATAAGTGCAGTGCAGTTATTTTTCAAATTATAAAGAATTTAGTGTATTCAAACGTGCCCATATTTCACACCATTCTAAAATGGGAATGAAACAGATTCTGATTACAGAAATCTTTTGTTTGTAAATATATAGGATGAGGGTTAATGAACAATCAAAGAAACCACACTTTCAAATTGAAAAGCCCGCTGAATGATTGCAAGGACGGTATTTATCCCTCATTCAACGCCGAACGTCCAGCGGTGTATGCAGCTGTGAATGCAATGGCGTCTATTTTGTTTACAAGCAACTGATTCCTCTATTCTTGTGACGCTTCATTTTCCATCCAAATAAACCCATGCACGGGGTTTAGAGTGAGGCAATATATGGATTAAACATAATAGACTAATGCTAGTAAAGTGAAATAACTGAAGAGAAGATGACAAAACAGGCACTAAAAATATGTGAGATGTTATGGGACATCGTCTGCTTGTGCAATTAACGTCCTCCCTTTGACGTCACACATTTCAGCGGCTTTCGGAGAGCTGTTCAGGTGCTATGTCGGGGCTGTATTTTAGCAATTTGTAATTGATAATAATCATTACTTCGAATGTTTGCAAGCGTCGAATTTTGACAAACTTGTCCGGTCTAAGCTTCACCTACGCAATAATGAAACTTAAGTCAGTTTTAAAATTCAATGAATATCTACTTTAAGAAGAGTGACCAAGTAAGAGCGCCTATTCTGTGTCCTGTTGTTTGTCGCACAAAAGGTTGAGCCAAAACTTCCTAGCATACACTGCGAAGTACTAATTAGATTGGGTTGAAACTTTCCATACCTTCAGAATAGATATATTTGTTTGTTTCTTTAGATTTTGAATATCAGACAGTGCATAGTTTTTAAGCTATACCAGAAAAGCGATGTGAAGTACAATCCCAGCAAGTGGACACACAAAGTTCGAATGTCCAGGAAAACATGGTCATTTTGAATGAGAGTAAAAACATATTTCAACATGGTATTTTAACATGCAATTTTGTCAGATGGTAGATAAATGAATGAACTTTCAGAAAATACAAAAAACTTAAAATAAAGATTTCCATCCCAAACCACCTTTTTCAGCTGTTTACTCTAAAACTCCCATTGCGACTTATTGGTCGTTTTGTGGTGGAGGGTCACATAAGATCTTTGACCTTACGAAGGAAATGGTTGAATTCAGTTACATTGCTCGGTCTTCACTTTTGCCATAATTATCTGTCAAAGAATAGATGAGGGCAAAATATGTCATCTGCAGCTTCAAGGAGGATGCGAATTACTGATGAATGAATGTACTTCTACACCAGTAGTATGGTTTTCTCTAACGACGCATTCCCTTTCTATGCTGCGTGCAGTAAAAAAGCGACAAATCATTATCTAAATGATGATATATATGATAAACCCCTAAGATCAATTTATCATCGGGCTGTAACAAAAGAGGAAGAAAGAGAATGATCCTTTTGTAATGTAACCGATCAAACTGATTTATCATTTTAAACGTTCAGTTTCAAGACAAGTTGTCATGGTTGTAGAAATGGAAAATTAATTTTGGATAAGTCCTGTACTTTTCATAGATTACAAGCATGACAAGGGAAGGTTATTGATTAAGTCAATATGATGGCTTGGCATTTGACTGCTGTGTCGACAATGAGAGCACTTCACTCACATGGTTGCACAATGCTAGTGAAAAACTGATACAATTGATACAATCAATAGAATAAGAAACCACATTTTGACCAATGCCAAGAAAATATCATTTATATCTCTCGAAGATAAAAATGCCTCAAAAGCCAAGGTCTACAGCATTGGAAGTAAAGCTTTGCCCGGTTCGCAAAATGAGAACATCTGGACGATCGATTAATTTAAAGGGGTGGGGGGGGGGGGATACAACCAAACAATTCTACTGACTAGTTACAATGTGAAAGCATCAGGGTGAATGTTATATCAAATAGTTAAACATCAACTAACAAAGAGGGTACAACTTGAAAAACTGACGCTTACTCAAATATGAACCCGACCACATTGGTTTGATTGTGTACAAAAGTTTGAGACTAAAATAAGATGCCATCAGAAAGCGTAACTTTTTTTTTTAAATAATTCACTAAAATTGCTTTATCAACGATATGAAGTAAAAGGATAGAGGTCTACTTACTGGGAAATAATATAGTAAGCTGTTGATAATCATACTGGTAGTGTTATGTACATCCATTATAGAATTTGATCAGAATGTCTCAACACTGTTTTCTGTTCAATGAACTTTGCTATGATGAATAAATCGAGAATACCGTATTAATTCTAGATACTAGTAGCATTCTCCAACCCAGGACAGTTAAATCACCGCCTTCCGCAGCAAGTACATAAAATACAAACAAATTCCATTGTAGAACTGGACAAGTATGAACAAGTGTCCACTTCAAATATGATGTTTCTGTATCAAAATCGTTGAAATGGAATATTCGAATTGAACATGTTGCATGAACATGATGAATGTCTTTAAAATAGCAACAGGTATTCAAAGACTGTTAGCGAAAATTGATTTGATTGAGTGGATTGATAAGAGTATCTAAATGAATATGGATGGCAGATTAATATGGACAGAAATGGTGCAGCATGACAAATTAAAATCAGGTGAGAGCGCAGATTCGAAATAATGGTTGCACTACTAACACAGTGATATTTTTTTACAAAGCTATCAATCAACCAAAATGTCAACCGGGCATTTTTCTTTTCATTTCCATTTTTTTGGGTACATTTATCTCAAGTGTACAGCTACAGATGTCCTTGCCACTTTATATAGATTAATATGAGCAATATGAAGTATATGGATAGAGTTCTACTTAGTGAGAAATAATGTAGTTAGCTGTTGACAACCGTACTGGCAGTATTTAGCACATCCATCTTAGAATTTGATCAGAATGTCTCAACACTGTTTTCTGTTTCTGTTCTTGTCTAATGAACTTAGCTATGATGAATAAATCGGGAATATACTAGTAGCATTCTCCAACCCAGGTGTGAACAAGTGTCCACTTCAAAATATGATGCTTCTGCATCAAAACCGTTCGAACGGAATATTCGAATTGAACATGTTTCATGAATGTCTCTAAAAAAGCAAAAGGTATTTAAAGGATGTTAGTGAAAATTGATTTGATTGAGTGGATTGATAAGAGTATCTAAATTAATATGGATGGCAAATTAATATGGACAGAAATGGTGCGACACGACAGATTGAAATCATGTGAGAGCGCAGATTCGAAATAAATGGTTGCACTAATAGCTAAAATGTCTAATTGCAAGGGGCAGGGTCATCTGTGGAAGGTGTGTGTTTTAGTTTCGAAATTCGTTATCAAAGAAAAGAGGGAACCCTCTTGAAAAAAAGAAAGATAAAAAATGAGTCTTTGCCTACCATCTGGAATACAATATCAAATGTTGGGGGTCATGATGGCACTTGAAAACAGCTATTACAAATGGCCTAACGTAATATTTGGATATCACGTCTCCTTGTAATCGGTCTTAAGTGTACTAAATATGACAGAGAATTGATAAATGCTTCATCATTCGTCATAAAAAAATCTAATCAGTAAATAGGGATAATCTATTCAACCAAATCATTAAATCATGTTTTCACATCAGAAGAGGAAAGTAGTGTGATAATCCATATATTTTCATGTTTATGACAGAGCAAGGTGATAAATATTATAATAAATCTGTCGGTTTCATGGTAAGATAAGTGGTGTCATGACATGTCTCTTTTTTAGTATGAAATTTAAATGGAAAAAATGTCATTTTTCAACTGAGACCAAGACTAGGCGATGTCACTGGAGAAAAGATCGCCCAGCTATGAGTTACTGATACCAGATACGCTAAGCAGTCTATTGAGTTTTGCATTAGATTTCTTCATTTTTTAACACAAAAGCTACTAAAAGGTACGTTGAAACATTTAGTATGATATTTCATGTAAAATTGGAGTTGATTGAATCAATTTCTATGTTTTATTGCATTTTTATTACGCTTATTTTGGAAGGTTTATGTGGAAAATCTCGTTTTGAACTTTCCCGCAGTGTTTCGCCTAGGTTTCGCCTGTCCACTCTGTGGAAAGAATCGTACATGTGTTTTTAGATTTCTTTCTTAATAACTGCCTTTTAATTATGACAGATGCTTAAGAATAAGTGTATTAGTGGTGATATTGGATGATAATATGCCTTGATATGTGTTTGGCGTTGTTATTGATTTCTAAATGCCATTTTTGGCAAGGACTATTTTGTTATATTGCGAAGGTAACATTACGTAATACGGTCTAGAGATTGATGAACCTATGTAAGATTTTGCTTGTGGATTGATATTTTGACATTTTAAGAGAGTGATCAACCACCGAGGGATCCTCGTATATTGTGCCGCGTTTTCATAAGTAGGTCAGGTCATGTTTTGGTTCATGCCCGGGATGGGAGTTTCTAACTATCATAATGATACTTGAGTTTTTCGACTTTTAGTCAGGGTTTATGCATGTATCAGAATGAGTTGTTATACACTTATTGTTATAAAGATACAGTACCTCTAGCAGGATGATTGAGGGATAAACATGTTTCTTTATTTAGATTTATGAAAGAAATAGGATATACACATTTTCTGTACAAGCTAGTGCATGAATTTCATTTTTTGTTTTTTACAAACTTTCAAATTTAGTGTAATTTGGGGTCTTGGATAAAAGTAATGAGACCTGCTTAAAGAGGATAAAGATCATTTATTTTAAAAGATCACAGCTGTATGAACAAGTTTAAAAAAAATTATGTAGATTTTGAAGCATTTTAAATCACTTTGATTAATGTATGACAAGACTTGATTGTAAGTGAGTTATACCCTTACAATGTTTTTTCGTTTTTGTTTTTAAACAGAAATCATCACACAGTTGTTGACTTTTCTATACTTCAAGATTAAACGAGAAGCAACACAACTTAATCTTCGCCTTCTCATCTTTATTGCAACAACGTGTTATTTGGTTTACATCACTATCTCACAACAAGTGGACTGTGCCATTATTCGTCATACATGTCATGCAAAAGGGCTGAACATCTTGAAGCATTATTATGAATTAATCTCCGCCTAGTTTAAAAAGATAATGAGTGTCTATCTCACAATATCATTTTGTGAGGATATTAGGGATACTTGGAAGAATGTTATGCTTAGAGGGGTAGGGGTATCATTAATAATGAATTCGATTGTATAGAATGACACGATTTCGAAAGACGCCATCTTTGCATTCCTCGTTTGCAGGAATATCGGGATCATCTTTTTCATTCCAATTTATTTTCTCTTGTTTTCTTAATTAATTGCCACTACGGTATCTTTTTTTAAAGATTTTGTTATCTCACTCATCATCTACGTCAACGAAATCTAAAACAGAGCAGGCACTTTAACTCTGCATCAAAATTATTATATTTTTTTTATATAGTGGTCTGACAGGGGTCAGCTTTGTTCAAATAGAAAGTAAGGTGGAACATCAGAATGTGGAGGAAGTACCGACTTTTCAAATGGAAGGCATTTTTACTTGCTTTCATTGTTAACACCAATATGATTGGAAACCAGTCAAAGTACTGAGTGATCAGGATGGTTCTGTGGAATTATCTCTCTAGGTCCCTTAATACTGGAAGACCATACAATTACGTGGATCACAGCGAAAGTGTTGAAATAAGGAATGAACCTGCACAAGAACACGATTCGGGACGACACGAGCTCATTGTCTATGAGGGAGCAGACAAATCATGTACCGCACTGGTCTTTTACTTGTCCGTGGTTAATATCGACAATACTTGCACTACATGACTGGACAAAAGGAGAGAGAAGATACAAATGACATGTCAGTGGACACAAGTAATCGATAATGATCATGTAGAGTTCCTAGCTGGAAATCATTTATTGTTTGAAGATCGAACTCCAGAAAAATCGTTTGATGCATGGCAATTTTCACCTGACTAACGAATTCAGGGTATATATTGATCTTGAGGATATCGTTGATGTTGAATATGTTTGTGTTGTTTTTCGTGGAAGAATGAATGCAAGCGAGACATGTCAATTTCTTACGGCACAATACCAAACGATTAATTACAGTCAAAACGTGGACGAATACTTCAAAAGCTGCGTTACAAGTGAGAGCATGTTAGTAACATGGTGGAACGGTGCTAGCGGTGAGCTCCGCGTACTCTTAACCCTTCGATTAATGATACAATATTCCATTGCGTTGAAAATAGTGATTCCTTAAAGACTAAGGTCCACATCATTGGGATTTTGCATTTCTCCGAGCTGGAAGAAAACCACGACCTAACAATAGCTAAATCACCCAGCGAGAACAAACAACTTGACGATTCTACTGACGAACTCTGAGGAAACATAAGCGTGAACATTACATTACTTAATTCACCATCCATCCCAAAAGATGCTGCAACAGAAGATAATAGTGATGTCCTCACCACTATAAACTCGGGCGGCTAATTGACGCAGCTGACGACCCCAAGTCCTAAAATAAATTTTGATGATATTCTTATCATGCTGATATCCAAGACAGCCGTTGCAACGTTAGCCTTTGTTTTCAGTGGTATTGTCTTCATCATATTATGCTATTACAACTATCTACGAAAAGATAAATATCACGTGAGATGACATATATCACCTGATCCTTTCATGAGTTCATCTGGAGAGAAAGACATTGTGGATGATTCAAGATTTCACGAGATGACGAGTTTCTTATCCCACCCACCTCGGCCCCCTCGGCTTAGCTCTGATACCGATACTGCAATGTTTACCAATACAGCAAACCAACCTTCAGTGCTTTCGACCTTCCTCAAGCCTCTTCAGTCACCCGATGGCCATGATGGAGGTCCTCTCGATGAGGACAAGATCAGCAACTCATCTTCCTCAACGGATAAACCAAAGAATTCCAGCGGGGATAGTTTCAGATAGTTTCAGTTTTATTTTCATTTCCAACAGAACAGTGATTTTGACAAGAAATCAAATAAATGTATACAATTCAATATTCAATAACAAAATACATTTTACATGGTTTAAAGTTATAAAATAGAAAGTATACATAAACATCCGGTATAATAGCTTTTTGGTTTTTTTTTTATAAGTTAAACCTGTGGCAATGGAGGGATCCACTGAAAAGCAGAGCTTGTAGAATGTGGATCCCTCGAAATAATGACAAACATAATTTTTGTAACATGTAAATATATTGACTAGAAAAGAATATAAATATACATAGATTACCAAAAATTGGGCAATGTATACCCAGCCACATATGAGCAGGGAAACCAGGAATATGAGAAAAACCTCTCAATCTCTCTCTAAGGTGTCACAATCTTCGAATCACACGTCCGATGATGAGTCTGGTAACGGTCCACATGGTCCAAGTGATCTGTTAGAAGGCATTTGCCAAAGCACGATTTCTTCCAACGATCACTTATATTCGCCTGTATCAATCAATGGCCATGTGTATGGTAATAACAATGTAGTCCGCATTAACGAACCTTCATATGACGGGGATTTGTATATGAATGCATCCGTCCTCAGATTTGAATAAATGAACACCACGATTGGATTGTATACACAATTTGATATATATAACATATAAGGAAAGTTTGAAAGAACATCCGCAACCTGAAAGTAGGTCTCTCTTCACATAATCTACACAGTAAAACATATTTTAAACAACCAAGGTTGTTTAAACTTTAAACAGCCTCTTGTTTATTTTTTTTTTAAACAACAGCTTTTAAACATCTGGGTTGTTTAAATTAAGTTGTTAAAACACAGCCAGTTGCTTAAAACTTTTTCACAACTATTGTTTTAAAAATTTGTTGTTTAAAACAATTGTTTGAAACATCTAGTTTGTTTAAATTAAGTTGTTTTAAACTTTTTTCACAACTATTGTTTTAAAAAATACATTCAAAGTTGATGTTCAAAATAATTGTTTAAAACACTGTACAGATGTGTTTAAACATACACGGTTGTTTAAGGCTGTTGTACACAAGTAAGTTCCAAATGCCAGAGCTGATTGATACTTTCATAGGTAAGCATTTAGACTAAATATATTGTAATCTGATAGAGTTTATATACTCAAGAAATATTTGTGCTGCCGTGACATCTATATGATGTCTAGATGTAGACCACATTCACAAAATAAATTATGATGGAAACCTGCATCTTTGCAGCGCAGCGCAGTTTAAGTTAGTTGCACATGCAGTATAGGACCGGACCCACGCGCGCGTTCACTGTGTGCAACTTAAACTGCGCTGCGCTGGAAGGGCGACTTGCAAAGTTGCAGGTGTAGATCATAATTTATTCTGTGACTGTGGCTTAGACCTAGACATCATATAGATGTCATGGCAGCACAAATATGTCTTGAGTATAAACTCAGTCAGATTACAATATATTTAGTATAAATGCGTACCTCTGAATGTATCAATCAGCTCCGGCATTTGGAACTTCTGCAACATGTCAACCACAAAGTCATCCGCCATGATGAAGCCGGCCGTGTTTGGCGGAGAAGAAAACCCGTCTAGCGCGAATAACGTTGTTTAAAAGATTATTGTACAATATCATTGATGTCTTAAACAGCGGTTGTTTAAAATACAGGGTCTTTCATTTCAACAATATTGCTAAAAATTTAAACAACACTATTTTAAACAGTGAAATTTTAAACAGCGCTTTTGCTTTGTATCTTCAAATGAAAATATTAACAATAAATATTGTAAACTTGTTTTTAAAACGTAAGATTCCTGAATGAACGAACATTGCAATCTACAGTGATAAGATCGATAATGAATTATTTTGTATTGCTGGCGCTGTCTCCATTTTAAGGTCACATCATTTAACAACGTATGCACTACCGTAATGCCTTGCCAGTCATATCAAATGACTAGTACAAATAATGCTTATGACAATGACTTTTTTTTCATTCAAAGTAAGAAAGTTAGGGAAATATTTTTCCATAGGAGTATCTCAACTACTAAATAAACGTTATTTATGATATAACGATACATGTAATAAACATTAATAGTACATTAATTAAAGGGGTATTGATTTGAGGTACTTGATTTTATCAAATGAGGAAATATATTTTGAAATGCACACAGATGGATCAGATCGAAATCGTAAACTACCGGTAGAAATACAAACAATTAAGAAAGGTCGTTATAGCGAGATGAAACAAAGTTTTATGAATGGAGGCATGATGAAAAATAATCGAAACATCGATCTGCAGAGAGGCAATGATTTCTAGTGCAAATTTATATTCAATAGAATCTGTCATATACCAGAAGAATACTCACAATGAAGGTACTCATGGTACAGGGGCGGTATTCTGAAAGCTCACTTTAATACCGCTCAAATGTATAGCGCTCATTTAGGAAATTGGTATTCTGAAAGCTCAATTAATTAAGTTCCCATATCTAGTACAGCTAGTAGTCAGGAGGTGCGTTGCGTGTATGCAGTAAATTGTATAGTGTGAGGATTGATGAGAACTTATTACATTCGTTTGTGAATCAACTATATATTCTCTTATTTACGTCTCATTCTAACTGAATCCCGCTGCGCCCTTTTTATCATCTTGCCTCTCTTTCTCTCTCTCTCTTTCTTCCCGCCACACTCACTTGCTATCCCAGGTTCCCTTAGACAACGTCAAAGGTCAGTTATCTATTCACACTTGACCGCACACATTTCACACACACCAATATACCACACACATACATTAGTCACCCTCAACGAAACTTCACTTTAGGTAAGCGGTCTTTTACATTAAATTTCTGTACAATATTTCCGAGCTATGTTCTTATCATTCATTCATTAAGTTACTTGTAATAAACTTTAGCCATGAAGGTATATAATGATATCAATATGCAAATGTATGTATATTGAATGTGTTTCTATATTTCATTTGATAACAAAATTTTGTTATCAAATGGAATATAAAAACACACACTTGTATGTGTGTATATTGAAGTATACACTATATGTTTGTATTATTATCTTCAGAACCTGAAGAAGGTCGGGAAGGCCGAAAGCTTGATCTAATAAAGTTGAAGTTCAGCTACGTCCTTGTCTCCGGTCTCATCAATCCTCACACTATACATGTATATACTGTATATATATATATATATATATATATATATATATATATATATATATATATATATATATATAAGTATATGTATGTTACTAATCATCAGCTAATTAAAGGTCTTATATTAAGCACTATACGTATTTATGACTTCCTGGCCCACATAAAAAGAGTCCTTGCACATTATACACGGCATGCATTATTGCATTCTCATATAAGAATTTCAACTGAGGAAGTAGTAATATTATGGTTTTTAATCCTTTTGCACAAGTTGCACAGAAGATCGGAGTCTAAACGATTAAAGATAACAATTTGCAAATAAATGTATGTTACTGTACAGTTAGTGCCTTAAGTATCTCTCGATGTTGATATGAACACTGTAACCTTTCATTCTGACACTAATAACAAAAAAACAAAAACAAAAACGCACAGGCATATAACCAAAAATATTGCACAAACTGCTGGGTATTTCTTTCTGTAATACAGTTGTAGTTATGCATGATTACCGCTCTGGAAGTGTACACAATGTTTTGTGGGAGAATAGAAAAGAGTATGAGTTCAATAAATTATGTGCATGTAAATATATGTAGTGGTATCAATATCAAGGTTCTTATTAGTTGAGGAAGAGCTTTTCAATAATGAAAGGATTTGTGAGACGATACGACCTATTAACTTTGTTGACAAAGCCTTCGGGATGATAAAGTCCCTACTTCGGTAAGCTGATCGTTAATGGAGATGGATTATTTATGAAAGTGCACTTCAAAAATTGCTGAGGAGAAATAGATCGTTCCTTTATATAGAGTTAATTTGTAAGGAGACATAGTCACCCCCATTTGCGCGAATATGAATATGTATTAGCGGCCTTCAAATTGTGGGCGTGTCTCATAGATTCAAGATAAATAGTTCATACAAGTGAGTATGTGAGAGGAATAACAATCTACGAATGGGAAGGTGTAATGATTATCATGAAGTTATTTGTTATGGATGGGGAGGGAGGAATCTATATCATGACGATGTTTGGCTGTAAAGCATTGGCAATAATGATGCTTGAGGGCGGTATTATAATTCAGATGGTTATTAACATTATGCGTCACTGAGATTTAGATGCTCGTGCGATATCAAAATCGAATTATGAAAAGGCTTGCCTTAAGCATATGAAACTATTTACTTCTTTGAGGGATGAATAGATAAATTAATTAAGAGGTTTATGTGAGTCTTTGGACAAGTTGAGTTGCAATGACATAACATGTTGGTTTAAATATATGTTTGAGATTTTAAAAAAGTCAGGCAGATTAGGTCATTTTGTTGTGAATAAAAGTTTGGGATTAAAATACTCTTTCTTAGCAGAAGATAACGTAACGTTTTTATATTTCAGTAAGAGTGTTTTATCAAGAGTGCGAAATATATAGAAAGAGGCCTACTTACTGAGAAATAATGTAGTAAACTGTTGATAATAATACTGGTAGTTTTAAGCACATCCATTATATAATTTTAAGTATAAAAGCACTGTCTCACTAATGTTTTCTGTTTGTGTTCGGGTTATAATGAGCTTTGATATGATGAATCAATAGGGCCCTTGTTCTTAAACTGCGGCCCGAGAAAATAAATTATAAACCGGCATTCGGGAACCCACCACCTCATTTTCGGGCAGTCAAATGATCTCTTTGTAGTGTTTATATATTATCTAAATTTCATTTTCACGGTTCGCTTCGCTCATTAAATTGAGAAATCAGACAGACAATACACAATGTATTCGGGCAAGAAGACTTCAGTCTCACACGTCTTTGTATGTATGTGTAATAATATGCCCCAAATCAGCAGGGTAAATGCATTAACAAATACATTTTTGGAGGGTGTAAAATGACATTTTTTTAAAGCCTGGTCGTTTGCTTCCTCGAATATGTTGCTCCAGGATCTCGTAATTTTGGATAAACATTGCATTTACTTTTTAAATAGCGTTTTTAAAACTTAAAAAATTGGACAAATGAAATGTAATTTTCGTTGCTTTGCTTGCTGTCATGAAAGTTTGAGCAGCCTTTTGATAAATATTGCGCCCCCCCCCCCCTTTATAGGATAAAGTATGAAGTAGCATTTGCAAAGGTTCAACATTTGAGATAAATCTCCACTTTCAATTGCATTGCTAAATTCCTCGACTTTTTTTCATTTTTTTTGTTGTTGTTAATTTTACGCCCCATTTGAGAGGGAAGTTAATAGAAAATGTGTATTAATGTTTAAAATTTCGAATCTCTACCTCTCGATTACAGTGCTCAATTTTGCTGGGTAAAATGCGTAGGAAACGGATTTGTTAATTTTGTTAATTTTTTTTAGGGGGGGGGGGGGTTGAAAATGCAAAAAAATATCTCGCCCCGCGGTCGCTTGTACAATAACGTAGATCAGTTTGGTGGTGGTTGTGGTGGGGGTGCAACTTTATTGTTTGCCCCAGGCGCCATAATACCGTGATACACCACTGCTCCGTAGCCATATATTTAAATGAATGAGGGAGTCAAAGAAATTACATGAACTAATCAATACACGAGATTAAATGGTGCCATTGCTATCACTTATTTTTCATGATTTTTTTATTTCTCATTTTTAACACATAAGCCAATGTGGAAATAATTACAGGTGTGGGCCCTGAAAACAAGCCATTGATTTTGTATCTCCACGGCAGACGCGTTAAAACTCTAAAGTTCCCTCTACGGCTACATTTTAAGAGTTTTTATCGCATCATGAGGGTCAAAATCGCAGGCATTCATGGCGACCCGTGAATTTTTTTTTTCCTGAAAGTTTGCGTATTTTGGGGGAAAAGCACATATTGCACTTTATCCATCTTGTTCTTTCTGGGTTTCTTTTTGGTAGACTCCAAACTTTGCATTTTTAATAACAACGTTGGCAAACCAGAAATATCTTGATAATCATATTAAATGGTTTTAATTAAAGCCATTTACAGTGGCCTACTTTAAAATTGAATTAGAAAAAGTTGGGGAAATAATAATTTTTTTTTTTCACAAGAGTAACTCAAGTGCTAAAGAAATGTAGAAGTGGTATTATTAAGTCTATGATACATTGATATTAAACCCGCCATCACTAGTAAATAAGATGCAGAGATATTTGATTCAATAAAATGCTGAAATATAGTTTGAAATAACTCTTGAAGGTGTATCTACGGTATCCCATCGATATCGTAAACCAATGGGGGAAATAGAGACAAGTAAGAAATGCAGTTGTGATAAGTTGAAAAATCAAATTAATGAAGAATTATCAAAACATCGAGCTGTAGAGAGACAATTATATATAGATCAATCATTAGCCAGAGAAGGCCTTTTGTGTCGACCATCTCTCATTATATCTTTTTTGTTCTTGTTTGTATGTAGAATTTCATCATCCCTCCTGACGTAATGAATCTTTAAAATATTACCCCCCCCCAAAAAAAAAAAAAAAAAAAAAAAAAAAATCAATCCACAGCAAAGCAACATAATAAACACAAGCACTTTCGGTTTTGCGGTATCAAAGGTGTTTTGATTGTATCATTACTTACGATCTGTGTCAGTCAAAATGAAAGATAACATCCATATTCCATCTATCTTGAAAATTTAAAAGGAAATATATTTCATTCGTTGGAAATCAAACTCCACCTATCCTAATATCAATGAGTGTCCGGTTTGCAGATCCGCGTTTAAACAACTAAAACGTCACTTTATGTCCAACCCAATAGGAACCGCGAGTTCGTGAAGCAGTCTCTCTGACGACTGGCTCACGATTTAGTGAGACTTCATTTCCATGCATTCGGGGCTGCTTTGCATCGTCGTGTTTACCTGTTTATCACTCCAGCTCATTGCACTTCGTTAGCCATCACACGGCAATATTACGCTACCCTATCTACAACATTACATTTTAATTTTTTTTTACTGTTATTATATTATCGTTATTATTATCACATTTTGAATATTTAATATTTCAAGATTTTCATAAGGCAAACAACATCTTAAACAGTAGTCACTCGACATAGACTAAGCACATCTTATATACATTATATCCGATTGAATTAACTGAATCACCGTAGTCATGTCTAAGGGTTCACCTCTTCTCTGTTGGAAACATTTTCTATGTCTCTTCATTTTGACCGTTTTTGTTCAACGCACTTCGTCTAAGAATGATATTTCATGTGTGTACGATTGGAAGCAAATCGACGTACTGAATGATGTGGATGTTTCGATGAAATTTCGTCTGACGGGTCCGATACAGCAAAGCCAAACCCTTGTGTGGATGACACCACATGCAGCTTGGAGACTTAGATGTGATCATTCTCTCCAGTGCATAAGTAACGAATCGCACATTCATGCACGTTATAAACTTATTTCGTCAGTCCCTAACAACACGTTTGAAATAAGGATTGAAATTGCGCAAAAATTGGATTCGGGAACTCACTACATTACTATTTACGAGAAAGAACAACTCATTTGTACAGCGCTGATATTCACTTTGACCGTTGTTGATAGGGATCCCATTTGCGTTACACTCCTGGACAGAGAAAGTGAGAAATTACAAATGTCTTGTCAGTGGATGCAAGTCAGCAATAATGATCACACAGAACTCATAGCAAGAAATCATTTGTTGTATAAACATCGGACCACACACAGAGAGCTGGATGGCAATTTCATACTGACCAATCATATCAATATTTTTGTTGATTATCAGGACTTATTTGATGGCAAAGGAGTACCAAATATCTGTTTGACTTTTCGTGAAAATTTCCATGTTAATGAAACGTGTAACTTTGTATCGGTTGAACGCCAAACGTTAAAATACCGGGAAACTAATGATCTACAATTCAAGTGTTGCGTTGGAAATGAGAGCATTTCTCTCGCTTGGTGGTATAGTAACAGTGGCAAAACAGTCCAGCTTATTCTGCAAGAAACGTACACTATAACAAATACCAATTACATACTATTTCTGTGCATCGACGATAATGACCTACAGATGATAGTGCATAGCATGATAGTTTTAGATTTGCAGGGGCATCATGATAACATCACTGTGACTGTTACTAAATCTTTTACCCATAACAATCAATTAATCAATTCTACTGACGACCAACGATGTGAAAGCATCAAGGTGAATGTTGTAATATCTGAATCGACGTCAACTAATGAAGATCGTGTGAATCAAGCAAATAATATCTTCAAATCAACTAGTACCCCGACTCAACTGACGACGAAGATCGATCAAAGCAACAATACAACTTCGGATAATATTCATACAATGCTAATATCCGTGGCAGCCGTTTCGGCTTCACTGGCCTTTGTTTTCGGCATTGGTATCATCTTTATTATAGTATGCTACTACAACTTTGTGCGAAAATATAAATATCACGTGGGGCGACATGTGTCACCTGATCGGTTCGTGAGTTCGTCTGCAGAGGAAGACACCGTGGGGGATTCAAGATCTCAAGAGATGACGAATTTCTCATCCCACCCATCCATCCCATCTCAGTATAGCATGGATACTGAAGTCCACGGGTCTGTCTCTGATCAGCGCTCACCAACATTGGTCAGCAATAGTTCAGAGCAGGAGACGATGCAATCCAGCAATGAAGATCGAGGTAAACCTCAAACCCTTCCAGTACTTTGTGAAATGGAAGATTCGTTACAATCCAAAAGCATGTGTACTCTTAACATCTTTGCTGAAGGAAGGTGTACAGGTGATACATGTTGTGACAGACATGTTAGGCAGCGTTTCGGAGATAATCCGCTTTCGAAGACACCGTCTCTGGAAACCGGATATTCCTCAGTGGATGATGTAAAAGGCACTACCAGATTCACCAATACAACAAACCAGCCTTCAATGCTCCCGACCTTTCTAAGGCCACTTCAATCATCCCATGACCATGATGGAGCTCGTCACCCTGGCAACAAGATCAGCAACTCAACTGCATCAACGGATAAACCAAATACTTCGAGTGGGGATACGGTGGTACGAAGCACGACACGATCTGCCGCAGAGTTAGAAGCAATGTATGCCCAGCCAGATATGAGCAAGAAAAACAGGAATATGAGGAAAACACCACAATCTCTCTCACAGGTGTCACAATCTCTCTCACAGGTGTCACAATCTCCCCGTCACACGCCAGACGATGTGTGTGGTAATGGTTCAAGTGACCCAAACATTTCCCCAAGCACCCTTTCCTTAAACGATCACTCATATTCGGCTGGACCAACCATAGACCCTATGTATGGTAGTGACAATTTAGCCCGTATTAACGAACCTACATTTGGTGGGAATTTGTACATGAATACATCCTTGCACAGATTTGAATAAACGAACACCGCAATTGGATTATATACACAAATTTATGTAACATAATTCCCATGGGTGGCGATCTGGGGGGGGGGGTGGGACACGTCCCACTGGAAATTAATCTGTGGAATCGTCCCCCCCCCCCTCCGAAAAATTTTGAAGGCTGAAAAAAAAAATGTATAGCAAATAATGAGTAAAGGATGTTCAGGCTCTTAAGTGTTCTAAAATGTAAACTTTCACTATTCAAAATGTGATTTTTTTTTTCGCTCGATCGCTACGCTCACTCTTGTTGTAGTACTTTAAAGTGTACAGTATTGCAGAAGATCTCTAAACCATACATTCTTTTTAGTAAGAGATTACCCTGTTTATTACAATAGACTAAGTAAACGCTGTATATAAGACCTATTTATAATTATAGGGAACGTGGAAAGCCTCTCCCTGGAATTATTTGAGGGTTTGTTCCCCCCCCCCCCCTCCCCCGAAAATTCATACCCGAGTTTTGTGTAAAATGGTGATTTAATACTTGGATTTGCCTGGGTGATCAAAAGTGCTCTAAAAAGGTGTTCCAACTGCAAAATTTTCTCCCTCGGTCGTTATGCGACCTTGCAAAAAAATATAAATAATTTACTTAGAAATTCTTCAAAATGCAATATATTTTTATACTGCAAAATGCTAAATCTTCTATTTGTTTTTGTTGTTTGTTTGTTGTTTTTTTTTTTGTTGGGGGGGGGGGTGGAGGTGAACCATCACATAAATCAGGCATGGCTGTTACCTCAAAATCTACATCTGGATTGAAAAGAATCGGAGAGTGGAAAATAATGTGTACTAAGACATTTCTTTAAAACATTTTGTTTTTATACAAAGAAATGCTATATTTTTTCATAAAATACCAATTTCTCAAATTTGGTTGCCATAGCAACGACCATGTTGTGGCACAAATATGACTTTACATTACCAAAATTTTGATGGCAATCAAAATTTTGCCATGAAAAAAATATAATTAGTCACTTTTATTACATTTTAGATGTTTTTTATTGCAGAAAAATGCTATTTTCAGACATTTAAGGCGTCACCATTGTAACGGCTCTTTTTTTTTTTTAACGTAACCATGACCTTTGACAACTGAGATTTTGATTACATTCGAACGGTTAGCATGATATTGATACACTTCATCACTTACATTATATTTGTATGTTGTTTAATTAGATATATATGTTATTTTTTAGACAATAATTCGTTACCATGGCAACGGCCAAAGACTTCATTTAGAAAAAGGGCAACTAATAAATTCATGTTCAGCACCCCCAAAATAGAGGAAGAAGCTCATAAAATCGGATTCTACAGACAAAAGTATCCCTTGAAATTGTGGCGAGGATCCGTCTACTATGGGGCACAATATCAAATTTCGTGGCCATAATGGCACTTGGGAGCACATGTTTATTAAACAAATGTCCTGACGTAATATTTGGATATCACGTGTCCTCGTAATCGGTCTTCATTGTACTTAATAGAGAATTGATAGATGCTTCATCCTTCGTGATTAAATTATACAATCAATGAATCTAGAGAATCTCTTCAACCGAGTCAATAAATCATGTATGCGTATCAGAAGAGGAAAGTAGTATTTAACTACGACAGAACAAGATGATAAATATCATAAAATCTTTCGGTTTCATAGTAAGAAATAGTGCGTACCATAATTCATCATAATGCCAAGGGAAAGAACAGATTCATATCATGCTCAGTGTATCTTGAAGAAGAAGAAAAAAGTTGTTGTCACGTTATGTATCAAACTCCGCCTTGTTTGAATATTCCAGGAAATCGTTATGTCAAGAAATTCAGGATATTAAAATGAATGTAATGCAAGAGGTATTAGGATTAAGCGAATCATTTGTACAAAACAACGCGATTTCATGAGACGCCATGATTGCATTCCACGTTAGTTTGCATCAATATTGAGATATATTGAATATTTCTATCATTCAAGTTTATTGCCTTTAATTCGTTTTTAGCAAAACGTCACTACCGTGAAACTATTTTACATCTGTTAATAGTTCTATCACTCGTCACCTATATTTTTAAAGATAATAGAGCAGGCATTTAATACTCTTCCTTATAGGTTTATTTGACGATTTCACAGGGATCATACATTTGTTCAGATAAAAGGTATATGAGGAACATCAAAATGTGGAGGAGAAGGCTACATTTTCTCAAATGGAAGGTATTTTTACTTGCTTTTATTCTGAACACGTTTGTCCTACGGACTTCGTCTAATAACAGTACGTGTGAGTACAAATTTGAATCAGTCGACGGATTTAATGGTCAAGATGTTTCTGTGAGATTTTATCTGAAAGGTCCCTTACTGAAAGACCAAACACTTATGTGGATCACAATGAATCGTCGTTTGAGTATGACGTGCAGTAGTTTTCTCCAATGTACAAGTAACGAGTCGTCTATCAGTACACGCTATAAAATAATTAAAATGTTAAATAATACGTTTGAATTAAGGATTGAATCTGCACAGGAACACGATTCGGGAGAACACCACATTCTTGTGAACAAAGGAACCGATGGAACATGTACAGCATTGATCTTTTACTTGTCCGTGGTTAACATCGATAACAATTGCACTACATGGCTGGACAAAAAGAGAGAGAAAATACAAATGACATGTCAGTGGACGCAAGTAAGCGATAATGATCATGTAGAGTTCCTAGCTGGAAATCATTTGTTGTTTGAAGATCAAACGCTAGACAACTCGCTCGAAGGCAATTTTAACTTGACACATCAATTCAGTGTTTATATTTATCTTCAGGACATAGTTGATGTTGAATATGTTAGTGTCGTTTTTCATGGAAAAAGCAATTTAAGTAAGGCGTGTAATTTTCCGACGGCACAATACCAAACGATCAAGTACAGTCAAAGTAGGGACGAAAACTTCAAATGCTGCATTACCAGTGAGAACGTGTCAGTAACATGGTGGAACAGCGCTACATCCTACTGCCTACTGTTAACCATGTCAACACTCCAATCAATAATATAATATTCCTGTGCGTTGAAGACAATGATTTCTTAAAGAATAAGGTCCACGGCATTGGAATTTTGAATTTCACCGGGGTAGAAGATATCCAAAACATAACAATAGTGAAATCATCTAGTAAGAACGAACAACATGACAATTCGAATGACGAACTAAGTTGTGAAACCATCAGCATGAATATTTCAAATGATTCACAATCCATCCAAAAAGATGGTGCAACAGAAAAGAATGATGTCACCTCAACCGCTAACCAAAGCCAATCAACGCAGTCGGCGCATCTAAGCGATATCCCAACTCGGAATAATATTCCTATGACAATCATGCTCAAATCCTTCGCAGCCGTTTCGTCACTGGCCTTTGTTTTCAGCATTGGTATCATCTTTATTATATTATGCTACTTCAACTTTGTGCGGAAAAATAAATATCAAGTGAGACGACAAAGGTCACCTTATCCTTTGATTAGTTCATCTGGAGAGGAAGACACCGTGGGTGATTCAAGATCTCACGAGATGATGAGTTTCTCATCCCACCCATCTCGGCCAAGCATGGACACTGATGTCCACAAGTCTTTCTCTGATCAGCGCTCACCAACAATGGACAACAATGGTTCAGAGCAGGAGACGATGCAGTCCAGAAAGGAAGATCGAGGTAATCATCAAACCTTCCCGGTGCTATGCGAAAAGGAGGATTCATTGGCAGCCAAAAGCAATTCTAATCTCAACATCTTTGCTGAAGGAGGGTGCACAGAGGATACATGCGATGATAGACACGTCGACAAGCCAGTTTGGATGATACCATCCCTGGACCATGTGGACAGCGCATATTCCTCAGTGGATGATGTAAAAGGCACTAGAAGATTTACCAATACAACAAACCAACCTTCAGCGTGTTCAATGCTTGCGACCTTTCTAAAGCCACCTCAGTCACCCGATGACCATGATGAATGTCCTCTCTATGAATACAAGATCAGCAACTCATCTTCTCTTACGG
Source organism: Heliocidaris tuberculata (assembly GCA_025618425.1). NCBI lineage: Eukaryota > Metazoa > Echinodermata > Echinoidea > Camarodonta > Echinometridae > Heliocidaris > Heliocidaris tuberculata. The sequence continues at coordinate 30,215,480 of CM046837.1, read as the reverse complement.
GTAAACCAAATACTTCGAATGGGGATACGATGGTAAAAAGCACGACACGATCCGCCTTAGAGTTGGAAGCAATGTATGCCCAACCAGATATGAGCAGGAAAGCCAGGAATATAAGGAAAACGTCACAATCTCTCTCACAGGTATCGCAATCTTCCCACCACACGCCCGATAATGCCGATGATGTCTGTGGTTGTGGTCCCAGTTATCCTGCAGAAGGGGTATGCCAAAGCAACCTTTCTCCAGGCGATCATTTATTTTCTTCAGTACCAACCAATGACTACATGTATGATAATGACAATGCAGCCCGGAACGCCGAATCTACACTTGGTGGGGATTTGTACATAAATGCATCTATCAACAGATTTGAATGAACGAACACCACAGTTATGTAATATCTAAGGAGATTTTTTCAGTTTCAGATTCAGTTTAGTTTTATTTCCACACAAATCAATCAAAATACAAATCATACATTTTGAAATACATTCTGGATTAATATAAATCGATTACATAATTCAAGAACAGATATGTCACAATAATGAAAGAATTTGAAGATAAAGAGAGTACATGTACTTCAAATATTTGCGTTTATGGGTATATTGTGGAGGGGCCTAAAGTAAAGCTATGCTTGTTGTGGATAGGCCCAAATTGATAAATAATGTAGACATGTAGAAGAGAATAATAGTTTAATGGAGAAAAGAGGAATTAAAGAAAGAAAGGGAAAGGAAGCTATAGGAAGGGAAAAACTGGACAGGAGAGTGAAAACATTACAGAACAAAGACAAAGATTGTCACAAGAACGGGGACGCACGGGTACTTTACAAGACAAGAAAGGATAGATAAACTAAATTGCAAGGGGATCTGCAGCTGTTATTTCAATGTGAAGAATTTTTAACACTATTCCTTTAAAAAGAACACCCGTAACCAGAAAATCGGTCAAACTGCACATATTGTCTTCAAATGACATGGCAAATTATATACAGGCGTTAAGAATAAAAACTGCAAATTTGCGATCAACGTTGATAAGATCGATCATGATTAGTAACATGGCTGTTTCCATTTTGAGGTTACATCATTGAATAACGTTGGCAAAACAGTAATGTCTTGACAGTCATATTAAACGGTTACAAGTTGGGAAAATATTTTCCCTAAGAGTCTCTCAAGTACTAATAAGGTGGTATTATGAAATTAAAGTTACATTGGTATTAAATCGTCCCAAGAGTATATTAGGAGAAGAGGTATAGATTTGAGGTACTATATTTTTCAATGCGGAAATTTGTTTTAATACAGACAGGTGTATCCGATCGAATTCGTAAACCGCTTATAGAAATATTTTATAAAAAAAATAAGAAAGGCCGTATAGATTTGAGGTATTATATTTTTCAGTTCGGAAATTTGTTTTAATACAGACAGGTGTATCCGATCGTAAACCGCTTATAGAAATATTTAAAAAAATAAGAAAGGCCGTTAGAGTGAGATGAAACAAAGTCTTATCAATGCAGGCGTTGTGACGAATAATGGAAATATCGACCTGCAGAGAGGCAGCTTTTTCTAGTGCAAAAACATAATGTTCAGTAGAATCAATAGAAGAGAAGAATACTTTGGTACAAATTATACTGATCATTTCTCATTTTATTTTTCCTCGTTTAATTGAAAAAACAATCATCATAGCTCGTGAAGATATTAATGTTAGAATTAAATGATAAAAATACACAATAAATATACAAGAAAGCAAGTTTATTTATAAGGTAGCCATAACAGGAACTAAAAACTTACCCGAATTCAATGAATTTAATACCATTTCAATGGGGAGAGTTACTAAACCCGATTATCTAAATATTCACCAAACGGAATAATTTTGAATCAAAAGTCAAGAAATTTCTTCTCCCAAACTCGTCGTTGAACAACCCTCCGTCAGTGCGCCCAGTCATGACGTCTTTCTTGGGACAAGCGCGGTCGTGTCCATACATATAGCTTACAATGTAATTCGGGTGCGTTTGATAGGTCCCCCTAACAGAAATACTTACTTGGAATTCATTTAAAACTTGACAGCATTGTTGAGAAAATACTGATAATGAATTCGAGATAAATGTCGTTGTTGAATTCAACACAATTTATGAGAAATCACCATCTAAACGCTACCTATCAGAATTTTTGTTTTGTTTTGTTTTGTTTCTGTTTGTGTGTGTGTGTGTGTGCAGCCAGTGATCACGATTGGCCAGGATCGGCCTCACTACATTATCTGGAAAATAAATTATTAGCATGTCATTTATTTCTAAGCAGGAAATAGTCTACAGGGAGGTGGGAATTTAAAACGGTACGGGCCCATCCAAAATTTGCACATTGCGAACGGCAAGATAATGCCGAGCACCAATAATAATTCGTCGCCCGCACCACGAACCGTCCTCTCTGAGCGTTTCGAGGCGAAACTCGGTTTGGCAGAAAACGCGTTTAAAGGAAAGGACTTTTTGAAACGGAAATTTCTCTATCTTAAAGTAGATGATATTGAAAATAAATGGGAATGCCTGATAGCATAGGTTGTAAAGTTTTATACAGTATGTATAGCATTTTTTCAGACAGGGTATTTTAGCTACAATTGTTTGTAAACAGAGAGGAAGGTTCGTGGAAAAGATGAAATGCACGATTGCGCTTCGCTATTTCACGACGAACCGTCCGCTCTCCTTGCGCACTACCCGAGGGTGTACCAATTAAATGAAAGCAGAAGAAACTCTTTTGGGAAATAGTGATTTACAGACATCGATGTTCTAATTCGATTTTTCAAACAGTTTTGGGGGATAATAAATATAACTAATGTGATTAGAGTATTCCATGACATATTTGTTCTCACTCAACATCGATTCTTCCATATCCACGGAATACTTTTGTCTCTAATGACTTACAAACAGAGAGGACGCTTCGTGGAAAAGATGAAATGCGCGATCGCGCTTCGCTATTTCACCACGAACCGTCCACTCTCTTTGCGGGCGACCCGGCAGTGTACAATTTGAATGGAAGCAGAAGAAACTCTTTTGGGAAATAGTGATTTAGAGACATCGATGTTCTAATTCGAGCTTTCAAACAGTTTTTTGGAATGATGAATATAACCAATGTGATTAGAGTATTCCATGACACATTTGTTTTAACTCAGCATCGATTCTTCCATATCCATGGAATACTTTTGTCTTTATACTGACTTACAAAGAGAGAGGACGGTTCGTGGAGAAGATGAAATACGCAAACACACTAAAATATTTCACCATTAACTGTCCACTCCATAAACTATATGGTCCGCTCTCAATTGCGCCCCATCAGAACGAGTTCATATTCAAAGGAAGCTAGCTGAAGGTATATCTTTCTGATTAACTGGTAGTTTTAAAGCTGTTTAAATAACAGTATTGGGTGTTTTTACCGTTTTGGGGTTTTTCCTTCGTTTTTTTTTTTTTATTTTTTTTTAAATTTTAACTAAATGAATGCAACCAATATAAATCTATTTGCATTAAAACAAATGTCAAAACCAAAATAATTTCTGGACATTATGGACCCTTATTATTAGGCCTACTATTTAAGTATTTAATTATATTATGTTTGTTATTATTATTATTACTACTATTATTATCATTTACTCTTATTATTTTATTATTCATCTATTTTTATACTTGCTAACTACACTCCACTGCTTGTTGACCTATATAGCGCTCGAGAATTCTATTCTGTACCCATATTCTTACTATCATTATCATTATTATTATAATCATTTACTATTATTATTTCATTATTTATTTATTTTTATATTTGCTACCTACTACCTACTTCTTGTTGACCCATAGCGCTCGAGAATCCTATTCTGTACCCATATTATTACTATCATTATCATTATTATTTCCATCATTTACTATTGTTATTTCATTATTCATCTATTTTTATATTTGCTACCTACTACCTACTTCTTGTTGACCAATAGCGCTCGAGAATTCTAATCTGTGCTTATATGCACGCACGTTTAAAGATGTGCTTTTAGGGGGATATTTCAGAAAGGGCATGTCTGATGGAAACAGTTTGTTCTGGAATTACTCAATCATTCTTAACAGGCATTTAGCCCTTCTCCTCCTTGCCATGCGTCTGCAAATAGACAACGCAAAAGCTCCCCCCCCCCCTTCAATGTTATTTTCATATGAAAATTTCTTAGAGGTTTGACTATTTCTTTTTATTAAAAATCTCGCCCTTGATCCCTCCCCCATTTTTCTCAATATGACAATGAAAGGCCTTTTCTAATTATTTAATTTCTCCATGTGAGAATCTTTCATTGAGACCATCTTCCTTCACTCATACTTTTGTTAATGGGTATTTGCTTTGCTTAACAACATCACAGTCTGTTGTCTCATTCTCAATTCATGCTTATCATTAGGGCCCGCATATGATCAAACAAATCCACTTTTCTTAATATTCGTTGTATTTTGTTTAAGCAATCTATTGAATTCCTTTCGATATTACTGTTCCTTACATTTTTGCTTGTTTTTTCTTTTTTGTTTTTTTTTAGTGAAAACCAATATTTCTGACATGATGATGACAAAAACGGCACATGACCTCGGCAAAATATTTCATTAGACTTTCATCATTGCATTGTGCAAATACAATTTCATTTCATATCCGTAAAGTATTTAAATTCATAATTTATTTTCCAATTCAAAATATTAACAATACAAAGGAAACATGGAGATCTAAGTGTTATTTCAAACACTGTTACTTTAATGTTTGTAGGAGACATTATTTTAGGAAGGCAACAGAATAACTTTGAATTACTTATTGTTGAAATAAATATCACATATGAAAACGGGTGTTTGTTTGTTTTCATTACAGTCCATCCATTTTGAATAAAGCAAGCTATTCACATTGTAAAACAGAACAGAAATTCCAACAGATCCTTTACCACGTGTTGATGTCCTGAGCGAGCATGCATATACTATGCGCGCATTCAAGAGAGGACGGTTCATGGTGCAGATAAATCTCATTTATTGATGAGAGGACGCTTTTAATATAGTGCTGTTATTGTTACGTAACCACGCATTTTCAGATTCTGAAATTTGCACAGATGTAACAATGAGTACATATGAAAAATGCAAAAAAATTACAAATTTGGCTAAAGAGGACGGTTCGTGGTGAAGGCGACGAATTGTCTAGATCTAAATTAGATCTTCATCTGATTTAATGGACTCGCCTCGGTTTTTCAATTCCACACTACGTAAAGTCCACAGAGAGTCTCGACTATACTCGCCACGACATCAACACTCAAGTAAACAGGTACGGGTTAGCTGGCCCCAAAAGGGCTCAGTACGCACATCAAAACAAAGGAAAAAACTCTTTCAAACGTAGAATCTACCCAATTTACATGCAAAATAACCACATGCACTCTAAATAATTATAGTCTTCAGAGTTTCGTTTAAATCTTTAAAAAAAAAATGAATATGACTAAGCAAGAGTATTTTCTTGATGAACTTGGTGATTCTAAGAGTCCGAAATCGAATGCGCCGAGTCAAAGATGCACTATAAATACATGTGTGGCACATGTAGCTAGCCGCGCGGTGACGATTAGCTGACCTGGATTCGTCCCCAGATTGACGTCATCTTTTAAGACCTGATCTCGCTTGCTTATCAGTCAGGGTTTTGGGGCTCAGAAAGGAGTTTTGGAAAATGGTTCTTCAAGGATTCGAACAATACTTTCATGACTTAAACTTAAAAATCTTTTTTTTTTTTAAATCGTGTTTTTGAGCTCGTTAGCTTTCCAAATACATATAATTTGCCCGTTTTGCTATTTTTCTTGCAATAGCTCCTATAAGCAGTAAAGAAAATATGAAATATAAATATTCATCAGACTAAGCACTATACGTATTTATGACTTCCTGGTGTATTTATCATTTCAATGTCAGTGAATGGTATTCAAAACTATTGAACGTGAATATACATATCCTTAATGATAATTGTGTTATTCTTAGTATTCATAAACCAGTAGAAACTGCATACTAATCCCTTGTCAAATAAATACATTTGTACATATGAATATATGAATATATGAGGAACATTATAAATCGTGAAAGTGGGGGTGAGGGCCATAATTATAACAAAAAGTCCTAACACATTATACACGGCATGCCTTACTGCATCAACGATCTCTACCTTGCGTGGATATCGCATCATACGCACGGCTCAATGAGAGCAGTTGATGGGCCGCAAAACCAAAATTAGGAGCCCTACACTCAAACACAGTACGTGGGGGGGGGGGGGGGGGGGGGGGGGAAGCACTCAGTATACAGTGTGTGATGGGCATGTGCCGCAGGGAAGACCCCCATTTTTACACTAAAATTTTCGTAACAAAGTATTCCATTTTTAATTTTTAAAAAAAAGTTTTGAGAAAAAGAAGAGAGAAAACCATGCCAAAGCACCGCCTATTTTTTTTTTTTTTTTTTATTCCGTCGTTCCGGCCGTTCTGGCCCTCCCCGGGCCGTTTCGGAGAATGTAATTTTTGGTGAAAAGTTGAAAACTAGTTTCATTCCAGGTGCTTAATTACTTCAGGCTTTCCCCATTGCTTCCAATCCGGTTCCAGTCCACGCAAGGGAATTCAGTTTTCATTCATGCTGAGCGCATGCATATGAATCAACCCCCTTATATAAATACACACACACCATAGACCTGCCATGACACACAGCATATTTAGCTAATGGGAGCTTGTGGGAACCAGTTCCGTAGCATCATATTATGTTGTAATCCAGTTGCAAAGACCCCCCTTTATGCAAAATGTAAGTAGTTCCGAAGACCATCCTATTCATGATACGCTAGTTCCGAAAGCCCCTTTTTGTCTTGCCAGTGGCACATACCTACCACTTTTGAGGTCGAGTCCCCCCCCCCCCCCCCCCCCAAGGCGTTGGACATCTGCTGTGTACGATTCTAATGTACTCCTGTTTGAATGATAAGTGATTTGATTTTTTACTTATAATTGTATTGGAAACAGTACCGCGCCGGTATTTTTCTGCGAGCCAAAAAAAGAAAAAAAAAAAGAAAAAAAAAAGAAAGGCGGGTCGCATCAAACGTAGAGGGCGTTGCTTTATCCACTGGTAGAGATCACTGATCTGATCACTGATCTCTACCGTTTAGGTCTCACCATTTTTCTAGACAGTTCACTTAAAAAATGAAAATGTGATTTACTGAACCGAATGTATGTAAAGCCCCTTTCACAATTGGTCTGCGACCGTTTGCGACCATTTGGTCGCACGACAGGCTGCAACAGGCTTCAATCGCCATCGATCTCATCAGGTCGCAGAAAGGCATTCACAAATGCAACAGCGGTCGTAAAACAAAAGCGACTAGAAGAGACCGTTGCACGAGTAAGTCGCATTTGCTCGCATATGCTCGTGCGAGTGGTCTTGCGTTCACATGCGAGTGTTGCACGAGTGATTGCGAGTGGCTTGACGCCAATCACAATAGTCGCACGATCGATTGCATGGTCGTGCGAGTGGATGTGAGACCATGCGATCGCTCGTGCGATTGAATGAGACCGGTGCAAGTGGTCGTGAGAGTATTCGTGCGAGTGGCATGAGGTATAAGAACCCCTTCGACAATTGACCGGTAGTCAGTTTCAAGTTGGCCTTCTTAATAGTCAAGATGCCAAAGAAGAAAGTTACAAAGAAGAGAAAGTTGTTAGAGGATCATCTCCATAGTCCCCCTATATATACCCCCGAGGAATAGTCGCATACAGTCTCATACAGTCGTGCAACGGTAGTACAACGTTGTAAGATGTGCTGCGATCGGTCGTGCAACAGTCTCATGGTCTTAGCACAATCGCACCCATTCGCAAGACTGGTCGCTATAGGTCGCTAGCGCACGTGCGAGTGTTGCACGACCTCCAGCCCACCTACTGCGACTATTGAGTCGTGCGAACTCTCGCATCTAATCGTGCAACGTTGTGCAACACTCATATGAGAATCGCACGACTGGTCGTACGACCTAATGCAAGTGAATCGATCGCATCTGGTCGTGTCTGGATTTTGAGCATGTTCAAAGTTCAGATGCGACCAGTCACGACCGCCTCAGGTTCGTGCGACCGCCTGCAACGACTGCGAGTGGTCGCAAGACACCAAGCGATCGGTCGTGCAACATCCCCGAAAAATCTGTTGCAGGCGGTCGCAAACTGGTCGCAGACAGAGGCGTCGATTCGTTTGAATGGACGGAGCGTTGAAGAGGCGGAGCATTGTTCACAAACAATGCTTCCCCCTCCAATGCTTTGTCTATACCGAACGAATCGACGCCTCTGTGTTCTTGTGTTTTTGTACTTTAGCTTAAGATATTAATTCCTTACTTCGTGTTGTACATTATTATTTTGATATGTATGCTATTACATTCCTTCTTTAGTGTAATTTAATTATTTTGTTGTAGAGCGCCATGAGCGTCATACTTGACGGATACCGGCGCTATATAAATATCCATATTATTATTATTAGTAGTAGTAGAGATCGATGAACTGCATTCTCATAATCTGGCTCTCTCAATTGGGTGCTTTTCTTGTGCTTCTATGTGCAGCACCTGTCCTGGATCTGATGCTGGAGTTACTTTGCATGGAATCGTGGCCCCTGGAGTACGCAGCTCCAATTTCCGGCAGTCCAGAACAGCGTTCGTTTGGATTAAGAAATCCAAGCCCAGAATGCCCCCATTCTTCTCATTGGCTAACGTGATGGGGGTTTTAAAAAGCCAGTTGCCGATCTGCACTTCCAGCATTCCCTTCCCTCTGACTGGTACTGGTGTGTCATCTGCTTGCTTCCCAATGATCGAAACTGGTTGCAAAACCGGCTTCCTGTTCGCGGCGATCTGGTCGAAAACAGCTTCAGATTTATTAAGGTGGTTGGGGACCCAGTATCTATCAGCATGGTGAGAGGCTGACCATTCAGCTTCCCATCTAGAAACAGCCCCTTTCTGCTTCCTCCACCTGATGCACCAAGTGGCCTGACTTGCTCACTGTGATCTGTACTTCTGCTCTTTTCGGCATACTGTTGGGTTCTCCCATTCAATCCCTCTGGTATCGATGGATCCGGACTATCATGTTGTGCAGTATACATGTACTGTTGATTACCAGCATTTAACACCTCTGGAACCAGTTCTGCCTGCTGCAATTCGCTTCCTCTCTGGTAGTAGTAGTCTAGTTGACTGATTTTTGCTTCAGCTTTGGCGATTACAGCTTCCAAGTCTTTCTCTAATTGCTGTTATTTGCTGACTTGGGTCACAGTTTTACCTCTTCCAGAACTCGACTGTAACGAGGTGCTCGCCTGCTGTCATGCCTCCTAACCCTAACTCCTAAGCCCCATCTTGAGAAATGCTTCAGTGTTCAGTGCTGCGTGGTTGTGCACGGAACAATCCTTCCCGGATATCTGGATTCACAATGGCATCAAGGAAATGGCCAGGAGCAGGCTTGTCTTGTCCATTCTCGTCAAATTATGGATATGCCAGCACTGAAAGGTCTTGTATTTTTTGACCTAGCTCTTCCTATTATTTATACCTCATTGTACCTCATAGGGCCCCACTCACAAGCCCTGCTTCTTTCGGGGTCCTAAAAACCATGTAAATTTTTTGTATCAGCGATTGTATTATCTTGATGTTTGGTTTTTGAATAAATTGACATTCATTCATTCATATTTCATTCATTCATTCATTTCCAAATATTCCTTTGGTACTCGACGATCCTGGCGGAGTTCGGCCAGGTACACTTCAGCTTCCCCTGCAGGACCAAATCGTTTTTGTTACAGTATCCATGTTACTTTGTATCTGATGAACGTCAAACGTTAAAATACCGGGAAACTGATGATCTACAATTCGAGTGTTGCGTTGAAAACGAGAGCAATTCTCTCGCTTGGTAGTATAGTAACAGTGGCAAAACAATGCAGCTTAGTCTGCAAGAAAAGTACACTATAACAAATACCAATTACATACATTACATGCATTATGTGCATCGACGATAATGACCTACAGATGATAGTGCATATAATGATAGTTTTAGATTTGCAGGGGCATCAGGATAACATCCCTGTGACTGTTATTAAATCTTTTACCCAGAGCAAAAAAAAAAAAAAAAAAGAGATAAATATCACGTGCGGCGACTTAATATCACCTAATACTTTGATGAGTTCATCTGCATATAGGTAGACACCGTGCAGGATTCAAGATCGCACGAGATGACGAGTTTCTCATCTAACCCATCTCGGCCTAGCATGGATACTGATGTCCACGTATCTGTCTCTAATCAGCGCTTACCAACAATGGACAGCAATGGCTCAGAGCAGGAGATGATGCAGTCCAGCAATGGAGATAGAGGGAAACCTCAAACGCTACCAGTACTTTGTGAAACGGAAGATTCATTTCCATCCAAAAACATGTCTAATCCCAATATCTTTGGTGAAGGAGGGAGTAAAGGAGATGCATGTGATGACAAACACGTTGGACAGCACTTTGGAGATAATCCACTTTCGATGACGCCGCCTCTGGACAATGCGTATTCCTCAGTGGAAGATGTAAAGTGCACTACCCGATTTACCAATACAACAGAGCAACCTTCAATGCTTTCGACCTATCTAAGGCCACTGCAATTATCCGGTGACCATGATCGAACTCGTCACCCTGGCAACAAGATCAACAACTCAACTTCATCAAGGGATAAACTAAAGACTTCGAGTGGGGATACGGTGATACAAAGTACGACACGATCTGCCGCAGAGTTGGAAGCAATATATGCCCAACCGGATATGAGCCGGACAACCAGGAATATGAGGAAAACATCCCAATCTCTCTCACATGTCTCACAATCTTCCCGCCACACACCCGATGATGTGTGTGGTAATGGTTCAAGTGACCAGTCAGAAGGCATTTGCCAAAGCACCCTTTCTTCAAACGATCACTCATATTCTCGTATTAACGAACCTACATGTGGAGGGAATTTGTACATGAATGCATCCTTCCACAATATTTGAATAAATGAACACCGAAATTGGATTATATACACATTTTTATTTAAAATATAGGCATGGGTGGCGAACCCGGGGAACGGGGGGGGGGGGGGAGGGGTACACGCCCCGATTCAAACTTATCAGGGGGGATCGTCCCACCCCCTACGAAAAAGAAAAAGAAGACTGAAAAAAAATGTATAGCAAATAATGAGTAAAGGATGCAACACCCTGTTTAGGCTCTTAAGTGCTCTATTAAAACTGCAAACTTTCATGATTAAAATCGCATTTTTTCGCTCGGTCGCTATGCTCACTCGTGTAGTAGTACTTCAAAGTGTACAATATTTATATTATATTGGATGGCTCTGAATGGGATACCAGAGAATATTCCACGAGTTAGGGCCAATATCGCACGAATCGAAGATGAGTGCAATATTGACCCTAACGAGTGTAATATTTTCTGGTATTCCATGAAATAAAGCCATCCAATATAATTATTTTTATCTATACCCTACAGGAAAATGATTTTGAACTTAATAAACATCATTTTACCAACCACATTCCGTTAATAGAGCCCCTCATCATACATCATTGTGATCACACAAGTTTGACTTAACCTCTTTATGACGTCATGTGCCTATGTGTGTATGCCAAGCCCCTAAAGCGGCCGCCATTACACTGTAACATTTGGCCACGATTTGAACGCGCCCGAAGCCCCTATGCATTATTCATTTTGTAAGATGCTTCCTACCGCGTATATGCTTTACACGCAAGTAAAATGAAAACGTGGATCAGTGTCACGCATGCGCATTAAGAAAGGTCAAATCCGCTTAATTTAGTCATGTATGCTAATGTATTCATCACTTGGCTAATGACGGCGCATCGATAATTGACGAATGGGCGTCATTCATATGGTATCATTAAATCTTTACGATAATTAGGTCACAACATGTGATTTTCAGCACAAAAGGGTGGAGTTGTACATGTACCGTAGTTATTAAGAAGATAAATACATGTTGTTGATATTTATGACATTTCCCGAATTAAGAGAAAAACTTTTACATTCATAATAAGTATTTTTTCAAAGAAATTAATAAATTTACACTCTTTGACCAGTAGGATAAAGAAGTTATAAAAAAACATGGGGGGGGGGGGTATGATGGAAGGCAAAAGTAAGAATAAAATATGAGGTGTAGGGGAAGAGGTATCCTTAGATTTTCTTTATGGGCAACTTTTGCATTGCTGCCAAGTTTGTAAATCTTATAGCATTTTGAACATACCTTTCAAAGAGAATTATGAACCTTGAAAATTCGTCCATTTTAACTGACCCGAACTGATTTAATATACTTACACCTTTATTCTTCACTTTCTTTCTTTCTCTCTCTCTCTCTCTCTCACCCCCCCCCCCTTCTCTAAGTTCATTTTCACTAAATCTTCTCACTTCAGCCTTTTGATTTGATTTGATTTTATTTATTTATTTAAACACGGTATAAGCCCAATTCAGCTACTTGGCTGGTTTACAATGGGGCCGTGTATCAATAAATACAATGAAAAATAAATATAAATACAAGTATCAAAACAACAATTACATGCATAGAAAAAATGATAAAATAATATATACAGAAATCATAGGGCTTAGAAAAATATTACAAAACATATCAAAATGAAAGAGTTCAGTATAAAGGTATAAAAATTGAAATATATAAACATATTTTAAAGATATGTAATATGAAATATGAAAAATAAAGTACGATAAAGTAACGTGAAATGACACAAAATATATAATTAGGTTATGTTAAAAATAAGGAAATCTATCACGTATTTAATGTCTCGATAAAATTAGGCGAAGAGGAACTATTACAAAAAAACAAATTAAAACAGAGTAAAAAGTGAAAGGAATAAAATCACAAACAAGGTAAGTTTTCTCATCTTCTTTTCTTCCACCTCTCTCTCTCTCATACATACACCTCGATCCCACGTCCTGGTTCATTTTAGCCCCCATCCCCTATGGTTCATTTCAATGATATCTGGATATAACGTGAGAGGACTTTTATCATGTTCACAGAATAATTTTAGATTACAATGTACATGTATATCTTTCTTACAATCAAGATTTAAGATGCAATTGTTTACACACGTCGAATCAGAAATACGTTTAGATTTTCTCACTTTTTAATAAAAATTTTCTTGCATACAGAAATGAGGACAGTCTTTAGAGAAGTTCAGACATTGTCTTACTTCTTAATTGTACGTTTAATCATTCTCCTTTTAAAAAAAACCCAGCATAATTTATACAATTTATCTACAGTCATACCCTCTTTTCATATACTACAATACAATAGAGTTCCAGCACAGCCGACTTGTCAAGGTCAACTCATATTCTCTTCTTGAGAGTAGTACAAACAGGTGCAGATCCATGATTTTGTATAGGGGGGGGGGGGGGGGGGGGGGGAGGGGGCACACAAATGCAGGTTTGTAAATTTTGAAACTGCTTGGAGGGAGACCCATACTTTTTTGGTCTCGCCAGCTCTCGAAAAGTCGCTCAGTGGGGGTGGGGTGGCGACAAAAAGAAATTTTTCCCAGCCCTCCAAAACTTCTCTCACAAGGGAAAAAAAAAAAAAGGGTTTTCGTATGCATTTTTTAACAAATGAATTTCAATCTAATTGAATCATACCTTATTAATTTCAATCCCTTTCCAAGAAGTAAATTATTTGAATTACCATTTAACACGATAAAAAAACTACTTTCGAAAAATAAACTCAAAGGCAATTTCAAAGGCCTACTGTACTGTACTGCCCACAGAAATCAGGTTCGGATTACGTAATACGCCATTGTAATGTTCGCACATTTCTAAAGGTGATAGACAGGGCTATTGAAATTGTCTTGAGTTGATTTTTCAAAAATAGTTTTTATCGTCTTATTTAAAAATTATTTACCCACTACACCCCACAAAAGAAGAAATGATAAAAGAAATAAATGACCATCTAAGTTCCATGTTCAACACGCACCAATGACAACAATTTTACTCTTAAAAGCAAAGATAATGTTGACAGTTCTAAGAAATCTAAATTAAATAATTCCTCTCCCTTTTAGTTGGTACATGTATAATGCATACTAGTATCATAAATCTAACTATAAAAGGGGGGGGGGGAGAAACACACATAGAGATCTAATTCTATAGTTTTAAGTCAAATAAAATGTTGAATAGTATGAATTTTCTCAGTAGATGAATAATCAAATAATAATTCAATAAAAAATTAATTAATAACAAATTCATAGAATCAGTTAATTAGATTATTATTAATTTGTTATACACTGCGAGAAGATTTAATAAAGGAGAGGCCAAGTGGCTCTAGCACTGCTTATCTTAATATCATTAGGGGCCCTGTAATCTCACTAAGCCACATAAAAGAGGAAGACCTCCTCACATAACGAGCTACTAGAAAAATGGCTGCATATGACTACAACGTTTGACATGGGGAGGGGGTGAGTAAGATGGTTAAGATATAACTGAAGAACTTTAAACTCCCCTTCAGTCATTCTAATTATGCATATTATACTTGAATCCAGGTATGATTTTAATATGATGTTGATCAAAGCAGGGGGTTATTTCACTGAAGAGCTGAAGTAGAAATCCATGTCTGTTGAAAGAAAAGAAGAAAGATTTTAGAAAATAGAATTCATTGTGTATTTGATGATTAAAAAGCAACAATTAGAATTTTAAAAAATACTGAAATTTAGAGCTTCCTATTAACACAGGTAACATTGACTCTATGACATAGAATAATAAGTGGGAATTCTCAAAAGTATTAAAAGAGGAAAAAAGTTTGTCCAGTTGGACACATAAAATTTTCAAGGCTATTCAAAAGAAACCAAATTAGTAAAGTCTCAAGAAAATTATGTTTATGTAAAAAAATAAAAATATGTACCTAGATTGTATTGAGATACTAATAACAACCAGTGGCGTCGATTATGGGGTGGCAAGTGGGCAGTTGCCCCCCCCCCCCATAATATTGAGGGCAAATATATCATTTTGCCCCCCCCCCCTTCAACATATTCTATAATTTTCCCTGCTTCACGTAACCATGGAGAAGCTGGTAATTAAGAGGCGTTGAAAAAATCATGAAGAGTACTATTAGTATTAGGCTGTTCTGCACCCCCCCCCCAAAAAAAAAAAAAAAAATAAAAAAAATCAACGCCCCGATAGCAACCTACCATGCAAAACTGGAGCAGCTAAGTATTTATTTGTTCCTCTCAGAATTTGTCTTCATTCTCAGTGGGTAAGCCTTCATCTTCATCATCATCATCATCATCATCATCATCATCATCATCTGTAATAGATGAAGTAGAGAAGCATTATCCTGTATTAAGAAAAAAATCACATATACACTCATCCTCACCCTCTTGATGTTTTCAAAGAGGATAAATCCCAACTACTATCCATCCTAAAAAGATTCATAGAGTTTAACTGAAAGTGTAATGTTTTGGCCCTGAAAATAATAATAATGATAATAATAATAATAATAAATAAAAATAATAAATAATATTATCAATAACATAAGTTCATCCTTCTTATTTGGTTTGTTTCTATTTGCAGGAATTAATGAAATGTTTAATATAATTATTAAGAGGACTAAAAATTTTATTTATACGGACATCATACTGAACATCCCCTAAAGATCTCATAATTGATTTTTAAAGACACTAAAAAAGCTGATGTAATACTACACTTAAGAAAACAGATCTCAGTGGTGGATAAAGAAAAAGGACAAATGAAATGTCTATTCTCTCAGAAAAAAAATTGATGACTTCGTTGTTGCTGTTTTGGTTGGACAATGTTAACTAAAAACTGTCTCTCTTTATTGTGAACACATCACCCCCCCCCCCAAGTAAACTGATCCTGGATACACTACCACTACCAGACCTATAATTTTCAGCTGTAATAGGTCTAGTTCTAACTAGACCGAAAATTCTGTCTCTCGTTCGTTAGCCTCTTCACTTGGAAGAAGCGGGCCGTTCGATCTACTAAGCAAACCTAAGACCACACACCGATTACACAACGGCTGCAAGATTTTCAAACGGAGATTACCTTGGACCCTGAATTACCTGAAAAAGGTGCATTAAACGGATTATACAGACAAATTGGTAAGTTGAACAGATTCTTGAATGAGTAGAGCCTAGGCCTAATCAATTTAATCATATATGCATGAGGAAAAATAAAATTATAGCGATTTTTCCGACTACGTCGGCGTGTAGGAGATCAAATGGCCCGCTTCTGTCTCTAAGTAACTAAGTGAAGAGGCTAACAACGAGAGACAGAATTTTCGGTCTAGTCTAACTAGTTACGTCTAGACGTACCTTCCTGTACCTGTTTATTTCTCACGTCTCATCAAAGTCCGCTTCATCCGGCACCTGCAACAGTTGTTGAGTTGTGCAAGTACGCAGACGTCTATTAGGCTTTAAATCCTCTAGATCTTCAAGTAGATCAGCCACAAGTTAGTTCCTTGCCATGTTATTATATGAGGGAAATCAAAGTCAACATGATGAAACTAATGAATGCGATACTGAAACAAAGCAAAAAAAGGCAATCCCATTATTATTGCCTTGGTTTTGATTCTGGTCTAGAATCAAGACTAAATATGACCCCCCCCCTTTCTCTCTCTCTCTCTCTCTCTCTCTCTTGAAATAAAAAATAAAACCTCATCATGCTTGCCTTGGCTTTTGTCTTGGCTCAAGTTTAGAAAAAAAAAGGGGGGGGGGGCAAAGCCTATTTAACGAAATAACGTTAGTAGATCTAGAACCACTGCGTTAAAATTACAACCCGGCGTTATATTATAGCAAACTGTGTGTGTAACATTTACTCAAACTAAGTAGACCTGGACCTGGGCGGGATCTGGACTGGTCTCTGGAAAAGAATATCAACATGGAACCCCCTCCTCATTCTAAATTTAAAAAAAATAAATAAATAAAAAAATAAATCCACACAAGAATAGCCTAGATCTACAGTAGATCTAGTACAGAATCAATTAGAATAGAAACTTAGAAAGGGCCTCACCTGGGCCCTTTGTCTTCCAGAAATTAACAGGGTCTATGCGTCTACATCTAACTTAGATAACCAAATCATTGACATAGGGTCTACAGACTAAGTTCGATCTATTTAGAGGTTTACTAAATCTTTCGGCTATTGTCATCTCTCTAATTCAGTAATCATCTATCGAAACGTATCGAGATAGCCCCGCCCGAAAGTCCGGGTAAGTCGTCACGAGTGACAGGGTGGTAAGGGAAATCGAACTGCAACATTAGCTCATGACGATGAAAATTGTTTTAAAAGTTCGAGAGTATATTACACATTGCTTCATGACATACAGCTCTGTAGAATCCCTTCAAAATGTAGAGAAATTGAAACAGATTACTCATAGTGGCAGAACGTGTTCTAAATATATTCTAATTTTCGAAAATTAAGCATAAACACATGTGTACTCACCTCTAAACTTTCCTCAACTTTTTTTTACTTTGTGCGGTGACGTGAAATTCACAGCGGAAGTGACGAAAAGAGGTGAAATCATTCCTTTTGAAGAACATTCATATTCATAAGGTCCGGTCCAATCAAAGATTGATAAATCGGAGTATGCAAAACAAAAATGAATAATGCATAAGGTGTTTCTCGATACCTCTCGATATTTTTTGGTATCGGGGGCTTCAGGAAAAATGAAATGTTACCAAATGGGCGGAGCCTAAATACGCTTAAATACGCTTAGACTGAATGGTGACGCTGCAGCTTATATGTAAATGAGGCAAATCCGCGCGTGCTACCTTTCCGTCTATAAGTTTTAATTTGTCTATGGTGTATGCGTTGAATTATTTGCGCGCACGCAAACAGACCAGACAAAATATGGCATAATATTGCACGGCAAGTTTAGCTGTAGCCTATTAGGAATTCATTGTTCCCTTGCAATATGCTCTCATATTGCACGCGCAAATCAAGCAGACTAAAATATGCGTTTTTGATGTGCGGCTAAAATGCCTTATATAGATAATAATGCAGAAGATCTCTAAAACCATAGTTGTTGTTGTTGTTGTTGTTGTTTTTTTTTTTAGTCAGAGTTTTCCCTGTGTTTTACAATAGACTAAGTAAACGCCATATACAGGACATATCTATAATAAGGAAACGGGGAAAGCCCTTCCATGGAATTATTTGAGGGTCCCCCCCCCCCCGAGTTTGCCAGAGTTTTGTATATGGTGATTTAATACTTGGATTCGCCTGGGTGATCGAAAGTACTCTAATAAGGTGTTCTAAACTGCAGAGTTTTCTCCCTCGGTCGTTATGCGGACCTTGCAAAATAATATAAATAATTTTCTGAGGAATCCTTCAAAATGGAATATTTTTTTCATACTACAAAATTCAAACGTACACGAACAGCTTTTGCACACAATGCAATTATATTTACAGGACCAAAACTATGGAATGACCCCCCCCCCCCCAACCACCGCCTTGACTTAACTAATACCTGCTCACTGTATACATTTAAACGCAAATTCAAAATATCCCTCTTAGAATAATACTTACGCAATCCATCCTATGGCTCTCTAGTAATGTACTGTATTCCTCGTCTCCCCCATTCTATTTGTTAAAATGTTTTATTCAGATTATCTGTTATATACTTGTTATAACCTCAAAGACTGTTATTTATTCTTAAGTGAATCTACAATATTACAAGCCTAGCTTTTTACTAGATTCCCTCATATTCCACGCCAAACAAGTTTGTCTTATCCTAACTTTAAAATGATGTAAATATTGATCGGTGTCTTTGTATGTTTACTTGCACATTTTTCTTCCTCTTCTTTTGTTGAAAGTATTGAAGATATTTTCCTATATTACTGTAATAATGCAGCGGTCATTGTTTATTATTCCAATTATGTGATTTGAAATATGAAATTAAGTGAAACTGAAACTGAAGATCTTCTGTTGTTGTTGTTTGTTTTTTTTTGGGGGGGTGGGGGGGGGGGGTAGCCGTCATGACTGTTACCTCAAAATCTGCAACTGGACTGGAAAAAAATCGGAGAGTGGAAAACAATGTATACTTAGACATTAATTGTGTTGTTGTTTGTTTTTTTTACTATAAAAATGCTATATTTGTTTTCATAATTTGCCATGGCAATGACCATGTTGTGGCACGAATATGACTTTGCATGACCAAAATGTTGATAACAATCAAAGTTCTGGCATAAAATAGATATAATTAGACACTTCTGTAACGTTTTTCATGTATTTTAATGCAGAAATATGCTATTTTCAGAAAGTTTAGGTGTTACCATAGCAATGGATTTTTTTAAAGGGTAACCTTGACCTTTGTTGAGATGTTGAGTACATTCGAACGGGTAGCATGGAATTGATACACTTCATCACTAACATTATATGTTTATGCTGTTTATTAGAGATACATGTTATTTGTTTTAGACAGTAATTCGTTAACATGGCAACGGCCGAAGACGTCATTTAGAAAAATGGCAACAAGTAAATTTATCAGTTTTGTGGGCATGATGGCACTTGAGAGCACCTGTTTATGCAAACGTCCTAACGTAATATTTGGATATAATGTGACATCGTAATCCGTCTTCATTGTACTTAATGAGAAAGAGAATTGATAAATTCTTCATCCTTCGTGATTAGAATATTCAATCGATGAGTCGAGAGAATCTCTTGAACTAAGTGAATAAATCATTTATACGTATCAGAACAGGAAAGCAGTATTTAACCACAACAGAAAAGATGATAAATATCATTATACATCTTTCGGTTTCATGGTAAGAAATAGTGCGTACCATAATTCATCATAGTACCAAGGAAACGAACAGATTCATATCGTGCTCAGTGTTTCTTCAAGAAGAAAAAAAAAGTGGGAGGGGGGGGGGGGGGGGGTTGTCACGTTGTGAATTAAACTTCGCTTCGTTTGAATATTCCAGGAAATTGTTATGTCAAGAAATTCATGATATTAACATGAATGCAAGAGACATCAGGAATCAGCGAATCGTTTTGACAAAATAACGCGATTTCATTAGACGCCATGGTTGCATTCCACGTTAGTTTGCATCAGTATCGAGAAGATATATTTCTCATTTCAGTTTATTGCCTTTCGTTTTCAGGAAAACACCACGACCTTGTAACTATTTTACACCTGTTAATAGTTCAATCACTCATCACCTATATCTTCGAAGTTAATAATAGAGCAGGCATTCTTCATCATGAGTTATTTGACTGATTCAACAGTGATTATACATTTGTTCAGATAAAGGTATAGAAAGAACATAAAAATGTTGAGGAGAAGGCTACGTTTTCTCAAATGGAAGGTCCTTTTTAATGCTTGCGTTCATTCTGAACACGTTTGTACTACGGACTTCGTCTGATAACAGTACAAATTTGAATCAGTTGACGGATTTAATGGCCAGGATGTTTCTGTGATATTTCATCTCAAAAGTCCCTTACTGGAAGATCAAACACTTACGTGGATCACACCGAATCGGGGTTGGAGTATGACGTGCAATAGTTCTCCCCAATGTACAAGTAGCGAGTCGTCTATCAGTACAGGTTATAAATTGATTAAAATGTTAGATAATACGTTTAAAGTAAGAATTGAACCTGCACAAGAACACGATTCGGGACAACACCACCTCCTTGTGAACAAAGGAACGGATGAAACATGTGCAGCATTGGTCTTTCACTTGTCCGTGGTTAACATATATAGCACTTGCACTACATGGCTGGACAAAAAGAGAGAGAAAATACAAATGTCTTGTAAGTGGACGCAAGTAAGTGGTAATGATCATGTAAAGTTCCTAGCTGGAAATCATTTATTGTTTGCAGACCGAACTCCAGACAACTCGTTCGATGACACTTTTAACCTGACCCATAAATTCAGTGTTTATATTGATCTTCAGGATATAGCTGATGTTGAATATGTTTGTGTTGTTTTTCATGGAAGAATGAATCTAAGCAAGACTTGTGATTTTCTTATTGCACAATACCAAACGATTAAGTACAGACAAAACGGGGAGGAAAACTTCAACATGTTCAACTGCTGCGTTACCAGTGAGCGCATGCCAGTAACATGGTGGGACAGTGCTAACTGTGAGCTCCTACTGCTTACTCTGAACACTTCCATCAATAATATATTATTCCTGTGCGTTGAAAATAGTTATTCCTTAAAGACTAAGGTCCACCGCATTATGATTTTTGATTTTTTCCGAGCTGGAAGATAGCCACGGCTTAGCAATAGTTAAAGCATCCAGCAAGAACAAACAGCTTAACGATTCGACTGACGAACTACTATGTGGAAGCATCAGCGTGAACATTACATTACTTGATTCACCATCCACCCCAAAATATTATGCAACAGAAGAGAAAAGTGACGTCCCGACTACTCACTCGGGCAAATCGACGAAGTCGACGTCTCTAAGTCATGAAATAATTTTTAGTGATATTCGTAACATGCTGATATCCACGACAACCGTTGCAACGTTGGCCTTTGTTTTCGGCATTGGTATTATCTTAATCATATTATGCTATCACAACTATCTACGAAAAGATAGATATCACGTGACACGACACATGCCACCTGATACTTTGATGAGTTCATCTGAAGAGGAAGACACCGTGGATGATTCAAGATCTCACGAGATGACGAGTTTCTCATCCCACCCACCTCGGCCTAGCACTGATACCGATATCCATGATCCTGTCTCTAATCAGCCCTCACCAACAATGGGTAGCAAAAGATTAGATCGGGAGTCGATGCGGTCCAGCAAGGAAGATCGAGGTAATCAAAAAACCCTCCCGGTGCTTTGCGAAATGGAGGATTTCTTTCCAGCCAAAGGCAAGTCTTATCTCAACATCTTTGGAGAAGAAGGGTGTACAGGAGATATATGTGATGACAAACGCGCTAGACAACAACACGTCGATAACCCAATTTCGATGATACCATCTCTGGACAGCCCGTATTTTTCAGTGGATGATGTATAAAAAACACTACAAGATTCACCAATACAACAAACCAACCTTCAGTGCTTTCGACCTTTCTCAGGCATGTTCAGTCACCTTATGACCATGATGAAGGTCCTCTCAATAGAGAAAAGATCAGCAATTCGTCTTACTCAATGGATAAACCAACAACTTCGAGTGGGGATACGGCAGTAAGAAGCACCACACGACCTGCGGCAGAGTTGGAAGCAATGTACGCCCAACCATATATGAACAGGAGAACAAGGATTACGAGGAAAACGTCCCAATCTCTCTCACAGGTGTAACAATCTTCCCATCACACACCCGATTATGCCGATGATGTCTGTGGTTGTGGTCCAAGTTATCCGACAGAAATGGTATGTCAAAGCAACCTCTCTGCAACCGATCACTTATATTCTTCAGTAGCAAGCAATGAATATATGTATGGTAATGACAATGCAGCCCGGAACGCTGGATCTTCACGTGGTGGGGATGAATAATGAATTTTCATGAATGCATCTATCAAGAGATTTGAATAGATGAACACCACAGTTATATTGTATACACAATTCTACGTAACATCGAAGGAAATTTTATCATACAAACTATTCCTTTTAAAGAACATTCGCTACCAGAAAGTCGGCCAAACTTCACATAGTGTCTTCAAATGAACATGATAAATTATACACTGGCGTTAAAAACGTAAGATTGCTTTATCAATAAACATTGCAAATTTGCAATCTAATTTGATAAGATTAATAATGAATTGTAGTGCATTGATAAAGGGCTGTTTCCATTTTTAGGTCACCTTATTTGATAATTTTGGCAAACCAGTAATGTCTTGACAGTCATATTAAACGCTTACAAATAAAGCTGGTTAGATACCGCTGGTATAAGTATGACTATTTTAAATTTTAAAGGTAAAAGGTTGGGTATTTGATTTTATCAAATGCAGGAATATTTCTTGAAATATAGACAAATGTATCTGATCGAAATCGTAAACCTCTGGTCATGCTGGTAGAAATACAAAAAGTTAAAAAAGGCCGTTATAATGAGATGAAACAAAGTCTTATCAATGCAGGCATGAAAAATATTCGAAAAATCGATCTGCAGTGAGGCAGTTATTTCTAGTGCAAAATGTATATTCAAATTTAATCAGTCAAGAACCAAAAGAATACTTTGGTACTCATGGTACTGATCATTTCTTATTGGACTTTCTCCTCGTTTAAGTAAAAGTTCTTATTAATGTTTAGACTGTAATGATAAAATTACTCAAGAAAAAATAAGTCAAGAACGAAGTTTACCATTTATAAGTATTGAAGTAAATATATATGTAGTGTAAATATTCATAAGTTAAAGATCTTATATTAATGCACTACACGTATCTATGACTTCCTGGGCCACATGAAAAACAGTCTTTGCACATTAAACACGGCATGCATTACTGCATTCTCATTAAAAAAAAATTCAACTGAGGAAGCAGTAATATATAGTAATTTAATTTTTTTGCACAAGTTGCACAAAAGATCAGGAGTCTAAATGATTAAAGATAATTTTAAATAAATGTATGTAGCTGTACAGTTAGCGCCTTAACTCTTTCAGTGCCGATGTCACATATATGTGACAGATAGACTTGTCATTTTCATTCACCAATTGCTCGACCACAGGAAAGGTATATGGTGGTCAATGTATATCAATATTCTGAGCATAAATCATGTATTCTAAATATATGATTATAATTATATGCTGCCATTGAAATTTTCAGAGAAAATTGCAGATTTTTAAAAAGATATTACCTTATTTCAACATTAAACAATAGTAAACTAATGAGAAACCAAAAAATGATAGACAAAAAAGAAACTCAAATGTATTTTGCAATCATTCTTATGCATAAAGTTGGGTAAAGTTATAATGTTTGGTATCATAAGAAATGGTAATAAATTTCCTACAAGTTTTGTACGCAATATTTTGTGAAATAATAGACGGTTAATGAAGTGCAGACATTTGAAAAATAAGCATTGATCACATTTTGGTAAATTTTGAAGAGAGCTAAACCCCTTGGCACAGTAAGAGTTAAGAATCTCTCGATGTTGATATGAACGCTGTAACCCTTCATTCTGACACTAATTATAAAAAACAAACCCACATATAACCACAAATATTGCACAAACTGTTGGGTGTTTCTTTTTTAATGTAGTTGTAATTATGCCTGATTACCGCTCGCGAAGTGTACGGAATGTTTTGTGTGAGAAAAGCAAAGAGTATGAATTTAATAAATTATGTACATGTAAAAGCATGTAGCGGTATCAATATTAAGTTCTTATCAGTTGAGGAAGAGCTTTCTCATAAAGAAAAGATCTGTGAGACGATACAAACTATGTACTCTGTTGATACAGCCTTCGGGATGATAAATCTTGAGGAATCGGCGGTCGGTGGCTCCGACGTCCGCACTCACGCCATAAGAACCCCCCGCTCGTCTAGCATCCTTCACTCCTGAAGACGGACAGTCAACCTGCCCGAAACGTCGAGTAACCTCTCTTCACTTCAACCTGCTACTACTCAAACCATCGCTACTCAAGCCACATTCAGCTCATCTCATCTGGTTTACAGTCCTTTTCAGGACTTCACTCATTTTCAAGAATACCTCTATTTTCCTCTTCTCATCCTTTCTCGTCTTTCCATTTCAATTTCTGCTTATATTTCCTTTCTTCTAACTACACATGGTGAACCGTAAACCTTCTCCACGTTATAAACTCCCCCATGCAAACCTACAAATAAATCGTTCCTCTATACAGACTTAATCTGTTAGGAGACATAGCCACACCTATGTGCGCGAATATGAATATGCATTAGCGGCCCAAAGTGTGGGCGTAACAATGTACGACTGGAAAGGTGTCATAATTATATCATGAAGTTAGTTGTTATTGATGGGGAGGTGGAAATCTATAAATCATGACGATGTCTTACTGCAAAGACGATAATAGGGCGGGCTGGAGGGTGATAGTTATATTTCAGATCGTTATTGACATTATGACGTCACTGAGGTTAGGATGATCGTACGGTATGAATAACGAAATCTGTATAGGCTTGCCTTAAGCATATTTACTTATTTGTGTCACGAGGGATGAAATGATTATATACGAGGTTACTGTGGGTCGTTGTACAAGTTGAGTTGGTTGTTGACATAGCATGTCGGTTCACGTGAATAAACAAAAAATTTAAAGAAAAAAGGTGAGACTGATTCCGTCATTTGGTTGTGCATAAAAGTTTGGGATTAAAATATAATGTCAAAATAAAAGATAACGTGAACATTTTTTTATAATCATTAAGCTTATTTTCTCAACAGTGTGCAATGTATACATAGAGGCCCAATTTAATACTGAGATATAATATAGTAAACTGTTGATAATCATACTGGTAGTGTTAAGCAAATCCATGATAACATCTTATGAAAATGTCTCCACCCTGTTTTCTGTTTCTGTTCGGATTAGAATAACCTTTGCTATGATTAATACATCGGGAATACCTCCCCCCCCCCCCCATGTTTCTTTTCTTTTCTTTCCATTCGTTTCTTTAGTAATTAAAGATAGGCCTACTAGTAGAATTCTCCAACCCAGGACAGTTAAATCACCGCCCTTTGTACATAAAGTACATAAAATACACACGAATTCGATTTTTATAACTGGACAGGTATTAACAAGTGTCCACTTTAAAATATGATGCTTATCGTATAAAATCGTTTGGTGCCCGTACAATGGACCAGTTCAAACACATATACTTAGTGAACATGTTAAATGAATGCCTCTAAATAGTTACTACTGTCACTCATAACATGATTATTACATTTTGAGATGTGGTAATTAATTTATACCCTGCATTTTCAATATTGACATAACTGATACAGAATAACCCGTATTAGTGAAATATTCAAATGCAATTGTTCTTCACTAGGGTTGTTTGTTTTTTTGTTGTTGCAGAAACCTCAGTGATTTTGAATACAGTCGTGATTCCGAAGCCAACTCAACCATACAGTAGTGTTTCAGTATCATTATCATCACCGTATATATTCCCATCCTTTCACTCACGAGAACTAGATCTTTGTCCACACGATGGCATTTTCACTGCTTTTCCGCGGTCTTCACTTATGCCACATTAATTGTTAAAGAATAAATCAGGGCGAAGGAGGCTATCTTCAGTTTCAGGGAGGATGCCAAAAATTGATGAAATAATCATACCTTTTAATGCTAAATGAATTGGTATTTTTACAAAAATAGTATGGTCTTCTCTAACGACGCATTTCCTTATATGATACGTGCAAACAAGAAGCGATACATCATTATCTAAATGATAATAAATATCTGATATTTCAGAACCTGCTGGGCTGTAGCAAAAAAACAAAAAAAAAAAAAAAGAAAAGAAGAAAGTGAAGGATCATTTTGTAATGTTACCGATCAAACTGATTTATATTTTTAAACGATCGGTTTTAAGACAAGTTGTAGAGTTATAGGGCCTGCATCATAACATCAACCATACCAAATTATATGGTAAAGCAGATCTAGAAATTCGAAAGAAATTTGTTGTAACTAGGAATGTTATGACGATATAATGATTATATAAGATTTCTAAACCTTTTTGACTTTATGTAAAATTTAGTGAAAATGAGAAGTCAGTTTTGGACGAAACTAAACAGGAGTAGACGGGGACAAAAAGATGTGACATGTGAGTAGGTCTAACGGTACGGCCAGCTCTCTGTCTTCGCCTACAAACATGGCAACTTGACTCTGACGGCCACGTATTTCGTATGGTGACATAAATAATCAAATGTCATTGATACACGTCCACAAATATCCTATTAAATACATACGTACGTACATACATACATATACATACCGCAGGTATAATATGCTTTATCAGCTTTTATATATGTGCGCTTTAATGTCATGTTATACATGACGTGGCTCAGTGTGGCCAGCGAAAAAAATACTATTCTGCTCGGGAGGAGCGAAAATTCTGCTAAATCAAAAATTTTACTGCTAAATCAAAATTTTACTCAGAAATTCTCTGACAAGCAAACAAAAAAATGAATAAAAAAAGGTTATCAGCATTTTGGGGACGTATTTTTACTTTAAAAATCTCTGATAAGCAAAAAAAAAATAAATAAATAAAATAGGTTATCAGCATTTTTGGGGTGTGTTTTTACTCAAAAATTCTCTGACCAGCAAAAAAACCAAAACACAAGTATTATGCTAAAATTCTGCTAAATTTTGTCGAATTATGCCTAGCATAATGCTAGATGCTAGATGCTAAAGCGGTCAAAATTCTGCCAGAAAGCAGAATTCTGCCAACTCTGGCAACGTTGACGTGGCTATTGATTGAAAGGATATTTTTAGGATATTTTTTGCTATGGACGAAGTCCAATAAACACAATACAAAGCAATACATGAAATATCTTAAAGAGCTTTATGTGTCAATGTTGAAGAGCGTTTGGAGGAGACCGCATAAGCGCGGAAGAGCACAGATGAATAAACACGAACATTTTATGGAGGATCCTCTGACTTTGTGTTCAGAAAGTAAAAATATGCTATTCTCTCTATTATATCAAAGGCTCTTCATAGTATACTTATCCCAAAACTTAACTGGATCCTATGACCGGGACATTTATTAAGTGTTGTGCAGACCCTGTAGTTGCCCACTGGTTATCTTTATATGTGACCAGGCACCACAAAACCACCAAAAAGTCTCACTGTGTGATTTTCAATGAGAGCTCAATAAAGGTGTTTTTGATTGGCATGGTCAAATTAATTTTAGTTTTAGGTATTTCCTGAAAAAGTATACCGTTTTTAAAAAGTAATTTAAGTATTTGGAGGCACCAAATAATGTAAAAGGGGTATTTTTGACAGTGTTTTTTTTAGTAGACCTATGTTTTTCTTCTCTGGATTTCGTTGTATTAGTTTTCTTCTTTACGACCTAAATACTTGTCTCATTTTTTATCTCCCATAATTTCACTTTGACTTTGACTTCCGTTTTGCCGACATGCAGCATTTTCCGTTTTCAGTGTCAACTAGATTTGGGAAAAGTCCTTAGCAACCGTTTATTAATTTGAATAAAACCTAGTCCTTATGTTTCTTTAGGATCTCTTCTCATGAAAACATGAATTTCAATTCATTTAAGCCATGAATTCTAACGCTTCAAGGGGTAGCAAATCAAGTAGTTTCACGGAACTGAAAAAGCTTCTGACATAGACTACGTGCATTTTTTGTTGAGCCGTTCCTACGCCGGTATGTTCTTTCTTTCTCCACAACGGGTTAAATAACATAGCTATAGATCTAGTCAAAAGGTTTTAAGTAAACCGTTTGTCATTTTGTGCGGGGAATTATATAAAATTATATAAATTATAGTTCAAACTTTAAGAGGTTTTCATTTCATTTCATTTTTTTTTTCTAAACTAATCATGTAAACTTGATTTCTTTCAGTCGTTTGCTTTCTTTTTCAAAGCTTGGATTCGATTGTCGCAAAGTATGTTCATGTTCAACAGCGGGATGAAGATAAACTGCTTCTAAGCGCCGATATAGTTAACTAGAGCTTAAAAGAATAATAATACCATAACTGCATTTTGTAAAATTAATGCCCTGACAATCCTCTCACTTTCCAAATCACACTCCTGTATAATAATTTCGACAGTTCTTCTTAATTCTGTTTTGAAAGCCAACTTTCTTTTCTGTTCGCTCTTAAAATAGCTTCATAATAAATGAATCTTTTTACCCTGCCCTAGTTCATTCTACCTATTAAAAAATTTATACAATCTACTGGTTTCTAAAAGCTAAATTTCTTTTCTTTTCGCCATGTGATAGAGTTATAGAATCCGCCCCTTTCAAAGAAGTCACCTCTCGGTGGAGACGATTATTGATTTTCTTCTTTGTTGTCCTTCTAAATCACACGCTTGTTTCATAATCTCGACACATGTCCTTTTCTGTTTGGTTAAAAAGCTAAATTTCTTTTCTTTTCGGCTTTTAAACAAATTAGAGAATGGGCCGCTTATCATATTTATTAATCATCATTTTAAACAGTGGATGAAGATAGACTGCGACATAGCTTCAGAGTCATCGTTTGTCCCTGCTCTGTTAACTCGAACTTTAAAAACAATCATGCACTTGTTTCATAATCTCGACACAGGTCCTTTTCTTTCTAGTTAAAAAGCTAATTTTCTTTTCTTTCGGCTTTTAAACGAATGAGAGAATTGGCCGTTAATTATCACCATGTTAACTAGCGGGATGAACATGATGAACGGATAAATTGCGTCTTAGCTTGAAAGTCATTGTTTCTGTCCGCTCTTGTTAACTCGTGTTTAAAAAAAAAAAGAATCAGACACTTGTTTCATTATCGCAACCAAGGCCTTTTCTTTCTAGTTAAAAATGGCTAATTTTCTTTTCTTTTCGGCTGTTAAAAGAGTTACAGAATTGGCCGCTTGTTATCCTCATGTTAACAGCGGGGTGAAGATAAACTGCTTCTTAGCGCCACTCTAGTTAACTTGAGCTTTAAAAAAATAATAATAATAATGATAACTGTTTTTTGTAAAAATGAACGCCCAAACAATTCTCTTACTCCTTTTAAATCTTTCACCTGAATCATAATTTCGACAGTTCTTCTTAATTCTGTTTTGAAAGCTACCTTTCTTTTCTGTTCGGCTTTTAAACGAAGAAGAGAACTGGCCGTTAATTATCATCATGTTAACTGGCGTTATTAACAAGTCATGATGAAGATAAATTGCGTCTTAGCTTGAAAGTCATCGTTTCTCTCCGCTCTCTACTCGAGCTTTAAAACAAATCAGGCACTTGTTTCATTATAGCAACCAAGAGCCTTTTATTCTAATTAAAAAGCCAATTTGCTTTTCTCTTCGACTGTTAAAAGAGTTACAGAATTGGCCGCTTATTATCACCATGTTCAACAGCGGGATGAAGATAAAATCGTCTGTTTGGAGTCAGAAGGGCGCTAGGCCCTTCTGGCTCCAAACAAACTAAATGCTTCTTAGCGCCGCTCTAGTTAACTAGAGCTTTAAAAAATAATAATACCGTAACTGCATTTTGTAAAATTAACGACCTGACAATTCTCTCTCTTTCCAAATTACACACCTGTATCATAATTTCGACAGGTAACTTTCTTTTCTGTTCGGCTTTTAAACGAATAAGAAAATTGGCCGCTTATTCATCATCATGTTTACTGGCGGTATGAACATGGTAAAGATAAACTGCGTCTTAGCTTGAAAGTCATCGTTTCTCTCCGCTCTAGGTAACTCGAGCTTTAAAAAAATGTATATACAATCTACTGGTTTCTAAAAGCTAAATTTTCTTTTTTTTGTCGGCATGTTACAAAGAGGTACAGAATTCGCCCCTTTTAAAGAACAAGGATTAAGTCACCTCCAGCACGAGACGAATTTTGATTTTTGTTTTCTCTTTCTGTCCCTCTAAATCACGCACTTATTTCACAATCTCGACACGGGTACTTTTTTTCTGGTTTAAACTTTTCTTTTTGGCTTTTAAAAGTGTTAGAAAATTTACCCCTTATTATTATCGTGTAAAACAGTGTCGTTTGAAAGTCATCTTTTCACTCAGCCCTGGTTATCTCGATCGTAGCACACGACAATTACAAAGGTACTTGTTGCGAAGTCTGTTACAGAGATCACGTGAATGCGAACATCCAATGAACAAAGAACATAGGGGCCTATGGCGTGCCCTTGGTGACATTAAGGTTCGATGGAAGAAAGATCGATCGAAAAACAGTTCGATGGTAAAAACATCGATCTTTTCCCTAGCGTTTGGTGCCAAAAAGGATCGATGGCAGAAAGATCGCACATTGAAGGGTTCGATGATCAAATCATGCATATATTTTCCATCGATGTTTGTATTGACCAATCACAGGACGTAAAACAGCGGACAAATGATCCATCCATACCTACTGAACATCTATCGAAGAATTCTTAGAGAGATCAACAGATCGACAGTGTATTTGTGCAGTGTGCCGTTTTGACAAAAATGGTCGATTGGGTTAGGGGTATAGTTGAAACCTTCGTTATTGAAGATTGAATTGGGCAGATCGATGTTACCAACAAGTAAGCTAATAAACAGTCCATTGGTTGTTTGATAGGGTAACATTTCCTCTACGAAGAAAATCATCGATGTGTTGTAAAGAAAGATCGATGTCTTTTTGCAACTGGAGATGTAGTCTAAACTATCTTAGCAACGAATAATGCTCTTTTTTTTTTTTACTTTCGCGTGTCTCGCAAGGAAGACTAGCTCTAAGAGGGCAAAGTTTCTTCTACGAAGAAAATCATCGATCGATGTGTTGTAAAGAAAGATCGATGTCTTTTTGCAACTGGCGATGTAGTCTAAACTATCTTAGCAACGAATAATGCTTTTTTTTTTTACTTTCGCGTGTCTCGCAAGGAAGACTAGCTCTAAGAGGGCAACGTTTCTTCTACGAAGAAAATCATCGATCGATGTGTTGTAAAGAAAGATCGATGTCTTTTTGCAACTGGCGATGTAGTCTAAACTATCTTGGCAACGAATTATGCGTTGTTTACTTTCGCGTGTCTCGCAAGGAAGACTAGCTCCAAGAGGGCAACGTTTCTTCTACGAAGAAAATCATCGATCGATGTGTTGTAAAGAAAGATCGATGTCTTTTTGCAACTGGCGATGTAGTCTAAACTATCTTAGCAACGAATAATGCTTTTTTTTTTTTTACTTTCGCGTGTCTCGCAAGGAAGACTAGCTCTAAGAGGGCAACGTTTCTTCTACGAAGAAAATCATCGATCGATGTGTTGTAAAGAAAGATCGATGTCTTTTTGCAACTGGCGATGTAGTCTAAACTATCTTAGCAACGAATAATGCTTTTTTTTTTTACTTTCGCGTGTCTCGCAAGGAAGACTAGCTCTAAGAGGGCAAGCTAGACTAACATTTTGTTATAAGAAATGTATTAACTTTATTCATCAATACCCCGTAATGAAAGGAGGACAGAGAATCAAGTTGATGGTTTAGATTAGGAGAACTCCCAACATGTACAGCTCATGTTTACTATATAGTCAAAGCTAGCTAGTGCATGCAAAGTATACAAACTTCATCTGCATGGACACTAACTCAAGCTCTTATCCCCCATCTGTTGTGTTAATTAAGGGTCATGACCTCCGTGGACCCGTTGTCATGACCACTGGAAAACCGCCTGTTTACCCAAGGATTAACCAACTGGTATCCGGCGCATAACACATTAAAAGAGTGATGGCTTGCCTTGTTAGTTGCCATATTGTTGCTTCATGCTATAACCAATGAAAGGAGACATAACCAAGTTTCTTGATGCTTGTTGAGGGATGGTCTCAAAAAATGAGCACAGATCTTCCTATGTTCCGCCTTGATCGTTCACCGGTCGTCAGGTCAATTTTCTTGCTTTGAAGAGCTAGGGTGGAAAGGGTTCATCAATAAAGGGGCGACGTATGCGGGGAAATTGGAAAACGACTTCAGAATATTTTCAGAGGGAGTCTGGCCTCATCCTCCTCCTCCTCCCTCCCCGGTGGACTAATATGAAAAATTCCCCCGCCCCCCCAAAAAAAAAGAAGAAGAAGAAAAAGTAGTGTAAAATGATGATGAGTAAATGATAAAAACAAACGGGTTGTATTCTTAAACAAAAGAACAAAATCTTCTTCCTCGGTTGTCCTTGGCATTATATACTTGAACTTTGAAAGATCATAGAAGACTGGTATTCCATGTGGAGGCACAGATGCCACTAAAGTTCGTCACAGGGCCTTTTCTTTGGGGGGGGGGGGGGTATCACGGCACTACACTTCCTCGCATATCTATAAAGTTAGCTTAAAGTAATATAACAATGTAGAAACTGGTTAATATCTTATTTTGAAGGTATTTTTAACTTTATGCAAATGATAATTTTAAAGATGCTGTAATTTCAAGATGCTCTAAAAGAGCAAATTCCAACACTACAAATCTGCATGGCTATGGCTACCCCCTTCATAAACAGTCTCTAATAAGTATCTTGTTCTCCTTTTGATAAGTGACCCTTTTCGAATCTAGATATTTCCCCCGTTTTCAACAGTCACACCCCCGCTCCCCCTCCCTGAATTTCGTACGAACGTATTCAGTCTCTCTAAAAAAATAATCTTTTCAATAAGGCCTTTGCGACTAGAATATTCATAATGCCTGTGTGATATTGACAGCCGATACCCCCCCCCCAAAGAAAAGGCCCTGTGACGAACTTTAGTGGCATCTGTGCCTCCACATGGAATACCAGTCTTCTATGATCTTTCAAAGTTCAAGTATATAATGCCAAGGACAACCGAGGAAGAAGATTTTGTTATTTTGTTTAAGAATACAACCCGTTGTTTTTATCATTTACTCATCATCATTTTACACTACTTTTTTTCTTCTTCTTCTTCTTCTTCTTCTTCTCTTCTTCTTCTTCTTCTTCTTCTTTTTTTTGGGGGGGGGGGGGGCGGGGGAATTTTTCATATTAGTCCACCGGGGAGGGAGGAGGAGGAGGATGAGGCCAGACTCCCTCTGAAAATATTCTGAAGTCGTTTTCCAATTTCCCCGCATACGTCGCCCCTTTATTGATGAACCCTTTCCACCCTAGCTCTTCAAGCAAGAAAATTGACCTGACGACCGGTGAACGATCAAGGCGGAACATAGGAAGATCTGTGCTCATTTTTTGAGACCATCCCTCAACAAGCATCAAGAAACTTGGTTATGTCTCCTTTCATTGGTTATAGCATGAAGCAACAATATGGCAACTAACAAGGCAAGCCATCACTCTTTTAATGTGTTATGCGCCGGATACCAGTTGGTTAATCCTTGGGTAAACAGGCGGTTTTCCAGTGGTCATGACAACGGGTCCACGGAGGTCATGACCCTTAATTAACACAACAGATGGGGGATAAGAGCTTGAGTTAGTGTCCATGCAGATGAAGTTTGTATACTTTGCATGCACTATAGCTAGCTTTGACTATATAGTAAACATGAGCTGTACATGTTGGGAGTTCTCCTAATCTAAATCATCAACTTGATTCTCTGTCCTCCTTTCATTACGGGGTATTGATGAATAAAGTTAATACATTTCTTACAACAAAATGTTAGTCTAGCTTGCGAGACACGCGAAAGTAAACAACGCATAATTCGTTGCCAAGATAGTTTAGACTACATCGCCAGTTGCAAAAAGACATCGATCTTTCTTTACAACACATCGATCGATGATTTTCTTCGTAGAAGAAACGTTGCCCTCTTAGAGCTAGTCTTCCTTGCGAGACACGCGAAAGTAAAAAAAAAAGCATTATTCGTTGCTAAGATAGTTTAGACTACATCGCCAGTTGCAAAAAGACATAGATCTTTCTTTACAACACATCGATGATTTTCTTCGTAGAAGAAACTTTGCCCTCTTAGAGCTAGTCTTCCTTGCGAGACACGCGAAAGTAAAAAAAAAAAAAAAGCATTATTCGTTGCTAAGATAGTTTAGACTACATCGCCAGTTGCAAAAAGACATCGATCTTTCTTTACAACACATCGATCGATGATTTTCTTCGTAGAAGAAACGTTGCCCTCTTAGAGCTAGTCTTCCCTGCGAGACACGCGAAAGTAAAAAAAAAAAAGCATTATTCATTGCTAAGATAGTTTAGACTACATCGCCAGTTGCAAAAAGACATCGATCTTTCTTTACAACACATCGATCGATGATTTTCTTCGTAGAAGAAACGTTGCCCTCTTAGAGCTAGTCTTCCTTGCGAGACACGCGAAAGTAAAAAAAAAAAAAGCATTATTCGTTGCTAAGATAGTTTAGACTACATCTCCAGTTGCAAAAAGACATCAATCTTTCTTTACAACACATCGATGATTTTCTTCGTAGAGGAAATGTTACCCTATCAAACAACCAATGGACTGTTTATTAGCTTACTTGTTGGTAACATCGATCTGCCCAATTCAATCTTCAATAACGAAGGTTTCAACTATACCCCTAACCCAATCGACCATTTTTGTCAAAACGGCACACTGCACAAATACACTGTCGATATGTTGATCTCTCTAAGAATTCTTCGATAGATGTTCAGTAGGTATGGATGGATCATTTGTCCGCTGTTTTACGTCCTGTGATTGGTCAATACAAACATCGATGGAAAATATATGCATGATTTGATCATCGAACCCTTCAATGTGCGATCTTTCTGCCATCGATCCTTTTTGGCACCAAACGCTAGGGAAAAGATCGATGTTTTTACCATCGAACTGTTTTTCGATCGATCTTTCTTCCATCGAACCTTAATGTCACCAAGGGCACGCCATAGGGGCCTAGCAGATGGCTTTCTTTTCGCACTGGCACGCGCCAGCTGTCCGAAAAAAAAAAAGACAAGTTGACCGAAAAAAATATTCGCAGAAAAACTGCTTTTTCTACCCTTCCCGTTATATTTAGGACTCAATTTTTTTACAGAACATTTGTGAAATATTGAGGATTCAAATCGTTGAAGACTTTTTTTATTTAGATTTAATTTTTTCAAGATTTGCCCTATTTTCTCAGGTTCTAGCCCAGCGACTTCTGTCTCATTTTGTCTGTCACATTGTAGTGAGAATTCCTATAAAATGCAGATAAAATGCTAAGGATATGATTTGAATGTCCCGATATTGCCGATTTTATATATCAAAATCTCTCATCCATGTCCATTACTAACATGTTTTCCATTGATACAAATGAGCAATACATCCCCGCCTCTGTAATGCACAGTTAATGCAAAATCTAGGCCTAATAAAGCATAGTATTATAAACAAACTGTAGAAAACAAGCTCAGATG
Source organism: Heliocidaris tuberculata (assembly GCA_025618425.1). NCBI lineage: Eukaryota > Metazoa > Echinodermata > Echinoidea > Camarodonta > Echinometridae > Heliocidaris > Heliocidaris tuberculata. The sequence continues at coordinate 30,179,681 of CM046837.1, read as the reverse complement.
CTTTCACGTGACTTCTCGGGACTGTACAGCATTCTCTAAAATGACAGTCTATCTTTCACATCTGCTACAATTTCATGAGTCTTCTTTCAGGATTCAGAATGACGCATCAACTCTTTGGAGAAATTTTAGGATTATTTAAAATCAGGCGTTGTGGGGTGGGGGTGGGAGGGGTTACTTGTCCCCAGTATTTCAGGAATTTTGGTATCCTAGAAGTTCCCCCTTTTACATAGATTACTTTAGATAAGTGCCCCCTTTCCTTTATATTCCTGCCTGTTCCACAATGTTAAAATTTGATATTATTACCATTGATAATTGCCAGAGGCCTATTAAAATCTGAGAGGTGCCCCTTCTTCTTTGACAACTGTCCCTTAATAAGAAGTGCCCCTTCCCCATTTATAAGTATCCTTTATATTATAATACGTTCCCCTTTTCCAGTCTTAGCCTATAATTGCCCTTATTCTTTCTGATAAGTGCTCCCTTTATCTTATTTCTATAAACGAGCCTCTTCCCTTTTCATCTCTCATAAAACTCATAATAAAATCTTTCCTTCGACAATTCTTTTTTGAATTATTTGCATCACATGTACCTATTAATCTCTTTCAATAACTGTCTTAATTCCATTCTCATTTTTCAGATACAAGAATTACCCCTCTCCGCCTGATAAGTGCATCTTTACCAGTGGTCATATCCTCTATTCAAATTTGAGAGGTGCCCGTTCTAATTCGACAAGTGCCCCCTTCCGCCTTCTTTAAATGACACTTGACATCTCTGATGAGTGCCCCTTTATACCTCTGATAAGTTTTCCTTAATTCATTTTGAAACGGGATCCTTTTCTTTCTAAAAAGTACAACTCCTTCTGATAAGAGCCCCTCTTCCTTTATTAAAAAACAACAACAACAACAAAAACACCCCTTTTCCATTCTCATAAGTGCCCTTTTTACCTCTGGTATAAAGTGCCAGTATTCATGTGCGACAAATACCACATGTTTCATCCTCTGATAATTGCTCTTTTTAATATGACATACTCCTAACACGATAAAAACTATTTTCGAAAAATCAACTCAAGGCAATTTCAATAGCCCTGTCTGTCACCTTTAGAAATGTGCGAACATTACAATGACGTATTACGTAATCCGTTCCTGATTTCTATGGGCAGTACAATAGGCCTTTAAAATTGCCCTTGAGTTTATTTTTTGAAAGTAGTTTTTATCGTGTTTTATACTCCTTTTCTTTTTGATAAGTGCCTTTATCGTTCGTGATAAGGGCCCCTTTTTTCTTGCTCCATAATTTGTGCCCCTAATTTATAGCGGTTTAGAGCAACTTTACTTTAATTTCGTCAAGAATTGCTCGCTACGCTCTCTCACATGTATATTTGATAAAATCATTTATTTATTAAGGTCTTTTCAGTCTCTCATGAAGAGACTGTGTTTAAACACATTTCAGAACTTTTTTTCTCTCTTTATAAGATGTTGTTGATCACCATGCAGCCTCACAGATCTTTAAAAAAAATTGCTCGCTCGCTTGGCTCGCTCGCACATTAAAATGTAGGTCATCAAACGTAACTGCAAACTTTGATGCTTTTAAGTAAATTATATTACAGCATATAAGAGAGAAACCTAATTGAAATCCTTATAAATGTAGTCACAGTGTAGGGTATACATGACAATGTTTAGAGATTGTATATTTTTCCCGTTGTATGTGCTCCCCTTCCCCCCCCCCCCCCCCCAGCAATAGCCCTTATCGGTGCCCCTAAACTTTCGAAATTTCCCCTCAATGTTGCGATCATACCCCCCCCCCCACTGCTTAAACTGAATTTACGCCGGTGCATTAATGAGTGAAATCAAATCGCCCCCCCCCCCCACTTTCAAAAACGCTCCGCGGCCCCTGTTCTTAAAATGGCATCACTTCCTTTTCCACAGGTAGTATTAAGGATTATGTGCATCAAGTTTCTTCATTATCTATATTAAAGCCATTTTGAACCATTCCAACCATTAATTTTTAGTTGTTTAAGTGCAGTTTGACGAAAATGTAGACGTTAAATGAGTAAAAGAAACAAAAAGGGGACCTTTTGCTTCTCAAACGCGGGTGCAATGCAAAGTACACCGATATAGCCATTAAGCGACGTTTAAAGACCGAGCCAATGACTTAAAGCCGCAGGTTGAACACGCAGTGTACCTAGCATGCCTAGTGCGGCAATTGCTCTGCATTGCATAAGATATACGTCCCCAAAATCTGAAACTCACAGCACGTAATGGGTTTGGAATGTATATCATTAATCATAAATATCTTGATATCTATTTGAGTGACGGGCTTCTAAAACTCACTGTGTCACTGTAACAATCATCTCCCAAAGCATGCATACATCAATTCAGCGCGCCCTCACCGTGTTGCACGGATCTAGATCATCAGCTGCTGAGATCAGAAATAAAAATAGTTACAAAGGATGGGACATCTTGACCAATTCATAATAGTTGTAGACAGCAAAAATAAAACATGAAAAGGAAGCCCAAACGATCACTTTTGGAAAAGGGCATGCTGCTAAATGTATTAAAACCCAAGAAAAAGAAATGATAAAAGGGGGACCTGACTTATAAATTATCAATCATGAGAAACATGGTAAATCAAACATTTTCAGCAGTTAGGGCTTTATTTCATGTCTTCATGACACTTTTAACATGATCTGATTAGATTAGATTAAATTAGAGCATCGGAACAAAGATGAAATCACAACTCTTTCTAATTGCCTGACACCCATTGGGCCTTTTTGCAACAAAAACATAACACTTCCTACAGTGACTGCTTCCTGTTACTTTTTATGATTAATCTACAGGCCTTATAAGGAAAGGTATTAAAAAAAATTAAGCTATGAATATATTTGTTTAAAATACATATCCATATTGATAAATATATATATATTCTTAAAGGAAGAAAGCAGTTTGATGCAACTTTTAGTTTCATGATTAGACGTTTCTCATTATTCATTGTGAACATAAACATGATAAATCGAACTCCTCGTAACAAGTACAAAAATATCCCATTAAGAAAACACATCTGTCTGTAATTCCTTACACGTGCCTGCGGCTATCCCTGATATGATTTACGGGATTTTAAAATAGTTGTGATGTCATTCAACCAATGATGCTACAATGAGATACACTCTGGTTCTGTCGGTAAGGCGGTCGTATGAACAAAAGAATTTATGTCGTTCACGAAGCTCCGCCCTCTGAAACACCCATTAGTTTGATTTGCTACATTCCTTCATCAGCCTTTGTACAATTTGGTATTCCTACAAGTTGTATTCCCGGTACATTTATCATCGTTCTATCAATCATTTACTCTTTCGGGCTCATTGTCTCTTTCGAATTCATCTGGAGAAAGTGGAGCAAGAATCAAAGTTCTACGCCATTTTATGATCTTTAGTTTTTGTAGCAGCTTTTGCTGAACCCTCTTCTCTACATCAGATTACGGTAGGTTCTGTTTGAATCTGTTCTGAACCTTTTTTTTTCTTCTTGTTGTCAAATGATAGGCTTGGACAAAAACAAAAACGACTTAGAAATATTTCCAATGGATTCTTCCAAAATGTCTCAACCTTGTTTGGATATTATAAAGAAAATTTGCTTATTAGTATTTATTTTGCAATGTATTTTCTACTGTGTATCGTCTGAGGATAATCCTTTTTGGTGTGGCAAGGTGCATAACGAGGCAAAGAACGCTTGGAGCGGACAAAATATTTCTACGAGATTTCAGCTGAAAGATCCGTTAATTAACAGCCAAGCGCTGGTGTGGACAAAGGGAGAGTCAACATGGTTAAAACGTCACAATCGATCTTTAGAAAATAGCAGTTATGCAGAATCTGAAGCAGGCCGCTACAGACTGGTAGAAGTCAGTAATAATATCACATTTGATCTGTTCATTGATTACACAGAGAAAAATGATTCAGGACATCATGTGGTGACAGTTAACCAAGGCAGACAGTCTCTCTGCACTGCTCTCATATTGAATTTAACCGTCGAAACCCCAGAACCGATATGTTCAACACTTCTGGATGAAAATGGTGGAAAACTAGAGATGTCTTGTCAATGGTTGCAAATGAACGAAGGGGATCGAGCACACTTTGGAAGGGACAATAAAGTCCTCTACGAACATCAGATCGAAGATATAAATTGTAATGGTTCATTTCATGTGACCCATCGATTGAGCGCTCAAATTGGTCTTGATAAGATAATTGATGAAATCACGGTACCTGATAAGTGTACTGTTTCTCATAGGAACGGAAAAGGGAGAGTGTGTGAATTTCCCAGGGTGACACCGTATCCATTTCAAATTGGACATAAGAATGTTGACTTAGAATGTTGCGTCGCCAACCCAAGTGAACCCATCCCACTGTTATATGATGAGGATGGTTACAGTGAATTACCTTTCAGTTCAAGACGAAATTGCACTGTAGGTGATGGTAATTGTATCTTGCTTTTCCTCTGCGGTGCGAAGGCAGACAACTCAAAGATCACTATTCGTAATATGGAACGGTTGAGCATTGCAAGATGTGCCAAACACGAAAGCTTAATGTTGTTAGTAGATGTTGCAGACTCAAAACCTTCAAAGGATAATTCAAGAACAGATCAACAATGTAAAATAATCACGATAAATTGTACAATTCTTGATTCGACATCAGATAATCAGGATGAAACTTCTTCGGTAAGTGTGATGAACAAAAATTGTAGCTCTACTCAGGAGACTGGGGCAGTTTCGAGCTCAAAGCCTGCATGTAAACCGGATGATTTTAAGTCAAAACGCCAAGGTATCCCAATAGTAGTGGCCGCAATAACAGCTTCAGGGCTTGCTTTCATCATTGGTTCTTGCATTACAAAATGCTACTACAATACTCCTAGTAAACATCATTATCTTGTGGGAAGGAATTCGGTGTATGATCCTCAGAGAGGTTCAACCGCAACGGAAGGCAATGATGGAGGACATCTTGCAATGACGACATTCACAGCTCAAACACCTCAACAAGATGGGGATTCCGGGTCCAAAAGACCTGTCTTTAACCAGCCCTCATCGGATGAAGAGGAGCATTGCTTTAAACAGGAAAATATACCGGAATGTTCTGGACTGTTAGGTGGACCACCAAACCTGCCTTGGGGACGCGAAATGGTTAAACATGGCTCTGGAGGCAGTCCTGGGGTCTGCGCTAAAAGCACTGGTCAGCAAACTGCACATTTGGCCAGTTCTAGCATACCTTGCCAAGATAGCACGTACTGTTCAATGGATGATGTCGAAGGCATCACTGCGAGTGCACCAAGTCATGGATTGTATAACGTGAAACAGCCATGTCCATCATCACTTCAACACGAGGCATGTAGATGTGATAAGATGGCAACCAGCTCACCAGCTCTGGACACAGAGGCGCTGTACGCTAGACCCAACATGAGCCAGAAAACCAAGAATAAGGCAACTGCAGAGTCGGAATTTGATGACCAAAGGCCTCTTGGAGATAAGTTCTTTCAAAGCATTCTCGTTCAGGAGGATGATCTACACCCATCTGTCCTAAACACCGAGCATGTTTACCATGTCTATGGCAACAGCGTAGCAAGTCCTATTGATGGGTCAACAGGAGACGGTGAATTGTATATAAATACGTCTGGTCAGGCTTTGATTTAAACAAAAAGCATGCTAACGGCCTAAAATGGAAACTGGCATCGAGACAAGAGTCTCCGGCAGAGATTTATAAACAAGAAGCAAGCTCGAAAATGTATTCTGTTTTATCTGGGTATATTGAAAGATTAAAAGTCAAAGCTATGGCGTAGATTCATACAGATAACGTAAGAGAAAGTACCATTTGCAGAGTCATTATCAGCGTCATCTCGAAAAAAAAATACTTTCAGGTTAACTGACATTTTATATATATTTTTTATATATATTTAATCAAATCCTTCTTGATAAGTGCCACCATCTCTCTATGAGGCACACCACACTCAAATTGCTTTCCTCCAAACACAACATTCACAATTATTTATTAAACTGCTTTTGCTTGACCATGACCAATTCTTTCAAATTTAAGGAGATAATTTTAACAGATAATATATTGCATTGACATCGTATAAAGAAATAACACGTTGTCTGAAAAGGTGTTAGCAAAGTAAAAAGTCAAAAGTAATTTTATTAGATATGGACGATCTCAAGCACATGTGATGGTTATCGAAATCACCCTCTTTAACGAACGGGCATTTGTAGGTTATAGAGTAGTACATTATATTTTGCAGTAAAGATGAGAGGAGAAAGTGATAATGACCATCAATCCATTGTTGGAAAAGAATATGGCTGAGGAACAAACATATTGATTATGATAGAAATTTTAAATGTCTGAAGTAGCTTTCATTCTCTCTATACTGTATTTTATGTATCACCATTCCCTTCAAAAATGAAGCAAACATTAATAGCACCAGAGAAATATAATTTGGTTTTAGTTTCTAAACAATGGCTCCTCCCCTTGGAAAGTCACTTCCGTGGTTTATCAATGAGAGGCGCCCTCAGTCTAAATCTTTCAGCCAATAGCTATTTGTAAGTTCTCAAAATGATCATGGTGATCCGGGAAAGCGGGCATAGCAGAAACACTTCGTGAAGCCCCTCCTCTTTGGTCCGAGCATTTTGTCTCTGCTTTCATTATCCAATCATGTTAATCAAACATAGGCTATTATCCAGTTTCTTTATGAGAAAATAGAACAAGAGCTTCATCATTAAGTGACTAGGATTTCTTGATAATAAGATACCTTAATGAAATAATTCTAGAAAACTTCAAGATTACTTTTTGCTCAACGCATGATGACAGTATTTCAGAGGATCACTATGTCTCAAAGGAGCTTAAGTGTGGAATGGAGAATATTTTTCTTCATTTTTAATTTTACAATTTTTTATCAAACGGACTATTTCTGAAGATGATACTTTATTATGTAACCAGCAGCAGGAACATTCAATACAAGCAGATAATGGACAGACTATTTCGCTTAACTTTAACCTGAAAGATGAGATTGGTGATACTCAGTCGGTTGTGTGGACAAGAGGAGAGTTAGTATGTGAAAAACTAGACAACCGCTCTTTGGAATGTGCTACCGACGCATCTCTCAATCCTGGTCGTTATACCTTAAGTCAGATGAACGAAACCAATTTTGTTATGTTTATTGAGTTCACTGAACAAAATGATTCTGGACAGCACGTCGTCAACATTCAACAGGGGTCACTATCACTTGTACAGTCGTAATCCTGAATTTGACAGTTTAAGGTACAGCACCTATCTGTTCCACAATGTTCATCAAAGAAAGCGGAAAATTACAGATGTCTTGTCAATGGGTGCAAGTAAACGTGGGGGATCGTGCTCAACTTGTGGTAGGACATGTCGTCCTGCATGAATATGATACGCCTCAAGTGTGGTACAAAGGTGATTTCAGTCTAACGAATAAATTCAGTGCATTCGTTGCTCTTGAAAACATATTTGACTAAAAGATCAAGACGAGCGGGTGTGTTGTTTCCAATGACAGGGGGTGTCAAGAATTATGAAACTTGTACATTTCCTACAATACACGCTCATTCCATCAGAAAAAAAACAAACAAACAAACAAACACACAAAACAATCTGCTGTATTCGAATGTTGCTAAATTAAAGAGACAGAAGTCATATCATGTTGGTAAACTACTGGTGGTTATCTCCCACTTAATCATTCAGATGAGATTTCTTTGTCCGATATCAAGCATATCGCTCTTATATGTGTACAGGAGAAAGATAATTTCTAAATGATAGTGCGGGACATTACGATTTGACAATGGTACACTGTCGCTTGGTCTACTACCGCTTGGTCTAATTATTAGTTCGTCGAACTCCACGTGGTCTAACTTTATTTTGTCTACAACCAGTTTGTCTACTTACCATTTCGTCTAATTTCCATTTGGCCTAATAATACCCAGTTTGGCTAACCCCATTTGGTCTAAAACCCATTTGGGCTAATTTTCACTTCGTCTCTTTCCAAATAGTCTAACAGTCATTTTGTCTACAAGCCACATAGTCTAATATCCATTTGGGCTGCACCTTCTTTGGCTAATACCATATGGTCTACCTATCATTTGGTCCAATTCCATTTAGTCTAATAACCAGTTGGGCTACTTATCATTTGGTATAATTTTCACATAGTCTAATGACCATTAATTTTGGTTTAATTACTGTTTATTCTTCTGGCCATTTAGTAGCAAGTTGAGAAAGGACAGGGAAATGAAACTTTTTAAAAATGAAACTTCAAAGAAGTCATCTACGTAAATGTGCATTAAAAGAGTTATTCAACTGCATGCTGCTTATATCAAGATCAGTCAATATCCCTACATTTTATACATTAATTATTTGATATATTAAAGTCAATTATTTAGTATTATTTTTAGTAATTAAAACATTCATAGGTCTGCTCTTCCTTTTATGACTCAAGTAGAAGAACCAGATTTTATATTGCACTTCAAATTATGTTTGTCGGGTTAATAATCTGTTATTCATGTTTCTAATTTGATATCCCGATGTACAAATGTTTGTGCAAGTAGTCAATAAAAGCTAGGGACGCTCCCAGGGTATTTTCATAGGAGGGGCAAGACGACCCACAGACTTGGGGTTTCAACGAACTGGGTACCTTTTTTGGAAAAGGGGGAACTTAATTATAAAGGGTGCAGACAAGAATGGAAAATGGCGTTTTGATACGTTGCTGTACCCCTACATTGTATTTAACACACATTAAATTTTAAGAATATATTTTCTAATCTTTGCATAATATGCAATTCTGCTCTACTCCTAACTTGCAAGCGCGCGACCAAAAATACTATGTTCTCGTTGAAAGTCATGCATGATGCTTGCATTATACAGTGATTTCATGACGAAGATGCCGCAAAAGCGTTTAATTTCAAGCACAGTCTCTTGATACAAGAGATAGATAGGACTTTATGTTACTGCCATGAGTTACAATAAGTGAGTGCGAACGAGCGTAGCGAGCAAGCTTCGGGCGGGGGGAATATCTTAATTGCTGCAATATTATTAAACTTTTGGGCACTGTGTCCCGAGCTCTCGCTAAGTTCCTGCTCAAAGGTGTCACACTGTTGTCATATCAAGAACTAAATATTCCGCCATTAAGCTTCTCTGATTCTTTTAAGCTATGCACACTGCTATTTTCAGGGGTAGCGCTACAGGGAGGGGGGGGGCAGGGGGTGATTGCCCCCTATGATTTTTCAAGTGACCAAGAGAGATAGAGAGAGAGAGAGAGAGAAACACACATAGAGATCTAATTCTATAGTTTTAAGTCAAATAAAGTGTTGAAAAGTATGGATTTTGTCAGTAGATCAATAATAGAATAATAATTAAATTAGCACAAATTCATAGAATCAATTAAATAGATTATTGTTATTAATTTGTTATACTATACACGGTGAGAAGATTTAACAAAGGAGAGGCCAAGTGGCTCTGGCAGTGCTTATCTTATAGGGCCCTGTAATGTCACTATAGGCCACATAGAAGAGGAAGACCTCCTCACAATAACGAGCTACTCCAAAAAATGGCTGCATGTGACTACAACATTTGACATGGGGAGGGGGTGGGTAAGATGGTTAAGATATAATTGAAGAACTTTAAACTCCTCTTCAGTCATTCTAATTATGCATATTAGACTTGAATCCAGGTATGATTTAAATATGAAGAAATAGATGTTGATCAAAGCAGGGGTCTATTTCACTGAAGAGCTGAAGTAGAAATCCATGTCTGTTGAAAGAAAAGAGGAAAGATTTTAGAAAATAGCATAAATTGTTTATTTTATAATTAAACAAGCAACAATTAGAATTTTGAAAAAGACTAAAATTAGCGCTTCCTTTTAACAGTTAACGTTGACTCTTTAAATGAAATAGAGTAATAAGTGGGAATTCTCAAAAGTATTTGAAGAGGAAAAAATTTGTCCAGTTAAACAGATAAAATTTTCAAGGCTATTCAAAAGAAACCAAAGCAGTACATTTAAAGAAGAATCAGTTATGTTTATGTAAAAAAATTAACAGCTTCCTAAACAAAAATGTGTACTTTGATTGTATTGATGTACTACAAGCAACCAGGGGCGTCGATTATGGGGTGTCAAGTGGGCAGTTCCCCCCACCCCCCCCCCCCGACAAATTCTATAATTTTCCCTGCTTCATGTAATCGTGGAGAAGGTGGTAATTAAGAGGCGTTGAAAAAAAATCATGAAGGCTGTTTTGCCCTCCCCCCCCCCCCCCCTCCGGAAAACTGATCGACGCCCCTGACAGCAACCTTACTCTTACAGCATATAGGCCTACCATGCAAAACTGAAGCAGCTAAGTATTTATTTGTTCCTCTCAGAATTTGTCTTCATTTTCAATGGGTAAGCCTTCATCTTCATCTTCATCTTCTTCATCATTATCATCATCATTATCATCATCATCTGTTGTAGAACAGATGAAGCAGAGAAGCATTATCCTGTATTAAGAATACAAATTCACAGATACACTCATCCTCACCCTCTTGATCTTTTCTAGGAGGATAAATACTAACAGCAATCCATCCTAAAATAGATCCATGGATTCTAATTGAAAGTGTAATGTTTCGGCCCTGACAATAATACTAATACTACTAATAATAATAACAACAATAATGATCATAATGATAATAATAATAAAAATAATAATAAATAATATTATCAATTATATAAGTTCACCCATCTTATTTTGTTTTGTTTCTGTTTGCAGGAATTAATGAAATGTTTAATATAATAATTAAGGGGACTAAAAATGTTATTTAAACTAACATCACACTGGACATCCCCTAAAGATCTCATAATTGATTTTTAAAGACACTTGAAAAGCTAATTTGATATTACACGAAAACATCTCAGTGGTGGATAAAGGAAAAAGACAAATGAAATGTCCATTCTCTCAGAAAAAAAATGATAACTATTTTTTGTTGTTTTGGTTCGACAAAGTAACACGTCATCTCCCCCCCCCCCCCCCCCCCCCCGGTTAACTGATCTTGGATCCACTACCACCACCAGACCTATATTTTTCAGCTGTAATAGGTCTAGGTCTAACTAGTTAGGTCTAGACCTACCTGTTTATTTCATACGTCTCATCAAAGTCTTTAATAGGACTTTCCGCTTCATCCGGCACCTCCAAAAGTTGTTGAGTTTTGCAAGTAGAACGTTAGGCTCTAGATCTTCTGGTAGATCAGCCACAAGTTACTTCCTTGTCATGTTTATCTGAGGGAAATCAAAGTCAACATAGTGAGACTAATCAGTGAAACAAAGGCCATCCATTTATAAATATTACTCAGTGGAGATCTATTACTTCGCAACAAAGGGTTTTGATTCTGGTCTAGAATCAAGACTAAATTTGAATCCCCCTTCTCTCTCTCTCTCTCTCTTGAAATATAAAAAATTATAAAACCTCATCATGCTTGCCTAGCTAGCTTTGGCCTTGGCTCAAGTTTAGAAGAAAAAATGGGGCCAAAGCCCATCCAACGGGTGTTTCCTCACTCGCAATGATAGCGATTTCGTCCTCTCATATATAAGAGGAGAAATTTATAGCCACGAACTCGTACCAATAATATAGTACCAGAATCTGCAATTGCGACTTAGATCGCTACAGTTGGCAAACTCCTACTATATATAGTAGCAAAATTGAAATAGCGATCTAACTCGCAACGGCTGCCCGCTCACCTATATGGTAGCAGAATCTGCAATTGCGACTTAGATCGCTACAGTTGGCAAACTCCTATAATATAGTAGTAAAATTGAAATAGCGATCTAACTCGCAACGGCTGCCCGCTCATCTATATAGTAGCAGAATCTGCAATAGTTAGACCGCTCCAGAGGAACGGGTCTTGAGGAAGGTTTGCTGGCGTTCACACTCCGAGCAGTTTTTCTCGCTCAAACCGCTCCACGATTCAAAGTGGCCTTGTTGCTATGGCAGCTCAGTTCAGCGGGTCAAATTTTTCGCGCGGAATACAAACTGATGTACCGTAGCGTGCCTGCCGGCTGCCCAATCGATTGCTTTTGCTTTGTTTTGTGCGCGGAACGTCACTGGCTCACTTCTGGTTGAAGTACGCTTTCGTTCACATTGCACGTTTAAAGCGGTCCATACCGCTCTTAATAAGACCCGTTCCTCAAGACCACCTCCCCGAGGTGGTCTTCTGGAGCGGTCCAGAAGACCACTTCCTGGACCACTTTGACCGTTCACACTCACCTAAGAACCGTTCCTGAGGAACGGGTCTTAGATAGACCGCTCCAAAAGTCCACTTTCAAAGTGAGTGAGAACGGGGTCTTAGTCCCCGCTCCAGAACGTTTAAAACCGCTCCCCGCTCCCCGCTCCAGAAGACCACCTCGGGGAGGTGGTCTTGAGGAACGGGTCTTATCAAGAGCGGTATGGACCGCTCTGAACGTGCAATGTGAACGAAAGCGTACTTCAACCGGAAGTGAGCTAGTGACGTTCCGCACACAAAACAAAGCAAAAGCAATCGATCAGGCAGCCGGCAGGCACGCTACGGTACATCAGTTTGTATTCCACGCGAAAAATTTGACCCGCTGACCTGAGCTGCCATAGCAACAAGGCCACTTTGAATCGTGGAGCGGTTTGAGTGAGAAAAACTGCTCGGAGTGTGAACGCTAGCAAACCGTTCCTCAAGACCCGTTCTCCTGGAGCGGTCTAACTAAGACCACTTTCAAAAGTGAGTGAGAACGGGGTCTTAGATCGCTACAGTTGGCAAACTCCCATCCAACGTTAGTACACCTAGGCAAATTAACTTTTACTAAGAACACTGCGTTAAAATTACAAGCCGGCATTAGCAAACTTTGTAACATTTACTCAAAGTAGACCTGGACCTGGAATGGTCCCTGGAAAAATATGAGCATGGAACCCCCTCCTCATTCTCAAAAAATCCGGACAAGAATAGCCTACAGTCAGCATCAATTAGAAAGGGCCTCATCTGGGCCCTTTGTCTTTCAGAATATAACAGGGTCTATGCGTCTACATCTAACTTAGACAACCAAATCATCGACATAGATTATACAGAATAAAGTATCTATTTCGAGGTTTACTAGATCTGTCAGCCATGACATCTCTTTAATTCAACAGATTATCTATCGAAACGTATCGAGATAGTCCCGGCCGGAAGTCCGGGTAAGCCGTCACGAGTAACAGGGTGGTAAGGGGAATCGAGCTGCAACATTAGCTCATGACGATGAAAATTGAATTGAAAGTTCGAGAGTAGATGATCACACATTGTTTTATGACATACAGCTCTGTAGAACCCTTTCAAAATAAAGAGAAATTGAAAAAGATTACTCACGATGGCAGAACTTGTTATAAGTATATTCTAATTTTCGAAAATTAAGCATATATACAAGTGTACTCACCTCTAAACTTTCCACAACTGTTTTTTTACTTTGTGTGGATGACGTCTTTTTCACAGCGGAAGTGACTGAAAGATGTCAAATCATTCCTTTTTTTGAAGAACATTCATATTCATAAGATCCGGTCCAATCAAAGTTTAATAAATCAGAGTTTGCAAAACAAAAATGAATAATGCATAAGATGTTTCTCGATACTTCTCGATATTTTGGGGGTATCGGGGGCTTCGGGAAAATGACATGTTACCAAAGGGGCGGAGCCGAATACGCTTAGACTGAATGGTGACGCTACAGCTTACATGCAAATGAGGCAAATCCGCGCGTGCTACCTTTCCGTCTATAAGTTTTAATTTGTCTATGGTTGGGAGACATAGTCACAACCATTTGCACGAATATGAATATGCATTAGCGGCCTTCAAAGTGTGGGCGTAACAATGTATGACTGGAAATGTGTAATGATTATCATGAAGTTAGCTGTTATGGATGTGGAGGTGGAAATATATAAATCGTGACGATGTCTGACTGCAAAGCAATGATAATAGGGCGGGCTGGAGGGCGGTAGTTATATTTCAGATCGTTATTAACATTATGATGTCACTGAGGTTAAAATGATCGTGCGATATCAATAACAAAATCTAAAAAGGCTTGCCTTAAGTATATTAACCTATTTGTGTCACGAGGTTAGAATTTATTATAATTATACGAGGTTAATATGAGTCATTGTATAAGTTGAGTTGGTTGTTGACATAGCATGTTGGTTCACGTGAAAAAGGGGGTTTTAACGAAAAAAAGTAAGGCTGATTTCGTCATCTAGTTGTGTATAAAAGTTTGGAATTAAAATATAATGTCAAAATAGCAGATAACGTTACAATTTTATATATCATTAAGATTATTTTCTCAACAGTGTGCAATATATACATAGCTGCCCACTTACTGAGATATAATATAGTAAACTATCGATGATCATACTGGTAGTGTTAAGCTCATCCATGATGAAATCTTATGACAATGTCTCAGCCATAGCTGTTTTCTGTTTCTCTTCGGCTAATAATTACATTTCCTATGATTAATAAATCGGGAATACCGTTTTTTATCTTTATTTCATGTGTCTTTTTTCCCATTCGTTTCTTCATTTATTTAACTAGTAGAATTTTCCAGCCCTGGACAATTAATTCACCGTCCTTTTTATATAAAGTGCATAAAATACACATGGATTCGATTTTAATAACTGGCCAGGTATGAACAAGTGTCCACTTTAGGTAGCTTAGCGAAATGTAGTGGTGCATAAGCACGGGGATTTTAAACAAAAGAACGCAAGCGGCCAATCAGCGACAGCGTTTCTCGCTTCCGGGATTTTACCCCCTGGGGAACGAAGATTCTGTGTCTGACAAAAGCGATCCCGTCTCCCGGTGCTGAAAAGCCGCGATTTACTTTTTGGTCTTCTCTACAGACTCGTTAAAACGCTATATCCCCCTCTACGGCTACATTATTGTGTACTTCTACGTGTTTTTCTCTACGCGGCAAACCACTATTATGACGGGTCAAGTCTGCGGGACACATTCATGATGATCCGTTGTATTAAATTTTCTCAATACGTATCTATCTATTCTAGTATTTATATACTTCGATAAAAACACTTGTAAATAACAATCTAATTGTTTCGTTCTATCTTACTGGGGACTCTAAAACTAGCATTTACTAAGAACAGTGAGTCTATCAGTATCGAAATTCTCTGTCTTTTAAAAATATTTTTAATATATATTTTCATGGTAGGCTAAAATCAGTATGTGGGCTTTATCGTTTAACGAGGGAATTCAAGAGGAACATCGATTTGAATACCGTTTTTGTTTTCCTCATGAAGAGTATTATTGTTTATTCATAAATATTATTTATTTCTTCTTTCATGGTTAAAACAGATATCCGAGAGAGTCTGGATCATTATTACGAGGTTAAAAGTATTGCGTGCCTTTCAAATATATTGCTCTTATTGACTTCAATTATTTCTGCCCATCACCTTTTTCTGTCAATAACCTCTTCCTAATTGAGATCCCAATCTCCATCAGAATTTTGTGCAGTAATATATGCGCCCACAAGTATAAAGGGCATGAAATAGTAGGTAAAAGGTTCGAAATTCGAAGGAAATCGTAATTTCTGATTGCCTTGTTTCAGTCTTATAATCGCAAATCGAGAGGGACAGGGTAACATGTCCCCCCCCCCCCCCCCAACATAATGGTAATTGTCATTATGGTGATGATGATGATGTCGATGATACTACTAATAATAATTACATTATCAATAATATTAGTAAGTAGGCAAAAGATTGTTTTCTTGTTATATTGTGATAAGGATGTGCACTGACGAATATTTCGGATTATATTGTAGATATTCTTGTTGTCATGGCAATAAAATTTCAAAGTGATTTAGAAGCTCGAAGAGGGGGGGGGGGCGGGCTGTAAAGGTTGCGCCGTGGCTAATTATTTATATACATCAGCCAATCCTTTTCAGTTGTTTATCCATTCCTGAATAGCCTACTGAAGCAAGGAATGATAACATATAAAACGGAGAGAATGCAGCCCGTTCATTTGTCAGTAGTCGGAAAATTAGTCAACGTAGAGCAGGGGCGGCGCACCCGGGGCCAGGGGGCACAGTGCCCTCCCACTTTTTCAAGTACCCCAAAAGTACCCTTTTTACATCTGAAAAATGCCCCCCTTCCTCTCTGATAAGTGCCCTTTTTACTATTAAAAGTGCCCCTTTTCCTTTCTAATAAGTGCCCCTTCCCCTTCTGATAAGTGTTTTTTCCCCTCCTGATAAGTGCCCCTTTTCAAAATCTGATAATTGGCTCCTTATCTCTCTAATAAGTGCTTTTTTCTTCTAATGATAAGTACATTTTTACTTCTGATAGGTGCCCCTTTTCCCTTCTAAATAGTGCCAACTTTCCCCTTCTGATAAATGCCATTTTTACATCTCATAAGCTCCCCTTTTCCTATCTAATATGTGCCATTTTCCTCTTCTCATGAGTGCCCATTTTTACTTCTTATAAGTGCCCCATTCCAACTCTGATAAGCGCCCTTTCCTCTTCGGATAAATGCCCCCTTTTACGTATATTTCCCGTTGTTTCTTACAAATAAAGCCATATCTAACTTCAAAGAATCGATGCGGATTTATGTAGTAGCAGGTACACATATTACTACAATGTAAGGCAGTGGAGCTGGAGGCAAGAGGGGCATAATGCCTACCCCCCCCCCCCCCTCCCCCGCAGCAAAGGAATTCTTATTCCGCTATATATTCGAATATGCCCATAATTTACACCAATTAAGGGCAATATTTTCTGAAAATCTCCCCAAAACTCCCACGCTACGCTCGCTAGCTCTC
Source organism: Heliocidaris tuberculata (assembly GCA_025618425.1). Lineage (NCBI taxonomy): Eukaryota > Metazoa > Echinodermata > Echinoidea > Camarodonta > Echinometridae > Heliocidaris > Heliocidaris tuberculata. Next base: position 30,162,888 of record CM046837.1, on the reverse strand, counting down.
ATGAAAGCAAGCAGATCGCATAAAGTATGTTGATATAGATGTAATCCTTAAGAAAAGCGACAGGGATAATGTATGAATTAAAAGATAATTCGACATTCCCCCAATTAATTTGCTGTTGTCAATTTCATTATATCGCTATAAATGATTCTCAACCAAAGGAATTCAGCATTAGCAAAAAGTCTGAAAATTTTTGCTCGCTCGCTTCGCTCGCTCGCACATGAGTCATTAGACCACCACACACAACTGCTAATTTATTGGGGAAGCTGAAGCAGTGTCCAGAACCACAATAAAAAGGAAGAAGATGATGCCTGATAATGTATTAATCATGTTGACTGGACTGTAGGGTAATACCAATGTCACAAAAATGGTCTCTTTTTTCGTTTTATGTTCACCCCTTGTAGGTGCCCCCTTTTCCCCAAAAGTGCCCTTTTTGGCTGGTGCCCCCCCCCCCACTTTGAAAGACGCTCCGCTGCCCCTGACGTAGAGAAATAGCCCAGGCCAAACTGGGTTCGAGCTGACAAGCTTTTTGTGAATAACATGGATACTCTAAGTAATTGTAAGGGGGTAAAATCTCATAATTTATGTAAAATGGGGTGACTATTTCGGGAAAGTTCCCAGACTATGTAAGTTCTATGTAAAACAAATTGCATGGGTTAATCAATGTGAACAAGAAAAGAGTAGGTTCTATTTAAGTTTATTATAGGCTAAATTGCAAGTTCAGTGTATGATAACAGAAGGACGATACAGGTAACAAACCAGTATTATGTAACAGGGAACAAAGAAAGACATCCCAACGGAGTGAATAGGCATTGTCTAGTGCAGGTGTCAGGCCACCGGCCGAGGTGCGCTTAATCTTTCCATAATGGAGAGTGTTCTTAGAACACTCCGAGTCATGTGCATCATAACAACTTTCGATTGACTAAAGTTCACAATTTGAACTCTTGGTAATACAATGAATAACCTATGTTTAACACTCCTACAAAATATCAACCCAATCCGACAATTCATTTCATGGCGGTTGCTATGGCCTTTTGATTCACTCTCTATTGATTTTCTTTATTGTTTCTTGCTCCGCACGCTTGAATAGCCCCTCTGTAGAACAGCTGAGCTGCAATGGCACGGCTGAGCAGGGCGATCCTTCCAATATTATTTTCTCATGTTATCATGCATGTTATTATATATATGTTCTTATAATTGGTAAATAAAATAAGAATAGTCTACCCTTAAACATTCGTTCCTGCCCTTCAGCTGAATCTTTCAAAAGAAATCTTAATACTTATTTGTTTTCTCTATGATTGGATTTGGTTGTGTGCACTCGGAGAGCAAAATAATTACTTTGTTTCATTATTTTCTTATTGTAAAGCGCCTTGAGCATGTTTATATGGAAAGGCGCTGTATGTATGTATGTAAATCAATCAAATGAAATATAGGCCTCAACTTTAGAGCTCATTTCCTCCCTAACTGATACCAGCAAACCTATCTTACAAGCTCTTTTCGTTCGCTAAATCAAAAGGGTTGTAAAGTTTCAAGTTTAAAGCTGAGACTTTGTTCTATCCAAATAGAATAAAATCAGATTTGTTTGTTTGTTTGTGTGTTTGTTTGTTGTTGTTTTTTTTTTTTTGTTAATGTTTTTTGTTTGTTTGTTTGTTTGTTGTTTTTTCGGGGGGGGGGGGACTTTTTGGTGGCTTTGTCGTGCCGGGTCACACATGTTCAAGGACGTTTTTTTTTTGTTTAAAGGGCCCTGTCCAAGGGTCCCCGCCGCAATACTCGCAATACACGCGAATACACCCCTCCCCTTTCCTTTCAGTCACATAACAGAGAGAAAAAAGAGAAGGTGAAAGAGGGTAAAAAGAAAAGAAAAAAAAAATCATTACGAAAAGTATAAGTATTCGCTGGCTCGCAATTTATTCATTTATTTTCATTTTTAGATTACATACAAACATGATACTCGGTTGAAAGGCATCAGCCCCTCCCACGAGAAAATATGGCCATACGCCAGGATTTGATCATAAGTGAGCTGTTCTTTTATTTACGGGTGTAAAAAATTCAGGAGTGGGAAGGGGGTGGGTCTTGAAGTTCTTGACAAATTAAAGTCGGTTTATTTTTAAGCTTGTGCATGCAAGCCGGTGAATATAATTTAGTCAAAATTAGAAGTGAAAATTCTAAATAGAAGTCCTGCCCCCTCCCCGAACATGATTAATACATATCAAGCATCATCTTCTTCCTTTTTATTGTGGTTCTAGACATGTTTCAGCTTCTCTAACTGGCAGTAATGTGTGATAGTCTAATGATCCATGTGCGAGCGAAGCGAGGAGCAAAAGTTTTCTGACTTTTTTCTAACGTTGAAGTCCTATGTTTGTGCATTTTTTTACGGCGATATAATGAAAATGACAAGAGAAACTTAATTTGGGGAATGTCGAAAGATATTTTAATTCGTGCTTTAACCCTGTCGTTTTTCTTTAGGATTTCATCGATATCAACATACTTTAGTATGATAAATGCTTGATTTCAATATGTATTATAAGAGTTTGGGGGAAATTTTCAGAAAATATTATCCTTACTTGGTAGTATTATGGCATATTCGAGAGAGCGGAATGACAAATACTGTGTTGGGGGGGGGGGGGGCATGGCATGCCCCTCTTGCCTCCAACCCCACTGCTTTACTCTGTAGTTTAGTAATGGGTACCTGTTAAGCCGTACCGATAATTTGAAGCTATATAAATATGGCTCTTTTTGTAAGAAACAGTGGGAAATATTGGTAAAAGGGGCATTTATCAGGAGAGGAAAGGGTGCTTATCAGAGGTGGGAAGGGGCAATTAAAAGAGGTGAAAAGAGGCACTTATGAGGAAGAGGGCACATATTACGTAGGGAAAGGGGTAATTATCAGAAGGGGGAAAAGGGCACTTATTAGAAGGGAAAAGGGGCACCCATCAGAAGCATAAGTGCTCTTATCAAATGAGAAAAGGGCACAAATTAGACAGAATTAGGGGCATTTATGAAAAGGAGAAAAGGGCACCTATAAGAGAGAAAGGGAACAGTTTTCAGAAAAAAGGGACACGTTTTGGGTACTTCAGACTATAGAAAAACAGAGGGGGAATCACATCAACTGCACGTGGCCTTTAGTTAAGCACTTGTTTTATAGGGTGCTGCCATCAGTTAGGGTTTGATATATTTCAAGATATGTATCATACACTGAAGCCCCTACTCTGTGCAATGAAAAGCTACTTCAGTGAAAGGCTTGTGTCTCAGATTTTGCATAGAGCTATATAGTTCGAAGAAGAAATAATAATGGGGGATCGGACTTATTGTGTTGAGTTGAATGCATGTAGGACGGAGGAATAATGGGGAGGCGGCTTTGGTTATACGTGCGTTCGAGCAGCGTCAGCGTTTGTTCTTATGATGAAAAGACAGGAAGTCTATTGACTACTGATATAAAGAGGTAATAGGAGAGAGAGAGCCCTACTGCTAATCCCTATTAAACTGAACTTCCCTCAGTGACATAACAACATGTTATGCATAGGCCGCTATTACAGGACTCAGGCCGACAGCATGGACTGATGATAGTATTGATTTGATTTGGTTTGATGGATTCATGATATATTCTAGAGTAAAAATCCCCTCATTATACCATACTTGCCTCTTAGCTACTTTTTTTGCTGCATATCTAGATTAGCTCAAGCTAGAATGACACGCACTCTAAAAAGAAAATGCTCATGCGGACAAATATTATTGCATGCAAAGGGCTCTTTTTGCTATTTAGTTTTAAATGTAATTTTCAATTCTATGATTTAAAAAGACATTAAAAAAACTGTATTTCTCACTAGCTTATACTAGTTTCACTTTCTGCAGAGACGTCGCTAGAAAATTTTGAATGGGGAGGGGATGACGCCAAAATTTTCCGACAAAGGTCTGACACTCAAATTTGGATACAAAAAATGCCGCACCCTAAGCTGTACCCACAGAATTCAGTGGCTATACCCTAATCCCCCCCCCCCCCAAAAAAAAAAAAACACACACACACACATAGAGAGAGCTTGATCATACCGGCCAGGCGGCCAATATTCTAATCTAAATACAGTAGTTACATAATTATCCTGGCTGCCCAAATATTTGAATATTCTGGCACCTCGCTACCTGAATATGAAGTGTTGCATTGTTGCCCGAATATCGGAACTTAAAAAATCATCAGGGGGAGGGGGGGGGGGCGCAGCCCATTATCGAAGGGAGTGCCTTTTGTCCGAATATTAACTTTCCACTATTTTTTTTTGGGGGGGGGGTAGCGGAAACAAATTTCCCAGATATATTTGTGGCGAGTGTGGAACCAAAAAATTTAAGCAGTGGAAAGGAGAAATAATGGCCAACTTTAAATTCTAACTAGGCATATGATATTGGGAATACACCAAAGGCCTTCCCAAGGTTCTCGAGGGGAGAGGGGGTTAGGTCCAACAACAACCAAAATGATAGCAGATGCAAATCATCTAGAATTGTCAGGAAAAAGAAAACGGTATATATTTTCGCCGACAGCGCTTTGAACTGGAAGTAAGTTTATGGGGAACCGCTGGCCCTCTAGATCTGTAGGGTCTATCGAGGGATGGGAAAGGGGGGGGGGCAATAAAACGGACCCCCGCAAAAAGTAATAATATGTATATGAAAATTGTATCCCGGAATAAGATTCATAATGTATTTTTTCTCAGTCACACGAGAAAGCATTCCATTTCGCGCCCAAAATGAATGGTAAATGAATCGTATTAATGCCGACTTTAAAAATATGACGATAAGAGTTATCGGCAGCAGATGGGGGGGGGGGGGGGCTTGAGGGATCACACTCCCACTCAAAATTGCTGTCTGCAAATGCGCCACCTCTGTCGGCAAAAAAGGAGGGAGAAAATGGGGAGAGGGAAGAGGAAAGAGAAAAGAAAAAGGAGAAAAGAGAAAGGAAAAGGGAAAGGGGAAGAAAAGGAAAAGGAAAGGAAATTAAACTAAAACAGAAAGAAAAGAGGGAAAGGAAAAGGGAAGCAAAGAAAAAGAAGGAAAACCTTTTTTTTTTTTTTTTTTTTTTTTTTTTCCTCGCTCTCAAAAAAGTGAATAGATAATATTCGGGCAAAATGCGCCCCCCCCCCTTCGGCAATGGGCTGTACATAGCCCCCTCCCGAGGATTTTCAAAGTTCCGATGTTTGGCCAGCCACCACTTCATATTCGGGTAGAGAGGTGCCAGAATATCCACATATTTGGGTAGTGAGGTTTCCTGATATGTAACTTCTGTACATTTTTACTAAGAAAAGTTTTTCGTTGTTGTTGTTTTTGTTTTTGCTTTGTTTTGTTTTGTTTTTTAATTTAGAAGTTGAAAAGTTGATATTCGGGTAAAAAGTGTCAGCCTATCCCCTTGCGAAAATGGGCCCGTATGATCATGACTTCTACATCTGCGATTTTCTTGCATCATTGTGTGAGGGGAGATTACGGTGTACCGTGTAGCATTTTTTGGCAAATTTGGGTGTCACACTCTAAAAATCTGTCGGCAAATTTGGGTGTCCCACCCCTCCCCCATTCAAATGTTCTAGCGATGCCCCTGGATATCGGCGTTGATTCAATCTTCATTCCTCTTTCTGTCTGGACTACAAGATCCCTAATCTTTCATAAGCTTTTGTTTTGCCACTTTAATCCCATTTCAAGGGGAAATCTAGGAAAATCTGTACTGTCCCTTTCCTATTTAATGGTTTTTAATCTCCGATTTGTATACTTGAAACACATAGGCGTATCCAGGGGGCCCAGGGGGGCACTGGCCCCCCTATTCAGCCCCTAAAAAAAGTGAGAACGAAAAAGCAGGGGAATTGAGACAAAAAAAACTAAAAAGGCGCTACGAGTCGTTACCTTTCAATCACAACTTGCTAAAACGTCAAAGTTTTCACGCTTCGCGCGGGAGGGGAAATAACTCCCCCTTCCCTGCCCCCACACCTATTACATACAGTAAAATATTGCATCCATATTATTGAAAAGCAGTCCGAGCGTCGAACTATAACTTTCCGCCTAAAAAAATTGTTTGCTACGAGCTCTTATCTTTCTCTCAAATTTGTTAAAACGTCATAGCTTTCGTGCTTGGGGCGGGAGGGGGAAAAGTCCCCCTCCCTGCACCCACCCCTGTTACAGTGCATTATTGCGTCTAAATAATTGAAAAAGCAGTCCGGGCGTCGAACTATAACTTTCCGCCTAAAAAAAATTATTTGCTACGAGCTGTTATCTTTCTCTCAAATTTGTTAAAACGTCATAGCTTTCGTGCTTTGGGCGGCAGGGGGGGGGGGCGAACTCCCTCCTCCCTGCACCCACCTCTGTTACATACAGTGCAGTATTGCGTCCAAATAACTGAAAAGCAGTCCGGGCGTCGAACTAACTTTCCGCCTAAAAAAAAAAGTGGCTGCGAGCCGTTATCTTTCTCTCACCCCCCCCCCCTCCCTTCACGCTTTGCGTGCTAATCACCAATTTCGCACGCTTTGCGTTCTCGATCACAACCGAACCCCCCTAAAATGAAATCCTGGCTACGCGGTTGGATCCTTCACGTCTGCCCCCCCCCCATTGAAAAATCCTGGCTACGCCATTGTTGAACTACCACACCATGCTCTACTCATATGGCTCAATAAGTTTCACTTCTTTAATACACTATCCCCGATGTAAAAAATAGCTCCAATACCATTATGACTATGATGATGATGATGATGATGATAATAATAAATAATTATAACAACAACATCAAAACCATGATGGTAATGCTAATCATAATCTTAATCATAATAATCACGATAACAACAATGACAATACTGATAAATAAAAATCATGTCTATATTGACATTTGATGGGTAGCCTCATCAGTATTCAACTGATGACGGAGGCTTGGGGGCAAATCAATTACTAACCCAGCATTGAAAGCTACATGATTAATACTTTTTTTGATAGGGTCCTGCCATTACATCAGTTAGGGTTTGATATATTTCAAGATAATGTATCATACACTGAAGCCCGTAGTCTGTTCATTGAAAGGCTACTTTGAACAGTGAATGGCTTGTCTCAAATTTTCATAGAGCTATAGTTCTTCGGAGAAATAATAATGGGGATCGGACCTATTGTGTTGAGTTGAATGCGTGGGACGGAAGAATAATGGGAGGGGCGGCTTTATACGTGCGTTCGATCCGCGCCAGCGTTTGTTGTTATGATGAAAAGACAGGAAGTCTATTGACTATTGATATAAAGAAGAATCAGGAGAGAGAGAGAGAGAGAGAGAGAGAGAGAGAGAGCCCAACTGCAAATCCCCTGTTAAACTTCAATTGTCCTCAATGACAAAGTAAAGTGTTATTATGCATAGGCGGCTATTACAGGTCTCAGGCCGACAGCAAGGACAAATGTTAGTATTGATTTGATTTGAGTTGATGAGTTAATGATATCATAATAAGATATTCTAAAAGTAAAAATCCCCTCATTGTACTATATACTTGTCTCTTCGCTACAATAGTTATTTGCTGCATATCTAGAAAATGATCATGGGGAACAATTTAATATCATTACATATAAAGGGGGGTTTTTTGTCTTTAGTTCTAAATGTAGTTTTCAATTCGAAAATTCAAGACATACAAAACTGCATTTCTCATTATCCTATAAAAGTTAATTTCTCTCGTTTTCCTTGCCCTTAAATTATAAGTAGATTTTTCCATCATCATTCACGTCTTTAATTTCTGATATTGATTTCCACGTCCTATCCACATGCTATCATTTTAGAACATAACATATTTTTTAAAGATAAACATGCGAACTGAGGAAAATAGAACAAGAATCAGAATATTTGGAGAAAACTGAGAAAAAGAGAGTGTGTGTGTGAGAGAGAGAGAGAGAGAGAGAAAGAGAGCGAGGGAGAGATTGAGAGAAGACGAAGGCAATCATTATATTGGGTTTAATGGCTGCCATTTCCATTAATTATGTGGTGTTGTGTTGTTGTTTTTTGTTTCCACCAGCGCCGTTCTAGTTCTTTTTTTTGGGGGGGGGGGGGGGGGAGCACACTATGATCGTTGAAATGCAATAGACATATTCTAGTCATACAAGATAAGAAGAATTGGAGAAGGGGAGAAAAAGGAATAAGAGGAGCAATAAAACATAAAGAGCAAACTGTTAGGCAAGCCAATGCCATCGGAAACTCACTCTATTTTTAGAATAAATATATATTCTAGTTATTTTGTTGTTATTGATCCAGTACTACACACTAGCCTTTCATACACATATACTGACAGAAGAGGGCGTACTTCCGGAATCAGTGAATGGTACCAAGAGCTTCTTTCTTTGAATTTATCAAGAAGATTGGCTCGGATCCGGGAAGACTGCATTATAGGCTCCATGCGATCGTTATGTAGAAGGCACGGAGCTCAATGCAGTGTTCACGCACAATAAGAATGCGTCCGTTCCGGATGCGTTCTTATGCACCACGACATTTCGCTAAACTACCTTAGAATATGATGCTTCTCCTATAAAAAAATCGTTCGGTGCCCTTACAATGGACCATTTCGAATATATATTTGTATTGAACGTGCTAAATTAATGCCTCTAAAATAGTTATTACTGTCACTCATAACATTATTATTCCATTTTGCGATAGTGGTAATTAATTTTTACCCTGCATTCTAAATGTTGACATAATTGATATACAATAACCCATGTTAGTGCACTATTCAAATGCAATGGTTCTTCACTAGGTTTTTTGTTGTTGCAGAAACCTCAGTGATTTTTAATACAGTCGTGATTCCGAACCCAGCTCAAACATACAATAGTGTTTCAGTATCATTATCATCACCGCATATATTCCCATCCTTTCACTCGCTCACGAGTATTAGATCTTTGTCCTTATGAAGGCATTTTCACCGCTCTTCCTCGGTCTTCACTTATGCCACATTAATTGTTAATGAATAAATCAGGGCGACAGAGGTTATCTGCAGTTTCAGGGAGGATGCAGAAAATTGATGAAATAATTATACATTTTAATGCTAAATAAATTGGTATTTCTACAAAAATAGAATGGTTTTCTCTAACCACGCATTCCCTTATATTATGATACGTGCAAAAAAGAAGCGATACATCATTATCTAAATGATGATAAATATCTGATATCTCAGAACCAGCCGGGCTGTAGCAAAAGAGGAAGAAAGTGAAGGATTATTTTGTAACGTTACCGATCAGACTGGTTTATAATTTTAAACGATCGGTTTTAAGACAAGTTGTAGATTTATAGGGCCTGCATCATAACATCAACCATACCAAATTATATGGTAAAGCAGATCTAGAAGTTCGGAAGAAATTTGTAATAACTAGGAATGTTATGACGATAGAAAAACAAATTATATAATAAGATATCTAGACCTTTTTGACTTTATCAAAATGTAATGAAAATGAGAGGTCAGTTTTGGACGAAACTAAATAGGAGTAAACGGGGACAAAAAGATGTGACATGTTAGTAGATCTAACGGTACGGCCAGCTCTCTGTCTTCGCCTACAAACATGAAAACCTGACTCTGACGGTCACTGATTACGTATGGTGACATAAATAATAAAATCTCATTGATACACGTCCCAAAAATCCAATTACATACATACTTACGTACATAAATACATACATACATATATACCGCAGGTATATATACTTTATCAGCTTTTATATATGTGCGCTTTAATGTCATATGTCATGTTATACATGGCGTGGCTATTGATTGAAAGGATATTTTTTGCTATAGATGTAGTCCAATAGATGTAGTCCAATAAACACAATGCAAAGCAATACATGAAGTATCTTAAAGAGCCATATGACATAATACTTGTAGCTCTTTAAGATATTTCATGTATTGCATATTTCATGTATACGCTCTTGAACATTGACACATTGTGTCAATGTTCAAGAGCGTTTGGAGGAGACCGCATAAGCGCGGGACAGCACATATGAATAAACACGAACATTTTACGGAGGATTTTCTGACTTTGTGTTCAGAAAGTAAAAATTGTTATTCTCTCTATTATATCAAAGGCTCTTCATAGTATACTTGGCCCAAAACTTAACTGAATCCTATGACCGGAACAGATTTATTTTGAGTTGTGCAAACCCCGTAATTGCCCACTGGTTATCTTTATATGTGACCAGGCACCACAAACCACCAAAAAGTCGCACTGTGTGATTTTCAATTAGAGCTAAATGAAGGTGTTTTTGATAAGCCTGGTCAAATTTTAGTTTTAAGTATTTCCTGAAAGAGTTTACTGTTTTCAAAGTAATTCAAGTATTTGGAGGCACCAAACAATCTAAAAGTGGTATTTTTGAGAGTTTTTAGTAGACCTATGTTTGTCTTCTCTGGATTTCGTTGGATTAGTTTTCTTCCTTACGACCTGAATACTTGTCTCATTTTTGATCTCCCATAATTTTTGAACGGAGTAAGTTCTGGTATTAATACTTGTGCACTATGATGAGCAGGATGTGCTTTATTAGTATGCTAAGTTTTAGGACAATCAGATAATCTTTTCATAGAAATTTATATTGAGTTCTAATCCTCCCTTTGTCACGTTTGCACAGCAATACCTTGCACGTCAGAGTGCTTGAATAGACTGCAAACTTGTAAACCCTTATTTCAAAAGTAACATTCTGCGGCATTGGGCATTCCACTCTTTGTAAAGTGGGTTATGAGTTATGAGTTATATATCATTTCAAAGCTGGGAATCTCCTCTTTCAGAATCAGATCTTAACTAAAAATTCATTTCTGGCACCTTTTTGTGGTTTTTTGATGCCTGGACGCAGGGGCCGATCCCAGATTTTGTAAAACGGGGGAGGACACAAATGTAGGGCTGTCAACTTTGGGGAACTGCTTGGAGGGAGATCCGTAGTTGTTTCTTCTCGAGATTTTTTTTTTTTTTCTTTGCAAGCCCTCGAAAAGTCGCTCAGTAGCAGGGTGTGGGAGGGGGGGGGGTATTGGTTTTATGGGGTTCAGTTTTCCTCCCTATTTCTCTGACAAGCAAAAGAAAAAAGAAAGAAAGAAAAAAAGGTTATCAGTTATAAAGGGGGAGGGCACAATGTATACTTTTCTTTCGGGGGGGGGGGGGGCACGGGCCGGAATTGCCCCCCCCCCCCTCAATCTGTCACTGCCTGGTCACAAATTCCGTCGCCACAACTACCAACAAACAGCATGTTGCGGAAAGCAGACTTATAACAAACAAATTTTCAAAATGAAAATCACAAGTTAAGCATTAACTGCAGGATACATGTATAATTCAATATTGCAATAAACACAATAGAAAATTATATAATTCCATAACATGCAACCCATAAATGAACAATCATCTGGTACCAAATAACTGAGTAAGGTATAAATTGAACCTGGTAGGTGCTGAACAAAATATATAAGGCATCTGTATCAATGAATATATATATATAATATATATATATATATATATATATATTCTGTTAAATTATTTATCATATTATCTTGGATGCCCTCCTTTCCATTAGCATTCTAAGTAATCCTACTTTTTTTGGGGGGGGGGGGATTTATGCTTAACTCATTTCGAGCTATTCCTTTTCTCTGTTCATTATCTTTACTTTCTAAAAGTGCATTATAATTTTTTTTTTTTTTTGGGGGGGGGGGGTTTGGGGGGTTCCTTTTGATCTCGCTTTGTATATATTTTAACAAACGCACACACCCGCGAACGCTCGCGGCGCGTGCGCGCACACACACACACACACACACACACGCACATACCAGCCCACGCACCAAAAAGATGGGAAAATGGCGCCTAAGACTTTCAAAAGGTTCTAACTTCTAGGAACATATTCTTTCACTGCAATAATATAATGATATGCTTCCATAAAAAGAGCGTCCATTCTATCTTTTTTTCTCTCTCCCTTTTTTTTTTTTCAGATAGGGTGTGAAATAAAGATGAAAAAAGCTCAGGCGAATAGAAGAGTAAGTGAAAACTTTATTTGAGTTACCTTTAAGAGGACTGGAAAATAGTTCATTCAGCAAAGTCTTCTATTAATACTTGTTTAAAGAAATGAATCATGGTTATGGAAGCCGTTTAAAAAACCCAATAAAGACATTTTACATAAGAACGCTCTGAATGATTTTTAATCTATTTTTCAATGAATATTGTGAAACTTACGGCGAGGAGGGAACAAACGACAAACATGAGCATGATGAGTGCATGCATAGATTTCCAAATGATAGAAATTGAATTTAGCATAAGGTATTTAAAGGATGTTAGTGAAAAGGTGATTTGATTGACAAAATTCAATTGATAAGAATATCCAAATGAATATGGATGGCAAATTAATACGGAAAAAATGGTGCGGCCTGTCCAATTAAAATCATATGAGGCCGCAGATTCGAAATAAATGGTTATACTACTGGTTCACGAATATTTTCTTACAAGACTATCAATCCACGTGAGGGTCAACTGGATGTTTTTCTTTTCATTTACTCTTTTCTTATATATGTACCTCACATATACAGCTGGAGATGCCCTTGCCTCTGTATATAATTTGTTGAAAATTTTCTAGGCGCGAGGGGCATGGTCATCTGTGGAAGGTGCGTGCTTTAGTTTTGCAGTTCGTCATCAAAAGAAAGAGGGAACCCTCTTTTAAAAAGGCTTGTACGGTTATAAAGCAGATTGTGATTCAGTAGCACCTAAGTAGACTATGATAGTTTCGGTCCACATGGGATACGATATCTAATTTTGTGAGTCGTAATGCCATAATAATGTCGATACAGAGGACGTACATCTGTTATAGATAGCCTAACATGCCTAATGTAATATTCGGATGTGCCGTGTCCTTGTAATCGGTCTTCCATTGTACTCAAGGGGGAAGATAGATGATAAAGGTTTTATCCTTCATCGTGGAAATATACAATCAATGAATAAAGAGAATCTCTTCAACCAAGTCAATAACTCATGTTTTCACATCAGAAGAGGAAAGTAGTGAGGTAATCCATATGTCCTCATAAATTATATATGCCAGAACAAGATGATAAATATCATATAAACCTTTCGGTTTCATGGTAAGAAATAATTATGTTGCGTGTGCCATCGTTTAATTTATCGTATCTGTCATGCTAATGGAAAGAGAAGATCCATAACAGAGTAAGTGTATCTTAAAGATGAATAGGACAGTGTTTGATTCTCACATCATAAATTTAACCCCGCCTAGGTAAAAAAAAAATAGATAATGAGTGCTTATGTCAGGATATCACTATGTCTCGACATTGAGGAGTGTAATGCCAAGAGGTATTGTTTATATTCCATTCACTTAGTACCTACATTCCAAAGAGCAGGCGCTTGACACTCTTTCATACGTTATCCGACTGGATTTGACAGGGTTCATAGATTTGTTTCTGTAAAAAATTATTGGAGGAACATCAAAATGCAGTGGAGCAAGCAACGTCCTCTCAAATGGAAGGTATTCTTGCTTGCTTTAATTTTGAAAACGTGTACTCGATTGACGTCATCTGAGAATACTTTGTGTCAATACCAATGTAAAGTAGTCAAAGTATTGAATGGCCAAGATGTTTCTGTAAGATTTTACCTGACAGAGGAAAAACAAGCAAACAATTCGAATGACAAGCTACGATGTGAAAGCATCAGAGTGAATGTCGCATCAACTAAGTTGACATCTGCTGACAAAGAGGATGCAACTCGAGGAACTGACGTTTACTCAACTGTGAACTCAACCCAGTTGATGCTCACGAAGGATCCAACTAGCAAAAAGACTCTGGATAATTTACATATTATGGTGATATCCACGACAGCTGTTACAACACTGGCCTTTGTTTTCAGCATGTATCATCTGTATCATATCATGCTCCTACAACTTTGTGCGGAAAGATATATATCACGTGAGACGACATATGTCACATGATCCTTTGATGAGTCCATCAGGAGAGGAAGACACCGTGGAGGATTCAAGATCTCACGAGATGACGAGTTTCTCATCCCATCCATCTCGGCCTAGCATAGACACTGATGTCCGAGGATCTGTCTTTGATCAGCGCTCACCAACAATGGACAGAAATAGTCCAAGCAGGAGACGACGCAATCCAGCAATGAAGATCGAGGTAAACCCCAACCCTCTCGGTACTTTGTGAATTGGAAGTTACGTTTCCATCCAATGGCTTGTCTAATCTTAACATCTTCGCTGAAGATGAGTGTACAGGAGATATGATGATAGACACGTTGAGCAGCGCTTTGGACATAATCTACTATTGATGACACCGTCTCTAGAAGTGCGTATTCCTTAGTGAATGATGTAAAATGCACTACGGGATTCACCTATGCAACAAACCAACCTTCAGTGCTTTCGACCTTTCTCTGGCCTCTTCAGTCACCCGATGACCATGATGGAGGTCTTCTCGATGGAGATAAGATCAGGAACTCATCTTCCTCAACGGATAAACCAAAGACTTTGAGTGGGGATACGGTGGTAAGAGTTGCCGCAGAGTTGGAAGCAATGTATGCCCGACCAGATATGAGTAGGAAAACTGTGAATATGAAGAAAACGTCCTAAACTCTCTCACGGGTGTCACAATCTTCCCATCACACGTCCGATGATGTGTGTGGTAATGGTTCAAGTGATCCGGTAGAAGGCGTTTGCCAAAGCACCCTTTCTTCAAACGATCTTCTTATGTTCACCTGTACCAACCAATGATCGTATGAATGGTGATGACAATGTAGCCTGCATTAACGAAGCTTCATATGATGGGAATTTGTACATGAATGGATCCGTCCACAGATTTGAATAAATGAACACAACAATTTTATGTAAATTATAAGAATAGTTTGTCATATTCACTTTTTCTTTGAAAGAACGTCTGCAAGGAGGTCGGCAACTCCTTTTTTATGGTGTATATTGTTTTGATAGTGCCATTTCCATCCGTCCACAGACTTGAATAAATGAACACCTTAATTGGATTGTATATACTATTGCGGGCCGACAGTCCTCCATCAGCCCCAACACTACTCAAAGCTCAGCAAGTAATCAGATGATGACCATGATGAACAGATTTAAGTCGATTTTTTATATAAGAGGAACAGAGTTTATTTCTAGCCGTAAGACGCCATTTTCAACAACGAAAATGAACAACAAAATCACGTGTCACATTTGCATATTCATGACAAATCTCCCCCACAGGAGAAAGTTTTGCCTATCTAAGATTGTCAATACTTTCTAACAAACAAGAAATGAATATGTTTTCAATGCCTCCTTCAAGGAACCTTCTGATTACAAACGATTCTTTAAAGTTTAAAAGAAATGCAACAGCTAAATTGCAAAGTTTCAACAGATATAAGAACACATGTACAATCCATGAATGCTTCGAGATTATACTTAGTTTACAGTCACTGCAATATCTAAAGATCATAACTTCATCGATCGTAACATCTACAAACTACTGAAAAACAAAAAGAAAACGACAATGAATCGATTACACTAGACGTACGAACGACTGAACGCTATCGTGACCATATAAGGATATATAAATATTCATAAGTACAGTGATGTCTGCGACTCATGCGCAGTGTGTGCGAAGGCACGTGTATGCAAAATTAATATGTATAGAACGAACGAAAACGGCACGCGCCAAGGTCGCGTTGCTATGCAACGACCTCAGGAATGTGGAGAGCTCATTATTATGTTTATCGTAAGCTAAAAATAAGTCAATGTGTTACAAATGCACATGAAACAAGCATTTACAGGTGGTTTTTAAAAAGTTTCAAATATGAAATTGAGTAGAAAACGTCTCTGTTGTTTCTCTAATATACTGAGTACATATAGTCGTACAAAATGTGATATTTACAGCACATTTTTAGTTACAAAACAGTGTCAAAGTACTGGCATTGAATCTTGCACATATTAAAACTGTATAACGAGGTTAAAGGTACAGAAAGATGCATGTATTGGCAATGCATCAAATATAGGTAACAGTATAATTACACATCATGCATAATGTTTAAAGTATAATTCCTTCACTGAACTATGTATGTACATTTATACCATGTAGAAATAATATGAAACAAAAATTAACTTCTTTGCACAAACAAAACTTTTAACAGGTCAACTGGTGAAACATGAATTTGTATACACAAAATCTTTTACTGTCTGTAGCTTTACCTTTCACATAAATCAAACAGAATAATACATTGAATATCACATGTCATGAGTCAGTCTTTCCCATGCAATATTTTTTCTCCTAGCATTCAACTCTGAATTAACACAGTAAGCTATGTAACAAATTAACAAACATAGTAATAAGTAACATATAATAATTCTCTTTTGTTAACACCTTTTCCATCTGGTTTCAACTCGATGTTAACTGATTTCAATTCAATGTTAACTGATATTTTTGGATCAGTATGACGATATGAAAAAAAAAAAAAACGATTTTCTATTTATATCACAATTCCAGTATAAAATTTTGTGTATTCAACGAACTACATGAATAATCTCCTGGTATTTTCATGTTATGATAATTCTGACATAATTTCTTTTTTGACTTTTACAAAAAGCACTGTCTTAAATTTCCACATTATTACATGCTGCAATGTTTTGTATATATAGGTATAAACAAATTATGCTTGACTTCATGCATAGCCTTACAAATCATTATCACATGAATATGGAATTTTGGGGTATACAATACATGTAAATCACAAGAATTAAAGATACATTTATAAATTGCGCGAAATGTCCAATACTGAAATGTTCAGTTATCCAGTGTCCATTTGACTATGTTCATGTGTCCATGGTAGTCCACTCATGAAACGAATGTCCAGTATCTTCATGCAAATTTGTAATTCACATGTTAAGTGTTCACAAATGTTTGTCATTTCTCAATGTTCATCACGTTTTCAGTTTTCACAGGTCCATTCATATTCCTATGCTCTGGAAAGTGTATCAGCAATTATATTATCCTTTCCTTTGATATGAGTCACTTTCAGTCCATATGGCTGTAGAATCAAACTCCATCGAAAAAGTCTCTGGTTTCTGGTCCGGAATCGCTCAAGGAAAGTCAATGGATTGTGGTCTGTATATACAGTTACTTCAGACGAGTTGCTCAGATACACCTCAAAGTGTTGAACTGCTAACACCAGACCTAAACACTCTTTCTCTATGGTAGAATACCTTCGCTGATGAATGTTCAGTTTCTTTGAGAAGTAGCTGATGGGTTTCAGGAGTCCAGATTTGTCCTTTTGTAAGAGTACAGCTCCAACTCCTGTATCACTGGCATCCACAGCGAGCTGGAAAGGTTTTTCAAAGTTTGGTGCTTCCAGCACAGGATCCGACATCAGCACAGCCTTCAATTTCTGGAAAGCTGTCTCACAAGCTCCTGACCAGTCAAATTTGACCCCCTTCTTGAGAAGGTCAGTCAGCGGGGCAACCACTTCACTGAAGTTCGGGACGAACTTGCGGTAAAAACCACACATTCCAAGAAATCGGAGGAGTTCTCTCTTGGAGGAGGGGCAGGGAAAATCCACGACAGCCTGGACTTTGGCGCTTCGTGGGGCAACACGACCTTGACCTATTTCATGACCTAAATAGGTCACAGATGCTTTGGCAAATTCGCATTTAGCCAAGTTCACAACCAGTCCTGACTTGGAAAGCCTTCTAAACAAATCTCTGAGATGAGCCAAATGCTCCTTCCAACTATTGCTATATACCAAGACATCGTCAAGATACACTACACAATTTCCATGCCCTGAAATCACACTATTCATCATCCTCTGAAAAGTCGCAGGGGCATTCTTCATGCCGAATGGCATGACCCGACACTGGAAGAGACCTTGTGGCGTCACAAATGCTGAGATTTCCTTGGTTTTCTCAGATAAGGGCACCTGCCAATAACCCTTCATTAGATCTATCTTGCTCACATAGGCAGCGTTTCCAACCTGGTCTATACAATCCTCTATACGGGTGAGAGGAAAAGAATCTGTCTTCGTAACAGCATTAACCTTGCGGAAATCAATACAGAATCTTTGGGAACCATCTGGTTTTGGAACCAGAACTATAGGTGAACTCCACCTACTATTGCTTTGTTCTAAGATACCATGTTCAAGCATGTATTCTACTTCTTTGTTCACTACAGTTTTCTTGTCAGGATGTAGTCTGTATGGGTGTTGTTTTATGGGTTCACTTTCACCTACATCAACCTTGTGTACAGTGTTTGTTGCACAACCTAATTTGTCACTACACACCTGTGGAAATTCTTGCAAGATTTCTATTACATCCTGCCTCTCTGACTCTGGCAAATGACTAAGCAATATCTCGGGATTAGACATTACCTTTGAATTATCTAGCCTGGGAATCATCCCTGATTTGAAGTCTATTTCAGGTGGACTTTCTGCATCACCAAGTACATCATCATGTACATGCACAGCAGCAACACCTGAGGAGTCATTAATGCTCCTAGCACCTGAATCTGCACCTTTTGCATCAGTGTGCACATCACTGAATGACATCTCATCATCATCACGCTGATAATACCTTTTCAGCATATTGACATGACAAACTCTCTTTGTCTTTCTCCTATCAGGAGTACTCACAACATAAGTCTCCTTCCCAAGACTCTTCTCAATCAAGTAAGGACCACTAAATCGTGCCTTCAGTGGGTCTCCTGGAATCGGAAGTAACACGAGAACCTTGTCACCCTGCTCAAATGAGCGAGACTCTGCCTTCAGATCAGAACGAGCTTTCATCACACCCTGGGATGATTTCAAATGCTCACATGCCAGTTCGCATGCCCTTGACAGTCTTTCTCTAAATTTAGAGACATAGCCCAACACATTATCACCTTCCTCTTCCATTTCAGACAAGAGCTGTTTTTGACTACCTTCAAGGGGCCTCTCGGTTCATGACCAAAGACAAGTTTGAACGGGATGAATCCTTTGGATTCATTTGGGGTATCTCTAGATGCAAACAAGAGAAAAGGGATGCCCTTGTCCCACTCTCCTGGACTCTCTTGACAATAAGACTTGATCATTGTCTTCAATGTCTAATGATATCTTTCAAGGGCCCCCTGGGACTGGGGATGATACGCAGATGAGTTGATCTGCTTGATTCCAAGTTGATACATCACTCCTGGAACACAGTGGACGTAAAATTTGAACCCTGATCTGACTGAATCTCTTTTGGGAGACCGTACCTTGTGAAAAAGATCAAAAGGGCATCAATCACTGTCCTTGCCTTTATGTTCCTCAGTGGAACCGCCTCAGGAAAACGAGTCGTTGTGTCCATGATAGTTAGTAAGTACTGAAAACCGGTCTTGGTCTTAGGCAAAGGGCCTACACAGTCTATCAGCACACGACTGAATGGTTCTTGATTCACTGGAATGGGAATAAGGGGTGCTGGCTTGATGCGATGCTGCGGCTTCCCCACTACTTGACAGGTATGACAGGACTTACAATACTCAGCCACATCTTGTCTGAGCCTTGGCCAATAGAAATGAGCCAATATCCTGACTACAGTCTTTCTCACACCCAAATGACCTGCCATAGGAATGTCATGTGCCAACCGTAGGATGTCCTTCCTATATCCTGGAGGAACTACAACTTGATGGACTGCTGTCCAATCTTCATCTGGGGGTCGCCCAGAAGGGGTCCATTTACGCATCAATAAACCAGACTTTGTTTAGAAACACTGTGACATGGTTTGTGCTTCTTCAGCCGTCACTGCAATATCACGCAACCTGCTCAAATCATCAGCGTCTCCTTGAGCCTTAATCAAGGCAGGCTGACTGAATACTGTCTCACCCTGAACTGAAACATCAAGACTCTCATTCAACTCTTTGAAGAAAGTATCTTCCAACCTAACTTCATCGTCAACTACATTCTCACTCTCTTTCACTTTTTCTTTCATTGCCTGTGCTCTTGTTACTGCACATGAAGGGAAGATTCCCGGAATTTCTTCTTCCAATTTCTCAGTTTCTGAATTCACAACTGTACAAACACTCACAATGGGGGGAGGCAATACCTTACCTCCTGCCAAATCATTCCCAAGCAAGAGCGATATTCCTTGCATCGGCAACTCAGCTACTACTCCAACAATTGCTGAACCAGAAACTAACTGACAGCTCAACTCAATATTGTACAATGGAACAGGCTTATAACCTCCATTTACATCCTTAATGAGAATGCTTCGACAAGTGAAATTTGTCTTGTCCAAGGATGCCTCATTTGCAACCATCAATGTTCGCGTTGCACCAGTATCCCTCAGAATCACAACAGGCAACTCCTTGTCATCATCACTGAATTTGACAATACCACAAGAAACAAAGTCCTTATATCGTTCATCAATCTCATCTTGATCAACAACTGTCATTCTACCATCAAGGGCGTAGGCTGGGGGGGGGGGGGAGGGGTGCACTGGGTGCACGTGCACCCCCCCCCCCCCCCCCCCCCCCCGCGGAGGCATAGGAGTTCCGCCCCTGGAAAAAAAAAAAAAAAAAAAAAAAAACCTTTTTTCCTCCTTTCAACAGCTTCAAAAACAAGGGGGCACATGACCCGAAACATTCTGTAAAACAATAATTAGTCATGATTTCTGCCCCAAACCTTATACTAAAAGTCAGGCCATCCATAGAGGTCGGCCAAATCCATTCTTGTCTCATGACGACAGTACCGCGAGACTTATAGTTAATTAAAACCCTTTCGCACCTATAACACCCGAAACTGACGCCCGAAACAGAGATTACTTAAACGCCCCGGAACCTGGGGGGGGGGGGGGGGGGGGGGGTCACTCGCGGACTGAAGTGGTACCCATGCTCGTCTAAGCACCTCAAAACTGGACCCAAAAGGAAGTAATTCTTGGTGTCAAATTCTACCTCTAAAAGGATATTGTAAAATATACCCTTAAAAGGCATAAATGGCGTAGGAAAATGTACCAACAAATGTCGAAGAATGCCTATTTCTCAAAAAACGTCGAATGTTAGACTGTACAACACCCATTTTTCTAAAAAAAAGAAAGAAAAAAAAAAAAAAACGTCGAATGTAAGACTGAAAAACACCCCGTTTTCTCAAAACCGTCGAATGTAAGACTGAAAAACACCCCCTTTTCCCCCAAAGACGTCATCTGATCCTTTCATTCGACTTTTTGTTGTTGTTGACAAGCATGGGTACCCGGCATGGGTACCACTTCACTCAGTCTCTGAGTGACCCCCCCCCCCCCCCCCGGGCCCAGAAAGCCCGCTTGACTTCAGTATCATTTATATACCTCACTTTAAGAATCTTTCCTAATCCTATCATCTGATTGGTTGAAAGTGCAGTCATGGTTTTTATGATTGTAACATTTCAAGCACAGAGTTGCATGGTGATATATATGCAATGATGGGTTTTTGTAAAATTAAAGGCCAAGTCCACACCAATATCAAGTTGATTTCAATAAATAGAGTCAAATTAAACAAGCATAATGCTGAAAATTTCATCAAAATCGGATGTAAAATAAGAAAGGTTTGACATTTTAAAGTTTCGCCTATTTTCACAAAACAGTTATATGCATAACACGGTGGATAAGCAAATGAGATAGCTGATGGTGTCACACACTCACTATTTCTTTTGTATTTTATTATATGAATTATAGAATATTTCAATTTTTGCAGATTTGACAATAAGGAAGCTCTTCCTTGAATCACAATATGTTACAACAATGACAATTCCACAAGTTCAGTGAGGAATCAATTTTTGTTTCACATCATAATGAGGAAAAAAATGAAATATTTCACATTTCATATGATAAAATACAAAAGAAATAGTGAGTGGATGACGTCATCGGTTCCCTCATTTGCATACCGACCAGGATGTGCATATAACTGTTTTGTGAAATTAAGCGAAACTTTTTGTAACTTTCTTATTTTACATCCGATTTTGATGAAATTTTCAGCATTATGCTTGTTTAATTTTACTCTACTTTTTCAAATCAACTTGATATTAGTGTGGACTTGGCCTTTAACTCTGCAGGTTGAGGTGGTTTTTAACACTTTTTTGAAACAAGCCAAGAGTTTTCATGTTGACTATACTTTTAGGGAGTTTGTTCCAGTCGTTTGTAGTTTTCGGATAGAATGAGTTCATATAATAATAATCTGTTCTTGCTGTTCTGGGTACATGCATCTTTAAGTTATGATGATCTGTTCTTCCAATTCTGTTCGCAGGTTTGCACATGTTATTACGTCCTATATCTGTGATGTCATTAACAAGCTTATAACACTAAAAAAATAAGTTGGAGGTACTTTCGTCTACTCTCTAATGTATTCATACTAAATTCTTGTAACAAAGTGTTGTAACTACATGTACTACTCCAGTCTTTGTTCAACATTCTTACGTATAACGTTTTTTAAATCTTTACAATCAGTTGGCTACCGCTTTGTTTCTGTATGGATCACATGCTGTGCAACAATAATCCAAACATGAGCGTACTAAAGATTCTGTAAAGGGTTTTTAAAACTGGTTTTGGTCAGTCAACGCAGTCCCTCCGTATTATGTACCAAAAAGGTCTATTGCACTTTACATGTAATTCGGTACAATGATCATTCCAATTTTAAGTGTTATTTATCACAAGACCCAAGTATTTCTCAGTTGATGTACTTTGTAACCCTTGACCATTATTAGTATATTTAAAACAAACATTATGAACCTTCCTAGGCATCATAATCTTGGATTTAGATATGTTGTAATCAAGGAGGCAATGTGGCCTGACAGAATTCAGCATAAGCTGAGATTAAATCGACATTTAAATTAAAATAAAACCAGCCATCTTCAAGAGTAAATGTTTTTACTGGAAATAGTTTTGACTTGTTGAATGATATTTTGCTGATTGAATGATTACTGACATCAGGTAAGCAATCATTTGATTAACAAAGCAGCTTATAGGCTAGGTACCAAATCACAAGCTTTATAATTTTCTGAACAATACTTAAACACCTACATAACCTACACTGTATCGTCCAGGAAAAGCTTGCTTGTGATGTGATATCTATTCTAATTTTCTAAACTTTAGTTCCACCTCCCCAAGATGTGCACCTCCCCATGCCCAAACCAGCCTACGCCCTTGACCATGCGGTTTCTTTTCCACACCACTATGCACTATGGGATTACGCATTGAAGCCGGCGCAGTGCACGCAAGCCCAGTTGGCTGTGTTGATTTTTGTGTTTGTGTTTTCTTTTTTGCTTTCAATTTTTCGCATTGTGTCTTTAAATGGCCCTCTTTCTTGCAATAAAAGCAAATCTTCTTTCCTTCAGATTCACCACCACCACCACCACTGGGATTTGTTTTGCTACTTGGCTTTGATGACTTAGATTTGTCAGCATCATGTGGTGTTTGATTTTGTTTCCAACTGGAATTATTTTTCTGACTTGTAGGATTCCTACGCTTGTTTTGAGGTGACCTACTCCCTCTATGGGTCAATTCGTACCCATCTGCCAACATGGCTGCAGCCTTTACATCCAAAACATCATGATCATTAACATATGTCCTAACTTCCTGTGACATACATCTTTTACACTCATCTATGAGCATGACCTCTCTCAAGGCTTCAAAACTTTGCTCAACCTTCAAGGAACGAATCCAACGATCCAAAGCAACCTCTTTCCTACGAACAAACTCAACATGAGTTTCCCCTTGATTTCTTCTCAAATTGCGAAATCTCTGACAATACGCATCGGGGATCAATTCATATGACTGGAGGATAGCATCCTTCACTGTCTGATAATCAAAAGACTGTTCATCACTCAATGCCGAAACCACAGACTGAGCTTTACCTGTGATAACTTGCTGAATCAAAAATGCCCACTCATCTTCCGGCCACTTCATCTTTGAAACAATCCTCTCAAACATAAGGAAGAAAGAATCTAAATCATTCTCATCAAACTTGGGAACAAGTTTCAACCTGGCTGCAAATTCATTTCCTTCGGATTTGCCACGATCTTTCTGCATAGATATTCTAGCCTGATGAGCATTCATTTCCTCATACCTCATCATCTCAAATTCGAGCCTCTTTCTTTCCATCTCTCTCTCATGTTCAGCAGCTTTTAGTCTATCCCTTCTCTCTTCCAACTCAACCTTAGCAAACTCTGCTTTCAATTCATCAGAATTTGACTCATTTTGTTTGTCACTGCTATCATTAGCATCATCAGTAAGCTCAGATGAGCATGCAGCCGATTCTACAGGGTCTGGGTTACTTAACCCTTTTTGTTCTGCAATTGCATTCAATATGTCTCTCTTTCGTGTGCAACCGCTTAAATCAACACCTAGCTGATTAGCCACACTCTTCACATTAGCCTTGACCAGACTTTTCAACCTGCCGATTGACAATTCCTCGCTAAGGAACGCCTCAACATCAAATTCAGCCATGATTACTGTGCCCTACTGTGCAATTCACAAACCGTTCAAAATGCACACACACAAACTGACAAAATGTCTGAACCGACGTTCTAAATTCTGAATAGAAACATAACAAAATAGATACAGATCAAGTTACCAAAATCTGCACGAACTGCAGCCAAAAACATGCAATCAAACTCTAGTCCTAGCCTAGAAATGGAGGCAACGCCTCGCCAATTGCCATGCTTACAATAAACAAACGTAACTTGCATCTACTACCTACCACCAATATGAGTACATGGGACCATACTCAAGTCTCTACGTCGAATCGTCGTCATCACAAAAACTCACAAAAATACGGCTTGATTTGACCTTCTTGCGAGAGGTCCCGGGTTCGACTCCCGGACAAGCCCCCAATTATTGCGGGCCGACAGTCCTCCATCAGCCCCAACACTACTCATAGCTCAGCAAGTAATCAGATGATGACCATGATGAACAGATTTAAGTCGATTTTTGATATAAGAGGAACAGAGTTTATTTCTAGCCGTAAGACGCCATTTTCAACAACGAAAATGAACAACAAAATCACGTGTCACATTTGCATATTCATGGCAATACAATTTTATGTAACATATAAGAACACTTTGTCATGTAAACTTTTTTTTGAAACATCCGCAAACAGGTCGGCCACTATTTATACTCACTGTCTTCAAATGAAATGATAGATTGTACACTGTCCGGCTTCTAAAACATAAGACTCCTAAAGAAATAAATATTGCATTCTATTTTGATAAGATCGAATGTGGTGTGTCTTGAATCAATCATGAGCCAGAAGAAAGCTTTGGTACTGATCATTTCTCATTGGATTTCTTTTTCTCGTTTAATATAAATATTCATCATAACTCGTGAAAAATTTATCTGTAGATTGCAATGATAAAAATGCACAAAAACATGAAAGAATGGAGGTTTGCCATTCATATATATTAAGGTAAATATGTATTGTAAATATTCATCAGCTAAAGAACTTAGAACTTAGCACCGTGCGTAAAAAAAATATTGCACAAACTAATGGTATTTCTTTTTGTAATACAGTTGTTCAATCTTATGCATTATAACTGCACGCCAAGTATATGGAATGTTTTGTGTGAGTGAAGAAAATAGTATGAATGTAAGAAATTTTTATACATGTATGTATGTAGTGGCATCAGTATTTAAATTCTTATTAGTTGAGGAAGAGTTTTCCAATAATACAAGGATTTATGAGACGATACGAACTATTGACTTTGTTGACACAGCTTCTTGGAATTATAAAGTCGATTGTTATCCAGTTTCGGTAAACGGATCGTTTCTTTCATTTACGAAAGCGCACTTTAAAATTGTTATTAAGTAGAAATGGATCGTTCCTTTATTGGAAAGGCGTAATGATTATCTTGAAGTTAGTTGTTTGGATGGGGAGGTGGGAATCTTTCAGTTATGAAGGCTGTAAAGCAATGATAATGGGGCGGCTTGAGGGCGGTATCATCATTCAGATAATTTTTAACATTATCACGTCACTGAGATTAAGGTGATCGTGCGATATAAATAACGAATTCTGAAAGGCTTGTCTGAAGTAAATACAATTTATGATATCTTAGACCCTGCCAAAAATGCAAATGAGAGGTCAGTTTTAGACGAAGTTAAACAAGAGTAGATGGGGACAAAAATATGTGACATGTGAGTAGGTCTAAAGATACTGCCAGCTCTCTGTCTTCGCCTACAAACATGACAACCTGACTCGGACGGACCCCGGTTGTGGGTTTCGAAAATGGGTCACGTATTTCGTATGGTGACATAAATGATCAAATCTCACTGACATACGCATGGGTGTCGATTCCGGGGGAGGGGGGTATATATCCCCCTCCCCCAAAAAAGAGGTGGGGGATGGCCTGTACTATCATCCCCCAATATTTTTGGATAACAATTATCCAAACTTTAAACTTTACCTGCAAGACTCTCTTATGACACATAACTCTTTACATGTTGCTGCAATGGCAACCAAACTTGGGTGATAGGTGCACTTGGGGTACATTCATGTTATTTTCGCGAGTGGGCGAGACACAATATCGCTTATGCTCTTGTTATGTATGTGCCCTTTTAATGTCATATGTCATGTTATACATGACGTGGCTGTTAATTGAAACGATATGTTTTGCTATATAAGAAATTCAATAAACACAATACGAAGTAATACATGAAATATGTGAAAGAGCTATATGTGTCAATATCCAAGAGCGTATGGAAAAAACCGCATGAGCGCAGGGGAGCTCAATTCAATTCAATTCAATTCAATGGTTTTATTATATTCTCATCGCGGCAATAAAAATGCTGAATTGTGAAAATATTTACAGAGTAAAAATGAACATTTAAAATACATCAAAATACTATTTCAAAAATAAACATGTTTAGGTTAACAGGATACAAGAACGGCATAATAATAAATCAATAAACAAAAAGACAGATTATTGCTCACATATTGCACTTTAGAGGTTGTAAAAACAGAAAGTGCCTGGCTGACATAGTTGGAAAAAGAACAGAGTAGAGAGGGATGAGGGGAAAGTAGTGGAAAGGGGAATAGAATAAAGGAGCGGAATGAAGGGGAGAGAGAGAAAGAAAGAGAGAGAAGGAGAGGAAGATTAGAGATGGGGTCAGTCAGGTACATAAAATAAAAACCTATAGCATAAATTGGAAATGTTAATCATTTCATTATGCCTAGCTATTGCAATAATTTTGTAAAGTTGCGAGACATCACAGATTTACTGAGAGTAAGAAGATAAAATATGTCGAGTTATATAGATATACAATTGCAAGAGAATAAAAGAATGTACATAGAAAATTTGAGGAAAACGGGTATTTTTAAATATAAGCAATATGTAAACAATAACGAAGTATAACAGTAAAATGTTATATTACAGATTTGGCTTCGAACATGTATTGAAAGGACTGCCACAGGTATAATTAGAATATTCCTGAAGAGGAGAGAAGAAATACAAGGAATAAGCTATTGGGAAAGAAAAGAGTGTGAAATAAGCAAGAAAGAGAAAAGGCAAGAGAGAGAAAGAGAGAAAGGGTGATAGAGATGAAGAAATAAGAGGGAGAGAGAGAGAGAGAAAGAGAGAAAGAGAGAGAGAGAGAGTGATGCAGATGAAAAATAAATCCCGTAAAAATGTTGTACATGTATTTGAAACAAGTTATTTGTCATTACTCTTACAGTTGAATCGAAAATGAAATTACACAAACTGTACAATATTTAAAGTACACTGTACATGTATTACGTATTCCTGTATTGAGCTAAAGCCATATATACATGTACATCCGTCGACATAACCTTACGTATTATTTAACAACCTTACAAAATATGGTAATGAACTTTTACGGTATCTTTCAGTTCTACATTTTATTTCCTTATATCTTTCGCTATGGCGCACTCGCATTGACACATCTCTCTTGTAAGATACATAACATTTCATATTTGTTACCAGGGAATAGATTAACGTGGATTTGAGCTTTGTGTTTGTGATCTTTATTGTATATGGATCATTTTGATATATTTTGTGTGATATTTGAACACCATGCCTACCACCAGAAACGTCAAGAAAAAAGCTGCTGAGAAAACGAAGGAAGGTGACGACAATTTGTTTCAAAGTTAACGAGAATACGGATGACCTTGTTCTCCAAATAGCAAGCAAGATGAAAGTCGCTCTAGACCCACGTGACATTGATAGAAGTCGTCGGATTTCACCTAAACATGCCGTGTCATCATCCACCTCGACTCCTCGACTTGAACCTCGTCCGAAACCGTTCATCGTTAAGTTCTCTAGATACAATGCGCGTCAAATCATGTATGCTGCTAAGTCAAAGTTGAAAAACTCCGGCATTGTCATCAGAGAAGATTTGACATCGTTCCGACAAGATCTCTTCTACAGGGCCATGAAGCATCCGAACACGAGATTTACGTGGTCCAATGATGGTAAGATCTTCTCTCTCACCAAGAATGGTCGGAGAGTACCAATAAGGAACGCCTCCGACATTGATCGTCTTGATTAGTTTTGTTTTGTTATGAACGTGCAAGCAGATCATATGCAATTTAATCATGCAAGTGATGAAGATGTTAATATTTCGTTCCATAATTTGTCTTCAAATTCCAATTGCAGCTCTAACTTGGATTCTACATATATCATTGATGAACTAAACGAAAGAGAATTTTCATACTCTGTTGAAGGTGATGAAGTAGACGCTGATTCTTTATTTGTTAAAAATACCCATTGTAAATATTATAACGTAGTCAGTACCAGCGATTAATTGCGAAGACTCTGAAGAGAGCTATGCTGCTCAGTCAACCCCGTCAAAGCATTCAAATTCAAATTCGCCTGCCCGTATGAAAAGTGAATTAATGGATCAGGTGATACGTGCTTTGCGATCTCCTTTGGTAGTCAAGGAGATAGTTGACGCTATTTATACCACTGTCTACGAGAAGATCGCAAGCGAACTTCACGAGTCATTTCTACTAGAGATGAAGAAGAGCGAGGAGAAAATTACTAGTCTGACAGCTTCTTCGGATTCTCTGAAGAAAAGGATATCGAATTTGGTGTCCTTGCTAGACGAACAAGAGCAATATTCTCGCAGACAGTGTTTGCGGATCTACGGTGTTACTGAAAAAGTTAACGAGAATACGGATGACCTTGCTCTCCAAATAGCAAGCAAGATGAAAGTCGCTCTAGACCCACGTGACATTGATAGAAGTCATCGGATTTCACCTAAACATGCCGTGTCATCATCCACCTCGACTCCTCGACTTGAACCTCGTCCGAAACCGCTCATCGTTAAGTTCTCTAGATACAATGCGCGTCAAATCATGTATGCTGCTAAGTCAAAGTTGAAAAACTCCGGCATTGTCATCAGAGAAGATTTGACATCGTTCCGACAAGATCTCTTCTACAGGGCCATGAAGCATCCGAACACGAAATTTACGTGGTCCAATGATGGTAAGATCTTCTCTCTCACCAAGAATGGTCGGAGAGTACCGATAAGGAACGCCTCCGCATTGATCGTCTTGATTAGTTTTGTTTTGTTATGAACGTGCAAGCAGATCATATGCAATTTAATCATGCAAGTGATGAAGATGTTAATATTTCGTTCCATAATTTGTCTTCAAATTCCAATTGCAGCTCTAACTTGGATTCTACATATATCATTGATGAACTAAACGAAAGAGAATTTTCATACTCTGTTGAAGGTGATGAAGTAGACGCTGATTCTTTATTTGTTAAAAATACCCATTGTAAATATTATAACGTAGATCAATTTCATAAGAGTACTTACAATGTATTGACAAATCAATTAAGCCTTATTCATTTCAATGCAAGGAGTTTGTATAAGAACTTCGACAGCATTTGTGAATATTTAATGTTGTTGAATTATCCGTTCTCGATCATTGGTATAACAGAAACGTGGATGTTTAATAGACCTAATATTTTTTCACTCCCCGGCTATACATTTCTACAATCAGCTCGTCTGTCTGGAAGAGGAGGAGGTGTTGCGGTTTTTGTAGATAATAATTTTAATTTTCGTATTTTAGAAAAAATAAATTTCAGTATTGATGGAGTTGAATCACTTTTCATTGAAATTGTAGGTAATAATAACAAAAACATGATTATTGGAGTTGTTTATCGCAAACCTTCAAGTAATGTTAATGATTTTATTAATGGATTTGAAAAAATATTAATCTCGATTTCCAAAAACCATAAGGCATGCTATATTATGGGCGATTTTAATCTGAACTTATTGGATTTTAATAAGGTCTCCAATATCAGTTGTTTCTTGGACATGCTTTTTTCTTTCGGATTTTATCCTCTATTCAATAAGCCCACTCGTATGTATAATGATTCAGCTACTCTGCTCGATAATATATTTACAAATTCAACCAATGAAACTATAATTTCTGGTATTTGTGTTTCTGACATTAGCGACCATTTTCCTATATTTCATATTTCATCATCATCATCAGAGTGTACAGATAAGATTAATACCAAGTGTTTTGATCGTCAGATTAATCCAACTTCAGTTGCCTCATTAACCAATGATTTGAAAAAAGTTGATTGGGATGTGGTGTTACAATCTGATGATGTGAATATTGCATATGATACATTTCTTAATAATTTCATGTCATTATGTGATAGACACATGCCACTTCAACTGAAGAAAAATAACCATAGAACAAAGATTAAAAAACCTTGGATTACTCCTGATATTTTGAGATCTATAAAGAAAAATAATGTGCTGTATGGTATATATAAATCTGATCCTTCTACTGATAATAGATACAAATATAAGCGATTCCGTAATAAACTAAACTCTTTAAAACGATGCGCGAAAAGAAAATATTATTTTGATAAATTTAAGGCGGTGAAGTCTGATTTACGCAAAACATGGAATATTGTCAATAATATCTTGAGTAAAAAGAAATGTACAAAAATTGAAACACTATGTTACAATGGTTCAAGTGTCAATGGACCAAATGAAATTGCAAATATATTCAATAACCATACGATAATATAAGTATACGTCTTTTAAAATCTGTAATAAATTTCTTACTTATACCTTTAACGCATATTTGTAATTTGTCACTAAAGAATGGCATTTTCCCTTCTAATATGAAAATCGCCAAAATTATACCCTTGTTTAAGAAGGGGGATACTGATAATGTTGACAATTACCGTCCTATTTCGGTGTTGCCGACTGTTTCTAAAATTCTTGAAAGACTTGTTTTCGATAGACTCTCTAATTTTTTTATTCGGTTTAACATATTGTCTAATGATCAATATGGCTTTCGAAAAGATTTCTCAACTGGTAGTGCAATACTTGATTTATATGATGAAATCATCCATTATGTTGACTTAAACAATCATGCAATATGTATTTTTATGGATCTTTCGAAAGCCTTCGATACCATATCCCATGATATTTTATTAGCAAAATTACGTTTTTATGGCGTTAGAGGTTTACCTCATAAATGGTTTCATAGTTATCTTTCCGGCAGGAAGCAGTATACATCTGTAAATTCTCATAATTCTCTTTATAAACCAATATTATACGGTGTCCCGCAGGGCTCCATTTTAGGACCTTTATTATTTCTGATTTATATAAATGATATCGTAAATTGTTCTTCTTTTTGTAATTTTACTCTTTTTGCTGATGACACGACTATTCTTGCCTCAAGTAGAAACTTTGATTTTTTTATTCATAATTTGAATCTTAACCTAAAATATGTTTATGAGTGGTTGGTTTGTAATAAATTATCTTTGAATGTTTCGAAAACAAAATTTTTGATTTTTAAAAGTGCCAGGAACTCGAATCATATATACGACGATGTCTCTATTTTTATCAACAATAAATCATTGGAACAGTGTAGAGTTTTTAATTACCTAGGTATACTTTTAGATGAAGATCTGTCTTGTAGTTCTCATATCAATCATGTTACTAAAAAAGTTTCTCAGAGTGTCGGCATTATTAATCACTTGAAATTTGTTCTTCCTCTCCGCATTTTGTTTATGTTGTATAACGCATTTATTTTGCCGTATATTATGTATTGCAATTCTGTTTGGGCAACGAAACATCATTCTAAGTTAATGAGATTGCATAGGCTTCAAAAAAAAGGCATTACGAATTTGTTCTAATTCTGATTATTTGACTCCTTCACAACCTTTGTTTAGAAGATTTAATACTTTAAATATTTTTGATATTAACAAATTGCAAATCGCGTCACTGATGCAACGTTTTTTTCTCAAAGTCCCTTCCTCCTAATCTAATGCAGTTATTTACTTTAAATAATGCAGTTCACACCCATTATACAAGGAATGCCCATAAGTTTCATCACTGGAAAGTTTCTTCTCATATGTTAAACACTTCTCTTCGTTATGTTGGCCCCAAAATCTGGAATTCTTTACCTCCTTCTTTACAGTCTGTTCAGTTTAACAATTCATTTAAAAGACTTTACAAGAAACATCTTCTCTCTCTTTATAGTTCATAATTTATTTTATATCTCATCTATTATACTGCATTGCTATTTATTTAATTTTACTTTGTAACGATTTATGTATGTTTGTGTGTATATGTGCATGTGTATATATGTATGTATGTATATATATATATATATATATATATATATATATATATATATATATATATATATATGTGTGTGTGTATATGTATATGTATATGTATATGTATACATGTATATTTGTGTGTATGTATGTATGTATATGTGTATATGTATGCACATGTATATCTTTATTATTAGTGCGCCTGGTGTATCCAACTTTCAAGCCCTATTGGCTTTTACGTTTGCACCATTTTCCAGTAAACTATTATGTTGATGGTTATGATTTATTGTCATTATTTACATTTTCATTGTAACCATTTTAATTTATATGCATTTTCATATTATATGTACTTTTAATGATATTCCATCATTTTTATCTTGTATATATTTAATGTCATGTTGATGGAAATAAATGATTTTCAATTCAATTCAATTCACGTTGTTGGGATTGTTTGGGGGGGGGGGGTAACCACTTTGGGAATCTTTCCTTATTGTTCTAGCAAACTTGATGCATAAGTCTTCGCGTCTGTCACTCAAAGTCTGCAAACCTTGTAGCTGGAGAGCATTACTGTAGGAGTCATACAGCTCACGAAGTATGATTCTCAAAGATCGCCTTTGTATTCTTTCAAGTGACTGTTATTATCAGGAGGGGAGTACACGGATGCAATAAACACTGAAGATACCTCTTTCGGCAATCTTCTTGGGCGAATTTGTGCCCAAACAACTTCAAACTCATCGGGTACGGGGATTTCACATAACACAACGTTCATACTGTATTTAAGATAGAGAGCTACCCCTCCCCGCGTCTTTCTGTTCTGTGTTTTGAAAGAAGGGAGTATCCAGGCAATGCAAACATATTAGCCGGGGTATTGTCTTGGAACCATGTTTCACTAACAGTTATCACATCTGGTTGAATGTCGTGCACAGTGGCATAGAACTCATCAAATTTATTTGATAGTGCCTGTGCATTCATAGCATAAAACGAAGGGAGTGAGAATTGTCTGAATTGACTGTTAATTTGTTCTGTATTTACTTGTCTCAAATTCGACTGGCAAACGTTCCTCCGATCGTGTTTAACACTATGTGTAGTAATGCGAACAGATATCGGGCGTCTCACGTGTGCCCCTCCCCGACGGCCGTGACGACGATATCTTCTCGAGATACAGCATTCATTAATTGCACGTAACGTATTGTTATCCAAACTTATCACAGTAGCGTTCTTACGTAATGACAGCAACTCGTTTCTGTTGTAGTTAGACATGGTTGAATTGTTCGAGCTTTTTGTCCGACATAGCACTGAGTCATCTGTGTGGGTAACAACCCGTTGCTTTATAGTCGAGTCCCCATGAGACATTGTCGACAGAGTCTCGGCGACGAAATAGCTCAGAATATGGACTAATAAAATAACAGTCAGCGGCTTCCAAAAATACATGTTCGAAGTCATAAAAATCACAATATTGGTACAAACAGAAGTTCTAATGAATACTCACAAGTACCACTAATACAATGTCCACATGACACAGTGATCGGCAATGACAAACACGAAATATAGCTTAAAATCTATCTAAAAACGATGAGATATAACGCAGCTGGTTCAGCGTCATGAGCTCAGAAAGCTCTTCATAGAATACTTGGCCAAACACTGAACTGAAGCCTTTGCTATGACCAGAACAAATTTACTTTTTGTGGTGCAAACCCTGCAGTTGCCCACTGGTTATATATATCTTCCGTTGCTGCAACTATCAACAAACAGCATGTTGCGGAAATCAGACTCTAAAAAATGGACTACCACCACCCCCCCCCCCACCTTAATTTTTTTTTACTTTCATTTTTCTACTTTGATTCAAATTTTCAAAATAAATATTACAAACTAAGCATCAAATGCACAATATAATTCAACATGGCAATAACTATAATAACAAAATGATATAATTCCATAACATGCCACCCATAAACAAACAATCATAGTGCAAAATAACTGAGCAAGGTATGTATTAAAACCTGGTAGGTGCAAAACAAAATTTAAAGGGCAATCCAACCTTGATAATAAGATGATTTGTATAAAAGCAGAAAAATAAGAAAAACAGGATGGTGAAAGTTTGAAAGAAATCGGACAAGGACTAAGAAAGTTATGGATGTTTGAAAAATGAGATCACTACATCTATGCGAATCTCAAATTGGCAATTTGATGAGTCAATTGTGACATTTTTGTGGACAACTCTCCCATTTGTCGTACACAAAAATATCATTAATTTGCGGGTTTCTTCGAGGCGCTTTTACCCTCGGGGCAGTACTCAAAATATATTGGAGATAGCATAATGTTATAGGTCCTCATGAACGAAAGATCCTACTGAGTAATGCATTTTGAAAAAAAAGTGACATTTTAGTCATTTTGTGTGTTAGAGCGAATGGGGGAGTTGTCCACAGCTACATCACAGTGACATTACCTATTCGGCCAATTTGAAATTCCCATATGCATAGTGATTACAACTTTCAAAAATTCATAACTTTCTTATTGCTTGTCCGATTTCGTTCAAACTTTTACCAATCTGCTTCTCTGATTTTTCCTCTTTCTTTCAAAGCAACTTGCTATAAAGGTTGGATTTCCCTTTGATATTATATTAATTTTTTTTTTTATTTTGCAATGGTGCATGTCTGGACTTTTATCTTGCCGTTCATCCTTTATATATATATATATATACATACACATGTATCTCAAATGTACAGCTGGAGATTTCCTTGCCACTGTATATATTTTGTTTAGAATTTTCTGGGTGCCAGGGGCAGGATCATCTGTGGAATGGGAGTGCTTTATTTTCGCAGATCATCATCAAAAGAAAGAGAGGACCCTCTTTTAAAAGACTTGTACGGTTGTAAAGCAGATTGGGATTCAGCAGCTCCTAAGTAGACTATAGTTTTAGTCCACCTGGAGCACGATATCAAATTTTGTGAGGCATGATGCCGTCATAATGTCGGTAAATAGAACATCTGTTGTAGATAGACTAACATGTCTAATGTAATATTCGAATACCTTGTTCCCTTGTATTCGGTCCTCTATTGTACTCAAGGGGTAAGAGATATTATAGAGGTATATACTTCATCATGAAAATATATAATCAATGCATAGAGAGAATCTCTTCAACCAAGTCTATAAATCATGTTTGCACATCAGAAGGGGTAAGTAATGAGGTAACCCATATGTCTTCATAAGTCATACACAGGATTATACATGCCAGAACAAGATGATGAATATCATATAAACCTTTCGGTTTCATGGTAAGAAATGTTGCGTGTGCCCTCGTTCAATTTATGGTATCTGTCATGCAAATTGAAAGAGAATATCCATAACAAAGTCAGTCTATCTTGAACATGTTGAAGATGAATAGGACAGTGTTTGATTATCACATCATGAATTTAACCCCGCCAAATTTAACAATTAATGACTGCTTATTTCAGGATATCATTATGTCTAGAAATTCAGGATATTCGAATGAGTGTTATGCCAAGAGGTATCAGGAATAAGTGAATCAGTTTAACAAAACGACGAGAACTTCATGAGAGGCGATGTTTGCATTCCACGAGAACAATATCGGGCTCATTGTTTGTATCATTCCAGCCGATTGCATTCTGTTTTCAATAAAACGACACTACCGTATAACTCTTTTTCATCATTTTTATATTCCATGCACTCAGTACCTACATTTCAAAGAGCAGGCGCTTGACATCTCTATCATCTCTATTTGACTGGATTTGACAGATTTCATACATTTATTTAGATAAAAGGTATATGAGGAACATCAACATGCAGTGGAGCAAGCAACGTTTTCTCAAATGGAAGATATTTCTACTTGGTTTAATTTTGAATACGTGTACTCGATGGACGTCGTCTGAGAATAGTTTTTGTGAATATCAGTGGAAACAAGTCGAAGTACTAAATGGTCAGGATGTTTCTGTAAGGTTTCATCTGAAAGGTCCAATACTGGAAAGCAACACTGTAACTTGGATCACACCGTATGCTGCTGAGAGTATCAGATGTAATAGTTCTCTTCAGTGCACAAGTATCGAGTCTTCGATAAGTACACGTTATAAGTTGACTGAATTGTACCAAAACTACACCTTCGAAGTATTAATTAGATTTGCACAGGTGAAAAATTCTGGAAAACATTATATCATTATTTACGAGGGAGCAATTAGCATCTGTACGCCATTCCTACTGGATTTGACTGTTGTTGATAGCAGAAGCACTTGTACCACTTTGCTGGACAGAGAACGAGAAAAAATACAAATGTACTGTAAGTGGCTACAAGTCAGCAGCAGCGAACGCTCAAAACTCATGGTCGGAAACAACATGTTGTTTGAACACGCTATTCCAGCATGTCCAGACAAAACATTTGATGGTGATCTAAATTTGACCCATGAATTCAGTTTATATGTTGATATTGAGGTCATATCTCAAGAGGATTATGCTTGTGTAGTTTATAATGGAAGATTCATTTTGGATAAGTCTTGTACTTTTCCTAGATTACAACAGAAGGTAATTGATTACAGTCAATCCAATGGCTTCGTATTTGACTGTTGTGTGGGCAATGGGAGCACTTCACTCATGTGGTGGCACAATGCTAGTGGAGGATTGCTTCCAGTCAAAAGAACAGAAACCCACACTGCGACTAATGCCAATAAAATATTATTTGTTTGTCTTGAAGATAATAATGCCTCAAAAGCTACGGTCCAAAGTGTTGGAATTATAGCTTTGTCCGGTCCGCAAAATATGAACATCTTAGAGATAAATTATATAGGGTATAAACAACCAAACAGTTCGAATGACAAGCTACGATGTGAAAGCATGATGGTGAATGTTGCACCAACTAGTTTAACATCAACTAACAACGAGGATGCAACTCGAGGTACTGATCGACGTTTACTCAACTGTGAACTCAACCCAGTTGATGCT
The DNA here is from genome assembly GCA_025618425.1 of Heliocidaris tuberculata. NCBI lineage: Eukaryota > Metazoa > Echinodermata > Echinoidea > Camarodonta > Echinometridae > Heliocidaris > Heliocidaris tuberculata. Next base: position 30,125,445 of record CM046837.1, on the reverse strand, counting down.
GACGAAGGATCCAACAAGCAAAAAGCCTCTGGATAAATTACACAATATGCTGGTATCCACAACAGCAGCTGATGCAGCATTGGTCTTTGTTTTCAGCATTGGTATCATCTGTATCATATCATGCTTCTACAACTTGTGGGGAAAGATATATATCACGTGATACGACTTATGTCACCTAATAATTTGATGAGTTCATCTGCTGAGGAAGACACCATGAAGGATTCATGATCTCATGAGATGACGAGTTTCTCATCCCATCCATCTCGGCCTAGGATGGACGCTGATATCCAAGGGTCTGTCTCTGATTAGTGCTCACCAACGATGGACAGAAATAGTTCAGAGCAGGAGACGATGCAATCCAGCAATGAAGATCGAGGTAAACTCCAAACCCTCCTGGTACTTTGTGAAATAAAAGATTCGTTTCCATCCAAATGATTTTCTAATCTCAACATCTTTGCTGAAGGAGAGTGTACAGGAGTTACATGTGATGACAGACACGTTGGGCAGCACTTTGGAGATAATCTAAGGGGAGCAATCATTCAGTGGAAAATCTGGCTCTTGTTCTTTATTCAGAGAAAACAATGGCACCGTCCGGTGCTTTCTCTGTTTAGAGGAATTATAGCGCCACCAGTGACCAGAATGAGAATGCAGCCGTGAATAGAATTCGCGGGCATTTCCGATTGGCGCCGATCGGGCTATGAATCGGATCCCTCCGTAGGCAATGAATAGCCTCCACTGGGCAATGTTTTAGTCATTCTCCTTATGACGATCAGAGCATACTGATCGAAACGTCGAGAACCACAGAGCTCTTAGCGGAGCTCAGCAGCCCTTTTCAGGGCTCTTATTCCTTGAAAGAATTACATGGTGTAACCCTGAAAAACTAAACCCACAATTCAGTTTCTCCACCATGAAAGTGTCGCTGATACTTCACTAAATACCGGCTCTAAGGGGAGCAATCATTCAGCGGAAAATCTGGCTCTTGTTCTTTATTCAGAGAAAACAATGGCACCGTCCGGTGCTTTCTCTGTTTAGAGGAATTATAGCGCCACCAGTGACCAGAATGAGAATGCAGCCGTGAATAGAATTCGCGGGCATTTCCGATTGGCGCCAGTCAGGCTGTGAATTGGATCCCTCCGTAGGTAATAAATAGCCTCCACTGGGCAGTGTTCTAGTCATTCTCCTGATAAAGATGAGAGCATACTGATCGAAACGTCGAGAACCACAGAGCTCTTAGCGGAGCTCAGCAGCCCTTTTCAGGGCTCTTATTCCTTGAAAGAATTACATGGTGTAACCCTGAAAAACTAAACCTACAATCCAGTTTCTCCACCATGAAAGTGTCGCTGATACTTCACTAAATACCGGCTCTAAGGGGAGCAATCATTCAGCGGAAAATCTGGCTCTTGTTCTTTATTCAGAGAAAACAATGGCACCGTCCGGTGCTTTCTCTGTTTAGAGGAATTATAGCGCCACCAGTGACCAGAATGAGAATGCAGCCGTGAATAGAATTCGCGGGCATTTCCGATTGGCGCCAATCAGGCTGTGAATCGGATCCCTCCGTAGGCAATAAATAGCCTCCACTGGGCAATGTTTTAGTCATTCTCCTTATGACGATCAGAGCATACTGATCGAAACGTCGAGAACCACAGAGCTCTTAGCGGAGCTCAGCAGCCCTTTTCAGGGCTCTTATTCCTTGAAAGAATTACATGGTGTAACCCTGAAAAAACTAAACCTACAAGACTAACCAATACAACAAACCAACCTTCAGTGCTTTCAACCTTTCTCAGGCCTCTTCAGTTACCCGATGACCATGATTGGGGGGGGGGGGGGGGTCTTCTCGACTTTGAGTGGGGATAACAAGCACGACACGAACTGCAGCAAAGGTAGAATCAATGTATGCCCAACCAGATATGAGCCGGAAAACCATGAATATGAAGAAAACCTCCCAATCTCTCTCACAGCATGCACAGGTGTCACAATCTTCCCATCACACACCCGATAATGTGTGTAGTAATGGTCCAAGGCGTTTGCCAAAGCACCCTTTCTTCAAATGATCACTTATATTCGCCTGTACCAAAAAGTGACCATACGTATGGTAATGACAATGTAGCCCGCATTAACCATGAAACGAATCTACATGTGATCGAGATTTGTACATGAATGCATCCGTCGACAGATTTGAATAAATGAACACCACAAATGGATGGTATATACAATTTTATGTAACATAATATAAGAAAAGTCTTTCATGTAAAATTTTCTTTGGAATAACATCTGAAATGAGGTCGGCCATTCTTTATACACTCTAACTCTAACTAAAATGATAGATTATACCCTGGCAGCTGAAACATGCGATAACTGAATAAATATATATCTCATTCTTCTCTGATAAAATCAAGTATGATCACATAAACCATTTTTGATACATCATTTAACAACTTTTGCAAAGCAGTAGTGTCTTGACAGTCCTATTGAACAATTACAAATAAAGCCGGGTTCTGTTCTGAAATTAGAATTTTGTTGAATATTATTTCTACCTGATTATCTCAAGTACTAAAAGAAATTATTCGGGTAAAATTATGAAATTCAAGAAACACTGATATTAAATTTGCTATTAATGGTAAGTTGGGTGAAAAGGTATTTGATTATATCATTTTTTTTCAATGTAGACAAATGTGTCCTTGATATGCTATCGAAATCATAAATACACTTTAATGGCATATATTATATAAATAGCGCACGGGCTATCATGCACTATACTGGATTATGTGCACGACGAATACTAAATTATCCCGAGTGCAGTTTTGTTTCACCGAGGCCACATGCCAAGGTGAAATAGACCTGCACGAGGGATAAATTCGTATTTGGAGTTCACATAGTCCAGCAATAGTGCATAAATAGATAGTGCACTAATTGTTATAGTAAATAGACCCCTAGATCTATAACTGTTGTTGTGTATATTAGGCCCGGGCCCTAGGTCTGTAAATGTATAGTCTAGATCTAATGCTGATTTCCTAAGTCTACAAAAGTTGCTTATCTGAAAGAAAATGAACTCCAAATGTTAGTTCTCCAATGATGTGTAACACTCTGAACTCCCAGAACATGAAATTGAATGCTGAGAACGATGAAATTCCTTATTCAATTAATACGGGATTCCCGTGCAAAAATCAAAGTTATAGTACACGATCGTGCACTAATACTATAACAAAATTATTTGCACGTCACGTGATACGAATCTAACCTATCACAGCGCATATTACACAAACATTATTTACTATCATGTTATACATGACGTGGCTATTGCTTAAAAAGATATATAAAGAGCCGGGTAATATTGGAGCGCCTTGAGCACCTTACGTGGTCGATATGAGCGGTATGAAAGTACCCAATATCATTATTATTATTATTATTATTATTATTATTATTATTATTATTATTATTATTATTATTATTAATTATTATTATTATTATTATTATTATTATTATTATTAATATTATTATCATTATTATTATTATTATTAAATTATTATTACTACTACTACTAGCAGAAATTACCCTTGGCACCATGGGGGGGGGGGGGGATCTTCTCCTATGTACAGCCCAAGTACCCATTCACACTGAAATTCAAGTAGGGGATGAAATATTTGAACGACTGATTAATAGCAGACTTCTCTTTGAATATAGATAGGAGGTTCAATTTAATTAGCATCATGAGTAAAACTAGGGGAAGAACTTGAATATCATTACCGAGTGAAATCAAAATCTAACTATAGAATGGGAAAAAAATGTATTGTAACACTGTGTATTTAGTAAGCAGTCAAGAGGCAATTATTGTAATATAGAAATTTTATCATGTTATAGACAATAAATTATCATGGAATTCGCATATCGATACCATTTGCAAAACCATATCAAGAAATATTGGAGTCATTCATCAACTTAAGCATTTTCTTCCATTATCAACACTTCTGATGTTATATTGAACTCTCATCTTACCATATCTAAATTATGCCATTTTGGCATGGGGAAACGCAGCAAGATCCAGGTTAGATTAAATTTTACTCTTGCAGAAAAAGGTTTTGGGAATAATATGTAATACATCTTATGGAGCGCATACTGATATATGGTTTCTCCAAAATCGTATTCTCATAATTCATGACCTTTATCAATTTCAGCTGTACCAAATCATGTACAATCTTGATAGAAATAATATGCCATTCGTTTTGAAAAAAAAACTGTTTGCCAAAAATAGCACTTTACACAGGTACTACACCAGGCAAGCAAGCGATTATCATTTACCCAAAACTCGAACGGCTTTTGCCAGCAAAACTATATTTTTCAATGGTCCTAAATATTGGAACTCATTAGAACAGAATTTAAAACTTAGCCCTAACTTAAGTAGGTTCAAATATCTTGTGAAGAAACACTTGACTGACTTATACTGATGTAAATAATTCACTATGCTTATATTTATTTTTTTATTTTATTTTCATTCCATAATATTGTATTTATCTTTTTTTTAATAATAGTTGTATATACGTGTATATATAATATACTGATTTCCACTCTAAATCTCTTTTATTTCATTAATCGTATCCTGTAATGTTAGCTCAACTGTATAATGTACATAATTATGTTTTGTTTAGTAATTTTCTCCCTCTCATTCCAAACAGTTACTTTGATTAATTTAAACGAAAATCTTTTTTTTTTTTTTAAACATATATTATTATATCAGTATTCGATTACGGGGTCTACATCACACAAGCTAAGCTTTTTAGTAGATCCCTCTACATATCATTTTGTCACCTTTCTATGTCATATTCATGTATTCTCTGTTTTTGCAGTGTTTGTAATTTATACATATTGTTGTAATTTCATTGTAAATGTGAAATCTGAATAAATCAAATCAAATCAAATCAAATCAAATCAAATCATTACATGTATTAAGTCAAAAATAAATGTGTAAGTACATGTACCCTACAATGTACAACATGTTGCATTTGTTTGTAGTTCTTCAATGAAAGGTTGCTCAATCTTATATAGTGGAATGTTGAAAGAAGCGAGAAGTATAGTGGAATGTTTAAAGATGAGAGAGGAAGAGAGAGAGGGGGGGGGGGTACAGTGGGAAACAGTGGTGGGGAAAAGGAGTGAGAGAGAGGCAGAGGGGAAAATGAGAAAGAGAGACTCATAAACAGTGGGAAATGATAGAGAGAGAGATATATATAGACAGTTGGGAAAATGAGAGCGAGAGAAAAAATAGACATACAGGGGGATAGATGGATATTATAAAGAATACAGGAGAGAGAGAGAGAGAGAGAGAGAGGGGTTTTAGCTGTTGTGATGAAAAGTGATAAGATTTGTAGGGCTTCCACTGGCATGTTTAGGTTTCTGATATTTTTTTTTTCCTGTAAGGTTAAGTAGTTATGGATTGAAGGAATTGATAAAAATCTTAGAACATGTACTGAAAATGTATATCTTATGGAACTCTTCCATCTTTTAAACGTTATATGGGCATCTTTACTTATTAGAATACAATATTCAGTTTCATTCAAATAAATAACAATACTGACAGGTGTATGTTAGATTATGTCTTTTTTAAATTAGAAATGTAAAGCACAATGTAAAAAATATAAACACGTCAACTAAAGGCAAGATATGCTACAGTATACATGCTATACAGATGAAAAGATAATGATTTTGAGATGGCATGTTATTTAATGTAAAAAGAAAGGACTCTGTACGTCTGTTTTAGATACACTGTATTTGTTGTTTAAGCGATAAACCATTTTTACTCTGTTATATTCATGTCTATATTCTTAATAAACATTAATATATATATTATATATATATATATATATATATATATATATATATATATATATATATATATATATATATATATATATATATATATATTAATTTACAACAGGGTGTTCTAAAACACATGTCAAACAAAATATAAACGTGTCATTTGAAGGCAAGAAAAAGTGTACAGATAGGATCAGAATATATGAGATGGCATATTATGTGAAAACAAAAGACTATGAATTCGTATGTTCTAGATGCACTGCGAGACGAATCTAGATCGAGAGTCAGATCGACGACGTCGACATCGAAGCCGAAATAGAGCCGTTCCCGATGTCCGACGTGACTGAAATTCAGGTGCTAGTTGTACTTGTAGTTCTAGATTCAGGCGGGATGCGCCAGTAATTTCTGACTGTTCAACAATTTTCAGATTAGATCTAACGTTACATGCAGGGACCGCGGAGCGTTTCTGAAATGGGGTTGGGGGGGGGGGGGATGCTGATCTGATTTCACTCATTAATGACAATTTTCGAGCATTTTTTCCCGAGATTTTTTAACCCCCTCCCCCAGTTCCGCGGCCCATGACATGTACAAACATGCCATGGATTCACTGGACGGAAAGACACTGAATGGGCCGAGTGTAGATCTACGACGCGACGGTTCATTCATCAGCATAGCCTTAGGCGGCTTATTAAGCCCCAAAAGACGGTGGAAGCGTACCGTAAGTGAAATTTATGCCAATGTAATTTCGCTGAACCGAAAAAGGTCGAAAGGACTGGGAACTTCGAATTTTTACTCGGGGCCTGCCAAAGAAAGTTACAAATTGTTTAAAAAAAATTGAATAATACGACCAAAACACCACAAACAAATACTTTCTAAAAGTGCATTATAATTTTTTGCGGGGAGGCGTTTCTTTTGATCTCGCATTGTATATCATATTTTTATTGATGGGAAATGCCGCCTAAGAGTTTTAAAAGAAACATATTCTTTCACTGCAATAATATATTGATATGCTTCCATAAAAAGAGTGTCCATTCTTTCTTTTTTCCCCTTCTTTTTTTTTCAAATGGTCTAAAATTACGAAGATGAAAAAATCTTACGCGAATAGAAGAGTAAAAGAAAACTTTTTTTGAGTTTCCTTTAAAGAATAACCAAGCTCATTCAAGAAAACCTTCTACTAAAATACTCTTCAATTTTTTAAGCCGTTTAAAACCAATAAAGGTATTTACATAAGAACGCCCTGGATGATTACCCTTTTTTGAATAAATATTGTTGAAATGACCATTAGGAGGGGACAAACTACTGACATGAGCTGCATGGTGAGTGCATGCGTAAATTTCTAAATTATAGAAATTCGATTTAGCATAAGGTATTGAAAGGATAGTAGGGAAAAGGTGATTAGACTGAGAGGATGCAATTGATGAGAGTATGCAAATGAATATGGATGGCAAATTAACATGAAAAGAAAGGCTGCGGCATTGAAAATTAAAATCATGTGGGGTGCAGATTCGAAATAAATGGTTGTATTACTGGTTCTCGAAGATTTTCTTACAAGGCTATCAATCCACCGAAGTGTCAACTGGACATTTTTCTTTTCATTTATCCCTTTGTTATACATCTATTTCAAATGTACAGCTGGAAATTTTCTTGCCACTGTATATAATTTTTTGAAAATTTTATGGGTGCGAGGTGAAGGGTCATCGGTGGAAGGTGCGTGCTTTATTTTCGCAGTACGTCATCAAAAGAAAGAGAACACCCTCTTTTAAAAGGCATGTACGGTCAGGGGCGGCGCTACAGGGGGGGGCAGGGGGCGACTGCCCCCTATCATTTTTCAAGAGAGCAAAAAAAAAAAAAAGAGGAAGAAGGGGGAAAAAAGGAGAAAGAGAAAGGGAAATGGAGAAGAGAAGGCTCTAGGCCATGCAATTATGACATAACTGTTATAGATCTAGTCTTATTTTTTTTTATTTCAAGACCCTCGACGTGCGATGTTGCTATACGCGTCATTTTGCCCCCCCCCCCCTATATTTAAATACCCTGGCGCCGCCCCTGTGTACGGTTATAAGGCAGATTGGGATTCAGTAGCTCCTAAGTAGACTATTATAGTTTTGGTCCACCTGGGGTACGATACTGAAATCTGTGAGGCATGATGCCGTCAAAATGTCGGTATATAGAACATCTGTTGTAAATAGCCTAACATGCCTAATGTAATATTCGGATACCTTGTGCCCTTGTATTCGGTCTTCCTTGTACTCAAGAGGTAAGAGAGGTTTATTCTTCATCATGAAAATATATAATCAATGAATAGAGAGAATCTCTTCAACCAAGTCTATAAATCATGTTTGCACATCAGAAGAGGTAAGTAGTGAGGTAATCCATATGTCTTCATAAGTTATACACAAGATTATACATGCCAGAACAAGATGATGAATATCATATAAACCTCTCGGTTTCACGGTAAGAAATCTTGCGTGTGCCCTCATTCAGTTTATGGTATCTGTCATGTAAATGGAAAGAGAATATCCATAACAAAGTCAGTCTATCTTGAACATGTTGAAGATAAATAGGACGTGTTTGATTATCACATCATACGTTTAACCCCGCCTAGTTTAAAAATTAATGAGTGCGTTTGTCAGGATATCACTATGTCTCGAAATTATCGAAATGCCAAGAGGTATCAGTAATAAGTGAATCGGTTTTACAAAACGACGAAAACTTCATGAGAGGAGATGTTTGCATTCCATGAGAGTTTTCAACAATATCGGGCTCATTTTTTGTATCATTCCAACCGACTGCTTTCCGTTTTTGAAACGGCACTACAGTATAACTCATCATTATTTTTTATGTTCCCTGCTCTCAGTACATACATTCCAAAGAACAGGCGTTTGACATTCTCTATCATCTCTGTCTGACTGGATTTGACAGTGTTCATACATTTATTTAGATAAAAAGTATATGCGGAACATCAACATGCAGTGGAGTAAGCAACGTCTTCTCAAATGGAAGGTATTTTTACTTGTTTTAATTTTGAAAACGTGTACTCGATGGACGTCGTCTGAGAATAGTTTGTGTGAATACCAATGGAAATCAGTCAAAGTATTGAACGGTGAGGATGTTTCTGTAATGTTTCACCTGAAAGGTCCAATACTGGAAAACCGCACAGTTACGTGGATCGCATCGCGTGCTGCTAGGAGTATGAACTGTAATAGTTCTCTCCAATGTACAAGTAACGAGTCGTCTATCAGCACACGTTATAAGTTGACTGAATTGTACCAAAACTACACATTTGAAGTACTGATTAGGTTTGCACAAAATGAAGATTCTGGACAACACTTCATCGTTATTTATGAGGGAGCAGAGAGCATCTGTACAGCATTGGCACTGCATTTGACGGTTGTTAGGAGTGAAAGCATTATTTTGTAGCATATGGCTTGACAGACAAAGAGAAAATTTTCATCTGTCTTGTAGGTGGGTACAGGTCAGCAATAGCGAACACGCAAAACTCATTGTCGGAAATAACTTGTTGCTTGAACACGGTATTCCAGACAAAACATTTGATGGTGATCTAAATTTGACCCACGAATTCAGTTTATATGTTGATATTGAGGACATATCTGATGATGATTATGCTTGTGTAGTTTATAATGGAAAATTCATTTTGGATAAGTCCTGTACTTTTCCTAGATTTCAACAGAAGGTAATTGATTACAGTCAATCCGATGGATTCGCATATAACTGTTGTGTGGGCAATGAGAGCACTTCACTCATGTGGTGGCACAATGCTAGTGGAGGATTGCTTCCAGTCAAAAGAACAGAAAAGCATACTGCCACTAATGCCCATAAAATATTATTTATTTGTATTGAAGATAGTAATGCCTCAAAAGCTATGGTCCAAAGTGTTGGAATTATAGCTTTGTCCGGTCCGGAAAATAACAACATCTTAACGAATACATTTTCTGAGGGGGATAAACAACCAAACAATTCGACTGAGAAGCTACGGTGTGAAAGCATCAGGGTGAATATTACACCAACTAGTTTAACACCAACTAACAAAGAGGGGAAAACTCGGGAAACTGACGTTTCCTCAACTACGAACTCTATCCAATCGCTGCCGACGACGCATCCAACTAGCAAAAAGCCTCTTGATAAATTACACATCATGCTGATATCCACGACGGCTGTTGCGTCACTGGCCTTTGTTTTCAGCATTGGTATCATCTTTGTCGTATTATGCTACTACAACTTTGTGCAAAAAGATAAATATCACGTGAGGCGACTTATGTCACCTGGTCCTTTGATGAGTTCATCTGCAGAGGAAGACACCGGAGAGGATTTACGATCTCATGAGATGACGAGTTTCTCCTCCCACCCATCTCGGCCTAGCATGGATACTGATGTCCACGGGTCTGTCTTTGATCAGCGCTCACCAACATTGGACAGCAGTGGTTCAGATCAGGAGACGATGCAGTCCAGCAATGAAGATGGAGGGAAACCTCAAACCCTACCAGTACTTTGTGGCACGGAAGATTCATTTCCTTCCAACAGCATGCCTAATCTCACTATCTTTGCTGTAGGAGGGATTACAGGAGATACATGTGGTGAAAAACACGTTGGACAGCACTTTGGAGATAATCCACTTTCGATGACGCCGCCTCTGGACAACGCGTATTCCTCAGTGGAAGATGGAAAGGGCACTACCAGATTCACCAATACAACAGACCAACCTTCAATGCTTTCGACCTTTCTAAGGCCACTGCAATCATCCGATGACCATGATGGAGCTCGTCACCTTAGCAACAAGATCAGTAAATCATCTTCCTCAACGGATAAACCACAGACTTCGAGTGGGCATACGGTGACACAAAGCACGACACGAACTGCAGCAGAGATAGAAACAATGTATGCGCAACCAGATAAGAGCCGGAAAACCAGGAATATGAGGAGTACCTCCCAATCTCTCTCACAGGTGTCACAGTCTTCCCATCACACGCCCGATGATATGTGTGATGATGGTCCAAGTGATCCTTTAGAAGGCGTTTGCCAAAGCACCCTTTCTTCAAACAAGCACTTATATTCGCCTGTTCCAACCAATGACCATATGTATGGTAATGACAATATAGCCCGTAATAACGAAGCTACATATGATAGGGATTGGTACATGAATGCATCCGTCCACAGATTTGAATAAATGAACACCACAATTTTATGTAGATCAAAAAAATTGTTTGTCATATAAACTTTTTCTTCCAAAGAACATCCGCAACCAGGTCGGCTAATCTTTATACACTATTTCTTTAAATAAAATGATAAATACTACCCTTGCTTCTAAAACATGAGATTCATTGATGAATAATCATTGGAATCTACTTTGATAAGATCGACTATGGTGTATATGGAATTGATAGTGCTGTTTCCATTTTGAGGTCACATCATTTAACAACGTTGGTAATCAAGTATTAAATATCTTCACAATCCTAGTTAACAGTTACAAATAATGCCGGTTTCTGTGACTATTTTGAAATTGGAAGTGAATTTTTAAAAAAATATTTTATGAAATTTATGATACACTGGTCTCAAATTTTCCATTAAAGGTAAGTTACGTGAAGAGGTATTAATCAAATGCGGAAATACATTTTGAAATGTAGAGGTATCCTTGATATCCGATCGAAATCATGAACCAACAGTTGGAAATAAAGAAAAATTCCGAAGGGTTGTTATGATGAAAAAGATCCTGTCAATGATGAGGAATATTCGAAATATCGATCAGAAGAGGGGTAATTATTAACAGTTAAAACTTTTTAAAAGAATCCATCATGAGCCAGAAGAAAAAAAATCGATACTGATCATTTCTCATTAGTTTTTTTTTTTTCTCGTTTAAAGTAAAAATTGATATTTAGAATACAATAATAAAATACACAAGAAACATAAATGAATGGAAATTTGCCATTCATAAGTATTAAAGTATATATGTATTTTGTAAATATTCATCTGTTAAAGAACTTAGATTAAGCACAATACCTACTTAGGAGAGGTTTTTTTTCCCTGAAGGTTAAAGTATTTATCATTTACATGTAAGTGAACGATGGTTTGAACTTATGGGAAGTGAATATATAAACAACCCTTTAAAAAAAGTCATTATTCTTAATAATCATAAACCAGTACCAACTGTATTTTGATCCCCTATAAACTAAATAGGTCTGGAACATATAAGCAATATTACCTAGTTTCTAACAGTGGGGGTAAGAGCCACATAAAGTCCTTGTACTTTATAAGCGGCATGCACTACTCCATTCTCATATTAGCACTTCAACTGAGGTGCAGTAGGCCTTTTACTCAAGTTGGACAGAAGATTATTGCGTCTAAAAATTTAGGGTAACAATTTAAACATAATCGTATATAGCTGTACAGTTTGCACATTAAGTCTCTCTCGATGCTGATATGAACGCTGTATATCCCTTCGTTCTAACACTAATTATAAAAAACACACACACAGATAATCAAAAATATTTCACAAACTGATGGCATTTCTTTTTGTAATAAAGTTGTAATTATAGTTATATAATATTGACTGGCCTTGAGGGGGATATCGAATATGTTGCCCGCAACAGAATCATATTGCCCCGAGTCGAAGACGAGGGCAATATGGTTCTTTTAAGGGCAACATTTTCGATATTCCCCGAAATTAGAGCCAGCCAATATTATTATTATTACCTATATCATGTATATGCATATTTTGTAGCAATTACAAACACGTCTGTTTGCCTGTCAGTCCCTCTGATTTCAGGTAATTCATACAGGTATGTAATTTTGGGAAAGCAATTGTGATGTAAATTGTTACCGCGCGTATCCATTGTTTAAGCCTTTGTACACTTTAACGCGTACAAAGGCTTAAACAATGGAAATGCGCGGTAACAATGAAAGGGTGGAATATGGCAAAATGTTGCCCTCTTTTTTAGTACATTGGTCTATGGGGAAAACCCGGAAGAGGGCAATATGGCAAATATTGCCCGCTGCGGTTACGGATTGGGAGTAGCGCGCAAAATACGGCTTTTTATTTTGCAGCTAAAATGCCCTGTATAGGTAATAATTATATAATATTGAATGGCCTTGAGTGGGATACAAGGATATATCGCACGAGCTATGAACATATTTCACGAGTCGGCACGACGAGTGAAATATTTTCAAAGCGAGTACGATATACTCTTGTGTCCCACGAAAGAAAAGCCATTCAATATTATTATTATTAATTGCATGATACCTAGTTCCTTAATTTTCACCATTACATGTCTTTGTGTTTTTGTATTGACTTCGACATAAAACAAAGGTAGAGAAACATTTTTGTCCTTACCCAAGCATCTTGCAAGAGCTGCGCGCATACATCCATTGTCTTAACCTTTGCGTATTTAAGCGCGTATTCACTTTTTTACGCTTCACGCGCACCCCAAACCATGAGATATGAAGATATATTGCACGGTCATCCGGGTGCTTTTACACAAACCATGAGATATTGTTTTAAAATTGCACGGTCATCCGGGTACTTTTGCGCAAACCATGAGATATGCCAATTTTGCTGGACGCCTGAAAACCCTTCATACAAATAATAATATGCATTAGTGTATGGAATGTTTTATGTGAGAGGGGAAAAGAGTATGGTTCTAGTTGTCATGGTTGTATCAATATTGAAGTTGTTATCAGTTGAGGAAGAGGTTCCAATAATGAAAGGATTTGTGAGACGATATAAGCTATTAACTTTGTTGACACATCCTTCGCGATGATAAATTCGCTCGCTATCCAGTTTCGGTAGACGGATCGTTTCTGGAGATGGACCATTTACGAAAGTGCACTTTAAAATTTCTCAGTAGAAAAAGATCGTTCCTTTATAAAGACTTAATCTGTAGTGAGACATAATCACAGCTATTTGCGTGAATGTGAATATGCATTAATAGCGGCCTTCATAGTTTGGGCGTGTCTCCCATATTACGTATAGATATTTCAAACTATGTGAATATGTGAGAGGAATAACGATCTACGATGGGAAAGGTGAAATGATTATCATGAAGGTAGTTATTCCGTCATTTGGTTGTGTATAAAGGTTTGCAATGTAACTACGTTGTCATAGCAGAAAATAACGTTTCATATTTATATTTGATTAAGCTTATTTTATCAAAGTTTGAAATATATGGATAGAGAAATAGTGTAGTAAACTGTTGATAATCTTACTAATGGTGTCAAACACAAGTATGAAAGCATTTTGTGGGAATGTGTTAACACTGTTTTCTGTTTCTTATCATAATGAGCTTAGCTATGATGAATAAATCGGGAATACCGTATTCTTATTAATATTTCATGTGTCGTTCCTTTCCATTCATTTCTTCTCCTAATTATAAATATTAGTAGAATTCCCCAACCCAGGAAATCAACACCCATCTCAGCAAGTACATAAAATACAAACGAATTTGATTTTATAACTGGACAGGTATGAACAAGCATTTTAAAAGATGATGCTTTGGCTTTGGAAAATCGTTCAGTGCCCTTACAATAGACCAGTTCAAAAAAATATTCGAATGGAGCATGTTAAATGAATGCATCTAAAATAATTATTACGGACACTCATAACATGATTATTTCATTTTCTGATATAGCAGGAAATAATGACTGTATACTCTGCATTCTGAATTTGGTTTGAGGGAAACACAATTTCTCCTATTGGTGAATTATTCAAATGCAGCGGTTCTTCACTAGGGTTTGGAGGGTAGAAACCTGCATGAATTCGAATACAGTCGTGATCCGAAACCAGCTCAACCATACAATATTGTGCTTCGTAATTATTATCATCGTCGCATATATTCCCCTTCGTTTCACTCACGAACATAAGCTATTTGTCCTTACGAAGGGAGTGGTTGACTTTATTGCTCGGTCTTAACTTTTGCCACAATTATTAGATATTAAATCAGGGCGAAAGAGGTTATTTGCAGCTTAAAATAATAATAATAATATAGACACTTATAACGCACAAACAAATCCACCCGAAAAGGATGCTCAAGGCGCTTACAATCAAACTAAGATTAAATAAATATACACTAATAATGCTTACAATACAATGTTCAAGGGAAAATATTTGTCATAAGACTTTATTAGCTTAAAGGAGGATGCGAATGTAAAATGAATGATTGATTATGTTATAATACCAATTGAAATGGTATTACACTGTAAAAAAATAACTGTAAAACTATACAGGTTTTGTAGCCCTTGAAATTACAAGTTATTGCCGTTATTTCAATTTTACAGTCTTTTCTTGTAAAACAACAGCAAGTTCGTTAGTTTACCAGAAATCAGCATACGTTTACATGATTTTATTGTAAATATATGCTGATTTCCGGTTTAAAAAAATGTGGACAAACGGGCATTCCCGGCATCCTGACTGCCAAGAAATTCCCGTGAAAAAACGGCATTTTTAAAATTTTTTTTTTTTTTTTACAGTGTACCACATACAATAGTAAGGTCTGCTCTAGCGCGCAACGACGCATTCCCTTTTTAAGTTGAGTGCAATAAAGAAGCGATAAATCATTATCTAAATGATGACAAATATGCTATCTCAGAACCTCCTAAGATCATTAATCATCGGGCAGTAGTAACAGAGGGAAACAGGCAAGGATCCTTATATAGTGTAACCGATCAAACTGATTTATAATTTTAAACGTTCGGTTTTAAGACAAATTGTAGAGCTATAGGGCCTAACATCAATCATACCCATTGAAATGGTAAAGCAAATATATTCCAGTTTCCTCTTGCCCTTGCAAGATGAGTGTTTGTTATTCACATTCGAAAGGTAACTCCGCCTATCCTGAATATTAATTGGTTTTGTCTGAGGAGCTTTATAGACTGACTTCTTGACCACGTCGCAGACATAAACTATAGTACAACAATACATTAAATATTCGTTTCATCAGAACGAGGGACTAATTCATATTGTATTTCATTGCTATATAGGTTTTATTTGTGAATATCTTTTCCTTTATCGCAACTCATATCAACGCAAGTGCCACAACCGTTAGTGGGTAACATTTTACTACTGGACAATCCTAACTGGCATTTCCAGAGTTTGATTACGCATAACGCAAATCTCAATCATCATTGTCTGCACTGTCATGCACTGGACAGTTGTATTACAAGCCTTAAAATCTAATTTGTCGTACAAAAATCCAAACTGCGTGGAAAAATTAATGGGTTCGCCGATGAAGGGCACGTTAAACCTGCATTATGACACAGCAGACCCCCCCCCCTCCACACACACACACATGCACGCACTCTTTCTCTCTCTCTCTCTCTCTCTCTCTCTCTCTCTTTGAGTGGCACAGTTAACAAGAATAGCATTTGCCACTGTTAGATCAGTAATTACAGGATTACATTGAAATTTTCCACATCAATTTCCTGTTGAATCTCTCGGGTCAAGACCGTCTCCAATCCCCTCACACAGCAATCAACAACAGATTTACACCACCATCAGTAAAGCGAAGGGGCGGATGAGTACACGAGGGCGCTGATAAAGTTGCGAAAACTTATGTTCAGTCACCAGCTAGGGAATATTTGTGACCTTGAGTTTGAGCTGCTGTTCTCAACGAATCCCACCGCAGATGGCGTGCATCTAAACCCACATCGTGCGACGTTTGATTCAGGGGCACTATGATGACACGGCAGACTACCTCATTAAAAAAAAAAAAAAATTTCTTCAAAATATTTTATTAGAAATTTCATTCAAAATAGATCATTACATAAAATAAATGTAAATAATTTCAAACAAATACAAATCTTCATTTCGTTTTCATACCAGCATAGTGTTAAATCATTCA
Source organism: Heliocidaris tuberculata (assembly GCA_025618425.1). NCBI lineage: Eukaryota > Metazoa > Echinodermata > Echinoidea > Camarodonta > Echinometridae > Heliocidaris > Heliocidaris tuberculata. The sequence continues at coordinate 30,108,796 of CM046837.1, read as the reverse complement.
CAAGACAAGCATGGAAGAATGTTGGAATGAAATCACTAAGTAAATAATATATTGACAAACACTAACGTACGCCCTATACCCCCTCCCTATGTCCCACAATGTATAATATTCAATGTAAATAATCTTCCATTAAAAATATGTTAATGTTCTTTTCTTTTTTGTTATTTTCTTAGTTCATATAAAGATCTCCTTTAAATGAATAAAGGGGTAAACAAAAATGTATGTATGTATAATTAAATGAAATACAATTCTTCATTTTATATTCATATCATAAATAATAAGATGTGCATTTAACAGTTTACCCAAGAGAAGGGTAAAATGATCATTCATGAAAAGTAACATAATGCATATTTTTATATAAACCCTTTATCGGTATACCTTGTTACCACTTTCACTACTTAACCCCCCCCCCCCCCCCTTCTCAACATTCACATTCACACTCACAAACATCCAACAAACATACCAAGATTTACACACACACACACACGACACTAGACACATCATACCTGCTCACATTCACATCCTTATTCACTTTCAGTTCTTCCCATTTCTGTAAGTGTAAATGTAACTTCCCTGCCTTCGTTGCTAGATTTTTTTCTTCCTCTATACAATCAGCTATATATTTTTGTATTTTCGCAGATGAAGGAACCTGGCCTTGAGCCTTAGAATGGAAAATTGCATATTTAATAAACATGACCAAAGAATTTACACATTTATTTCTATTTGAATTACCAGGTAATCCCATGAATATATCCCCCCAATTCCTATCTTTTAATTCAGCCAAGCCAAAATATTCAATACAAAATTGCCATAACGGTTTCACTTTCGCACAGTTCAGAAAATTATGAAAGTAGGACTCAATCTCCTTGTAACAAAATGAGCAATAACTGTCCCTCACAAACCCAAACCTCATCAAATGTTCTTTTGTACATATAGCTCCATGTAAAACTATAAATTGAAATTCCCTTTGTTTTCTAATGAGAGTTGTGTTCCTTGCTCGGATAAAAAAGTACATATTTCTTTATTTGTAAAGTTGAAATTGCTGTGACCATCATTTAATGTTAAGTTATACGATTCACGTAAATTGTTGATAAAACAGTTATAAATAGTTCTAGATTTAACTACCTGAAAAGTTGTTTCCTGCCCAGCAATATTCATCTTTATATTAAAGTCAACAAAATCAATTTTCATAAATTTGACCGAAGGAGTAGCATTTTTCCAACTAGTTGGTATATGGCATGAGCAATATCAATTATCTGGAGCAATTGATTTGCATTAATCCCAAGATTTTGAAAATAAACCACAGGCTTTGTATGCCCATAGTCAAAAATGTGATTTACAGTGCGTATTCCTTTATTAAATAGATCAATATCACAGATCATTTTACCTCTTATGCAATTATGATTATTAAATATAACCGGATTAACCTCCCCTTCAGAGTATCTATATTTCTTCATATCATGCCAAGCCTTCAGCATTTCTGAATAAAATTGTGGTATTTTTAATGTTAATTTAGAAGTGTCAAAGTCGCATAAGAACAGAATCTCCCACCAACTGTTCTGAAACAAAAGTCAAAATACAATTTCCATCCAGCATCACTTTCTCCATATAATAAATGTTTCAGCCACATCAAACGCTGTGCCTTTACAAACAATTTGAAATTCATATTTCTTAACCCTCCATGCGAGTAGTCCTGATACATTGTACTTCTTTTTATGCGGTCTTTACTTGACCACAAAAATTCAAAAGTATTTTTTTCCACCTCAGCAAACAACCACTGCGGAACCACTATAAGTGACGAGACATAATTTAATTTTGACAATGCATATGTTTTTAACAAGTTTATTTTACCCATAAGTGTGAGATCCCTTTGTTTCCACCATCCCAAGATTCTTTTGATTTTACTAAGTATTTCTTTGAAATTCAAATCTTCTTTTATAATCACATTCATAGAAAAATAAACACCTAAAATTTTAATTTGCTGGACTAATTTTCCGAATAAGGGAATTTGGGGTCTATCACTATCTTTGCCAATCCAAAAAAGTTCGTTTTCCCTTTATTCACCTTAAGACCACTTACTTTCTCGAATTCTTCAAAAAGATATTGAAGCCGTTTTAAAGAATTTGTATTTTTCATAAACAGGGATATATCATCTGCATATAATATTTGTTTATTTTCATGTTTTCCAAACTGAACTCCTTCAATGGTAATGTCTCTCCTTATTGCCAAAGCAAGTGTTTCTATACAAAGCAAAAACAAATATGGGGAAAGGGGATCCCCCTGTCTTACTCCTCGCTTTATGTTGAAATAACCAGTGGAATACCCCCCCCCCCCCCATTCATAATACAACTGGTAATATCTGTGTATAATACACGAACCCACGAACAAAATGATTGACCAAATCCAAATAATTTAAGAACCTATAGTATAATCATACAATTTGTTCAAATTGGATTTTCTAAGCATCTGATTTCCTCTTCTACTTTTTCAAGTTCAAGTTTCCTGAGTTTTGCTTTTTTCTTTGTATAACTATTAATAAACTCTCTCATTTTCATTTTAAGAAAATCCCACAACAATAATTTATCTATTATTTTAGGAATCCACTCATTTTTTAATTCGACTACTTTATCTCTAAATACACTCACAAATTCTTGATCTGCGCACAAGCTATTATTAAATTTCCAGTAAGAGTTACCGAAGTGGGGCGTGTTTACAAGGCTCCTTAACTGAAGCAGAACACCAGAATGATCTGGTGTGATGGATGTCAAAATATCACAACAATTAACAGAATTTTGTAAGATAGACGAACCAAACCAGTAGTCTAACCGACTTAGGACAACGGGCCACTTTTGTCTAAATGTAAATTGTTTCTTATCTGGATTCCTCTTTCTCCATATATCTTCTAAACCATATTTATCCATAAGGCCTTCAAATTTATCACTAAATCTATTTTTAGAAAAGTTCCTTGGTCCCATATAATCCAATTTTCCGGCAATTATTATATTAAAATCTCCTCCTAAAAGAAGTATATCTCCAGCGCTATAAAGCTTCGAAATATGGTTATCCAGTTCTTCTAAAAATTCAGTTTGCATCTTTTCTTTATCTCTCGTGGGAAAATAGCAATTAACTAAAAGAAGCTTGGATCGTTGAAATTCTAGTTTCATAACAATGTATCTTCCATTTTCATCTATAACAACATTTTCAATTTTCAGATTTAAGTTTGGAGAAATCAATACTAAAACACCTTTACTGTGGTTTGTCCCATGACTTAACAAGATTGGACCATTCCATTCTGATTTCCATTTTTCTTCTACCTCTTCCGTGCTGTAAGTTTCTTGTAAAAATGCAATGTTACTATCTTTATTTATACAAAATTCAAAAATGTTTATCCTTTTAGTCTTATCTCTTAGTCCTCTCACATTTAGAGTGAGTAGAGTAAAATATGACCTCCTATCCATATCTTTTTGTCATATCCCCAAAATGCAAATGAACATCGACGAGTAACAGATCCGAATGTGAACAGGCATCACAACACACCAGCCAAACAAAACCGCACCAAACATTACACTCCCGTTCACACCAAACACTCCATAGATTCACCGAACACACATAACGCTGTACATATACACAATTATTCACACCACAGTATCCACCATGCAACTAGCACACCTAACATAACACCTTACAGCCTGAACCCAATGGAACTCCCTTCTGTTTAATACTTAACAAAACCGTTAGGAAATATCTAAACCTAATTGGTGAATAACACAATTTCCCTTTCTTGAAAATATAAAAAAATTATCAAAAAGTGCTTCCAGCTCGTCTGAGCCATGATTGCACCAAAATTATTACATGTAAATCCACTATCACAATACCCAATCATCCATAACCTGAGAAGTTACACTTTTTTTCCTTTAATTTGAAATCCCCCCCCCCCCCACCCCTCCAAGCAAGCCTAAACGGTTTACATCCTGTTCAATGCGCCTTACTCAAATTCGAATAATCATCAATAATATTACAGTACTAGCATTCAAAATGGTGTTTGGTAAATTGTATGCAACCTCCCTTTGGTACATTGTATATGCAACACGTTTCTTACGTTATCAATAAAGAAAAGATATGAGAGAAAGAAAATATAACAATAAGCTTAAATTCGTCTGTACAGTATCCAATGCACCTTGATGAAATCACACACAAAAGGGGGTAAATAACTCTATCTTCAGATACATTTTCTTTTACTCCCTCCTTCCAAATCTTGCTCCTGTCATGACACTATATTGTTATGATTCTTGTTTTACATTGCATGAAACACCTTTCCTATATTATGTATGCTGTTATTGTGAGAGGGAAATAAAGAAAGAAAAAAAAAAAAAACATGGTTTGTATCATAATCATTATGCTTGATTAGAGCAGAATCATGATTAATCCATGTACCACTGTCATTGCACCTTGATTAGATGCACATTTAAAAAAAAAAAAAAAAAATATATATATATATTATTAACCCACATAGTCAATAACCCTCATACCCCCCCCCCCCCACACACACTCTCTCTCTCTCTCTCTCTCTCGTTGAATGGCAGAGTCAAGAAGAATAGCATTTGGCACTGTTAGATTAGTAATTACAGGATTACATTGGTATTTTCTTCCTCAATTTCCTGTCAAATCTCTCGGGTCAAGACTGTTTCCAATCCCCTCACACGGCAATCAACAAAAGATTTACACCACCACCAATTAAGCGAAGGGGCGGAGGCAGTGGCGTAGATACGAACACACTTTCTATTGTTAGGGGGGGGGGGATGATGAATAGATGATCCCCCCACTAACAATGGATAATTATGCGTGTCTACGCCCGTGTGCGGAGGAGTACAAGAGGGTGCTAATTAAGTTGCGAAAACTTGTGTCCAGTCACGAGCTAGGGAATATTTGTGATCGTGAGTTTGGGCTGCTGTTCTCAACGAATCCCACGGAAAGATGACGTGCATTTAAACCCACAGCGTGCAGTGCTTGATTCAGGCCTGGGGCACTGACTCCCCAAACTTTTCGATGTTATCTCATTCTTTATGAAAGGAATCTTCATATGAACCCGTAGACTTATACCACGGAAATATTTTCATAAATGGAATGCATACAATGTTTATTTATTTATGAGTCCACCCATTTAATGAAATAGTACTGATATAACTCCCTATAGTACTTTTACCGTTAAAAAAAAAAAAAAATAAATACGATACTTTCCAAGAGAATTGACATAAAACGTCAGAAAACTGGTGGGCAATCAATTATTACTTTGATTTTGAATTGCTGAGAATAAAAGTAATCTGACAGCTAAACAACGACGAACTAAAAAGTTTCCTATGCATATTTTAGATAAACTTTCGATAATCGTTCGTATGGTTACTTTCAATTGTTTTAAGGCTAGATAAATTTTCAGCTACTGTGAAACCTTAGTTTTCCCCCTTTTTTGTGTTCTTGTGTAAAGTCTCAAACTTAAGAGGAGAAATGAATTTAGATCCCTGGTCCTTATCTACATTACATCATGTTTTTAAATGTTTTTATCTAATGTATTTTATTTGTTGTTATTTTTTATGGCGTCTGAAATTTGCCCCATCCAAAGCATGAACAGGACCAGACTCCATTTCCTTTGAAATTTCATTCTTGATAATGCCGCACACGGGTTTTGAAATGTGTTCAACAGTTGCTCTAAATTCACGACATTCAATTTTAACATAACGCTGTTCCATTTCAATATTATCTTTTCAAAGGTGGTAATTGTTATAACTGTATTTTGTATTTGCATTTTGTTGGAAATGAAAAAAAGAAAAATTTAGGAAATATGAAAATATCAACCCATTGACTACGGAATTCTCAAATTGCCATAGGATAAATACAGGGACCACCCGGTTCCAGTAGCCAACGGGTTAAATATGAAATTTATTGCGGGTTTCGTTAGCCGAAAGCTTGTGACTATTCAACAAAATTGGCATCACTTCCTCTTCCTCAGGTAGTATTATTTAGGGATTATGTGCGGAAAGTTTCCTCATTATCTCTTTTAAAGTCATTTAGAAACATTTCCACCATTTTAGTTTTTAAAGTGCAGTTTTCAAGAAAATATAGACGTTAATGAGTAAAAGAGACAAAAGGGACCCTTTGCTTCTCAAACGCCGGTGCGATACAAAGTACACCGATATGGCCATTCTGCGACGTTTAAAGACTGAACCAATGACTTAAAGCCGCAGGTTGAACACGCAGTGTACCTAGTTGGGCAATTGCTTTGCATTACATAATATTATGATACTAACTGCACGTCCCCATAAGCTGAAACTCATTCCACGTAATGGGTTTGGGATGCCTATCTTTAATCATAAATATTTTGACATCCATTTGAGTGACTGGCTTCTAAAATGCAAAAGCTTTCTATAACTGTACAATGTTTGCATTTATTAATTCAGAAAATACCATATTGGATGATAATCTTTGTATTTGTCAGCAAACAACACTAAAATAGTTGCTAATAACTTGCATAACGAATTGGATTTCGAGTAACAAGTATACCGGAATTACGAGGGATTTGAAAGAAAATATAAAGACAGTTCCTGTAATATGTTGTGTAAGAAAGGGATTTACTTGGGTGCCCAAGAAAAGACATGAAAAACATTTTTTTTTTTTTTTTAATTATATGTTCAATTTTTTGGATGTTGAACTCAGCAGCTTCAGCATGGAAGTCGTTGCTAGTTGCGACATTATTATTCATAAGGCTGATGGGCTGAACTTATTTTACATAAGAAGATATACTAAGACAGATGCGGAGGCAGGGGAGAGGGGTGGGGGGGGGGGGGTGTCACTGTAACAGTCATTTCCCAAAGCATGCATACATCAATTCAGCGTGCCCTCACCGTGTTGCAAAATTCTGGATCATCAGCTGCTGAGGTCAGAAATAAATAGTTACAAAGGACGGGACATCTTGACTAATTCATAATAATAGAAGACAGCAAAAAGAAAACACGAAGAGGAAGCCCAAACGATCACTTTTGGAAAAGGGCATGTTGCTAAATCTATTAAAACCGAAGAAAAACAAATAATAAATTCGGGATCTGACTTATAAATTATCAATTTATCTTAAAAAACATGGTAAATCAAACATTTTCAGCAGTTAGGGCTATAATTCATGTCTTCATGACACTTTCGACATGATTTGATTATATTAGATTAAATTAGAGTATCGGATCAAAGATGAAATCACAACTCACATGATACTCATTGGGCCTCTTTGCCAACAGAAACATAACACTTCTCACTGCTTCCTATTACTTTTTATGATTAATCAACAGGCCTTATAGGGAAAGGTATTAACAAATATAAGCTATGAATATATTTGTTTTAAATACATATCCATATTGATACACATATACACATTCTTAAAGGAAGAAAGCAGTTTGATGCAACTATTGGTTTTATAATTAGACGTTTCTCATTATTCATTGTGAACATAAATCGAACTCCTCGTAACAACTACAAAAATATCCCATTAAGAAAACACATCTGTCTGTAATTCCTAACACGTGACTTCGGTTATCCCTGATATAATTTACGGGAATTTTAAATAGTTTTGATGTCATTCTCCCAATGATGCTACAATGAGATACACCCTGGTCGTGTCGGTAAGGCGGTCGTACGAACAAAAGCACTTATGTCGTCCACGACGCTCCGCCCTCTGAAACACCTATTAGTTTGATATCCTATATTCCTTAATCAGCCTTTGTACAATTTGGTATTCATACAAGTTGTATTCCCGGTACATTTATCATCGTTCTATCAATCGTTTACTCTTCCGGGCTCATTGTCTCTTTCGAATTCATCAGGAGAAAGTGGAGCAAAAATTAAAGTTCTACGCATTTCATGTTTTTTAAAATTTTTGTAGCAGCTTTTGCTGAACCCTCTTCTGTACGTCAGATTACGGTAGGTTCTGTTTCTGTTCTGGACCTTTTTTTTCTTGTTGTCAAATGCTGGGCTTGGACAAAAACAAAAACGACTTAGAAATATTTCCCATGGATTCTTCCAAAATGTCTCAACCTTATTTGGATATTATAAAGACAATTTGCTTATTAGTATTTATTTTGCAATGTATTTTTTACGGTGTATCGTCTGAGGATAATCATTTTTGGTGTGGCAAGGTGTATAACGAAACAAAGGACGCTTGGAGAGGACAAAATATTTCTACGAGATTTCAGCTGAAAGATCCGTTACTTAACAGCCAAACGCTAGTGTGGACAAAGGGAGAGTCAGCATGGATAAAACGTCACAATCGACCTTTAGAAAATAGCAGTTATGCAGAATTTGAAGTAATCCGCTACAGACTGATAGAAGTCAGTAATAATATCACATTTGATTTGTTCATTGATTACACAGAGAAGAATGATTCAGGAAATCATGTAGTAACAGTTAACCAAGGCAGACAGTCTATCTGCACTGCTCTCATATTAAATTTAACAGTCGAAACTCCAGAACCGGTATGTTCAACACTTCTGGATGAAAATGGTGGAAAACTAGTGATGTCTTGTCAATGGTTGCAAATGAACCAAGGGGATCATGCACACTTTGAAGGGGAAAATAAAGTCCTCTACGAACATCAGATCGAAGATATAAATTGTAATGGTTCATTTAATGTGACCCATCGATTGAGCGCGCAAGTTGGTCTTGATAAGATATTTGATGAAATCACGGTACCTGATAAGTGTACTGTTTTTGACAGGAACGGAAAAGTGAGAGAAGTGTGTGAATTTCCCAGGGTGACACCGTATCCATTTCAAATTGGACATAAGAATGTTGACTTAGAATGTTGCGTCGCCAACCCAAGTGAACCCATCCCACTGCTATATGATGAGGATGGTTACAGTGAATTACCTGTCAGTTTTAGACGAAATTACACTCTAGGTGATGGTAATTGTATCTTGCTTTTCCTCTGCGGAGCGAAGGCAGACAACTCAAATATCACTATTCGTAGTATGGAAAGGTTGAGCATTGGAAAATATGCCAAACACGAACGCTTAATGTTGTTGGTAGATGTTGCACTCTCAAACCCTTCAAACGATAATTCAAGGAAAGATCAACAATGTAAAATAATCACGATAAATTGTACAATTCTTGATTCGACATCAGATAATCAGGATTGAACTTCTTCGGTAAGTGTGATGTACAAAAATTGTGACTTTAATCAGGAGACTGGGGCAGATTCGAGCGCAAGGCCTACATGTAAACCGGATGATATGTCAAAACGCCAAAGTATCCCGATAGTAGTGGCCGCAGTAACAGCTTCAGGGCTTGCTTTCATCATTGGTTCTTGCATTACAAAATGCTACTACAATACTCCTGGTAAACATCGTTATCTAGTGGGAAGGAATTCGGTGCATGATCCTCAGAGAGGTTCAACCGCAACGGAAGACGATGATGGAGGACATCTAGCAATGACGACCTTCACAGCTCAAACACCTCAACAAGATAGGGATTCCGGGTCCCTAAAACCGGTCTTTAATCAGCGCCCATCGGACGAAGAAGAGCATTGCTTTAAACAGGAAAATATGACGTCATGTTCTGGACTGCTAGGTGGACCACCAAACCTGCCTTGTCGACCCGAAATGATTAAACATGACTCTGGAGGCAGTCCTGGAGCCTGCGCTAAAAGCACCGGTCAGCAAAATGCGCATTTGGCCAGTTCTAGCACACCTTGCCAAGATAGTACGTATTGTTCAATGGATGATGTTGAAGGCATCACTGCGAGTGCACCATGTCATGGATTGTATATCATGAGACAGCCATGTCCCTCATCACTTCAACACGAGGCATCTATATGTGATAAGATGCCAACCAGCTCACCAGCTCTGGACATAGAGGCGCTGTACGCTAGACCCGATATGAGCCAGAAAACCAAGAATAAGGCAACTGCAGAGTGGGAATTTGATGACCGAAGGCCTTTTGGAGATAAGTTCTTTAAAAGCATTCTCGTTCAGGAGGATGATCTACACCCATCTGTCCTAAACACCGAGCATGTTTACCATGACTATGGAAACAGCGTAGCAAGTCCTATTGATGGATCAACAGGAGACGGTGAATTGTATATAAATACGCCTGGTAAGGCTTTGATTTAAACAAAAAGCATGCTAACGGCCTAAAATGGAAGCTGGCATCGAGACAAGAGTCTCCGGCAGAGATTTATAAACAAGAAGCAAGCTCGAAAATGTATTTTGTTTTATCTGGGTATATTGAAAGATTAAAAGTCAAAGCTATGGCGTAGATTCATACAGATAACGTAACAGAAAGTACCATTTGCAGAGTCATTATCAGCGTCATCTCGAAAAAATTATTTTCAGGTTAATTGAAATTTTAAATATATTTTATATATATATTTAATCAAATCCTTCTTGATAGGTGCCACCATCTCTCTATGAGGCATACCACACTCAAATTGCTTTCCTCCAAACACAACATTCACAATTATTTATTAAACTGCTTTTGTTTGACCGTGACCAATTCTTTCAAATTTAAGGAGATAATTTTAACAGATAATATATTGCATTGATATCGTATAAAGAAATAACACGTTGTCTGAAAAGGTGTTAGCTTTATAATCGACTGTGGAATTGTAACGCAAAGTAAAAAGCCAAAAGTAATTTTATTAGATATGGACGATCTCAAGCACATGTGATGGTTATCGAAATCACCCTCTTTAACGATAGGGCATTTGTAGGTTATAGAGTAATACATTATATTTTGCAGTAAAGATGAGAGGAGAAAGTGATAATGACCATCAGTCCATTGTTGGAAAAAAATATGGCTGAGGAACAAACATATTGATTATGATAGAAATTTTAAATGTCTGAAGTAGCTTTCATTCTCTCTATACTGTATTTTATGTATCACCATTCCCTTCAAAAATGAAGCAAACATTAATAGCACCAGAGAAATATAATTTGGTTTTAGTTTCTAAACAATGGCTCCTCCCCTTGGAAAGTCACTTCCGTGGTTTATCAATGAGAGGCGCCCTCAGTCTAAATCCTTCAGCCAATAGCTATTTGTAAGTTCTCAAAATGATCATGGTGATCCGGGAAAGCGGGCATAGCAGAAACACTTCCTGAAGCCCCTCCTCTTTAGCCCGAGCATTTTGTCTCTGCTTTCATTATCCCATCATGTTAATCAAACATAGGCTATTATGCCGCTCATTATCCAGTTTCTTTATGAGAAAATAGAACAAGAGCCTCATCTTTAAGTGACTAGGATTTCTTGATAATAAGATACCTTAATGAAATAATTCTAGAAAACTTCAAGATTACTTTTTGCTCAACGCAAGATGACAGTATTTCAGAGGATCACTATGTCTCAAAGGAGCTTAAGTGTGGAATGGAGAATATTTTTCTTCTTTTTTAATTTTGCAATTTTTTATCGAACGGACTATTTCTGAAGATGATACTTTATTATGTAACCAGCAGCAGGAACATTCAATACTAGCAGATAATGGACAGACTATTTCGCTTAGCTTTAACCTGAAAGATGAGATTGGTGATACTCAGTCGGTGTGTGGACAAGAGGAGAGTCAGTATGTGAAAAACTAGACAACCGCTCTTTGGATTGTGCTACCGACGCATCTCTCAATCCTGGTCGTTATACTTAAGTCAGATGAACGAAACCAATTTTGTTATGTTTATTGCGTTCACTGAACAAAATGATTCTGGACAGCAATGTTCATCAAAGAAAGCGGAAAATTACAGATGTCTTGTCAATGGGTGCAAGTAAACGTGGGGGATCGTGCTCAACTTGTGGTAGGACATGTGGTCCTGCATGAATATGATACGCCACAACCTGTCCAGGGATGGCCAACAAAATGACGCATAGTGTTGTTGGTAGGTGCGTAGACGAAAAGGGAATAGCCCAACATGCAATTACACTGTAAAAAAAATGCGACATGTGACATGTTAATTTCTGTGACAGATTTAAAACACTGCGACGTGTTTATATATTGTACGGGTTTAAGAGCTAAACACATGTGTTTAAGAGCTAAACACATGTGCCTATTTTTTTCATCTTTCAGCACGCCTTATAGATACGAAATGTAGCGTTCATTGTAACAATTCTAGTGATAAAGACACTGAAAAGCTGAGATGATATTGTCTGTAAAAAGAAAATAATCCGAGAGCACATTACGCGTGTATTAATTTTATAGCATCAAAGCTGGACAGTACATATTGTTCAGTTGATGATTTCCAAGGCACTTCGACGACCACCGGTACCAATGCTCTCTTAAAGTAGCTCTGCTTGGGATGGCCGAAAAACAAATTGAAAAGGTCCCTGACCAGTCAGGTCCTTATCCCTTTCCCCAAAATTCAAGTCGCACCCTTCTTTAAAGGGTTAAATGTACTGCAAATTTCTGGATGAAGGTGGATTATGTTAAATGTCCAAACATATACCGTTTTTTTTTTTTTATTGATATGTAGTTTTTGTCTTTCTTTTTTTTAAATTGGAACTGAAACAATCGAATTATTGATGGTATATTTGTGAGATACATGTGTATGACCACACATTATTCCATTGTAATGTACATGCATATTATTAAGAATTGTTTTGTCATTGAATTTCTAAAAAAAAAAAAAGCAGTAGATAAATAGTGCATTCCTAATGCTCATTGTACAATTGATTTTAAATAATTATGTTGACCTATTATGATTATGGCACAGCAAATTCAAGTACAACCATTCGTTAATATCTTGTATCATTCGGTTAAAAAAAAGCTTGATTTAAATATGCAATTTTTTAAATGTTCAAATTATTTGGTCTATTGTATTGTTTTTAATTTATAGAAACGCTTCATGAAGCCTTTCCTCTTTCATGTCTTTGGTGCGAGTATTTTGTCTCTGCTTTCACCTTTCAAATCATGTTAATCAAGCATAGCCTTTTATTCTCATTATCCAGTTTCTTCCTGAGAAAGTAGAACAAGAGCTCCATCTTTAAGTCATTGGGATTTCTTGGTGATAAGATACCTTTATCGGGGGCCGCGGAGCGTTTTCGAAAGTGTGTGTGTGTGTGTGGGGGGGGGGGCTTATCTGATTTCACTCATTAATGACAATTTTCGAGCCTTTTTCCCGATATTGTTTTTACGTGTCTACTCAAAAAAGTGGGGGGGGGGGGGCTGCAGCCCCCAGCCCCCCCCCCCCGGCTCCACGGCCCATGTTTATTGGGAGAAAAAAAAAACAGTAGAAAACCAAATGAATCTTTTTGCTGAAAGCAAGATGACAATATTTCAGAAGATCGCCATGTCTCAAAGGAGCTTAACTATGGAATGGAGAATATTTTTCACCTTTTGCATTTTGCATTCTTTGATCAAACTGAACTTTTTTTCTAAAAATGATACTTTATGATGTAACCATACTATTTTTTACTTATCAGAAACGAAAAAAAATTGATTAGCTTGGTAGCCACGTTCTCAATCCTTAAAAAGACAAGAGACACTTTTGGTTTCATGACAAGCTGTATTGAATTTTTCGTCAATATGGGACATGACAAAACACAATATTTGATGTCTAATGAAGTAGGATTACGATTTTCTGTCTTTGTAAATAAATTAAAGAAATATAAAAGTTAGATCTCAGACAATTTTAATAAATAACATGTCATGTCCTACCACTGGAATGATGATGTATTGACACAAGAGCCATCGATACTCTCTTCAAAAAGAAATTTAGGTTTTGATTGTGGTCGACTTAATGAAACATGATCAATTTAATACATTTCGTTGTCATTCAGGCCTAGTGCGCTTCTTTGCAGTCACGCAATACCTGAAAAAAAAATATGCCGCATTGTTTCAAGTACTAAGTTAAACGTATTCTTGTTTTACTCTGCCTGAAGATTCAACCATCCAGTAGAAGTTTATTTCATTTTGTAAGATTCAGTAGAAGTGGAATCCCTAGTCATCAAGTTTCTGCAGCATTTGTTTCAAAGCAGGGTTTAAGAACATCATCTCTTACCTTGAAAATATCATGAAGGCCCAGTAAGTTCCTTTTGCGAGCATTCACATAATTATGTTGTTCGTGTGCAAGCTCTTTTCAACCAGTCTTTTTCTGAAGATGATGAGTGCAATTACAATTGGGCAGGAGTTGAAGCTGACATATATCAAAATATTTCTGTTAAAGTTCAGCATAAAGAGTCATTATCCGTAAACCAATCCCTTAACTGAATATTAAGCCCGTGTCAACCTATGGTGAGAGATGCTCAAATAAGTCCCATTCACTACAAAGTTCGAGTAAAATAATAATCCTGCTAACATATCAGCGAACAACGTACCAGGGTCGGCATCAGATCTAGAAGTACTGTACTGTAAACCCGACAAGAGCTGGAAGACAAGGAAACTAGTTGGCGTCTTGAATAACTCTCTTACATCAGGCTTTGAATCAGGAGAATGCCAGTCTGATCGGGAAAAGGTTACTTCTTCGGAGGGTTTGGGTTGGTCATGATGACCGTCGGAATCGAGAAGACCCAGGCCCCACCATTCCGCCTCTAACATAAGGTTTAAAATAACAAATCTACTCTTACGGGTGATCATATTTACGGCAACAGCACTGTAAACACTATCGATGAATCTATAGACAATAGAGTATGACGATTTTTACATCAACACATTTCCTCACTCATTTTATTGAATGGGAAATGCGTGTTTATCCTATGTGACCAATCACTGAAATAATATATTTTTATCAATCTATTGTTTTCTTTACAAATGCATACTCAACTTAGTCGAAAATTCAAAATGTGAAAACATTATATTTATTGATGCAAACATTGAGCAAGACCTCCAGTATCCAAATGAAACGCAAGAATTAGACGGGCCAACTCAGGGTGAAACCTTAGAAAAGGCTAAGACATCAGAGGCTTCAAAATCTCATTATACCATTGTGAATAAATTTCCAACTTCGATTTGGGGAATATTAATTCTTTCTATAATATTCTACCACACTTTCTAAGGGACATATCGATACCATTTTGTAAAAGGGATTTATAATGGGGTCCAAATGGATTCAGATGTAGCGATAGATGGTGCCGGTGCTCACTCTCAAAACATTGTAAGCTCACAGTTACAACCCCTTCAAAACTATAAAGATTCTGATCTTCGAGGCGCTGATGCTAGACCAGGGAGGGCATGAACATAAACAACAATCAACTACAGAATTTCCTGCCAGTCAGGATGGACCTTCAAGCCTACATTCGCAGTGTCAAAATGGAAAGCCTGAGATAAATTGTATTGGTCACCGTTCTAAACATTACAATTATAATACAAAAGATCATAAGGGTGCCACTGGGCACACGACAACGGTTCTAACACTAACTATGAAGCAACGACAAATGTAGAGGCCTTGTAAGCCAAACCAGACATGACCCGAAAGACCAACAAAATGACATCTTTCGAGTCGGACTATGACGACACAAGGGCCCCTTTCCCGTTCAAAGACATGATTTTTCTTCTCTGTGCGTTATTGTAGTCTTGAGTCTTGAGTTTTGAGTCATAATTTGATCGAACTCTATGGATGAGTTTAATCAAATTCCAATAACACCCATCGTTAATGTACTTACTGGGAAATTGAAATTATCATTCCTAGGGATTAAATGATTATTGGTCATAAAAGTGTGATAACACATACCGTACTGACGTTTCAGGATTTAGAGTTACATATTCATTGGTCTGTCTGTTGGAAATGGAATAATGCTCGAACGCCGCTCTCGGTGGCGGGAGAACTGACACTAATAAATTGTCACTTTGCATTTATATGAATGTCATAAGAACTGCAAGATCTTTCTTCAAACTGATTTGAGAAAGCATGTAATCATATTGATTATTATTTGTATGAAGGGTTTTCAGGCGACCAGAAAAATTGGCGTATCTCATGGTTTGCACATGAGTACCCGGATGACCGTGCAATATTATTAGTTACCCCCTGCTTGTTCACGAAATACGGGCAAATATCTACGGTCTGGTGCCATATTCCATGAGGCCGGAGGCCTCATGGAATATGGCACCAGACCGTAGATATTTCCCGTATTTCGTGAGAACAAGCAGGGGGTAACGATTTTATCTTTTTAAGTGTAGATCTACATGAATTCTGTAGTGTAATCTCATTGATAAAGTTACGATGAAAACATAATTCATATTTCAGAAACTTTGGTCTACTCACCACTTGTGCTTTCTTGTCCTTCCAGCACTTCGTTGAGCTTCACTGCCGGAAAACTTTCAAAATTGAGGTCGTCATAGATCTCACATTCTTCTAAGTATGTCCTGAGGGCTCGGGCTGCCTTTGCATTGGCTTTTATTGTATTTTTGGGCGTTGTGGTAACTTTCTTCTCCTTGATTTCTTCCCGCGAGTGATGTTGAAATCGCCGGCTGTCAGCCATGTTTGTTGTCTGCATGCATATATGCAACAAGATAAAGCGCAAATATATGCATTCGATATGCATGCGCGCAGCTAGCTGTGAGTCATCACGGAATACGGGAAATATTCAGGGATGGATTTAGCGCATGCGCACAAATAAAAAAAACAATGCAAAACATAAAAACAACAACAGCGACAAATGACCTCATTCACGGAATACGGGAAATATTCAGTGGATGGTCTGTATTTGTGACCGAGTACACGGCTAATACGGGAATTTATCAAAGACATGATTGACCAATGAGATTACAGAAATCATGAACACTAAAAGATAAATCTCCATATCTCATGGTTTGGGGTGCGCGTGAAGCGTAAAAAAGTGAATACGCGCTTAAATACGCAATGGTTAAAACAATGGATGTATACACGCAGCTCTTGCAAGATGCTTGGGTAAGGACAAAAATGATTTTCTACCTGTGTTTTATGTCGAAGTCCATACAAAAACATAAGGACATGTAATGGTGAAAATTGAGGAACTAGGCATCATACAATTAATAATAATAATATTGAATGGCTTTTCTTTCGTGGGACACAAGGATATATCTTACTGGCTTTGAAAATATTTCACTCGTCGTGCCGACTCGTGAAATATGCTCATAGCTCGTGCGATATATCCTTGTATCCCACTCAAGGCCATTCAATATTATATAAATGAAGGATGGCTTACAATTTACTTCGATAATACATTGCTTTCTGTTATTAGTGTAATCTTAATATTCTTAAATATTATGATTACTGAAACGAGTGTCGACGTCATTTGCTGTACTTGATCCACATTTATTCTCAACACTTTAAGATGTACTTAAAAGCATGATTTATTTCTAGTCGTGTAGTAGTGTAATATCAGTTAAATTCACCCAATAATTTTGTGAAGTGGTTTCAAATTCACATACATGAGATACACATGATCAAACAATATTTGCTAATTGGCTCACGAACTTATGAAACATTTATTATCTGATTGATATATTCATCTTCCTATTGTCCCATGATTTCTCTCCTCTGCATTGATGATAAAACTGATAACATTAATGCAGCTATCATCATTGTAACGAAAGGCCTTAAGCATTTTTATTGATATTGTTGTCATAATATTTATAAGAACTTTTCGCTTTCGTTTTATTTTCGCTAAGGTAAAGAAAAACAAGTTGAATGTATATAATATCATCTTATGATATCTCCTATCAAATCAGTCAATTCGAAAGACAATTCCAATCAAAGCCAACCGCGTAGCCAGGATTTAATAGGGGCGGTTGTGAGCACTTAAAGGGAGCCACCGCTCGATATCCATGTACGTTCAATTTCATTCGCTTGCCCCTATTGCAAGGCCGTGCATAACAACATCTTGGAGCAGCGAACAAAATTGCCGTCGAGGGTGGGGTAGTTTGTCAGTTGGGTTGTTCAGTTCGTCTTTCTTCGGTCGAATGCGTATCACTGCAATTGCATGCTCGTTTACCGAAGATGTGCGGAGATTCCTTAATATTACCCGAGCCGGGCCAAGCTCTAAAACACCACGATTGGCGACTTTTCGGTCCCTTTAAAGCGTGCGAAATTGGTGATGAGCAGTCCCCCCCCCCCCCCCCGCGCGCAGCGCGTAAGCTCTGACGTGTGAGTAAATTTGAGAGAAAGATAACGGCCCGTAGCACCTTTTTTTTTTAGGTGGAAAGTTAGTTCGACGCCCTGACTGCTTTTCAGTTATCTGGACGCAATACTGCACTGTATGTAACTGATAACGGGAAAGTGATAATCTATAATTCGAGTGTTGCGTGGGAAATGAGAGCAATTCTCTCGCTTGGTGGTAAAGTAACAGTGGCAAAACAATGCAGCTTAGTCTGCAAGAACCTATAACAAATACCAATTACATACTATTTCTGTGCATCGACGATAATGACGTACAGACGATAGTGCGTAAGATGATCATGATGATAGCTTTAGATTAGCAGGGGCATCAGGATAACATCCCTGTGACTGTTAGTAAATCTTTTACCCAGAGCAATCAATTAATCAATTCCGCTGACGAACAACGATGTGAAAGCATCAAGGTGAATGTTGCAATATCTGAATCGACGTCAACTAATGAAGATAGTGTGAATCATGTAAATTTCTTCAAATCAACTAGTACCTCGATTCAACTGACATGACTGACGACGTAGACGGATCACAGCAACAATAAACAAACATTTGGATAATATGTATAATGCTAAATAAATATCCGTGGCTGCCGATGAGGCTTCACTGGTCTTTGTTTTTGGCATTGGTGTCATCTTTATTATAATATGCTACTACAACTTTGGGCCCCCCCCCCCCCACAAAAAAAAAAAAAAAAAATAAAAAAAATAAATAAATAAATAAATCACGTGCGGCGACATAACGTCACCTGATCTTTAGTGAGTTCATCTGCAGAGGGAGACAGAGGATTCAAGATCTCACGAGATGACGAGTTTCTCATCCCACCCATCTCAGCATAGCATGGATACTGATGTCCACGGGTCTGTCTCTGATCAGCGCTCATCGACAGTGGACAACAATAGTTCAGAGCAGAAGTCGATGCAGTCCAACAATAAAGATCGAAGTAAACCTCAAACCCTCCCGGTACTTTGTGCAATGGAAGATTCGTTTCCATCCAAAAGTATGTTTAATCTCAACATCTTTGCTGAAGGAAGGTGTACAGGAGATATATGTGATGACAGACAGGTTGGGCTGCGCTTCGGAGATAATCCACTTTCGAAGTCACCGTCTCTGGAAGCCTATATTCCTCAGTGGATGAAGTAAAAGGCATTACCAGATTCACCTACACAACAAACCAACCTTCAAGCGTCCGACCTTTCTTAGGCCACTTCAGTCACCCGATGATCATGATGGAGCTCGTCACCCTTCCAACAACATCGGCAATTCGTTTTCCTCAACGGATAAACCAAAAACTTCGAGTGGGGATACGTGGTAAGAGTTGCCGCAGAGTTGGAAGCAATGTATGCCCAACCAGATATAAGCAGGAGAACTAGGAATACGAGGAAATCTTCCCAATCTCTCTCACAGGTGTCACAAGCTTCCCATCACACACCCGATAATGCCGATGATATCTGTGGTCGTGGACCCAGTTATCCGACAGAAGTGGTATGTAAAAGCAACCTCTCTCCAACCGATCACTTATATTTTTCAGTACCAACCAGTGACTATGATAATATGTATGGTAATGGCAATGTTGCCCGGAACGCCGAATCTTCACTTGGTGGGGATCTATGCATGAATGCATCTATCAACAGATATGATTTGATGAACACCACTGTTATATATGTTACACAATTCTGTGTAACATGGAAGGAAATTTTATCATACAAACTATTTCTTTAAAAGAACATCCGCAACCAAACTTTATATACTGTCTTCAAATGGCATGAAAAATAATACACTGCGGCGTTATATATATATTATATATATATATATATATATATAATATATATATATATATATATAATATATGTAGTGTTAAAAACGTAAGATTGCTGAATCAATCAAAACACTGCAAATTTGCAATCTAATTTAATAAGATTGGTAATTAATTGTAGTGTATTGATAGGCTGTTTCCATTTTGAGGTCACCTCATTTAATAATTTTGGCAAACCAGTAATGTCTTGACAGTCATATTAAACGGTTACAAATAAAGCTGGTTAGAGTGACTATTTTAAATTTCAATGGGAACAGCTTGGGAAAACATTTTCTACAAGAGTATCTCCAGTACTAATCGAGTGGTATTATGATAGTTATGACACAATGCTATTAAATCGCCCATTAGAGTACATGAGGTAAAGAGGTATTGATTTGCGGTATTTGATTTTATCTAATGCGGTAATATTTCTTGAAATATAAACATATGTATCCGATCGAAATCGTAAACAACCTGGTAGAAATACAAACACTTAAGAAATACCGTTATAATGAGATGAAACAAAGTCTTATCAATGCAGGCATGACAAATATTCGGAAAATCGATCTGCAGTGAGGCACTTATTTCTAGTGCAAAATTTATATTCAATATAATCAGTCATGAACAAGAATACTACTATGGTACTCATGGTACTGATCATTTCTCACTGGAATTTTTCCTCGTTTAATGTAAAAATTCTTGTTAATGTTTAGACTATAATGATAAAATTACACAAGAAATATACAAGAATGGAAGTAGGGGCCTATACCATTTATATATATATATATATATATATATATATATATATATATATATATATATATATATATATATATATATAATATATGTAGTGTAAATATTCATAAGTTCATGATCTTATATTAAGCGTTATACGTATCTATGACTTCCTGGGCCACATTGAAAACAGTCCTTGCACATTAAACACGGCATGCATTACTGCATTCTTATATAAGAATTTCAACTGAGGAAGCAGTAGTATATAGTTTTTAATCCTTTTGCATGAGGCATAGAAGATCAGGAGTCTTAATGATTAGAAATAATTTGAAAAATCTTATCATTGCTATCAAAAAATGTATGTAACTGTACAGTTAGCGCCTTGGGTATCCATCAATGTTGATATGAACTATTATACAACACCTACTAAGATTCTTGCAACCCAATTGGTCAATTCTTAATCACATGACATCCGATAAAAGTAATGTTGAACAGTATCATCGACATTGCGCAATGACTCATCTCACTTGCAGCTGAAGCTCGAACTCGATTCTCGTGAAATATCACATTCCCCGCGTTTTGAATCTCCCGCGCGCGCGACAGGAAGTCATGCAGTTCTATACATTACTATGGGAACCTACCCGGTTAGGCAGTCAGACCCAACTCCGGAATACCGAGCACAGGTATATACTCCGAAAACGGCGTATAGAGCAATATGAATATAGAGCCCTCATCGTTCAGTGCGAGGCAGTATGTACAAAAGGCATGGGGAAAATCGTGCAATGTCGATCTGCTGTTGATAATATATTTTTCAAAAATAATGCTGCGGATATAGTTATTTCAAATGTTTGTCATATGAAAGTCATTTCATAAGACCAATCATCTAAGGATTTTGAAGATTACTGACGCGCAGCATTATTTTAAAGAATATAATGTTTTTGGCAGGTTGACTATGCAAGATTTTCCCCATGCCTTTTGTACACACTGTCTCGCACTGAACGATGAGGCTCTATATTCATACGCCGTTTTCGGAGTATATACCTGTGCTCGGTTTTCGGAAGTTGGGTCTGACTGTTAGGTTTTCAGCGAACGTCTGTCAAGACGGCGCGCCGGGGTGCACCACCCGTGGTTTTATCACCTGCTGCCCCGCTTTTTTAAACCCGGCATCAGTCCCGACTCCGTCCGGACGCGGTCTATTAAAACGGGGCTGTAGGAGCAAGCCCCTAAAGCGGCCGCCATTACACGGTAACATTTGGCCACGATTTGAAGGCGCCCGAAGCCTCTAAGCATTATTCATTTTGTAAGATGCTTCCTACCGCGTATATGCTTTACACGAAAGTAAAATAAAAACATGGATCAGTGTCACTCATGCGCATTAAGAAAGGTCAAATCCGCTTAAACTATTCATGTATGCTAATGTATTCATCACTTGGCTAATGACGTCTCATCGACAATTGACGAATGGGCGTCATTCATATGGTGTCATTAAATCTTTATGATAATTCGGTCCCAATATGTGATTAATTGCTAATTGATAGGATTTCAGCACAAAAAGGTCGACGCCATTCCACTTAAAAAACATAACTTGGTCGAGTTGTATACCGTTACTTATTAAGAAGATAAATACACGTTGTTCATATTTATCACATCTTACGAATTAAGGGAAATACTTTTACATTCATAATAAGTAATTTTTCAAAGAAATTAATAAATTTACTCTCTTTGACCAGTAGGATAAAGAAGTTATAAAAAAAGGGGGGGGGGGTGTATAACTGAAGGCAAAGGTAATAATAAAATATTAGGTGTAGGGGAAGAGGCATCCTTAGATTTTCTCAAGGGGCAATTGCTGCCAAGTTTTCGAATCTTATAGTCTTGTGAACATACCTTTCAAAGGGAATTATGAACCTTTAAAATTCGGCCATTTTAGTTGACCCGATCTATTTTACTTACACCTTTATTTTTCACTTCTCTCTCTCTCTCTCAACCCCACTAGTGTACCCTAGTGTCAAAAAAATATGGAGGAAAACTGGACCCCAGAAAATCTGGTACCCCCCCCCCCCCCCCCGGAGCGACTTTTGGAGGGCTGGCAAAAAAAAAAAAAAAAAATCTTGGAGGGCTGGCGACAATTTTTTTTCACTCCCCCCCCCCCCCCCCCCTCCCACACACACAAACACTGAGCGACTTGAAGGGCTGGCGACAAGAAGAAAAAAAATCTCCCTCCAAGCAGTTTCCGCTCGTCATTTCCTCGGAAGTGTTGCCCCTCTTGACAACAAGGTCCAGTTAAGCCATGCCGCCCCCCCCCCCCATCTCCATTCTCTCTCTCTATCTTTTACATCAAATCTTCTCACTTTCGCCTTTTCTCATCTTTTTTTTCTTCCCTCTCTCTCTTTTATCTTTCTTTCTCTCATACACACACCTCGACCAGACGTCCTGGTTCATTTCATCGCCCCCCCCCCCCGTATGGTTCATTTCACTTCATTTCATAACGTGAGAGGACCTATATCATGTTCATATAATTTTCAAATACATGTACATCTTTCTTACAATCAAGATTTAAGGTGCAATTATTTACACACGTCGATTTTGAAATATGTTTAGATTTTCTCACTTTTTAATGAATATTTTCCTGCATACAGACTTGAGGACAGTCTTTAGAGAAGTTTAGACATTGTCTTACTTCTTAAATGTACGTTTAATAATTTTTCCTTAAAAAAAAAACAACAAACATTATAATTTATCTGCAGTCATAACCTCTTTCAAAATACAATACAAATAGAGTTCCATCACAGCCGACTTGTCAAGGTCAAATAATATCATTTTCTTCTTGAGAATAGTACAGATATGTACATGCATTTAAAAAAAATGAATTTCAATCTAAATAAATCACACGTTATTAATTTCAATCCCTTTCCAGGAGGTAAATTATTTGAATAAAAATTTAGAAATAGATATTAACTTATTTACCCACTACACCCCCACAATAGAACAAATAATCATTAAATGAAATAAATGGCCATCTAAGTTCCATGTTCATCACATACACCAATGACAACAATTTTACTCTGGAAAAAAAAAAAACATATTGGCAGTTCTAAGAAATCTAAGTTAAAGGAATCATCTGATTTTAAGTTGGTACATGTACATTGCATATTACTAGCATTATAAGTCTAACTATAAAAAAAAAGGGGGGGAAGGAAAAAACATAGAGATCTAATTCTATAGTTTTAAGTCAAATAAAGTGTTGAATAGTATGGATTTTGTCAGTAGATCAATAATAGAATAATAATTAAATTAGCACAAATTCATAGAATCAATTAAATAGATTATTGTTATTAATTTGTTATACTATACACGGTGAGAAGATTTAACAAAGGAGAGGCCAAGTGGCTCTGGCAGTGCTTATCTTATAGGGCCCTGTAATGTCACTGTAGGCCACATAGAAGAGGAAGACCTCCTCACAATAACGAGCTACTCCAAAAAATGGCTGCATGTGACTACAACATTTGACATTGGGATGGGGTGGGTAAGATGGTTAAGATATAATTGAAGAACTTTAAACTCCTCTTCAGTCATTCTTATTATGCATATTAGACTTGAATCCAGGTATGATTTAAATATGAAGAAATAGATGTTGATCGAAGCAGGGGTCTATTAGTAGAAATAGAAATCCATGTCTGTTGAAAGAAAAGAGGAAAGATTTTAGAAAATAGCATTCATTGTTTGTTTTATAATTAAACAACCAACAATTAGAATTTTAAAAAAGACTGAAATTAGCGCTTCCTTTTAACAATTAACGTTGACTCTTTAAATGAAATAGAGTAATAAGTGGGAATTCTGAAAAGTATTTAAAGAGGAAAAAAGTTTGTCCAGTTGAACAGATAAAATTTTCAAGGCTAATCAAAAGAAACCAAATTAGTACAGTCACAAGAAAATTCAGTTTGTTTCTGTAAAAAATGAAAAAATAGCTTCCTAAACAAAAATGTGTACCTTGATTGTATTGATGTACTACAAGCAACCAGGGGCGTCGATTATGGGATGTCAAGTGGGCAGTTCCCCCCCCCAAAAAAAAAAATATATTGGGAGGGCAAATATATCGGTTTGCCCCCCCCCCCCCCCACAAATTCTATAATTTTCCCTGCTTCATGTAACCGTGGAGAAGGTGGTAATTAAGAGGCGCTGAAAAAAAATCATGAAGGCTGTTTTGCCCCCCCCCCCCCCTCCGGAAAACTTATCGACGCCCCTGACAGCAACCTTACTCTTACAGCATAGGCCTACCATGCAAAACTGAAGCAGCTTAGTATTTATTTGTTCCTCTCAGAATTTGTCTTCATTCTCAGTGGGTAAGCCTTCATCTTCATCTTCTTCATCATTATCATCATCATCTGTTGTGGAACAGATGAAGTAGAGAAGCATTATCCTGTATTAAGAATAAAAATTCACAGATACACTCATCCTCACCCTCTTGATCTTTTCAAAATGGATAAATACTAACAGCAATCCATCCTAAAAAGATCCGTGGATTCTAATTGAATGTGTAATGTTTCGGCCCTGATAATAATACGAATACTACTAAATAATAATAACAAAAATAATGCTCATAATGATAATAATAATAAAAATAATAAACATAATAAAAAATAATATTATCAATTATATAAGTTCACCCATCTTATTTTGTTTTGTTTCTGTTTGCAGGAATTAATGAAATGTTTAATATAATAATTAAGGGGACTAAAAATGTTATTTAAACTAACATCACACTGAACATCCCCTAAAGATCTCATAATTGATTTTTAAAGACACTTAAAAAGCTAATTTGATATTACACGAAACATCTCAGTGGTGGATAAAGGAAAAGGACAAATGAAATGTCCATTCTCTCAGAAAAAAAAAATTATAATTATTTTTTGTTGTTTTGGTTGGACAATGTAACACGTCACCCCCCCCCCCCTCCCACGGTTAACTGATCTTGGATCCACTACCACCACCAGACCTATATTTTTCAGCTGTAATAGGTCTAGGTCCAACTAGTTAGGTCTAGACCTACCTGTTTATTTCTCACGTCTCATCAAAGTCTTTAGTAGGACTTTCCGCTTCATCCGGCACCTCCAAAAGTTGTTGAGTTGTGCAAGTAGACCTCTAACGTTAGGCTCTAGATCGCTAGCCACACGTTAGTTCCTTGCCATGTTTATCTGAGGGAAATCAAAGTCAACATAGTGAGACTAATCAGTGAAACAAAGACCATCCATTTGTAAATATTACTCAGTGGAGATCTATTACTTCGCAACAAAGGGTTTTGATTCTGGTCTAGAATCAAGACTAAATTTGAATCCCCCTTCTCTCTCTCTCTCTCTCTCTCTTGAAATATAAAAAAATTATAAAACCTCATCATGCTTGCCTAGCTAGCTTTGGCCTTGGCTCAAGTTTAGAAGAAAAAAGGGGGCCAAAGCCCATCCAACGGGTGTTTCCTCACTCGCAATGATAGCGATTTCGTCCTCTCATATATAAGAGGAGAAATCTATAGCCACGAACTCGTACCAATAATATAGTACCAGAATCTGCAATTGCGACTTAGATCGCTACAGTTGGCAAACTCCTACTATATATAGTAGCAAAATTGAAATAGCGATCTAACTCGCAACGGCTGCCCGCTCACCTATATAGTAGCAGAATCTGATCTTGATCTTGATCTTGATAAATACGGCTCAACACTCCTAGTGGAGTAAAACGAGTCGGGTGGGTGTGCGCAAAAATAATGAAATACTAATTATTGATAATGCTGTTGTAGTTTAACTTTGAACAATTTGGGATTTTGAGTGTTAACTATTGTTTCCGGTAACAAATTCCAATCAGTAAGTGTTCTAGGAAGAAAAGAATATTTAAAAGAATCTTTATTAATGCTAATTTCGATGCATGATTTATTGTGAGATCTTCTAGTTAATCGAGTGACAGGTTGCAGCAGGTCCCGGACTGGGATTGAGAGATAGCCCTCATGGGCTTTGAAGAAAGTGGTGAGTCTTGCTATCTTTCTTCTTTCTGCGAGTGTACTCCAACCAAGTTCTTTCATCATTGAAGTGACACTTCAATGATGAATTGCGACTTAGAGTTGGCAAACTCCTACTATATATAGTAGCAAAATTGAAATAGCGATCTAACTCGCAACGGCTGCCCGCTCATCTATATAGTAGCAGAATCTGCAATTGCGACTTAGATCGCTACAGTTGGCAAACTCCCATCCAACGTTAGTACACCTAGGCAAATTAACTTTTACTAAGAACACTGCGTTAAAATTACAAGCCGGCATTAGCAAACTGTGTAACATTTACTCAAAGTAGACCTGGACCTGGACTGGTCCCTGGAAAAATATGAGCATGGAACCCCCTCTTCATTCTCAAAAAAATACGGACAAGAATAGCCTACAGTCAGCATCAATTAGAAAGGGCCTCATCTGGGCCCTTTGTCTTTCAGAATATAACAGGGTCTATGCGTCTAAATCTAACTTAGATAACCAAATCATCGACATAGATATACAGACTAAAGTCGATCTATTTCGAGGTTTACTATATCTGTCAGCCATGACATCTCTTTAATTCAACAGATCATCTATCGAAACGTATCGAGATAGTCCCGGCCGGAAGTCCGGGTAAGCCGTCACGAGTAACAGGGTGGTAAGGGGAATCGAGCTGCAACATTAGCTCATGACGATGAAAATTGAATTGAAAGTTCGAGAGTAGATTACACATTGTTTTATGACATACAGCTCTGTAGAATCTTTCAAAATGTAGAGAAATTGAAAAAGATTACTCACAATGGCAGAACTTGTTATAAGTATATTCTAATTTTCGAAAATTAAGCATATATACAAGTGTACTTACCTGTAAACTTTCCACAACTGTTTTTTACTTTGTGTGGATGACGTCATTTTCACAGCGGAAGTGACTGAAAGAGGTCAAATCATTCCTTTTGAAGATTATTCATATTCATAAGGTCCGGTCGAATCAAAATTTAATAAATTGGAGTATGCAAACCAAAAATGAATAATTCATAAGGTGTTTCTCGATACATTTCGATATTTTGGGGGTATTGGGGGCTTTGGGAAAATGAAATGTTACCAAAGGGGCGGAGCCAAATAAGCTTAGACTGAATGGTGACGCTACAGCTTACATGCAGATGAGGCAAATCCGCGCGTGCTACCTTTCCGTCTATAAGTTTTAATTTGTTAATTTGTCTATGGTTGGGAGACATAGTCACAACCATTTGCGCGAATATGAATATGCATTAGCGGCCTTCAAAGTGTGGGCGTAACAATGTACGACTGGAAATGTGTAATGATTATCATGAAGTTAGCTGTTATGGATGTGGAGGTGGAAATCTATAAATCATGACGATGTCTGACTGCAAAGCAATGATAACAGGGCGGGCTGGAGGGCGGTAGTTATATTTCAGACCGTTATTAACATTATGATGTCACTGAGGTTAAGATGGTCGTGCGATATCAATAACAAAATCTAAAAAGGCTTGCCTTAAGTATATAAACCTATTTGTGTCACGAGGTTAGAATTGATTATAATTATACGAAGTTAATATGAGTCATTGTACAAGTTGAGTTGGTTGTTGACATAGCATGTTGGTTCACGTGAAAAAGGGGATTTTAACGAAAAAAGGGTAAGGCTGATTTCGTCATCTAGTTGTGTATAAAAGTTTGGAATTAAAATATAATGTCAAAATAGCAGATAACGTTACAATTTTATGTATCATTAAGATTATTTTCTCAACAGTGTGCAATATATACATAGCTGCCCACTTACTGAGATATAATATTGTAAACTATCGATGATCATACTGGTAGTGTTAAGCTCCTCCATGATAAAATCCTATGACAATGTCTCAGCCATAGCTAGCTGTTTTCTGTTTCTGTTCGGCTAATAATTACATTTGCTATGATTAATAAATCGGGAATACCGTTTTTTATCTTTATTTCATGTGTCTTTTTTCCCATTCGTTTCTTCATTTATTTAACTAGTAGAATTCTCCAGCCCTGGACAATTAATTCACCGTCCTTTGTATATAAAGTGCATAAAATACACATGGATTCGATTTTAAAAACTGGCCAGGTATGAACAAGTGTCCACTTTAGAATATGATGCTTCTGCTATAAAAATATCGTTCGGTGCCCTTACAATGGACCAGTTCGAATATATATTCGTATTGAACGTGCTAAATTAATGCCTCCAAAATAGTTATTACTGTCACTCATAACATGATTATTCCATTTTGCGATAGTAGTGGTAATTAATTTTTACCCTGCATTCTAAATGTTGACATAATTGATATACAATAACCCATATTAGTGCACTATTCAAATGCAATGGTTCTTCACTAGGTTTTTTGTTGTTGCAGAAACCTCAGTGATTTTTAATACAGTCGTGATTCCGAACCCAGCTCAAACATACAATAGTGTTTCAGTATCGTTATCATCACCGCATATATTCCCATCCTTTCACTCACGAGTATTAGATCTTTGTCCTTAGAAGGCATTTTCACCGCTCTTCCTCGGTCTTCACTTATGCCACATTAATTGTTAATGAATAAATCAGGGCGAAAGAGGTTATCTGCAGTTTCAGGGAGGATGCCAGAAATTGATGAAATAATCATACCTTTTAATGATAAATGAATTGGTATTTTTACAAAAAATAGTATGGTCTTCTATAACAACGCATTTCCTTGTATGATACGTGCAAACAAGAAGCAATACATCATTATCTAAATGATAATGAATATCTGATATTTCAGAACCTGCTGGGCTGTAGCAACAAAAAAAGAAAGTGAAGGATGTTGTAATGTTACCGATCAAACTGATTTATAATTTTAAAGTTTTAAGACAAGTTGTAGAGTTATAGGGCCTGCATCATAACATCAACCATACCAAATTATATGGTAAAGCAGATCTAGAAATTCAGAAGAAATTTGTAGTAACTAGGAATGTTATGACGATATAATAATAATAATTATATAATAAGATATCTAAACCTTTTTGACTTTATCTAAAATTTAATGAAAATGAGAGGTCAGTTTTGGACGAAACTAAACAGGAGTAGACGGGGACAAAAAGATGTGACATGTGAGTAGGTCTAACGGTACGGCCAGCTCTCTGTCTTCGCCTACAAACATGACAACTTGACTCTGACGGTCACGTATTTCGTATGGTGACAAAAATAGTCAAATATCATTGATACACGTCCACAAATATCCTATTACATACATACATACGTACGTACATACATACATACATACATACATATATACATACCGCAGGTATAATATGCTTTATCAGCTTTTACCTATGTGCGCTTTAATGTCATGTTATACATGACGTGGCTCAGTGTGGCCAGTAAAAAAAAATACTATTCTGCTCGGGAGGAGCGAAAATTCTGCTAAATCAAAAATTTTACTGCTAAATCAAAAGTTTACTCAGAAATTCTCTGACAAGCAAAAAAAAAAAAAATAAATAAATAAAAAATGGTTATCAGCATTTTTGGGACGTATTTTTACTTTAGAAATCTCTGACAAGCAAAAAAAAAACCAAAAACACCAGTATTATGCTAAAATTCTTCTAAATTTTGTCAAATTATGCCTAGCATAATGCTAGATGCTAGATGCTAAAGCGGTCAAAATTCTGCCAGAAAGCAGAATTCTGCCAACTCTGGCAACGTTGACGTGGCTATTGATTGAAAGGATATTTTTTTGCTATAGACGAAGTCCAATAAACACAATACAAAGCAATACATGAAATATCTTAAAGAGCTATATGTGTCAATGTTGAAGAGCGTTTGGAGGAAACCGCATAAGCGCGGGAGAGCACAGATGAATAAACACGAACATTTTATGGAGGATCCTCTGACTTTGTGTTCAGAAAGTAAAAATATGCTATTCTCTCTATTATATCAAAGGCTCTTCATAGTATACTTATCCCAAAACTTAACTGGATCCTATGACCGGAGCAGATTTATCATGTGTTGTGCAAACCTTGTAGTTGCCCACTGGTTATCTTTATATGTGACCAGGCACAACAAAACCGCCAAAAAGTCGCACTGTGTGATTTTCAATGAGAGATCAATAAAGGTGTTTTTGATTGGCACGGTTAAATTTTAGTTTTTGGTATTTCCTGAAAGAGTATACCGTTTTTAAAAATAATGTAAGTATTTGGAGGCACCAAACAATCTAAAAGTGGTAATTTTGACAATTTTTTTTTTCGTAGACCTATGTTTGTCTTCTCTGGATTTCGTTGTATTAGGTTTCTTCTTTACGACCTGAATACTTGTCTCATTTTTGATCTCCCATAATTTCAAAACAGAATCAGACATTAACTAAAAATTCATTTCAGGGAGGACACAAATGCTGGGCTGTCAACTTTGGGGAACTGCTTGGAGGGAGATCCGTATTCTTTCCTTCTCGATTTTTTTTTTCGCCAGCCCTCCCAAAGTCGGTCAGTAGCGGGGGAGGGGGGGGTGTATTTGATTTTATGGGGTCTAGCAGTTTTCCTCCATAATTCTCTGACAAGCAAAACAAAAATAAAAACAAAAAAGTCATCACTTCCAGGGAGGGGGGGGGGCACAATGTACACTTTTCTCTCAAGGGGGTGGGGGGAGGGATTGCCCCCTCCCCTAAATCCGTCACTGCCTGGTCACAAATTCCGTCGCCACAACTATCAACAAACAGCATGTTGCGGAAATCAGACTATAACAAATTGACAACCATTCCCCCACAAACTTTTTTTTTCTTTTTTCCCTTCATTCAAATTTTCAAAATGAAAATCACAAATTAAGCATTAAATGTACAATACATGTATAATTCAACACTGCAATAAACACAACAGAAAATGATATAATTCCATAACATCAAAACCATAAATAAACAATCATCTAGTACCAAATAACTAAGTAAGGTATAAATTAAAACCTGGTAGGTGCGGAACAAAATATATAAGGCTACTGTATCAATGAATATATATATATATATATATATATATATATATATATATATATATACCTATTATTATTAAGTTGTTTATTATATTATCTTGGATGTCCTCCTTCCCATCAACATTCTAAGTAATTCCACTTTTTTTTTTTTTTGGATGTATGCTTAACTCATTTCTAGCTATTCCTTCTTTCCGTTCATTATCTTTACTCTCTAAAAGTGCATTATAGATTTCTTTTTTTGGTTGGAGGCGTTCTTTTTGATCTCGCATTGTACATCATATTTTCACAAACACACCCACACCAGCGTGCACACCAAAAAGATGGGGAAATGGCGCCTAAGACTTTCAAAAGGTTCTAACATCTAGGAACATATTCTTTCACTGCAATAATATAATGATATGCTTCCATAAAAAGAGCGTCCATTCTATCTTTTTTTCTCCCTTTTTTTTTCAGATAGGGTCTGAAAATATGAAGATGAAAAAATCTGAGGCGAATAGAAGAGTAAGAGAAAACTTTATTTGAGTTTCCTTTAAGAGGATTGAAAAAAAGCCCATTCAGCAAAGTCTTCTATTAATACTCTTTCTCAGAAATGAATCACGGTTATGGAAGCCGCGTTTAAAAATACCCGAAAAAGACATTTGACATAAGAACGCTCTGAATGATCAATAATCTTTTTTTCAATGAATAGTGTGAAACTTACCATGAGGAGGGAACAAACGACAAACATGAGCATGATGAGTGCATGCATAGATTTCCAAATTATAGAAATTTTGATTTTAGCTCAAGGTATTTAAAGGATGTCAGTGAAAAGGGAGATTTGATTGACATGGTGCAATTGATAAGAGTATCCAAATGAATATGGATGGCAAATCAATACGGAAGGAAACGGTGCGGCATGTCAAATTAAAATGATATGAGGGCGCAGATTCGAAGTAAATGGTTGTACTACTAGTTCACGAATATTTTCTTACAAGTCTATCAATCCACCTGAGAGTCAACTGGATGTTTTTCTTTTCATTTACCCTTTTCTTATACATGTACCTCAAGTGCCCTGGCCTCTTTATATAATTTGTTGAAAATGTTCTGGGTGCGAGGGGCATGATCATCTGTGGAAGGTGCGTGCTTAAGTTTTGTAGTTCGTCATCAAAAGAAAGAGGGAACCCTCTTTTAAAAAGGCTTGTACGGTTATAAAGCAGATTGGGATTCAGTAGCACCTAAGTAGACTATAATAGTTTCGGTCCACATGGGATACGATATCAAATTTTGTGAGTCGTGATGCCATAATAATGTCGGTACAGAGAACATCTGTAATATATAGCCTAACATGCCTAATGTAATATTCGGATGTGCCGTTTCCTTGTAATCGGTCTTCCATTGTACTCAAGGGGGAAGAGAAATGATAAAGGTTTTATCCTTCATCGTGGAAATATACAATCAATGAATAGAGAGAATCTCTTCAACCAAGTCAATAACTCATGTTTTCTCATCAGAAGAGGAAAGTAGTGAGGTAATCCATATGCCCTCATAAATTATATATGCCAGAACAAGATGATAAATATATAAACCTTTCGGTTTCATGGTAAGAAATATGTTGCGTGCGCCATCGTTTAATTTATCGTATCTGTCATGCTAATGGAAAGAGAGGATCCATAACAGAGTAAGTCTATCTTAAAGATGAATAGGACAGTGTTTGAGTCTCACATCATAAATTTAACCCCGCCTAGTTAAAAAAAAATAATAATAATGAGTGCTTATGTCAGGATATCACTATGTCTCGACATTCAGGAGTGTAATGCCAAGAGGTATCAGAAATAAGTGAATCAATTTTACAAAACAACGGGAACTTCATGAGAGGCCATGTTTGTATTCCATGTGAGTTTTTCAACTATATCGGGCTCATTTTTTGTTCTTTCAAAATGTTGTAATCCGTTTTCAATAAACCTTCACTACCGTATAACTCTTCTTTATCTTTTGTTTATATTCAATTCACTCAGTACCTGCATTCCAAAGAGCAGGCGCTTGAAACTCTTTCATACGTTATCCGACTGGATTTGACAGGGATCATAGATTTGTTTCTGTAAAAAGTTATTGGAGGAACATCAAAATGCAGTGGAGCAAGCAACGTCCTCTCAAATGGAAGGTATTCTTGCTTGCTTTAATTTTGAAAACGTGTACTCGATTGACGTCGTCTGAGAATATTTTGTGTGAATACCAATGTAAATTAGTCAAATTATTGAATGGCCAGGATGTTTCTGTAAGATTTTACCTGACAGAGGAAAAACAAGCAAACAATTCGAATGACAAGCTACGATGTGAAAGCATCAGGGTGAATGTCACATCAACTAAGCTAACATCAACTGACAAAGAGGATGCAACTCGAGGAACTGACGTTTTCCTCAACTGTGAACTCAACCCAGTTGATTTTACAGTGGATCCAACTAGCAAAAAGACTCTGGATAATTTACATATTATGCTGATATCCACGACAGCTGTTACAACACTGGCCTTTGTTTTCAGCATTGGTATCATCTGTATCATATCATGCTCCTACAACTTTGTGCGGAAAGATATATATCACGTGAGACGACATGTGTCACCTGATCCTTTGATAAGTTCATCAGGAGAGGAAGACACCGTGGAGGATTCAAGATCTCACGAGATGACGAGTTTCTCATCACATCCATCTCGGCCTAGCATGGACACTGATGTCCAAGGGTCTGTCTTTGATCAGCGCTCACTAACAATGCACAGGAATAGTTCAGAGCAGGAGACGATGCAATCCAGCAATGAAGATCGAGGTAAACCCCAAACTGTCTCGGTACTTTGTGAAATGGAAGATGCGTTTCCATCCAAAAGCTTGTCTAATCTCAACATCTTTGCTGAAGGAGAGTGTACAGGAGATACATATGATGATAGACACGTTCGGCAGCGCTTTGGAGATAATCAACTTTTGATGACACCGTCTCCAGAAAGTGCGTATTCCTTAGTGAATGGTGTAAAAGGCACTACAAGATTCATTAATACAACAAACCAACCTCCAATGCTTTCGACCTTTCTCAGGCCTCTTCAGTCACCCGATGACCATGATGGAGGTCTTCTCGATGGATATAAGATCAGGAACTCATCTTCCTCAACGGATAAACCAAAGACTTTGAGTGGGGATACGATGGTAAGAATCACGACACGAACTGCAGCAGAGGTAGAATCAATGTATGCCCAACCAGATATGAGCAGGAAAACCAGGAATATGAGGAATACCTCCCAATCTCTCTCACAGGTATCACAATCTTCCTATCACACGCCCGATGATATGTGTGGGGATGGTCCAAATGATCCCTTAGAAGGCGTTTACCAAAGCACCCTTTCTTCAAACAATCACTTGTATTCGCCTGTTCCACCAATGACCATATAATGTATGGTAATGACAATATAACCCGTATTAACGAAGCTACATATGATGGGGATTGGTACATGAATGCATCCGTCCACAGATTTGAATAAATGAACACATCAATTTTATGTAAATTATAAAAATTGTTTGGTATAAAAAAAAATAAAAAATTCTTCGAAAGAACATCCGCAACCAGGTCGGCAACTCTTCATACACTCTTTCTTTAAATAAACTGATAAATAATAACCTTGCTTCTAAAAGATAAAATTCATTGATGAATGAATCTACTTTAATAAGATCGAGTTTGGTGTATATTGTATTGATAGTGCTGTTTCCAATTTGAGGTTACATCATTCAACAGCGTTGGCAATTAAGTAATATCTTCACAATCCTACTGAACAGTTACAAATAATGCCGGTTTCTGTGACTGTTGAAATTGAAAGTGAAAAATTTGTTTTAATATTATTTCCACATGATTATCTCAAGTACTGAGAAATGTTATTAGGGTCGTGTTATAAAATTAATACACTGGACTCAAATTTGGCATTAGAGGTGAGTTACGTGAAGAGGTATTAATCAAATGCGGAAATACCTTTTCAAATGTAGAGGTATCCTTGATATCCGATCGAAATCATAAACCAATAGTTGGAAATACAGAAAATTCCGAAGGGATGTTATGATGAAAAAGATCCATGCAGTCAATGATGAGGAATACTCGAAATATCAATCAGAAGAGGAGTAATTATTACCAGTTAACACTTTTTAAAAAAGAATCCATCATCGGTACTTATCATTTCTCACTGGGTTATTTCTCGTTTAAAGTAAAAATTGATCTTTAGAATACAATGATAAAAATACACAAGAAACATAAAAGAATGGAAATTTGCCATTCATAAGTATTAAATTATATATGAATTTTGTAAATATTCGTCTGCTAAAGGACTTAGATTAAGCACCATAGCTATTTAGGAGAGGTTGTCCCCCCCCCCCCCCCTAAAGGTTAACTCTTTGCCCTGTGCATTATGAAACCCATGGCTGCTGGATTATTTCAAAGGCTATAACTTTTGTACGTGATTTCCGTCGACGATCGTCGACAGAAGCGAGAACCCGGAAGTGAGAGTGGTCGACAATAGCGGGCTATGAGTTAAAGTATTTATCATTTAAATGTAAATAAATGATGGTTTGAACTTATAAGGAGTGAATATAT
The DNA here is from genome assembly GCA_025618425.1 of Heliocidaris tuberculata. Taxonomy (NCBI): domain Eukaryota; kingdom Metazoa; phylum Echinodermata; class Echinoidea; order Camarodonta; family Echinometridae; genus Heliocidaris; species Heliocidaris tuberculata. Next base: position 30,072,591 of record CM046837.1, on the reverse strand, counting down.
ATAAACAACTCTAAAAAGAATGTCATTATTCTTAGTAATCATAAACCAGTACCAACTCTACACTGATCCCCTATGAACTATAGGAACATACATAAGCAATATTACCTAGTTTCTTACAATGGGGGGGGGGGGGGGGGGGGGGGGGGGGGGGGGGGGGGGGGGGGGGGGGGAGGGGGAGGGGGGGGGGAGGGGGAGGGGGGGGGGAGGGGAGAGGGGGGGCTCATAAAGTCCTTGTACTTTATAAGCGGCATGCACTACTACATTATCATAGGTGGCAGTAGTCCTTTTACTCAAGTTGCACAGAAGATTATTGCGTCTATAAATTAAGGGTTACTCTTTAAAAAAAAATGTATAGTTTGCGCCTTAACTCATAGCCCGCTATTGTCGACCAATGTCACTTCCGGGTTCTCCTTACGTCGACAGAAATCACGTTCACAAGATATAGCCTTTGAAATAATCCAGCAGCCATGGGTTTCATAATGCACAGGGCAAAGAGTTAAGTATCTCTCTATGTTGATATGAACGCTGTATATCCCTTCGTTCTGACACTAATTATAAAAAACACATGCAAAGATAACAAAAAATATGTCACAAACTGATGGCGTTTCTTTTTTGTAATAAAGTTGTAATTGTCTTATGCATTAGTGTATGGAATGTTTTATGTGAGAGAGGAAAATAGTATGGCTGTAGTTGTAGCAATATTGACGTTATTATCAGTTGAGGAAGAGCTTTCCAATAATGAAAGGATTTGTGAGACGATACAAACTATCAACTTTGGTGACACAGCCTTCGCGATGATAAATTCGCTCGTTATCCAGTTTCGGTAGACGAATCGTTTCTGGAGATGGACTTAATCTGTAGGGAGACATACCCACATTTGCGTGAATGTGAATATGCATTAGTAGCGGCCTTCAAAGTTTGGGCGTGTGTCCGATATTACAGACAGATATTTTAAACTGTGAATATGTGAGAGGAATAACGATCTACGATGGGAAAGGTGAAATGATTATCATGAAGGTAGTTGTTATAGATAGGGAGTTGGAAATTAGTATTATTAACATTATGATGATCATGTGACATCAATAACGAATTCTGAAAAGGCTCGCTTTAAACACATAAAACTATATACTTCTTTATGTGGCGAGGGATGAAATATTATATACGAGATTATTGTGAGTTGTTGGACAAGTTAAGTTGGTAATTGATATTATATGTTGGTTTAAGTAAAAGAAAAAAAAAAAAATATATATATATATATATATATATATATATATATATATATATGTGTGTGTGTGTGTGTGTGTGTGCGTATAAAGAAACACAGTTGGGCTGATTCCGTCATTTGGTTGTGTATAAACGTTTGCAATAAAAATACGTTATCATAGCAGAAAATAACGTTATACATATTTACATTTCATGTAATGTCTTAACACTTTTTTCTGTTTCTTATCATAATGAGCTTGAATAAATCGGGAATACCGTATTCTTATTATTTAATGTGTCTTTTCTTTCCATTCGTTACTTCCGTAATTATAGATATTAGTAGAATTCCCCAACCCAGGAAATCAACCCCCGTCTCAGCAAGTACATAACATACAAACTAATTTAATTTTATAACTGGACAGGTATGAACAAGCACTTTAAAATATGATGCTTCTGCTTTGGAAAATCGTTCGGTGCCCTTACAATGGATCAGTAGAAAAATATATTCGAATGGAGCATGTTGAATGAATACCTCTAAAATAATTATTACGGACACTCATAACAGGATTATTCAATTTTCTGATATAGCAGGAACTAATGACTGTATACCCTGCATTCTGACCATGCTGACATATTGACATATTGACTGAAACACAATATCCCTCATTGGTGATATATTCAAATGCAGCGGTTCTTCATTAGGGTTTGGAGGGTAGAAACCTGCATGAATTCGAATACAGTCGTGATTCCGAAACCAGCTCAACCAACAATAGTGTTTCGTTATTATTATCATCATCGCATATATTCCAGTTGTTTCACTGCACGTTGAGTGCGTTAAAGAAGCGATAAATCATTATCTAAATGATGATAAATATGATGTCTCAGAATCTCCTACGATCAATTTATCATAGGGCTGTAGCAAAAGAGTGAAACAGGGACGGATCCCTTCATAATGTAACCGATTAAACTGATTTATAATTTTAAAAGTTTGGTTTCAAGACAAGTTGTAGAGCTATAGGTCCTACATCATAAAATCAACCATACCCACACTGTAAAAAAATAACTGTAAAACAGCAGGTTGTCAAGCCCTTGAAATTACAAGTGCAGCCGTTATTTCAGTTTAACAGTCTTTTTCCTGTAAAACAACAGCAAGTTAGTTGGTTAACCGGAAATCAGCATATAATCATTTAAAATCGCCCGCATAAAACACTGTTAAAAATAATTTTCTCATATTTTAAAAAGTTACCCAGTTAAATTACCAAATATTCGGGAAAACACTTATATAAATATTCATGAATTTTTAGTAGGCATGGAAAAAACAACTATAAGGGGTATATAAGAGATTGCAAGACTGAACTAACTAGATGGGATAGGTCTCGGATAGGATCGATTAAGATAGAGAATAGGATAAGTTATAGCAGGATAGGTTTCTCTGTAAAAAGTAACTGTAAAACTACAGATTTTTTTGGCCCTTGGGACTACAAGTTATTGCCGTTGTTTCAAATTTACAGTCATTTTCTTGTTAAACAACAGCAACTTTGTTGGTTTACCGGAAATCAGAATACATTTACAATCGCCCGACATAAAACACTGTTTAAAAAAAAGTTCTCATATTTTAACAAGTTACCCTCACTGTTAAATTACAAATCGTTTCCATGGTTCCTTTTTAATTTACATAGATTTTCCTGTTAAAAATTAAAGTTTCTGCTATTTAACAAAAAAAAATGAATAAATGAATAAAAAAACACACACAAAAAAACAACAAAAACACGGAAATCTGTTAGTTTACATGTACTGTGGAAAACGGGCATTCCCGGCATCCTGACTGCCAAGAAAAAAACCTTCCAGATCCTGTCTCTATCCCACCCTCCCGTCCTAAGCCTCACCTGTCACTCTGTCCTTCTTGTTCCGTCTTTTGTAAAGTTTACTCCTTTAAATCGTTACTGTTTTCCTATTACTATTTCCATCTTGTTGTGTTTACAATATTTTTCAATGATTTCTCTTCGATGCAAAGTGTGTTATGTCTATGATTTGTTTGCTTTCCATGGCCATGTATTTGTCTTCTTCTTTTTCCCTTTTATTGGGCATTCTATGCATGATTGCCCAGTCTAGTTTTTTTATGTACTGTATTCATGATTTATTTTTTTGACAGGGACCAGTGCTTCTACAAGCTCTGTTTCTAAGCCGGTCTCTGTTTTCATTCTCATTTTCATAAAATTAATCTAATGTAGTCTTCATTGATGTTACCTTTTTTCTTCTTATAACTTAAACTTTAATGCACTTTGTTTTGCTTGTATTGATCGAAAATGTTTCTGCACTAAGTTGTGTTGAAAATTATTTTGTATATTGTAAATTTCACAATACTTATTGTTATAGACTTCGCAAAATGAAAATGAAATGAAATAAAATCTAAATCTGAAATCTGAAATCTGAATCTGAGGGTTTGTTAGTCACATTCGAAAGGTAACTCCACCTATCCTGAATATTGATTTGTTTTGGCCGAGGAGCTTCATAGACTGACTTCACAACCATGACAACGTCGCAGGCCTAAACTATAGTAAATACATTAAATATTCGTTTCATCAGAATGAAGGACTAATTTATACTATATTGTATTGATGTATAGGGTTTATTTGTGAATTAATTTTTTCCTTTACTGCGTCTCATAACAACGCAAGTGCCACAACCCGTTATTTGGTAACATTTTACTACTGGACACTCCTCACTGACATTTCAAGAGTTTCATCAAGCATAACACAAATCTCTATTCTCATTATCCTATTCCTAGTATTGATTGTGTTATTACATTTCATGAATGTATTATATCATCACTAAGATCCCAACGAGTAACCAAAATGGCTCCAAACTTTACTCGAACGCAAGAAAATTTTATTTTCTTTAATTTTGAAAACTTGTCAGTTCCCTTCAAAAAAATACTCTATGCGACCACCGATATGCATAAGTTGACGTGCTTAATGGTCAGGATGTGTCTGTCGGAATTCATCTGAAAGGTTCCATACTGGAAAACCAAACACTTACGTGGATGGCAGTGTGGAGTATGAGAAACAATAGTTCTCTCCAATGTACATGCGATGAGTCGTCTATCCAAAACTACACGTTTGAAGTACTGATTAAATTTGCACAAGGTGACGATTCTGGACATCACCACATCATTTATCAGCCAGGGACTGGCCGTGTCGTAATTCTTTCTATGAAGGGACGTTAAGTATGGAGGAGGGGGTACCATGCGGTACTAGAGTACCTGTAGTGTTGTATGGATATTTTAAAAAAGAAACACAAACAAACCCCAGCTAATTAAAGAAGCAATCGTTTTCAAACACAATTACAATGAAGCGCACGTACAGACGCACACCCACACACGACACAAGCCTATCCTCACATCCCTCATACGCCCATACGTAATTTTGTCACAAAACATAAAGTATCAATTCAACCTGTCATTTGTGGATCCGAAGGAAGAACATTGATTATAGATTTCCTCCAAAATATATGACTTGAAAATATAAAATCTTCACTAATATGAAATATTATTTACTATAGTCTAATATACTATATACTATATTCTAATCAGTTGATTTTCTCCCCCTTATAATACAGGTTGAATTGATCACCAAGCTCAAACGAAGTAATTCATTGAAACTTTAGCCAGAATTAAATGCCAAGCCCTGAACAGCAATAATTCTATTGGGCCATATTTAACAGATTACCACCATTAACCCCTTTGCCTTAACCGTAAAAACCATGGGGGCCATGATGCCCCCTCCCCCTCTGCAAACGACTACTTCCAGAGTTTTGAAGACCTCACCACGCGACTTCTCTTATGAGATGTAAATATTGTAAACATTAACTGATATTTTTCATGGAAACATCCTCGGGACGAGATTTTTTTTTTTTTTTTTTTTTTTTTTTTTTTGGGGGGGGGGGGGGGTCTAAGAGAGACCCAGCATGGTATTCTGATACTTACAACCGGTGTGGTGTGAAAAAGTTATTCTTTGGACAGAGAACCTGGGAAGACGGACTAGGAGTGGCCCATATAAAATTTCATAACGTATTTTTTTTTTTCTTCAAAGTCCTGCGCATTTTTGATGCGTATAAATTAATGATACGTAATATTAAAAGCTCACATGTCAATAAAAAAATAACAGATTCGTTTTCGTTTATGTGTAAAATGAAAAAAAAAAAAGAAAAAATCTGTTGGTTCTTTGACTGCACAGTCTGAACTGAAGTTCGAAATAATTTTCTAAGTATGAAAAATGACAAGACAATAGAAAACATAAGGAATAAAATAGTAATTAACACAATAGATAACAATAAAGAAGAACATAAGAAAAAAAATCTGATATGCATCACGAGTAGATATCTTTTATTAAAGTAACTAATTATTGGTTTTAATCAGCTAGGTCTAAAATAAATATATTCATGCTAAACGTCTTCCTTTCACATATTTTACCAATGGGAGAGCATTGGAGGTCTACACTGACCAAAACATTCCCTAAAATCAAACGAAGTACATAAAACTTATCACATTTTCAAAATTGCCTTGAATTAATCAAAATATGTAACAATGAATGGATTATTGTACGTTGCATCAAAAACTATAAGTTCATGCCAAATCAGTAACAATCGGACACTGTATAGCCGATATAGGTGTAGGGGGGCGGGGCATCATTCCCCCAGCCTTCATAACCTTTGAAATAGTCTTTTTAGGATTAAGGGTGTCACGTTGTATTAAATGTTGTCGGTGATTTAATGGCAAAACGATTCCCGGAGAAAGTAAAATCTTTGTAAAAAAATTTAAATGCAAACTGTCGGATGCGATCAATGAAAATTCATGTAATCATAAAGTATTAAAACTCCACGCACGGGATAATAGTATTACAAGCCTCAAAATGTCATTTGTTACACAAAAATCTAAACTTCGTGTACAATGAGTGGGATCGCCGACAAAGGGCACGTTTAATGAGCATTATGACACGACCGCCCGAACCCCCCCCCCCTTCCCTACACACACACACACACACACACACCCACACCCACACAAACACACCCACACACGCGCACCCCCCCCCCACACACACACACACTCTCTCTCTCTCTCTCTCTCTCTCCCTCTCTTTCGTTGAATGGCAAAGTTAACAAGGATAGCATTTGTCAGAGAAATAATCACAGGATTTCCTTTTCAAATCTCTTGGGACAAGACTGTTTCCACTCCTTCACACATCAATTAACAAACTTCAATGATTTACAATCAGTAAATGTGCTCATAAAGCTTCGTGAACTTGTGTCCAGTCACCAAGGAATATTATTATTATTATGAGTTTGGGGCTGCTGTTCTTACCGAATCCCACCGCAGATAGCGTGCAACTCAACCCACAGCGGACAAGTGTTTGATTCAGGGGCACTGACTCCACAAACTCTTTGATGTTATCTCATCCATCATGAAAGGGGTTATTCTTCATATCAATCCGTAGACTTATACCACGGAAATATTTTCACACGAGAAACTGTTGGGCAAAAATTATGATGGTGATTTTTCAAATTGGAAAGGAATAAAGTAATTTGACCGCTTAGCAATGAACAAGTAAAATTCTTCCTATGCCTAACTTCGATAAGCATTGGAAATCGTTTGTAAAAGTGATTTCGAATTTATTTTGATAGCAAGCTACTGTGGAATGATTTACTGTTCATTCTTTTTCCAGTTGTTCTTGAGTAGGGTCTGTGAACTTGAGAGTAGAAAATATTTTAGATCCCTGGTCATTATCTAAATTACATTATGCTTTTTAAAATGTTATTTCTCCTGCTATTCCTATACATCGTATGTTAAACTCGGCGCACAGTGGGTCAGAATGGTTCCAAAGTGCGCCAAAATTCATATTCACTGAGTTTTACTTAAAATTCAAACTTAGATGATGGATCTATGGGTATTCAGACCCGTATAATCCAATGAAAATATTTTCAAATACCTATGACGTCATTAAAATACCGATTTCTCATTGGCTGCCAAAATCCAATGGAAAATAATATATTTCACGTATTACAATGATTTTTCGACTTCAGAAAATTGATAATGCGATCTCTACGCTTGTATATCAAAAAGTGAAAACGGTGTTAACTTAAAGTTCAGGCAATATGGTAGGATCAAAATCCTTAATTATCCGTACATGTATCGCAGAGGAAAGTTTTAGTTTGTTATATAAAATACACCTTCATCTTTGGAAGAGGGGTTTTTCAGCAACTGAAACTAGCCCTATAATCTATTTTTTGTTTACTTCTTATCAGTGTTAATCATGTTTTTGCAAGGAGCTTCAAGAGCTGGAGTTCCAACTGGCAACAAATTATCTCAAGCAGCTGCTCCTTTCTAAGGATGCACAAAAGAATCTACAGGTGCGCTGTAGCCTTTGATGTCCGATGTTCTAAGCCGCCAACATCATGGGAAAGCTTGAGTAGTAATTTTTGTCACAAATGAAATATCGAGAATATTTCACTTTTTATTTGAATAAACAAAGTGAAATTTTCACATATGACAAAATTGAATACAAAAGCCTAATTGTGTCCAGAAATTTGGCTATATTGTATGATAGTAGTTTCAATTTGTGGGAAAAAAATAAAATTTTACAATCCTAAAATCCCCAATTCGACACTCTTCCGATTACTCCCTGCAAACGAAAATAAAAATTGCAATTGTTCAGGTACAGTTAATTATGATGTTATATGTCAGATTAGTGCCCACACATGCCCAGTCGCGCAATTTTGATTCATATATCAGGGAATTTTCTACAATTTCTTTTCGCTTGCCCCCAGTAAAGGTAAGCACTGTGAACTGCTCATATCATCAGACTAGTGATAGCGGAAATTAATTATCCTTACAAAAGCATATTTTCCTTTGAAAATGGCCCGTAAGTTTGCAGCCAGGCAGGAGTCTTTTTGTCTTCTTATCTGCAAGGAAGATCCAGTTAAGCACATGCCTGACATATTTTTCCTTGGCGACATCGAACATGGTTCAAAGGGAATGGACTACATGTGACTCCAGCTCTTGAAGCTCCTTGGTTTATGGGACCTTGCCGTGTAAAAAACGTCATGCGCGCCCCCATGCGGTGCCGTATGATGACAGAGGATCCTTCAGCGACTGCGCGGTCCAAAAATAAACATATTTTCCGGGTAATGTGTCAAAGAAAATCGGCTCTAACATAAAAAGTGGCAGAAGGTGGCAGCCAAATCTGGTATCAACTCAAAGCTGAGACATCAGGAAAAATGATGGTAATAAAAGTGAATTGGAAATCCGTGGAAATCTAAACGTTTCATATGGATTTATAAAGAACACGAATAATCAGCCTATTTCCTAGAATAATTACGCTATTATACTCACGAAAATTGCGTTTCTTTCCATTTTTACCCCATTCATACAGTGAAATGAACTCTCAGGAATATGTGGGAGCAATTGTAGATCGATAACTCAAAGAGTACATGTTGAAATAACTTATTTATGAAATTGGTCACAATTTGCACTGAAAATCACAATATGTTGAATTTTGCGTCTTGAAGTAGGAAATATACACCCTTAATGTACATACCGGAGTTAAATATTTTACTGAAATAGTTTTCAAAGTATTGTCTTTCAACAAGGCATGACAAAAAAAAAAAAAAAAAAAAAAAAAAAAAAAGGCCCCAAAAGACTTTTAGCGCACTTTGGTTTCGCCCTGGCCCACTGGCCCGTTGACATGGGGAGCCGGGTTTATACGGTTCCCAAATTATGGTCGCTTTGACCCCTTTTAACGCTTTAAATACACCTTTTAGCATGGATTTTCTGCACCCATTTTAAATCAGTATTAAGTTTATCAAATAAACTACACCTTCCAGTGAAGTCCTGATAATCACATACCATTTCTCACTATTTTGAAGCATTTCAAAAAAATATTCCCGTACATCCATCGATAAAATTTGCGTATACCAGTGCACATAAACGATCGTCCCCGGTTTTACAGATTTTCAGTTTCACAGTGCTTCATAACTACTGGGAGCAGCGCAAAATAGCGAACGAACGCCACCGGGAAGGGCGCACACGCGCGGAAGCCAAAGAACACAGGAAGTGAAAAACTTGGAGCTTGCTTTATCTTACTTGCTACATGTATAGAGACTGTGCTTACTATACGTGTAAATAAGTTGAACCCGTATTCCTATGAACTTATACTACGCCAGTTTCCAACTAAGATTTGGGCTGTTGGCATTAGTCATATACTCATTAGCCTATAGTTATAGCTAACAATAAGTAATGTTTGACGATTATGGACACTGTTCTTTTCAAACTGGACAATAGGTTCGCTTAGCTCAGGAGGAACAATGGTAACTGTAACCACCTCGCCGAGTGTCAAAAGAAAAGGATTATAGGATGACTAATAATTATTCACCTTTGTAAGGTAGCGATGACTGCAAATAACTAAATTGTATATTGAGACCCACATGTTCTAAGCTTTGAGACAAAATGTGTTCACCCCCCCCCCCAACGCTGTCTAAAAAAAAAGTCCAGAAATTTCAAAGAAGAAAAATAATTCAGCAGGATATTAGTTACTTGGAAGTGAATGAGCGAGAGATATGGTAGGAGTACGCCTACTAATCAGGAAAGGTTGCAGTATAGTACATATAAACCCCTCAAAAAAAGTTCTGCAATTCAACTTTGAGCCTTGATATCTTTTTGGCGGCTTTTTAATCATTATTGATTTTTAGATCATTGGAAAGTTCATTTATCCCCCTTCACATCCATGCCTCATTTGTAATGGTTATGTCATCCTTGAATGCACAGCACCCCTGAATAGAGGGCAAAGTCAAAAGTGAAAAGTTGCAAATTGAATGGCTATCTTGGCTATTGTCTATTGCTTTTGTTGCAATGTCGGGTGTGTGTGAATGATGTTGAATGGGTCATGAATGATTCAACAAGTTTATTTCCTGTTTGGTAGATGAAATGTGCCTTGCACAAGCTTTATGCTTGGTAGTGCTTACTTTTAAAGAGTAGCTGTTCGCGTATGTTAACATGCCACGTCTATCAAATGTTGAGAAGGCTCGAGCAATCGGCCAAATCGAAGCCGGTATTCCCCAAAGAGAAGTTGCTGCTCAATTTGGAGTGAGTCCCAGTACCATCTCCAGATTATTGGCAAAGTTCCGGGAAACTGGGGAAGTCAAGGACAGACCAAGGAGTGGTCGTCCAAAGAAGACAACCCAACAAGAAGACCGCTTCCTGACCCTTTCTGCCCTGCGGAATCGAAGGTTATCTTCCAGGAACCTGCAAGGACGATTTGCTCGAAGATTTGCCAAGCGACTCTCCGACCAGACCATCAGGAACAGACTTCACGCAGCCAATTTAAGAGCTCACAAGGCAGCAAGAAGACCTGCACTTTCGGCCTTGCATCGTCATTCCCGTCAACGCTGGTGTTTGCAACATCTTCGATGGAACCGGGAAATGTGGCAGAATGTCCTTTTTACAGATGAATCCAGATTCTGCTTGAGGAAACTGGACGGAAGGGTGAAAGTGTGGCGTCGCCGTGGGGAACGCTTCGCTGACTGCTGCATCGACCGGGTAACAGCGTTTGGAGGAGGCAGTGTTATGGTGTGGGGTGGCATATCTGGTGAGGGAAAGACACAGCTTATCATCGTTGATGGAAACCTGACAGCAGAGAGATACCGAGACAACATTCTTCGGCCAGAGGTCATCCCATACATGCGCAATCTTGGACCAAACGCCATCTTCCAAGATGACAACGCCCGCCCACACAGAGCAAGGATCATCACCGAATACCTGCAGGAGGAGGCAGTGACGAGGATGGATTGGCCTGCGAACAGCCCTGACTTGAACCAAATCGAGCACCTGTGGGACCAGCTTGGCCGTGCTGTACGCGCCAGAGTGACAGATCACACTACACTGGCTGAGTTGCGACAGATCCTTATCGAAGAGTGGAACCTCATCCCACAGCAACGCATCACCAGGCTGGTGACAAGCGTGAGGAGGAGATGCCAGGCTGTCGTAGCTGTATTCGGATCTTCTACTCGCTACTGAACTTCTGATCCTTTGCTATTCCACATTTGATGTGCATGTTACTCAATAAAAAGTGCCAAACATTTTGTCATTTGCAAATTTGTGTATTTGTGTTTGTTTTTGTTTCGTTAGAGAGGGGAGAGAGAGTTAAAGAACATGAGTTCACATCAAGAAAGGGGAATGTGTTTGTTGAAGTGAAAAGCAATCCAAGAGAAGAGGAGAGTTTGCGTTGCTTATGTTTCTGTGATAGGGTTACATGGCTGAAAATGAGATAATTTGCTGAGGGGAGACTTTTTTCCCCACCGCAGTTGTGTACTGCTAAGGTGGAAACTTGCAATATTCTGCATGAAACCAAAACACAATACTAATGTTATCACAGTCAGTTGCTGATTAAAACACATTCCATCTTAAAACAAAAGAATAATTCCACTTCAAAATCACTGAAAACAATATTTGTCCACCAAACAAGGGATTACAGCAGAAACATGCACACCTAATACAATATTAAACAAACCAAAAGGAACAAAAACAAAGAAACAAAACCTTTCATTCCAGTTAAGAACTCAGTGTGAACAATAACAATGCATTCTGCAACATTTCACTTTTGACTTTGCCCTATATTTAGGTGCACTGCACATTCCGTGATTACATAATCAATACAAATGTGGTATCATTGTGAAGGTGAATAAACAAGCTTTACAATGATATCAAACTTGATGATGATCATACAGTTACTAGAGAGATATAAATGCTTAAACTTGAATTGCAGAACTTTTTTTTTAGGGGGTTTAGAAAGCAAAATAGTGCAACAAAGCTTGATCCATATTTTCCTTCTTTATCCGTGAATTGTCATCTATATGTATTTCTTTTTATTGCAACTCTGTTTCTGAGTCATGTTGCCATTCTTACTGTCATTCTTTTACTTCCTTTCATATTACTAATTCTGTAAATCTAAATTTCATTCTCGAAAAGAATACATTTTTTTATTTTTATAGAAATGAACATGGAAATAATTGAAATTAAATGTACTGTCTTTATTTCATAACTATTATTCGTCATTACATAATCAAGGCAGAATGTTAGATTACGACGAATAGTTTCATTTTACGTTTGGACTTGTGATTGTTTTTTTTTTTCTTTCCTATCGCGGGAAATGAAACGCTTAGTTGAAATACGAATAGAATGAATCGGACAAGGTGTATCATACATGAACACATAAGTGGAGAAACACTTCACATGCTATAGATACGAAGTGTGAAATGTGAAAAATATTCAAGACTGACACAGCTTCATCAGAATCATTTTAAAACTATATCACCATAACAGATAGTCTGGGAATTTAGCAAGGCTAATTGCGTTTACTGAAAATTATGAAGAGGAAAGGCGGCGGGGATCAAAATTTATATAATTGGAAAACAATTCTCATAAATTATTCTGGGTAAAAAGATTTCATGGCCCCTTGAGCCTTGGTTAGGCCGGTGGGATACCTCCCCCCACCCCTCCCCTCCCCCGTGCAAGAGCGCCTGGAAATTCGGTAGGGTAAATGAAATCATGTTCTTTGCACAAAATGTCGGGAAAATTTTCAGCTTCCCCGCAACCCCTATTTGAAATTTGAGATTTGTCCCTTTGAAGCAGAAGCCCATGCATCGATGAAAAATGGAACCCCCATCCCAGGATGGCGCCCGGAGAATCGGTGGGATAAATGAAATTATGATATCCTTGATTTGCACAAAATGTCAGGAAAATTTTTGCGCTCTCCCCCCCCCCCCCCCCCATCACTTCTTACGATTGGAGATTCGTCCCTGTGAAGATGAAGCCCATGCATCGATGACAAATTCCCCCCTATCCCCCGATAGTACCTGGAAAGTCAGTGGGATAAATGACATCATGTTCTTTGCACAAACTGTCAGGGAAATTGTCACCCTCTCCCCTTTCTTACGATTGGAGATTCGTCCCTATGCAGCAGAAGCCCATGCATGCATCGATGAAAAAATGCAACTCCTTGAAGGGAAAATGAATAGCTTGATGTTCCTTTCTTCATGTCTCTCTCGCTATTTTCCCCCATATCACTCTCTCTAAATGTGTTTTGGTGTTGAATTTTATACCTTACATTCCTATGTACATATTTAAAGAGTCTCTTGCTCGCATAATTTATATCAGCTTTCTAGTTTCTAAATTTGGCGAACGAGCGAAGTGAGTAAGAAAAGAAAGGAAAATATTAAAGACACCACCTCTCTTTGTGGTTTGTACAGTATTTGATTTACTGCATTTTGGGGAAGGAAGTGGGGAACTGGACGATACCATGGACTCGATAAAGATGAAAGAGGAATGCAGCAGGCTGTCTGACACTTTCAACTAGCGAACACGCAGATAACGAATGACAAGAAAATAATGCGCTATTTTCTCTTTTCAATTATTACAAATTACAAAATTACGAATACTTATATGAGCAGAATGGGTCTTCGGCCACTACCACTGGATGTGCCGATGACGAATTTTGTTTATTTATTGGTTTCAGTAATTCTCGTAAGATGTAGGCCTGCATGAACTTCAAAGAAAAATAAAGCAATGATGTCGATCTAGATATAGAAAAATAAATATCACATTCCGGTGAATAAAATTCGTTCTGAAACACCCCCTCCCCTATCACATTTTTATAAATGTGTTGGCAGTTTAGGGCTATATTCTTTAAAATATGCCCTTATCTTATTGGATGATGTGACAACATTTTTATCATTTTATTACTTCTCCTGAACCATTGCGCCACAACCCTAGTGGAACAAGATTCGTCATTGTCTGCCCCGTAAAACCCAATAAAGGCTCTTATTATCATTGTTATCATTATTATTATTATTATCATCATCATCATCAGAATTATTAATTTATTGGGGGGTGGAGTAAAACATCTACTTGGCATCTTGCATGAATAATGATCATACCGTAAATTCCACGCATATTATATACTGACGAATGTGTTGCTTTTCGTTTTGGCATACACCGTTATAGGTCTCATTATCATGTAGGTTTTTAAAGATGTTTATTTTCATAATGAATATGAAATAGTGTTACATTGATTGTATTTTTATTGCTTCTGAACAGTGTAACACCGGCACCGTTTTCTATAACTAAAGTATGTAAATAGTGAAATTCGTGGTTGGTATAGAATTATTAGACCTTCTTTTTCTTTTTGTGAAAATTTCAATTTTTTACCCTCTGAATTTAGTTGGTTGGATACTATAAGCATAAAAATGCACCCCCCCCCCCAAAAAAAAAAAAAAAAAAAAGCTTTCCATCATAAATGGGTTATTGTTTCGAAATTTACTATTGTACCTTAACGTTCAAACTTGTATAGCTGAGGCCTATCGAAAAGGGGTGCAAAAACTGGGTGGCAACGCTTACAAGTGTTCTTTTCAAATGGGACAATAGGTCGTTCGTCTAAAGGGGAACAATGGTAACCGTAACTACCAGGTAGAATCTCAAAGAAGGGGATCTACGGTTGAGTTCACCTTTTGTGAACAATGATTGCTGCAAATAGGGCCAGTGCTGTTCTTTTGTATCTGCAGAAGAAGTATTAGCTATTCATACCAGAAATGATAATGTATTCCCAGAGAAATTGGTGAATCGAAAGTGGTGCAGGAAACTATTTACGAGAGAGGGAGAGATCGAGGGGGAGGGGGTGGGCGGGGGTGGTTATGGCAGACAGAAGAGAGAACACAAACAGAAAGGAGTAATGAAGGTCTCTTTTCTCCTGTATTCTTATATTTGTTTGAGATCGTTTTTATTAGACTGTTTTGTAAAATAAGTTGTCAAACAAATTATTATTCAGACATACATGGAAATATAGAAGGTGCCCAATCATGAAATAATTTCCTTGATTTTGATTAAGCTTTGAAGATTTTCGTGGTTTGGAATAATCAGGGGAATCATAATTTGTTGTGAAAGGTGATCAATGGCAAAAAGGGAAAAAAATTTTATAAAAAAACACCAAAAAATATATATATATAATATCCGTCTGGCCGAGGTCAAATAAGATGACAGAGTTACTATATACTAAACAGAAGCAATCGGAAGAAAGATGATGCGACTCTTTCAGGATATATGAGAAATATATGAACCGCATTTAATTATGTTTAATTGCTGATATTTGGATTAGCTGTGGCGCATAAAGTACATTCTAAGAACATTCTTCTCTTCATTTCGTGACAAGTATACAAGTACATGTATATATAGCGCTTCACGAAAAAGAGCGGCACGCCACAGCGCTCGCGGAGGAAGGTTGTTCACTCGACGAAGAGCATGAATTAAATACCGATGCGCATGCGCGAAATCTGGACACGCTTAACGCTTGAATGATCAAGTCGTTCGCACGCGCGGGTACAACAATGCTTCCGCTCTCGGTAAATTAATCTCTTTTCGGGGCACACACGAGTAATTCGGGCCCCCATAGTAACACGTGTTAAATTGAAGCACACCAAAAATTCATATTTAAATAATCTCTCTACAAAAACTGTTTTAACTGACAGAGTAGCAACTACACTGATGGTACTACAAAATTAGGTACTTTATTTGGGCACTTAATCGGCTACATCAAATACTGTGAAGGCTGAAACGAGGCTAATCACGAACTATGACTTTTCACTGCTGTGAACAGTGGAAATGCACAGCAGATCAAATAATTCCTCTAAAATACCCAAAAGCGTCCAAGCTTCCAGATAGGGGTGAAATATGAAAGAATGTGACTTCCAAACACCATCTCTCTTGAAAAGATCTACAGCCGACAAGTATTCAATTTTAAATGAATATTTTTGATCAGCTACCATTACGTCATCTTACTTTATACGCTAGTGCCAAATTCATCGGCAGCGGATGAATTACTCGTGTGTGCCCTATAGGAGAGTATTACAAGCTCAACAATGCCGTCGTCAACGGGTTAAATTTGACTCTATTCGAAACATGAACAGAATCAGACTCCATTTCCTTTAAAGGCTCATCCTTGATATTGCCGCAGGGCTTTGAAATGTATTCTGGTCTAAACACACGACATTAAATTTCACAGCAATGCTGATCCATTTTATTGCGGATTTCGTTTGTGGAAAGCTTCAGACTATTCATAATATAGCATTAATTCCTCTTCCTCAGGTAGTATTATTTAGGGATTATGTGCAACACAATGCCTGAATATGTAACCTCCATCTTTTCAATATATCTCCTTTATAGCCATTTCGTAACATTCTAAATGTTTTTTTTTTTTTTTTTTTTTTTTTAGTATAGTTTTCACGAAAATAGAAGGGTTAAGTGTGTAACAAAAAATGCAAAAAGATCCTTTGCTATTCAAACACGGATGGGATTTAAAGTACACCGAGGTGGCCATTCAGCGACGTTTATTGAGCCACTGGATCTACAGTGTACACAGTGTGGAAATAAGCGAATTAGGACAAATGTTGCTCGGAATTGCACTATCTGTACGTAACCAGAAGCTGCTGAAACTTATACCACGTAATGGGTTCAAGATGTCTACCTTTAATCATGTATATCTTGACATTTATTTAAGTGTATGAATTGAATTGAAGTGACTTTATTAAACACCGTTGACATATGTACTTCAATATTTTGTTTCTACAAGAAAACGAGAGAGAAAAAATAGTATAACAACTTACACACATTTCAAAGAACACTATCGTAACATATCAGTCTATGTTAATAATATTTGATTCGTACATACATGTAGATAGATTGATATGATATAACTCATTTTAGAATTTTCCCCTTAATGGTATGATATCCTTTATGTAATTTGCTAGACTGAGTATGACATATTCTTTATCTAATTTCATTAAGAATATGTACTTTTCTTCTGCTCTAAGAAAAGCAAAATTAGGGTATTTTAACAATAAAGCATCTAAGAGGGGTTTTTTTTTTTCTTTGTTCATTGAATTAAGGGCAAAATATCAGTGTGTGTAGTTCGTCACCAATCTCTCCTTCTTCACAGTCAGTGCATATTCTAAGTTGTATTGGTGTTTTCTCAGGCCTTCTGTGCCTTCCTGATTATATTGCTAAATTATGACAGCTTATTCTGAAGCGGCATACATTTCTTCTGAGTAGAAAACGTTCGATAACATGAAGATACTGTTCTGCTTTATAATATCTTACTTAAATTTCCTGTATGCTCTCAGTTTGTTCCCCTCCCCATTATCCCCTACATTAGTGAGCATATCTGAGCTACAGTAAGTGAACAGGTTCCAAAACATTTTTGAAGAATAGTTTTGAGTGACCTATGTATGACAAGCTTCTAAAACTCAGAAGTTCTACAATGTTTGCATTCATGCATACAGTTAACACCATATTGGATGATAATTTTTCAGCAAACAACACTTCTTTCTTTTTCATTTTCTTTTTTCTTTTTGCTTTTGTTTTGTTATTATGAGACAACATATTTAATGTTTCTGTATGTTTAACTCAGGATCTCTATCATTTAAATAACTGCTATGATTGACATTATTTTTATAAGGCTGATTGGCTGAACTTATCTATATAAGAAGATAATACTATGACAGATGAGGAGCTTGGGGAGGAGGGGGTCATTGTAATAGTCATTTCTTATAGCATGCACATCTACACATTAGTTAGGGGGGCCCTCACTATTTCACAAACACGGATCATCGACTGCTGAGATCTCAAATGAAAATAGCTACAAAGGATGTGACATCACAACCAATTCTTAATAATCGATAACAGCAAAAAGAACACACGAAAAGGAAAAGAAACAAACGATCAATAATAGAATGTTGCTAAGTATAAAAAGGGGGAAATCGGAGTTATGAATTATATATTTACTATGAAAAACAGGGTAAATCGAATCTCTCTTTTTTAATTTTTTTTTTATTTTTTACAGTTTTGGCCATAATTCATGACTTCATGACATTTTCGACATGACTGGATTCGCTTCATTTTAATATTTCATATTTTCCTGTTTTATACATAATATCAGTTTTGTTTGCAAGAAATAATAATGATAAGAATGATACACGGTTTTTACATAAAATATATTAAATCACTTTTGTTTGCTTGTTATTACTTGTAAAATAAATAATTACTAACTAACAACATTAGAAATAAGGATTCAATTCAATTCAAATTAACATCTATTTTCTTCCATTGAATTTGACAACATTCAACGTCTGTTCAAATAGTACAATCTACATGTATATAAAGTAGTATAAATATGATCAAGAACTTGCAATACAAGGAAGAAGACGGGATCCCCATCATCAGACGCTTGTAGCGGGTACGCCTGAATACATAAATACAATATAGAATTAATACAGGAAATGAAGAAAGGAACAGACAAAGAGAGGGAGAGAATGGGATAGGGAACTTGGAATAGAGAGAAAGGAAGAGGATACAACAAAATAATAATCATAACTAGAACTTTAATTCGTCACTGAAGACGAATTAGGTGGTCTGTCTACCAGTTGGCAAATTGCTAAGATGTGATAATATTTGTGCAAGATAATATTCCTGATAATGTTGACAATGGATGAAGACTTGCGTCAAAGAAAATCGGACAATTTCATATTGCATTATACATGGGATATTAACCCATAGGGTTAATACACGACAGGCAATCAGATTTTGCATAGGGTTGTACACAAACTACTTTACACTACTTTCCAATAGACATAACAGGCAAAAAAAAAAAATATATATTACATTGTTTATGATTTTATGTGTTACAGTAGTCGAAGCAAACGGTAAAATAAAAGGCAAAAAGAAGCGGAAAAAAAAATCAAAAAAAAAAAAAAATTGGACCCACCGGGATTCGAACCTTGGTCAGCGGGATGGGAGGCAAGTACTAAAGCCCCTTTCACAATTGGTCTGCCACCAGTTTGCGACCGCCTGCAACAGATTTTTCGGGGTGTTGCACTACCGATCGCTTGGTGTCTTGCGACCACTCGCAGTCGTTGCAGGCGGTCGCACGAACCTGAGGCGGTCGTGACTGGTCGCATCTGAACTTTGAACATGCTCAAAATCCAGACACGACCAGATGCGATCGATTCACTCGCATTAGGTCGTACGACCAGTCGTGCGATTCTCGTATGAGTGTTGCACAACGTTGCACGATTAGATGCGAGAGTTCGCACGACTCAATAGTCGCAGTGGGTGGGCTGGAGGTCGTGCAACACTCCCACGTGCGCTAGCGACCTATAGCGACCAGTCTTGCGAATGGGTGCGATTGTGCTAAGACCATGAGACTGTTGCACGACCGATCGCAGCACATCTTACAACGTTGTACTACCGTTGCACGACTGTATGAGACTGTATGCGACTATTCCTCGGGGGTATATATAGGGGGACTATGGAGATGATCCTCTGCAACAGGGCCCTCCTCTAACAACTTTCTCTTCTTTGTAACTTTCTTCTTTGGCACCTTGACTATTAAGAAGGCCAACTTGAAACTGACTACCGGTCAATTGTCGAGGGGGTTTTTATACCCCACGCCACTCGCACGAATACTCTCACGACCACTTGCACCGGTCTCATTCAATCACACGAGCGATCGCATGGTCTCACATCCACTCGCACGACCATGCAATCGATCGTGCGACTATTGTGATTGGCGTCAAGCCACTCGCAATCACTCGTGCAACACTCGCATGTGAACGCAAGGCCACTCGCACGAGCATATGCGAGCAAATGCGACTTACTCGTGCTACGGTCTCTTCTAGTCGCTTTTGTTTTACGACCGCTGTTGCATTTGTGAATGCCTTTCTGCGACCTGATGAGATCGATGGCGATTGAAGCCTGTTGCAGCCTGTCGTGCGACCAAATGGTCGCAAACGGTCGCAGACCAATTGTGAAAGGGGCTTTACCAATAGACCAAAAGTTTTGCAATAGACATAACACATACATTAAAAAACCGGATTCTCAAATTACAATGTGTACTTAAAAAGGGGGCATGATCCCGACATCTGATCAAAAATTGGAGGGCACATTTGTAAAAGCTTATAGTCTCAGCTATAACATACTAAAATTTGGAAGAAAATAGAGCAGAAACTAGAGGGGCCGTCAAAGGCGGCAGACCCACGCCTTGGCGGTGCTACAGAGTAGTTGCAATACTATACTATGGGGTCAAAAGTGAAATCTACATTGGGTGATTTCACGCTCGGTGTTGGCATTTGTGGTTAGTGTTTATTTTGCCGCGAAATCATGATCTAACACCGACTATGAAACGAGAAAAAAATCAGTCGGTGTTAGGTGTTGACCTCTGATTTTCTGACGTAGTTCCGGTTGCCGGTGTTTAATTTTTGTCAGATGTTGTCTGCTGAACCGAGCTCGGCAGCCGGTGTTTAATTTCATGTACAAAATTCCGTTCACTAACACTATACCCTAGGGATTAAGAAATTTT
Source organism: Heliocidaris tuberculata (assembly GCA_025618425.1). Taxonomy (NCBI): domain Eukaryota; kingdom Metazoa; phylum Echinodermata; class Echinoidea; order Camarodonta; family Echinometridae; genus Heliocidaris; species Heliocidaris tuberculata. Next base: position 30,051,937 of record CM046837.1, on the reverse strand, counting down.
CATTTCACGTTCGGTGTTGGTGCTGGTGTTGCTACTTGTATGCTAGATACGGGAAATTTGGGGGATTAGCCGTGAGAAATAAAGTCAGTAGGCATCATTCGAAGTGTAATTTTACAGGTGTTATGAGGTAGTATGTTCATATAGGTTTGAAATTAAATCTAGGCCAACATTTAGTCCAACGTTCGATCTAGAGCACACGGAAAGGAACTAGATCTACCTTTGCTTTTTAAAGGGGCGGAATGAGTGAATAAAAAATCCTACCTAGTTTTTTTTTCCAGATAGATTTGATAAATATGATGTTCGATATTCCGTAGTAAAAGACCCAGAGAATCCACATTATTAACTAGGATGAGTTCTAAATCAACAATCACAATGCAAAAGTAATGAAACTTCGGGGCTAATCTGAGCCGATGCCCGAAATTTGGCCGTTTGCCATGTACGCGCTGGGCCGTCCCATCCGGCGTCTAGCTGCATTAGCTACCGCAGCATTTTCTGCTGCAAGTGAGAAACTCGAGAGAAATTAAATCTAAACTTACTGTTCCTATCAATACTATCCATTTCTGTGAAGTTTCTTACCGGTCTCTAGATCAAATAAGGATTGCTTTTAGAATCACCGGACTACTCGGGCAATTTTACGATATTTTAGACTAATAAATCAGTAGTTAAAAACATTTTTTTCTTCTTCGTTGAGAATGGTGCTGACGCCATTACCAGTGTTAAGCTATCGATGCGCTTTGTTGGGATATCGGTATCGGCTCCGAAACGGTGATCTTTACATATACTATACTACAGAGTCAAAACTAGAAAGTCTCACAGAATTTGCAGGGATTAACCAATCATCACCAAAATTTAATCGATTCTTTCCTGTCACTATCCAAACAATCCCTGAAAATTTGGTGCAAATCCGTTCACCCGTTCTCTAGTTATCTTGTACACAAACAAACAAACAAACAAACAAACATACAAACATACGGAACCCTTTACATAACCCTGCCGATTTCATCGGCGTGGGTAATAAGAGAGATACAGCTCAAAGAAGACAGGAATGCATAATCAAGATTTGAGAAAAAGTCATGTCCCATAGAGAATACACGCAAAATGTGCAAAATTGACATGCCTCCTTTAATCGCAAAAATACACCATGATGCCTTTGTCAAAATGAAAAATGGTGGAACTGATTTTGTAGAGAATTGTCTCAGCTGCAACATATCAAAATTTGGAAGAAAATTTACGACCTATTACTGAAATATTGTCAAATGAATACAAAAATTATGACGTCATTTTTTTCAAAATCGAATTTTTCAGTTCATAGGCAAAGATGATGACGTCACAAAATGCGATCGGCCAAAATTTTGCATGAATTCAAATCTACAACTGACAGGCTTTCAGATCATGTAATAAAATTTGGGGGTACCGGTTCATTCTGACTAGCTATGGCGGATTATAGATAGGCATGTTTTTAGCACTTTTTACATTATATTGCCCATTGACGCGCGCATATGGCATTATGGAAGGTCGAGAATGACTGTAAATAGTTGGAAATTGTCAAGAATAGTGTCAGGAATACAAACCATGCGGGAAAAAAAGGTGTTTTTACGTTCTGTACGCGGCGCACGCACGAAAAATTTTGAAATGCTTAAAACTCTGATTTGAATAAAAAGTGATTTTGAGCATTTCTAAATTTTGAGGCGCGCGTACGTGCGCGTCATGATGCGAACGCGGATTTTGTTGACATTTTGACCCTTGACCTGAAGTTCATGTGTCTCAAATATGGTTTATTTTTGATGACTCGTTATGAAGATATGATCGATAATATGATTTCACAAAATGGCGCCTGGATGACGTCACGATGAACTGGTGACCTTTAAAAAAAAATCTGGCATTTGACCTTGATAGGCCTGATAACTGACTGAAATTTGATGAAAATTGAGTGAGCTGAATTCGAGTAATTACGCTCACAAGAAAGTGGTGGAAATAAATAATAATAATAATAAAGAAATAAAGAAATAAAGAAATAAAGAAAATTCTGACGAAATAAAGAAAATTCTGACGAAATTAAGAGGTGATCTGTCTACGACAGACCACCGTTACACGGTGAGAGTGAAATATCGAAATATTCACAGACAGGCTTACAAAAGGATGATGGAAACAGGGTAGGATGATAGTAATTGAGCATAATAATCAAGCAAGGCATCATGAACCATAATCCGATATCATACATTTTTTAACTTACATGAGAAGCTTATCAGAGACACGGAGTTTCTCATGGGTGCATGTAAGTTGTTCTAAAGCTTAGGGCCGGTGAAATGGATATTATGTTGAAAAACAAGTTTACGGTGTTTGGGAATATAGATTTAATCAGTTGATCTGGTACCATACTTCTTAACATAGTTAGTGTACATAGCGTACTTAGTGTACATAGCTTAACATTAGTTCGACACGTATTTGCCCATACAACGTTACAGGATAATAAGTAGCATAAGGAAAAAGCAAAGCTTGTTGGTTATAGGTTCCAGAGAGTAATAAAATATACGTCTTACAAAGTTGTCAGAATGAACAAGAAACAGTTAAATAAAAATGTAAATAAACATGTATTATCAAAATGTGCAATGGGTGTGAATTAATAATCATTGGAGAATACAATACTTAAAAGCAGATAAATAAAGTATGGATTTATCCAAGGAAAGGCATAAAAATTGTTATGAAATTGAAATTGCATGATTGCTATAATGTACACACTACCCATGCGCAATGGCAAAATCATAAGTCTCACAAAAATTTTGTGGTGATTTTATTATGTGAAAAGGCTATCAGATATGTAATATTTAAATTGAACTATTTCAGCGAAAATGGTTGAAAATTGACGACAAAGATGAAAGCACAACTCTTTAGAGTCGCATGATCCCCATTAGTCATCTTTATCAACATATATATATATATATATATATATATATATATATATATATGTTGAAATAAAAACACCGCAAGACATAAAATTTACTGACGTTTCGGTCACAGACCTTTATCAATTCACTTTGATTAAGGTCTGTGACCGAAACGTCAGTAAATTTTATGTCTTGCGGTGTTTTTATTTCAACATAATTGTTTGCTATATATATATATATATATATATATATATATATATATATATATATATGTATATATATATATATTAACTCAGGAGTCAAATAAAAACACCGCAGGAGCCAAAAATTTGGACTGACGTTTCGGTCAAAAGACCTTTAAGAAAGTTTATATATATATATATATATATATATATATATATATATATATATATATAAAACTTCTCTCTGCTTCCCGGTACCATATTAATCAACAAACCTTGTAAGGAAATTGATTAAAACAAATTCAGCTATGAATATATTCATCTTAAACATACATATTAATATTCATACCCATACATGTACACAATTAAAGGATGAAAACAGTTTAATATAGCTTTTGGTTTCATAATTGGGCGTTTACGAAATGGCTGGTGAAAAAGCAAGAAAGCCGTTATATTTTCAGAAACACGAAAATGTAAAACCAATGCAAATGCAAAACTAAGAAATTTAGAAAGAGCCCAATGCCATACATTATATGACTACTCAAAAATAATGTATTATTCTGATTCATATCTATTTAATGTAAATTTTCTATTCATAATTATTCAAAATCATTTTCAAACCCATGTATATCATCAGTATTTATTATTACTTATGTATACGCATTTCTGATACTATTAGTGTCACTTTATACATTTTTACACGATGTAAATATATTTTACCATTTTTATGAATTACGAATTGTACCTCTTGCTTTGGCAACTTTTTTTTGCTTTCTCTCTCTTTTTTAAAACCAGTCAATACTTTTGATGAATATCAATAATTTTCAAATAGAAACCGTTATTGAAATTAAATAAATCTCTGAATTAATTAATAACGTTTTTAAAAATAGTTTTGATGACATTCAACTAATTAAGCTACATTGAGATACAATGTGGCTGTGTTGACAAGTGGCCGTAAGAACAAAAGCACTTATGTCATGCACGACGCTTCTCCCTCTGAAACACCTAGTATTTTGATTGGTTACATTCCTTTGCCCGCAAGTTGTGTTCCCACTACATTCATCATCGTTCTATCAACCTTCTCTCTACATTGGATTACAGTAGGTTCTGTAAATGTTCTGTACATGGCGTTGTCAGAGGCTAGGCTTGGCCAGAAACAAGACTTCATTGTTTAAAATATTTCCCATGGACTCTTCCAAAATGTCTCAAAATTCTTCTGAGATTATAAAGAAAATTTGCTTATTATTATTGTTTTTGCAATTTATTTTCTACCTTTCATCGTCCGAGGATAATCCTTCTTGGTGTGACAAGGAACAAAACGAAGCAAGGGACGCTTGGAGCGGACAAAATATTTCCACGAGATTTCATTTGAAAGATCCGTTACTTGACAGCCAAACGCTGGTGTGGACAAAGGGAGAGTCAACCTGGATAAAACGAGAAGATCAAGCCTTAGAATATAACGGTAATGCAGATTTTGAAGCAAGCCGATACAGACTTGTAGCAGTCATCGATGATATTACGTTTGATCTGTTCATTGATTACACAGAACAGAATGACTCAGGACATCATGTTGTAACAGTTAACCAAGGTAAACAGTCACTCTGCATAGCTCTTATATTGAATTTAACCTTCGAAACTCCAGAACCGATATGCTCAACACTTCTGGATAAGTATGGTGGAAAATTACTGATGTCTTGTCAATGGGTGCAAATGAACAAAGGGGATCAAGCACACTTTGAAGTGGACAATGAAGTCTGGTACAAACATCAGATCCAAGATTTGAATGTCAATGGTCCTTTTAATATGACCCATCGATTTAGTGTTCTCTTTGGTCTTGATAAGACATTTGATGAAATCACGTTACCTGATAAGTGTACTGTTTCTCATATGAAAGGAAACGTGACGGAAGTGTGTGAATTTCCCAGGGTGACACCGTATCCAATTCAAATTGAACATAATGGGAAAGTTGACTTTCAATGTTGTGTCGCCAACCCAAGTGAACCCATCCTACTACTATATGACATGGATGGCAATAAATTACTTGTCAATTCTAGCCTAAAATACACTATAGGTGATGCTAATTGTATCTTACTCTTCCTCGACGAGAAAATATGTCAAATACGAATATGATATAACAGACCCAAAACCTTCATACAATAATTCAAGAGAAGATCAACAATGTAAAATCATTACGATTAATTTTACCATTCTTGATTCGACATCAGATAATCAAGAAGAAACTTCTACAGAAAGTGTGATGTACAGAAATTGTGTCTCTTCTCAGGCGACTGAGACAGTTCCAAAAACAATGCCTACATATAAACTGGATTGGATTACTTCAACACACCAAGGTATCTTTATAGCAGTGGCCGCAATAGCAGCTTCAGGGATTGCTTTCATTATTGGTTCTTACATTACAAAGTGCTACTACAATAATCCTTGTAAACATCAATATCTTGTAGGAAGGAATTCGGTGCACGATCCTCAGAGAGGTTTAACCGCAACCGAAGACGATAATGGAGGACCTCTAGCAATGAGGACATTCACAGCTCAGACACCTCAACAAGATGGGGATTCTGGGTCCCAAAGGCCTGTCTTCAATCAGCACCCATTGGACGAAGAGGAGCACTGCTATAAACATGAAAATATGACGGCATGTTCTGGACTGTTAGGTGGACCACCGAACCTGCCTTGGCGACGTGAAATGGTTAAACATGTCTCTGGAGGGCGTCCTGGGGCCTGCGTTAGAAGCACTGGTCAGCAAAATGCAGATTTGGCAAGTACTAGCACACCTTGCCAAGATATTACGTATTGCTCAGTGGATGATGTCGAAGGCATCACTGCGAGTGCACCCATTCATGGATCGTACCATATGAAACAGCCATGTCCCTCATCACTTCAACACAAGGCGTCTAGAGATGATATGATGACTACTAGATTGCCAACTATAGACATAGAGGCGCTGTACGCTAGACCCGACATGAGCCAGAAAACGAAGAATAAGGCAACTGTGGAATCGGATTATGATGACCCAAGGGCTTCTGGAAATGAGTTCTTTCAAAGCATTCTCGTTCAGGAGGATGATCTACATCCATCTATCCTGAATACCGAGCATGTTTACCATGTCTATGGCAACAGCGTAGCAAGTCCTATTGATGGATGAACAAGAGGCGGTGAATTGTATTTAGATACCTCTGGTCAGGCTTTGATTTAAGCAAAAGGCATGCTTTTGAAAAATGGCATCGAGATATGAATCTTCGGTAGAGATTTATAAGCAAGAGGCAAGCTCGAAAATATATTCTGTTTTATCTGTGTGCATTGAAAGCTAACATTAAAACTCAAGGCTATGGCGTAGATTCATACATATAACGTAACAGAGAGTACCATTTGCAGCGTCATTATCAGCGCCATCTCGAAAAATTACTTTCAGGTTAATTGACTTTTTACATATGTATTCAAATACACGGTTATCCGTCTGCTTTTGTTAGACCGTGACCGATTGCCAAAATTAAAGGAGATGATTTTAACACATTACATATTGCATTGACATCGTATAAAGAAATAACACGTTGTCTGAAAAGGGCTAGCTTCATAAGCTACTGTGGAATTGTAACGGAAAGTATAAAGCCGAAAGTAATTTAATTAGATATCGACGATCTCAACCACATGTGATGGTTATTCAAATCACCCTCTTTAGTGATAGGGCCTTTGTAAGTTAGAAAGTAATACATTATATTTTGCCCTAAAGATGAGAGGGAAAGTAATAATAATTATCAATCCATTGTTGGAAAAAAAAAATATGGCTCGGGAACAAACATATTGATTATGATACCAAATTTTAAATGTCTGAAATAGCTCTCTGTTTCTCCATACTGTATTATTTGTATAACCCTTCCCTTTAAAAATGAAGCAAACATTAATGGCACCAGAGCAATATAATGTGGTTTTAGTTTCTAAACAATGGCTCCTCCCCTTGCAAAGTCGCTTCCGTGGTTAATCAATGTGAAACGCCGTCACTCGGAATCCTCTGAATCATGTTGATCCGGGAAAGCGTTCATAGCAGAAACACTTCATGAAGCCCCTCCTATTTAGCCCGAGCATTTTGTCTCTGCTTTCATTATCCAGTCTTGTTAATCAAACATAGGCTATGATGCCGCTCATTATACAATTATCTTTAAGTGACTAAGATTTCTTGGTAAAACATACCTTATTGAAATAATTCTAGAAAACTTTTAAAAATTACTTTTTGCTCAAGATAACAATATTTCAGAGGATCGCTATGTCTCGAATGAGCTTTACTGTGGAATGGATAATATTTTTCTTCTTTTTTATTTTGCAATTTTTGATCCAACTGACTATTTCTGAAAATGATACTTTATGGTGTACCCAGGAGGAGGAACATTCAATACAAGCAAAGAATGGACAGAATATTTCGCTAAGCTTTAACCTGAAAGATGAGTTTGGTGATACTCAGTCGCTTGTGTGGACAAAAGGAGAGTCAGTATGTGAAAAACTAAGCAACCGATCGTTGGAATGTGCTAGCAATGCATCTCTCAATCCTGGTCGTTATGCCTTAAGTCAGATGAACGAAACCAATTTTGTTATGTTTATTGCGTTCACTGAACAAAATGATTCTGGACAGCACGTCGTCAAGATTCAACAGGGGCAACAATCACTTTGTACAATTGTAATCCTAAATTTAACCGTTGAAGGTACAAAACCTATCTGTTCTACAATGTTCATTAAAGAAAGCAGAAAATTACAGATGTCTTGTCAATGGGTGCAAGTAAACGTGGGGGGTCGTGGTCAACTTGTGGTAGGACATGAGGTCCTGTATGAATATGAAACGCCTCAAATGTGGTACAAAGGTGATTTTAATCTAACGAATAAATTCAGTGCATATTTTGCTCTTGAAAACATATTTGACGAAAACATCATGCCGAACGAGTGTGCTGTTTCTAATGGCAGGGGGGTCAAGACTGAAACATGTACATTTCCTACAAAACGTTCCATCGGAAAAGAACAAAACCAAACTGCTGTATTCAATAGTTGCGAAATCACAGAGACAAAAGTCATATCATATTTGAACACCACTGGTAGTTATTTTCTTCCTCTAAATCATTCAGATGAGATTTCTTTGTCGGATATCAAGCATATGGCTCTTATATGTGTGCAGGAGAAAGATGATTCCCAAATGACAGTGGGTGACACTATGATTTTACAATTACAAGAAGACCAGAAATGCAATATTTCCATTTCACCAAAACTTGAAGAGTCAACCAAATCCGTTGGTACTTTAAATTGTGAAAATAGAACGGAGATTAAGGAAGAAGACAGTGGAAATGCTTTGTACGATGGCACATCGAACGAAGCATTTCTTCAAAGTTGTTTAGGAACAACTGTGTCACTAATCGTTCTATCAACATTGGCATTGTCGTTCAGCATCTGTGGTTGTTTCGCAAAATACTACCAGAATGTTCTTAGAAAAGAACGATACCGTCTAAAGGATGATACGGATGAAGGAATCCGCACGGTTACTACGGCAGGAATGATTAACGAAGAGGCAGAGTCAGTTGATATGACGATCCTATCGACACAACCTCCTCAGCATGACAGAGTTACTGCACCGCTTCAGTCTATCATGTCTGTCCTGCATCAACGACAACAAGATAGGAAAGAGGGTTGCACCAACCAAGACGCGTTGTCATTCTGTTATAATCGGAAAGACGGACCTCCAACCCTTCCTTCGCGGCGTAATTTGGTACTATTGGATAAGAAATGTAGCGTTCATCGTAACAGTTCTAGTAATAAAGACACTGAAAAGTTGCTTAGAGATAATACTGTATGTAAAACAAAAACAGTCCGAGAGCATATTCCGCGTACAGTCGTTTCTACGGTATCAAACATGGACAGTACATATTGTTCAGTTGATGATGTCCACGGCACTTTGACAACTACCGGTACGAAAGATTCGGATTCAAAATCTTCCGTACGTTATCTTCCAGTAGACAGTGATTATGAAGGTTTTTATTATGATCCACTGAACATGAAAAAATCATCGTCACCATCGGTCGATCAAAACACAGAGTGTCCATTGGTTAACAGCAACAAGGAAAATACAACTAACCCAGATCCTCTTTACTCTGAACCAGACATGAGCCAAAAAACGTCTTTGGAGTCGGATTATGATGACCAAGGCCTCCTGGGGAGGAATTCTTTCAAAACGCTTTCGCTCAGCAGGAGGGTCTAGATTCATCTGTCCTGAACAATGATCATATGTACGGTAATTACAATACCGATCCTAATACTGGATCGACAGATGATGGTGATTTGTAAATAAATGACACGGTTCAAACATGTCACTGATCCATCTTGTCAACAACCTTCTGTATCTCAATTTGTACGGAATTCATGGTTTTATTCCTTTCCTCAATTTGTATATTGACGTCCCCAAAAAAGAGTAATTGCAATTCCCCACACGTTAATCATCAAAGGCAGTTAGTAGATAAACTAATGCTCTGCTATCTTAGCTCTGCACGGAATAGTTGAATAACAAAATTAAAAGAAATCAAATCCTTGATATTTGATACACGTGTGCGATATATATGTTAGACCTTTATCATTATTTTAGTTTTGCAATAACGTTCAAACTAAAATGTGCATGTTTGTAGGCCTAATTTGCCTGAATAACAGTTAATCACAAACTGGTGTAATTGTATGTTTGTCATCCTGTTTGAGTCATCTGTCCTGAACAATTATCAGGTACGAGACTGAGTCACGTCTTTCAGATGGTGACGTTAAAGGTCGGTCCCAAGAAGTAAATAATCATATCTGATTGATACATGTCTGTAAAAACCCTATAACACACACACACACACACACACACATCCACCCACCCACACACACACACACAATTATCATTAACTACAATAACCATCCTACAACTGGATCAACAATAATGTTGATCTATACCTGAAAGACTGGTTTCGCACATGTCACTAAACAATCGTGTTCACAACCTTCCCTATCTCAATATGTAGGGATTTGATTTATAAAGACTTATTTTCCTTCCCCTATTTTATCTAATCCACCAAACCATCTTAAGTTTCAACATCTTAATCATTACAGGGCACTTAATACAGACCCCAGAAGGCTGAGAATGCTGGGGGGTGCTGTAGGGGGTGCTGTAGCTAAAAAGTAGTTAAAAAGAGTCCCCAAAACGCTGATGACCTTTTCTTATTTTTTATTTTTTTAATTTGTTTTGTTGCTTGTCAGATATTTTTGGAGTTAGAAAGAGACCGCAAAACGGTGAGGACCTTTTGTTTTCTTTTCTTTTTATTTTTTTTTTTTTTCATGTCAGAGATTTTTGGAGTTAAAAAGAGACCCCAAAACGGTGAGGACCTTTTTTTTTTTCTTTTCTTTTTCTTTTTTTTTTTTTTTTTTTTTTTTTGCTTGTCAGAGATTTTTCGAGTTTAAAAGAGACCCTAAAACGGTGAGGACCTCTTTTTTTTTCTTTTCTTTTTCTTTTTCTTTTTTTTTTTTTTTTTTTGCTTGTCAGAGATTTCTCGAGTTAGAAAGAGACCCCAAAACGGTGAGGACCTTTTTTGCTTTTTTGCTTGTCAGAGATTTTTGGAGTTAAAAAGATACCTCGAAACGGTGAGGACCTTTTTTTTTCTTTTCTTTTTCTTTTTTTTTTTCCTTGTGAGAGATTTTTGGAGTACAAAAAAGAGACCGTAAAAAGGTTGAGGACCTTTTTTTTTTCTTTGCTCACAACACCCCCAGTAACAAAATCGTTCCCAGGCTCCTGACTTAATATGTAAACTAATGCTCTATTACAGTATCCCTAGCCGAAAACAAATGAAAAAAGGCCCCTGACCTGTTAGGTCCTTTATAATTTTTCCCAAAATTATGACATACCCTAGTTTAATCACTCACGATGATTTAAGTTATCTTTGTGACCAGCTAGTATAATATAATGGGGTTAGATTGGCTGTCAAATTCTGCCTGAAAATTGAGTATTTTTTTTTATTCCAAAACATGTTACTGTTCTTTTATTTTTATATGTTTTCTTTTTTCTATATAGTTTCTTTTCTTCCCACCCCTTTTTAAACATAGAAAATGATAGAATCGAATCATTAATGTGTGTTGGACGTACATGTATAGGTATGACCAGATATTCTTCTGTCTTAATATAGATTTTAAAGAATTGTTTCGCCACTGAATAACTTTGAATAAAAGGTGCACTAAATAAATGCTCATGTACAGTGAATTTAATCTAACATCACTCTGTTAACCTGTTATGAAACAATAAATTTAAGTACAACCACTCATTGTTATCTCCTGTCATTAAAGAAGACGATTAATTTGATTTGTTAATGTTGATACAACTATTTGATCGCTTTAATCTTTTGACTACGCAGAATAGAAAGAAACTTTAGTTTGGTAGCAGCGTTATAAATCCTGAAAAGACTCGAGACTCTTTTGGTTTAATGACAAGATGTTTTGGATCTTCCTTAATATAGGACATAAAAAACACAATACTTGAATTGTAGAGTAGGCCTACGACTTTCTGTTTATCGTAAATCAATTAAAGAAATATAAAAGTAGGATCGCAAACCATTAGAATGATGATGTATTGCCACAAGCGCAATCGATACTCTCATGCTCTCTCTCTCTGGAGAGAGAATTATGAGAGTATGAGAGTCTCTTTAAAAAGAGAGAGAGATTAATGTGCTGATTGTGGTTACAATCAAACGTAATCAATTATGTTTAGCTATCGATCTGACCAATTGCGTTTCTTTTTTTCGGTCACGCAATACTAGAGAAAATCATTTTTCGCATAGTTCCAGGTGAAAATGTATTCAGGTTTATTTCCTACCTGAAGATGCAACCATCCAGTAGGAGTTACTTACTCTTGCATGTCTTGTAAGATTATGTAGAACATAAATCTCTCGTCATCAATATTTAGCAGGATTTTTTCTTAAAAGGGTTTCTCGTTTCTCGACATCTCGTCGGGCCTTCAAAATGTTACAAAGGCCCAGTAACCTGCTTTTGCAAGCATTCACATGTGTTATTTGTGTGCAAGCTCTTTTCAACCAGTCATTGTCATTGACGTGTGCGATTACAGGTGGGAGGCCGTGGAAGCTGTCAAATATAACAATATTTCAGTTCTATTCTATCTTAAAGAGCCATTATCCGTAAACCAATCCCTTAACTAGATAAAGCCGGTGTCAACCTTTGGTGAGAGATGCTCAGATAAGCCCGATTCACTACGATGTTAGAGTAACAGGGATAATAGCTCACGATACAGGTTGACGGAAACATTCAGTCAAAGCGAATTTCAGCTTTTGATTGAACTTGTAGAAGAGAAGGATTCAGGAACTCACATCATTACAGTTGTTCAAGAAACGACTATTGTCTGTACGGCTTTTATATTTGAATTGACCATCGTTAGTAGAGGTCCCAGTTGTAGCACACTTTTCCACAGAAAATATCAAACTTTACAGGAGACATGTGAAGGGCTGAAAGGCAGCAATGGCGATCTGGTACAGTTTCCAGCGGAAATCTGGTTCTGCACGAACATCAAAGAAAAAAGCGAAAAGCGTGCTTTCTTCCCACGTGGAACCTCACAGACTTCGAGATCATCAAGAGAAGTACATGTATGTTAAATTTCAATGTTGCTTCGAGAACTAAAACAGGTCACTCACATGGTGGTACAACACTGATAGCCGTCTGTTGCCAATCAGTGCCATAAAACAGCATTTCAGTTCCGATGCCGAGTACATTTTTTTTCTGTGTGGGGAAGAGGTAGTGCACTCATTGCTGAAACTAAATCGTATTACAACTTTACATTTTCGCAAAGTGCACTACAATATTTCAGTTTCACTTGATATCCATGAAGTCCATAGTCAACTTGACAATTTCACAGGCAACATACGATGTCCAACAATCACCGTCAAATGCTTCAGTGCTTGCACCTCTACCTCTTACGTCAACTACAACAAGAGCCACTTCTACATTCTTGACATCTCAAGATAATGACTCCTCGTCAAATTGTGTCGTGGGTGAAGTGATGAAAACGACTAAGAAAGAAAAAGAGAAAACAAGACACCTTTTCTTCATCTACGTAGGAGTAGCATCGGCAATAGCATTGATGTTCAGCACTGTTATCTGCATTGGATTCTGCTTTAACAAATGTTACAAACACTTTTTAGTAAAGTATCAATATCGAGTCCAAAGAAAGCGTTCACATGAGATTAGCATGAACACACTTCAAACTGTAGGTGATGGAGAGTCGGTTGATACTGCGACCTTATCATCTCGCACACCTGCAAATGGAAGACATCCTGAGGCCGGCGGGGCTGTCTCAGAGAGGCGTCCTTTAATAGACCAGGGCCCCGTAACATAAAGAGAGATTAGCGATTAATCGCTATTTTCCTATCAATCGCTAATAGCAATCAATCGCTAAAATCCGTAACATAAAGCCTCCCTCCAATCCAACGCTATTAGCGTTTGATTCATTGCGATCGATCGCTATTGTGATCTATTTAACTCTTGTGAAACGACTGGTACATCGAGTCTAGTGATTTTCATCACTTTCATAACTACGCGCGCCACTGCACTAGTGGAGCCTGCAGCTTTATGCATTCAACGCTGGCCCGGGTCGCGTTCGGGCTGCGTGGACGATAAGAAACTTGGGGAGGTCCAGTGTTTTCCTTAATCTGTATGAAAAGATTCTTTTCATACAGATCAGTGCTCAACACCATATTTGAAATCAGCCTGGCGCTAGGATTGACCCCTCAAAATTTGACTTGTATTTCCGGTAGTCAGTGTTGTTTGCTGATGTTGAATATATGTCGCCTGCTGAACCGAGTACTAGTATCAAGGTTTGTGCTGGCAATTTATGTGCAATTTCCCTATGCACCAACACCAATCTCTCGACACTCCCTATTCGTTATTTCAAGTACGGTGTTTGTGTTGCAATCGTACATGTTATTCCTGCTTGCCCCTGGCAAAGTAGTGGCACTTTTTTCTACAACCACTCGTGACACGTTGGTGGTTAAATGCATTTTACAGTCAAATCAGCTTTGAATAAGCTAAACCATGTAAGATATATTCCCCATGGTAAAGTGATATTTCTCCAATTGGATTCCTAAAATGATTATTCGATTAAAATCCTATAAGATGTAATTTTATTAGAATTATCAAGATTTTGTTATTGTTCCTCACACTGGCAGTGCTAACTTAAAGAAGTTGAAAAAAAAAATATCAATTCCATTATGGTGCATTCCCGTCTTTTTATAAATTAAATATAAAAATTGTATCTCTCTCTCTCTTCTATCCTTCCTCCGCTTATGGTGCTGTCACACCTTGGCGTTTTAGCCAGCGTATGCCAACGTATCAAAATTTCTCTAAAACGTCGGCATACGCTGAACTTTACTGTTGTTTTGTTTCGACTTTGGGCGTATTCCTAACGAGTAGGACGTGTACGCAATGTGCTCTTAACATATGCGAAACTTAACCCATAAAGTAGCCTATTTGACCTACGCCAGCGTAATACGTCAGCATACGCTGGCTAGAACGCCAAGGTGTGACAGCAACATTGGAGATCATCGGCTTTTGAGATTTGCCGCCAAGCTTGAAATGCTGATAAAAAATAGAACTTAACAGAGTGATATCAGCAGACGAAGAACAGGCCCCTGGGAGCCGGGGGTGCTGGCGTGCTGCAGCACCCCTGACTTTTTGGAGTGGGGGGGGGGGGGGCATATATAGCACCCCTGTCAAAAAATAAAAGTCGAAACGTGATCAAATAGACTTTTTGGAGGAAAACTAGGCCTTATAAATGTGATAACCTCTTTTTTTTTTTTTTTGATATTTTTTTTTTTGTTAACCTTTTTTTTATTTTTTTTTTTTTACTTTTTTTTAATACTTTTTTTGGAATTTTTTTTTCTTTTTTTTTACTATTTTTAGAAAGTTTTTTTTTTTTTTTTTACTATTTTTAGAAACATTTTTATTTATTTATCTATTTTTTTGTTACTATTTTTTTTTCTTTCTTTTTTTTTTCTTTTTTACTATTTTTAGAAACATTTTTTTTTTCTTTCTTTTTTCTTTACTCCGGATTTTTTTTTTTTTTTCATTTTTTTTTTCATGTGGCAGCAATGGGCTTTCTTAGGCAGCAGCCATGATCAAGAATGAATGATGGTTGCTAAGTGACTCTACGATTGATAAAAATAAGTCGTAGAGTGTACGATGAATTCAGGGGTTTACGATGAATTTCTACGATGAATATTCATCGTAGCTTCTTTATGTTACGGTTTCACGATCAATATCGATCGTACGATGAATCAATTGATTGTATGATCGAAATATCGATCGTACGATCAATCGTTAAGTTTATGTTACGGGGCCCAGAGGTCTCTTTTCCCGAACAAGATGTTAGTCCACCAGACCTTAATTTGCGACGGGGAATGGTGGATAAGAGCAAAATCGGCAAAACTCATGGTATCGGAAAACCAAGACATGAAGATGTTGTTGAAGACACGAACATCGATAACACGGAAAGCAGAACCAATGGAGGAAATAAAAGTGCAAACATAGTAGGTGCCGTTGCATCGTGTCTTGATAGCACTTACTGTTCCGTAGATGACGCCAGTGACATCCCTGTAAATGAAACCATTGTAGCCTGGCGGGCTGCAGTGAAGCTCGCGGCATGTTCCTTCCAGTCATTCGGTTACCATTACATTGCACATGATGAGGGAATTAATGCCGAGAGAGCATATTCTCCATGTGTTAGGGCAAAGAATAAACGTGACAACATTTCAGTGGACAACATAACAGTACCGACATTAGATGCTGACACACTGACCACAAAACTAGTCGGCGTCCCAAATCAGTCTCTTGAATCCGGCCCTGAATCAGGCACGCGCCAGTCTGATCGGGAAAGGGTTCCTACTTCTGAGATTGGTCATGATTACTCTCCAAATCCAGAACAAGACCTGCCCTCAAGCACTCCGCTTCTAACATGTGATTTGGAATATCCACCTACCCTTTATGGTGATCATCTTCAGGCGCGCCGGAAGCAGTTTGGGATTGGGGGGGGGGGCAAACATTCAAGGGGGCTCACCTTTCAAGGGCTCATGTCTTCTCACCCCTAAAAAAAAAAAAAAAAAAATTCTCTGACAAGCATTTTTGGAGTTTATTTTTACTGGAAAATTCTCTGACAAGCAAAAAAAAAAAAAAAAAGGTTATCAGCATTTTTGGGGTGTATTTTTACTGGAAAATTCTCTGACAAGCAACAAAAAGCAACAAAACACCAGAATTACGCTAAAATTCTGCTAAATTTTGTCAAATTATGCTAAAGCGGTCAAAATTCTGCCAGAAAGCAGAATTCTGCCAACTCTGGCAACCTTGCGTCTAATACAAAACCTTTTAAAGTTTGAATGCTTTATCTGTCTTCAGTGATTTCCATGAATACGAAAAATGAATACAAAGGCTTACAATTACGTAATAAAGCAATCAAGCTTTTAATATACACACGATTTTTACTGATTTACTACTGATTTTTTTTTTTATGGGGGGGGGGGGGCTTTTTGGGGGGGGGGGGCGAAAATGCATTTTGCCCCCCCCCCCTCCCCCCCACTTTTTCGTTTTGGGGCCCCCCTGCCCCCCCCCCCCCCCCACTTCCAGCGCCTATGATCATATTTAAGACAACGGCGCTGCTAACACCGTAGATGAATCTAAAGAGTCTGACAATTTTATATCAACAGTTCAACACACCTACTGACTCCTTTTATTGAATGAGAACATTTCTGACACGCTTGCCTTACCTCTATGACGAATCATTGAATTTATTCATTTTTTCACAAATGCATATTCAAAATTGGTATAAAACAGGGCCTTTTATGTTTTATGATAATAACATGGGAAGGAATATGAAAACGAAGATAGAATGTAATCACTGTCTTGATTGAAGTTGAACATCGTGGTCTTGAATATCCATAACGTATGATACTGTAGATATATTGCGACTTCTGACACATGGGATATTTAACAATCAAACAATTGGTTGTATTTTATAACCAGTCATCGTATTTGACGATATCATAAACGGTTATCTGCTTTAAGGATATTTGAATAGAATTGGAAAAATGCAATGTATAAAACAGTTATATAATATTAACTGGCCTTGAGGGGGATATCAGAATGTACTATGTTGACCAGTGTAGGATTCTATCCATCACAATATAGGAGAAGCATATACTCTACATCAGGCGGTTCTCTTCAAATTGGGCAGGTTGGCCAGAAATTTATCAGAATGTATTCAAAGGCCCTCAAGTGACGGCGGCACATTTTTTGTTCAAAATAGAACAGAAGGGTTCTTGGACACCTACCCCCTGGACACCCCCCCCCCCCCCGGATAACCACCCCTAGAAAAAAAAACACCCTCTAGGACAACTACCCCCTAGGACAACTACCCTCTAGGATGATTACCCCCCCCCCCCGACTATCTACCCCCAGACAACTACCCCCTAGGACAACCACCCTCTAGGACAACTACCCCCGGACAACTACCCCCGGACAGCTACCCCCCAGACAACTACTCCCCGGATAACTACTCCCTAGGACAACCACCTTCTAGGACAACTACCCCCTGGGCAACTACCCCAAGACAACAACCCGTTAGGGCAACCACCCTCTAGGACATCTCCTTGACGAATACCACCTAAGGTAACTACCACCCAAATAACTACCCCCGGACATTAACGACTTAGGGTAATTATCAATCGGACAACAACCAACATACTCTCACCCATGGCATGTAGGTCAATTATCCCCCCCCCCCCCCCCAAAAAAAAAAAAAAAAAAAAAAAAGTTACAACTCCCAGGTACTCGATGGCATTTAAACTGATTTCGGCCAAGGGAGGACGTGGAGGGAGGGGGGGGGGGAGGGGGGGGGGGCTGACCAACATTCAGTAAGGATATAATGAGTATCCAGAGGAGGGGGTATCTACCTCCCACCGTAAGAACTTTTGGGAAATCTCGTTATGAATAGAAGGATTTTGGTCCATTATGTTAAAATTCACCTAACCACGTGAAAAATTATGTGATTGCAGTTGAATGTGTTTATCCCATGAGCACTGAGGGGGGGGGGGGGGTATTTCCCCTGGTATAACATTTTTGTTTTAAAAGTTTGTGTTTTTTGTTTTTTTTAGACTCGGTGTTTGATGGTGCATTGTACTTTTGATATTTCCATTAAATTTGGACGAAAAATTCTGTGATTTTTTTTTCAAAGGTACCGTTCTGATAATTTCTATGATATATTCAATATTCAAATACCAACTGAAAAGGGTATAAGAGGTTGCTCTCCAACAATAAGATCTTCTGGAAATTTGGGGGTTACAACCAAGGGTTTGAGTGAGTATAACTAGGCCTATGCATTTTCACGAATAATAGATCCATTATCTTGCCGTGTTTCCTACTGAAAAGGCGAACAATCTACAACGGTCTGCGAGTAAAATTCAGACAGAATCTATGGCCCCAAATGATAATTATCACTGTCACTTGTATAGCGCATAATCAATTAAGAGCTACTTTTTGAGAGAATCAGGCAGGGGTCGGATGATGGGGGTCGGCAAATTGGACTCATATTTTAAAGTTTGATCAAGCCCTTTGAAGCATTTTCAAAAATAGCTATGAAACCGCTCCACCATTCCTTTCTGTGATTTTACCACCCCACCCCAAAATGCGCCCTCTTTAGCCTATTTTTACACTTTTAATTTACGAAAAACGCCCTACTTTACGTAAATGTTTCACTGAGGTAAAATGACCCGTTCTCTTTGAAATTTTAGCCACAAACCATCTTTACCTGGTTGGTGCTTCTGATATAAAATTGAATAATAAATTATTGGACTAAATGGTGATATTTTTCACTTGGAAAGTTCTCATTTTTTCAAATTTTGAGAAATAAAAAAAAAATGCAATTTCACGGTAAATTCAACAGAGTATAACAGATATGGCCCAACTTTTTATGAGCTAATATTTGGTCAGGAAGTGTCTTCACGTGTCCACTTTTAATTTATGATTTCAAAAGTGTGGAGTGTCTTACACTTTTTATGCACATGTCTGTTAAAAATTACCAATTTTTTTTTTTACTTCTGACAAATTATTATTATTATTATTATTATTATTATTGTTACTATTATTATTATTATAATTATTATTATTATTATTATTATTATTATTATTATTATTATTATTATTATTATTCAATGCGAACGTTGACAAACAAAATAATACGTGACCCAATGTATTCTAAAATCATGCTTGTGCATGTTGGGTCATCATAGTACTATTTTGATATCTGAATTTTAAAATTGTTGGGTATTGTTTGGTATTTATGTCAAAATATCCTTACAGTATGCCAATTTTCGCATTTTTGACAATTTGCAAGAAAAAGACAATAACTTCATCATTAATTCGTTTAGGCTCATACCAATGACCTAACCTATTTTTGATCAACACTTGGTCACAAAGTGCTTTCATAGAACCTCTTTCGATAACTGGTTTCAAAAGTTTGGAATAATGTGTACTTGTAATGTAAAAATACACCTAAGATATGCCATCTTTCATATTTTTTTGGAAAATTGAAAAAAAAAAAAAAAACGTTAAGTTAAACCTAAATTTATATCGGGCTAATGTCAATGACCTAACCTAATTTTAATCAATAATCGGTCGTACAGTGCCTCCATAGTGCACATTTCATTATTTGATTTCAAGAGTGGGGAGTAATGTGAGTTATATATATAAATAAAAATAAACCTAAAAAATCATCAATTTTCCCCCTTTTTGGAAAAAAAAAAATAAATAAATAAATATTAATCTCACGCCTAAATCAAGGACGGACGTATATTTTGAATTAATACTTGATCACAGAGTGCTGCATAATGCTACTTCCAATGCCTCACCTGATTTTAAGAGGGTGGAGTAATTTTTACCTTGTAAAAAATTTCCTAAGTAAGATGTGGTTAAAATATGCCAATCTTAATATTTTTAGATTAAATAAGAGAGAAGCAAGTTTTAAGCTCTGATAATCCATTAAATTTGAATACCATTGACCTAACTCCTTTACCTAATCTAAGAATGTCCTTGTCAAAAGACGCCTTAATAATCACTAATTTTGATATTTTATTATCTTAAGAATTGAGTAATTATCTCTACCTATGTGAAGATGCGTTTTAAAACATGACATTGTTCATAATTTGAACAAAGAAAGTTTAACCTATTAATTGATATATCAACCCAAATTTAATACATAACTCCACATTGATTTACCCAATACTTGGTCACAGAGTGCTTTCGTAATTTCACTTTTGATAACTTGATATGGAATTATGCTGCACATCTTATATAAAGGGTTTCACGTTGTCATATACCAATTTGAGGAATGAAGAAAAAAATAGTAATAAAGTAGTAATAAAGTATTTTTAACCCTATTCCATCAAACCTGTGCAAAATCGGACAGAAAGCATAATTTATGTATTGGTGAAATATTAATTCAATTCAAATAGACGACGATAATATGTATATTTCGTATATATATATAAATATTACATATTTCGTTTAAAGAAAGCTTCATACTATAATAACATAACTCCTCTTCCCCAGATAGTATTATTTAGCGATTTAGAGCAAAACGTTTCCTCGTTGTGTGTCCTCAGTTGTTTCAATCTCTGTTAAAACCATTTCACCATTTCATAACATTCCAACCATTTTTTTTTTTTTTTTAAATGTGTTTCAAAGTATAAATAAACTTGTGTAAAAGAAACAAAAAGACCTATGCTTCTCAAACGCCGCTACGTTTCAAAGTATACGAGGAAAAGCGATATTAGCCATTCAGCGACGTTAAAGACTCGTGAAAATTGAGCTAAACGGTTTGTGCTAAATTAAGCAGGTTGAACACACAGTCTACAAGGGGCGTCGATGAGCGAGTTAAGACTGGCATTTCACAGACTTGCATAATTATGATACCATCTGCGCGCCCCCAAAAGCTGAAACTCGTACCACATAAAGGGTTTGAACTTTCTGTGTTTAATCGTCAATATCTTGACATCTAGTTAAGTGAGTGACTGGCTTCTAAAACTCAGAAGCTCTCTACAACAGTACCGGTACAAAGTTTGCATTTATGAATACAGAAATCAACTATGAATACATTATTTTATGCATAATATTAGTTTCTTGCAGCAAACAACACTAAAATATATACAAATATATCGCTTTACGAATTTGGTTATTCCGGGAGTACCAGGGATTCGCAAGAAAATTGGAAGATAGTGCATGTTATGGAAATATAAGGTGTGTATTAAAGGAAGGAATTTATTTGGGTTCACAAGAAAAGACATCAAAAGGGAAATCATTCTTTAAGTGCTTTGTGGTCTTTCTTTTTTTTAAACAACATATTTAACAATTCTGTATGTTTTACTGAGCAGCTTTGGCATGTAAATATTTGCTATGTGCGACATTATTTTTAAAAGGCTAATTGGCAGAACTTATTTACCTAGCCTATTTAAGATTAGATTAGATTAGATTAGGGCCCTTTTGCATAAAAAGTTGCTTTCAATCGCAACTCAAAAAATTAAACGCAGGTCAAAAATACTCGATCCTGATTGGTTGAAAATCAAGTTGTTTTTAGTTATTTATTTATTTATTTGAGTTGCGTTTAATCGCAAAGTTTGCATTAAAACTTAATGCAAACTTCCTTTAAACTTCGTTTAATCGCAACTTTTTATGCAAGAGGGCCAAGATTAGATTATAGAGCAAAGATAAAAACTACATTTCTTTCTGATAGCATGATACCTATCAGCCCTCTTTTGCAATATAAACATAGCACTGCTCATTGCTTCCTAGTACCATACGATTAATCAACAAGCCTCATAAGGATATTTATTTTTTTAGATGCAGCTATCAATATTATTTGCCTTAAACATACATCTTCATATTCATACCTTAAAAGGGGCAAACGGTTTGATGCAACTTTTGTTTTTATAATTACACATTTACCATTATTCACTGAGATGATACATCGAACTTCTCGTGACAAGTACATGTGACCAGGCACCACAAAACCACCAAAAATTCGCACTGTGTGATTTTCATTTAGAGCTCAATCAATGTGTTTTGGGTTGGCATGGTCAAATTTTAGTTTTGGATATTTCCTGAAAGAGTATACTTTTTTCTAAGTAATCTAAAAATTTGGAGGCACCAAATAATCTAAAAGAGGTATTTTTGGACAGTATTTTATTGAACTTATGTGTGTCTTCTCTGGATTTTGTTGTATTACTTTTCTTTTTTATGACCCTGAATACTTGTCTCATTTTGATCTCCTATAACTTTTAAACAAAGTAAGTTCTTGCATAGATACTTGTGCACTATAATGAACAGGATATGCCTAATTATTATGCCAAGTTTTAGGACAATCTGATAATCCCTTCATATAAATTTTTATCGAGTTGTAAACCTCCTTTTGTCACCTCAGCACAACACCTTGCAAGTCAGAGTGAGGGACTGAGTTAGGAACATCCAGTGTTAATGAGTTATATATCATTTAAAAGCTGAGAATCTCCTCTTTCAGAATCAGACCTTAACTAAAAATTCATATCTGGCGACATTTTGGTGGTTTTGTGGTGCCTGGTCACAAATAATATCCTTCCACGAAAACACATCTGTCTCTAATTCCTTACATACGACTGTTTTGGACGGCTTGGTGGACAACCAAACCTGCCTTCACGACGAGAAATTCTAAAACAGAAGTCTGGAGGTCATGCAGGGGGTGGCATTAGAAACACTGATCGGCAAAATGCACTCTTGGCCAGTGCTAGCACACATTGTCAAGATAGTACGTATTGCTCATGATCAGTGGATGATATCGAAGGCATCCCTAGGGTGTACCCAGTCATGGAACGTCCAACATGAATCAACCATGTTCCTGATCACTTCAACAGAAGGCATCTAGAGATGATATGATGACTATCAGCTTACCAACATCAGACATAGAGGCGCTGTACGCTAAACCCGACATGAGCCAGAAAACCAAGAACAATGCAACACTGGAGTCGGATTATGATGACCCGAGGCCTCCTGGAGATGAACTCTTTCAAAGCATTCTCGTTCAGGAGCAGGACCTACATCCATCTGTCCTGAATATCGATGATGTATACCATGTTTATGGCAACAGTGTAGCACGTCCTGACAAGTTATAACCGACAAGTGGTGGTGAATCGTATATAAATACCGTATCCGGACACCTACCCCCTGGACAACCACCCCCGGATTACCACCCCTAGGATAACCACCCTCTAGGACAACTACCCCCTAGGACAACCACCCCCTAGGGCAACCACCCCCTAGGACGACTACCCCCCGGGACAATTACCCTCTAAGATGATTAGCCCCCGACTAACTACCCCTAGGGCAACCACCCTCTAGGACAACTACCCCCCCCCCGACAACTACCCCCCCCCCAGACAACTACCCCCTAGGGCAACCACCCCTTAGGACGACTACCCCCCTAGGACAATCACCCTCTAGGACAACTACCCCCGGATAACTACCCCCCGGACACGTGTACTAGGGGGTAGTTGTCTGGGGGGGGGGTAGTTGTCGGGGGGGGTAGTTGTCCTAGAGGGTGGTTGTCCTATGGGGTAGTTGTCTGGGGGTAGTTGTCTGGGGGGTAGTTGTCCGGGGGTAGTTGTCCTAGAGGGTAGTTGTCCGGGGGTAGTTGTCGAGGGGGGTAGTTGTCCTAGAGGGTGGTTGTCCTATGGGGTAGTTGTCTGGGGGGTAGTTGTCCGGGGATAGTTGTCCTAGAGGGTGGTTGCCCTAAGGGGTAGTTAGTCGGGGGGTAATCATCCTAGAGGGTAATTGTCCCAAGGGGTAGTCGTCCTAGAGGGTGGTCGCCCTAGGGGGTAGTTGTCCTAGGGGGTAGTTGTCCTAGAGGGTGGTTATCCTAGGGGTGGTTATCCGGGGGGGTGGTTGTCCAGGGGGTAGGTGTCCTAGAACCATATAAATACACCTGGTCAGGCTTTAATTAAATCAAGAAGTCAGTCTACTTTGGGAATTAACATCGAGACAAAAGTCTCTGGATTGTTATATCTAGGGGCATTGAAAGATAACATTTAAACAGAAAATTCTGGCATCGATATATATATATATATATATATATATATATATATATATATATATATATATATATATATATACACATATATTTGAGACATAACAGAAAATATAATTTACCCCCATAATCAGCGTCTTCTCGAAAGATTACCATTAGGTTTCGTAACATTATACAATACAAGGTTATTTGTCGTGAAAGGTGGCCCCACCTCTATGAGGCAAATCATACTCATGTTGCTTTCCTCCAAACAAAACATTTGCCATTCGTTATCAAACTGGTTTTGTCAAACCGTGACTGATGCTTTAAAACTGAAAGAGGGAATTTTATTAGACTCCAAATTGCAATTACATCGTATAAAGAAATACACATTGTCTGAAAAGGGTTAGCTTCAAAAGCGACCTTGGAGTTGTGAAGCAAATTTAGAACCAAAAGTAATTTCATTACTTTAAATGGCCGATCTATTACACATTCCTATCGTAATGGTTCTCGAAATCACCCTCTTGAATGATAGGGATTTTGTAGGTTAGAATCTAATAAATCAAAACTATTGTAAAGATCATAGGGGAAAGTATAAATGATCAATACACTGTTTGCTAAAGAAAATATTTTAAAAAAAATAATAATAATAATAATAAAACAGGTGGGGAAAAAACATAATGACTATGATCATCACATTTGAAATGTCTGAAGTAGCTCTCAGATTCCCCATACTGCATTTTCGTGCATCATCATTCCCTTTAAAAAATAACTGAACATTAATAGCACTTTCAGCTACCATAGAAATATAATGGAGGTTTTACTTTCTAAACAATGGCCCCTCCCCTTGAAAAGTCGATTCCGTTGTTTATCAGTGAGAGACACTGTCAATCTGGATTCTTCAGCCAATAGCTATTCGCAAATTCTCGCTATGACCACGATGATGCATGAAGGCGGCCAGAGCAGAAACGCTTCATGAAGCCCCTATCACGGGCGGAAAACGACATAAACATGCCAAACTATACAACTATACAACTGTGCAACTGTTAGCAGCTACGCATGCATAGTTGCATAGTTGTACAGTAAGCGGGCCAAAGTGCCATAATTATGTGCAACTATACATCCGTACTGCTGTAGAGTAGATGTATAGTTTTTACCAATCAATCAGATCACAGGAAACTATACAACTATACATCTACTCCCGCAGTCTGGAATAGATGTATAGTTTTAACCAATCAGATCACAGGAAACTACACAACTATACATCTACTCCCGCAGTCTGGAATAGATGTATAGTTTTAACCAATCACATCACAGGAAACTATACAACTATACATCTACTCCCGCAGTCTGGAATAGATGTATAGTTTTAACCAATCAGATCACAGGAAACTATACAACTATACATCTACTCCCGCAGTCTGGAATAGATGTATAGTTTTGACCAATCAGACACAGGAAACTATACAACTGTACAACTGTGCAACTGTTAGCAGCTACGCATGCATAGTTGCATAGTTGTACAGTAAGCGGGCCAAAGTGCCATAATTATGTGCAACTATACATCCGTACTGCTGTAGAGTAGATGTATAGTTTTTACCAATCAATCAGATCACAGGAAACTATACAACTATACATCTACTCCCGCAGTCTGGAATAGATGTATAGTTTTAACCAATCAGATCACAGGAAACTACATAACTATACATCTACTCCCGCAGTCTGGAATAGATGTATAGTTTTAACCAATCAGATCACAGGAAACTATACAACTATACATCTACTCCCGCAGTCTGGAATAGATGTATAGTTTTGACCAATCAGACACAGGAAACTATACAACTATACAACTGTGCAACTGTTAGCAGCTACGCATGCATAGTTGCATAGTTGTACAGTAAGCGGGCCAAAGTGCCATAATTATGCGCAACTATACATCCGTACTGCTGTAGAGTAGATGTATAGTTTTTACCAATCAATCAGATCACAGGAAACTATACAACTATACATCTACTCCCGCAGTCTGGAATAGATGTATAGTTTTAACCAATCAGATCGCAGGAAACTACACAACTATACATCTACTCCCGCAGTCTGGAATAGATGTATAGTTTTAACCAATCAGATCACAGGAAACTATACAACTATACATCTACTCCCGCAGTCTTTGAACTTTGAACTTTATTTCTTTCGACCCCTTCCGGAGTATGAGAAATATAACATATTTACAATATTGTACAACATAGAACAATCACAAAATGGCAGTTTGAAAAAACACATGAGATGAGATACTACCTAAGAACAAGGATAAAATGAATATACAATGAGGTAAAAACATATCTTACACTAAAATTATCTACTAAACTTCTGTAATATCACTTTAACAAACTTGGCAAGTTTAGACAACACCATCATATTTTTAGTATTAAATAACTCATTCATTTTCAAAGTATTTGGTCTAACTATGTATTTCTTTGGAATAAAAGCTTTCCGTTCCTCAGTAAAGAACTCGCACTGGAACATATAATGAAACTCATCACCGACCAAACCAACACTACACAAGGTACACAGTCTGTTTGACCTTGGTATTCCTTCATACCGCCCACTTACACTGGGAAGACGATGGCTCCCGCAGCGAAATTTACATAAATTTTTCCCATCCACATTATCACATTTAACTAGATACGGCTCAAATGCTAATGAATCTTTAAAAATTCTATAATTCAAACACTGGCTATTTTCATTTACATCACTCAACCAGTCTTGTCTATCAATATCTTTCAGCCGAAGATCGATTGCACGTTTTAACCACGTGACATTCACAATTTCCTGGTTATCCCAAAAACCTCCAAAACCACTTCTATCTAAGATAGACTTAACATTTTGAATCCACCTAGAACAGAAAACATTTTCAACATCATCATGCATCGTCTTAACTAATCTATAAAGTGTACAAAACAATTTAGTTTGTTTTCCAGTAAGTAAACTACACCAAAAGTTCAATATTCTCATATTCACTATACTCGAAAGTTTATATCTCCCTGTTTCCCCGTAAATCATGCAACTAGCAACAGACTTATGGACACCTAAAATATTCCTCAAAAATTTTCTATGAAATACTTCAAGTTGCGTAATATCTTCAAACCCCCATACTTCACTACCATACAAAGCGATTGGCAGCACCAATCTATCAAACAATTCCACATGAAATATCTATTGGTAACTTGAGTTTCCTTATCTTACCCAGAACACTAAACATTGCTCTCTTGGCCTGGCTAACTTGTTTTGATATTGCTTTTTTAAAACGACCGTTATAATTTAGTGTCACACCAAGATATGTAAAATCATCCACAACTTGCAGATCATCACCTGCGTATTTAAACACTGGCTTGTTCCTTATCTTTCCCCTTGAAAAAACAACTACCTTTGTCTTACTAATATTCACTGTAAGATGCCATAAGCTACAATAATCAAACAGTGCATTCAGTGACTTCTGTAACTCATCAGGGCTCTCAGCCATAATTATTGTATCGTCTGCATAAAGCAATACAAACAATTTCAAAAAAACCTCGACATCATCATTGCTCAAATAAGTCCTTACATTGTCAGACACATAATTCAAACCTTTATACCTACGACTCATAAAAAATTCAAAATCGTTCAAATAAATCGCAAACAAAAGAGGAGATAGGTTGTCACCTTGGCGTACACCAATATTACAATCAAACAGTTCTGATCTATCATTATTGACCCTAACACACGACTTTGCCTTATTATACAAATTATACACAACATTAAATATCTTTCCATTAATATTATTTGCTATAAGTTTGGACCATAATGATGATCTGTCAACCAGGTCAAAAGCCTTCTTGTAATCCACAAAAGCACAAAATAACCTCTTCTTTTGTGACAAATATAAATCAATGAGAGAATGCATAACAAAAACGTGGTCAATAGTAGAAAACCCAGATCGAAACCCTGCCTGTTCATCCCCTAATACCCCCGTACTTTCCAGATATGCAGTAAGACGAGCATCAATTGCTGATGTAAATAATTTTCCGAGGCAGCTTAATAAAGTTATTCCTCGATAATTATCAGGGTCATCAATGGAACCCTTATTCTTAAACAGTGGAACGATGATCCCAATGCACCAGTCAGTTGGCACAATTCCTGTTATCAAAACTAAGTTAAACAACTTTACTACTAATTCCTTAACTTTTAATGGGCTATACTTCAAAAATTCATTAATAATATTATCAACACCAAAAGCTTTGTTATTCTGTAATTTCTTCAACAAAGGCATTAACTCTTCAAGGGTAAACAAACGATTTATTTCATCATTTAAAGAATGAGAAATCTCTCTTGGGTCACAACTTTCCGTATCTACCAAAGTGTCGTCAGATTTCTGACTTAAATTCCGAAAGTGACTCATAAAATCCTGTAATGAAACATTACCCAATTTCTTCACACTATGATCCTTTTTATTTATAATTTCCCAATACTCTTTTGGTTTGCTCTTTTTCAAGGACCTCAGCTGACCATGAAGATTCTTATAATAGCCTCTACGAGTCTTTCTAATGAAACACTTATACTTCCTAGCTTCTATTTTTAGCATTTCAACGGCTTCAGCTGATTTCAATTTACACAACCTATTCTTCAATTTAATATATTCTGATCTCCTCTGTATACATTCCTTTGAAAACCATGGCTGATTAACTGACTTAACTTCTTTCTGTTTACGTGTATTACAACTTTTCTCAACCACCATCCCTAGAGACTTTGCAGGGTATATTAAAACATCACACAGACTTTTACACATGGAATCAATATCATCCTGTTCTAAACCTTCAAAGTCAACTTCTTCAAACATATTAACTACTCTTTCCACGTCTGCAGCCAGAAAACTATCTTTATATTCACAAAGTTTATTACTATCCCACTTTATGCTTGTTTGCTTTGGATCCTCAGCGCCAAGCTCAGAATCACCAAGAGCCTCATGACAAAAATCTATGGCCCTTTGGGGAGGAGCAGAAAAATCAAAGGTCACCCCTAACAACCTATGTACATCAGAAAGACATGGATCGAAATCAGCAACCTCAAAAGACAAGATGTTTGGCATTAATGTTGAGGATAACACAACATAATCAATCACACTAGAACCATTTTTTTTTCAAACATGTAAAATCACCTAGAGCTTTGTCACTCCCAAAGCGACCATTAACAATCTTTAAGTCCATTCCCTTGCACAATTCGATTAACTTACGCCCGCTATTATTAACAAAGTTATCGGAGTTAACTCGACTTGTATAGATACCCATAGATTCCAGACTTTGTTCGGTAACAAAATGCTTGGAACCGACCACATCAAAACCTACCTCTGAAGAGATGCAGTCTTCAAAGGATAGAAAATCATTCAGCTGTCCTGTCCGTGAATTAAAGTCCCCAACCAAGCAAATGGGCAAATCTTCGTATGAACAAGAAATATTTATAATATCTTCGCTTAAAACATCAAAAACGTCAACATTATGAAATTTTGACCCTTCTGGGGCAATGTACACACCACCTAGAATTAAATCTTTTCCAAACAATTCTTTATCCAGCTTCAACCAAAAAATGGACTCTGAGGAAGTATCCTCTATTATATGTATGTTGTCAAAATAAGTCTGGAATAGATGTATAGTTTTAACCAATCAGATCACAGGAAACTACACAACTATACATCTACTCCCGCAGTCTGGAATAGATGTATAGTTTTAACCAATCAGATCACAGGAAACTATACAACTATACATCTACTCCCGCAGTCTGGAATGCATAGTTGCATAGTTGTACAGTAAGCGGGCCAAAGTGCCATAAATACGAACAACTATACATCCGGACTGCTGTAGAGTAGATGTATAGTTTTTACCAATCAATCAGATCACAGGAAACTATACAACTATACATCTACTCCCGCAGTCTGGAATAGATGTATAGTTTTAACCAATCAGATCGCAGGAAACTACACAACTATACATCTACTCCCGCAGTCTGGAATAGATGTATAGTTTTAACCAATCACATCACAGGAAACTATACAACTATACATCTACTCCCGCAGTCTGGAATAGATGTATAGTTTTAACCAATCAGATCACAGGAAACTATACAACTATACATCTACTCCCGCAGTCTGGAATAGATGTATAGTTTTAACCAATCAGATCACAGGAAACTACATAACTATACATCTACTCCCGCAGTCTGGAATAGATGTATAGTTTTAACCAATCAGATCACAGGAAACTATACAACTATACATCTACTCCCGCAGTCTGGAATAGATGTATAGTTTTGACCAATCAGACACAGGAAACTATACAACTATACAACTGTGCAACTGTTAGCAGCTACGCATGCATAGTTGCATAGTTGTACAGTAAGCGGGCCAAAGTGCCATAATTATGCGCAACTATACATCCGTACTGCTGTAGAGTAGATGTATAGTTTTTACCAATCAATCAGATCACAGGAAACTATACAACTATACATCTACTCCCGCAGTCTGGAATAGATGTATAGTTTTAACCAATCAGATCGCAGGAAACTACACAACTATACATCTACTCCCGCAGTCTGGAATAGATGTATAGTTTTAACCAATCAGATCACAGGAAACTATACAACTATACATCTACTCCCGCAGTCTGGAATAGATGTATAGTTTTAACCAATCAGATCACAGGAAACTATACAACTATACATCTACTCCCGCAGTCTGGAATAGATGTATAGTTTTAACCAATCAGATCACAGGAAACTATACAACTATACATCTACTCCCGCAGTCTGGAATAGATGTATAGTTTTAACCAATCAGATCACAGGAAACTATACAACTATACATCTACTCCCGCAGTCTGGAATAGATGTATAGTTTTAACCAATCAGATCACAGGAAACTATACAACTATACATCTACTCCCGCAGTCTGGAATGCATAGTTGCATAGTTGTACAGTAAGCGGGCCAAAGTGCCATAAATACGAACAACTATACATCCGGACTGCTGTAGAGTAGATGTATAGTTTTTACCAATCAATCAGATCACAGGAAACTATACAACTATACATCTACTCCCGCAGTCTGGAATAGATGTATAGTTTTAACCAATCAGATCGCAGGAAACTACACAACTATACATCTACTCCCGCAGTCTGGAATAGATGTATAGTTTTAACCAATCAGATCACAGGAAACTATACAACTATACATCTACTCCCATAATCTCGAATAGATGTATAGTTTTAACCAATCAAAGAGGATAGATTAAAGGAGAAACAAAGAAATAAATAAGGAATAATGAAAAGACAGAGAAAAACATTAGGAAAGAGAAGAGGATAGACTAAAGGAAAAAAAAAGATACACATAAGGAAAGAGATGCGGATAAATTAAAGGAAAGACAAAGAAATGCATAAGAAAAGAGAAGAGGATAAATTAGAGGGGAAAAAAAGAAATACATAAGGAGAGAGTAGAGGATAGACTAAAGGAAAAAACAAATATATACATAAAGAAAGAGAAGCGGAAAGATTGAAGGAAACACAAAGAAGTACATAAGAATAGAGAAGAGGAAATATTAAGGTAAAAACAAAGAAATACATGATGGAAGAGAATAGGATATAAAAAAGGAAACACAGGAATGAGAAGAGGATCTTCAGTCTATCCTCCGATCTTTCCTTATGTATTCTTTGTTTTTCCTCTAATCTATCCTCTTCTCTCTTCTTATGTATTTCCTTGTTTTTCCTCTAATCTATCCTCTTCTCTCTTATGTATTTCTTTGTTTTCCCTCTAATCTAACCTTTTCTCTCTTCTTATGCATTTCTTTATTTTTCCTCTACTCTTCCTCTTCTCTCTCCTTATGTATTACTTTGTTTTCCCTCTAATCTATCCTCTTCTCTATCCTTATGTATTTCTTTGTTTTTCCTCCAATCTATCCTCTTCTCTCTTCTTATGTATTTCTTTGTTTTTCCGCCAATCTATCCTCTTCTCTCTTATTATGTATTTCTTTGTTTTTCCTCTACTCTATTGTCTTCTCTCTCCTTATGTATTGCTTTGTTTTCCTTTAATCTATCCTCTTCTCTGTCCTGATGTATTTCTTTGTCTTTCCTTTCATCTATCCTCTTTTCTTTCCTTATGTACTTCTTTGTTTTTCCTTTTCCATATGTTCTGTTCTTTCCTTATTTATTTCTTTATTTTTCCTTAATCTATCCCCTTCTCTATCCTTATGTATTTCTTTGTTTTTCCTTCAGTCCATCCTCTTCTCTTTCCTTATGTTTTTCTTTGTCTTTCCTTTAATCTATCCCCTTCTATATCCTTATGTATTTCTTTGTTTTTCCTTTAATCTATCCTCTTCTTAAGCGTTATGTATTTCCTTTTTTCCCCTATGAGTTATCATCATCTCTTTCCTTATATATTTCTTTGTTTTTCCTCTTCAATCATGTTCTCTTTCTTTATTTGTTTCTTTGTCTTCAAGACTGCGGGAGCAGATGTATAGTTGTATAGTTTCCTGTGATCTGATTGGTTAAAACTATACATCTATTCCAGACTGCGGGAGTAGATATATAGTTGTATAGTTTCCTGTGATCTGATTGGTTAAAACTATACATCTATTCCAGACTGCGGGAGTAGATGTATAGTTATATAGTTTCCTGTGATCTGATTGGTTATATATCTAAAACTATACATCTATTCCAGACTGCGGGAGTAGATGTATAGTTGTATAGTTTCCTGTGATCTGATTGGTTAAAGCTATACATCCATTTCGGACTGCGGGAGTAGATGCATAGTTGTATAGTTTCCTGTGATCTGATTGGTTAAAACTATACATCTATTCCAGACTGCGGGAGTAGATATATAGTTGTGTAGTTTCCTGTCATCTGATTGGTTAAAACTATACATATATTCCAGACAGCGGGAGTAGATGTATAGTTGTATAGTTTCCTGTGATCTGATTGGTTAAAACTATACATCTATTCCAGACTGCGGGAGTAGATGTATAGTTGTATAGTTTCTTGTGATCTAAATTGGTTAAAACTATACATCTACTCGTCAGCGGTACGGATGTATAGTTGCACATAATTATGGCACTTTGGCCCGCTTACTATACAACTATGCAACTATACATGCGTAGCTCCTTACAGTTGCACAGTTGTATAGTTGTTTAGTTTCCTGTGTTCTGATTGGTTATAACTATGCATCTATTCCACAGTTGTATAGTTGTACAATTGAGCACATTTTTGTCGTTTCCGCCCGTCATAAGCCCCTCCTCTTTCATGTCTATGGCACGAATATTTTTTCTCTACTTTCACCATTCCAGTCATGTTTATCAAACATAGGCTATTACACTGCTCTCTTCCTGAGAAAATTGAACAAGAGCCTTATCTTCAAGTCACTGGAATTTGTTGATAATAAGATACCTTTATTAAAACAATTCTAGAAAAAAAATCAAAAAATACTTGTTGCTCAAAGCAACGTGATAAAATTTCAGAAGATCGCCATGTCTCACAGAATGTTAACTGTGGAATGGAGAATATTTCTCTTCTTTTGTATTTTGCAATCTTTGATTCAACTGACTCTTTCTAAAGATGATACTTTATGGTGTAACCAGCAGCAGGCACATTCAATACAAGCATTGAGTGGACAGAATATTTCCCTAAGCTTTAACCTGAAAGGTACAATTGGTAGTAGTCAGTCGCTTGTGCGGACCAAAATAGAGTCAGTATATGAAAAACTATACAACAATTCTTTAGAATATTTTATCGACGAATCTATCAAACGTGGTCTGTATTCCTTAAGTCAGATCAACGGGACCAGGTTTGAGATGATTATTGCATTCACTGAACAAAATGATTCAGGACAGCATGTCGTTAAGATTCACAAGGGGCGGCAATCGCTCTGTACAATTGTAATCCTGAATTTAACCGTTGAAGGTACAGCACCTATCTGTTCTACAATGTTCATCAAAGAAAGCGGAAAATTACAGATGTTTTGTCAGTGGGTGCAAGTGAACGTCAGGGATCGTGTACAACTTTGGTCTGGAAATCAGGTGCTGTATGAATATGAAACGCCTCAAATGAACTACAAATGTGATTTTAATCTAACGAATAAATTCAGTACATTCGTTGCTCTTGAAAACGTATTTGACAAAAAGATCACGCCAAGCGAGTGTGTCATTTCCAATGACAGGGGGATCATGAATGAATCATGTACATTTCCTACAATACAAGCTCGTTCAATCGGAAAAAAAATCGGGAAAAAATGAAAAATCACTGTAAAGTCAAATGCAACCCTGTCAGAGGTAAAGATGAAAGATGCTTCAAATACTCAAACTTCCAAGGACCAAACAATGTAGCAGACTGTGTCACTTTTTTTTTATTTTTATTTTTTTATTTAGGAACCCAATAAATAAACCCCAGTAAATTTTCATTATAATTTACCATACTATCCCAAAGAGCGGTTATAAAAGAGTGAGCACAACAAACATACGTTTGCTATTTCCACGACCATCAGTCGCGAGGGGGAGGAGTTGTTCACAGGGCTCGTGAACAGGGGAGCGCTTCATCAAGCATTTAGTCAGTGATTTTTACTGACAAATTTGCTCTCAGCCAATCAGATTCAAGGATTTCAGTAGCTTATAAAGGTTGTCGGTAAAATCACTGAAGAAACGCTTGATGAAACGCTCCCCAGGACACTGAAACTTTTACCCAATCATTACAGAAGCTCTTTTACCGTGGGTTTTACCGACTCTAATTGCAGAGGGCGTGCATCTGAACCCGTAGCGAGCAGTGTTGAGTCATTGTCACTAACTCCACAAACTCCTTAATGTTTTCTCATCCATGAAAGGGGTTTGAATTGAACTGTATGTGTTTATTGGGTTAAATAAAGAAAATACAGCTTGATAGCTGAAACTGATTAGTTTACAGAGTCAAACATAATTATAAGATATATAAGCAACCAACATAAACTTCGAACATTAAATTTTAAACTTATGCAGTACATAAATCATACATACATGTAATAACAAATACATATCAAACTACAGACCTATACCACGATAAAACGAGGACTAAATATATTCATCTATAATTCCATCCATTAACTTGTTGACTACTGAATTATTTAACTCTCATAGGCTCAATACAGAAGCCACCCGGTTCCCGTGATCTATGGGTTAAATATCAAATATGTACCGAATAATACGTCAGTTGACACGTTGACCGTAGAAGTTCACCATACTACGCATAAGACTTCATTATAACAAGCCATAAAACTTGCAAATATAAATACTGTGATTTTTTAATCGCTGAGGAGAAAAATAATTTGAAAGCTAAACAATTATGGATATAAAAAAAAAGTGTCCAATGCATAATTTCAGTAAGCATCAACAAACTGTTGTAAATTTACTTTTCTTTTTGTTGAAGGACAGATATATTCTCAGCTACTTTTCCCCCTTTTTTTCTTGAGTCTCTACTCAAGAAAAAAAAACTTGAATTAAAAACTTGAATAGGAGAAAATAATTTGGGTGCCTGGTCATTATCTTGATTACAATCCTACATGTCTTATGTTTTTCATTGTTTTTATTACTCCTGTCATGTGTTTACTTCGTATGTTAACCCGTTGACTACTGAAGTCTTTGACTCTCATAGGCTTAATACATGAGCCATCCGGTTCCCGTAGTCTATGGATTAAACGGTGTCTTAAAGTGTTTTGATTGATTTTATTTTATTTGTTTCCACGATCGGTTTACATCATGTATGTACATGAGAAATCAAAATATAAATCAAATGGCATAATACGAAGGATAACACATATATAATAACAGCTCAGTAAATATCTTCCAGTGGAGGTAATGAACGCATACAGCATTGCGGGGGAACTATTAAAAGCGAGGCTTGTCGAGTTAGGTCCCCATTTCGCATTTTTAGCAAAGAAAAGGAGCTGGAAAGTAGAATTGGTGAGATTAAGATGAGACGAAACAAAAAAGGACGGAAATCAGCAAACAGAAACAGAACAGAACATAAAAAGATTAAATAATTATAGAGAGTGAAAGGGAGATAGAGAGAGAGAGAGTGAGGAGAGAGGGAGGAGAGAGAGAGAGAGAGGGAGAAGAGAGAGAAGCGAAGTGCAGATCGAGATCAGCAGCCATGCAGCATTCCGTTATGAGAAAACAAGGGCGTATTATAGTGCTAAGATGGATGGGGGAGGGATATTAATTTGTATGATATGGGTTTAGCAAAAGAGATTTCAGTTCTTTTTTTTTAAACGGTGCAGTCTCTATTTCCTTAAGGTTTGGATCGAGACTGTTCCAAAATTTGGGACCTGTAAAGACGAAAGTTTTGTGTGCTAAGAATGTTCTCGTGTGGGGAAGATGGAAAAGTTTGATTGTCTTGTTGGGGTATTTGTGGAGTGTATTGTTAGTTGTGAAAAGGTCGGCGAGAGCATTCGGAACTTCATTGTTGATTAGTTGGAACATAAACTGACCCAGATTATGAAGGTATAAGTCAGACACTTTGAAAACTTTTTTACTATAAAGAGCTGGTCAGTATGTGAGAGATAACCTGTAAGAGATACAATCCTCATGGCCTTTTTGTTTGTTTGTTTGTTTGGTTTGTTTTGAGTAGTAATAATCTGTTTAATTGTTGCGCGGTAGAGTTGCCCCATGTTAAAATTCTATAATTAAGATATTAAGATAATTAAGATGTGGAAAAGAGATAACAAAATAAAGGATGGGAATTGATACTTCAGCTTGTTAATTTGTCCTATGTTTCTCGCAATCGATTTTGACAAGTTATCAGTATATGGTTTCCAGGAGAGCTTATCGTCAATTATTATACCTAAGAATTTTGTAGTTTTCACTTTTTCGATAGGTATGTTATCAAAAAGAATATTATCAGGCAGGGATTGAAGAGTATTGCTGAAGAGCATGTAATTTGTTTTCTTTAGGTTTAGAGGCAACTTGTTCACCTTTACCCAGTCCGTAACAACTTTCAGCTCTGAATTGACTGTTGAAAGTAAAATAGCTGG
Organism: Heliocidaris tuberculata; assembly: GCA_025618425.1. NCBI lineage: Eukaryota > Metazoa > Echinodermata > Echinoidea > Camarodonta > Echinometridae > Heliocidaris > Heliocidaris tuberculata. Next base: position 30,014,661 of record CM046837.1, on the reverse strand, counting down.
GTCTCGATGGGAGAAAAGGAGATTGGAATCATCAGCAAACAATATGAAAGATGAAATGGAGGAAGAATTATAAAAGTCACTGATGTATAAGATAAAAAGCAAGGGTCCAAGGAGAGATCCTTGTGGTACTCCACAATTTACTGGTTTAATAGAAGAACTGTGCCCTTTGAGCGATACATATTGGTTTCTATAAGATAGGTAGTTCCTGAACCACTCCAAGGCCTTCCCTCTGATCCCGTAATGGGATAATTTATATAATAAAATAATGTGATTAGTAGTGTCAAAGGCCTTGGAGAAGTCCAGGAAGATTCAAACCGTGCGTGATGTTTTATCGATAGCGCAGGCTATTGTGTTAATAAGAGTTAAGATTGCATGTGAAGTGCTCTGTTTTTCTCTGAATCCAAATTGGAAGTTGCAAAAAACATTGTTGTTTTTAAGAAAAGGATACCGCACGTTTGTACATAATTTTTTCAAGGATTTTCGATAGTGAAGTTAGGAGTGAGATTGGTCTGTAATTACTAAGGCTGAGTTTATTTCCTTTTTTAAACATGGGGACGACTTTTATGGTTTTCATTTTGATTGAAACCACTGCTGAGTTTAGAGACGGATTAAAAATGTGTATAAGGGGTTCTGCTATTTGGAATACTATTTGTTTTAGTATACAGTTGTCTAGACTATTGTGGCCGTGACTTTTTTTTTTCCAGAAAATCTTGGGATACCGAATTACCATCATTTGCAGAAGTTTAAGACCACCTCGGGATTTGTGGGTATTTCAATAATGTGTAATACTTTCTTTTGTCTCATTGAATGATTACACAACATGTTTACTACAGTGATCAGTAGCACAAGAGTAATGGTATAAGCCCAAAGTTCAAGTATGATACACAGGTTATGCCATGACATTGATTGTATGTCTGAAAAAATAAGCTTTTTTTTTCTTTCTTTGAGTTATTTGCATTTTGGAATAGTGGTCTTAAACTTTTGCAAATGGTGGTAGAATGAGAATGCAACAGATTAATGTGGAAGTCTCCTAATATGAAGCATTGTTTATCTTTTAGGATCGGAAGCGATAGCATTTCATTGAAATATGTAGTAAAATCGTTAGGATTGGATTGATGAGGTCTGCAAATTATCCCAAATATGATGTTCTTACTTCTCGTTATGCCCATTTCAATGAAGAGAGTTTCCATTGTGTTGTTCATTGAGGTCAAATCGTTGATTTTCGTGTAATTTTATTTTGTATGGATGTATAAGGCCACTCCGCCTCCCATTTTATTGACTCTACTAACAGTGACTAATTCATAATTGGGAAGAAAATGCATTGAAGTTGAAATGTCAGTGACCCTGATAGCAGACTGATGTCTTCAAGACGTCGTAAACTGGTCTAAACTGGTCAACTTGTCATACGACGTGTATGGAACGTCATTATGACGTCTTTATAACGTCTTATGAAGACGTCATATTTCTACAGTATAGACGACGTAATTATGACGTCTTTGCGACGTCTTTCAAAGACAATACTTTACCATATTTGTAATCAAAATTAACACGTTGACGACGGCATTGTTGAGCGTGTAACACTCTCCTGAAACGAGATTAATTTACCGAGAGCGGAAGCACTGTTGTACCCGCGCGTCCATCTTCACCTGTTTGACAAGGCGTAATAGAAGAGCTGTATCTGTGGTATGCGACTGCCAGGCTGAAATGTACTATTCATGTGTTAATTGCACAGATACCAAGCAAGCTGCTCTATTATGCCTTGACAGATGGTCAATGGGTGTGTTTACATAATCCCGACAATATTTTCTTGTCTACTTTTGAGAAAGCAATACATTTTTCACAATTTAATAACTTATTATTCAAAAGACCAATTATAACCAAATTGCACCTCATGAAGATTATTATACTCAAAATTATGTTATGAAAGTTTAAAGTGAATTAAATAAAAAGCTTTTGAATTATCATAGTCAGAAGGTAAGAAAATAGTTTTTCTTTACATACAGAGCATTTGGGGGGGGGGGCAAAGCGTTGTCAAAGGGCACTTTGGGGTTTTCATTTCAGGGGGTCTGACACCCCCTTCCCGGTGGACAATTTTGTCAGTTTTATATATTTTTGGAATGTACATCCAAAGCTCTTCCTTCTGACAAAATTTGGTCCCCGGGCTTCAAGGGGAAAACTTTACCTCAATTTTTAGGGGCCGCCTGACACCCCATCCCGACGGGAATTTTTGTCAGTTTTTTGTGTTTTGTAATGTCCAGTCATACTACTTCCTACTGACAAAGTTTGGTGCATAGGGGAGATGGGGTAAAATCGACCCGACTTTGGGGTCTCTTTTGGGGGCTCTGGGGACTTAACCCGACGGTGGTCAGGCTGACAACCTTTTTGTCAATGACTTAGATGGCCTAAGTAACTTTACGGGGTCAAATCTTAGGGGTAAAACGGGGTGACTATTTTGGGACAGGCTCCTGGCCTATAAATAGTTTCGTGCACCACTTTCGATTTACCAATCTCTCTGAGAATGTATTATCATTTCTGGTATGAATAGCTTATACTTCTTCTGCAGGTACAAAAGAACAGCACTGGCCCATTTGCAGCAATCATTATTCACAAAAGGTGAACTCAACCGTAGATCCCCTTCTTTGAGACGCTACCTGGTAGTTACAGTTACCATTGTTCCCACTTAGACGACCTATTGTCCCACTTGTAAGCCTTGCCACCCGGTTTTAGCATCCCTCTTCGATAGGCCTCAGCTATACAAGTTTGAACGTTACTGTACAATAGTAAATTTCGAAACAAATAACCCATTTGTGATGGAAAAAAATGTTCGCAAGAAGAAAAAGAAAGTCTAATAACTCTATACTAACCACATGAACCACGATTTTCACTATATACATAATTTAGTTATAGAAAAGATGCCGGTGTTACACTGTTCAAAAGCAATATAAACAAAAGCAGTGTAAAATTATTTTCATATTCATTATGAAATAGACATTTTTTTAAAACCTAAATGATAATAAGACCTATAACGGCGCCAAAACGAAAAGTAACACATTCGTCAATGTAATATGCGTGGAATTTACGGTATAATCATTATTCAGGCAAGATGCCAAGTAGATGTTTGACTCCACCCCCCCCCCGCCCAATAAATTAATTATAATGATGATAATAATAATAATAACAATAATAATGATAATAATGATGATGATAATAAGAGCCTTTATTGGGTATTATGGCGCTGACAATGACGAATCTTGCTCCATTGGGGTTGTGGCGCAATCGTTCAGGAGAAGTGATAAAATGATAAAAAATATTGTCACATCATCCAATAAGATAAGGGCATTTTTTTTAAACGAATAAAGGCCTAAACTACCAATACATTTATAACAATTTGATAGGGAAGGGGGTGTCTCGGAAAGAATTTTATTCACCGGAATGTGATATTTATTTTTTATATCTAGATCTACATCATTGCTTTTTTTTTTTTTTTTTTTTTTTTTTTTTTGCTTTGAAGTTCATGCAGGCCTACATCTTACGAGAATTACGGAAACCAATAAACAAAATTCGTCATCGGCACATCCAGTGGTAGTGTGCCAAAGACCAATTCTGCTCATATTAGTATTCGTAGTTTTGTAATTTGTAATAATTAAAAAGAGAAAATAGCGCATTATTTTCTTGTCATTCGTTATATGCGTCTTCGCTAGTTGAAAGTGTCAGACATCCTGCTGTATTCCTCTTTCATCTTTCTCGAGTCCATGGTATCGTCCAGTTCCCCACTTCCTTCCCCAAAATGCAGTAAATCAAATGATGCAGAACCACAAGGAGGGGGGGGGGGTCTTGTTTTCCTTTCTTTTCTTACTCACTTCGCTTGTTCGCCAAATTTAGAAACTAGAAAGTTAATACAAATTATGCGGGCAAGAGACTCTTTAAAGATGTACATAGGTATGTAAGGTATGAAATTCAACACCAACTCACTTTTAGAGAGGGGAAAAATAGCGAGAGAAACACGAAGAAAGGAACATCAAGCTATTCATTTTCCGATAGGGTTAAGGAGTTACATTTTTCATCGATGCAAGCATGGGCTTCTGTTTCACAGGGAAGAAATCTCGAATCGTAAGAAAGGGGAGGTGGTGACAATTTTCCCAACATGTTTGTGCAAAGAACATGATGTCATTTATTTATTGGGGGGGGGGCATTTTTCATCGATGCTTGCATGGGCTTCATATTCATAGGGACGAATCTCCAATCGTAAGAAGTGGTGTGGGGTGAGCAACAATTTTCCTGACATTTTATGCAAAGAATATCATAATTTCATTTATCCCACCGATTCTCCAGGCGCCACATCCTTGGATGGGGATTCCATTGTTCATCGATGCATGGGCTTCTGCTTCACAGGGAAATCTCGAATCTCAAGAAGGGGTGGGGGTCGGGAGGCTGAAAATTTCCCCAACATTTTGTGCAGAGAACATGATTTCATTTACCCCACCGAATCTCCAGGCGCTCTTGCGCGGGGAGGGGGGGGGGGGAGGTATCCCACCGGCCTTACCAAGGCTCAAGGTGCCATGGAATCTTTTTACCCAGAATAATTTATGAGAATTGTTTTCCAATTATATAAATTTTGATCCCCCGCCGCAATTTCCTCTTCATAATTTTCACTAAACGCAAATAGCCTTGCTAAATTCAGAAACTACCTGTTATGGTGATATAGTTTTAAAATGATTCTGATGAAGCTGTGTCGGTTTTGAATATTTTTCGCATTTCACACTTCGCATCTTTTGTCTGTGAAGTGTTTCTCCACTTATGTGTTCATATATGATACACCTTGTCCGATTCATTCTGTTCGTATTTCAACTAGGCATTTAATTTTTCCCGCGATAGGAAAAAAAAATCACAAGTCTAAACGTAAAATGAAACTATTCGTCGGCAATCTCACATTCTGCCTTGATTATGTAATGACAAATAACATTTTTGACATAAAGACAGTACATTTAATTTCAATTATTTCCATGTTCATTTCTATGAAATTAAAAAAAGTGCATTCTTTTCGAGCATGAAATTTAGATTTACAGAATTAGCAATATGAAAGGAAGTAAAAGAATGACAGTTAGAATGGCAACATGAATCGGAAACAGAGGTGCAATAGAAAGAAATACATATAGATGACAATTCACGGATAAAAAAAAAGAAAAAAAAATGATCAAACTTTGTTCCACTATTTTGCTTTCTATATGTAATATATTGCGACCTTTCCTGATCAGTAGGCCTACACTCCTACCATATCTCTCCCTCATTCACTTCCCAGTAACTAATATCCTGCTGAATTATTTTTCTTCTTAGAAATTTCTGTACTTTTTTCAGTTAGACAGCGCTGGGAGGGGGGGGGTGAACACATTTTGTGTCAAAGCTTAGAACATGTGGGTCTCAATATACAATTTAGTTATTTACAAAGACGACACTTTCGTATACATTTGCAGTCATCACTACCTGACAAAGATGAATTAGTCATCCTATAATCCTCTTCTTTTGAGACTCGACGAGGTGGTTACAGTTACCATTGTTACTCCTAAGCTAAGCGAACCTATTGTCCAGTTTGAAAAGAACAGTGTCCATAATCGTCAAACATTGCTTATTGTTAGCTATAGGACTAATGCCAACAGCCTAAATCTTAGTTGGATAGTGGCGTAGTATAAGTTCATAGGAATACGGGTTCAACTTCTTTACGCGTATAGTAAGCACAGTCTCTATACATGTAGCAAGTAAGATAAAGCAAGCTCAAGTTTTTCACTTCCGGTGTTTATTGGCTTCCGCGCGTGTGCGTCCTTCCCGGTGGCGTTCGTTCGCTATTTTGCGCTGCTCCCAATGCAGTAGTTATGAAGCACATACAATAAATGCATGTCCGAGAGGATCTGCGAAATATATATGATTATCAGGACTTCACTGCAAGGTGTAGTTTACTTGATAAACTTAATACTGATATTAAAATGGGTGCAGAAAATCCATGTTAAAAGGTGAATTTAAAGCGTTAAAAGGAGTCAAAGTGACCATAATTTGGGAACCGTATAAGCCCGGCTCCCGTATATGACTGTCTCCTACGGGAACCGTATATACCCGGCTCCCGTTGTCAACGGGTTAACAACGATAGTACGACGTCTTTATGACGTCTTTCAAAGACCAATTTTTAGCCATTTTATATGACCAAATAAACGACATTTAAAGACGTCTTTTCGACGTCTTTTAAAGACAAGATTTGGCATCCTATATGCCAACACAGGAAATGTACTACTTTTGGGGAGCAATTTTTGTCATAGCCATTTACAAATGCTGGGAAGCTCTGGTGGTGATCAGTTGGCCTACGTGATACTAATAATAATTATCGAATAAAATAAATAAAATTATATAACAAAATTGCCATATTCTGATGTGTTGTCATTGTGAAAGGAAGGATGGGGGGATTGGGGATAAATAACCTAACTTTTTATCGGAATTTGTTAACACCTTCACTGACCTAGCTGTTCCTCCTATTTCTCTGCTTCTATATAAAAACCTATTTTCCGTGTGGACTTCCCCTTCAACAGGTCATAGACTGACATCATAATGACATCTATCAGTAATGACGAAATATTTTTGCCAAATTTGCAGGGCAATGTTATGATATTTACGTCAGTAAATTTACAAGACCTTTTGCTAGTTTTGTAGGGCAATATTATTACGTGATATTCAATCAATTACGAGATATTTTCTGTATTTGTATGATCATTAGATGATGATATGCTATATTCAGACATATATATATTTCATATTATCAGGTATTTAGGGGATATTTTGTCACTGATGCGACCGCGATATGAAGTAATTCGTAGAAATGGCCCGATATTGAAAAAACAACAACAAACAAACAGATAAATAAACAGATATTACTGTATTCGAAAATAGATTATTTCATTGTGATTTTCATTATTATCACTATTATTAACATTACTACACAAATGTAATATCATTATCGTAATTATCATTAACATTATCATTATTGTTAATATTGTTATAATTATTATTATTATTATTGTAGGGATTTATTTTGAACTTCTTTGCTCCCCCTCTTTACATATCCTTGATTCACCCCTTTCATACTATTCTGTCACCTTTCACTTACAGTTCTCATACACTTGTACACATTATCAGTTACACACAGTTCCCACTCATGTTCCTTTTGTATTTAACCACCTCACCATCATCTATCATCTTTGATCCTCTCTTCCTGATTGGTTTGAATTTTCCCTCCTTTTCCCTTGATTCAGATTGGTTTGTACTTTATGAATATTCACAAGATGCAGTCAAGCTTAAAGAATAATTAACATATACTATGAATAGTTAACATTTATCTATTGTTTAGGTGTTTGAATATTCAAGAACACTTTGTGATGTTGATGTGACTTCATGAATATTTGTTTCTTGTTATAATTTGCATGGAATTTGTATGGTATGCAATTTCACATTAAAAACCTGGTTACAGAGAGTTAGCCAGTAGTCTTCCATCTGAACAACACCTCTGCTGTGCTGTCTCTGCTCTGTTTAAGAGTGTGCTGGAATTGTGTTGGAACCCGAGTCCTACAACTGGTGGCAGCGGTGTTTTCTAGCCCTCTTCTACCCCAGAGCTTCAGGCAGCAGAGACCAGCAGGGCCGCTGATAGCCAAATGTTTGGTTATATTTTCACCCTGCTTCGATTGATACATTTACACCCTGCTTCACGTATTTTCATCCTACTTCGGGCAATTAATTTCACCCTGCTTCAGTAGATGCAGTTTATCAATGCTTCTGTTATTTTTCATCCTACTTCAGTAGAATTCTTCCTTCATTGCGAATTGTTCTACATTGATGATCTAGAGTTGGTGAAATTTTCACTGTGAGTTAGATGTGTTCTCACAACTTCAAGTTTGTCAAGGCTTACACCACAAAGCTGACTTTCAAGTATTAGTGAGTCACTTAGATTTAACTCCTGTTCACAAATTCATCCTCCTTCATTTTGCAAGAGCTCTCCCTTCGTCAACTGGCAAGTGTAACTGGAGATGTATTTTCCCTTCTCTTGCAAGATGTAGTATTTTACCAGTCGTGATACTGCTGTAGCTGTAGTACTTCTTCCTTCAATATCCATTACCGCATACAGCAAACCATTTGCATCCTTCTTCAACTTATTCATATGCCAGCATGAGTACATTTCGACTCGATCTCCCTGAAATCTTTAATGGAGAAGATGGAAGGAACTTCGGGCAATGGGTACGCAGACTAGAAGTAGCAGCTGAAGTTCTTCCCCAGTCAGAACGCAAACTTCATCTAATTCTACCTTCCAGATTGGCTGGTTCGGCATTCACAGTGTGGGAAAGTATCCATCGCACAGAGCAACAAGATTACAGTTTGGTGAGGAAGAAACTGTCAGCTGTCTTTGGAAACACCAATTACTTAAAGTGATTGATTAACTTTGTGAAAAAAATTGTAAAATCAGCTCAAATGCCAGTGAATTGTGTGCAGTCCTCTAACTACATATATAATTAAGGATATGTGAAAGTATGAGAGAAAATGGAACCCGTTTACTATCCTAAAAAAGAGAAAATCTCGATCAATCGCTAGCGCAAGTCGCTCGGCTTCTTCGCTGCGCTGCAGTCACAAAAACCAAGCACCAGCGCTTGGCGATTTCAGAGCGGGTTTCCAGGCCGTACGGTATTCTGTGATAGAGCGAGGTATGCCAACCGTAAGAGTTCTTTAGGGTTCGGTGGTACTCTATCCCGACATCAATGTTCAATCGTAAATATCTTGATATATAAACGACCGATCAGCTTATAAAACTCAGGCGATTCCTGTCTGAGCTAAAGGTTTGCATTTATGATTACAGCATTACGCCACAGGAAAAGATGGAGAAAAATTCCGCCGATTTTTTGGCCGGCATCGGCAATCCCCTGCAAATAAAAATCCATGAGATGGGTGCAAAGACTTTTAATGAAGCACTAGATATTGCCGTGAGGGTTGAGAGAGCAAACCAGATGGGACAGTCGTCAGCAGTACCAGACCAAACAGTAGCGTCTACTTCACCAAAGAGAAATGATACCACCTCGGTGACACTGGAAAAGGTCTTACAGCGTTTGGATGATCTGGAACTCAAGCTGGAGAAACACTCTAGACCAAAGCATCGATTTTTTGAAGATCGTTGGCACCAACCATCGAAATCACCCAGCCCATTACGCAACCCATACGAACACCAATCTAGATCAAGGCACAGATATTCCGAAGATCGTTGGCACCAGCCATCTAGATCATCCAGCCCATACCAACCACGTCGACACTACAGGTCACCAAGCCCCAACGGCACCACCATTCACAGAGCCCTGCACGGAGTCCTGCAACTCATCGAGCGCTTCGCAGATTAAGTCCACCCAGACGTCATGCATACGATGTTGGACGATCAGCTAGCCCACAGCGACAACTGCGATACTCGAATCAACTTAACTGGCAACCTACACGGTCCGATGTCTGCCATCCCTACGACGGAAGAGATTCACCCTATCATCAAATGAACCGTGCAACGTCAAGGAAAGTTCACTTTGACGACCAGGGAAACTACTGGTAGTCGGTGATGAGGGTCAGTCACCAACTATGCCACTCTTGACCAAACAGACCCAAACTGAATATATATGAATATATATATATACACATATATATTGGCCTATATTGACAGTGGTTCATTTATATCACTGATGAGTGCAGATTTCTACTACTCAATCTAAGAGAGTCAGCGAAGTCCATTGCACAAGTCCACAACTTTGGCTTCGACGATAACCAGAGAAGGCATGGACATCATTGGCGCAACCTCACCTACCATACATCTCGGAAACAAAACAACCAAACATCTGTTCAGTGTTGCAAGGAACATCACTCATCCTTTCATCCTTGGTTGGGATTTAATGTTCAAACATGATGCTTCCTTATCCGCTCGTACTTCATCATTCTCTATGCCTGGTGTGAGTATTCCGCTGGTCGACCGTCATCAACACCAAGTACCACTGAAGTGCAATGTTTCTCTGATAGGAAAGGCAACTCTCCCTAGAATGAGCGAGGTACATGTCCAAGGCCGACTTATACCACCACAGCCTGATGTGATTCCACAGGACTACGATGGAATCTTTGAGCCCTCCATTCATGAACATCTTCATGTAGCAGGTGCAAGATCCCTATCTCGACCCCAAGATGGCATCATCTTACTCAGGTTGATTAATCCAACATGTGAGACAGTTGAATTGTCTGCAAACACCACCCTTAGGCAATTCTATTCTACAACTGGAGACAGTGAAGAAGAGTATGAAATCCTTGACAGTGTTGTAGCTGGCACACAGCCTAGTTCAGCTTTTCAAGCTTCTTCTATGCTCCCTACTTCTGATCTGACCAAGACTGAATATGAAAAGGCTGAATATCTACTCAAGTCGTATTCTGATGTTTTCAGCAGCACAGTGGAAGATATCGAACACTAACCTCACCTACCATGAAATCACTACGACAATAGAAACACCAGTTCGCCAAAGAGCATATAGAACTTCACCAACTATGAGAGTCGAAATCAAGAACCAAGTTGATGAGATGCTTCGACGATACATCATTGAGGAAAGCTTTAGTCCTTGGGCCAGTCCCATCGTTATGGTGAGAAAGAAGGACAAGACCTACAGGTTTTGTGTTGACTATAGAGCAGTGAACGCTGTCACGGTAAGAGACTCCCATCCGATTCCACGACAGGATGACTCTATCGACGCTTTATCCTCCTCGTCCTACTTCAGTGACCTTCTAGCGTGTAATGGAAGCTGTCCTCCACGGTTTACATTGGTCTACTTGTCTTTTCTACTTGGATGATTGCATTGTCCTCGGGAAAACATTCCAAGATCACCTACACAATCTCCAGGAAGTCTTGCAACGATTCCGAGAAGCTAATCTCAAGCTTAAACCATCGAAATGCCATCCCATCAATCCGCCACTTCAGACATTATCTCAGAGGCCAAGAGTTCACCATCCTAACAGACCATCGCCCCCTGTTGAGTTATAACAAAGTTCCAATCCAAGATGATTATACAGGTCGCAGAGCAAGATGGATTGTAGAATTGGATGCTTACTCGTTCACCATAACTCATCGGAAGGGTAGTTCACATCAAAATGCTGACGCCATGTCGCATATACCAGATGACGCTCCACACCTTGTCAGTATGGTGAACACACGCTCATCTACAAGGAATTCATCTACGCCCCAACCAGACCAAGAATTGACAATCCCCAAGTCAAGCAACTCAACGGTCAACAAAGTTCCTACGAACTTCATCCTCGCTAACCATTACGATGATTTGCGATACCATCAGCAACATGACAAAGACATTCAAAGAATAATCAAGTACATCAAGACAGGACATCATCCAACAGTGAGAGAAGTCAGTCGGCAAACACCTCGTCTACGACGTCTCCTGTGGCAACTTCCTCGTCTCGTACTTGAGAATGGTCTCTTATACCGACAACGACAAGACAATTCAGGTTCATCCTCACTTCAAGTAGTTGTACCAGAATCTCTCGTCCCTCAAGTCCTGGAAGAGATACATGGTAATCCATCCTCTGGACACTTTGGAGTTCAACGTACACTACACCGTGCAGAATCATTGTGTTTTTGGCCGTTCATGCATAAGGACATAACCAAGTACTGCAGAACTTGCCCTGCCTGTGAGTCAATCAGATCTCCGAATCCAAAGCACCATGCTCCTCTCCAGAACATTAAGACCGATCACCCTCTTCAAATGGTGTTCGCTGATATCGCAGAGCTCCCAACTTCGAGAAGTGGATACCACTATATTTTGGTCGTTGTTGATCACTTTAGTAAATATACCAATATTTACCCCATGCACACAGACCAAGGAAGACAATTTGAATCCCGGTTAGTCCAAGATCTCTGCAAGAGGCACGGTATTCGTAAATCACGGTCATCCCCATACCACCCCCAGGGAGCAGGCATCGTCGAAAGAGCGAACCGAGTTATTAAAGAACAACTCGCTAAGTACATAGCAGACCAGGGAGGTGACTGGGATAAACACATACATCAACTACAGCTAGCCTACAACACCAGTGTCCATGCGAGCACTGGAATGACACCCTATTTCATCATGCATGGTCGTGAAGCGAGGACACCAGCAAGTATTACTTGTCCTGTCATGACTCAGTCATATGATTCTCCTCAGGAGTATGTTACTGATGTATGTTCCCGGCTGAGAAAGGCTTTCCAACATGCCCAGCAGAAGGCAGAACAAGCTCAGCTTAGACAGAAAAAGGACTATGATGCCTCAACTAGGACCATCAGCTATACACCAGGAGATCTTGTTTGGTTGCATGATCCTGTCAACGCAAGACACAAACTAGAGGCCAACTGAAAGGGACCTTTCATCGTCATTTCATCCTCACCCGATGATCTGAACTACAGGATAGCTGACATCCATGATGAAAATGTAAAGAAACTAGTTCATCACAACAGACTCAAACTCTTCAGATCCAGAGATTATCTACATGGGAGAGGACCTTCAACCTCACGTCCTCCCTCAGATGATCAGAACAAGTCTGAAATCATCCCTCCTTTCTCACATCCTTCTTCAAGTAATCAGGCAAGGCCTGAAATCCCTCCTCCATCTCATTTTGCATCTCCTTTTACAATAGAGGTGCCATGGTCAGCTAACACTCAAACACCAGCTGATCAGTTCCAGCAACCAGAGGACCCCCACGTTCCAGAAGGTCAACAACCAATCCACCCTAGGAGAAATGAGACTGACCACCAGTCAAGGTCAGACTCATCCTCTCAATGCCCAGACCAATCCACTCAACACCGGAGGTTAGACAATTCTGGCCAACCATCATGGTCAGAGGAGTCTACTACTGGACAGTCATCAACTCACTCCATACAACAACATACTATAGGCCAACCGACTCCTATACCCCAAACTCACTCTGGTAGACGTATCCACAAACCGCAAAAGTAGAGTGATTATCAAATGTGAATATTTATTAATATTGAGCCGATTTGGACTTTTCATTAATTCGAAGTCGACATTTTCACCAGGAAAAGAACATTTAAACAAAAGTGCATGGACGCTTCAACGTTCACTTATGGAAAATGACAAATTTTGATTGGACTGCTATTATGAATGACAGAGACGTTCAAACTAAATTATTAATGAACTTTAATGTGAACTGTTTTATGCAACTTCACAAGAATTTCGAGTGATATTTTTTTAATGCTGAAATGGACCTTTCAACGCAAATTTTGTTAAAATACAGAACTTTGAACTAACTTGGCGATGTGTACATGTATAATGAGTCAAATACTTTACAGCTCATGGACTGTTAATTGTTGAAAAGTCGTGTAACAAGCCTAAAATAATTTTTTGGTATATTTGTTCATGTACAAGATATTCTAAGGTAAATCCCTTAGTTTGTTTGTCATGATGAGAAGGCAAAACTGGAAATTTTGTTTATTTTACCAGTACTGTAATACACACCATTTGAAAGGATTGAACAAAAGATATGGATATCCTCCAAATCAGAACTTATTTTACATAAATGTATATTGACCTAGGCAGTGGAAAGTTACTGATTGCCAAAAGAGAAATATTTTCACTTGGTAATTATTGATGAGAAAAAAAAAAATGGTTAAGAAAAGTTTGTTGACAAGTATTTTGTTTGAGGTCAATTATACAATTTTAAGAAGAAAAGGACAGTTTTATATCTTTAAATGTATGATCACTTATGTATGCCGCATTCAAAAGTATAGTATTATGGAATATTATTGAAGTTATATGCAAGTGTGATATTAATGAAGTATGCAGATATAATGTTATTTAAGTACATGTATATGTATGCAAGATGTTTGAATCATTTTTTTTTTGTTACAAATGACAATGCATGTATACTACATGTAGCTCAATCTCACACGCAAAGATCTTATATTTATCAAAAGCAAACAAAGTTAAAAGCTATACAGCTACATGTGAAAGTCAGGTTTGTTTTGTACAGTGGCGACACGATATATTTTGATATTATGATAATATGATAGTAAATACAATTTATGTATGGTTTATACATGTAGGGTTATTTGATTTATGATGTATGTACATGTAACTTTTGGAAGCTAAATTACATGTATACATTTCTCAAAAGTGCAAGAATGATGCATTTTGATCGATTGGCTTTCGATATTTAGGACTACTTTAAAAAAAAAGTATTTACATAAAAGATATGGACTTTATTGTGATAGAACAAAGGTAACAGTATTGCAAGGTCTATAGAATTTTGTTTGGAACAACGATATTTATTTTGTTATATATTATAAAAGAAAAAAAAACTAATGTAATTTTTGTTAGGATTGCTAGAACATCTGGTAATTTATTGTGTTTAGCATAAATAAATGTTTTATTTTTTTTTAAACATTGAAACATGGAAATGATGCTTCCCAGAGATAAAGTTAAAACGTGAGGGGGGAAAAAAAAAAAAGAAGTCAGATATTGATGTGTATTGACGGATAGATGCTTGATACATTTGAATAATGTAAAGTCATAATTGATTTGTATACGAAGTGAAGTTCATTTATTTTGTGAAATTTAATGTATATAGATATATGCTTACAGGTAGTAACAATTTTTTTTGTAAGAGAAAAAGGATATATCAATAGTATTTTCTGTTCGCAAAAAAAAAAAAAAAAAAAAAAAGTAAGATGTCATTTCAATACATGTTGCAATGCAATATGAGTTGTGTTATAGGTAATCAAAGAACAGTAAATGCCTTATAAAATGAGGACATTTTATTTGTGAGAGGTAGACTAGTTTGTAGGGATTTATTTTGAACTTCTTTGCTCCCCCTCTTTACATATCCTTGATTCACCCCTTTCATACTATTCTGTCATCTTTCACTTACAGTTCTCATACACTTGTACACATTATCAGTTACACACAGTTCCCACTCATGTTCCTTTTGTATTTAACCACCTCACCATCATCTATCATCTTTGATCCTCTCTTCCTGATTGGTTTGAATTTTCCCTCCTTTTCCCTTGATTCAGATTGGTTTGTACTTTATGAATATTCACCAGATGCAGTCAAGCTTAAAGAATAATTAACATATACTATGAATAGTTAACATTTATCTATTGTTTAGGTGTTTGAATATTCAAGAACACTTTGTGATGTTGATGTGACTACATGAATATTTGTTTCTTGTTATAATTTGCATGGAATTTGTATGGTATGCAATTTCACATTAAAAACCTGGTTACAGAGAGTTAGCCAGTAGTCTTCCATCTGAACAACACCTCTGCTGTGCTGTCTCTGCTCTGTTTAAGAGTGTGCCGGAATTGTGTTGGAACCCGAGTCCTACCTTATTGTTTTATTTTATTATTATTATTAATATCATTACGATTTTTCAGTTCCATTTTAAATGCCCAATCATAATGTAAGATAGCTAGGTATAAAATATAGGATATAGGATTTTAAGAGTATTGGGTTGATGTAGGATATGATGATATAAGATATAGGATGTAGGATAAAACGTGAATATAGATAGTGTGCTAATGTGCTGCGAATATTAGAATGTGCTAATGCAAATTCCTTAAGATGTGGATCAGTGGCGTATCTTGGGGGGGGGGGGAGGGGGTACGTGCCCCGGGCGGCACTTGAATGAGCGCAAAAAACGCAAAAAACGCAAAAGAGAGAAAGAAAAGGGAGAGATAAAAGAAAATTTATTTGCTTTGAGGGTCATTTGCGCCCCAGTCAAGGACAAAATGGGTATAAGAAATTGTGTTTTATAGAGTTTGATATGTGAAAATTTTCTAAAGCTCGGCCGCTTTGCTTCCTCGCATAATTATGTTCAGGATATAGCTATTTCGCGCCCCCAATGACGTTTTTAAAGTGTTAACCATTAATTGACTTTAGTTGCCCCCCTCCCGCATAAGGCAGGAGCTTGTTAAATTTTTCCGCCCCGGATGGGATATAAGTGCATAAAAAGCACTTTCAAAGAATAGATCATTGGAAAGAAATCATAAATTTGCCTTGCAACTGCTTTGCTAAATAGCTCATACACATTTCTTCAGGGTTTTCATTCATTTTGCGCCCCCAAAATAGGAATATTAAAAAATACATATATATATATATATATATATATCTATTGCTAGGTCGCTGTATTCTCTTGGATATTTGTTTTTCTTTCTAAGGGTAAAATACATAAGAAATTTCAATTTGAGGGGTGAAAAGGGGGAAAAAAATCTGCCGCTCTGATACGTTGCTCCCTCGATTATATAATTCATCAAATTTGGGCTAACAACCCTTGGTTATGTGCATCAAAAGTCATTTTTCACGTAGTGCCATCATTTTTCTAAATTAAAAACGCTCATTTATCTCAGTTTGCGCTGGGGGGGGGGGGAGGTGCAGATTTGATAGTTTGCCCCGGGCACCAGAATACCTAGATACGCCACTGAATGGATTTAATGTCTTAACAAATTGATTTTCTGTGTAAT
Organism: Heliocidaris tuberculata; assembly: GCA_025618425.1. NCBI lineage: Eukaryota > Metazoa > Echinodermata > Echinoidea > Camarodonta > Echinometridae > Heliocidaris > Heliocidaris tuberculata. Next base: position 29,998,103 of record CM046837.1, on the reverse strand, counting down.
ATCTAGACGTTACTGATTCTAATAGGGGGTCATTTAAATCTACGATGTATTGTAGGCCATTTACTTTAGAGTTCAAAGCATTTACGATCTGATTGTCATAGTGCAAATTGTTGGAGAATACGGGTGAAAATCGTTCGCATGCGCAAATAATTCATAAAATCCAATGTCATCTAAATGCTCGAAGGGGAGGTTATTCAACGAAGCCAATAGAGTAGGCGTGTCAATACGGGATCTGCAAAAACGTGAAGTGAACAAACACTTGCTTATGCATGAACAGTTAGTATGAGTGCTGCAAAGTTCCGAGAAATTGTTAAATAGGTTGAAAAACATGAAAAAGGAGAAGAAGACAGGTAAGAAAACATGAAGATGGACAAACATGAGAAGGGGGAACAACGAAAGAGCATAGGTCAGCCTAATTGGCTGCGAGCAAATTCTTGAATAGGTACTTTTATGAAATGTAAAAAGAAACCATTTCGGAGCGTACCACATAATTATATAGTAGTTCAATAACGTGCGTATCTCCCTTTTCCCAAAAGTATGTTAATTATATACACCTCGATAGGGGTTGTTGACCATTATTAAGTACCGTGTGTTAGAGGCATTGGCATGGTGAGATGAAGCGAATTCGCTGGTAATTAGAATGGAAGAGTATAAGAAGAAGTATGGGGACCGAAGTGCGACGTAACACTGGCCAAGTCGTCAAGGCCGTTGGTTCCGAACAATTATGTAGTAAATAATGGTCACACTTGCGCCAACACTGAATAGACCGCTTCGGTAATGTATGCAAATTTTATACATATCTTTTCAACAAAGGTTGTTCTAACTATGTCCGGCAAGCCTTCAGGTTGTCAAGACAACCTGAAAGCTTGCCGGACATAGCGACAGATAATGTATGCAAACTGGATTCCAAGCACTGAGGCTCATTTATAAAAAGCCGGTTAATGGAACAGCTCGTCACTATGCTCAGAGAATTATGTGCATAAATTTGTATACATGACAGAAGCGGTCTATTCGCCATGCTCATTCCTGTTGCTTGACTGATTTCGCGAGGAACCTCATTCGCAGGCTCTGTTATTAGGAAGCAGCAACCTGGACGACGAGCGAATTATGACGTCAGCACTTCCATGACTTCGATACCCGATAGGAAGTTATGTTTACATTAGTTGATGATTCATGTAAGGTCCACAATGGGAATCACAATATGTAGCCTAGACCATGGGAGTAGAGTGTCTGCATTCATTTATCTCGGAATAAATGTATGGTATGTCACAACTATGAATGATAATACCGTCACGTTTGGGTCATTATGTATAATGACTTTGTTGCAGGTTTGAACCAGTAACTGCGTAACATAGGTTTATTGTAGATAGTTGTAGAGCCAAAGAACGACTGAGAACACGATTTCTTCCTGCTGAAAAAAAAAATTACATCAAGGCTCATCAGAAGAATTTTTTGGCATAATGAGGTTACCCTACGAATGAATACGTTGTTTATTGCTTGCTTTTAGAGCGATAACAGGTTATATAGCCTGTACTGACATGATAATAAGAATCGTGAGTTTTGAGAGGCACTGAATGCAGCTGTAACTAATATTGTTTAATGCAATATATTCATGCGTTGAGAACAATTCGTACACATTGCGATGGGCCATATATAATATGGCGTAATTTAGACATTTAACATAATTATTATAAATGTTGTGAATGTTCATTGCTTTTAGAATAGTAACATGTAAATCTTAAAGGCTTTCTTGAACAATTGGTTGACAGGTATTAACTCAGGTTTCTCGTCGAGAGAGCAAGTATCCCGTGTAATGTAAAGTAACCACATCAGGATATGATCAGCTGGAAATAGATTAGTTGATATCATTTAGCAAGGAATCTCTGAGCTCATGTACCAATAAAAATCTAGTAAGCATAATTTGGTTCCGCCTATGAGCAGTTTCATGATAGATATGTTGTTTATGTAACAGTAATACACTGGATGGGCCATATATTTAGATATTATAACAGTAACAATGTTGACAATAAATTTTCGTTGTTTTTAGGGTAACAGAATGCACACGCCATCAGGCGCGCCGGAAAGATTTTGGGATGGGGGGGGGGGGGGCAAACATTCAAGGGGGCTCACCTTTCAAGGGCTCCATAGGGTTAAAGTTTAAAGTTTGAATGCTTTATCTGTCTTCAGTGATCTCCATGCACGAAAAATGAATACAAAGGCTTACAATTACGTAATAAAGCAATCAAGTTTTTAATATACACACGATTTTTACTCCTTTACTACTGATTTTTTTATTTTTATTTTTTTAGGGGGGGGGGCCGCCCCCCCCCCCCCCTCCCCCCACTTCCGGCGCCTATGCACGCCATAATACTTTCTTGAACATTAGTTGACAGGTAAATTACTCGGGCTTCTCATGATTGTTGTTGTTGTTGTTTCAGAGGCGCTCGTCATTTAAATTTGAATATTTACGCCTTGAAAAAAATAGTCTTATTATTCCTGCAGTGCTGCATTCATTTTGCGCGATTTTGTGGGAGACAAGCTGTCAGCACAAATCGTTGCTCGTTTTTTTATTTTTTATTTTTATTTTTCAATGTATTTTCTGGCTAGCCCGGACTATCGAACAGGCTTCTCAGCTGGCACGAAAAACATGCACAGCCTAGGCCCTCCAATACCGGTCAGAATAGTGCAATGCCTGTCAGTGGGAACGTCTCCTTCCCGGAAAGAAAAACACAAAAAACAAAAACACAAGACAAGTCTGACTAAAAGTGACCATACCAGTGACCATACCAGGATATGATCAGCTTGAAATAAGTGAGTTGATATCATTCAGCATGTTCAGTGAGAAATCTCGATCTGAGCTCATGTACCCCCAAATAAATCTAACAGACGTAATTTGATTCCGCATCATATGAGCATTTTCATGTGAGATATATTGGTTATGTTATGCGAATCTACGATGGTGTATTTTTTTTTTATTATTATTATTATTATTATTATTATTATTATTATTATTATTAATAGTATTATTATTTTCCTTTATCTTTCTTTCTTTTTTGCATAACCTTACAGAGTATTCACCACCATATACAGACAGTGGCGTATCTAGGGGGGGGGGGCAAAGGGGGCACGTGCCCCGGGTGGCACTTGAAGGGGGGGGGGGCGCAAAAAAACGCAAAAGAGAGAAAGAAAAGGGGAGAAATACAAGAAATTTTACGGTCTTTGAGGGTTATTTGCGCCCCAGTCAAGGAAAAAATGGGTAAGAAATGGTGTTTTATATGGTTTTAAAGACTTTCTCCGATGAAAATACAACTATATATCAATGGAAAGCTGATTGGACATAGAATACGAAAACATACATACACAACTTATGTTTCATTTCGTTATTGTACAATAAGCAGATAAAGACTTCATTTTCAGCCCCCTCTGAATTCGGGGTCAACAGATGACAAAAAGCCGCTATAGTGATGACGTCATCAAATGTAGAGCAGCCAAGCTCGATTATACGTCGCGACCGGCCATCCATGCAAATAACAATTGTGCGTGAGTAATTGTTTGAGAAAGTTGCTGAAAGTTTATGAAAGTTTTAAATCGTTTATTTGGGATGGCATCACCAGTTCTCGAAGAAAACCGAGACGATTAGGTGAAGAAGATGAGAATAGAGAGGAAACCAATGAAGAAGACAATAGTGATCCCGAGACTAGTGACAGCAGTGATGATGATGAAGATGGTGCTGCTGCAGGTGCAAGGCAGAGTATTGTAGCAAGGGAGTACGAGCCATTGCCCCGTGGAGAGCTGGGAGATAATGTCGGAGATGCTCATGTTGGACACCCGAACGGTGAATACAGAGTCCATAGAAATATCGAGGATTGGTAAGATTTCTTATTGTATCTTACAGCGATTGATGCTGTTGCCGGCGTTGTTTTTAGTGATTGATTAACTTTGTGAAAAATTGTAAAATCAGCTCAAATGCCAGTGAATTGTGTGCAGTCCTCTAACTACATATATAATTAAGGATATTTGAAAGTATGAGAGAAAATGGAACCCGTTTACTATCCTAAAAAAGAGAAAATCGCGATCAATCGCTAGCGCAAGTCGCTCGGCTTCTTCGCTGCGCTGCAGTCACAAAAACCAAGCACCAGCGCTTTGCGATTTCAGAGCGGGTTTCCAGCCCGTACGGTATTCTGTGATAGAGCGAGGTATGCCAACCGTAAGAGTTCTTTAGGGTTCGGTGGTACTCTATCCCGACATCAATGTTCAATCGTAAATATCTTGATTTATAAACGACCGATCAGCTTATAAAACTCAGGCGATTCCTCTCTGAGCTAAAGGTTTGCAATTATGATTACAGCATTAGCTGGAACAGTGATTTTTTTTTCCAGCCTGGGCAAAGTTGATCATTGCCTTTAATATATTGTGATCCTTTGATTCTCGCAAGTCGCGACATCATTATAATTATAGGCAAAATGTTTAGTGAACTTCCATATCGCTCTCTTCGGCCGGCTTTGCTCGACTTTCTGACTTTGCCTATTCAGCCCTGATGGAGGCCGGGCCGCACCGGGCAAACGCTGCGGGGATGTGCTTCTTATTAGATCATGTCTGTCTTATTCTCTCAAGTTCACACTCCGATTCTGATTGAATTTTGCCCGGAAGAGTATGAATTTTTATTTCTTCATCAACATTGAGTCAGAGGTTTGCTGGAGAAGTACAGCCTGCGGTAGTACGGCTACAACCCAGTTAGTCAGATCTAAATGACAAATAACCATGCGAACTAAGTTAGTAGGAATAGATTTAGAACAAAAACAAAACATAAACTGCGTAGATCGTGATGTAAGATCTATAAAGCTTACATTGTCACTATTGTCTGAAAGTGAAACGCACGAATATAAGCCACATTCTAACCTAAAATTATAAGAAAGTAAATAGCAGCTAATTGTTGATCTATAGACTCACTATTGCAAATGCACAGAAACATGACAAATTAGGAGCAAGTAACCGATCGACCCGATGTGCACCAGCCCGCCCGCGCCCAGCCCGGCCCGGAGCGAGCTGTAAATTCCGGTACGCACCTTCACTCTTCAGAAGTTAAGTTAGAGCTGCCTGAGATGTCGACGACAAAACTCCTGTTTCAGTAGTAAGAAGTGCAGGTCTCGCTCAAATAAGCACGAAACACGTAATTCAATGTTACATTTTCATGGGCAAATCGTTCAAAGAAATACGAATTCGTTACTTTTATAACAATGAAAGCATTGTAGGCAAATCGGACTTTTCACGTGCAAACACACACAAACACACACATGCACACACTTTCACCCAGCTGGCTCTACATGATATGACGTCATCCTATTGAGGCCCGTTTGGAGGGCGATAGTTGCCCATTTTCGAAGCTCTCAAGTTCGAGTGTTTCGAGTGGAAATACTCTCCTGGTAGTCAATGAAAACGCATGAAATGAGTGTTGTTGTATTTTGTAGCTTATAGGCTTTCCATTGATGTGTAATTCGTCTATTTTTTTTTTTCTGTTCGGAGATGGTCTTTAAATGCGAAAATTTGCTCCCTCGAATAATTATGTTCAAGATCTATCTTTGTCGCGCCCCAAAGGGGCTTTTAAAGTGTTAACCATTAACTGACTCTAGCTGCTTTGCCCCCCCCCCCCCCTGCATAAGGCAGGAGCTTGTTCAATTTTGCGCCCCCAGGTGGGATATAAGTGCATAAATAGCACTTTCAAAGTAAGAAATTTCAAGTTGAGGGGTGAAAAGGGGAAAAAAAAATCTACCCCTCGGTCGCGTTGCTCCCTCGCTTATACAATAACTCATCAAATTTGGGCTAACAACCCCAGGTTATGTGCATCAAAACTCATTTTCACGTAGTGCCATCATTTCTAAATTAAAAACGCTCATTAATCTGAGTTTGGGCATGGGGGGGGGGGGGGGAGCATATTTAATAGTTTGCCCCGGGCGCCAGAATACCTAGATACGCCACTGTATACAGAGTAATGATACTGGACCTGTTATCAATCACTGTATGGGTACTGCAATTTTAATGGGTTAGACAATGGTACATAAGTTATTGGTTTTACCAAGGTTTTACATCAAAATCCTGTCATTGATGAGTCGTTTTTTTTTTATTTGAAATTAGAACAGTATATAGACACGTATTTATATGTAGTTCACATAATTTTAGCAGAAAGTAAAACTGTACGGGTCCCAGCAAAAGCTGGTACATGTAAATGACTCTACATACATTGATATACCGAAAAGTTCTTTCGAACCTTGACTGGGCTTCCAATTTACATACTTTTGACGGTTGATATGAGGAGACCAGTGGCGGATCCAGGGGGGTGCCGGGCCCCCCGGACCCCTTCCCCTGGGACCAAAAGGGGCTTAAAAACTGCTGAGGACCTCTTTTTTTTTTTTTTTTTTTTTTTTTTTTTTTTTGCTTGTCAGAGATTTTTTGACTTGAGAAAGGGCCCAAAAATGAATGTTGAGCCCCCTCCCTCAAAAAATTCCTGGAGGAGACCACCGTTCCGGAATGGTGACTTGGGCATATCATAGTATGAACAGTAATATGGATGTATAAGGTGCATGTTCGTTCTAAACTTCCACGATCAAGCGGTGTGAGAATATGCATAGTTTGACGATTGATTGAGTTGTGTTCCTCGTTCCGAAATGGTAGCTCGGGCATATCACTGCGTGTACAATGTGTTACTGTCCGAGATACATGAAATAAGATACATGTACACGTCGATATACGTTTGTAGCGAGAAATGATGCAGATAAACAGGGTGTTTTTTTTTCTTCTTCTTTCTTTAGTTTTATACTGAACTCGTCGCTACTGATCAGGCATTATTACACAGAACTGATCCGGGCAATTGCGTATTTGAGAGAGAGAAAAAAAATGGATATAATTATTCTCTGCCTCAGTCAACACTATGATAGACATGGAAAAACTTAACATGTGACTAGGATGGCTATATTTGCAGTCCAAAATGAAAAGAATCAATATGATTATTTCGACTATCTTTAAGAATGGTTGCTAACCAAATTCATTTGGGGATAAAGATTGTTAATTGATATGGTTTTGTATTCTCCATACTCAGATTTTTTTTTTTCATAAGCTTCCCTAGGAATATAATATTTTATCGCTGCTGATGAAGTTGTTATTTAATATTTACTGGTTTGCACACTATACAGTGAGGAAATGGATTAGGGCAGTTACCCGGGTTACGTTACCAGTTACTTCTTAAAAGTTGTCCATGGGCCTTGGGTGCCGGGAGTGGCACCGTGTGGGGTTTTTTCTCGTTGGAGCACAATCCGTTCCATTAACTTTAAAGGGATTCGGTAACTTTGTGGAGGCTTGATCTAATAAATTGTTGAATTTTGATATCTGTCTTGTATAATGATGTTCAGAAGGATAAATAAATAACCAGGCATATAAAAGGTTTTCAAATATATAATGCTATTATTAAGATATCTATGACTGAATACTCCCATTTACGAAAGTGTATGGCCATATGCTTTAGTCTAACACTAAGTCTATGGGGGGAAATGAGTCTGGTATTTCCGGTTACTTGCATATGTTTCCTTTTGTGAGGCACATGATAATTTTAAAGAACTTTTTTTTTTCCTGGGCTTCATTTTTACACCATATTACATAATATACTGAAACCAGGCAGCTCAGATTTTGTCAAGCCACTACAAAGTTACCAAATCACTTTAATTCACGTTGACATGTGTTGGGATCGCAGTAGCTCGTAGGCGAGCTTGGCTATAGTCTACCACGGTCCCTCTTTGGTTTTGGAGGTAAATCAGTGCGGATTGTGAGGCGCTGCGCTGCGGGCAGTTGTCGGCCGTTCTGTTGCCGTGGCTGTGCGGGGTGCTCGAATGCCCGTAGGATCTGGTCGCGGTCCTTCATCGCGGCAAACCGGAAGATGATTTGGTCATGGCTCGGAGAGGTGCTGGTTTTTTTTTTTTTCTTCTTTTTTTTTGCTTATCAGAAAATTATGGACCCCATGAAATGTGATACCCCCACCACTGAGGGACTTTTGAGGGCTGGCGAAAAAAAAAATCGCCCCCCCCCCCACCCCTGGATCGTCGACTGTTGAGATCATAAGTGAAAATAGCTACAAAGGATGTGACATCAAAACCAATTCATAATAATAGATGACAGCAGAAAGAAAACGCGAAAAGGAAGGAAAACAAACGATCATTAAAGGAACAGGGCATGTTGCTAAATTAAAAAAAAGGGGGAATCAGAGTTATAAATTATAATTTCATTATAAACCAGAAAATCAAACATATTTAACAGGTAGGGCCATAATTCATGTCTTCGTGACACTTTCGACATGATGAGATCAGATTAGATTGGATTAAAGAACAGGATGAAAACCCCAACTCTTTCCAATAGCATGATACCTATCGGCCCTCTTTTCTAATATAAACATAACACTTCTCACTTCTTTCTAGTACCCAGGGGCGGCGCTACAGGGGGGCAGAGGGGGCGACCGCCCCCCCCCCCTATGATTTTTCAAGTAGTGAAAAAAGAAAAAAAAAAGAAAAAAAAAGAAGAAAAGGAGGAAGAAAAGGTAAGAAAAGGGAAGAAAGAAGAAAGAGGAGTATTAAAAAGAGAGGTCTTAAAAATATAACTCTATATTACCCCTGTTATTTAATGGAGAAAAAAATATGAGGTCATCTTTAGGTCGTCTTGCCCCTCCTATCAAAATACCCTGGCGCCGCCCCTGCTAGTACCATATGCGATTAATAAACAAGCCATATTAAAACAAATTCAGTTATTAAATTATTCGTTTTAAACATACATATTCACATTCATATCTTAATGGGGGAAACAGTTTGATGCGACTTTTGGTTTCATAATAAGACGTTTACCATTATTCACTGAGATGATAAATCGAACTTCTCGTGACAAGTAATATCCATTAAAATACATCTGTCTCTAATTCCTTACATATGACCCCATCTATCTCTGAAATGATTTACGAGATTTTAAAATAGTTTTCATGTCATTCAGCCAATGATGCTAAAATGAGATACACTTTGGATGTGTTTGTAAGGCGGTCGTATGAATAAAAGCACTTATGTCATGCACGACGCTCCGCCCTCTGAAAAACTAATATTTTGATTCGCTACATTCCTTCATCAGCCTTTCGTACAATTTGTTTTTCCATCAAGATGTGTTGCCGCTACATTCATCATCGTTCTGACAGTCAATTACTTTTTCCGGCCCATTGTTTCTTTCGAATGAAAGAAGGTTAAGTGGAGAAAGAATTAAAATTCTACTCCATTCTTGATTTCTAAATTTTGTAGCTCTTGCTGCACCTTCTTCTCTAAATTTGATTACGTTAGGTTCTGTTTCTGAACATTTTTTTTCCTCTTGGTCAAAGACGATAGGCCTGGGCATTAAAAAAAAAAACGACTCCAATACTGAAAATATTTTCCAAAATGTCTCAACATCGTTCTCTCCTCGGACAGAAAATCTACTTTCTTTTGTTTATTTTACAATTTGTTTTCAACGTTACATTATCTGATGATAAGTCATTTTGGTGTCACAGTGGTGAAGTGCAAGAAGAAGCAATTGATGCTTGGAGCGTACAAAATATTTCTCAGAGATTTAGTTTGAACGATCCGTTACTTGACGCCCAAATACTGGTGTGGGCAAAAGGGGAGTCAATGTGGGTAAAGCGACATGATCTACCTTTAGAATATAACGGCAGTGCAGACAATGAAGCAAGTCGTTACAGGATTGCAGAAGTGAGCAATAGTATCACATTTGAGCTGTTTATTGATTTCACAGAGCCGAATGACACAGGATATCATGTTGTAACAGTTAACCAAGGTAGACAGTCACTCTGCACAGCACTCAGACTGAATTTAACCGTCGAACCTCGAAAACCGAGATGTTCAACAAGTCTTGACAAAAATGATGGTAAATTTCAGATGACTTGTGAATGGTTGCAAATGAACGAAGGGGAGGAAGCACGCTTTGAAGTAGATAATGAAGTCCTGTATGAACATCAGATACCGGATTTGAATTTTAGCGGTTCATTTTATATGACGCATCAGTTCAGCGTTCACGCTAGCCTTGATAAGGTGATAGGAGAGAACCAGTTACCTGATAGATGTATCGTTTCTCATAGGAAAGGAAAGGTAAATGGGATTTGTGAATTCCCCACGGTCACACCATATCCAATTCAAAATAGACATAATGAGAATGTGGACTTTGAATGCTGCGTAGCCAAACCAAGTGAACCCATCCAACTAATATATGACAAGGATGGCAATGAATTACTTGTCAATTCTAGAGGACATAACGAAGTTGATGATGCTAATTTTGTCTTTCTGTTCGTCTGCGGTGTAAAGGAAGATGACTCGAAGGTTACTATTCTTAATATGAAAAGTTTGGATTTAAGAAAACAGACACAATACGAAAATTCAATGTTGTCAGTAAGTCTTGTAGACCCTAAACCTTTATTAGATAATTCAAGAGAAAACCTGCAGTGTAAAAACTTCAGAATGAATTATATAAGTCTTGATTTGACGTCAAATAATCAGGATGGTACCTCTACAGAAAGTGTAACATACCAAAATTGTGTTCCAACTGGGCTGAATTCAAGTATAAGACCTGTAGATGGATCCGGTAATTCAAAAGTCAAAAAACTAATTCTAAAAGCAGTGGCTGCAATTACATCATTAGCGCTTGCTTTCATCATTGGTGCTTGCATTACAAAGTGCTACTATAATGTTCAGGGTAAAAATCATGTGCATGATCCTCATCATGTTGCTCGTAGAAATTCAATTTTAACGGAAGACGGTGATGGAAGAGCTCTAGCAATGACGTCCTTCCCAGCTGAAAGACACGTAGAAGGTGGGCCTTCTGGGTCCCAAAGACCTGTCTTTAATCAGCGCCCATCGGACGAAGAGGAGCATTGCTTTCGACAAGAAAATATGCAGTCCCATTCTGGACTGCTAGGTGGACCACCAAACCTGCCTTCGCGACGAGAAATCGTAGAACAGAAGTCTGGAAGAGATCCAGGGGGTGGCATTATAAACACTGGTCAGCAAAATGCACTTCCGGCCAGTGCTAGCACACTATGGCAAGATAGTACGTATTGTTCAATGGATGATGTCGAAGGCATCCCCACGAGTGTACCCAGTCGTCGATCGTACAACATGAATCAGATATGTCCCTCATCACTTCAAGAGAAGTCATATAAAGATGACATGGTGACTGCCATCTTACCAACTCAAGACATAGAGGCGCTGTACGCTAAACCCGACATGAGCCAGAAAACGAAGAATAAGGGAACCATGGAGTCAGATTATGATGACCCAAGGCCTCCTGGACATGATTTCTTTCAAAGCATTCTTCTTCAGAAGCATGATCTACATCCAACTGTCGTGAATAGCAATGATGTTTATCGTGTCTATGGAAACAGTGTAGCACGTCCTACCAATGAATTGACAAGTGGCGGTGAATTGTATATAAATACACCTGGCGAGGCTTTGATTTAAACAAGAAGTCAGTTTACTTTGGAAAATAATATCGAGACAAAAATCGCCGGTTTGTTTTATCTAGGGGCATTGAAACATAACATTAAAACAGAAGAATCTGGCAACGATTTATACATAAGATATAACAAAAATATAATTTACCCGCATAATCAGTGTCATCTCGAAAAAAAATACCTTTAGGTTTATTGACATTATACAAATACATTCTGTCGTGAAAGATGGCCCACATCTGTATGAGGCAAATCATACTCATATTGCTTTGCTCAAAACACAACCTTTATCATTTTTATTTCGTTATTAAACTGGTTTTGTCACACCGTGCCCGATTCTTTAAAATTGAAAGAGGGGATTTATTGGATTACAAATTGCAATTACACCGTATAAAGAAAAACACATTGTCTGAAAAGGGTTAGCTTCAAAACCGACGGTGGCATTGTAAAGCAAAATAACCAAAACCGAAAGTAATTTCATTACTTCTCGATGATCTCAAGCACATTCCTATTGTAATGGTTCTCGAAACCACCCTCTTAAATGATAGGGCTTTTTCAGGTTAGAAAGTAATTAATAATTTTTTTTAAAGATTAGAGGGGAATGTATCAATCATCAGCACATTGTTCGTTTAAAAAAAATGGCCCGGTAATAAACATAATGACTATGATACCAAATTTGAAATGCCTGAAGTACCTCTCAGATTCTCCATACTGCATTTTCGTTAATCATAATTCCCTATAAAAGTGAACCAAAGGCATCTAAAGTTAGTTTTATTTTGTAAAAAATGACTCCGCCCCTTGGAAAGTCACGTCATTGGTTAATCAAATGAGAGACGCTGTCAATCTGAATCATTTAGCCAATAGCTATTTTGTAAGTTCTCAAAATGAGCAAGGTGATCAATGAAAGCAGAACACTTCAAGAAGCCCCTACTCTTTGGCGTGAGCATTTTGTCTCTGCTTTCATTATACAATCATTTTAATTAACATTAAGTGTAGGCTATTATGCCGTTCAATATCCAGTTTCCTCGTGAGAAAAAACAAACAAACAAACAAAACAAGAGCTCTGTCTTTAAGTGACTAGAATTTCTTGATAATAAGAACTTTATTGAAATAATTCTAAAAAAAAACTTCAAGATTACTTTTTGCTGGCAAAGCAAGATGACAGTATTTCAGAGGATCGCTATGTTTTAAAGGAGCTTAATTGTGGAATGGAGAATATTTTTCTTCTTTTGTATATAGCAATTTTTGATCCAACTGACTATTTCTGAACATGATACTTAATGGTGTAACCATCAGAAGGAACATTCAATACAGAATTTTTCGTTTAGCTTCAACCTGAAAGATATGATTGTTGACACCCAGTCGATTGTGTGGACAAAAGGACAGTTGGTATGTGAGAAATTACACAACCGCTCTTTGGATTGTAATACCATCGCATCTCTCAATCCGGGTCGTTATTTCCTAAGTCAGCAAAAACAACACCAAGACCAAGACCTTTTTTTTTTATGGGGGGGGGGGGGGGAGGGAACATGCAACACTACACCCTGGGAGGTAAGGCCCTTTCGGCCCCGGACTCCTTCCACTTTTTTGCCTTCTTTTTTCTCTCCCCCCCCCCTTCCTTCACTCTTTTTAGGCGCGGGGGGGGGGGGGGAAGGCAAGGCCCTTTCGGCCCCCGGCCTCTTTCTTCCCCTTTTCAAATTTTCTTCTTCTTCTTCTTCTTCTTCTTCTTCTTCTTCTTCTTCTTCTTCTTCTTCTTCTTTTTCTTCTTCTCCTCCTTCTTTTCCTTTTCTCTCTTCTCTCCCTTTCCCTTCTTTTCCTTCTCTCTTTCTCTTTTCCCTCTTTTTTTTTTTTTGGGGGGGGGACCCCCCTGGATCCGCGCCTGATCTTCATATTCAAATCTTAAAAGAGAAAACAGTTTGATGCAACTTTTGGTTTCATAATTAGACGTTTGCAAATTATTCATTGAGATGATAAATCGAACTTCTCGTGACAAGTAAATGATATCCATTTAATAAAAAAAAAAAACGCATTTGTCTATTATTCCTTACATGCGACCTCATCTATCTCTGATATGATTTACAGGATTTTAAAATAGTTTTGATGTCATTCAACCAATGACGCTATATTGAGATATAATACACTTTGGTTGTGTTGGTAAGGCGGTCGTATGAACAAAAGCACTTATGTCATGCACGACGCTCCGCCCTCTGAAACACCTATTATTTTGATTCCCTACATTCCTTCATAAGCCTTTCGTACAATTTGTTATTCCCGCACGTTGTGTTCCCGCTACATTCATCATCGTTTTATTAATCATTTACAATACCTGGCTCATTGTATCTTTCTAATTCATCAAGGGTAAGTGGAGAAAGAATTGCAATTCTACTCCATTCTTGATTTCCAAATTTTGGAGCTTTTGCTGCACCTAATTATCTTAATAGGATTACGATAGGTTTTGTTTGTGTTCTGGACTTCTTTTTTTTTTCTCTCTCTCGTGGTCAAATGCTTTAGGCTTGGGCATAAAAAATGAACTGAATTTGATACTGAAAATGTATTTCATGGACTCTTCCAAAATGTCTCAACATCGTTCTCTCCTTGGACAGAAAATCTATTTCCTACTGTTTATTTTTCAATTTGTTTTCCACGTTACATTGTCTGATGATAAGTTATTTTGGTGTCATAGTGGCAAAGTGCAAGAAGAAGCAATTGATGCTTGGAGCGGACAAAATATTTCTCAGAGATTTAGTTTGAAAGATCCGATACTTGACTTCCAAATGCTGGTGTGGACTAAAGGGGAGTCAATGTATGTGAAACAAAATGATCTACCTTTAGAACATAACGGCAGTGCAGATTTTGAAGCAAGTCATTACAGACTGATAGAAATCAATGGTATCACATTTGAGCTGTTTATTGATTACACAAAGCCGAGTGACACAGGATACCATCTTGTAACAGTTAACCAAGGTAGACAGTCACTCTGCACAGCTCTCAGACTAAATTTAACCGTCTAAACTCCAGAACTGATATGTTCAACACTTTTGGATAAGAATGATACGAAATTACAGATGTCTTGTAAATGGTTGCAAATAAATGAAGGGGATCGAGCACACTTTGAAGTGGACAATGAAGACCTGTACGAACATCAGATCCAAGATTTGAATTTTAACAGTTCATTTAATGTGACTCATCAATTCAGCATTCTCGTGGGTCTTGATAAGATGTTTGATGGAATCACAGTACTTAATAAGTGTATTGTTTCTCGTAGGAACGGAAAAGTGAGAGAAATGTGTGAATTCCCCACGGTGACACCGTATCCACTTCAAAATGGACATGATAAAAATGTTGACTTTGAATGTTGTGTCGCTAACCCGAGTGAACCCATCCCTCTACTATACTACGGGAATGGCAATGAATTACCTGTCAGTTCTAGACTGAAATACAATGTACGTGATGCTAATTGTATCTTACTCTTCCTCTGCGGAGCGAAGGAAGATGACTCAAATATCACTATCACTAATATTGAAAGGTTGAATATTAGAAAATATGCCAAATACGAAAGTTCAGTGTTGTTGGCAGATGTTGCAGACCCAAAGCCTTTATACGATAATTCCAGAGAAGATCAACAATGTAAAATCATCACGATGACTTTTACAAGTCTCGATTCGACGTTAAATAATCAGGGTGGCACCTCTACAGAAAGTGTGATCTACCCAAATAGTCTTTCCACTAAGGGGACGGAGAATGCTTCTACTATATCGAAATCAGAAGGAAAATTTAGGAAAATAGTATCTATGGAAAAGTGGCTCATGTCAGTTCTGGTCGTGTCGACCATAGCCCATGGTGTGAGCATTATAGCATTCGTATTTTCTTGTAGAAATGCTAACGTGTATAGATTCGGTGGAGCTACATGAGAGAGAGCGACGGCTTGTAGAAGTAGGATCCTTACATTGAAAGCGATGAAAAATGTTAATTGTGGAAGTGGTTTATTGCCACTTGGTCTACAGCCACTTGGTCTAATAGCCAATTAGTCTAACATCATTCGGTCTGATATCAATTGGTCTAATAACCAATTGGTCTAATTATCATTTCATCCAATTACCATTTGGTCTAATTGTCATTTCGTCTAATTACCGTTTGATTTATAGTCAATTCGTCTATTAACCATTTGGTACATTATCAATTGGTCTAATTGCCATTTCGTCTAATCATCAAATGGTCTAAACCCAATTTGTCTAATACCCATTTAGTCTACACATCATTTGGTCCATTTGTCAGTTAGTCTAACCTCAGTTGGTCTATCGTCATTTAGTATAACCATTCGGTCTAATTGTCATTTGGTCTAATAGTCGTCTGGACTAATTACCATTTGGTCTAATCATCGTTTCGTCTAATGACCAACGGTTAATTTCTTGTTTTTTCCCCTACAGTACTAGGTGGCTTTGACTTTTTAGTCAAAGCCACCTAGCCAGGTCTCGGTTCGGCGCACTGGCAGAAATTTTCGAGCTTTTTTGCAGTAATTGTATGTTTTGTATTTGTTGTATGATGTTGTTGTTTTTTTTGTTTTTTGTTTTTTGTTTTTTGTTTGTTTTGTTGTTGTTTTTTTTTTTTGGGGGGGGGTAAAAAAAAAAGAAAATGGGTGATCTGATGGAGCATGGCATGAATTAATCACATGTGCTCAATTAATTATATAGTGAATAAATTGATTGATTAATTAATTAATTAATCAATCAATATTTTATTTATTTTTCAATTATTGTTGAATTTCACTTTGTTTTTGTTATTTTGTTTTTGATCCTTTCATTTCTTTCGCTATCTTCTGTTATGTATATATCTATCCTTCTACCATTTCTCAATCTTTCGTTATGTTATTCCTTGCTTTTATCCTTTCATTTTCCATCTTTCCTTTAGTTGTGTTATTCTTTGATTTCTATCACCTCTTCCATCTTTCCGTATGTTAAACTTTATAATATTTCTTCTATCATCTTTCTCTTTCTCTCTCTCTGTTTTTTGGTTCTTTATTCCTTGGTTTATCTTTCTATCATTTTGCCTATTTTGCATTATTCTTTCTTTTTATTTTTTTTCTTTTTGTTTTTTATCTCTAATGTCGTTATGTTATTCTTCTTCTTTTTTTTTTCTTTGCCTTTTTTAAAAATAATCTTCTCTTCCATCTTTCGCCATGGTTTTCTTTATCCTTCTACCATTTCTCTCTCTTTCTCTCTCTCCCTCTCTATCTTTACGTTATGTCTTTATCGTTCTATCCCTTAACTTTCATTCCTCCCTAGTTATTGTAATGCTATTCATCGATTAATCTTTACTTCCGTCTTTCTTTATATTACTCTTTATATTCATCCTTCCATCATCTCATTATGTCATTATGTTTATATTCATTATTATCATCATCATTACTACATGTACCACAATGCAGGGAAATGGGATGCTTTTGGAAGTGGGGACTGACGCCTCTTGCCCGGGTACCAACTACCCTTTACAACAAATTGCGAGCGAACGAAGCGAGAGGCCAAATATTATTACAATGTATTATCTTTAAACTTTGATCTCTTCTAAAAAATATATATACTGTACATAATCATTGAACAAAATTATATAAAATGTGTCTACTCAAAAAGTGAAGGGGCTGCATCCCCTTCACTTTTTGAGTAGATACATTTTATATATATATATAAATATATATATTTCCACGGCCCATGCAATGTATATGTAACTATGACAGGCTAACCTATTTGTCGGTAGTATTAGACCAAATGGATATTAGACCGATCGAACATTAGACCAAACGGTTATTAGACCAACTGAGAATTGGACTAAACGATGATTAGACGTAATGGTAATTAGACGAAGTTATGATTAGACGATGTGGGTGTTAGACCAACTTGGTTTAGATGAAATGGCTGTTAGACGAAATGATGATTAGACCGTTTGGTTATTAGACCAACTGGTTTTAGCCGAAATAGATATTGGACCAAGTGAAAATTAGACGAACTGATTACTAGACCAAGTGGTGTTTAGACCAAATGGGTTTAGACCAAACTGGTATCAGACCAAATGGGTTTTAGACGAATTGGCTATAGACAAAGTGGTGATTAGACGAAGTGATTATTAGACCAATTGGTTATTAGACGAAATGTTGATTAGACGGATTGGTGATGGACGAATTGTTGTTAGACCGAATAATGTTAGACTATTTTGCTATTAGACCAATTGGCATTAGACCTAGTGGCAATTTACCGTGGAAGTGATTCAATTCCGTACGTTTATCGCTGTGGGTGGGGGGGGGGGGGGGGAGGGGTAGGGTAGGTGATGGGGCTGCATCCCCTTCACTTTTTGAGTAGACACATTTTATATATATATATAAATATATATAATTCCACGGCCCATGCAATGTATATGTAACTATGACAGGCTAACCTATTTGTCGGTAGTATTAGACCAAATGGATATTAGACCGATCGAACATTAGACCAAACGGTTATTAGACCAACTGAGAATTGGACTAAACGATGATTAGACGTAATGGTAATTAGACGAAGTTATGATTAGACGATGTGGGTGTTAGACCAACTTGGTTTAGATGAAATGGCTGTTAGACGAAATGATGATTAGACCGTTTGGTTATTAGACCAACTGGTTTTAGCCGAAATAGATATTGGACCAAGTGAAAATTAGACGAACTGATTACTAGACCAAGTGGTGTTTAGACCAAATGGGTTTAGACCAAACTGGTATTAGACCAAATGGGTTTTAGACGAATTGGCTATAGACAAAGTGGTGATTAGACGAAGTGATTATTAGACCAATTGGTTATTAGACGAAATGTTGATTAGACGGATTGGTGATGGACGAATTGTTGTTAGACCGAATAATGTTAGACTATTTTGCTATTAGACCAATTGGCATTAGACCTAGTGGCAATTTACCGTGGAAGTGATTCAATTCCGTACGTTTATCGCTGTTAAAAAAGGAGGCATCATCGAACTCCGCCCAAGACTTGCTACAAAATTGCAACTTCGAATATTTTTATACATGTCATTATTTGTAACATTGCATGAATGACGTCACAAGAATCGTATATCTGTCTATTCATGATTACAATTTACAACTACTGACATTAGAGTATACCTAGTGCCAGATTCCAAGTCAAGTGTTCAAGGGTAGATGAAGGTTACACGTAATGGCCCTTACCTAGTCTCTGTTCTAAACATTATCTGCACATTACAATATGAAACTTACAGCAAATTCAATTCCAGTGTCAAACCTACATCATTAATATTATTCTTTCTTGTACTGAAAACAAATGAGGTCAACTAACTGTTAAAAGGAAGCAAATTTGAAGGATTATTTGATTTTGTTTCATTTCAGTTATGTATGTCTATTTTTTCTTTTCTTTTTTTAAATGAAATTTGTTTTTTACTTTTTGAAAATGGACTATAAAGCAGTTATTCATTTTTCAATAAATAATCAACTTCAGAAAATCTAAAGAAGTTTTGTTTTCTGCATGAAAAGTGCCATGGAGTTAGTTGTTATGGATGGGGGTTTATGAATCAATAAAGCATGACGATGTTTGGCTGTATAGTATTGATAATGGGACTGGAGGCCGGTATTAAAATTCAGATTGCTGTTAAAATCGTGACAGGGATTAGGATAATCATGAGGCAGTGGTAAGAAAGTTTTAAAAGGCAAGCCTCTCAATCATACGATGCATATTAAACTATTTTCCTGCTTCGTGTAACGACGGATGAATTGACGTATACAATGTTAACTAGAACTGCAATCGTATCAGAACGATGTGCATGCAATGTCGTCCGTATCTTCTATTTTGATGAGAAGTTGATAGGTGAAATATAAAGATATGCATGGTAAAACATGATATAAAGATGGCAGAAAATAATGCATACTTTGAAATTAGGAGACGATAGAATCTTGAAAACAAATAATAGCATAAGGAAAGGTAAAATAGAAGATGATAGCAACGATGAAAAAAGTAAAAGAAATATACCTCTCCACCCAGGTGCAAATGGGTACCTGGCAATTACTGGGGTAAACTGCAGGGCCCTTATATAACTTAATCACGATTGGGTCTCGTTCAATAATATTAAATTCATAAAGCATTGGGTACCATACGTACGTTGTTGTCTATTATGGGTGTATGTTCAGTGTGTGCTTTTCGCACGTGCGGTAGTATTTCGCAGGTTTGGTCTAAGATGGGTCACGCTCGATTTTTCGGGAATCTAGCCTTGGTTCAAGGCGCGGTGAATTTTTTTTTTTTTTTTTGTTACCGCTTTGTGAATTGTATTGCACATTCGTCCTTGTCGATAGTTGTTTGGGACTACATTTTGTGTGGATTGGTCTATGTTGTGTACATGGGTGCATTTGGCTAGTGACAGCTTGATTTCCTTTGGGAATTTGCCTTTCTTTCAAGGTGTTTGGTAGACTAATTCAGTTTGGTACTGTAGTCTTTGGTAATTTCAACTACGGAAAAGGTACAAGGTTTTGTTGATGGACCCACTCCCGAGGTGTTGGAGCAGTTGAAGAAAGCAGAGTTCCTTGAAGGAAGGCTGATATTAAGGATCTCATTCGGCGATTCTTAGTTCAGACAGATGTTTGGTCAGCCCAGTGGATACTGGTGAAGGGGAGGATGATGCTTCTGAATCCTCGGCTGAATCAAGTGCTTGTGAGTTTGGCCTTAAGACTCTTGAAACTCAGTTGAAGTTGAAGGAATTAGAACTTCGGACGAAAGAGGTTGAGTTGGAAATGAAGAGTATAGATTTGAAGTCTAAAGAATTGGCTATGAGGAATGGACGTTCTCCAGTGAGGTTTGACGCTTGCCGGAATGTTCGGCTTGTCCCAAAGTTTGATGAGGGCAAGGTGGAGGAGTTCTTCCAACATTTTGAAGAGGTTGCAGTAAATTTGGGCTGGGATAGATCTGTCTGGCCCACATTCGTCCAGAGTGCCCTTGTAGGTCGCGCCCAGGAGGTGTATGCCTCGTTGTCTGTCTAGCAAAGTGGGAGTTATGAGGAGCTCAAGAGGTCCAAGAGCACACAGGCAGGCATTTCGCAATGTCAGGAAGAACGAGGAGGGTACTTATGTGGACTTTGTTCGCCGTAAGGTTGGTCATTTCGACCGGTGGCTGACGTCACCTGGGGTAGACAGTTTTGACCAGTTGAAGGAACTCATACTGCTAAAGGGGTTGAAACGTTCTGTTTCACCCGACTTACGGCAGTATCTGGAAGAACGTGAGGTGAAAGATGTCCGAAAAGCGGCAGTGATTCTTGACGAATATGTGTTGACCCATAAGGGGGTCGAGAGCAGGGTTTTCCACGACGGCTTTTAACATGTAACACCGACAGGTTTCGCGCTCGGCCCGACAGGTTTAAAATCATGCGACATGTTTAAAATCATGAGCGACAGGTTACAAATTTAAGACATTGAAACAGATCCTTAACAGAAACTCGCACGGAAATTCACACAATCAACTATTAAAACCTTTTGAACATACAATAATACATACAATGAGGTTTCAGTCATTTTATGAAAGGTAGAACTGATGAAACACAAGTGTTATTTGCTCCACGATCATCTCGATTCAAAATACGTCCGCCAAATGCACCGCGGAACGCTACTGGATTGCTACCCCGATCCAGCCCGGTCCTGGCCCGGAGAACATAACGGCCCATATGCACATACGGAGCTCGCGTATATGTACGTATGTATATACTCTCCATCGTTTCGCTGATCCAACAAAATGTTAATGTGTGCATTAGACCTGCTCATTCATACAGCCGGCCCAGCGAAAGTTGTTTGTTTGTTTGTTTTTTTTTCTATTCAGGTCCCCCCCCCCAAAAAAAAAAGCGCAAAGGAAGAAGGCAGAAAAGAAAGAATTATACACTTGCAAGCATTCAGAGGGAGAGTAGTGTGGTGTCTGACGAGTACAAACCTTTCATGTCTGAAGGATTTGTGAGTTTTCCATGTGGTAGTGAGGAGGTTCCAGTGCGTATTCTTCGTAATACAGGGGCTTCTCAAAGTCTCCTTTGTTCTGGTGTGTTGCCTTTCTATGATGACTCATTCTTGCATTTAGATGTTTTTGTTAAGGGAATCGGTGGTATAGTTCAGGTGCCTCTGCATGGTGTCAACTGGACGTCGGATATTGTGTCAAGCGAGGTGGTGGTGGGAGTCTCACCTACTCTACCTGTTGAGGGAGTTTCATTGCTATTGGGTAATGATATCGCAGGTGAGAAGGTCTCGCCATATCCAGTTAAGAGTTTGACCCCTGTGTGTGTTGAGAAAACAGAGCAGTTGGTTGAGGAAATGCCAGGTGTATTTCCATCTTGTGTTTTGACCAGATCTATGGCTTCAAAGGTGGAGGAGAAATGGACAAGACTAGTTCAGATGAGGTCTCCTTGGAAGTTTTTTTTCTGTCGATTGGATGATGGCAGTGTTTTCTGTCGGTTAGATGATGGCAAATCACCTGGAAAATGTAGTGCAGTTCATCAGGTTGATGAAAGTGAGATAGGTTTGAATAAGGATTCCTTGATAGATGCTCAGGGGAAGGATCCCGACTTGGTAGGAATAAGGGATAGTGATTTGTTAAAGAAAGTGTTTGTTTTTACAAAAAGGGAGGTGTGTTGATGAGGAAAGTGGAAACCAGTAGATTCCTCATTCGAGTAGGATTGGAGAGAAGTTTACCAGGTTGTTGTGCCTAAGGCATTTCGTAAGCAGATCCTGAGTGTTTCATGAGGAAAGTGTGTTGATGAGGAAAGTGGAAACCAGTAGATTCCTCATTCGAGTAGGATTGGAGAGAAGTTTACCAGGTTGTTGTGCCTAAGGCATTTCGTAAGCAGATCCTGAGTGTTTCACATAAAATTGGTCTTGGTGGGCACCTTGGTGTGAACAAATCTGTGCAAAGAATCTTAAAGCATTTCTTTTGGCCAGGGTTGAGACGTGATGTTTCTGATTTTTGCAGGGCATGTCATGTTTGTCAAATGGTTGGGAAACCGAATCAGAAGATCCCTCCAGCACCTCTGCGACCTATTCCTGCTTTCGATGAGCCATTCTCAATAGTGATTGTTGATTGTGTAGGTCCCCTGCCAAAAAACAAGGCTGGACATGAATATCTTCTCACTATGATGTGTGCGGCTACAAGATTTCCGGAAGCTGTACCACTTCGGAGAATTACGGCACAGAATGTCAGCAAGGCATTGGTCAAGTTCTTCACCTTGGTGGGTTTGCCGAAAATCATTCAATCTGATCAGGGCACGAACTTCCCATCACAGGTTTTCAGACAAGTGATGTCTCAGTTAGGAGTTGAGTGCGTGAATTCGAGTGCCTACCACCCTGAGAGTCAAGGGGCCCTAGAACGATTCCATCAAACCCTGAAAAATATGATGAGAACATACTGTTTTCAGTGTGAGAAAGAATGGGAGTAAGGTCTTCACCTGCTCTTGTTTGCTGTTCGTGAGTCGGTGCAAGACTCACTAGGCTTCAGTCCTTTCGAGCTCGTCTTTGGCCACTGAGTTCATGGGCCACTAAAGATCTTGAAAGAGAAGATGTTTGAGGACGAGAAGTGTGGACTACTTGATTATGTATCAAGGTTCCGAGAAAGATTGATTTGTTCTCGAGAACTTGCCACACAGCATATGAAGGAAGCACAGGCTGACATGAAGAAGGTGTTTGATCGTAAAGCTAAGGAGAGAAGCTTTGAACCTGGTTCGAAGGTGTTAGTCCTGTTGCCTATTCCAGGCAATTGCTGGCAAGCTCGGTACTCTGGTCCGTACTTTGTGGATAAGAAAGTTAGCGATGTTAATTGCATCAAATTAGGCAAATCTAACTGTTAAAGGTCATGTAAAGTTTTGGTAAGCCCTCAAAAATTGTTCGTCAAATTTCTTCAATTTTTGTTGATAAATAGCAAGATACTAGCAATACTAAGACACTGTGAAGATTTCGCCTCCTAAAGTTTAATATAAAAAAAAAATAAGAGGCAAAAACTAATTTATCTGCCGGGACAGGCACGTAAAATCCCAACAAAGGCAGCATGTGCTATACACTGTACACACACGTGTAAAATCAATGATGAGTAGCTACACACAGTGCGCACACGCTGTCTCTATGCGAAGCCCCAATGAGCTTTAACCTAAAGAAGACTGAGTTCGCTCATGCACAGGTGTCGTTTCTAGGTCATGTCGTTGGGCTTGGAACTGTGCGTCCACGTGATGCCAAGATGGAAGCTATCCTGAACTTCCCTGTTCCTGAAAACAAGCGGGCCCTGCCACGCTTCCTGGGGATGTCCAGATTCTACCGAAAATTCTGCAAGAACTTCGCTGATGTTGCAGCACCACTCACCAATATGCTGCGGAAGGATGTGCCATACTCTTGGATTTCAACATGCCAAGTTGCATTTGAACGACTGAAGTCTAAGCTTGCGAGCACACCAGTTTTAGCAGCACCAGATTTTGACAGAGCTTTCATACTTGAAGTAGACGCTAGTGACGTTGGTGCAGGAAGTGTGTTGATCCAAGCGGATGATGCTGGCTTGGAACGCCCAGTGTGCTACATGTCGAAGAAGTTCAACAAACATCAGACAAGGTACTCCACAGTAGAGAAAGAAACACTCGCCTTAATCCTGTCTCTGCAGTTCTTCGACGTCTACGTTAGCAGTAACAAGTACCCACTGACAGTTAGAACTGACCACAACCCACTCACTTTCCTAATGAAGATGAAGAACAAAAACAGCAGACTAATGAGGAGGTCTCTGATGCTACAGGAGTATGATCTGAACATTGAACACATCCGCGGAAAGGACAATATAATTGCAGACACTCTGTCCCGTGGATAGGTTGTTAACTGTAATGTTAACAAGTAACCAAGATTATTGTACTTGAAAATGCAAAAATGTGTAAGTTATACTTTTTTGCAGGTTTTTAAGTTGCAGGTAGTCTGTTTCAAAATCATAGATTGTCCAGGCAACAAAGTTTTACACGTGCATGACTCTTTATATAACAGTGCGTATTGTATTTCACATGGTCAAATGTAATTCAATTAGTTGATGTTTTGGTTGGTACAGAAAATTGAGACTAGTAGTGACAAATTTCAGAAAAAAAATACTGCATTTGTAAATTCTCGTTGGGGGGCTTGTTTAGATTATAGTTAGGATGGAGAAACATGAACTATTGTTACATGAAGATTTGAAAAGAAAATACACGTGTGTATTTGTAAAGAAAATGTACAGAAAGAAAGTACATATGATGATCGTTATATTGTTTGTTTAGAGGGGGGGGGGGTAATGAGGTTTCTTCAGGAGGAGAAAAAGTGGGTAATTTGTACATGTCGTGTACATATATTCAACCATAGAGAAAAGTTTGTTTTAAGAAAATAAAAAAAAAGGTGCTGATAATAGAGCGTACTAAGTACTATAGTAAACGTATGAAAATACTTTTTGCATGTTATTTTTTGTATTAGATTTCATGCATGTCTTTAATTTATCTATCAGTTTAAAAGAAGCAAGTTGTAAATAGCATTATTTGCATTTCTGAAAAAGAAGAAAAAAGATCACTTACAATGTCAGACATTGTCCGGTAAGTCATGTTGTTATTACCTCAACACATTTCCATGGTTTATATCTAGACGTGTGATCTTGAATTTTACATGTAGGTGCATTATTTTCTGCAGATGAATAAGATAATTATTAAGGTTTTCATATTCACATAGAGAAATTTTTGTGTAGTTGGAAGGCAGAAATTTGATGGTTTTTGTTGGTGGCGATGATGTTTGTTTTGTTATCGTCAGCTGTTCTGGTAAAGGGAAAGATATACTTATAGCACTTCATGCTTTGTATCTCTGTGTTTTGCCAGAGAGTTCTTTCATAAGTTTCTGTTTAAAGGGGGGAGGTGTGACGCGCCTGTGTGCGCCTGGGGATGAAACTACGGAAAATAAAAGGGTTCGCGATCGCAGACATTGAGATACAACCATGGCCTCCTCAATTGTAATCTTTTATGATGGTGACGGTATTGGGGGTTGTTCTACTGGTCTTTTGATGTGAATGATTATGTCAGAGTTGGACGGAATGTTTGATTCGTGACAGTGTCATTTTTTATGTAGCGCGTTGCATTAATCCATTGGTTAATATTGAGAAAAATGCTAAATCATGTCAGCACTTCGGTATGCATCACAAATCGCCAAGGCATACAGGAAATGCTCAGTTATCCAAATAATGTGAATTGTTATAATATCGTTGTAATGAAAGTGACGCTACCATCCAATACCATTTCTTTGAATACGATACAATAATTGTACTTATATTGCGGTATCATGCATTGCTCGTTCCCACTATCTTTTAAAGACTATTGTAAATCTTATTACTCTTGGAAGCCTATAACTCACAAGCGTAGCTTTCTCCTTAGGCTCCTCCATATTTCACTTTTATTTTTTGGCCCAGTCTTTTCAATTGATACGGCATGCAAACGTATAGATATGAGGTACTCACCTTCTTTTATTTCCTCTGACAATAGATTTCATGTTCCTTTGTACCATTTATATTGTTTGTACCACGTATATTGTACTGTAAATGTGAAATATGAAAAAAATAAACTGAAAACTGAAACGGAAACTGAAACTGAGATTAAGAACTGTCCATATGCCGTTATTCGTTTGAAAATAGGTCATTATTGAGCCTTTTTCAGATATACAGCAATATCTTAGAAAGATCTACCCACCATGTCCACGAAACAGATAAAACTGTAAATGTATAATCGGTATCTGAACCTTGTTAGCACATTTCATATATTTGTATCAGAATATAACTACTATGTTTCATTATGATTGCATTATCATGATTATACCATAATGGCGCTTCCTGCTCATATTCACTCACCTTTGCATGTTTTATTGGGTTTATTGGTCAGCTGTATTATTCACAGATAAAGTTTTTGAAGTACTCAAAGGTCCTACTATAGAAAAAAAATATATATGTATAGTGAAAATGCACTGAATCGGGACGTCTTTGTAATTGGCATCAAGAAAGAAAATACAAAAGTGTCCGTAAAAATATTAATGGATAAACATGCGGGGATCACATTTTAATAATATTTAGAAACTCTTGGTTTCGTAATAAGATATCTTGTTTGCTTAATTAGTCATTTTCGACAAAAGAAAAGTAATATTATTCTTCATAGTTTCCCGTAAAGTACGCGAAAGGCCTAAACAAGATGTCAAAGGAGAGATTAATTACATGGTAATAGATATTCAATATAACTTTTGGTTTCATGAAAACGTTGATACATTTCATTTGTCATGTAGCAAACAAATAGGCGGCATTTCTCAGTAAATCGGCTATTATCTTGGAAACATGGTATAACTGAGTTCGAACAAGGTCAGAAGGCCATCGTTTAATCGTTTGATGCTTTCATCCGCATATTCTTTGAAAAATATAATTCAAAGCAGTAAGTCCACGTTTAATCGCTTTCTTGCATGTCATGCTTCCTATGAAATCACGTCAAATAAATATTAATCACATTACAATACATTCGAATGAATTTTCTTATATGTTTGATTTGATTTGATTTATTTATTCTCTACTCATGGGTTGGGTTGCCCTTGTCAGCTATATCTGTTTTTCAAAGGGGTCCAAGCCCCCAAACAAATATACTTATAACAGGCAATCATAAAAAAATATGAATCATGTACAAAGTAACAAAATATTGGGACAAAACAAAAAATACATATAAAATTATATACTGCTGAATGTAAAGAGTCAAAAAAGAACATAACAAAAACAATACAGACAAAATCCTAAGAATAAGATAAAAGTGGGTGAGAGAGAGGGAAACAAATCTATATATCTATATACTTAGATTGGGGTTGGTGTATTGTGGTTGTTCTTTAGATGGCGTTTAAAAGCTTCAATTGATGTTAGCGTGGAGGAATGATGATCGAACTCATTCCAGAGCTTGGCCCCGCGATATGCAAGGGACCTTTTACCGTAATTTGTCTTTGGCTGTATGAGCCATAGTTTCCTAGGGCCGGATCTAGTACCATGAATGGTTTCAAGGAAACAAAAGATATCGTAAGATAGTGTATACCCAGGGATGGAGATTTCACTATCATCAATACTTTCACAAAGGTGAGTCTCACTGAGAGTCATTATGTCCATTCTAGTATGATTGAATAGAAATCTTATTTCATCAATGTATTTCATCAACGAGAGACAGTTTAAGTGAGCGATTTTTTTTCCCTTATTTGACTGAAGTCTATTCAAATCATTTTGCACTGAATCGTCATAAACAAATTCATCGACATGGTTTGATGTTTCAGTATCATAATTATTAGGCCTATATCCAGTTTCGTTTACATCACAAGATGATTCAGTCGTTATATAAGAGTTTAAAATATACTAGAATGAAAGAATGATTCAGATTCACTTGAACATTCAAGATGACCCCACTTGATACAAACAACAGAACACACAACATGGCATTTTGGTCAATTCTCACAGGTTTTTTACAAAAAGTACAGGGATATTTGGGAGGCATAATATTTACAAGAGTATATGGAATTGCATCTTAAAAAGAAAACGAGAGAGAAAGAAAAAAATCACACTGATAAAAAACAACAACAGAGCTGTGCCTACATAAACACTGAAGTGTGTAGATTCAGTGGACGACATACATAAGAAGACAATGGAAGGTGACGGTTTGTAGATGTAGTATACTTTCAATGACATCGATGAATAATTATATAATATTGAATGGCCTTGAGTGGGATACAAGGATATATCGCACGAGCTATGAGCATATTTCACGAGTCGGCACGATGAGTGAAATAATTTCAAAGCGAGTACGATATATCCTTGTGTCCCACGAAAGAAAAGCCATTCAATATTATTATTATTAATTGTATGATACCTAGTTCCTCAATTTTCACCATTACATGTCCTTATGTTTTTGTATTGACTTCGACATAAAACACAGGTAGAAAA
This sequence comes from Heliocidaris tuberculata, assembly GCA_025618425.1. NCBI lineage: Eukaryota > Metazoa > Echinodermata > Echinoidea > Camarodonta > Echinometridae > Heliocidaris > Heliocidaris tuberculata. The sequence continues at coordinate 29,969,607 of CM046837.1, read as the reverse complement.
ACATTTTTGTCCTTACCCAAGCATTTTGCAAGAGCTCCGCGCATACATCCATTGTCTTAACCTTTGTGTATTTAAGCGCGTATTCACTTTTTTACGCGTCACGAAAGCCGCCTAAGTTAAAACCCCGCCTAACTAAGCCATGTTCTAACTAGACCGGGCTTAACGTTAGGCCGCAGTTTGCTATTCACGAAAGGTGGCCTAATTAAGCCGTGGTTTAAGCCTGGCCGAAACATAAAGCACGGATAACAGCACTGTGACGTCATCTGCGCATGATTGCGCACAGGCTCAAGACTAATTAGCATAATAAAAAAAGCATTATGACGTCATCCGATTAGCACGTAGAATAAGTAATAAGTTACAACAGATTTTCAGGTGATGTATGTTTGGGAGTGGGGGTGGGGGATGGGAGTGGGGGTAGGGAGTTGGTGTAAAACGTCTTGTCGCATAGACAAGTTCTTTGCTTCATTATCTGCATAGATTTTTTTTTCTTCTCCAGTACAAATGTATTTCTTTAAATTTGTTAGATGGGTTTTTTTTTTTAATCTAGCAAACTTATTTTTTATTTTAGTTTAGTTTATTCGGGGGGGGGGGGGGCTTTGGGGAGCTTTTTTTATTTTTTGTTTTTTTAACTATTTATTTTTTTTTATCATTGAATTCAAATTATCAACTCTTGCTCACAGGCGGAGTGGGGGGTGATATTGATTGATGTTTTCAAGTATTTGACAAGAGTGTATGACACTCAACGTGATCTTTTTCACTTGGCACACAGGAGGTCGAGAGGCCACAAAATGAAACTGGACAAACTGTATTCTCGGCTTGATTAAAGGAAATATTTCTTCAGCAACAGAATTGTGGATCTGTGGAACAGTCTCCCTGAATATGTTACCTTAGCAACTTCTGTAAACTGCTTCAAGAATATACTAAATAAATACTGGTCTAAAAACCATGATCTTGTTTACGAACCAGTATTACCTACACACATTTTGTCCTTTCCCACACATATTCGACCTGGTAAGACATGGAAAATGTATAATCACATAATACGACAAGCTACGATCGATGAACAGACATTGTCCTATATCATCGCGGGATTAAAGTAAAGTAAGTAAAGTAAAGTGTATATACTTTACACAAATTCAAAGACGTACATCCTTATTCCCTAGAGCTATTAAGGAAAAAAAAAATGAAACACACAAACAGAAAAGGAAAATAAAGAAAAGAAATAGAAATGCTCATTATCAAATGTAAAGTGAAATAATAAGTCAATAATAGTCAATAATAATAATCTTTCAAAAAGCAAAATCAACTTTAAAATGGGGTAAGGATATTTTTAATTTTGAGTAATAGTTCTCAATAATATACATAATTCTAATTATGTATTAAAAGTTATTACTATAGTGTAAGATAGTTATTTTGAAAGTATACACACCTGTCCTGTACTTAAATCATTTGCAGTGTTATCAGGACTGCTCAATGTTTTTCTTTATATGAAAAGTAGAATTTGTGACAAAAACGATCCACTAAAGTCTCTAGGTTGTCACACTAAACAAATCATCTGAATTTAACAAATTACTACAATCAAATTAAAGAAAAAAAACATTTCAGAAAGGTTGGAAATTGGTAACAATTATCTAGATGCACACTTTACCAACTCTTTACCAAATGGGGATGCTGTTCTAAAATATTCTTTATCTCTATTCTAGTGTTGTGTAGGGATCGGTTGAATTACAGTTTACTTTCTTGAGTACAGAGAGAGAACATCATGGACGCTTGGCACACAGTCAATTACAGTTGAAAGCTATATTTATTCAGATGAAGTATAACATGAAGATACAGATGAATATAACAATGAAGCCTATAGAGTAAGTCTGATGGTGACTATACTCTCATGATGTCTGGAATCTACTCTGAAGTAAATCTTGAAGTCTATTCTGAATTATATTCTATTCTGCTCTGATTCCTCTCTGGCTGGAGTTCTGAAGTGAACCCCTTTTATAATGGGTAAACCCCCTATTGGGAGTTGGTCAACCTTGAGTCCTTGACCAAATGACCATAAGTACGTCATAACTTTTACTCAGTATTGGGGAGTGGGGCTGTTATCTGGAAGGAGTGATGTTGAGAATAAGAAGACCATAAAGTGACCATTGCGTCATAGCTTTAGTTGGAAGTTAGATGAGTAATACTTTCTGAAGAAAGTGTGAAGTTTGTAAACATTTAAACTTCCTGTTCACTTCCTGTCTAGGTATTGATAAATTATTGATAAATTATTGATAAATGTAAAATTGGTCTTATTATCACATAACACTAGTAAAATTATTCAATTGTCATAACAAATTTAAAAATGTAACTCCTCACTGTTGTTTGAGCAGATGCTCTCTTGCTTACCCAGCCATTAAGGCGCAGTCATTAAACAATGAAATGCCATATGTATAGATTTGTTATGACACATGAAATATCTAGCCCTAAGATAAAGAAACCAATCTTTAGATTTCTGTCTTTGACTGTTTTCGTCAATTAAACTAAACAGTTTACATTACTATACCTACAGCTAAATTTTGAATTAAAAAGACCTTGTGTAAAAGTAGCACTCATCTTTATCATGTATCCTGACCCAGCCACTTCAATTTATAGGTGTTAAGAACAAAAAAATATATGGCACTTTTTAATGACAACATCTAAGTTTCCATTTTGTAAAGGCGACGGATGTGAAATTTGTTTTGAGCAATTGTTAAAATGTTGAAAAGTTGCATATTTTTTTTTTGTTTTTGGACATTCCATCATGTATTTCCTGAAATTAAAAGCACATAATACAAAGGTTATAGAAAGCACGCTTTCCTCTTCATTGTAGAATTCACATGGGTTTTCCAATTTTTCATAACCTTTCAAGAGCCTGGGAGGTCTGGAACTGTAGATCACCTTCAGAATTTCCTCATTTGTGTTGTGATGCCTTATATTGAGCATGATGATCTACCGAGAAGTTGGTATCTAAAAAAGAAGAAGATACATAAACATATCTGTCATTTTTATCCCTGTTTGTTTGTAATATATAAAGTGATCACACCATGAGAGTAGAGTCTACTACAAATACTTTTTATTGTAATTATCATGTTGAAGAAGTAAATAAATGACGGGTTGAACACATTTAAAATTTATATAATGTGATATTATAAATGAATACATTTTTGCATTATAATATATAATTCGAATTAAAGTTTCACATTGTAATGAGAATATTGAACTTGAAGTTTATATTTCATAAATGTTAAAAAATCATGTGCAGCATTTTTTGCTAGAGCAAGTGTCGACCAATAATTAGGCATTCTACGCAAAGCATAATGACGAAGGCAAAGGTGGTATTTTAGGTAGCAGAGGCAGATCAAGGATCAAAGTATGACAGAAAATGTTCTGAAATTTCACTCCACTCTCCCTCAGAAGTTTAGAGCAACAGCAGAAACTAAAATGTTTGAGTGATTTTGGGTTGTTTTTTTTGGGGGGGGGCGGGGGCAAGCAATCCAAAATACTAGTTAGTTTCGTGCTGCTCAGTCCCCTGCTATAGGATTGGTTGACGTACTGTCCATATCAGGCATCACATCAAATGACTGGTTAAAGATCTGAGTTAGATGTAAAGTTAAAGGTAGTACGAGGTCTAACTAGGGTCTTAGCGCTATCTACCCCCCCCCCCCTATTTCCGATCTGCTAACAGCTATGATGTACATGCAACATAATAGTTAACCCGTTGACGACGGCATTGTTGAGCTTGTAATACTCTCCTGAAACGAGATTAATTCAAAGAGAGCGGAAGCATTGTTGTACCCGCGCGTGCGAGCGGCTTGATCATTCAAGCGTTAAGCGTGTCCGTACGCAGGTCCCGATTTCGCGCATGCGCATCGGCATTTAATTCATGCTCTTCGTCGAGTGAACAACCTTCTTCCGCGAGCGCTGTGGTGTGCTGCTCATTTTCGTGAAGCGCTATATATACTTGTCTATACTTGTGACGAACTCAAGAGAAGAATGTTCTTAGAATGTTATTTATGCGCCACAGCTAATCCAAATATTAGCAATTAAATGTAATTAAATGCGGTTCATATTTATCTTATCTGTCCTGAAAGAGTCGCATCATTTTTCTTTCGACTGCTGCTATTTAGTATAATAGTAACTCTGTCATCTTATTTGACCCCGGCCGTATGGATTATACATATACATGTACATATATTTTTTTTTTCCTTTTTGCCATTGACCACCTTTCACAATAAATTATGATTCCTCTGATTATTCCAAACCATGAAACCCTTAAAAGCTTAATCAAACTGAAGGAAATTATTTCATGATTGGGCACCTTCTATATTTCCATGTATGTCTGGATAATAATTTGTTTGACAACTTATTTTACAAAACAGTCTAATGAAAACGATCCCAAAATATGAGAATACAGTGGGTGGCACTGAAAAGAGGTGCGGATAAAAGAGACGTTCATTACTCCTTTCTGCTTGTGTTCTCTCAACTGTCTGTCATAACCACCCCCGCCCACCCCCTCCCCCTCGATCTCTTCCTCTCTCGTAAATAGTTTGCTGCACCACTTTCGATTCACCAATCTCTCTGGGAATGTATTATCATTTTCTGGTATGAATAGCTAATATATACTTCTTCTGCAGATACAAAAGAACAGCACTGGCCCATTTGCAGCGATCATTATTCACAAAAGGTGAACTCAACCGTAGATCCCCTTCTTTGAGACGCTACCTGGTAGTTACGGTTACCATTGTTCCCCTTTAGACGACCTATTGTCCAATTTGAAAAGAACACTTGTAAGCGTTGCCACCCAGTTTTAGCACCCCTCTTCGATAGGCCTCAGCTATACAAGTTGGAACGTTATGGTATAATAAATTTCGAAACAAATAACACATTTGTGATGGAAAGCTTTTTTTTTTTTGGGGGGGGGGTCATTTTTATACTTATAGTATCCAACCAACTAAATTCAGAGGGTAAACAATTAAAATGGACATTTTCGCAAGAAGAAAAGGAAAGTCTAATTATTCTATACTAACCACGAATTTCACTGTACACATAATTTAGTTATAGAAAACGGTGCCGGTGTTACACTGTTCAGAAGCAATAAAAATACTAGCAATGTAACACTATTTCATATTCATTATAGAAAATAAACATTTTTTTTTAAAACCTACATGATAATGAGACCTATAACGGTGTATGCCAAAACGAAAGGGAACACATTCGTCAATATAATGTGCGTGGAATTTACGGTATGATCATTATTCATGCAAGATGCCAAGTAGATGTTTAACTCCACCCCCCCCCCCCCGCCCAATAAATTAATAATACTGATGATGATAATCATAGTAATAGTAATAATAACAATAATAATAATAATAATAATAATAATAATAATAATAATAATAATAATAATAATAATAATAATGATAATAATAATGATAATAATAACAATAATAATGATGATAAAAATAAAATTGGGTTTTACGGGACTGACAATGACGAATCTCGTTCCACTGGGGTTGTGGCGCAATGGTTCAGGAGAAGTGATGAAATGATAAAAATATTGTCACATCATCCAATAAGATAAGGGCATAATTTTTACGAATATAGGCCTAAACTACCAACACATTTATAACAATGCACTAGGTACAATTTCATTGAACTCTTCCGTATTAATTTGATTGAATGGTAAAACTTGCCCAAAACATGTGTGACACAATGAGAAAAATTCATTCCATTCATGAGTGGAAATAAGCTTCTTACATGAATGGCAAGAGATCGTCTGATTACGTAATGACTGTGGGCTCCTTGCCCCGAGGTTTTGTATTTCAGCAGCCATTGTTATTCATGGATAATTTAGAAGTGCATGAGTCATTACCAAGATAATAAAAAACAGACTGATATTGGGCTGCACTGGTCCAAACTCTGTTACAATTCCTACATTTGTATGATATCTTTGATTGCAGATTATTATTCAAGTAGAAGGTTGCAGATATAGTAGAAGTAGCAACATATTTATGTCGATCTGACATAATACATCAACAGATAAGTTATGAATTAAATTAAAGATTGGGAGAAACCCCCCCCCCAAAAAAAAAAATAATTCTTTACAGATATAGAGATATTCATTTCAATTGGCGCTTTTTCCAATAAATGCAATTTGATTATCGCAAAAATAAGATACAACTTCCGTCTGTCCCTCCTGAAAATAGGAATATAGGACTTTTAGCTATAATCTTAGTACAAATATAATAGATTAATAAACAAGCACCAGTCCTGTGACTAATGGACTTTGGGTTTTTTTTTTTTTTTTTTTTTTTTTTTTGCTTTTTTTTTGTTCTTTGTATGCTTTCCAATTAATGTTAAATTCAGTCCACATTTTGCACAATCAATATGATAGTTACATAAAGATACAAATAAATGCTTGCTCAAAGTACAAAGATTTGATGTCCTATATCATGGAAACTTTCCATTTGTAGAATTTACACAAGATAATAACAACTAAAAGTCCAAACTCGGAGAGTTTAGACGTAATTTTTTGAAGATATTTATAAAAGTATTTCGGCATGTCATTCCAAAACTTCATTAGCACTAAGGAGTCATAAAATCGTAAAACCGCATAATCAATAGCCTATACAGTTCTAGTAGGAGGAAAAAAAATCAGAATTGTGGACATAATATCTCAGGAGATAAACAACTCAGAACTAAAAACCAAAAACAACAACAAACAAATCAGCAAAAAGACACAACCAAAGTCGAAATTTTGTGTGTTGTACATTCATGTAGTTCACTTCACGAGTGAATAGAACGTTGTAAATTACTAAATTGAGTAAAGGGTGGATATGATATATCAAGAAATTTCTAAACAGATTAAATAATAGCAAGAAAAACCAAATTTGAATTTTGATATAACTGCTATACTACCCAGGTTGTTCGTTCTGCTAGCAGAACAACGCCACGAATATAGAGGCTGCAAGACTAGTCTATGATATCTTGGCATGTAATTACAGAAATTCCTAAACAAAAGAAACACTAAAGAATCACAAGCTCGCAGAATCGCATAACTAGTTGTCTGTCCAGTTCAAGGTAGAAAGTAAGAAAAAAAATCTAAATTGTGGACATCTCAGGAGATAAACAACTCAGAACAAAATTAGACCACTAAAATCGAGGTTTGGTGCATTGTATATACATGTAGTTCACTTTACGAGTGAATAGAACATTGAAAATGACTAGAAATCAAATAAGGTGTGGACATGATATGAATCAAGAAATATCTAAACAGATTAAATCATAGCAAGAACGACAAACTCGATTTGTCGTTGTTGTTGTTGTTGTATAAGCTACTACCCAATTAAGTTGTTTGTTCTGCTAGCACGAAGACTATAGTTTATATCTTGGCATGTCACTCCAAAACTTCCAAAACTAAATAAACACGAAAGAATCGTAGAATCGTACAATCACAGAATCGCATAACCAGTAGCCTATCCAGTTGGAGGTGGAATAAAAAAGAAAAAATCAAAATTGTGGACGTATTTCTCAGGAGATAAACAACTCAGAACAAAATAACACGACCAAAATTGGTGAAGTGTATATTCATGTAGTTCACTTTACGAGTGAATAGAAAATTGTAAATTACTAGAAATCAAATTAAGTATGGATACAAATTGTATCAAGAATTATCTAAACAGATTAAATCATAGCAAGAACAACCAAACTCGAGTTTTGGTTGTATAAGCTAAATATTACCCAAGTTGTTTGTTGTATACTAACAGAACATTGCCACGAATTATTATATAGAGGCAGCAAGACAACAAAACAATATAACGTGACATATTGTTCGACAATGTTATAATTGAAAGGCCATTTACGCTTAAAGAAAATGTTGTTGTGATAGAAGAATATAATTCAAACTACTGGAAAGGAAACAAAATGCGATTATAATATATTTCAGGGCATGTATCAGATACCTGAATAGATTAACCAATACAAAGACAATCCATGTAGTTCGCTCTACCAGTAAAACAACACTATGAATAAGTGTAACATGGCTTTACTAATCTGCATGTAACTATAATTAACAAGTCATTTCGCCTTTAAAGATATTGTATTGATTGTAGAATATAACTCGAATTACTGGGAATTAAACAAAGTGTAAATATGTGTATCAGGGTATGCAGGATTATGTAAATATGTCAAACAATCCAAAGACATATTTCAGTAGTTCGCTCAAGTGAATGATGTGACACAATATAGCAAAATCAGCTGTATTAAACATGCAGTATAATTTATATAATCAGCTCAAAATGCCCAATTAGTACAGGCAGTGTATACATCATAAACAGAATTTAGTGACATTCCTGCTATCTTTGCAGGACAATTTAGTAATTGTATAAAGAAACATTATCAAAAAGTATATAATTGGCCATATCGATATAGATCAAATAGACAGTGTGACATCTTTTCACCACTGTTTACATCTCTGGAATTACAGCTGAAAACTGTCATCATGAGCAGATGACTCAAAATTATACGCTTCGCCTCCGCGGAGACGCCACTTGCCTGCATAGAATCTCATTCTGGTGCCTGTTGCGTAGAGTGCCTGAACTTGCTTTGACCACCTTTTTTTCTCTTGGAGATCAGCAGAGGTAAGGTCGTCGATGATGAAGAACTTTTCTTTCTTCAAAACTTCCCGAGCTTTCTTCATCACTTCAACCTTATCTCTGTAAGAGAGAATTTTAACAAGAATGTGGCGCGATTTCCCTTGCACTTTTCTTCCATCGCGATGGGCACGCTCTACTTTTAGTTCTATGCCAAAATGACGTCGAAGCTTATCTTCCGCTATTGCGATGCAATCCTCTCTTTGCTCTGGTTTCAACGGTGGTGTTGGTCCGGATCCAGTGTCAGGTTGGGCCTGAGGTTGCAGTCGAGGTTCATCGATGCCAACAAGACGAATATTGTTCCTCCTGGAGAAGCGTTCGCTCTTTTTTGCAGCTCGTTCTTACCCGCATCGGCGCGAAGTTTTGTCACTTCTCCTTCTAGCTTTCTTACTTTCATTTCCAGACGTTGCTGCTTTTCTTGCAGATCATTTACCCGTTGCCGTTCGAATTCAAGAGAAGCCCCCAGAATCTCTTCGACTGATTCAAGCTTCTTAACGAAACTTTCCACAGCCTGCTCGATCCTGACCTCGAATTTCTTCATTGATGACTCAAACAATGCCTCAAGTTTTGAAACTTGTAGCTGATCGTGGGGTTCAGTCTCAGGTGCGGTGCGCTGAGGCGAAGACTTAGTAGCAGTATCGGGAGCTGCGGCGCCTTTGTCATCATTCGCGTTCTTCGAATTCCTGGGCATGGGACTCGAAGCTCCATGCATTCCCTTTTGGTCATGGGTTTGGGGTGAAAATGGGTTTGGCCGCTTACCGTTTCTGTAGACAGTTTCTGTTGGCAGTCCGGTGACAGGTTTTGAACCTTTTCCTTTCTGTTGTTTCCGTAGTTCGTAGGCCATTTTTCTTCCGTTAGCTTGATCCGTATGTGATTAATAATCCTTATGTTTAGTTATATAAAGTATACTGGTAGTTTAAGTCCCGTTTTTCGTAGTAAAACAGTAAAATTTAGGAGAGACAGACGGTATGCGTTGTCAATATTAGAGCGCCATCAACTATATGATACACGTCCATCCACTTTACATGCAAATCTCTTGCTCCACGCTTCCTACTCTCACAGTGTTCGTTCACGCTGTGTAATCAATAAGTGAGCAATAATCGCTCACGTTAGGCAATCAATCAATCATTCAGGGCTTCGACAATCAATTACACTAGGCTCTCTCTCGATCTCCCTATCTCAATAAAACTCCCGCTGTATCTTGGTCTTACTTGGTTACCGTAGTTATTCGAGCTTATTTTAATAATGATTATTCTACTGCGTAGGACTTCATTTAATTAGTAATTTATATTCATCCTTCATTATGTTGTCTATTTACTTAACCTTATGTTTTCCATATCTTAATTATAGAATTTTAGCATGGGGCAACTCTACCGCACAACAATTAAACAGATTACTAATACTACTCCAAAAAAAGGCCATGAGGATTGTATCTCTTACAGGTTATCTCTCACATACTGACCAGCTCTTTCATAATATAAAATTTCTCAAAGTGTCTGACTTATACCTTTATAATCTGGGTCAATTTATGTTCCAATTAATCAATAATGAACTTCCAAATGCTCTCTCAGACCTTTTCACAACTAACAATACACTCCACAACTACCCAACAAGACAATCAAACTTTTTCCATCTTCCCCGCACGAGAAAGCTCTTCGCGCACAAAACATTCGTCTTTACAGGTCCCAAATTTTGGAACAGTCTCGATCCAAACCTTAAGGAAATAGAGATACTGCACCGTTTTAAATAAGAACTGAAATCTCTTTTGCTAAAACCATATACTAAAATGTTGCGTGGTTGCTGATCTCGATCTGCACTTCGCTTCTCTTTTCTCTCTTCTCTTTTCTCTCCTCTCTCTCACTCTCTCTCTCTCTCTCTCTCTCTCTCCCTTCCACTCTCTATAATTAGTTAATCCTTTTATGTTCTCTTCTGTTTCCATCCGCTGAGTTCCGTCCTCTCTTTGTTTCTTCTCATCTTAATCTCATAATTCTACTTTCCAGCTCCTTTTCTTTGTTAAATGGGGACCTAACTCGACAAGCCTCGCTTTTAATAGGTTCCCCCACAAGTGTATATACTGTATGCGTTTATTACCTCTACTGGAAGATGTTTATTATACTGAGCTGTTATTATATATGTATTATCCTTTGTATTATGCCATTTGATGTATATACTTATATTTTGCTTTCTCATGTACAAATGTAAACCGATCGTGGAAACAAATAGAATCAAATAAAATCAAATGAATCATTTTATGTACAATATATCTACAAAATTAATTTTAATAATAAATATTTTACTGTGTGGTACTTCAGTTATCAATTAGTCATTGCATTCATGAATCATTTTATGTACAATCTATTCACAAGTTATGTAATAATCATTTAGATAATGATTAGGCTACTGTGTAGTGTCAGATCTAATCACTGAATTTGATGTGTCTGACGATAAGTACAATTCTGCTGAGTAGTAATTTGTTCACAACAAGAGATTACACAATAATAACATTGAATTTAAAGATTAAATTGATGTAATCTTTATTACTATATCAAATTTCTTTCTTCCATATAGGTATCAATAATCAGTATCACATGTGAAATGATCATTTACATAATCAATGTGAGAGTCAAATAATTAATACATCTTTTGTTCAAATATATTGAATATTGAATTATCAATGATTCCAAACTTGTAATTAATGGTTTACCTTACCATGAGGGTTTTCCAGGTTAAATTCCCAAACGGGGGGGGGGGGGGGGGGGGGGGGGGGGGGGGGGGGGGGGTTTTAGGGGGACGGGGTGTGACAGTAGGGGGCTAACTCTATCAGAGAGAACAAATGCGCAAATGTGTGCACTATGAGTCTGCTAATGCTAATGATATGAACTGAATGAGTTAGTGTTGAAAACTACTGTCTTTGTACTTATGTGGTGTAATACGCCTATTGTGTGGATGTCATGTTATGCTTTATATAAATATTCACTGATTTTTTTTTAATGCATTATTTATGATGTATTATTTCATGTTTCATGTTCCTTCATGTTTTTATATACGATTATACTATGTAAAAATCCCATGCTAAATCTCTGTGACATTATTGAAGGACGAATAAAATTTGAATTGAATTGAATTAACTAGCGCGGAGAGAAACGATGACTTTCAAGCTAATACGCAGTTTATCTTCAGCATGTTCATACCGCCAGTTAACACGATGATAAATAGCGGCCAATTCTCTTATTCGTTTAAAAACCGAACAGAAAAGAAAGTTAGCTTCCAAAACATAATTAAGATATAGGTGAAAGATTCAGAAGGAGAGAGATAATCGTCTGGGCGTTTTTTTTTTTTTTCTTAGCAGTTATCATTATAATTTTTTAAAGCTTTAGTTAACTAGAGCAGCGCTAAGAAGCAGTTTATCTTCATTCCACTGTTGAACATGAGGATAATTAGTGGCCAATTATGTAAATATTTTAATTGCTGAAAGGAAAAGAAAGTTAGCTTATGAACCAGAGGGAAAGAACTCTGTCAAGATCATTGTACAGGTGCATGATTTAGAAAGAGAGAGAGAGAGAAAAAAAATCAATAATCGTGTGCTGATTGTTAATCTTCAAAATGCGGCGAATTTCATAGCTCTTTTACAAAACAAAAAGTAAAAAAAGTTTACTTTTTTGTTGGTTAAGAGCAGTCTTTATATATAAAAAAAAAAAAACAGAACTAAGAACATTCAGAATTATGTTACACGTGTGTGATTTAGAAAGATAAGAATTTTCGATATTTCATTCCGATTTCTGCTATGACGAATAAATCGAGAATACCGTCTGTGTCTTTAATATTTTTTTTTTTTTGCCTGTGTATTTAATAATTTTATTTGCCTGTGCCTTTAATATTTTTAAGAATTGCCCGCACCAAATGAAGACTTTCATAAGCAAATCTTAAACCTGGGGCCGGACCTGACCAGCAACTGTGCTATTTTCTGGTTCCATTTTACCTTCTTTTTTTTTTTGTCTTCTTGTTTTTACCATGATCTAATTATATAATGTTTTCCTGTAAATACTGTAAATATCATAATGTATTGTATATTGTTATTGGTAAATAAATACAATCGTATCATATCATATCATATCATTACAAATAGAACAAATCCATTTTTTTTAGCGTTTATGAGTAAATTAAGGTATTTAATTTACCAGACATCCTTGTCAACTAATGATTTTGGTATATATATATGTATATATATATATATATATATATATATTAAGACTATTGCATGAGGAAATTTTATTCATGGTTTTAAAATTTAACTACACATCAGTTATTTTCGTGGATTTAGCGCTTTAGGAATTAAAGTTCTAGTCGATCGTCTTTTTTGCGTGTTTATTTTTTTTTTACCACATTAGATAAATCACAAACCATGTTTGCTAGCAGAGTAAAATTTTCATCTTTTCATTTTGTTTTATTTTTTTTCTTTTTGATAGAAAGAAATATTATTTATATTCTTCTTCCCCTTTTTTCTTTCTTTGAAGTAGGTATTTTTGGAGGAGTTGCAGATTCAGATTCACATTCAGAATACATTTATTTTCTTCTCATGATCAAATAGATACGAAAATGAAAGGTACATTCAAAGAAAGCATTGTGGAAGGAGGAGAGGGTTACAGAAAGCACATGGCTTGTAGTGAGGTCGCCTTAAAGGTCATGTAAAGTTTTGGTAAGCCCTCAAAAACTGTTCTTCAGATTTCCTCAATTTTTGTTGATAAATAGCAAGATACCAGCAATACTAAGACACTGTGAAGATTTCGCCTCCTAAAGTTTAATATTTAACAAATAAGAGGCAAAAACTAATTTATGTGCCGGGACAGGCGTATATTTTCTTTACAGTGCGAGTAAATGTATGGAGTGAAGTGCTTGTTTTAATTCCAAAATGCGCTAAATCCTAAAATGTTCATAAAAATATTTCAGGATATGTTAAATTTATTAAGATGCACTGATGATCTAAACGGATTACTACAGAGCTCAAGAGAACGAGGTACAAATAAACGAATTCATTATCATCACAGTGGATTTAGCTATTTTGGAATTAAACAGATTAGGATTTTTTTGACTTCTCGAATGAAATTTTGGAGGGATATTTCTTAAACTTTCGAAAAATATTTGTTGATGATATACATCGCGTTTGATTCCCATATGCAAAATGCGCGTATAAAATCTATTTCGATAAAACGGATTTTGGAACATTTTGGAAGTAAACTAAACTAAAAATACGGGCACACATTAAGAAAAGACATTACATGTAAAATAAATGCCTCTAGCTTAGTATCCTCGTAATCAGGGGCGTAGATAGCGTGGGGGGGGGGGGGGGATGGGGGTATGCATCCCCAAACTTTTCAGGTGGAGGATTGTGTGTACAAACATCCCCCCCCCCAGGTTTCACCCCTGCCAAAAAAAAAAAAATAGTGGAAAATATGCATTTCTATTATGCCTATATGTTGTAGATAAATACAATTTGATATATTTTATTTATAAATATTATTCAAATCTTTGTATTCTTTATTTCAATATAGATATTATTTACTTATGTACAATATTGTAGATTTATATGAATTTATCAATATTTATCAACAATTCTCTCGTTGCTTGTGATTTTCCCGATATATTCTTACACTGCTTGAAAGTGAAAACCTTCTACTTGAAATTATACAAACATGGGTGTTGATCTTGGAGGTATATGGAGGTATAATTTTTTGTTTTAAATGAAGAGGGGGTGGTCTGTGTTACCATCCCCCAATGTATTCTGAGGTGATTTTTTTTTTTTTTTTTTTTTTTGCAGAATGCAGAAAAACATTTTAGATCAAAAGTGCAAGTAATTTTTCTCGATTTAGAGGGTTCAGTCGATAACTTTCCTTTATAATGTAATTTGCAACACTCATGATATTAGTAATACTAACAATATTCAAAATTGAAATGAAAATAAAGTCACAGGAATCGAATATGGTGGGGAAAGACGGGAATACATCACCACTAATATTTATCGAGGATGATGACCTGTGTCATCATTACCCAACTATACATAGAAGAATGATGAAATGACAATCACAACATGTAGACCCGGTCAGAAGTACCGCTACGGGGTCGCATGTGGATACATTGCCCCTACTTTTCCCTTTAACTTCAGATAAGTACTCCCATTTTTCATTAGAATAAGTTCCCATTCCATATTCTTATAAGTGTCCATTTTGATAATTACACCTCATCCCTCATCTTACCTTTGATAAATGATCCTATTTCAACAAGAGCATTTATGCCTTTTAATCCCTTTTATCCCTTTTAATGTAACAAGTCAAATTTTTTTCTTTGTAATTTATAGGCACTGATTTAATTTTTCTACTTTATAGAACATTTTTCCTTCCTTATAAATGCCCCTTTTCACCTTTGATAACTGCCTTTTCTACCTTTTCTACACATTCATTTATTTTTCTAATAAGTGTCCTTCTCCCTATGAAAAGTACCACGTTTCCCATTTCCATAACATCTGCCCCTAATCCAAAGTGACTGAGCCAATATTCGAAAATGCTCGCTCGCTACGCTCGCTCGTATTAAAAGTATAGCTTATTAAATAAATTTTCATCGTGAAATTTTGCAAATGAAACCCCATCAGAAGTGTGTTTCCCTGTCTTTATATTACAATGTAGTTGCGACTTCACACAAATTTTGAATATTGTTTGCTCGCTCGCTTCGCGAGCTCGCTCAGTATTCAAATCATACTACAAAACTGCAAAGCGTGATGCTAAAGTTGTATCTTGGACATGTAAAGAGAAAACCATATTCATGTTTGCACACCCTCACCCCACACTATATATATATATATATATATATATATATATATATATATATATAAATGTATACATATGTGAGTTTGTGCGTGTGTGTGTGTGCGTGTATGTGTGCGCGGGCGTGTGTGTGTGTGGGTATAAGTATATATATATATATATATATATATATATATATATATATATATGCACTTGTAAGGAAATAACATATACAACAGCTTTGGCAACTCTCGTGGAAATAAATACAATGTGAAAGGAAATGAGAGAATAATGGTTGTGTAACTTAAACCAAAATTCCCCAGAGCTGTCCTCCCTTTTTGAAATTTTTGCAAAAGTTGTAAAGGTTGCAAAAAGCGAGGACAGCTCTGGGGAACTTTGATTTAAGTTACGCAACCATTATTCTGTCATTTCCTTTCACATTATATATATATATATATATATATATATATATATGGTCCTTGGGGAAAAACATACCCCCCCAAAAAAATAAAAAATGAAAAATTAAAAAAATTAAAAAAATTTTAAAAATATGACGACCTGTCTACGTCAATGCTAGTAATGAATGTTTCGTGTTTGTATTTTGTTCAAAAAAACGTTGTTGCGTATTCATAATATCTTAATGGGCGGTAATTAGTTTTTAAATCCGATGAAAAGTATACATTAGCATATTTAGGTATGTATTACACTTTGAAAAAAAAGGCGTCATATACTAAACAGATTATAGAAACTACTTAGGCTCGGTTAAGAAAGTCATTATTTGTTATTGCCACCATGATCCTTGTAGACAATGGTTGATAATATGTGTGTTTAATGATCAATACGCCTTACGCTTCATATTTTCGAATTGAAAAACATGCAAATTAACAAATCACCGACCATCCATCGCAATATTTGTGAAATTTATGTAAGAATAAATCAGAGCAAAACAGGCTATATAGCTCGATATTACCGGAAATCGTTTAGAAAATATTGTAATGCCTATACTGATTGGTATATTGCAAAATCTACTGAAATAGCTTGCTTTCACGATATTATGAATTGCTACTCGGCTGTATATACTGATTGCAATAAAGAAGGGATAAATCACTTCCTCAGCCGCAGTGATGATGAATAGGAAAACAGTGAAAGCTTCGGTCGTACCAAAACAGCAAGAAAAAGAAGGCACATTTTGTAGAGTAACCAATCAAAGGAAGAAAAGGCCCGATGGTCATAGTGATTTTAATTTTTTTTTTTTTTTCTTCCAGGCAGCTTGGAGGAGCATGCTCAGAAACACATGTATTTTTTTTTTAAATATGTTATATGTATTAATGTCACACAATTTTGTTTTCATTGTCAATTTTATGTATATTGATTTGCCAAATAAAAATGTAATGATAATAACAAAGTGATTTAGAATTTTAAACGTCTGGGTTTCATGACAAGACGTAGAGGTGCATCATATTAAATGAACCGTATAAATTTGAATGATAAAGCAGATTTAGAAGTCTTTCATCTTTACTCCCAAGATAGTTGTTTATTTGTTTGTTTCATATTTGACTGGTAACCTCGACTCTCCTCAATATTCATAAGGTTTCGTTGGGGCTTTTCATAGACTAACTTCGCGACTTCGCTGGTGGAAAGCTTTACTGGAAATAAGATATGTAACATCTTTTTATAAACATGGATTGATATAGATATGCTACATTGCTTCTTTCTACAGTGTTTATTGTGAGTGACCCTTCTTGTACTGCGTCTAACATCAGAGGAAGCGCCAAAAGCATAATTTGATGATATCTGACTTCCTGCACATTTCAAAAGCTTCAAGCATACCCACAAATCTCCATCATAAAAACGCTAATAACACTTTTCTCAAAACTGAATACAAAGCAATTGTATTTGTTTATTTGTGGCATTTTATATTTAATATACTAGTACTACGTCCTATTCCTGAGGAAATCACTGTAGGTATTGAACGGTCCATATGTCTCTGTGATATTTCATCTGAAAGGTCCCATACGGGGAAAACAAAACACTTACGTGGATCGCACAGCAACGTGGTTGGAGTATGGCCTGCGATAGTTCGATTCGCCCATAAAATGAGCAAGGTTAATTGCAACCAAACGATACATTTGATTTATGGGTTGAATCAGCTCTTGTACAAGATTCGGGAATTTCTACATCATTATCTCCGAGAGAGAACAAAACATCTGCTCAGCACTGGTTCTGACTTTGAACGTCATTGATCTTGATAGTAAATCCACTTATATAACACAGCTAGATAACAAGAGATATATATATTTCAAATGTCTTGTCAATAGCGGCGATATCTTATCACCGTCTCGGGGGGGGGGGGGGGGACTGGCCTCTACTCATTATTTGCTATACATTTTGTGACAGTACTTGAAATTCCTGGTGGAACTGACCCGCATCCCCCCCCCCCTCCCCACCCTAAGCCTAAAGCTTATTCCATGTCCCGAAAAAAAATATTTCATGAGAATGCAAATCCACTTTAAAATGAAATGCAAACCCTGCCAGAGGCAAACATGAAAGATGGTTGGAAAATTCAAACTTTCAAGAATCAACGAATGTAGAAGATAGTAGCATTTTTAAATCTAGGAACCCAACATAGACGTATGAAGTTTCACTATAAGTTTCCAATACCCAAAGAGCGGTTATAGAACAGTGAGTACAATTAACAAACGTTTGCGATTTCCACGACCATCAGTCACGAGAGGGTGAATAGTTCACTGGGTTGGTGAACAAGAAACTGAAATGTCTATCCACTCGTTATGGAATATTTGTGACCCTGCGTTTGGGCTATTCGTTTTACCGACTCCTACCGCAGAGGGCTTGCATCTGAACCCGCAGCAAGCAGTGTTTGATTCTTTGTCACTAACTCGACAAACTCCTTTTTCACTTATCCATTTCTTCGGTTTAAATAATCACCATGAAAACTGTTTGATGATTAACCCGTTGACTACTGAATTCTTTAACTCTCATAGACTTAATACAGAAACCACCCGGTTCCAGTAGTTTATGGGTTAATCAAACAATTGAACTAATATAGTACATAAATCTGACATAACAAATAGAATGGGAACATGTTATATTTCATGCCATGTACATAATTATGGCAATAAGAAATGCAGTAAGCTTAGATGAACATACGAACTTATAATAGATAAATACATATTTCAACCATAAGTTTAATGTATATTTGATTTGATTTGATTTGATTTTATTTGTTTCCACGATCGGTTTACATTTGTACATGAGAAAGCAAAATATAAGTATATAAATCAAATGGCATAATACAAAGGATAATACATAATAACAGCTCAGTATAATAAACATCTTCCAGTAGAGGTAATAAACGCATACAGTATATACACTTGTGGGGGAACCTATTAAAAGCGAGGCTTGTCGAGTTAGGTCCCCATTTAACAAAGAAAAGGAGCTGGAAAGTAGAATTATGAGATTAAGATGAGAAGAAACAAAGAGAGGACGGAAATCAGCGGATGGAAACAGAAGAGAACATAAAAGGATTAACTAATTATAGAGAGTGGAAGGGAGAGAGAGAGAGGGAGAGAGAGAGAAGAGAGAGAAAAGAGAAGAGAGAAGAGAGAAGCGAAGTGCAGATCGAGATCAGCAACCATGCAGCATTTTAGTATATGGTTTTAGCAAAAAAGATTTCAGTTCTTTTTTAAAACGGTGCAGTCTCTCTATTTCCTTAAGGTTTGGATCGAGACTGTTCCAAAATTTGGGACCTGTAAAGACGAATGTTTTGTGCGCTAAGAGCGTTCTCGTGCGGGGAAGATGGAAAAAGTTTGATTGTCTTGTTGGGTAGTTGTGGAGTGTATTGTTAGTTGTGAAAAGGTCTGAGAGAGCATTTGGAAGTTCATTATTGATTAGTTGGAACATAAATTGACCCAGATTATAAAGATATAAGTCAGATACTTTGAGAACTTTATTATTATGAAAGAGCTGGTCAGTATGTGAGAGATAACCTGTAAGAGATACAATCCTCATGGCCTTTTTTTGGAGTAGTAGTAATCTGTTTAATTGTTGTGCGGTAGAGTTGCCCCATGCTAAAATTCCATAATTAAGATATGGAAAACATAAGGTTAAGTAAAGGGACAACAAAATAAAGGATGGGAATTGATATTTCAGCTTGTTAATCACTCCTATGTTTCTCGAAATCAGTTTTGACAAGTTATCAGTATGTGGTTTCCAGGAGAGCTTATCGTCAATTATTATACCTAGGAATTTTGTAGTTTTCACTTTTTCGATAGGTATGTTATCAAAAAGAATATTACCAGGCAGGGACTGAAGAGTATTGCTGAAGAGCATGTAATTTGTTTTCTTTATATTTAGAGACAACTTATTCGCCTTTATCCAGTCCGTAACAAGTCTCAGTTCGGAATTGACTGTTGAAAGTAAAATTGCGGGGTCTCGATGGGAGAAAAAGAGATTGGAATCATCAGCAAACAATATGTAAGATAAAATGGAAGAAGATTTATAAAAGTCATTGATGTATAAGATAAAAAGCAAGGGACTTGCATCAGCACTTGCAAAATAAAGTGCTGATGCAAAGGAGAAAGCATCAAGGATATAATATGCCCTCTTATAATGAATTCATAGATAAAAGTTAAGAATCATTACAAAAACGTGAAATATAAAGGATAAATATTGCACTCTGTGATTTACAAGTGGACATTCAACTATAATGAGTTAAGCAGTCGTACTACACATGGAATAGGCTATTTTCTAAAGCGCTGTTCTATCAAGACGGGAGGAATTCCTTAAGTTGCGACCACTGAGTAGATGGCGTTGAGGTGGAAGCTTCTTCCGGTGGCGGGTAGAGAGAAGAAGGGATTTCCCAAAGGCAATTAACGGTCACATGGAAATCAAATGGTGGGAAAAGAGAAATATTGTAAATCATTATAAGTGTTAGGCTATTAAACGATAATGGAGAGTTTACACGTGTTTTCAAATTTGTGTGACCGGCTTTCTTGGTATTTTCAACTAAACTGAAATCCTTTAATGCTCTTTCATCCATTAATTGATCGATTAATTGATTGAATTTAATTAAAACACATCACAATAAATTGATGGCAGTACAATATCAACAATCATACACCGTACTAAAGAGTAATAATCGTACATAAAGACATGTACATGAAAAAGTAAAATTAATATGTATACATTAATCAACAGAAATGGATTTACAATAATATGTAGTCATAGATCTACATAAATTCGAATGTACATGACATTATATATGTACTAATACTGAGGTGAAGTTGTTAATTGGAACTAGAAGTTAGCACAAGTGCTAGTCGAGCCTAGTCCCATTCTTTTTGGCAAGATGTTTTGTTTTGTTAATTGTTTTCAGAACCTACATGTACAATTTTTATTTTGTATGTAAAAATATATACAAGTATATTTTTTTTAAGTTTTACATTTCTTACAGAGTGAGAGAGAGAGAAAAAATAATAATTACAATAATAACTTATACAAAAGATTTTTTTTTTTAAATCTTTAAACAACTGATATCACTATGAGGTGTAACAGTGAAGTGAACATTTTTACAGGTATGACACATATAATGATACAGATATGTGTATTATAAGTAGTAAAGAACACAAAGAGAAAAATCAATAAGTAAAAGTAGACGCAAATAAACAAATGTTTACACTGTAAAAAAGAAACCTGTACAACTACAGGTTGTTTGGCCCTTGAAATTACAAGTTATTGCCATTATTTCAATTTGTGAGTCTTTTTCCTGTAAAACAACAACAAGTTTGTTGGTTTACCGGAAATCAGCATATATTTACAATCACCCAACAAACTTGCTGTTGTGTTACAGGGAAAAGACTGTAATTTTATGTCGGGCGATTGTCATGACTGTAAATATATGCTGATTCCCGGTAAAAAAAAAAAAAAAAAATAACTGTGGAAAAACGGGCATTCCCGGCAGCATTTTTTTTTTTTTTTTTTTTTTTTTTTTGCAGGACTTCCGCCACCGACAAGAGAGGGCAGTATTTGAACGTTAAGAGCAGTGCCATCCATACGTAGAGCAGTGCATGCATATGCAATGTACGTGCCATCAATCTCTATCCACGAAAGGTAGAGATCAATGGTATTGGATGTGCATGTGACTAGTTATGTGCAGTGCATGCAGTGCAGTCAACGTTGCCAGAGTTGGCAGAATTTTGACCGCTTTAGCATCTAGCATTTATGCTAGGCATAATTTGACATCCAAGATTACCATAATGCTGTTCCATTTTATTGCGGACTTCGTGTTAAAGAAAATAATAGTAACTTCTTCTTCCCCCCCCCCCCCAAATAGCATTTTTTTGCAGATTATTTTCAACACTTTTCCTCCTTGTTTCATCACCATCTTTTTTCAATATATCTCTCTCCAAGCCATTTCGTAACATTCCAACTGGATTGTTTAAATGCAGTTTTAATGAAAATATAAACTCTATGTGTGTAAAACAGACAAGAAGACTCTTTCCTCCCTAATGCAATTGCAATTTAAAGTATACTTTTTCCTCATTGTGTCATCGCCATCTTGTTCAGTATATCTCTGTCAAAGCCATTTTGTAACATTTCAACTGGAGATGCGCTATTGGCCATTTAGCCACGTTTAAAGTTCATAGACAGTCTCGGTAGCAAAAATCATACTGGCAAGAAACTTATCTGAAATAGTCACATACTATTCTCCTTTTATCATAAGACACATGTACGAGATTATTTAAAATTCCATTCATGATTTCTAACAAATTTTAGTGTAAATATCTGTAAGAAACGCTTGGTAACGGCTTTACACTGCCTCACGCTAAGACCATATCCACCCGAAGGTTCCCCGCACAATAAACCCAGCGCTTCGCACTATGTGTAGCTTATTCTACACACACAGCAATCCTCGTGTAAGTAGTGT
Organism: Heliocidaris tuberculata; assembly: GCA_025618425.1. NCBI lineage: Eukaryota > Metazoa > Echinodermata > Echinoidea > Camarodonta > Echinometridae > Heliocidaris > Heliocidaris tuberculata. The sequence continues at coordinate 29,947,198 of CM046837.1, read as the reverse complement.
GTGTGGCCGTTGTTTGAATTTACATCCCCTCTTTTTTGTGCCAGGGATTTTTATTACTTTTTCACCTCTAATTCGATAAATATTTCACTTGAGGAGGAAAAAACTTCACAGCATCTTAGTTATGTTAGTACCCTGCTGATTAAGTAAAATCAAAGAAATCTCACGAAAATTTTTTGAGGGCCTCCCAAAACTATCTGTTACCTTTAAACCCTCCCCCTCCCCCTCCCCCCCCCCCCCCCACAACAAATAATCAACAAAACAAAATAAAACTTCTCGTACGACGTGATAATCGTAAATATCTTGACATCATTTTAATTGACTGACCGGCTTCATGAACTCAGAAGCTCTCTATAACAATGTGTAATGTTTGCGTTTATGAATACATTAAATAAACATACTACTAGGTCGAGCGTACTCGCACTGATTTGACAAGCTTTTTCCATTCGGTTCTATTCTCCATACCATACCATTCTTAAATACCATACTGGATGATAATCCCAGTATTTTGTAGCAAACAACACTAAAATATTCGCTAATATATCCATTTATGAATTGGGTTACCAGTATAAACACTTATATCGGAATTACGAGGGATTTGCAGCAAAACATGATGGTGCCTGTTATGGAAATAGCAATTATGTGAGAAAGAGAGTAATTTTGGAGCAGAAGAAAAGGCCGTTTATGTAACATATCTGTATGTATGTATATCTCAACAACTTTCGCATGTAATGCTATGTGCAACAATATCTTTGTTATAAGGATGAACATATTTTATACGTAATAATTGTATACGAAGGCAGATGCGGAGCCAGGGGTAGGCACTGGTCACTGTATTAGTCAACTCTAGCATCATCAACTGCAGAGATCACAAAAGACGAAAAAAAAGCTTCGAAGGATGTGACATCACAACTAATTCTTGATATTACATGAGAGCAAAAAGAAAATGCGGAAAGGAAGGAACACATTAATAGAAATGGAAATAATGCTAACTCTAAAAAATAAATAAAAAAGAATAATAACAAAAAATCATTGTTATAAGTTATCAATTGATTATTAAAAAAACCTCTTTACATAAACCTAACACTTTTCAATTTTTCTTAGTAACATTTATTATTAATGAAGAATCCTTATATAAAGATATTGATTAGAAAAATCAGTTATGACTATATTACATTTAAGCGTTCATACGCATATTCATACACATATACATATTCTTTAAGGGGTAAAAAGTTTTTGTTTCATAATCATCATTATTCAATGTGAAGATTAATCGAACACGGTTAAGATAGATTTCCAAAAAAATTTGCTGTCACTCAACCAGGTACTGTCAGATACAGTTTGGTTGGGTTGGTGATACCATCGTATGAGCAAAATCATTAGATTTAACAACGCTCCGCCCAAAAAAACACTTATTACTTTGATTCGCTGCATTCCTTCATCAACCCTTCATACAACGTGTCATTTCCGCTATTGCATTCCCGCTACACTTATCATCCTTCTATCAGTCATTAGCTATTTCAACTTCTTCCCAGGCGGTAAGTTGAGCAAGAATTAAAATTCTACGCTATTCTTGATTTCTAAATTCGGTAGCTTTTGCTACACCTTCTCCTCTATATCGGATGCCGATATGTTCTGTTTTTGTTATGAACCATTCTCTGTGTGGTCAAAGGGTAGGCTTGGACATTGAAATAACATATTTTGCACGGCCTCTCCAAAATGTCTCAATATCGTTTTAGCCTTAAAAAGAACATTTGCTTTTTAGTGCTTTTTTTACAATTTAGTTTCCTCGTTACATTGTCTGATGATAGTTCATTATGGTGTGGCAAGGTGCAAGAAGAAGCAATTGAAGGATGGAGCGGATTAAATGTTTCCAAAAGGTTCTATTTTAAAGATCCTTTACTTGACAAGCAAACGCTTGTGTGGAGAAAAGGAGAATCAGTGTGGGAAAAACAACACAATCGACCTTTAGAATATAACGGTTATGCAGATTTTAAACTAAGCCGTTACAGACTGACAGAAATCAGCAACGACACTTTCGATTTGTTTATCGATTACGCAGAGCAGAATGACTCAGGGCATCATGTTGTCACAGTAAACCAAGACACACAGTTTCTCTGCATAGCTTTCATATTTAATTTAAGCATCAAAACCCCAGAACCAATATGTTCAACACGTCTTGATAAAAATTGTGGCAAATTTCAGATGTCTTGTGAATGGTTGCAAATGAACAAAGGGGATAAAGCACGCTTTGAAGTAAACAATGAAATCCTTTATGAACATCGGATTTCGGATTTGAATTTTGATTGTTCCTTTCATATGACGCATCAATTCAACGTTCATGTTAGGCTTGACAAGATGTTTGATGAAATTCCGATACCTGATACGTGTATTTTTTCTGATAAGAACGAAAAAGTGAGAGAAGTGTGTGAGTTCCCAAGGGTCACACTTTATCCCATTCAAAATCAACGAAATGAGACATTTGAATTTCAGTGTTGTGTCGCCAACCAAAGTGAACCCATCCCACTACTTTATGACAGGAATGGCAATGAATTAAATGTCAGTTCTGGACGAATTTACAATGTAGGTGAGACTAACTGTATATTGCTCTTCCTCTGCGGTGCGAGGGAAGATGGCTCAAAGATCACTATTCTTAATATGAAACGTTTGGATTTAAGAGAACAGCCACACTACAAAACTTCAATGTTGTTGATAAATACTGCAGACCCTAAACTTTCATATGGTAAATCGAGGGAAGATCATCGATGTAAGGCCATCACTGTGAATTTTACAGATCTTGATTTGAAACCAATAAATCAGGACAGCACCTCTACAGAAAGTGTGATGTACGAAAATTGTGTCTCTACCCAGGCGACCGAGACAGTTTCGAGCGCAACACCGAAATGTAAACCGAATGTTCTTATGGCAACACACGAAGTAATCCTGATAGCAGTGGCCGCAACAGCAGCATCAGGGATTGCGTTCATCATTGGTGCTTGCATTACAAAGTGCTACTACGATATCCCTGGTAAACATCAATATCTTGTGAGAAGGGATGCAGTGCATGATCGTCAGAGAGGTTCAACCGCTACAGAAGGGGATGTTGGGGGAGCATTAGCAATGACAAGCTTCGCAGCCCAAACACCTCAACACGATTTGGATGCCGAGTTACCAAGAGCTGTTTTTAATCAGCCCCCATCGGACGAAGAGGAGCATTGCTTTAAACAAGAAAAAACAGCGTCATGTTCTGGAATGTTAGGTGGACCCCCAAACCTACCTTCGCGACGTGAAATGGTTAAACATGGCCCTGACTCTGGAGGACATCCTGGAGACTGCATTAGAAGCACTGGTCGACAAAATGCACCTTTTGCCAATGCCACCACATCATGCCAAAATAGTATGTATTGTTCTATGGATGATATCAAAGGCATCCCTGGAAGTGCACCCAGACATGGATCGTACAGCATGAAACAGCCATTTCCCTCATCAATCCAACACAAGGCATCTAAAGATGATATGATGACTACCAGCTTACGAGGTCCAAACATAGAGGCGCTGTACGCTAAACCCGACATGAGCCAGAAAACCAGGAATAAGGCAACTGTGGAGTCGGATTACGATGACCCAAGGCCTCCTGAGGATGAGTTCTTTCTGTTCAACAGTGTAGCACGTCCTACCAATGAATCGGCAAGTGGCTCCGAATTGTACATAAATTCACCAGCTCACGATATGATTTAAACAAGAAGTATGCTGTCAGTTTACTTTGGAAAAAAAGTGTCAAGACGAGTCTCTTAAATAATAAGCGAGAAGCAAGATATATAATGTGTGTGTGTGTGTGTGTGTGTGTGTGTGTGTGTGTGTATATACGTAGCAATTGAAATACCCACATGAGAGTCCCCCCCCCCCCCCACCCCCCGGTAGACCAGCCCCGGGTCGATTAGGAAACTTAAACATTTTACTGATGTTTCTGGCCGGGGGGGGGGGGAGCTACCCCGGGTGGACTCTCATGTGGGTAATTCCATTTCTGCATATATATATATATATATATATATATATACACACACACACACACCCACACCCACACACACACACACACACACATATATATATATATATATATATATATATATATATATATATTCCACTGGATCGGGTATTTGGGAGACACACGACAATGCGGTTTATTCCGTCATAATTGGGACTGGTGTATTAGGGAGACACCATGGACAAAGAGGGATACAAAGTGTCTCCCAAACGAAGATCTAGTGATATATATATATATATATATATATATATATATATATATATATATATGTATATGGGGTGGCTTTGTTCTCCATGAATAGTCACCCCCACCCCCTTCCTCCCCCCCCCCCCCCAGTTGAAAAAAAATTCTTGCATATTTACGCCCGTGTCATGTGCATATACATTGAATTAATGAATAAACTCAGAAAACAAGTTGAAATTACGAATTTTCGCTTTTGTACTTAATAAAGTGCGTATAAATATATTTACGTGTGTCTTGAGAGATAGCATAATACACAAAACTCTGACATAAATGTATTTGTAAAGACTTCACAGAGAATACCATTTCCCCACTGTAAGCAGCGTCAACTTAAAAAATTACATTGACGTTTATTGACTTTTTTCATATTAATTGAAATACACGTTTATATGTCGTGAGAGGTGGCCCCCGCCTCTATAATGAGTGAAATCAGTCTCATATTGCTTCCTCAAACATAACCTTTATAATTTGTGGTCGATTCTTTGAAACTGAAGGAGCGAATTTAAATATATGGCATATTGCAATGACATTTTACAGAGAAATAATCTGTGGTAAGAACAGGGTAAGCTTCATAAGCGACTGCGGCATAGTAACGCGAAGTATAAAACTGAAAGTAATTTAATTATATATAGACGATCTCAACTACGTGTGACGGTTCTCTTAAATGATAGGGCCTTTGTAGGTTTGAAAGTGATACATTATATTTTGCCGTAAAGACAAGAGGGGGAAATATCAATCATCAATACATTGTGTTGGGAAGAAAAGGTGGGGGAACAAACATAATGACTATGAAAGCAATTATGAAATGACCGAAGTAGCTCTCAGTTTCTTCAGACTTCATTTTTCTTGGATCATCATCCCCTTTTTAAGATAAACCGCACATGAATAGTACGTTCACTTAACGAAGAAATGTAATGTTGGCTTTACTTTGTAAACGACGGCCCCTCCCCTTAGAAAGTCTCTTCCGTTTATATCCAATGAGTGACGCTGTCAGTTTGGGTCTTCAGCCAAAGGCTATTTGTAAGAAAGGCGGTGATAGCAGAAACGCTTCATGAAGACCCTCCTCTTTCATGTAATTGGTGCGAGTAGTTTGTCTATGCTGTCACCATTTCAATCATATTAATAAAGCATTATGGCGCTCATTATCTAGTTTCTTCCTGAGAAAGTGGAATAAGAGCCACTCTTTATGTCAATGGATTTCTTGATAATGAGATACCTTTATTGAACTAATTCGAGAAACCTTCAAGAATATATTTTAGTACAAGATATCGAACGATCATCATGTCTCAAAGAGTTTTATTGTGGAACGGAGAATTTTTTTTTTCTTTTGTATTTTGCAATCTTTCATCCATCTGACTTTTTCGGAAGATAGTACTTTATGGTGCAACCAGCAGCAGGAACATTCAATACATAAAGTGAATGGGCAGAATATTTCGCTTAGCTTTAACCTGAGAGATACGATTCCTAGTTCTCAGTCGCTTGTGTTGACAAGTGGACAGTCAGTGTGTGAAAAACTAAACAACCGTCCTTTGGAATGTGTTACCAACTCATCTCTCAATCCTGGACGTTATTTTTTTAAGTCAGATCAACGAAACCAAATTTCTAATGTTTATTGCGTTCACTGAACAAACCGATTCGGGACAGCACGTTGTGAAGATTCATCAGGAGCCACAATCCCTTTGAACAATTGTAGTCGTGAGTTTAACCATTGAAAGTACAGCACCTATCTGTTCTTCACTGTTCATCAAAGAAATTGGAAGATTACATATGACATGTAAATGGGTGCAAGTGAACGTAGGGGATCGTGCACGACTTTAGCAGGAAATCAGGTGCTGTTTGAATATAAAACGCCTCAGATGAACCATTAAGGTCAATTTAATTTTACGATTAAGTTGAGTGCATACTTTGCTCTTGGAAACATACCTTAGGAACATAATATAATGCCAAGCGAGTGTGCTGTTTCCAATGACAGGGGGATGACGATTGAAACATGTACATTTCCTACGATACAATTTCGTTCCATCGGAAAAGACCAAAGTCAATTTGTTGTATTCGAATGTTGCGAAATCAAAGAGACAAAATTCATATTATGTTGGTACACTACAGGTGGTTATCTCCTCCCACTTAATCATTCAGATGAGATTTCTTTGTCGGATATCAAGCATATCGCTCTTATATGTGTGCAGGAGAAAGATCATTCCCAAACGATAGAGGGTGAAATTATGATTGTATAATTATAAGAAAACCAGGAATACAATATCTCCATTTCACCAAAATCTAAAGAGTCAAACATCCCTTTTATAAGTTTAAATTGTGAAGAAAATGGACACACTCGAACTTCCTGGAATAGAACCACTTCAAACGAAACACTTAGTCCTATATTCGTGACTGAAACGAGGCCCACTACAGATCAAAAAGACCAAGAAAAAACATTAAGCATTGAAGGATCACAAATATGGGTTTTAGCCTTCTCGACATTCAATAGTTAGCCCATGATGTTAGCATTCTAGCATTCGTGTACTCTTACAAAAATGTCTAAACGTGATCCGGTTAAATCCATTCCCTTACAGACTTTTAGAAGTTGCACACTTTAATTTCAAAAGACATCAAGAGGTCATATGAGTGGCTGAATTTTATTCTTTCAGTCATGTACTTGAAAACATGGGTAGTTTTCCTGTTAGTAAAAAGTATGCTTTTGTAACGGATTGAATTGTATGGGCAGGTTTGATATGAAATCAAATTACTCATCGTAAATGTTCCTATGAAGGATTGGAATTATAATTCATATAAAAATTTTCAATTGTCATAACATTTAAAACGATGAAAATATCTCATAAATGTTTGATAATAAATACAAACCGGTACCAACGTTTCAGGGTCTGGAGTACCATATTTATATTCAACGTGGTTAAAACGACACGATCAAACTTAGAATATAACGGCAGTAGAGATTTTGAATCATGAGTCACAGATTCCTTCAGAAAATCTAAAGAAGTTTCGATTTCTGCATGAAAAAGTTTTTTTCACTAGTACCTGAGTACGATATTTAAAAAAAAAACAATTAAATTAATTTACTTTCAAGTATCTTGCAGTTGAATAATATGATCATTTGTAATTTTCTTTAATCAGATTTTAACTCTTGTTTTGAAATGGGTTTCATGGACAATTGAATATACTAATATCACTTAGACATGTTATATGTAATAGTGAGGAAGAATTGTTTACTGAGCATAGCTAAAGGAACAGATGGTATTGGTTAGACTCCGCCTCCTTAGTGAAGGAATACGCTTATAAAATGTACTGCTTTTGTATTATCATTTTAGTCGCCTATATGGTTACGGTGTATCACACTCACTTTATCACATAACAAACATATATGAAAAGGAATAGATAAGGCTTGTTAAGAGTCATTTCAACGCAATGCCCGTATAAATATGGACATATTTAGAAGAATCCATGTCATTGTAGCACTGTCTCTCCAGGATTTCAGACTTTCTGATGCTATGTTCTCACTTTTGAGTAAGTGAATGCTACATTTTATTCATTAAACGTCAGATTAAAGATACCAATGGCACATTACATTTGTTCATTTCGAATGTAAAGATACGGGGAAGGACGTCATCACAATTTATTGCGGTGCACAACACCTCTCTAAAGTTTTGATACTGAATTTTACTGTTGAATATACAGAACCCATTTGCTTCACTATTTTCGACAAGAAAAAAGAAATACAGATGCCTTGTCAATGGGTGCAAGTGATAAAAGGAGAGCGAGCACACCTGGTAGCTGCGGGAAATCGCGTGCTTTATGAACACACGGCTGCACATACTGGAACTTTCACGTTCAATGATATGTTGATCCTATAATTTAGAGACGTTTCTCGTTATAGAACTATCCCAGAATATGGGTTATTTCGAATTAGAATATGTATACGCCAGTAATTGTTTCCTTTACATGGTGGAACAATGTCAGTGGTTTGTTTTCTACCCGTTGATTCCACGGAAAGAAAATACATAACTGGTGCCAATCGCAACTCTTTTTTTTTCTGTTAAAGAGAAAGAAACGAACCGAACTCGTAACTATTATTTATCATCTTCAGTTTGGATTTAGGACCAAGACAGTTTTTTAAATGAAACGACATTGGTTTCAGACAGAAGTCCGTTAAGCAATGCAACAGATGGTAGGTAATGTAATAGCATCAGTGTGAATATTACCAGACATGCTCCTAAATCACCGACTTCAGAAATGACAAATTCAACTCCGCTTGCTACGACGGAGTAACATCATCACAACAGATTCAGCCACGAAAGGGGGTGAAAAGAATGCTTCTCCTCTGGAAACGTGGTTCATATCAGTACTGGCAGTGTCGACCTTTAGCCCATGGTGTTAGCATCAAAGCATTCGTGTTTTCTTACAGAAATCCGGAAGTGTATAAAATCAGTGGAAGACATACATAAGAACATGAGAGAAGGTGACGGTTTTCTGTATGTAGTATACTTTTAACGAAAGCCACGAAAAATGCAAATTGTGGGAGTGCTCCGTTTCAGTACTGTTATCGCTGATTCAAAACGGAGGCATTATCGAACTCCGCCTAAACTTGCTACATGTTAATTGCAATGTCAAATATTTGCATTAGTTGTATCCTATGTAATATTGCATGGACGATGTCACAAGAATCGTTTATTCATTATGTTGATTCTTCTGATTCATATAAGAAGAATCTATTTTTTGTCATTTACCTATTGACAGATTTTAAACCTAGTGTTTACAAGGGCAGAGGAAGGGAGAAAGTAATGGCAATATTAAAGCTGGTCTCTGTATTAAACATTATTGTACTATGAATCTGATGGGGAAATTATTTCCAGAGTCGCAAACCTACATGAATAATTTCTTGCCTGTATCTTGAAGTTAGGCTGATTATGATTTTGTATAGCGTTTAAAAAATCAATGATAGAAAGATAGCTTAATCAAATTTTTAATGTTGAAAAGAATTAAATATGAAGGATTACATTCTAATTCGATTTACGTTTTATTTTGCTTATACATTTCTAAAAAAAAAAAAGAAACAACGTGATTTTTAAGTTTTGAAAACAGACAATAACGCAGCCAATTTTATTTCAATCCATGATTAATTCCAGAAAATGTAAATAAGTTTCGATTCCTGCCTGAAAAGTTGTTTTTTCACAAGTACCGGGGGTCAATATGAAAAAAAAAAAACAAAAACCAAATTGAACAGATTTACTTTTAAGTATCTTGCAACTGAACAAAATGATTATTTGTTATTGTCTTTATTCAGACTGTAACTTTACCTTTGAAATGGGATTCATGGACTTGTGGTACTGATATCACTTAGATGTAATAGTGAGAATAGTTTATTGAGCATAACCAAAGAAACGTGAGGTATTGATGACACTCCGCCTCCTTAGTAAAGGAATGCCCTTAAATATAATGTATTAACAATTCTAGTCGCCTATGGTTAAATTTGTATCGCACTCAATATTTCACATATCGCACAAACATGAAAAGGAATGGATAAGCTTAGTCACGTGCCATTTCGACGCTATATGGATCTATAAATCCAGAAAATCATGACGATGTTTGGCTGTAGAGTATTGATAATGAGACTGGAAGGCGGTATAATAATTATCATTGAAATTATGACTGGCATCCTGATAAACGAAGAAGTGTAGCATGGAATTCTAAAGATGTTTGTCTCATGCATAATTCAATATTTTATTATTTTTTTAATGATGTATACGGGATGAATTGTTGTACAGTATAATATATTAATGTGGGTCGTCGGACGATTACAAAATAAAATCGATATAACATCCTGGTTCATAAGATATGTTTCTTCAGTACTGAGGTTAATTCGGCAATTTGGTTGTGATCACTGGCGTAAATCACGTACAAAAGATATAGCACTTGAAATAATCCAGCAGCCATGGGTTTCATAATGCACAGGGCAAAGAGTTAAGACACAATGATACATGTTGAATGAAAGCCTCTAAACACTAAATTACTGACAACCATTATTTTCTGATGATAACACTAAATAATATATCACCTTCAATCTACATTGCGAATGTCGAAGAACAATAAGCCGTTAGAGATAGATATTATAGAATGCAGTGGTTCGTCACTGGGGTTTTGGGGTAGAAACCTCCTTAAATTTGAATACACTTGTGATCTGGTCTTTGAATGCCATCTCAACAAGAAAATAGTGTTTCATTATCATTGTCATTCCCCTTGTTGACATCAAAAGCGTAATGTCAATGAATGTTTTTACCACCATGCTCCTTGCAGGCAATGATTAATTTTTCCGTGGGCTTCATGTTCAATACCCTTTATGCTCCATAGTTTCGAATCGACATACATTCAAATGAACAAATCGCCGGGTTCGAAACTTTTATCATATTTATGATTCTATAAGAATAAATCAGAGTAAAAGAGGCTGTATAGCCGGCAATTACGATAAGCATAGGTGGATGTTGTAAAGCCTACGTATTACAAATCTACTGAAATATCTTGCTTTTACGATATCAGAACATTTCTATTCGGTTTTATATGCTGCGTACAATAAAGGAGGGGGTAGTTGTCCTAGGGGGTAGTTGTCCTAGAGGGTGGTTATCCTAGGGGTGGTTACCCGGGGGTGGTTGTCCAGGGGGTTGATGTCCGGATACGGACTAGACCCCCCCCCCCCCCCCCCTCCTAAGCATAAAGATTATTTAATTTCCAGAAAAAAATATTCCTTCAGAATGCAAAACCACTGTAAAATGAAATGACAACAGTACCAGAGGCAAATATGAAAGATCGTTGGAAAATTCAAACTTTCAGGAACCAATGGATGTAGTAGATTGTATCAATATTAATTTACGAACCCAACAAAGACGTAAAGTTTTATTATATTTACAAAAAGAGCGGTTATAGAACAGTGAACAAAATTAACAAACCATCAGTCGCGAGGGGGTGAAGTAGTTCACTTGGTTCTTCTCGTATCCGGACACCTACCCCCTGGACAACCTCCCCCCGGATAACCACCCCTAGGATAACCACCCTCTATGAAAACTACTCCTAGGACAACTACCCCCTAGGGCAACCACCCTCTAGGACGACTACCCCCGGGACAATTACCCTCTAGGATGATTACCCCCCCCCCCGACTAACTACCCCCTAGGGCAACCACCCTCTAGGACAACTACCCCCCAGACAACTTCCCCCTAGGACAATCACCCTCTAGGACAACTACCCCCCCCCGGACAACTACCCCCCAGACAACTACCCCCTAGGACAACTACCCTCTAGGACAACCACCATCTAGGACAACCACCCCCTAAGACTACCCCCTGGACAACTACCCCCCCCCAGACAACTACCCCCTAGGGCAACCACCCTCTAGGAAAAGTACCCCAAATTGGACTGAACATCACATTGAACAAGATTGTGCCTGTTCGCTACGCTCGCTCGCCAAAAGAGAATTAATATGGCCATTAGCAGAATTCCCTCCCCGACCTCCAACAATAAAACCCAGATAATATACCAAATTTTATTAAAAGAGGAAAAGAGAAGTGTTTGTTTGCGCTCATGCTTGCTCGCTTAATCGTTCCTACTCCAACCTCCAACAATAAAACCTAGTTTATCACATTAAACCCCCCCCCCCCCCCCCCCCCCAGGGTAGCCTCATCAATACTAAATATTGCTCATCCTAAGGGCTCTACAAGCATATTATTACCCTGGTTTTAGCACGACAACCGTAGCGCTCAGTGCATTCAAGAAATAAATCCTACAGGTACTCACTTTACACCTGGATCGAGCATGGCAAATGCAGATAAAATGTCTTGCCAAAAGACGTTAGTGCAATGGCAATTAAATTGAACCCCATACCTTGTGATCTGCAGTAGGGTTACACGGTTACTTATCTACTAGACGAAAACACCTCCACGGTATCTCAATAAATATATCAATAAATGATATCCATAAATGTATAAAAATGAAAAAGAAAATAAATTGTGTGTTCCCTGTGTATTTTTCATAAAGAAAAGATCTGAGAATCACTCTTTACCGTATTGATGATAATTCATATAGAGCTAATGCAAAATGAATTAAAAATACTAAATATTATGATTTTTTCAATAGTTTACCAAACCTATGGTATGTCACACACGTGACTGTGCATCATGATACAAAATATTACATAACAAAACTTGTATGCAACTTCGAACAAAATTAATGCTATTTTCTAAAAAATAGTACCATGAAATATAACTACCATTAATATGAACATTGAAGCTTCTGAAAATTCAGAGAGATTTAAAGATAAAATGTAAGTTCCAAAAACCTGCTTCTGTGCGAGGTCACGCACGTGACCTGAACGTGTTGACCTCTGGCGTAGAACAGGTTTCATCATTGACATTTTTTTGTTGTTATTTAATCCATGTACCTGTGTCTGTATTTACTATATATAGAGGAAAAACCAACACACTTGGAAGGTTTTTACCATTATATAGAGCTCACAATAGCCCAGTTGCCTGGGGTTTTTGTCATACACGAGACTAAGAATGGCCCCTTTGCATCACTTTGGTCTCCTCCTGTACATCCGTTTTTCTGCGGCGCCTCCTTGACGACAGGGTCACACAAATTGTGCAGAAGATCAAGGTCTCTTCTCCCTCAAGCAGAGCGAAAACGCTTCTGGCATCCATCTTTATTTTGCAGAGCGCCAAAAAATATGCAACCCCCCCCCCCCCCCCGGATCGTATGAAACTCGTAGAAAGCTCTTATCACTCGTAACAAGATCTTGATAATTCGTTGATAGATCGGTATATGTCGTACACAGGTCATCACAACTCATACCAATCTCGGTGTGACTCGTTTCGCGCTCGGTTCACTCGCACAGCTATCGTAGTAAACTCGATGTTGCGTCGTATATCGCTCATTCAAGTCTCATAAAATAGGCAAATTTCGCGCGAGTTCACGCGAGTTCAAGCTCGCGCAGCTCGGCACAACTCGAGACTCCAACTCGGCTAAGTTGGTATTTAGTATTGAATATATCATAGAAATTTCAGAACGTTACCTTTGAAGAAAAAAAATAATAATTTGATGAAGAAATTCAACAGTACATTGCACTAAGAAACACCAACTTTTAAAACAAACCAGGGGAAATCTCCCCCCCCCCCCCCAGTGCTCATGGGTACAGACACATTCAACTGCAATCATATGATTTTCAGGTGGTGAGGTGTCATCTTAACATTTTAATGCGCCAAAATCCTTCTATTTATAACCAGATTTCTCAAGTTCTTACCGTGGGAGGTAGATATCTCCTCCTCCTCTGGATGCTCATTATATCCTTATTGATTGTTGGTCACCCCCCCCCCCCCCTCTCCCCCTCCACGTCCTCCCCTGGCCGAAATCAGTTTAAATGCCATCGAGTAACTGGGAGTTGTAACTGTTTGGAGGATAGTAGACTTACATGCCATGGGCATGATGGGTGAGAGTATGTCGGTTGTTGTCCGATTGATAATTACCCTAAGTCGTTAATGTCTGGGGGTAGTTATTTGGGTGGTAGTTACCTTAGGTGGTATTTGTCAAGGAGATGTCCTAGAGGGTGGTTGCCCTCAGAGGTAGTTGTCTGGGGGTAGTTGTCCGGGGGTACTTGTCCTCCAGGGTGGTTGTCCTAAGGGGTAGTTGTCCGGGGGGTACTTGTCCTCGAGGGTGGTTGTCCTAAGGGGTAGTTGTCTGGGGGTACTTGTCCAGGGGGGGGGGTAGTCGTCCTAGAGGGTGGTTGTCCTAGAGGGTAGTTGTCTGGGGGTAGTTGTACGGGGGTAGCTGTCCGGGGGGTAGTTGTCCTAGAGGGTAGTTGTCTGTGGGGTATTTGTCCGGGGGGTAGTTGTCCTAGAGGGTGGTTGTCCGGGGATAGTTGTCTGGGGGGTAGTTGTCCTAGAGGGTGGTTGTCCTAGGGGATAGTTGTCTGGTTGAAATAAAAAGAACGAGCAGCTGGAGAGCTAACATTGTTTTGCTAACAAAAGTAAGACATATAGAATGCATAAATATTCAACATGAAAACTGTTTGATAATTAGTTACACGATTAAACTAATATAGTAAATAAATCTGTCAATAGAATGGGAACATGAAATATTACAAATTTCAAAATTAATGCCAAGAAGCGTAGGAGGAAAGGGAGAGAAAATGGATAGAAGAGAGAGAAACGTTAATAGCTGAGAGACAGGGGGAAAAAGGGGGGGGGGGGGGAGAATAGGTGACCGGATAGTCCACCGCCTGGACTGTTTTCAGGGAGCGCTCCGCGATCCGTGATATGCACTATACCTACCCTAGACGTTGATGGCATGTGACTCGCACACATTTTTGAGTCCTAGTTCAGTCTAATCTGCCATTTCCCCCGAAATTTTCGGGGAACTTGACTCCGCCTACAGTTGCTAACCTCTGCTGATTGGCTTGTAGCGTTATGTCAATCAATCAATATGCATATCGGGGCCGATAAAGTTACAGTCTAAATTCAAGGAGATGCAAGGTATAATAACATAACTCTAACAATTTATTTATCATTTTGCCTTTAGATTCAGTACCTTTGATTGAAATAAAATCTGAAACTGGTTAAATGTAATAGAATATCTTGTTCTTAATCGTAAAATGAAATTTTACACTCCGTAATATTCACTGAAATAGACAGGCAACGAAGACACCACGCGTAAGAAAGACTATTCGCATAAACATTGCGCAACACCATCGATGCGAGAATTTGCACCTATTTTAAGGTAAACATGGATTCTATTTATATTGTCCATGTTTCGTTGTTTTATTACATCTTTCTGTGTGAATTCCATTCTCCATGTCAACTGTTACGAATCCACATCCCTTTTCTGACCATGAGATTGAAGCGAGCATTAGCCATGCAACAAATAACATCGGATTTATGGACGGTTTTCAAGAGCAGCAGAGGACAGCACTCAAATCGTTACTCCGCGACCACGACCTGTTCCTTGCGCTACTCATGGGTAGAAATATGCGTGGACTACCTCCGACAACGATGCGATGGACAAAACTCTCCAGTTGTCATGCTTCTAAAATCACTTGTGGCGGACCAAATGGGCACGACTGAACAGGCGTCATCAGGATTGACAGTTGATATTCGTGGAGGCATCGCATGTGGAAGGTACTTTTTTATTGTTTGCCAGCCCCGAGCTGAGAGTGTGCTTGAAGATGATGGACGAGAGATCTTTCAGCTGCTGCAAGATCAACTTTGTGGATTCTTCATTGATGAAAGCCATTGTGTGACATAATGGTAAGTCAGACAAGCTTTACAAATGACAGTGACATGTAGCATTAGCTGGTTCAGAATATAATTATTTCGATATGCATGCCTCCTTAACCTAACAATGCAAATAAAGAAAAATAGATCTCAAGCCTTGTAATTTATTTTAGTATGAGACAGTTGATTATGATATTGACTGATTAAAAAAAAAGCAATGTCCAACAACAATAAAAAACAATAACAAAATAAACAGTAGGTTAAGAAATAACTTCAGTACATTGCCCATGGCTTCAACTGGCACAAGATGGACCATTTGAGCAACAAATACTATTTCATTAATACACATGGAGGTATGTTATGGCTCTCTCTATATCCAATATTTGCAGAATTGTTAGCTGCAGTGCTAATTTTGTACAAGTGGGGGTTTAAATGCTTTTGGTGAGAAAAAAAATATTGATTTTCTTATTATGATTTTATCATTTAAGGTATATTTGGTAAGATATGACTAAATAGTCATTTCTTTAGTATAGATGATTGAAAATACGATTATTTTGAAGCAAGGTTTCGGAAATAGAGGGTAGTTTATCTTATTGTTGGCATGGTATTAGTCCATGCTGACAGGTGGTGGTGTCCCTCAAACATACAGAGCAAAATCAAATATTTTTTGTGTGCTGTCACTATGCACATAAGATCAGAGGCGTCGATTCGTTCGAAATAGATAAAGCATTGGGGGGAGGGGGCAGAGCATTGTTCACAAACAATGCTTGCCCCCCCCATGCTTTATCTATACCGAACGAATCGACGCCTCTGCATAGGATGAGACAATTTATATTCCATTTCTCATTTTATGGTCATATTCAAGATATGTATATTTTCATTTTTTTCCTAAATCATGAATCTTGATGTAATTTTCTTGTCCTGATTTTTATTTATTTCTCTCCTTTCCCCCCTTTTTAGGGGAAGTTCCTCCTCAGACTTCAAGGCAATCTGCAGCTCTTATGGCCGGCTAGGGGAGATATGGGTGAAAATGAAAGCATCAATCCCAACCATTTCCATGACCTCAACCGCCTGCAATCATTACACGAGAAAGCACGTTGCAGACAGTCTAGATCGGAGGAATTTTGTTGTGGTGAAATAATCTCCTGAAAAGCTGAACATTAAAGAGACTGTATGCCACTCTAAATCATGTGACTATGGAGCTCCTCTCCAGTGTAAGATATTGCCTTCAGAGCAAATGTTGCAGGAGAATATATCATACAACCCCAACAACACTTCATGATGTAGGTAGATAAAATTTGGTTCAGTGTTTTTTTACACATGGTTTGATTTCTTGCCTGACATGCATGTTGCTGCAAAGAAAGGAATCCTTCATTGTTGAATGTTATAAATGAAATTGAATACAGTAAGCTTCACAAGTCATTGATTTTCTGTTTTATTGCTATTTGTATATGTGATGAAATGGCAACTTTTTTTATGAATTGTAAGCATCAGGCAACGAGGCCTGTATTTGTGATATTGTTATTTATTAGTTTATGTACTTTGGATCAAAGACCAGTCTTGATCAGCTGCTAGTAGCAAATTAAGATGGTTTCGGGGGGGGGGGGGGAACAACTGTATTACTGAATCGTCAATGTCTGTTTGTATCAAGGTCAGGATAAATGACTATCGACATGCATGTTAATATGCAGAGAGAAAACTATGCAACATTTTGCATGGAAGCTTTATGTACTCAGAATTTTAGTTTGGACAGCTTAAGAGTAATGCTGTGTTTGAAAAGATACTTTGAGTGATTTAATTGTTCAATACAATGCACTTATATTGCCATTAATAAGGCTCTTTATGTTCTGTCTGACCATTTTTCATAGTTTCATACATTCAACAGTACATGCATAGCCGTCAATGGTAATATGAATATCCTTCCATAAGTATTCTATTTCACTGATAGGCCATGAAATTAATACTGTGCCCCTACCCATGAAAATAAAAGATCTCCCATAACTTTTAAGCAGAGTAAGTTCTTCAATTGATACTTTTGCACTATGATGAACAGGATGTGCTTAATTAGTATGCCAAGTTTTAGGACAATCTGATAATCCCTTCATATAATTTTTTATTGAGTTCTAATCCTCCTTTTGTCACCTTAGCACAACACCTTGCAAGTCAGAGTGCTTCAATAGACTGTAAACTTTAAACCCTTATTTCTCAGAAGTAACATTCTGAGGGACTCTGCATTCTACTCTTTGTATAGTGATTTAGGAACATCCAATGCTAATGAGTTATATATCATTTTAAAGCTGAGAATCTCCTCTTTCAGAATCAGACCTTAACTAAAAATTCATATCTGGCGACTTTTTGGTGGTTTTGTGGTGCCTGGTCACATTTGGGGAAATGTGAGAAATTCCATTATTATAATGGAATTTCTATATATAATAACACATTGTTTCATCCTAGTATTGTAAATTCTGGCCACATTTGAGTACATGCCTGTATTATGTAACATTGACTTATATCCTTGCTTCTTTTTGTCCCATGTATGATTAAAAATTGAAAATGAATATGATGCAAAAATTTGATTCTCTATGCTTCTTCCTTTTGACATCGTGATAAGTAATACATGTACATGTATGTTTGAAATGGTGTGTTTATGTCTGTGCTTGGGCATGCGCTGGGTATGGTTTAAAGAGTAGCTTTATTGTCATTTGCATTTAATGATTAATCATTTAATGGGGATAATTCGTATTTCAAAATATATGTACACCATTTTAACAATGGTTATTATTTTAACTCTCAGTCTTTGGTACAACTCATGGTCAGCTTTTGGGTTCAGCCTATTGAAATACTTTTATTGGTAGGCTTAATTGATACACAACTTGCACATTCACAGTCCTTACACATGCATGGTTTAAAGTGTTTTTTTTTTTAAAAACTGTATCATCATCATCATCAACATCATCATCTGGTATGGGATGAAGGGGCTAGTCTGTATCTGAAATCGCGCTTGCACATGTAAAATTATTGATTGATTTTTTTTTTTTTTACAAAATTCACTAGGAAAGGAGTAAACAATGTTATGAAATAATTTGGTGTCATAATTTAATTGTCTTTCATTTCATGTTTCTGTTTCATCTATTATGAGTTCTTTTCAAAAGAATATTTTTTTGTTTTGGCCAATACTGTGCTGAAAAGGAAAGGAAAAGGCACTCGTATGCAGGGACAGATCCAGGATTTTGTAAAAAAAAAAAAAGGGGGGGGGGCACACAAATGTCCAAACATTTTCTGACAATCAAATAAAAAAATAAGATTTTTGGGGTGCACTTTTTCTCCAGAATTCTCTTAGAGGCAAAAAATAAAATAATAGTAAAAAAAAAAAAAAAAGTTATCAGTTCGAAAGGGGGGGGGCACAATCCCCAAAGGGGAGGAGGCACAATCCCCAAAGGGGGGGGGGGGGCACAATGTATACTTTTCTTTCAAAGGAGGGGGGGGCGGCACGGGCCATAATTGCCCTCCCCCTAAATCCGCCACTGTGTGTATGAGTATAAGGATCATTAAAGGGAAGGTTGAGTGCTGGGATAACTAGGTAAAAAATAATTTGTGAGCTTTCTCATTCTTTTTATGTAAGTTTGGAAGATAATCATAGTAGAAATGTCCCCTGAAAAGTATTGCCCTTTAAATGCCCTCACATTCAAAATATGACAAGAAACAGCTGAAATGCTCGGGCCGAACATCTGTGTGTAGTCCCATATACACATTTCTGTGTGTAGTGCATATGCCTCTCAACAGGATTTAGTCAATTTCTTATAATTTTGGTGATTCCAAAAACCTACAGCATAGGCCTACAACAATTCGTATGTGCTATATAATCAACCTCTCCCAATTGATTTGAGACAGTTTCTTTCACAATTCAACCTCAAGACCTGGGGAGCGTTTCATCAAGTGTTCTGTCAGTGATTTTTACTGACAAATTTGCTCTCAGCCAATCAGATGCAAGGATTTCAGTAGCTTATAACAGTTGTCGGTAAAATCACTCACAAAACACTTAATGAAACGCCCCCAGAACTCAACTTTATCTTTAATGAGAAATGTTTCTTGCTCGTCGCCTTATTGAGTACTTTTTTTAAAACACCTAATAGTGGTTGTTCATGCATACAGACACACGCACAAACAATACAAATCGCTTGTATGCACCTTCTGAATTATTTCGGAACTGCTTGATTTTGGTGCCATTTTCTTCACTGACGGCCATCAGACCGGGCCAAGGAAGCCAGGGGAGAACATGTACACGACACAAAGTTGTCACTTTTAGCCTAGCCACATACATGTACATCAGTCATCAGTACATGCATACATGTATTGTCCATTGTGTTTTGCGTTCGTGATGTAAACATGCATGCGTCCCGCTGCGATCAGCTGTTTGTCATAAATGCATATCCATAAGCAAACCGTACGATGGACTAAAAAGTAGATGACGTCATTATCTCGCTGGTGCTGGCGAACTAGTCTGGTTGTTTGTTTTCGGGTAAAGTGGGGTTATCGAGGTCTGTGCATAGCGCGTGAATACTTCATGATTGTAGTAGCTGGTTTGCGTGCGATATGTTTTGTATGGGTCTCACATTAAAAAAAAAAAGAAAAAAGAAACGGCCAGAATCTGGACTAGTGACCGGGCAGCTATATTTTTTTTCTGTCAGGACTTGCGCCACCGACGAGAGAGGGCAGTATTTGAGCGTCAAGAATCAAGAGCATTACGTGCATATGAGCACGCGCTATAGTTACATTTTCCTGGAATAGTGTTCATTATGTGCAGTGCGTGAATGCAGTGCAGTGCAGTCATGATCGTGTGCAGAAGATGAACTTGAACGTGAAGTTCTGCTCCAAAATTGACTGTCTGGATGCAAGTCAAATGTAGATCTACATAAGTACATGTAACTCCAGGGAGCTCCACCGCGACCGCCGTTAGGCGCCTAACGTTAGATACTACTTGCAAAAGTTAAAGTTAACATTTGTAAAAATGTAATGACTCACTTTATACACATAACAGTATTTTCTCAGAATTGACACCAGATCTATCCAGACAGTCATTTTTGGAGTAGAACTTCTCGTTCGAGTCCAACTTCTTCACACAATCACGCACTGAATGCATAACTTGTTTATAGCGCATGCACGTGCATTATGCATCACTGAACCCTAGTCTTGTCTTGTCTTGTAGATTTAATCCCGATGGCAGCTTGTCATACAGCTAAACTGGGATGTTGTGCAATGTGTTGGCAAAAGTGGCACTGCATAAAGCAGTGCATGATGGATGTTATTTACAATAAAAGAGTGGGAGTGCAAGTTAAACCCGAGACGTGGAGTCTACAGTAGCTTGGATCCAACAGGAGGACGCATCGCTCTGATGATGGGTAGAGCAACCTCCTGAAAGGTGGTTACTGATGGAGATGTTACCGCAGCAACCGACAGTTGGTTCCACGTCCGGATGGTGCGAGGGTAGAAGGAGTACTTGAAGCTATCGATAGAAGCTGCGGGTACTGAGTACTTAAGAGAGTGATCATTTCTGCTGAGATATGTAGCTGGGGTGATGTGAGCATGAAAAGACATATTGATGTGGTGATGGTGAATCTTGTCAAACAAGGTGCATATTGTGCAAGAAGCCGGCGATTGTGAAGGGTATCCCATCCCAGTTTGTTGACAAGTGTCGTGACCAAGGTTAATCTCCGGTAGTCTTGGTGTACAAAACGGGCAGCAGCTCGATGTACTTTCTCAAGATTCTGTATTGATCTCAAAGTCCATGGGTTCAAAGCTTCACTGCCGTACCCAAGCTGAGGACGAACAAGCGCTGTGTAGGCTTTACTTTTGATGTTCTTAGTGCACGGTGATAGAGTTCTGCGTAGGAGACCAAGTGTTCTGTTGGCTTTCTGAATGGTAAGTTGACACTGGGTGTTCCATTTCAGGTCATTGGTAATTGTGATACCAATGTACTTGTGTTGTTGTACTCGGGGAATTCGTCCCTGTTTTCACAAAGTGACGGTAATGAGGACATTTTTTTTTCAATTTTGAGGTTTTTGCATTTTTGGACATCATTCACTAACATCTTGAACCTCACAAAGTTTCACACCATAATAATGTATAATTGTGTAACTATGGCGATACCGTCAACAACAAAACACGTAGTAAAACAATTTTCTGTTTTCACGAAGTGACGGCTTACAGCCGTCCCATTTGTTTTACGTGCGCGGCTGAGATCCGTCACTTCGTAAAAATAAAGTAGCGCGCGTCCCTGAATTGAGTTTGTGTTTTCACGAAATGTAGGTTAAATGCGCGGTGATCAAGTCCCATATGTTTTACACGCGAGCGGCTGAGATCCGTCACTTCGTGAAAATCCGTCACTTCGGGTGCCTCGAATTTTGTGTTTTCACGAAATGACGGTTATGTTTACAGCTCATTTTCCCCCAAAACATAGACAAATAGGCAAATGATTAAACATAGCATTAAACATTGAAATATGATCTATCCTAGGATGTAAAATTTATTCACCCTTCATACATTAAAGAGGTTGAGATTATGTTTTAAAACTTTGAAAGCGATTTATTCAAAACGAACTTTCTTTTAGTTCCGCGCTCATCCGTCACTTCGTAAAAACAGTAACGAATTGTATCGTCGAGTAGGGTGTAGTCCACTGTGATGGGGTGCTTCTTGTTTGTGATTGATAGTGTAGCACACTTCTTGATGTTAAATCTCATCAGCCATTTTGTGGACCATTCTGCAAGAGTGTGGATATCTTCTTGCAAGACATGAGTGTCAGAGGGGGAATTGATCCGGCGGTAGATCACACTCTCATCTGCAAATATACGCAGGAACCCTGGGGCACTCCTGAAGTAGTACACTCTCAAAATGTTGGGTAAATTTAGTTGGGTAACTGCTGGTTGATTAAAAATATTCCCAATTCCTGCTATTATTAACCAACTGGTCACTCGAGTGGTGTAACCAATATTGGTCAATACTTTTTACCTAAATATTGGGCATATATTTACCAACAGTATTTGGTAATTATGGGTTGGGTACTTGTTGCCCTGTAGTTGTGTAATTTTGTCACATTTCCTTTGCCAGTTGAGTAAATTTTGTTGGGTAACTGATGGTTGGTTAGAAATTCGCTTTTGCCCAACTTGTGGTAAATATTTGTACCCGGTATTGGGGAAAACACTTATATGAATATTCATGAATTTTTAGTAGCGTATGGTTTGGGGTGGCCCGATTTACTAACTGTCACCGAATGCATAAAAAATATAAGGGGTATATAAGAGCTTGCACTAGTTTGCACTAACTGGATAGGATAGGACTAGGATAGGATAGGTTAAGATATAGAATAGGATAGCTTAAAATAGGATAGATTAGGATTGATTAGGTTAAGACCCAGAAGGACGTAACAAGCAGATTTCATTTTTTTTTACCTAGGTTGGAGGAAAAAGGAAACAATAAATTGGGCAGCTGAATTTGCCCAACCACATGATATTTGTTACCAAACAGCTGAACAAATAGAGGGTTGGGCAATCCTATTGGGTAAGATTGGTTGGGCAATAATTACCCAACTGAGAATATAACCAACAGTTGGGCAATTGTAGAGTTGGGTAAAATCTAATGGGTCACCAACTGATGGGCAATGTAATTTGCCCAACAACATAGTAAATGGATTGCCCAACATCAGTTGGGCAAATTTTAACCAAAAGTTGTGTGGACAGTATGTTGCCCAGTGTTGGTTAAAAATTGGGCATTTTTTTGCCCAACTTTTTAAAGAGTGTAGGCATCCAAGCTGAGCGAGCGCCATTGACAACAACAGCTTGATGTCTATTTGCTAGAACTGACAAAGGGAAATCAAAACATTTTTAACCGTTAGGACCACAAATCATGTCTTTGTGACACTTTCGATATGATTAGTTCCGATTAGATTAGATTACATTACATTACATTATAGAGCAAATATTAAAACCACAACTCTTTTCAATAGCATGTTACCTATCGGCCCTCATTTCAAATAAAAACATAACATTTCGCACTACCAGTACCATTTACGATTAATCAACAGCCTAATAAGGAGATTTGATAAAACAAATTCAGCTATTTATAAATTTGCTTTAAACATATATATTCATATTCATATCTTAAAAGGGGAAAACAGATGCAGCTTTTGGTTTCATAATTTGACGTTTATAATATACAGGATTTTAAACTAGTTTTGATGTTATTCAACCAATGATGGTACAGTGAGATACACTTTGGTTGTGTTGGTAAGGCGGTCGTATGAACAAAAGCACTTATGTCATGCACGACGCTCCGCCCTCCGAAACAACTAGTATTTTGATTCGCTACATTCCTTCATCAGCCTTTCGTACAATTTGTTATACTCTACCCCTACATTCATCATCGTTCTATCAATCATTTACTACTTCCGCATCATTGTTTATTTCGAATTCAACAGGGGTAAGTGGAGCACGAATTAAAATTCTACTCCATTCTTGATTTCTAAATTTTGTAGCTTTTGCTGCACCTTATTCTCTATATCTGTTTCCGATAGGTTCTGTTTGTCTTCTGATTTTTTTTCCGCGTGGTCAAAAGCTATAGGATTGGGCATTGAAAAAAAAAAACACCCCAAAACGACTTCAATACTGAAAAAAAAATTTCCATGGAGTCTTCCAAAATGTCTCAACATCGTTCTCTCCTTGGACAGAAAATCTACTTCCTGTTGTTTATTTTACAATTTGTTTTCCTTGTTACATTGTCTGATGATAAGTCATTTTGGTGTGGCGAGGTGCAAGAAGAAGTAACTAATGCTTGGAGCGGACAAAATATTTCCAAGAGATTTGATTTAAAAGATCCGTTACGTGACGTCCAAACACTGGTGTGGACAACGGTGGAGTCAATGTGGGTAAAACGCTATGATCTCCCTTTAGAACATAACAGGAGTGCAGGTTTTGAAGGAAGTCGTTACAGGATTGTAGAAGTGAACAATAGTATCACATTTGAGCTGTTTATTGATTACACAGAACAGAATGACTCAGGACATCATGTTGTAACAGTTAACCAAGGCAGACAGTCACTGTGCACAGCTCTCAGAGTGAATTTAACTGTGGAACCTCGAAAACCGATATGTTCGACAAGTCTTGGCATAAACGATGGAAAATTGCAGATGTCTTGTGAATGGTTGCAAATGAACGAAGGGGAGGAAGCATACTTTCAAGTCGATAATGAAGTCGTGTATGAACATCACATACCGGATTTGAATTTTAACGGTTCATTCAATATGACGCATCAGTTTAGAGTTCACGCTAGCATTGACAAGATGGTGGTAGAGAACCAATTTCCTAACATGTGTATTGTTTCTCATAGGAATGGGAAGAAAAGTGGGATATGTGAATTCCCCATGGTCACATCGCATCCACTTCAAAATAGACATCATGAGAATATTGGCCTAAAATGTTGCGTCGCCAACACGAGTGAACCCATTCTGCGACTATATGATGGGGATGGCAATGAATTACCTGTCAGTTCTAGACGACATAACAAAGTAGATAATGCTAATTGCACCTTTCTGTTCCTCTGCGGTGCAAAGGAAGATGACTCGAAGGCCACTGTAATTAATATGCAAAGTCTGGATTTAAGAAAACTGATGCAGTACAAAAGTTCATTGTTAGTGCTAAGTTTTGAAGACCCAAAACCTTTATACAATAATTCAAGAGAAGACCAACGATGTAAAACCATCAGGATGAAATTTACAGGTCCTGGTTTGACGTCAGACAATCATGATGGCACCTCTACAGAAAATGTGACAAACCAAAATTGTGTTCACACTCAGATGACTGGGTTGAATCCAAGTAAAAATCCTTTTGATGAATCCGGTAATTCAACGGCCAAAGTCAAAATTCTAACAGCAGTGGCTGCAGTCACATCATCAGCGCTTGCTTTCATCATTGGTGCTTGCATTACAAGGTGCTACTACAATGTCCATGGTAAGAATCATTATATTGTAAGAAGGGAATCGGTGCAAGATATTCATAGAGATTCAACTGTGATGGAAGACGGTGATGCAGGAGCTCTAGCAATGACGACCTCCCCAGCTGAAAGATCCGTAGGGGATGGGCCTCCAGGGTCCCAAAGACTTGTCTTTAATCAGCGCCCATCGCACGAAGAAGAGCATTGCTTTAAACAAGATAATATGGCGTCCTGTTCAGGATGGCTAGGTGGACCACCAAACCTGCCTTCTCGACGAGAAATTGTAAAACAGAAGTCTGGAGGCAATCCAGAGGGTAGCATTAGAAACACTGATCAGCAAAATGCACTGCCTGCCAGTGCTAGCACAATATGTCAAGATAATACGTACTGTTCAGTGGATGACATCGAAGGCATCCCTACGAGTGTACCCAGTCATGGATCGTACAACATGAATCAGCCATGTCCCTCATCACTTCAACACAAGGCGTCTAGAGATGATATGATGATTACCAGCTTACAAACTCCAGACACAGAAGCGCTGTACGCTAAACCCGACATGGGCCAGAAAACAAGGAATAAGGCAAGTGCTGAGTCAGATTATGATGACCCAAGGCCTCCTGGAGATAAGTTCTTTCAAAGCATTATCGTTCAGGAGGATGATCTACACCCATCAGTCCTGAATACCGAGCATGTTTACCGTGTCTATGGCAACAGCGTAGGAAGTCCTATCGATAGATCGACAAGAGGCAGTGAATTGTACATAAATACGCCTGGTAAGGCTTTGATTTAAGCAAAAAGCATGCTGTTGGCCTATTTTTGGAATATGGCATCGAGACAGGAGATTTATAAGCAAGAAGCAAGCTGGAAAATGTATTCTGTTTTATATGTGTGTACTGAAAAACTCAAAGCTATGTCATAGGTTTAAACATATGACGTAACAGAAAGTACCATTTGCAGCGTCATCTCGAAAAATTACTTTCAGGTTAATTTACATTTTACATAATTATTAGAATACACTGTTATCCGTCTTGATGGGTGGCACCATCTCTCTTTGAGGCAAACCATACTCATATTGCTTTCATCCAAACTCAACAATTAAAATTCTTTATTAACCTGCTTTTGTAAGACCACGACCGATTCTTTAAAATTTAAGGAGATAATTTTTACAGATTACACATTGAAATTACATTATATAAAGAAATAAGACTTTATCTTCATAAGCGACTGTGGCATTGTAACGCGAAGTATAAAGCCGAAGGTCATTCAATTAGATATGGACGATCTCAAGCATATGTGATGGTTATCGAAATCAACCTCTTTAACGATATGACCTTTGTAGGTTAGAGAGTAATATATTTTGCATTGAAGATGAGAGGGGAAAGTAATAATAATCATCACTCAATTGTTGGAAAAAATATGGCTGGGGAACAAACACATTGATTATGATACCAAATTTTGAATGTCTGAAGTAGCTCTCAGTTTCTTCATACTGTATTATATGTATTACCATTCCCTTTAAAAATGAAGCATACATTAATAGTACCAGATAAATATAATGTGGTTTTAGTTTCTAAACAATAGCTCCTCCCCTTGCAAAGTCGCTTCCGTGGTTAATCAATGAGAGACGCCGTCAATCTGAATCCTTCAGCCAATAGCTATTTGTAAGTTCTCAGGATGGTCATGGTGATCCGGGAAAGCGGTCATGGTTAAAATAATTCAGGAAGCCCCTCCTCTTTAGTCCGTGCATTTTGTCTCTGCCTTCATTATCCAATCAGGTTATCAAACATAGGCTACTATGCCGCTCATTATCCAGTTTCTTTATGAGAAAATAGAACAACAGCTTCATCTTTAAGTGATTAAGATTTCTTGGTGAAAACATACATCATTGAATTAATTCTAGAAACTTCCAGATTACTTTTTGCTCAAACCAAGTTAACAATATTTCAGAGGATCGCTATGTCTCAAAGGAGTTTAAATGCGGAATGGCGATTATTTTTCTTATTTTTTGTCTTGCAATTTTTGATCCAACTGACTATTTCTGAAGATGATACTTTATGGTGTAACCAGCAGCAAGAACATTCAATACAGGCTGTGAATGGACAAAACATTTCGCTTAGCTTTAACCTGAAAGATGAGATTGGTGTTACTCAGTCGCTTGTGTGGACAAAAGGAGAGTCAGTATGTGAAAAACTAAAAAACCGTTCTTTGGAATGTGCTACCGATGCATCACTGAATCCTGGTCGTTATACCTTAAGTCAGGTGAACGAAACCAATTTTGTTATGTTTATTGCGTTAACTGAACAAAACAATTCTGGACAGCACGTCGTCAAAATTCAACAGGGGCTACAATCACTTTGTACAATCGTAATCCTGAATTTAACCGTTGAAGGTACAGCACCTATTTGTTCTGCGATGTTCATCAGAGAAAGCGAAAAATTACAGATGTCTTGTCAATGGGTGCAAGTGAACGTCGGGGATCGTGCGCGATTTGTAGCAGGAAATCAAGTGCTGTATGAATATGAAACGCCTCAAACGAACTACAATGGATATTTTAGTCTAACGAATAAATTCAGTGCATACGTTAATCTTGAAAACATATTTGACGAAAATATGATGCCGAGCGAGTGTGCTGTTTCCAATGACAGGAGGGTCAAGAATGAAACATGTACATTTCCTACAATACACGCTCTTTCCATCGGAAAGAACAGAAACCAATCTGCTGTATTCGAATGTTCTGAAATCAAACAGACAAAAATCATATCATGTTGGTACACTACTGGTAGTTATCTCCTGCCACTTAATCATGAAGCTGAGATTTCTTTGTCGAATATCAAGCATATTGGTTTTATTTTTTTGGAGAATAAAGATCATTTCCAAATGATAGTGGATGACATTATGAATGTACAATTACAGGAAGGCCAGGAATGCAATATCTCAATTTCACCAAAACTTGAAGGGTCAAACAAAATCGTTGTTACTTTAAATTGTGAAAATACAGCGAAGATTGCTAAATCAAATGAGGAAGACACTGAAACCTCTTTGAACAATGGCACATCGAACGATGCATTTCTTCAAAGTTGTTTACAAACAACTGTTCCACCAGAGGGCCCAAATAAGAATATATTGCTATATTCACTAGTGGTTCTATCAGCTTTGGCATTGACGTTCAGCATTTGCTGTTGTTTCGCCAAATGCTACCAGAATGTTCTTCGAAAAAAGCGATGCTGTTTAACGGTTACTACTGCAGGAATGATTAACGAAGGAGCAGAGTCTGTAGATATGACGATCTTATCGACACAATCCCCTCAACTTGACAGAGTTACTGAGCCGCCCCAGTCTATCATGTCTATCCTGCAACAACGACAGTTAGACAGGAACGAGGGTAACACCAACCAAGACGCGTTGTCGTTCTGTTCTAATCGGCAAAACGGGCCTCCCATCCTCCCTTCGCGGCGTCATTTGGTACTTGTCGATAAGAAATGTAGCGTTTATCGTAACAATTCTAGTAGTAAAGATACTGAAAAAATGCTTAGAGATGATACTGTCTGTAAAACGAAAATATTCGGAGAGCCCATTTCAGGTGCAGTCGCATCAAACCTGGACAATACATATTGTTCAGTTGATGATGTCCAGGGCACTTCGAAAACTACCGGTACGAAAGGTTTGGATTCAAAATATTTGGTACGCTCCCTTCCAATTGATAGTGATCACGAAGGCTTTTATTATGATCCACTGAACATGAAAGAATCATCGTCACCATCAGTCGGTCCAAATACAGAGGGTCCATTGATTAACAGCAACCCGGAAAATACAACTAACCAAGATTCTCTGTACTCTAAACCAGACATGAGCCGAAAGACCAAGAAAATTACGTCTTTGGAGTCGGATTATGATGACCCAAAACCTCCTGGGGAGGAGTTCTTTCAAAACATTCTCTCTAAGCAGGAAGGTCTAGATTCATTTGTCCTGAACAATGATCATATGTACGGTAACTACAATACCGATCCTAATACTGGATCGACAGATGATGGTGATTTGTAAATAAATGACATGATAATCAAATATTATTATTTTATTGTTATTATTCAAACATGTCACTGATCCATCGTGTCAACAACCTTCTGTGTCTCAATATGTACGGATTTTATGGTATTTTTACTATTATTTCTTTCCTCAGTTTTTATATTGACGTCCAACTATTATGCAATTTAAGGAATTTACATCATAGAAGAGGTTGATCAGTGATTTTATCTCATCATTCAAGCTTTATCTGAAATACGAAGGAATCAAACGATTCAATGTCAAAGAAAGTCAAGAAAATAATTGATATGTTGGATTTGTTTCTTCAGAATATATGATTATTGTAGTTTTCAAAGCATTACCTGTATCTGTTATGTCTTTGTAAATATGTATGATATGTAAATGAAATATGATAATGAATCCTCTTGAAAGAGGCAAAGAGAAAAAATATATATATATATATTGACGTCCAAAAACAAAGTAAATGTAATTCCCCCACACGTTAATCATCAAAGGCAGTTAGTATGTAATATTTATAATGTAATATCAGTATGTAAAATAAATCAAATCCTTGAAATTTGTTACACTTGTTCGATATATATGTTAGACCTTAACTTTTTGTGTTTTGTATTTTTCTTTTTTTTTTCTTTTCTTTTTCTTTCTTTTTTTTTTGGGGGGGGGGTACTCGTAGAATTGGTTTATCATTTATTTTTGCAATAACGTTCAAACTAAAATGTGCATCAAGGATTATGTAGAGAAAATTTACAAAATAATTACATGTATGTAGGCCTAATTTGACGGAATAACAACATATATGTTTTGTAATCCTGTTAGAGTCATCTGTCCTGAACAATGATTATGACGAAGATAATCAGTGGTCTAAATCAAAACCACTTCCGAGAATAACAAGTTTGAATCCTTGGTGTCAATCGGTGGTTTAAACCATGGTTTAGACCATGGATTTGACTGAAACCACTTTCGAGAATACGGGCCTATAAGTTCCAACATCTTAATCACCACAGGCAGTTAGCATGTAAAATATTGCTCTTTTACCTTATCTCTGCTCGGAATAGCCGAAAAACAAATGACAAAAGGCCTTTGACTTGTTAGGTCCTTAACCATTTTACCCAAATTCATGACATACCTAGTTAAATCACTCATGATGATCTAAGTTATCTTTGTGACCAGAGAGTATAAAAGTTAAATTTGCTGTAAAATTCTGCCTGGAGATGGAGTATGTTTTATTCCAAAACATGTGTCGTTCTTTTATTTTTATACTTTTTTTTTCTTCTATTTCCTTCCAACCCTCTTTTCAACATAGAAATCGGTAGAATCGAATCATTGATATATGTGTGCCACCAGATATTCTTCCTTTTTTTAAATATATCGTTGGAGGAATTGTTTCGCCACTGAATTCTACAATAACTTTGAATAAAAGATGCACTAGTGCTCATGTACAGTGAATTAATTTTACATAACTCTGTTATGGAGCAACAAATTTAACTACAACCACTCATTATTATTTCCTGCCATAAAAGAAAAAGATAAATTCGATTTTTAATGTTGATATAACTATTTGACCACTTTAAATTGTTGACTTAGCAGAATAGAAAGAAGATTAATTAGTTTCGTAGCAAGGTTCTCAATCCTGAAAAGACTCGATACTCTTTTTGGTTTTATGGTGGGATGTGTTGGATTTTGTTTCAATATAGGACATGAAGAACACAATACTTGATGTATAAAGTGGGCCTACGACTTTCTGTTTATCGTCAATCAATTAAAGAAATATGAAAGTAAGATCGTAGACTATTAAAATTACATGTCAAGTCCTACCACTAGAATGATGATGTATTGCCACAAGCGCAATCTATACTCTCTTGCTCTCTCTAGAGAGAGAACTATGAGAGTATGAAAGTCTCGTTAAAAAGAGAGAGAGATTGATGTGCTGATTGTGGTTACAATAAAACGTAATCAATTATGTTTAGCTATCGAT
Organism: Heliocidaris tuberculata; assembly: GCA_025618425.1. Taxonomy (NCBI): domain Eukaryota; kingdom Metazoa; phylum Echinodermata; class Echinoidea; order Camarodonta; family Echinometridae; genus Heliocidaris; species Heliocidaris tuberculata. Next base: position 29,915,658 of record CM046837.1, on the reverse strand, counting down.
CTGACCAAGCGCGTTTCTCTTTTCGGTCATGAAATACTTAAGAAAATCGACTTTGGCATAGTTCCAGGTAGAAATGTATTTAGGTATATTTCCTACCTGAAGATGGAACCATCCAGTAGGAGTTATTCACTCTTGCACATCTTGTAAGATTCGGTAGAATATAACTCATTCGTCATCAATATTTCGCAGGATTTGTTCTTAAAAGGGTTTATTTCACAGAACATCTCGTCGGGCCGTTAAAATGTTACAAAAGCCAAGTAACCTGCTTTTGCAAGCATTTACATATGTTATTTGTGTGCAAGCTCTTTTCAACCAGTCATTTTTACAAGATGACGTGTGCGATTACAAGTGGGGGGTCGTGGAAGCTGTCAAATATCAAAATATTTCAGTTCTATTCTATCTTAAAGAGCCATTATCCGTAAACCAATCCCTTAACTAGATAAAGCCAGTGTCAACCTTTGGTGAGAGATGCTCAGATAAGCCCGATTCACTACGATGTTGGAGTAACAAGGATAATAGCTCACGATACATGTTGACGAAAATATTCAGTCAAAGCGAATTTCAGCTATTGATTGAACTTCTAGAAGAGAAGGATTCAGGAACTCACATCATTACAGTAATGTTGTTCAAGAAACAGCTATTGTCTGTACGGCTTTTATATTTAAACTTACCATCGTTAATGGAGGTCCCAGTTATAGCACACTTTTCCACACAGAAAACTAAACTTTACAGGAGACAAGTCAAGTGAATGGCTGCAAGGCAGCAAAGGCGATCTGGTACAGTTTCTAGCGGGAAATCTGGTTCTGTACGAACATCAGACGACTATGATGTATTTGAAAACTCATTTTATATTACCCAATAGGTTCAGTATGTACGCTGATATTCAAGACATATTAAATGAGAAGGGAACGCCAAATAAATGTGTTATTTCTAATGAAAGGATGAACGTGCGAAAAACGTGCTTTCTTCCCCGATAGAACGTCACAGCCTTCGAGATCATCAAGAGAAGTATGTTAAATTTCAATGTTACTTCCAGAACGAAAACAGGTCAATCACGTGGTAGTACAACACTGATAGCAGTCTGTTGCCAATCAGTACCTTTCAACCGCATTTCATTTCCGATGCCGAGTACATGTTTTTTTTTTCTGTGTGGGGAAGAGGCAGTGCACTCATTGCTGAAACTGAATCGCATTAACAACTTTACATTTTCGCAAAGGGCACTACAATATTTCACTTTCACTTGATATTCATGAAGTCCACAGACAACTTGACAATTTCACAGACAATTTACGATGTCCAACAGTCACCGTCAATGCTTCAGTGTTTGCACCTCTACCTCTTACGTCAACTACAACAAGAGCCACTTCTACATTTTTGACATCTCAAGATAATGACTCCTCGTCAAAACTGTGTCGTGGGTGAAGTGATGAATACGACCAAGAAAGAAGAAGAGAAAACAAGACACCTTTTCATCTACGTAGGAGTAGCAGTAGCAATATCATTGTTGTTCACCACTGTTAGCTGCATTGGACTTTGCTTTAACAAATGTTACACACAATTTTTAGTCAAGTATCAATACCGAGTCCAAAGAGAGTGTTCACATGAGATTAGCATGAACACATTTCAAACTGTAGGTCATGGAGAGTCGGTTGATACCTCGACTTTATCATCTCGCACACATGCAAATGGAAGACATCCCGAGGCCGGCGGGGTTGTCTTTGAGAGGTGTCCTTTAACTAGACCAGAGGTCTCTTTTCCCGAACAAGATGTTAGTCCACCAGACCTTAATTTGCGATGGGGAATGGTGGATAACAGCAAAATCCGCAAAAAACATCGTATCGGGAAACCAAGATGTGAAGATGTTGTTGAAGACAGGCACGTCGATAACCCGGAAATCAGAACCAATGGAGGAAATAAAAGTGCAAACACAGTAGGTGCCGTTGCATCTTGTCTTGATAGCACTTACTGTTCCGTAGATGACGCCAGTGACATCCCTGTAAATGAAACCATTGCAGCCATTGAAGCTCGCGGCATGTTCCCTCCAGTCATTCGGTTACCAGTACATTGCACATGATGAGGGAATTAATGCCGAGAGAGCATATTCTCCATGTGTTAGGGCAAAGAATAAACCCGACAACACTTCAGTGAACAAAATAACAGTACCGACATCAGATGCTGACACATTGTATGCCAAACCCGACATGAGCCCTAAGACCACAAAATCACAAATCAGTCTTTTGCATCAGGCCCTGAATCAGGCACGGGCCAGTCTGATCGGGAAAGGATTGGTCATGATTACTCTCGGAATCCAGAGAAAGACCTGCCTATAAGCACTCCGCTTCTAACATGTGATTTTGAATACCCACCTATCCTTTATGTGGTCATATTTACGACAAAGGTGCTGCTATTATAACACCGTAGATGAATCTAAAGAGTCTGAAAATTTTATATCAACACATCTACTGACTCCTTTTATTGAATGAGAACATCATTGAATTCATTCATTTTTCACAAATGCATATTCAGAATAGGTGTTAAACAGTGCCTTTTATGTTTTATGATAATAACATAGGAAGGAATATGAAAGCGAATATATTAAGTAATCAGTGTCTTGATTGAAGGTGAACATCGTGGTCTTGAATATCCATAACGTATAATAATGTAGATATATTTGCGACTTCTGACACATGGGATATTTAACAATTAAACAATTGGTTGTATTTTATAACCAGTCATCGCATTTGACGATAATCAAAAACGGTAATCTGCTTTCCGGATATTTGAATAGAATTTACAACATGCAATGTATCCTGTACTATGTTGACCAGGGTAGGATTCTGTCCATCACAATATACGAGAAATATATACTCTACATCAGGCGGTTCTCTTTAATCGGTCAGGTTGGCCAGAATTTATCAGAATGCATTCAAGTTGCCAGTCACTGATTGTCACCTATAGCCTACCAAAGGCCCTCAAGTGATGGCGGCACATTTTTTGTTCAAAATAGAACAGAAAAAATGGGTATGGGAGAAAAAATGATGGTCGTTTAACCCATGTAGAGAAAAACGTGGTGATTCTTATTTCTGCCAACAACCAATGTTTGAGCATTTTGAAATGTAATTACTAACAGTATGGAAAAGAAACTGATTTTATTGGCCGCACTTTCAGAACCCGTTATGTACATCAACCATTCTTCCAGGGTCGATCCGAACTGTTTTGTATTATTTTAGTACGTCGCAGATTTCAGTGATATAAATCGCATCATGGGAGACCGGGTAAAAGGAATGGTGTTACAAATAAAATGGACTCACAGTCTTAATGTATATAAGTGAAAGCTATAACTTTCATCTACAACACATACAAAACATTTTTCTTTAAGTCATAATATGATCATTATCTACAGATTCAATTTTTAATATATGTATATAAAAGATCGTTTAAAAAGTTCTATCGGGAATGAAAAAAGATAACAAAACAGTTTTGCTGAAGAAGTACGGTGTACATAAAACAAGAACACAAGAGAAGTACGTGTAAGAGTGCTCCTCAATGTCCTTGCCAAAAGATAAATCAATAATTTCTGGTTTCACTCAACGTGTCTTCATTCCTGTTAAAGGTAATAAACAGTAGTGGTAGCAAAATGAAAGTTGGTATGAAACTGCTCAAATATAGTCTCATATTGTTCGGCTTCAATAAAAAGATACACGAGTGAGATAATCCAGTATTCTATTCATGATTTCCGGTGATTTTCAGTAAAATAATTCAAATGATCGAATATCAACGGTTACCTTATACCCTCGCTAAGGACCACCTACCCCCACGCTCCCGGCTCAACGGCGCATAGCGGTTCGCACACACTTGTTACACACACTGTTTTCACATCAAATTACAAGCGCGGTACCGCGCTTGTAATTCGATGTTTATTTTTGGGGACATTTTAGCCATTTCTAAACCATTTTTCTTCAAACCAACGTCACCTATGTTCGAAATTAATCATTTCACAACAGTATATGTAATAATTTCCATTCCAGCTGACAAAGTAGTTAAATATCCAAAGCGCCACCTTTCCCACTACTGTACGCTACCTTTAAAGAAACATTGAAATAATCGGAAGGATTACAAATCAATCTTTGTCATCTTTTTAAAACGATTGAAAATCGGCTGATAGCATAGTTCCATAAAACTTTGCCCATTGCATAACCACTTCCTTTGTCTAAAAATCATCTTTTCTCTAAGTTATTTTCTAAACAAAAGTTGGTTGAGATATGTAATCATAATTACCTGAGACATGTGCATAAATATATAAATCATTTATCGATTTTATAGGCTCCTCCCTATATAAGGGAGGGCGTTTTCTACAATGCTGAAGCCTTTATTCCTTCCTATCGGCCAATTGCTTTTGTTGTCATAACACGTGTCAGGCATCATTTACATTGATAAATTATATGACCATTTGAAAGTTTCAGTTCCTATTACTTGAGATTAGCACAGAATGTTGCATAGTTCATTTCCACAGTCCAGTTCAGTTATGACCTCCTCTCGGATGACGCTATTCCAAAACTACCGACGGGTATATCAGGTATATCATGAGCTTCCTTAGGTAATCTGCATTTTAACTGTACCGAGGATTTCGTAATAAAGTCAACTTATTTTTATCAGGCCAATCATCTACAGAGTGATCCACCATGACTCAATATCCATTTGCGCTGAAATGGAATTCCTTTCAATTCATTTCGATCCTTTTGCAAGCTGTTCTCCAAATGGTATTTTGTGAAGGTGATTTATTCTGGTGTGGTGACAAGCAGGAGGAAGCATTGGATGCAGTCAACGGACAGAATGTTTCTATTCGAAAATAAAGATTGGAAAAATTACCCCCATAAAATGACGATTACCCTGATACACCCCCTCCCCTCCCCCGGACAACTACCCCCTGGTCAATTACCCCAGAACCAAGGGGTAGTTGTTCGGGGGGTAATTGTCCTGGGGGAAGTTGTCTGGGGGGAGGGTAGTTGTCCTTGGGGTACTTTTCCAGGGGGTAGTTGTCCTAGAATCGGTCACTGGAAAAAATCCTTTACCTCCTGCTTAAGAAGAATCCTACCAAGTTTGGGTTAAAATCCAGCCATGCATTTTTATTATTATTATTATTATTAATTGTTTCTTATTAAGCGCTTTTCCAGAAAACTGATCAGAGCGCTACAGCACAGAAATAACATACATAATAACATAGCAAATAGTAATAGAAATACATGTAGTAATTATGGACATACAAAGAATTTTGGGAAGAAGTTGAAAAAATTGAAAAGATTAGCACGACGGACGACAAAGATGGTGAGCGACCGCAATAGCCCAATTGAACATTTCGGCTCAGGTGAGCTAAAGGGCCAACAGCCAGAGGTGAAAGGGGCACTTCTTGCATATCATAAGTGATACTCACCAGCTATGGGTATGAGAATGGAAAAGGGAGACTGGAATATTTATTATTTTAAAAAACGGGGCAATTAATGCAGAATGGGAAAAGGGACACCTATTAGATTTTGAGAGGGGCATTTTGATTAGGGGAAGGAGCTCTTATAAAAAAAACGAGGGCATTTATTAAAAGGATATGGGCCACGTTTCATAAAATAGTGACACTTTTGGAGGGGTCAAAATGGCACTTAATGGAAGGAAAACACCATGTATCAGAATGAAAGGGGCAATATATTATTGAGGATAAATAGGACACTCACCAGATGAAAAGGAGCACCTATTAGAGGGAAAGGATCACTTTATTGAAAAAAAAAAAAAAGAAATAGGGGTACTTGTCTAAGTAAAACAGGTAGCTCTCAGAATTAAAAGGGGGAATAATAGATAAAAAGTACTTATCAGCTAATGAGAATGACAAAAATGTTGTTGCCAAGGAAAAGATGCACTTATCGAACGAAAAGGGGCACGTATCAGATTTGAATAGGGGTATTTATTAAAAAGGAATGTAGTATATTACCAAAAGGGACATTTCCAAAGGTGAAAAAGGAACATTTACTAATAATTAGATAAATTTATATAGTGTAGCTACTTTACTAGTTATTCTACTGGGCTGTGATGTAATGTAACAGAACTCTCAACAATTCTACTGAATAAACACACATTATAAAGAAACTATTGGGAGGGGAAGGGGTACTTGCAAGAGTAAACGTAGCACCTGTTTGATTTGAATGGGGATAGTAATCCAAGTTAAGGGTGGCTTTTATCATAGGTGGTAAGGGAGACTTTAATAAGAATGTGGAACTGGCCCCGGTTAGAAAGAAAAGGAGACACTTTCCTGAAGTACAAGGGTTCACTTTTCCTATTTAAAAGGGTACTTTTGGGATATTTTAATAGTGAGAAACTGTTCACCCCCCTGACGTACCACTTTTGCATGTCTCCGACTGTCAGATGTACAACATTGGTTAGAACATGGAACAGTTAGCAACGATTTTTCATGCGAAGGGAAGAGATAGCTAAGTGGTATCGAGATTCCCAAGCATGTGGGTGACGATCCCGGGAGGGGGGGGGGGTGGGGGGGGTTAAATATCCCCCGAAATTTGAGGTGGAAGATGGCCTGTATTATCACCCCCCCCCCCCCCCGCCCCAATATTTTTGGATAAAATAAGGGAGAATTGTGATACATTAACTTAAAACTAATAATTATCCAAATTCATTATTTAACAACATTTATTCACACAGAAAGCCATTTCGGGATGCTCTAAAATGCAAGTTTTATAGACAGATTTTTGAAAAATCCCTGGAGTGGGATACCCCCCCCCCCCCCCCCACACCCTCCCCTCTCCGGTCATCCCCCAATCATGAACACGTTTTGACACCCCTGTTCCCAAGGAAAGTTATAATAAATGACCTTAATTTAAATTCCATGTATACAAATAAGGATTTATTTTGTAATAGATACGATCTATTATTAGATTTTAACAAATCATCTCTGTCTTTCGTTCTGAAAACGTAAAATCATACCCCAACAAAGATTAAACTGCTGTCTGTATGGTAAAAAAAAAGTTTGCACAGATTTGCACATTCACTGACTTGCATATTAGGATAAATGTACATTACTCCACTAGATTCCTGGTTGTGTTATTGTGTTTACATAATACAATACACAATATCATACAGAGTATTGTCTTCACATAACCCTCTTAATACTTAAGTCTGCCCTTCCCAAGAGTAAAGAATTCCATTATCTCTGTATGGATACATGACAAATCATCACTGAATATTGCTGTTTATTTCTCTCACTTTCTGATATGCTGTTCCAATCCCGGAGATTGACCCATTGCATTCATATGACTTTATATTTTTTGAAAGGAAAATTCTATGTTTGTGGACCGCACAGTGAATTCATAATGAACCATAATGATACATATAAATGTTATAATGTTCATACTCGATAAAAACTACTTTCGAAAAATCAACTGAAGGCAATTTCAATAGCCCTGTCTTCTAAGGGCAGTACAATAGGCCTTTAAAATTGCCCTTCAGTTTATTTTTCGGAATTAGTTTTTAGTTGGACACTGCCAGGGGCAGATTTGGGACTGCAATTCGGTTATAGGGAACTGCTATGTGACCGGCCAATCCATCCTATAACGTACATGTAGGCAAGTTCTCTTACATATTTAACCCTTTGAGTGCCAGCCCGCGCACAGCGATTGTTCTCCCTGTGACGGAGTGATTTCGGTTACATTGCCGGTAATGGGAAATTTGCCGGTGCTTTCTACTTTGATTGCTCCTTGCACCTCACTCGGTCATTTTCGTCATTTTTAGTAAATGTAAACATGAAAGGTCAGACTTTCCTCTTTCTAAAAATATAACTTTTGTTCATCGAAACAAAAAATAAGGTTTGTTATTTTAGAGGGGAAAAGCCGTCTTATTTTGTTGAAGCTTCGCTTCCTTCCTTTTCAATACACTTACAATACAAATTGCGTAAGCGCCGTCGCACGCGCGGTTCGATCGATACCCCATTCACTGGCCCCATTGTCGTCTGCTAAATGCTCGGCCTATTATCACCCGAGTCATAGACCCTACATTTTACATGAGTTTCCGACGCATTCTGACCAACATTGTGACATGATCACAGGTATAGGCATTGAACATCATGTTACTCAATAAGACAAAAATAATCCTATTCACTTTCGACTTCATTTCTCATAATTTGTCGTAATTATTTGCTTTAGTTTTTGTCTCCCACTTTATTCGTTTATTTTTCTCTATCTATCCATCTCTATTTCAACCTTATTTTCCTATGTAGTTATGCTGTATCAATAAAAAAATAATTAAAAATTGTGTACGCATATTTGATTTTTTTTGGGGGTAATGGGAAAGAGCTAAATGAATGACAGTGATTGGAACAAAATAATACTTTATAACATCTCAATGCCACTCTCTCTCTCCCCCTCTCTCTGAATTCGTCAGGAATTTCGTGCAATTAGAACTTTGCTTCAGTGCGTTTCATTTCCGCATTGCATGCAAGTTTTCTTTTGAGGGGTGTGACTAATAAGGACTTATTCGCCGTATCTAAAAATTTGATCGATTTGAAAATAAAGAGAACAGCAGAAAAGGAGCATGATATTGAGAGTATAGTAATTCACTGTATATTACGAGATAATGAGGAAAAAAGTGAAAACCGAAACACAACAGTTGTGGTTGATATTGATGAGAATCATAAACAAACTGTAACGATGAAGAAATATGTTTTTTAAAAATTACGTCGATGGGGGAGGGGGGAGGGGGGGAGTGACAACCATGGGCGGCGATCCCGATAGTATAGCAACCAATGGTAATGGCTTGTGCCCCCCCCCCCCCCCCCCCGTCAGTGAGAAAAAAAAAATCGATGATGACAAAATATCATGTCAGGTAACACATTTTTTGAAAGACGGAACATTGGTAAAACCTTACATATCAACCTTGGGGGGGGGGGGGGGGGAGAGGGGAGAAAATCATGATCGTTCAGAAATAATAGATAATGCCAAAATAAAGAAATGTAAACAAAACATATCATTACCTTATCATATTATTTTTTTTCCCCCACTATTGCCTCTAATGCTATTTTATGGAATAAAATGACACGGAAGATACCAAGTGAACGCAAACTCCGCACATAATGTAATACATGTACAACTATGATCGAATATAATATTTTATGTAGCCCTATTGTCGAAGATAGACAAATAAGGGCATTCTCATTTCGAGAGAAAGACCTCAATGCGCGCACAGTATGTTTTAATAAATCAAGATGTTTATAAGAAAAAGATGTGTGAGTTGTAAGTTGATTCTGATGTAGGCTTACAGGTGAGTGACCAAATCAAGATATCATTATAAACTGATGTTGCAGTATCTCCAATAACAACCCCTCCCCCGCCCCATTTTTTTTTTTTACAGCGGATAACAGAATCGGGAATAGATTATAAAGACGCATTTAAAACTTTCAAATAGGCAATGCGTGTTGTGTTTATTATCCGTTTGACACAAATCCTAGTCATCAGGAAAAACATTTAACGGGCTGTACTGAAATTCATTTATACGTGTTCGTCTCCATCTTTGGTCTCTTTCAACCAATATATTTTGTCTATAAAACTTTGTTAATTCTCGTTTCATGATTGAAAAGTTTTGTATTTGACATGTATATAAATATATAATGGTGATGATGATGATGATGATGATGATGATGCTAACAAGGATAATTAGAAGTAATGATAATGAAGATAATGTTGTTGTTGTTTTTTAAATCTTTCTTTCTAATTGCAAGGAACTTGTGTTTATGTTGCTTGGCATTTTGTCAACATTGGCCGAACCTTCCTTCACAGGAAAATTCTCATATTTATGTCTTTTCCGCCGGAGTTACTCAAGACAAGGGTATCCTTCCGTAGGAAGTGATAGAGAGAAGGGTAAGGGGGGGGGGGCGCTTTTCAGAACATGAAATATGAGCATTTCATTTGCCGCCTAAAACCAAGAACGCTTGGGGTTTGATAGCTATATTTTTTTTCGCAAACTTGCTCTAAAATGGGTACATGCCCTCTTAAACGGAGGTCAGAGTGGCTCTTTGTATTGTCATGTATTCAGTAGATTGACCTCTTCTTTGACAACGCTAATCTTCCTTTTAATAGTAGTTGCTTTGGCATTCTTTTGTTCCTCTTATTAGGGTGGGGCCTGCATGGTCCACTCAGCTGAGATAAGCGCTTCATTTTGAAAAGAGCAGATCGATGGTCCATTCATGAATGATGAGCTATTTGGTCAATTTGATAACATGAAAGGAGTATTGTCAAGTTCGTTCTCTGGTAAATAATAAAAGGGAGAAGAATCACCATGACCTTCATCAATGTATACTTTTATAAACACACAGTATAGGCTCCATATTGAAAGTAAGGTCATTTTACACTGAAAACAGCCAATTCAAATTCATCAAAATAGGTCAAATGAGGTGTAAACCATGATGCATTTGATATATATTCGATTGTGCTTTATATAATTATAATCCATCAGAAATATAACCCCAGCACTTTTCTTATTATAACGTGCATAATGTTTGATGCGATATATTCATTGAAAAATGCAATGTATGCCGCAAACTTTCCTAACCAATATTTTGAGTGGTTATTTGTGACCAAGTGAAACAGGCGTATCACAAATTTGTTTAAAATGAAAATTTGATTATCATCATATAAAATAAAATACATCACGAGAGATGTATCATAATGCATGTTTCTTCTTATCATAGATCTCCGAATGTTTAAATAGCCTTTTTGTTGCTTTCATATAATATTTTCCAGCACTGTATCTAAATCTATTTTTATGTAATACATTGACGTAAAAGATAAACGCGGAGCCAAAACCTTGATTCTTTTTTTTTTAATCTTATAAATAACATAAGGAAAAAGTCAGTCTGATTTTCATATCTTTATATCCCTTAAAAAAAGAAAGTCCGATCGTGTGCCAATGGGAAAAAGTAAAAATGCACTTTTGTTCTATTTTTAGGAGTAGGGGCAACCCGAAAGGAAAATGGGGAGCGAAGTTTACGAGGGTTTTTTTTTCAGACGCTTTATTATAAAACTCTTTATTTTGTAACTCTTCCTGTAGGTCGGTGGAACTATTTGGATGAAAAACATACATGTTAGCTTATATCGGAAAATATTGTAAGATTGAGGCAAGAAAATAAAGCGTCAAAAGATAGAGGATTCTATACTTTTCTAGAAATGAATCTGCGTTTTTTTTCCTGCATTTCATGCAGTTTTTCTTTTGAAGGGGTATGGCTAATAAAGAGTTATTCCCCGTATCTTGGAGTTTGATCGCTTTGAAAAGAAAGAGAACAGTAGAAAAGGACCTTGAAATAGAGAGTGGAGTAATTCATGTTACGAGATAATGAGAAAAATAATGAAGAGAATGAAACACAGTAAAATAAAAAAATACAGCGATTATAAGAAAACAAGATCCCAACAAACATGTATCATGTAAGGATAATTAACACAACAAAATAACGCAAAACAGTTATTAGCTATATATAATTATTTAAACTTTTAAAATTCAAATCGGAAATGACAGAGACATAGCAAAGCAAAATAGAGGTAGATCCAGGATTGTAAAAAGGGGAAAACAATACCCCCAATAATCTACTAAAGGGCAAATTAGGTTTTTAAATTTTCATGTACTTTTTATTCGTATTAAATATTCTATATAGAGGCAAGGCGGAGGGGGCATATTCATATTTTCTATGTTCATTTTCGTCCAAAGAGGGGGGGGGGGGGGGTGTACGGGCTCATTATCTACTTGGTCCGCCACTGAAGCAAAGAACACCGCAAGACTAAAGTGAAACAGGTACATCGAGATATTATCAAAATGGATAACATTGAAAAAAAATGGTAATAAATAAGTATTAGAAATATCTTTGATGGCACACATATTTTAAATTGTTTCAATATATTTGTTTCTAAATCTTTTTATGGAATGTGATGGCGTCAAAGAAACATGTGGAGGCAAAAAGTAAATATGCGTTGAAAATAAATATTCCTATTTTGTACTGCAAAAGCGTACATTCCCCCTTTTTAGAAAATAGAATTGAAGACTACATTCATCAATACATTTCATTATATTTGTGTTAACATAATTCATTAGGGTTTATTTTTCGTTTGTTCGTATAATCTGTCTCTGTCGATTGCAAGTAGTGTTATCACTGATAGTATGACAACTCATATTTACAGTGCATTCTATGAATACATGTGTTCAGTATGTATTCAGTAGGTTTGGCATCCTCTTCATTCAAAACGCTAATCTTCGTTAGTAGTTGCTTCGATATTCTTTTGTTCGACATTCTTTTGTTCATTTTAGGGTGGGGTCTGGTCCAAGCATTTGAGAAGCATTTCATTTTGAAAAGAGTAGATTAATGGTCCACTCTTGAATGATGAGCTAAATTGGTCAATTTCAATTTATAAAATGAAAGGAGTTTGGTCAATGTTTCTTTCTTATGAACTTGGATTAAAAGGAGCGAAGTCGAGGCTGTAGCCTGTATAATGTGGTCAAGATCAAGAACGCATACTCTTCGTGGCCGGCCGAACGCGATGATATCACGTGATCGGAGCGGACACGTACGCGTTCGTCTCTAGGTATACGGGATTTACGATCCCAACAAGAATTTCGGGTAAAGTTGAAACGAAATTCCTTTTTCTCGATTTTTTTTCCACGTAACCTCATATTTTTTTTAACTGGTTTTGTGAATGAATATATCTACATAATACTACTAAGAATTTTAGCGCATAAGAGCCGATAGTTAGCTGGAAAACTTTGTCAACATATTAGGCATAAATCTCGGCTTCTGTAGAAGCCCTCCGTCACAGACTGAACACCTCGCTCGGCTTCTGTAGAAGCCCGTCGTCTCCAAAGGGTTAATATGATTTTGATACATTATCAATACCTTGGCGAGACCGACTTCCGAGTGGTCGACCAAATGATGAAAGCCATGCAGACATAATTGTGATGGGGTGGGCGCTAATGTCTATATAGCTAAAAATCATCTTTACGGTTTTTTAAAGTTTGTGAGCGAGCAAAACACTTGACACTGTTTATTCAAAACACTTCTTTCTAATATCTAGAAAGATTTGAAATGAAAGCTCAGATTTTATACATGTATATCAAGAATCTGACATTTGATTGCATGTTGTTCAATTAGGAATGTGTGGTAATATTCAAATTCCAATAATTTCGTAATGTGTAACTTTTTGGTTAACCATGACAACGTCCGTGAGGAACACATCCACTACTAACTTTAAAGGCCAAGTTCACCGCCAAAATTAAGTTGAATCAATAAAGTAAAATTAAACCAAAAAAGGTTAAAATTTTCATCAAAATCGGATAAGTAACGAGACATTTATTTCATTTTAATGTTTTGCATTGTATCATGAAACAGTGATATGCATAACATGGGCTGTATACAAATTATTGAGCCGATGATGTCATGAGCTCACTTTTCCTTTTGTATTTCATTATATGAAATTTCAAATATTTCAACTTTCTTCTCCAAGAATGTAAAACAAAATTTTACTCCTCATAGAGTGTGTACGATCATTATCATTATAACTTATTGTGATACAATGAAGAGAATCTTTAGACACATCTATGAAAAAAATGAAATATTTGAAATTTCATATAATAAAATACAAAAGGAAAAGTGAGTTTTTGACATCATCAGATCACTAATTTGCATACAGCCCATGTTATGCATATCGCTGTTTCACAAAACAATGCAAAACTTCAAAATGCTGTAAATTTCTTATTTCTATTGGATTTGATATTTTTTACTGTTTTATTTAATTTTACTTTATTGATTCAACTCAACTCATTATTTGGGTAGACTTGGCCTTTAAGGCAAACAAGCTGATTCTGATAGCTACGGGGAAAAATAATATATGGTTCATTTGATATTGTTCAAATTCTGTTTGTTTAACATTTATTTTGTATTGGTAGGTCACATTTCTTTCTTTGGTTGAAAAATTTCATCTTCATTACATCTTCCATGGCAACAGCTTTTTTATAAATCAAATTTAGCTCTACTCCAATCAACTAAGATTTTGAATTATAATCAAACGGGCGGCAAAAATTATTAGATGTTTATCATTATTTCATGTTGAAAACAACCATAGTATTTTGTTAGAAATACAACATTTTGTTAGAAATACAACATTTTGTTAGAAATACAACATTTTTTTAGAAATACAACACAATAAATACATTTGTTACCATGGTAACAGCCTACACATGTAGTGTTCACATCCACCACCCCTTTACTAAAACATTTCATGATAAGTGAGTGCCCTGAAAAAGAGAAAATAATAATGGTCAATGTTATACTTATTTTTTTCGGTAGCATCATGGGTTTTTTGCACAAATGTGAGTTTTTTTCTTACTGTTTCCATAGCAACAGCCATTTTCAAACATGATGGACACTTTTTATAACTCTTAATTGGGTTTTAATCGAATGAGAAACTTTTGATACATTATTCTAAAATGTTACAACGTGTTTTTGTACTTTCTTAATCACGAATACATGATATTTTCTGAAATTCTATTGTTCTTGATCCGTTGCCATGGTAATAGCCCTTGTGGTCACGCCCACCTCTTAATTTAGGGTAAAGAAGCATATTTTGATAGTTAATGGTTCCATCTAACAGAAAAAAAACCTTCATTTAACATTATCTTTAAGAGGGTGGGGACATTTCAGTTTTTGGCCCATAGACTATACTGATAATACATGGGATAAATGCCTTATGTACACGTACACTCTAGATTTACATTCAAATAGTTTTTTGTTTTTTTTCCATTCAAAATGCGCATCCAGTAAAAATACATCATTCCATTTGGGATAACATAGAAAGAGTTATCTATCTCCTAATCAGATAATTTCATTTCTCTGTGTGACATGACAATATACATGATATGTTTAATCAAGAAAAAGCGTTTAAATGGACAAATTTACGTTGGGTAAAAAAAACTTTGAAATATTGGTAGTTTTCACAACCTATTATTTTGAGTAAATCACAGTTTTATGTTTCATTACGCCATACATGTGTGTGTAATATCCAATTTTCAACTGTATATTAATCAGGTTTATAACTTCAAACTCAAAATAAATCTGATATCACTTGAAAAGTCTTTATCAGGTATCACATATTAGGTCAAAAAATAAAAAATCGTGATTTTTGACATTCTTTCAAATTTTGAGCCAAAAATGGCATTTTTAGGCAAAAATGCTCGTGGCATCCGCCCGTACGTTATTCCTCAGTATTTTTGCAAGAGTTTTAGCATGGATGCCGAGCATTACCCAAAAATGCCGTCGAATCTTTTTCTAGAGCTTTTTTTGATGTTTGGCTGGCCTACTATAAGGCAGTAGTAAGAAAATTAAACAGGCAAGCCTTAAGTATACCATGCATATTAAACTATTTTAATGCCCCTTGTAACGATTAATGAATTGATGTATGCAATGTTAATGACGAGTTCAAAT
The DNA here is from genome assembly GCA_025618425.1 of Heliocidaris tuberculata. Classification (NCBI taxonomy): domain Eukaryota; kingdom Metazoa; phylum Echinodermata; class Echinoidea; order Camarodonta; family Echinometridae; genus Heliocidaris; species Heliocidaris tuberculata. The sequence continues at coordinate 29,900,153 of CM046837.1, read as the reverse complement.
TGGTTTGGACAATAGAAAAGAAAAAAAAAAGGAAAGCTGATTTGGTCATTTCTTGTGTCTATAATTGGTGGAAGATTAAGGTACAATGTTATATCATAAGATATCGTTACATTTTTGTACATCGTAAAGACTGTTATATCAATTGTGTGAATAGATATATGCCTACTGACTGAGAAATAACATAGTAAAACTACTGACATTCATATTGGTAGTTTTCAACACACCGATGGCATAATAAACCAGATCGTATTTACAGTATTAGTATGCGCATGCGTAGATAAAGGTCATTTGTATTTGTACCAAGTACAAATGACCTCTATGTCAAAAAAATGCGCACCATGATGCGCACACCAATATAAATTTATGACAATTAAATTTATTTTCTTATGTAACAGCGGTTGTTTAAAAATACAGGGTCCGTCTTTTAAATAATATTGCTTAAAATTCAAAAAACACAATTTTAAAACTGCGAAATTTTAAACAGCGTGTTTTTGATGTGTGGCTTCAAAACCGACGGTGGCATTGTAAAGTAAAATAATCAAAACAGAAAGTAACTTCATTACTTTATATCGACGATCTCAAACACATTCCTTTTGTAATATTTCTCGAAATCACCCTCTTAAATGATAGGGCTTTTGTACGTTAGAAAGTAATAAATCATTTTTTTTTTTTTTTTTTTTTTTTTTTTGCTCAAGATCAGAGGGAAATGTATCAATCATCAATACATTGTTCGTTTAAAAAAGTGGCCGGGTAATAAACATAATGCCTATGATACCAAATTTGAAATGCCTGAAGTAGCTCTCTGATTCTCAATATTGCATTTTCGTTTATCATTATTCCCTTTAAAAGTGAACCAAACAAAGACATCTAAAGTTAGTTTTACTTTCTAAAAAATGGCTCCATCTCTTGGAAAGTCCCTTCATTAGTTAATCAAATGAGAGACGCTGTCAATCTGAATCCTTTAGCCAATAGCTATTAGTAAGTTCTCAAAGTAATCAGAGTTATCAAGGAAAGCAGAACACTTCATGAAGCCCCTCCTCTCTGTCGTGAGCATTTTGTCTCTGCTTTCATTTTCCCATCATGTTAATCAACATCAAGCATAGGCTATTATGACGCTAAATATCCAGTTTCTTCTTGAGAAAAAAAAAACAAAGGCCTCGTCTTTAAGTGACTAGGATTCCTTGATGATAAGATACCTTATTTAAATAATTCTACCAAACTTTAAGATTACTTTTTTGTTCCAAGAAAGATGACAGTATTTCAGAGGAACGCTATGTTTTAGAGGAGCTTAATTTCGGAGTGGAGAATATTTGTCTTCTTTTGTATTTTGCAATTTTTTACCCAACTGACTATTTCTAAAGATGATACTACTTTATGGTATTACCGGTAGCAGGAACATTCAATTCAAGCTGTGAATGGACTGAATATTTCGTTTAGCTTCAACCGGAAAAATATGACGTACTAGAGATACTCAGTCGCTTGTGTAGACAAGAGGACAGTTAGTATGTGAGAAACTAAACAACCGTTATTACCCACGCCGATAAAATCGGCAGGGTTATGTAAAGGGAAAATATTGATATAACATGGAATAACAATAATAGATGGATAAATAGAGGATTTCAATGGATAATATGAAAGTGTATCATTGAAATGAAAAAAACTTACTTACCATAAATGCGTCCGTAGGGCTTGTGGTTAGCGAAAATTCAGTGGATTTCGCCACTTCGCCTTCCTAAAAATTGCTCGCAAAACAAGTTAGACCGCACTTAAAACTGCCCCTGAGTGGTCTAAATTTAGACCGTTGCTTAGGGGAGTTAGGACGGGCTTAACTCTTAAAACCCTTTCGAGAATAAATCGGCGTTCTAAGTCTGAAGTTAGCAACCAAATTTTAAAGTTAGGCGAGGGTTAAGTCACGGCTTAAAGTTAGGCGGCTTTCGAGAATACGGGCCTATGTCTTCTCATAAGTAGTCTTGTCTGCGACAGTCAAATGATACATATAATACTCAAAGTCACCCTGTGACACCATCTCTAATAATTCATAATAATTGTCCTATCTGAATGAGCCGTATTTGGCTCAAAACACTACTTTTTTTTTCTACTAAGCCTCGTGATCGGTCAAACTGTTGCGCACTAGCTAATAGCGCCCTCCGTACAGTGGCGGCACCAAGGGGGGGGGGGGGGGGGGAATGGGGAAGGCATTTGCCCCCCCCCCAGTCAGAAGCTTTGCCCCCCCCCCCAGTTGCCCCCCCCCCCAATAATTTTCGGAGTGAAAAAAAATAAAAGGGTGGAAAATGAAAAAGAAAAGAAAAGGAAAGAAAAAAGTGAAAAAGGAATGGAGAAAAGAAGGAAAAAGAAAGAAAACGGAAACTTGGAAAGCAGTGGCGGCATCAAGGTGGGGAGGGGGGGGCATGGGGCAAATTTGTTCGCTCAGCTCCTGTAAATATCCTCATATTTTGGTAGTTTTATAGCCGAATAATTTCTGTACATTTCCACTAAAATAGTGTCAAAATTTTTGCTCGCTCGCTTCGCTCGCTCGCAATACAGGCCTATAACTCCCACCACATAATCAGGCCGCGAGATGATCAAATGTCCTCATATTGGGGTAGTTTTATAGCCGAATATGTAATTTCTGTACATTTTCACCACAAAAAGTTTCAAAATTTTTGCCTGTTCGCAATGTATAACTACCACCTTATTATCGGGCAGCAAGATGCTCAAATGTCCTCATATCTGGGTAGTTTCATAGCCGAATATAATTTCTGTACGACAAAAAGTGTTCGCAATAAATAAATACCACCTCATAATCGGGGCAGCAAGATGCTCAAATGTCCTCATGCATATTGGGGTAGTTTTATAGCCGAATATGTAATTTCTGTACATTTTTACTACGAAAAATGTCAAAATTTTTGCTCGCTCGCTTCGCTCGCTCGCAGTATATAACTAACACCTCTTTATAATCGGGCAGTTCAGCTAGATGCTCAAAATATCCTCATATCTGGGTAGGTTTATAGCCAAATATTCTGTACATTTTCACTACAAAAAGTGTCAAAATTTTTTTTGTCCGCCCTTGCCCCCCCCCAACATTTTCTATTGCCCCCATTTGCCCCCCCCCCCCCCACTTTAAAAATCCTGGTGCCGCCACTGCCTCCGTAACCATCGAATTCTTCTAGAAAACTCATTAAGTTTACGTCTTTGCATCCTACTTGTCTCTAATAACAAGATTTCTCAAGCATAAATCCTGGTGAGTTTCAATATCATGTAATCATAAGCTGTTATTCTAAATTGTAAATAAACTTGCATTTTATCTAGCATAGTCTACAATACACTTTCACTAAGATTCAAAGATTCAAAGATTCAAAATACATTTATTTCCTTCTCATAATCATGATCAAATACAAATACATTCACAAAAGGAACGTGGTGGAAGGAGGCGAGGGTCCCAAGAAGCACTTGGCTTGTGGTGGGGTCGCCTTTACAGTACCTATTTACATATACAAAATTAAACAACAATCATAACATACAAACAAAAAACAAAAAAAGAACAATCAAATCTAAAAGATGAAAAAGAAAAAAAAAATCAAGAAAAATCTGCAATATGTGCTACTGACTATATTGTACAAAGTATATATTCTTTAAAGTACGAGTAAATGTATGGAGTGAAGAACACGTTTTAGTAGAGTCATTTAAGTTGTTCCAGAGTTTGGGACCAGAAAAACGAATATTTTGTTGAAACGCAATTGTTCTATGTCTAGGAATATGAATGTCTCTCACAGATCTTGTTGGATAATTATGAAGATTACAATTAAAGTCAAACAGATTACAAAACTGATCGGGGAGATATTTGTAAATGCACTTATACATAAAAACGTACTGTTGGTAACTGACAATATCTTCAAATTTTAAAAGTTTCAAGTCATGAAATAAGGGGTTGGTGTGGGTTCCAGATGGTACACCGCAAACAGGTGTTATTATCTTCTTTTGTAATGTAGTTAGCTTACTTATATTAGACGCATAGGTATTGCCCCACACAAGAGTGCAATACGATAAATATGGGAGGACTAAAGAGCAATACAAGCTTCGAAGAACATTCTGAGGAAACAGAAAATTAAGTCTATGTATAATGCCTATATTTTTGGCAATTATATTTTCTACTTCATGGATATGAGGTTTCCAAGACAACCGACTATCAATACAAACGCCTAGAAATTTGGTTTTTTCAACTCTTGCAATTTTCGTGTTGTTCACTTTTATATTTACTTCATCTAAACCAGGAATATTATCTTTTTTGCTGAATATAATAAAATTGCATTCCTTGGAGTTGACAGATAGCCGATTGGCTTGTAGCCATTCGCATACTTTACTTAACTCTGTATTGGCTATATTGCATAGAGAGTTAATATTTGTGTCAGAGTACAGTATATTTGTGTCATCTGCATATAAAACAAAAGAGAGTTCTGGAGCAGATTTGTGAATATCGTTTATGTATATTAAGAACAATAGAGGGCCTAAGAGTGATCCCTGAGGAACTCCACATAAGATATTATCAAATTCCGAGATTGAAGATTCATATTTTGTACATTGTTGACGATTATTCAGATAATTAGTAAACCAGTCATGTGTCACACCACGAATACCATAGTGATGGAGTTTAGATAGTAGAATTTTGTGATTTATAGTATCGAATGCCTTCGATAAATAAATAAAAATACCTATTGTATACTCATTTCTCTCAAAAGCATCTATTATTTTGTTAGTAAGGTCAATTAAAGCCATGGACGTAGAATACTCTTTACGGAACCCATATTGTTTTTTACAGAGAATGTTATGTTTATCTAAGAAATCCACGGTGCGTTTATAAACAATTCGTTCTAGTATCTTTGAGAAAACGGAAAGAACAGAAATTGGTCTGTAATTAGTTAATTCTTCCTTGTTTCCACTTTTAAAAACTGGGGAAACTTTAGCTAACTTTAGTTTCTGTGGAAATATCCCTTTGCTTAGAGACAAGTTAAATATGTGGCATAAAGGTTCACTAAGTTCCGAGATGACAGATTTAATTACACAAGGTTTAAACCCATCAATTCCTGGTGCTTTACTATTTTGAAAAGTACTTACTATATCACATATTTCTTTAGTTCTTGTAGGATAAAAATACAAGGTTTGAGGATAATGATCATCGAGGTATTTGTGGAAATTCGTTTGACCATTGGGTATTAATCTGTCCAAAGATGGTCCAATTTCAGTAAAGAAGGTATTAAAAGAATTTGCTATTTCTTTTGCATCGTTTGTGGTACTGCCATTGCATTTCATATTAGCACTTAACTTCTTCTTAACTTTCCTATTCAACAATGTATTGATAATAGACCATGTGGCCTTGAGGTTAGTTTTATATTGTTGGAATTTTCTTTTGTAATAATTCACTTTGACACGTCTGACCAAAGAATTCAAATGGTTTCTAAAATGCTTATATTTTGATTCATTTGAGCTAGAGGGTTTATGTAAAAACTGTTTGTATAACTTGTTTTTATATTTTATTGATTTAAGCAACCCATCAGTCATCCATTGTTTTAATTTGTTTTCCCGTCTTTTCGCACTATAAAAAGGGAAATTGACATCATATAAGACATGCAGTTTTGATTCAAATAGGTTATAGGCTTCGTTCGGGTCATCACAATCTAAAATGTCATTCCAATCCGTAACTTGCAGTACGTTCTTAAAATTTAAGATTCGTTCAGAGTTGATTATTCTGTTAACTGACCTTGGTAGGGATTTAGATTGCTTATTGAAAGATGAGGTCACTGTCGTAATATGGAACACAGGTAGGTGATCTGTTATGTCGCAATACAGTATACACTTGTTGACTCAACATCATGGCGGTTAGTTAAAATATTATCTATAAGTGTGGCACTAGTTCCCGTTATACGAGTGGGCCTAGTAATTAAAGGAAAGAAGGTATTGCTAAATAATGTATTGACAAAATGCTGTGACGAGCTGTTTCTGTCAGACTGAAGAATATCAACGTTAAAATCTCCCATTATAAAGACGGGTTTATTTTCTCTTTTCAAAGAGCCCAAGAGGTTTTCAAGAGCTTCTGTAAAAGCATCGGAGTTTATATTAGTAGGTTTATAAATTATACCCACAATAACATTCTTGCCCGCGTCATTGTCAATTTCGACAAAGAGAGAGTCACATACATCATTGTTTAAGATAACATCTTTTCGCTGGGTGAATGATAATACATCTCTAATATACAATGAAACACCACCTCCACGTTTGTGTAATCTGTTCTTACACAGTGATGAATAACCAGATAAATGTGGCAACGTGCTGTGTTCAGTTAACCATGTTTCTGAGAAACCTAAGACATCGAAGGAAAAAATTCAAGATATTTATGAAGTCAAAAATATTATCAGCATTTCTTAATAGGCTTCTTGAATTAAAGTGAATAATAGGGAAATTGGAAGCATTTGATTCATCTTCATTATTAAAGCAGTTATTAAAACGATTCCTATCAAAATAATGGGATTCTTTTACGTTTTCACTGTCAGCAAAAAAAATCCTATCTGGATCCACATCATCATTTACTGAGACATCCTCATTCCTATTCATTTGGTCAATCTGTAATTCAGCCATTTGATCGGTAAGGGTTTGGTAAATGTTTGCACTAGGTACAATTTCATTGAACTCTTCCGTATTAATTTGATTGAATGGTAAAACTTGCCCAAAACATGTGTGACACAATGAGAAAAATTCATTCCATTCATGAGTGGAAATAAGCTTCTTACATGAATGGCAAGAGATCGTCTGATTACGTAATGACTGTGGGCTCCTTGCCCCGAGGTTTTGTATTTCAGCAGCAATTGTTATTCATGGATAATTTAGAAGTGCATGAGTCATTACCAAGATAATAAAAAACAGACTGATATTGGGCTGCACTGGTCCAAACTCTGTTACAATTCCTACATTTGTATGATTTCTTTGATTGCAGATTATTATTCAAGTAGAAGGTTGCAGATATAGTAGAAGTAGCAACATATTTATGTCGATCTGACATAATACATCAAAAGATAAGTTATGAATTAAATTAAAGATTGGGAGAAACCCCCCCCCCCCCCCAAAAAAAAAATAATAATTCTTTACAGATATAGAGATATTCATTTCAATTGGCGCTTTTTCCAATAAATGCAATTTGATTATCGCAAAAATAAGATACAACTTCCGTCTGTCCCTCCTGAAAATAGGAATATAGGACTTTTAGCTATAATCTTAGTACAAATATAATAGATTAATAAACAAGCACCAGTCCTGTGACTAATGGACTTTGGTTTTTCTTTTTTGTTTTTTGTTTTTGTTCTTTGTATGCTTTCCAATAAATGTTAAATTCAGTCCACATTTTGCACAATCAATATGATAGTTACATAAAGATACAAATAAATGCTTGCACAAAGTACAAAGATTTGATGTCCTATATCATGGAAACTTTCCATTTGTAGAATTTACACAAGATAATAACAACTAAAAGTCCAAACTCGGAGAGTTTAGACGTAAGTTTTTTGAAGATATTTATAAAAGTATTTCGGCATGTCATTCCAAAACTTCATTAGTACTAAGGGGTCATAAAATCGTAAAACCGCATAATCAATAGCCTATACAGTTCTAGTAGGAGGAAAAAATCAGAATTGTGGACATAATATCTCAGGAGATAAACAACTCAGAACTAAAAACCAAAAACAACAACAAACAAATCAGCAAAAAGACACAACCAAAATCGAAATTTTGTGTGTTGTACATTCATGTAGTTCACTTCACTAGTGAATAGAACGTTGTAAATTACTAAATTGAGTAAAGGGTGGATATAATATATCAAGAAATTTCTAAACAGATTAAATAATAGCAAGAAAAAACAAATTTGAATTTTGATATAACTGCTATACTACCCAGGTTGTTCGTTATGCTAGCAGAACAACGCCACGAATATAGAGGCTGCAAGACTAGTCTATGATATCTTGGCATGTAATTACAGAAATTCCTAAACAAAAGAAACACTAAAGAATCACAAGCTCGCAGAATCGCATAACTAGTTGTCTGTCCAGTTCAAGGTAGAAAGTAAGAAAAAAAATCTAAATTGTGGACATCTCAGGAGATAAACAACTCAGAACAAAATTAGACCACTAAAATCGAGGTTTTGTGCATTGTATATACATGTAGTTCACTTTACGAGTGAATAGAACATTGAAAATGACTAGAAATCAAATAAAGTGTGGACATGATATGAATCAAGAAATATCTAAACAGATTAAATCATAGCAAGAACGACAAACTCGATTTGTCGTTGTTGTTGTTGTTGTATAAGCTACTACCCAATTAAGTTGTTTGTTCTGCTAGCACGAAGACTATAGTTTATATCTTGGCATGTCACTCCAAAACTTCCAAAACTAAATAAACACGAAAGAATCGTAGAATCGTACAATCACAGAATCGCATAACCAGTAGCCTATCCAGTTGGAGGTGGAATAAAAAAAGAAAAAATCAAAATTGTGGACGTATTTCTCAGGAAATAAACAACTCAGAACAAAATAACACGACCAAAATTGGTGAAGTGTATATTCATGTAGTTCACTTTACGAGTGAATAGAAAATTGTAAATTACTAGAAATCAAATTAAGTATGGATACAAATTGTATCAAGAATTATCTAAACAGATTAAATCATAGCAAGAACAACCAAACTCGAGTTTTGGTTGTATAAGCTAAATATTACCCAAGTTGTTTGTTGTATACTAACATAACATTGCCACGAATTATTATATAGAGACAGCAAGACAACAAAACAATATAACGTGACATATTGTTCGACAATGTTATAATTCACAGGCCATTTACTCTTAAAGAAAATGTTGTTGTGATAGAAGAATATAATTCAAACTACTGGAAAGGAAACAAAATGCGATTATAATATATTTCAGGGCATGTATCAGATACCTGAACAGATTAACCAATATAAAGACAATCCATGTAGTTCGCTCTACCAGTAAAACAACACTATGAATAAGTGTAACATGGCTTTACTAATCTGCATGTAACTATAATTAACAAGTCATTTCGCCTTTAAAGATATTGTATTGATTGTAGAATATAACTCGAATTACTGGAAATTAAACAAAGTGTAAATATGTGTATCAGGGTATGCAGGATTATGTAAATATGTCAAACAATCCAAAGACATATTTCAGTAGTTCGCTCAAGTGAATGATGTGACACAATATAGCAAAATCAGCTGTATTAAACATGCAGTATAATTTATATAATCAGCTCAAAATGCCCAATTAGTACAGGCAGTGTATACATCATAAACAGAATTTAGTGACATTCCTGCTATCTTTGCAGGACAATTTAGTAATTGTATAAAGAAACATTATCAAAAAGTATATAATTGGCCATATCGATATAGATCAAATAGACAGTGTGACATCTTTTCACCACTGTTTGCATCTCTGGAATTACAGCTGAAAACTGTCATCATGAGCAGATGACTCAAAATTATACGCTTCGCCTCCGCGGAGACCCCACTTGCCTGCATAGAATTTCATTCTGGTGCCTGTTGCGTAGAGTGCCTGAACTTGCTTTGACCACCTTTTTTTCTCTTGGAGATCAGCAGAGGTAAGGTCGTCGATGATGAAGAACTTTTCTTTCTTCAAAACTTCAACCTTATCTCTGTAAGAGAGAATTTTAACAAGAATGTGGCGCGATTTCCCTTGCACTTTTCTTCCATCGCGATGGGCACGCTCTACTTTTAGTTCTATGCCAAAATGACGTCGAAGCTTATCTTCCGCTATTGCGATGCAATCCTCTCTTTGCTCTGGTTTCAACGGTGGTGTTGGTCCGGATCCAGTGTCAGGTTGGGCCTGAGGTTGCAGTCGAGGTTCATCGATGCCAACAAGACGAATATTGTTCCTCCTGGAGAAGCGTTCGCTCTTGTTTGCAGCTATCTCGTTCTTACCCGCATCGGCGCGAAGTTTTGTCACTTCTCCTTCTAGCTCTCTTACTTTCATTTCCAGACGTTGCTGCTTTTCTTGCAGATCATTTACCCGTTGCCGTTCGAATTCAAGAGAAGCCCCCAGAATCTCTTCGACTGACTCAAGCTTCTTAACGAAACTTTCCACAGCCTGCTCGATCCTGACCTCGAATTTCTTCATTGATGACTCAAACAATGCCTCAAGTTTTGAAACTTGTAGCTGATCGTGGGGTTCAGTCTCAGGTGCGGTGCGCTGAGGCGAAGACTTAGTAGCAGTATCGGGAGCTGCGGCGCCTTTGTCATCATTCGCGTTCTTCGAATTCCTGGGCATGGGACTCGAAGCTCCATGCATTCCCTTTTGGGCATGGGTTTGGGGTGAAAATGGGTTTGGCCGCTTACCGTTTCTGTAGACAGTTTCTGTTGGCAGTCCGGTGACAGGTTTTGAACCTTTTCCTTTCTGTTGTTTCCGTAGTTCGTAGGCCATTTTTCTTCCGTTAGCTTGATCCGTATGTGATTAATAATCCTTATGTGTAGTTATATAAAGTATACTGGTAGTTTAAGTCCCGTTTTTCGTAGTAAAACAGTAAAATTTAGGAGAGACAGACGGTATGCGTTGTCAATATTAGAGCGCCATCAACTATATGATACACGTCCATCCACTTTGCATGCAAATCTCTTGCTCCACGCTTCCTACTCTCACAGTGTTCGTTCACGCTGTGTAATCAATAAGTGAGCAATAATCGCTCACGTTAGGCAATCAATCAATCATTCAGGGCTTCGACAATCAATTACACTAGGCTCTCTCTCGATCTCCCAATCTCAATAAAACTCCCGCTATATCTTGGTCTTACTTGGTTACCGTAGTTATTCGAGCTTATTTTAATAATGATTATTCTACTGCGTAGGACTTCATTTAATTAGTAATTTATATTCATCCTTCATTATGTTGTCTCTTTACTTAACCTTATGTTTTCTATATCTTAATTATAGAATTTTAGCATGGGGCAACTCTACCGCACAACAATTAAACAGATTACTAATACTACTCCAAAAAAAGGCCATGAGGATTGTATATCTTACAGGTTATCTCTCACATACTGACCAGCTCTTTCATAATATAAAATTTCTCAAAATGTCTGACTTATACCTTTATAATCTGGGTCAATTTATGTTCCAATTAATCAATAATGAACTTCCAAATGCTCTCTCAGACCTTTTCACAACTAACAATACACTCCACAACTACCCAACAAGACAATCAAACTTTTTTCCATCTTCCCCGCACGAGAAAGCTCTTCGCGCAAAACACATTCGTCTTTACAGGTCCCAAATTTTGGAACAGTCTCGATCCAAACCTTAAGGAAATAGAGATACTGCACCGTTTTAAATAAGAACTGAAATCTCTTTTGCTAAAACCATATACTAAAATGCTGCGTGGTTGCTGATCTCGATCTGCACTTCGCTTCTCTTTTCTCTCTTCTCTTTTCTCTCCTCTCTCTCACTCTCTCTCTCTCTCTCTCTCTCTCTCTCCCTTCCACTCTCTATAATTAGTTAATCCTTTTATGTTCTCTTCTGTTTCCATCCGCTGAGTTCCGTCCTCTCTTTGTTTCTTCTCATCTTAATCTCATAATTCTACTTTCCAGCTCCTTTTCTTTGTTAAATGGGGACCTAACTCGACAAGCCTCGCTTTTAATAGGTTCCCCCACAAGTGTATATACTGTATGCGTTTATTACCTCTACTGGAAGATGTTTATTATACTGAGCTGTTATTATATATGTATTATCCTTTGTATTATGCCATTTGATGTATATACCTATATTTTGCTTTCTCATGTACAAATGTAAACCGATCGTGGAACCAAATAGAATCAAATAAAATCAAATGAATCATTTTATGTACAATATATTTACAAAATCAATTTTAATGATAAATATTTTACTGTGTAGTACTTCAGTTATCAATTAGTCATTGCATTCATGAATCACTTTATGTACAATCTATTTACAAGTTATGTAATAATCATTTAGATAATGATTAGGCTACTGTGTAGTGTCAGATCTAATCACTGAATTTGATGTGTCTGACGATAAGTACAATTCTGCTGAGTAGTAATTTGTTCACAACAAGAGATTACACAATAATAACATTGAATTTAAAGATTAAATTGATGTAATCTTTATTACTATATCAAATTTCTTTCTTCCATATAGGTATCAATAATCAGTATCACATGTGAAATGATCATTTACATAATCAATGTGAGAGTCAAATAATTAATACATCTTTTGTTCAAATATATTGAATATTGAATTATCAATGATTCCAAACTTGTAATTAATGGTTTACCTTACCATGAGGGTTTTCCAGGTTAAATTCCAAAACGGGGGGGGGGGGGGGGGGGGGGGGGCTTCGGGGTGTTTTAGGGGGACGGGGTGTGACAGTAGGGGGCTAACTCTATCAGAGAGAACAAATGCGCAAATGTGTGCACTATGAGTCTGATAATGCTAATGATATGAACTGAATGAGTTAGTTTGAAAACTACGGTCTTTTTACTTATGTGGTGTAATACGCCTATTGTGTGGATGTCATGTTATGCTTTATATAAATATTCACTGATTTTTTTTTTATGCATTATTTATGATGTATTATTTCATTCATGTTTCATGTTCTTTCATGTTTTTATATACGATTATACTATGTAAAAATCCCATGCTCAATCTCCGTGACATTATTGAAGGACGAATAAAATTTGAATTGAATTGAATTAACTAGCGCGGAGAGAAACGATGACTTTCAAGCTAATACGCAGTCTATCTTCAGCATGTTCATACCGCCAGTTAACACGATGATAAATAGCGGCCAATTCTCTTATTCGTTTAAAAACCGAACAGAAAAGAAAGTTAGCTTCCAAAACATAATTAAGATATAGGTGAAAGATTCAGAAGGAGAGAGATAATCGTCTGGGCGTTTTTTTTTTTTTAAGCAGTTATCATTATAATTTTTTAAAGCTTTAGTTAACTAGAGCAGCGCTAAGAAGCAGTTTATCTTCATCCCGCTGTTGAACATGAGGATAATTAGTGGCCAATTATGTAAATATTTTAATTGCTGAAAGGAAAAGAAAGTTAGCTTATGAACCAGAGGGAAAGAACTCTGTCAAGATCATTGTACAGGTGCATGATTTAGAAAGAGAGAGAGAGAAAAAAAATCAATAATCGTGTGCTGATTGTTAATCTTCAAAATGCGGCGAATTTCATAGCTCTTTTACAAAACAAAAAGTAAAAAAAGTTTACTTTTTTGTTGGTTAAGAGCAGTCTTTATATAAAAAAAAAACAGAACTAAGAACATTCAGAATTATGTTACACGTGTGTGATTTAGAAGGATAAGAATTTTCAATATTTCATTCCGATTTCTGCTATGACGAATAAATCGAGAATACCGTCTGTGTCTTTAATATTTTTTTTTTTTGCCTGTGTCTTTAATAATTTTATTTGCCTGTGCCTTTAATATTTTTTAAGAATTGCCCGCACCAAATGAAGACTTTCATAAGCAAATCTTAAACCTGGGGCCGGACCTGACCAGCAACTGTGCTATTTTCTGGTTCCATTTTACCTTTTTTTTTTCTTCTTGTTTTTACCATGATCTAATTATATAATGTTTTCCTGTAAATACTGTAAATATCATAATGTATTGTATATTGTTATTGGTAAATAAATACAATCGTATCATATCATATCATATCATTACAAATAGAACAAATCCATTTTTTTTAGCGTTTATGAGTCAATTAAGGTATTTAATTTACCACACATCCTTGTCAACTAATAATTTTGGTATATATATATATATATGTGTATATATATATATATATATATATATATATATATATATATATAAAGATATATATATATTAAGACTATTGCATAAGGAAATTTTAATAAATATATATAAATATATATATACAAAGATATATATATTAAGACTATTGCATAAGGAAATTTTAATCATTGTTTTAAAATTTAACTACACATCAGTTATTTTCGTGGATTTAGCGCTTTTGGAATTAAAGTTCTAGTCGATCGTCTTTTTTGCGTGTTTATTTTTTTTTTTTACCACATTAGATAAATCACAAACCATGTTTGCTAGCAGAGTAAAATTTTCATCTTTTCATTTTGTTCTATTTTATTCTTTTTGATAGAAAGAAATATTATTTATATTCTTCTTCCCCTTTTTTTCTTTCTTTGAAGTAGGTATTTTTGGAGGAGTTGCAGATTCAGATTCACATTCAGAATACATTTATTTTCTTCTCATGATCAAATAGATACGAAAATGAAAGGTACATTCAAAGAAAGCATTGTGGAAGGAGGAGAGGGTTACAGAAAGCACATGGCTTGTAGTGAGGTCGCCTTAAAGGTCATGTAAAGTTTTGGTAAGCCCTCAAAAACTGTTCTTCAGATTTCCTCAATTTTTGTTGATAAATAGCAAGATACCAGCAATACTAAGACACTGTGAAGATTTCGCCTCCTAAAGTTTAATATTTAACAAATAAGAGGCAAAAACTAATTTATGTGCCGGGACAGGCGTATATTTTCTTTACAGTGCGAGTAAATGTATGGAGTGAAGTGCTTGTTTTAATTCCAAAATGCGCTAAATCCTAAAATGTTCATAAAAATATTTCAGGATATGTTAAATTTATTAAGATGCACTGATGATCTAAACGGATTACTACAGAGCTCAAGAGAACGAGGTACAAATAAACGAATTCATTATCACCATAGTGGATTTAGCTATTTTGGAATTAAACAGATTAGGATTTCTTGACTTCTCGAATGAAATTTTGGAGGGATATTTCTTAAACTTTCGAAAAATATTTGTTGATGATATACATCGCGTTTGATTCCCATATGCAAAATGCGCGTATAAAATCTATTTCGATAAAACGGATTTTGGAACATTTTGGAAGTAAACTAAACTAAAAATACGGGCACACATTAAGAAAAGACATTACATGTAAAATAAATGCCTGTAGCTTAGTATCCCCGTAATCAGGGGCGTAGATAGCGTGGGGGTGGGGGTATGCATCCCCAAACTTTTCAGGTGGAGGATTGTGTGTACAAACACCCCCCCCCCCCCCAGGTTTCACCCCTGCCAAAAAAAAAAAAAAATAGTGGAAAATATGCATTTCTATTATGCCTATATGTTGTAGATAAATACAATTTGATATATTTTATTTATTAATATTATTCAAATCTTTGTATTCTTTATTTCAATATAGATATTATTTATTTATGTACAATATTGTAGATTTATATGAATTTATCAATATTTATCAACAATTCTCTCGTTGCTTGTGATTTTCCCGTTATATTTTTACACTGCTTGAAAGTGAAAACCATCTACTTGAAATTATACAAACATGGGTGTTGATCTTGGAGGTATATGGAGGTATATATTTTTTTTTTTAATGAAGGGGGGGTGGTCTGTGTTACCATCCCCCAATGTATTCTGAGGTGATTTTTTTTTTTCGCAGAATGCAGAAAAATATTTTAGATCAAAAGTGCAAGTAATTTTTCTCGATTTAGAGGGTTCAGTCGATAACTTTCCTTTATAATGTAATTTGCAACACTCATGATATTAGTAATACTAACAATATTCAAAATTGAAATGAAAATAAAGTCACAGGAATCGAATGTGGTGGGGAAAGAGGGAATACATCACCACTAATATTTATCGAGGATGATGACCTGTGTCATCATCACCCAACTATACATAGAAGAATGATGAAATGACAATCACAACATGTAGACCCGGTCAGAAGTACCGCTACGGGGTCGCATGTGGATACATTGCCCCTACTTTTCCCTTTAACTTCAGATAAGTACTCCCATTTTTCATAAGAATAAGTTCCCATTCCATATTCTTATAAGCGTCCATTTTGATAATTACACCTCATCCCTCATCTTACCTTTGATAAATGATCCTATTTCAACAAGAGCATTTATGCCTTTTAATCCCTTTTATCCCTTTTAATGTAACAAGTCAAATTTTTTTCTTTGTAATTTATAGGCACTGATTTAATTTTTCTACTTTATAGAACATTTTTCCTTCCTTATAAATGCCCCTTTTCACCTTTGATAACTGCCTTTTCTACCTTTTCTACACATTCATTTATTTTTCTAATAAGTGTCCTTCTCCCCATGAAAAGTACCACGTTTCCCTTTTCCATAACATCTGCCCCTAATCCAAAGTGACTGAGCCAATATTCGAAAATGCTCGCTCGCTACGCTCGCTCGTATTAAAAGTATAGCTTATTAAATAAATTTTCATCGTGAAATTTTGCAAATGAAACCCCATCAGAAGTGTGTTTCCCTGTCTTTATATTACAATGTAGTTGCGACTTCACACAAATTTTGAATATTGCTTGCTCGCTCGCTTCGCGAGCTCGCTCAATATTCACATCATACTACAAAACTGCAAAGCGTGATGCTAAAGTTGTATCTTGGACATGTGAAGAGAAAACCATATTCATGTTTGCACACCCTCACCCCACACTATATATATATATAAATGTATACATATGTGAGTTTGTGCGTGTGTGTGTGTGTGTGTGTGTGCGTGCGCGCGCGCGTGTGTGTGTGTGTGGGTATAAGTATATATATATATATATATATATATATATATATATATATATATGTGCACTTGTAAGGAAATAACATATACAACAGCTTTGGCAACTCTCGTGGAAATAAATACAATGTGAAAGGAAATGAGAGAATAATGGTTGCGTAACTTAAATCAAAGTTCCCCAGAGCTGTCCTCCCTTTTTGAAATTTTTGCAAAAGTTGCAAAGGTTGCAAAAAGGGAGGACAGCTCTGGGGAACTTTGATTTAAGTTACGCAACCATTATTCTCTCATTTCCTTTCACATTATATATATATATATATATATATATATATATATATATATATATATATATGGTCCTTGGGGAAAAACATACCCCCCAAAAAAAATAAAAAATAAAAAATAAAAAATAAAAAATTTAAAAAATTTAAAAAAATATGAGGACCTGTTTACGCCAATGCTAGCAATGAATGTTTTGTGTTTGTATTTTGTTAAAAAAAAACGTTGTTGCGTATTCATAATATCTTAACGGGCGGTAATTAGTTTTTTAATCCGATGAAAAGTATACATTAGCATATTTGGGTATGTATTACACTTTGAAAAAAAGGCGTCATATACTAAACAGATTATAGAAACTACTTAGGCTCGGTTAAGAAAGTCATTATTTGTTATTGCCACCATGATCCTTGTAGACAATGGTTGATAATATGTGTGTTTAATGATCAATACGCCTTACGCTTCATATTTTCGAATTGAAAAACATGCAAATTATTTAACAAATCACCGACCATCCATCGCAATATTTGTGAAATTTATGTAAGAATAAATCAGAGCAAAACAGGCTATATAGCTCGATATTACCGGAAATCGTTTAGAAAATATTGGAATGCCTGTACTGATTGGTATATTGCAAAATCTACTGAAATAGCTTGCTTTCACGATATTATGAATTGCTACTCGGCTGTATATACTGATTGCAATAAAGAAGGGATAAATCACTTCCTCAGCCGCAGTGATGATGAATAGGAAAACAGTGAAAGCTTCGGTCGTACCAAAACAGCAAGAAAAAGAAGGCACATTTTGTAGAGTAACCAATCAAAGGAAGAAAAGGCCCGATGGTCATAGTGATTTTAATTTTTTTTTTCTCCCAGGCAGCTTGGAGGAGCATGCTCAGAAACACATGTATTCTTTTTTTAATATGTTATATGTATTAATGTTACACAATTTTGTTTTCATTGTCAATTTTATGTATATTAATTTGCCAAATAAAAATATAATGATAATAACAAAGTGATTTAGAATTTTAAATGTCTGGGTTTCATGACAAGACGTAGAGGTGCATCATATTGCATGAACCGTATAAATTTGAATGTTAAAGCAGATTTAGAAGTCTTTCATCTTTACTCACAAGATGGTCGTTTATTTGTTTATTTCATATTTGACTGGTAACCCCGACTATCCTCAATATTCATAAGGTTTCGTTGGGGCTTTTCATAGACTAACTTCGCAACTTCGCTGGTGGAAAGCTTTACTGGAAAAAAGATATGTAACATATTTCTATATATATTGATCGATATAGATATGCTACATTGCTTCTTTCTACAGTGTTTATTGTGAGTGATCCTTCTTGTACTGCGTCTAACATCAGAGGAAGCGCCAAAACCATTATTTGATGATATCTGACTTCCTGGACATTTCAAAAGCTTCATCAACATAACACTAATAACACTTTTCTCAAAATTGAATACAAAGCAATTTTATTTGTTTATTTGTGGCATTTTATATTTAATATACTAGTACTACGTCCTATCCCTGAGGAAATCACTGTAGGTATTGAACGGCCAATATGTCTCTGTGATATTTCATCTGAAAGGTCCCATACGGGGAAAACAAAACACTTACGTGGATCGCACAGCAACGTGGTTGGAATATGGCCTGCGATAGTTCGATTCGCCCATAAAATGAGCAAGGTTAATTGCAACCAAACAATGCATTTGATTTATGGGTTGAATCAGCTCTTGTACAAGATTCGGGAATGTCTACATCATTATCTCCGAGAGAGAACAAAACATCTGCTCAGCACTGGTACTGACTTTGAACGTCATTGATCTTGATAGTAAATCCACTTATATAACACAGCTAGAAAACAAAAGATATATATTTCAAATGTCTTGTCAATAGCGGCAATATCTTATCACCGCCGGGGGGGGGGGGACTGGCCTTTACTCATCATTTGCTATACATTTTGTGATAGTACTCAAAATTCCTGGTGGAACTGACCCGCATCCCCCCCCCCCCAACCCTTAGCCTAAAGGTTATTCCATGTCCAGAATTTTTGTTTTCTTGAGAATGCAAAACCACTGTAAAATGAAATGCAAACCCTGCCAGAGGCAAACATGAAAGATGGTTGGAAAATTCAAACTTTCAAGAATCAACGAATGTAGAAGATAGTATCATTTTTTTTTTTATTTTAGGAACCCAACAAAGATGTATGAATTTTCACAAGTTTCCAATACCCAAAGAGCGGTTATAGAACAGTGAGTACAATTAACAAACGTTTGCGATATCCACGACCATCAGTCGCGAGAGGGTAAAGTAGTTCACTGGGTTGGTGAACAGGAAACTGAAATGTCTATCCACTCATTATGGAATATTTGTGACCCTGCGTGTGGGCTATTCGTTTTATCGACTCCTACCGCAGAGGGCTTGCATCTGAACCCGCATCAAGCAGTGTTTGATTCTTTGTCACTAACTCGACAAACTCCTTTTTCATTCATCCATTTCTTCGGTTTAAATAATCACCATGAAACTAATTGATGATTAATTAAACAATTTAACTAATATAGTACATAAATCTGACATTACAAATAGAATGGGAACATGATATATTTCATGCCAAGAAACACGACATGAACAAACATGAAAAAAATTGTGAAGTACGGAACAAAAATTGAAAGAGGGGATCACAAAGATTACCAAAAATATTGTAATCAAAATAAAAGAAAGGGTGTACATAATTATGACAATAGGAAATGCAGTAAGCTTAGGTGAATATACGAACTAGTAATAAATAAATACATATTTCAACCATAAGTTTAATGTATATTAAAGTGCTGATGCAAAGGAGAAAGCATCAAGGATATAATATGCCCTCCTATAATGAATTCATAGATAAAAGTTAAGAATCATTACATAAACGTGAAATATAAGAGAGAAATATTGCACTCTGTGATTTACAAGTGGACATTCAACTATAATGAGTTAAGCAGTCGTACTACACATGGAATAGTCGATTTCCTAAAGCGCTGTGCTTTTGTAGGAATATCAAGAAGGGAGGAATTCCTTAAGTTGCGACCATTGAGTAGATGGCGTTGAGGTGGAAGCTTCTTCCGGTGGCGGGTAGAGAGAAGAAGGGATTTCCCAAAGGCAATTAACAGTCACATGGAAATCAAATGGTGGGAAAAGAGAAATATTGTAAATCATAATAAGTGTTAGGCTATTAAACGATAATGGCGAGTTTACACGTGTTTGCAAATTTGTGTGACCGGCTTTCTTGGTATTTTCAACTAAACTGAAATCCTTTAATTGCTCTTTCATCCATTAATTGATTGATTAATTGATTGAATTTATCTACAACACATCACATAAATTAATGACAGTACAATATCAACAATCGTACACTGTACTAAAGAGTTATAATCGTACATGAATACATATACATGACAAAGTAAAATTAATATATATACATTAATCAACATAAATGGATTTACAGTGATATGTAGTCATAGATCTACATAAAGTCGAATGTACATGACATTATATATGTACTAATACTGAGGTGAAGTTGTTAATTGGAACTAGAAGTTAGCACAAGTGCTAGTCGAGCCTAGTCCCATTCTTTTGGCAAGATGTTTTGTTTTGTTAATTGTTTTCAGAACCTACATGTACAATATTTATTTTGTATGTAAAAATATAAACAAGTATATATCTTTTTAAAGTTTTACATTTCTTACAGAGTGAGAGAGAGAAAAAATAATAATTACAATACTAATTCATACAAAATTTTTTTTTTTTTAAATCTTTAAAACAACTGATATCACTATGGTGTGCATGAGGTATAACAGTGAAGTGAACATTTTTACAGGTATGACACATATAATGATACAGATATGTGTATTATAAGTAGTAAAGAACACAATGAGAAAAATCGATAAGTAAAAGCAGATGCAAATAAACAAATGTTTACACTGTAAAAAAAAAAACCTGTAAAACTACAGGTTGTTTGGCCCTTGAAATTACAAGTTATTGTCATTATTTCAACTTTTGAGTCTTTTTCCTGTAAAACAACAACAAGTTTGTTGGTTTACCGGAAATGAGCATATATTTACAGTCGCCCAGCAAACTTGCTGTTGTTTTACAATAAAAGGACTGTTATTTTGTGTCGGGCGATTGTCATGACTGTAAATATATGCTGCTTTCCGGTAAAAAATAACTGTGGAAAAACGGGCATTCCCGGCATCCTGACTGCCAGGAAATTTCTCGTGAAAACACGGCAATTTTGTTTACAGTGTAGGCTTAAGCCTAAGCTATATAGATCACCAAACAAATGCAGGTGATAGAAGGTTTTAATATAAAAGGAAAGTTTTGAGTTTACAACATCATTTACATTGAAGGTAGTTGGAAAGTTGTCTACGAAAGACTGACCTTTAAGTTTTTTATCTGATTTCATCTGGGAGACCATTCCACAGTTTATACCAACAAACTGTCCTTGCCTCGTATTACATTTTGGTAAATAGAGTATTAAAGCCGCTTTCTTTGCCCCTTGTTGCATATCTGTGCTGTATAATTTGACAATAATCCACTAAAGAGTGTGGTAATATACCTTTCACCAGATCAAACATAAATGTTGATAAAAGAAGTTCATGGAGTTGAATTTTTTTTTAAAAATATTCCTAGGGTTTGGCAAAGAGGGTTAGGAGTCTTTTCTAAATGGACTAAAAGTAATTGCTCTCATTGCCATTTTTTAAACAAAGATATATACAATT
The DNA here is from genome assembly GCA_025618425.1 of Heliocidaris tuberculata. Classification (NCBI taxonomy): domain Eukaryota; kingdom Metazoa; phylum Echinodermata; class Echinoidea; order Camarodonta; family Echinometridae; genus Heliocidaris; species Heliocidaris tuberculata. The sequence goes on along the minus strand of CM046837.1, from coordinate 29,878,478 downwards.
GAGATTGTTTTTGTAAGTACTCCCCCATACCTCTTTTCCATTAGAGACATGAGGCTGAATGAAAGTTTTATATAATAACACAAGTATATTCTATGGAATAAAATGTCGTAACTTAAACAGAATGCCTACTTTCTTTCGCATGCATTTGTTTATTTTCTGAATATGTTCTTTCAATGAAAGGTGACATTCAATTTGACTGCCTAAAAATGGTGCAAAAGAGACCTCACTAATGTCTGATCCTGATATTCTCATAGATCCTTTTTGATGTATTGCTCTACCATTTTGATTTCATAACCATATAACTCGTTTTATGTAGGTTAATTCCTATTATTTCTAAATCAATTACTTTTGTTAAGTATTAAAAGTATGAAATAGGGTCGAGTCATCAGCGAATAATCTGAAATTGAAAAAGTTTGTGCAGTTAGGTAAATCATTAATATAAAGTAAAAATTGTGTTGGTCCAAGAACGGAGCCTTGAGGGCCACCACATGTTATATATTTTGTTTCACAGAAATCTCATTCTTGTATTGTGTAAACTTGGATCGTCTATACAAATAGTCTTCAAACCATTTCAAAGCTATTCCACGGACTCCATAGTCATGATAGTGTGACTCTTTTTTCAGGAGAATTATGTGGTTCATAGTATCGAAAGCCTTTGGAAAGTCAATAAAGATACCAAGTGTTACTCTACCTTCATCCAAGTATTGCAATAATGCATTTGCATGATTAATCAAAGACAATCTAGTGCTATGTTTCTTACGAAACCATACCGATCGAAGTATTTCCGCCTGAAATACAGGTGGAAATAATTTACCATGATGGAGAATATTATGAGACCGATTTTTACAGCTTGTGGCACACCGCAATTCAACGATTGCAGTGATGATTTCGAACCCTTGCAGCGCACCGATTTCCAGCCAAGTGAAAGAAGGCTATTATTGTGGGTATGATCGAGGACCTGGCTTATCAAGACCTCAGTAGATTGTGTCAATCATACTTATAAGGTAATGGCTAAAGAACTGCCCTTCATATTTCCAAAGTGACGAGGATCATTATTGTTTCCCAGGTGTAAGGGAAATGTCCAGAGAGAAGACACTATTTTTTTTTTTTTTTTTTTTTTGTAAAGGGTGTTGGAGCGCGTAACAGCTGCTCCAGCTCTCTCCTCTTTACCCTAGATTTCTCTGTACTGAGTTCCTATTAAGTATTATTTTGTACTACAGGTTGATCATTATATGATAGTGATTCTACTGGACTGGTTTCAACTGGCATTATCTAGTGTTGTTTCTGTAATTACTGAACTTCATTTTGGATTTCCTCACACTGTAAGTAGAAGCTGTGGCCATGTTGGACTAATGTATCTGTACACAACCTAGGTCTCTATTATGTATGTGCAGCCACTGGTGTAAGAGCAGTCTATTGTAATGTCAAGGTATATTCATGTATGTATAGCCAACTGTGTTGGTGCAAGTGTAAACCATTCTTTGATGCTTTGATTTTATCTGAATGTTCAGTCTGCTCACATCAGAATTAAGCACTCAGTCATGATGGCTTTTATTCATGTGCTATCTATGACTATTAGTCTTGAACTTTTACTTTCTACTTGTACTTGTAATATAGACTGTAGAACTGAACTGTATGTTAATACATATATGTTCACAAGTTCACATGATAGGTTCTCTCCAGATGTAAATGTAAAGTATGTTGGGAAAAGAATATTGTATTATCCCACAAATTCATGTTCATGTATCTTTCAATTAGGATTAATAGAATGTGGAGACATCCACCCTAATCCATGCCCTTCTTGTGGTATTGAATCTGACACTGAAATCAGTATATCCGGAAGTAGCACTAATCTATCAAACGAGGTCAAATACAATATTGATACTCTGTATAGTCTCAACTCTCGAAAGTTTCGAGTATCAGCGTCTCTGTGGTCAACTATTAATCATCTTGGAATATGTCGTCGTCGTTGTCGAACAAAGCGAAGTAGAAAGGGTGGAAGGTGCCGACGTCGTCAACAACAGCAAGAACACCAGTCTTCCTCACCTGAAGAGCTCAACAAGGACTGTGTGAGGTTTGCTTTATGGAATGCCAGGTCATTGAAGAATAAGACTCACATGCTATGTGACCTCATTATAAGTGACCATATCGACATTGCTGCCGTAACAGAGACTTGGTTTACTGGCGATGAACGCGACAACTTCTCTATGGCCCAACTATCTTCTGTCCTCAAGAACTATGATTGGCATCATAAGCCACGTCTGGGACGTGTGGGAGGTGGTGTCGGCATATGTATCGACAAGACTTTTCGAGTAAAATCATACGAATCTACTTTATAATTTATTTCCTTTGAACATATTGATCTACTTTTGACATCTCATCGGCAAGTTCCTGTTCGCTTGATTGTTATCTACAGGCCCCAGCGAATGGCTACAGGAGATACAACAGATCAGATATTCTTCCAAGAATTTTCAACTCTCTTGGAACAGTTGGTACTGACTTCACATCGGTTGATGATAGTAGGAGATTTCAACTTCCATGTCAACTTAAGTGATGATGTGAATTCGGCTCGTTTTTTGAACTTTATAACCTCACTTAATCTTCAACAGCATGTATGTTTTCCTACGCATAAGGATGGCCATACTCTCGATCTTATACTGACACGGGCAACTGATAATTTTGTCATTAGTGTCAGCTCAACCAGCTACCTCCCATCTGATCATGTAGCTATCAAATGCTCCTTGAACATTGCTAAACCGAAGCCGATGAAAATAGAGATTAAGTCTAGGAAAATACATGCAATAGATGTTGAAGAGTTTCGCCAAGATATCATACCATCTGAATTGTTTTCTTTGCCAGGTGATGATATGAATGCTCGTATTGATCAGTATGAGTCTGTCTCATCTGCACTTCTTGACAAACATGCTCCAGAAGTAACACGAACAGTCCGATGTCGTCCAAACTCACCTTGGTTTTCTGATGAACTTCACCGCAGCAAACAAGAACTCCGACCTCTTGAGCGCAAGGCCTTCTCCCGTCATGGGCTGGAAATTGACCGTCAGAATTTCCGAAAGGCCTGTCATCGCTATAATAACCAACTCACGTCTGCTAGAAAAAGCTATCATAAGGATCAACTGAGAGACTGTAGTTCACGTGAACTGTTCAGGAAAGTTGATCATCTTTTAAAACCATGCTCTTCTAGTACACTGCCAAGAAGTAATGACTCCGAACCTTCCCTTCCAGAACGCTTCCTGAGTTACTTCGCAGAAAAAGTAGAAATAATCACTCAGGAACTGCAGTCATCAGTATTTCATAATGTTCTTGTTGAAGACCAAACAAGCTTCTCTTTTAATCAATTCAAGCCTGTATCGATAAGTGAAGTTTTAAGAGTCATTAAAGAGTCTTCTTCAACAACCTGTGATCTTGATCCTATCCCCACTTCATTTATGAAGAAATTTCTTACTGAATTGGTTCCCATTATGACAAGCATTATTAATGATTCTTTTATAAATTGTAGTTTTCCTGACAAGTTTAAATGTGCCAATATCGTACCAAAACTTAAAGGCTCATCTTGTGATAGTGATGATCTGAAGAATTACCGTCCAATAGCAAACCTCAAGTTCTTTGCTAAGATTCTAGAGAAGATGGCAGCATATCAGCTACAAGAATATCTAGGTAAATCTAATCTCCACGCAAAGTTTCAGTCTGGATACAGATCATTTCATAGTGTTGAGACTGCTCTCTTGAGAGTTACAAATGACATACTGTTGTCACTTGATAGGGGCGAAGAGGTTATGCTTGTTTTGCTTGATTTTTCATCAGCTTTTGATACCATTGAACATGAGACTCTGCTTAAACGTTTATCTCTGAGATTTGGAATTTGTGGTCAAGCACTTAATTGGTTGCAGTCATACTTATCAAAACGTACTCATAATGTAGTCATTGGAAATGATCGGTCTTCAGGACATGTGCTCACCAAGGGAGTGCCGCAAGGATCCGTTTTTGGGTCCGGTTCTTTTTACATTATATACCTCTCCACTAGAATCTTTGATTGATAAATATAACATATTCAAGATGTTTTACGCTGACGATACTCAACTGTATATTGCATTCAAACGTTCAAGACTTGTTAATGTAACCTCTCAGATAGCAAATTGTGTTCAAGCAGTCAAAGAATGGTCTCAACAAAACTGTCTCAAGTTAAATTGCAGTAAGACAGAGTTCCTTCATGTTTCATCCCGGTTTAAACACACGGCCCCTATCTTTCATTTGGATCTAGATGGAAAGCAAATTGAAGCTACCAAAACATGCAGGAATCTTGGAGTAACATTTGACAACAAGCTTACTTTTGAAACTTTTGTGACACAAAAATGTCGTGCAGCTTCATTTGCACTACACAAAATTGGTAAAATTCGTGATTTTATTGACAGAAGGACAACAGAACGTTTGGTTCATGCTTTTGTAATGTGTCATTTTGATTTTTGTAATAGTCTTCTTTTTCAGTTACCACTTCGCCAAATTCAAAGACTACAAACTATCCAGAATTCAGCCGCGCGACTAGTCACACGTACAAAGAAACATGATTCAATATCCCCTGTCTTACACAATTTACGTTGGTTACCAGTCCAGTCACGCATCAAGTTCAAGATACTGTTATTAGCTTATGAATGTTTTCATGGATTAGCTACCTCTTATCTAAATGACTTACTCACTACATACACACCAACAAGAAATCTCCGATCACGTAAGAAGAATTTATTTATTGTTCCTCCTGTTCATACCAAGACATATGGTGAACGTTTATTTGCACATGCTGCCCCGGTTTTATGGAATTGCCTTCCCGACTCTCTTAGAAACATTAATACCATAGATACGTTTAAGTCTGCCCTTAAAACATACTTATTCCAATTGTTAAGCAGATAAAGGAACTCAGTAATTTCTCTTTTTTTTCCTTCTTCCTAAAGCGCATAGAGACATTCTTACGTAATGTATTATGCGCTATACAAAAATAGTTTATTATTATTATTATTATCAAAGAGATGGATAATTCTTAAGCGATTTCCTTCAGCAGTCGTATTGGTAAATCAGATGGACGGTCGGCCATAGATGCGTTCAGACAAAGAAATCGGTCGTACACTTCTTGTCGCTCGATGGTTTGTAGAGGCCAAGTTGGGAGGTACGCAGGCAGCTTTTAAAAGGTCACAACTAGGGATCAAAGTAATTGTTCAGGCGATCAGCAGTAAGGGAGGGAGGCATATCAGGGTCAATATCGAACAGGGATCGTTTTGGTCAGACTAGTGAGATTTCTGATCCGTTGATGCCATTTCCTAGGTCTCATTTGTTTTAGATGATGACTTTCTTACAGTAGAAAAATTGTTTAGCTTCTTCGATTTTCCTTTGGACATCATTTCTCACTTTGTTGTAAACTTGAGTGTCACCACGCTTGAAGCCTTGAATGTGGATTCACGGGGAGAGATGGTAGACTGAGTGATGTTGGTCATCCATGGTTTGCCATTCTGTCTCAATTTGATGGTTACCCTATTAACTTTATTTGAAAGTGTGATTTGTACTATTCAGAGAGAAGCTATTATCTCAGCCATTTTGAAAGGGGTTTGGAAGCATGGGTTAACTGCAATAAAAAAGAAAATGCAGCTTAATAGCTGAGGTTGTTCAATATACAGATGTAGACATATAGAATGCATAAACAATCAACAAGAGCATGATGAGAATCATTGGAAACTTTAACCAGTGTATATGATAAAACTAAATGCATCTATAAACTAATAATATTATGATATCATCAACAATCACTCTTTGTTATTAAAAAGGAAGAACACACTTTATCGTCATCACATTATTTTCTCCCCCCCCCCCCCCTCTCTCTCTCTCTGTCTCATCAGGCAATGATACGATCTTTGCAAATTATAAATAACAAATCATACATAATATAAAACAGACATAATTAGATAACTATTATACATGAATAACTCGAGAAAGGTAGAAAATTTTGGCTTTCTTAGCTGTGTCTCTACATGAGAAGTATAACAAATAAAGTGATCATGATGAAATCACTGATGGTGACTTATTCTTGCTACTGGACTATTCCACTCTAGTTGGGGTGCAGCAAAGGGGTGGACTAGGGATAGTTTCTCTATTTGATTCATTAACTTTGGTACAATGCATTAAAAAAATAGAGTGAATGGGGTATTTCCTCCCAGGGCCTTACCCTAAATATCTTCATTTATAACTTCATTCACTAAATATCAAATACGTGCCGAATATCACTCCAATTGGCACGTTGACAGTAGAAAGTAACGATACTGTGCATGAGACTTGATATAAAACGCCAAAGAATTGTTACGCAAATATAAATACTTTGATTTTAAATTGCTACGGAGTAAAAATAATTTGATATAAAAAGCGTTCAATGCATTATTTCGATTAGCATCAAAAAAATTTTTCATAAAAATGCTTTCATTATTTTGTTGGAAGGTTTGATAATTTTATATTCTTTTTTTTTTTTCCTTTCCTTTTTTCTTGAGTAGAGTATTAGACAATAATATTGAGAGGAGAAAATAATTTGGATCCCTGGTCATTAACTTAATAATAAATGTATTATGTTTTAAATGATTTTATTACTTCTACCATGTGTTTGCATGGTATGTTAAACGGCGTCTAAAAGTTATATCTATCCAAAGCATGAACATAATCAAAATCTATTTTCTTAAAGGTTTCACCCTTGGCGAACGTTTTGGATACAGGACATCCAAGATTACCATAATGCTGTTCCATTTTATTGCGGACTTCGTGTTAAAGAAAATAATAGTAACTTCTTCTCCCCCCCCCCCCCAACAACTCGTACGACGTGATTGATTTGCTATTTCTATCTTTAATCGTAAATATCTTGACATCATTTTAATTGACTGACCGGCTTCTTAAACTCAGAAGCTCTCTATAACAATGTACAATGTTTGCGTTTATAAATACATTAAACATGTTAAATACCATACTACTAGGTCGAGCGTACTCGCACTGATTTGACAAGCTTTTTCCATTCACTTCTATTCTCCATACCATACCATTCAGATTCTATTCAGATTCATTCCATTTTCTACCATTCAGATTCATTCCATTCTATTCTCCATACCATACCATTCTTAAATACCATACTGGATGATAATCCCAGTATTTTGTAGCAAACAATATTAAAATATTCGCTAATATATCCATTTATGAATTGGGTTACCAGTATAAACACCTATACCGGAACTACGAGGGATTTGCAGCAAAATATAATGATGGTGCATGTTATGGAAATAGCAATTATGTGAGAAAGAGAGTAATTTTGGAGCAGAAGAAAAGGCAATTCATGTAACATATCTGTATGTATGTATATCTCAACAACTTTCGCATGTAATGCTATGTGCAACAATATCTTTGTTATAAGGATGAACATATTTACGTAATAATTGTATACGAAGGCAGATGCGGAGCCAGGGGTAGGCACTGGTCACTGTATTAGTCAACTCTAGCATCATCAACTGCAGAGATCACAAATGAAGAAAAAAAAAGCTTCGAAGGATGTGACATCACAACTAATTCTTGATATTACATGAGAGCCAAAAGAAAATGCGGAAAGGAAGGAACACATTAATAGAAATGGAAATGTTGCTAAATCTAAAAAATAAATAAAAAAGAATAATAAAAAAAAAAGTACGTGTTATAAGTTATCAATTGATTATGAAAAACCTCTTTACATAAACCTAACACTTTTCAATGTTTCTTAGTAACATTTATTATTAATGAAGAATCCTTATATAAGGATATTGATTAGAAAAAAAATCAGCTATGACTGTATTACATTTAACCGTTCATAAGCATATTGATACACATATACATATTCTTTATAAAGGGGTAAAAAGTTTTGGTTTCATAATCATCATTATTCAATGAGAAGATTAATCGAACACCGTTAAGATTGACTTCCAAAAAAATTTGCTGTCACTCAACCAGGTACTGTCAGATACAGTTTGGTTGGGTTGGTGATACCATAGTATGAGCAAAATCATTAGATTTAACAACGCTCCGCCCATAAAAACACTTATTAGTTTGATACGCTGCATTCCTTCATCAACCCTTCATACAACGTGTCATTTCCGCTATTGCATTTCCGCTACACTTATCATCCTTCTATCAATCATTAGCTATTTCAAATTCTTCCCAGGCGGTAAGTTGAGCAAGAACTAAAATTCTACGCTATTCTCGATTTCTAAATTCTCTAGCGTTTGCTACACCTTCTCCTCTATATCGGATGCCGATAGGTTCTGTTTTTGTTATGAACCATTCTCTGTGTGGTCAAAGGGTAGGCTTGGACATTGAAATAACATATTTTGCATGGCCTCTCCAAAATGTCTCAATATCGTTTTAGCCTTAAAAAGAACATTTGCTTTTTAGTGCTTTTTTTACAATTTAGTTTCCTCGTTACATTGTCTGATGATAGTCCATTATGGTGTGGCAAGGTGCAAGACGAAGCAATTGAAGGATGGAGCGGATTAAATGTTTCCAAAAGGTTCTATTTTAAAGATCCTTTACTTGACAGGCAAACGCTTGTGTGGACAAAAGGAGAATCAGTGTGGGAAAAACAACACAATCGACCTTTAGAATATAACGGTTATGCAGATTTTAAACTAAGCCGTTACAGACTGACAGAAATCAGCAACGACACTTTCGATTTGTTTATCGATTACGCAGAGCAGAATGACTCAGGGCATCATGTTGTCACAGTAAACCAAGGCACACAGTTACTTTGCATAGCTTTCATATTTAATTTAAGCATCAAAACCCCAGAACCAATATGTTCAACACTTCTTGATAAAAATGGTGGCAAATTTCAGATGTCTTGTGAATGGTTGCAAATGAACAAAGGGGATAAAGCACGCTTTGAAGTAAACAATGAAATCCTTTATGAACATCGGATTTCGGATTTGAATTTTGATTGTTCCTTTCATATGACGCATCAATTCAACGTTCATGTTAGGCTTGACAAGATGTTTGATGAAATTCCGGTACCTGATACGTGTATTGTTTCTCATAAGAACGAAAAAGTGAGAGAAGTGTGTGAATTCCCAAGGGTCACTCCTTATCCCATTCAAAATCGACGAAATGAGACATTTGAATTTCAGTGTTGTGTCGCCAACCAAAGTGAACCCATCCCACTACTTTATGACAGGAATGGCAATGAATTAAATGTCAGTTCTGGACGAATTTACAATGTAGGTGAGGCTAACTGTATATTGCTCTTCCTCTGCGGTGCGAGGGAAGATGGCTCAAAGATCACTATTCTTAATATGAAAAGTTTGGATTTAAGAGAACAGCCACACCACAAAACTTCAATGTTGTTGATAAGTACTGCAGACCCTAAACTTTCATACGATAAATCGAGGGAAGATCATCGATGTAAGGCCATCACTGTGAATTTTACAGATCTTGATTTGAAACCAATAAATCAGGACAGCACCTCTACAGAAAGTGTGATGAACGAAAATTGTGTCTCTACCCAGGCGACCGAGACATTTTCGAGCGCAACACCGAAATGTAAACCGAATGTTCTTATATGGCAACACACGAAGTAATCCTGATAGCAGTGGCCGCAACAGCAGCATCAGGGATTGCGTTCATCATTGGTGCTTGCATTACAAAGTGCTACTACGATATCCCTGGTAAACATCAATATTTTGTGAGAAGGGATTCAGTGCATGATCGTCAGAGAGGTTCAACCGCAACAGGAGGGGATGATGGGGGAACATTAGCAATGATAAGCTTCGCAGCCCAAACACCTCAACAAGATTTGGATGCCGAGTTACCAAGAGCTGTTTTTAATCAGCCCCCATCGGACGAAGAGGAGCATTGCTTTAAACAAGAACAAACGGCGTCATGTTCTGGAATGTTAGGTGGACCACCAAACCTACCTTCGCGACGTGAAATGGTTAAACATGGCCCTGACTCTGGAGGCCGTCCTGGGGACTGCATTAGAAGCACTGGTCGGCAAAATGCACCTTTTGCCAATGCCACCACATCATGTCAAAATAGTATGTATTGTTTTATGGATGATATCAAAGGCATCCCTGGGAGTGCACCCAGACATGGATCGTACAGCATGAAACAGCCATTTCCCTCATCACTTCAACACAAGGCATCTAAAGATGATATGATGACTACCAGCTTACGAGGTCCAAACATAGAGGCGCTGTACGCTAAACCCGACATGAGCCAGAAAACCAGGAATAAGGCAACTGTGGAGTCGGATTATGATGGCCCAAGGCCTCCTGGGGATGAGTTCTTTCAGTTCAACAGTGTAGCACGTCCTACCAATGAATCGGCAAGTGGCTCCGAATTGTATATAAATTCACCAGGTCAGGATTTGATTTAAACAAGAAGTATGCTGTCAGTTTACTTTGGAAAAAAGCGTCAAGACGAAAGTCTCTGAAATAATAAGCGAGAAGCAAGATCTATAATGTGTGTGTGTGTGTGTGTGTATATAAATATATATATATATATCTATATATACGCAGCAATTGAAATACCCACAAGAGAGTCCCCCCCCCCCCCCCCCCCCCCCCCCCGGGTAGACCAGCCCCGAGTCGATTAGGAAACTTTAACATTTTATTTGTGTTTCTGGCCTGGGGGGGGGGGGGGGGTGGGGCTACCCCGGGTAGACTCTCATGTGGGTAATTCCATTTCTGCAGATATACACACACACACACACACACACACACACACACACACACACACATATATATATATATATATATATATATATATATATATATATATATATTCCACTGGATCGGGTATTTGGGAGACACACGACAATGCGGTTTATTCCGTCATAATAGGGACTGGTGTATTAGGGAGACACATGGACAAAGAGGGATACAAAGTGTCTCCCAAACGAAGATCTAGTGATGTATATATATATATATATATATATATATATATAGTTGGGTGGCTTTGTTCTCCATGAATAGTCACCCCCCCCCCCCCCCAGTTGAAAATAAATTCTTGCATATTTACGCCCGTGTACATGTGCATATACAATGAATTAATGAATAAACGAATTTTCGCTTTTGTACTTTATAAAGTGCGTATAAATATATTTACATGTGTCTTGAAAGATAGCATAATACACAAAACTCTGACATAAATGTATTTGTAAGACTTCACAGAGAATACCATTTCCCCACATAATCAGCGTCAATTTAAAAAATTACTTTGACGTTTATTGACATTTTTCATATTAATTGGAATACACGTTTATATGTCGTGAGAGGTGGCCCCCGCCTCTATAATGAGTGAAATCAGACTCATATTGCTTCCTCAAACATAACCTTTATAATTTGTGGCCGATTCTTTGAAACTGAAGGAGCGAATTTAAATATATGGCATATTACAATGACATTTTACCGAGAAATAATACGTGGTAAGAAAAGGGTAAGCTTCATAAGCGACTGCGGCATAGTAACGCGAAGTATAAAACTGAAAGTAATTTAAGTAGATATAGACGATCTCAACCACGTGTGACGGTTCTCTTAAATGATAGGGCCTTTGTAGGTTTGAAAGTGATACATTATATTTTGCCGTAAAGACAAGAGGGGGAAATATCAATCATCAATACATTGTGTTGGGAAGAAAAGGTGGGGGAACAAACATAATGACTATGAAAGCAATTATGAAATGACCGAAGTAGCTCTCAGTTTCTTCAGACTTTATTTTTCGTGGATCATCATCCCCTTTTTAAGATAAACCGCACATGAATAGTTCGTTCACTTAACAAAGAAATGTAATGTTGGCTTTACTTTGTAAATGACGGCCCCTCCCCTTAGAAAGTCTCTTCCGTTTATATCCAATGAGTGACGCTGTCAGTTTGGGTCTTTCAGCCAAAGGCTATTTTTTAAGTTCTTCCTAATAAGAACACGGTGATTCAGAAAGGCGGTGAAAGCAGAAACGCTTCATGAAGACCCTCCTCTTTCATGTATTTGGCGCTAGTAGTTTGTCTATGCTGTCACCATTTCAATCATATTAATAAAGCATTATTGCGCTCATTATCTAGTTTCTTCCTGAGAAAGTGAAATAAGAGCCACTCTTTATGTCAATGGATTTCTTGATAATGAGATACCTTTATTGAACTAATTCGAGAAACATTCAAGAATATATTTTAGTACAAGATATCGAACGATCGTCATGTCTCAAAGAGTATTATTGTTGAACGGAGAATATTTTTCTTCTTTTGTATTTTGCAATCTTTCATCCATCTGACTTTTTCTGAAGATAGTATCCCATGGTGCAACCAGCAGCAGGAACATTCAATACATAAAGTGAATGGACAGAATATTTCGCTTAGCTTTAACCTGAGAGATACGATTCCTAGTTTTCACTCGCTTGTGTTGACAAGTGGACAGTCAGTGTGTGAAAAACTAAACAACCGTCCTTTTGGAATGTGTTACCAACTCATCTCTCAATCCTGGAAGTTATTTTTTTAGTCAGATCAACGAAACCAAATTTGTAATGTTTATTGCGTTCACTGCTTTATGAACAAACCGATTCGGGACAGCACGTTGTGAAGATTCATCAGGAGCCACAATCCCTTTGTACAATTGTAGTCGTGAGTTTAACCATTGAAAGTACAGCACCTATCTGTTCTTCACTGTTCATCAAAGAAATTGGAAGTAATTAAAGTAATTTGGTAACTTTGTAAAGGCTTGATAAAATCTGAGCTGCCTGGCCTTACATGCTATCAGTGTATGTAATATGGTGTAAAAATGAAGCCCAGGAAAAAAAAAGCACTTCAAAATCATCATGTGCTTCACAAAAGAAAACATATGCAAGTGACCAGAAATGTCAGACTCATTTTCCCCCATAGACTCAGTGTTAGACTAAAGCGTATGACCATACGCTTTCGTAAATGGGAGTATTCAGTCATAGATATCTTGATAATAGCATTATATATTTGAAAACCTTTCTATGCCTGGCTATTTATTTATCCTTCTGAACATCATTATACAAGACAGATATCAAAATTCAACAATTTATTAAATCAAGCCTCCACAAAGTTACCGAATCCCTTTAAGGTCAATTTAATTTTACGATTAAGTTGAGTGCATACTTTGCTCTTGGAAACATACCTGAGGAACATAATATAATGCCAAGCGAGTGTGCTGTTTCCAGTGACAGGGGGGTGACGATTGAAACATGTACATTTCCTACGACACAATTTCGTTCCATCGGAAAAGACCAGAGTCAATTTGCTGTATTCGAATGTTGCGAAATCAAAGAGACAAAATTCATATCATGTTGGTACACTACAGGTAGTTATCTCCTCCCACTTAATCATTCAGATGAGATTTCTTTGTCGGATATCAAGCATATCGCTCTTATATGTGTGCAGGAGAAAGATCATTCCCAAACGATAGAGGGTGAAATCATGATTGTATAATTATAAGAAAACCAGGAATACAATATCTCCATTTCACCAAAATCTAAAGAGTCAAACAGCCCTTTTATTCTATAAGTTTAAATTGTGAAGAAAATGGACACACTCGAACTTCCTGGAATAGAACCACATCAAACGAAACACTTAGTCCTATATTCGTGACTGAAACGAGGCCCACTACAGATCAAAAAGACCAAGAAAAAACATTAAGCATTGAAGGATCACTATTATGGGTGTTAGCCCTCTCGACATTAGCCCATGATGTTAGCATTCTAGCATTCGTGTACTCGTACAAAAATGTCTAAACGTGATCCGGTTAAATCCATTCCCTTATAGACTTTTAGAAGTTGCACACTTTAATTTCAAAATACAGCAAGAGGTCATATGAGTGGTTGAATTTTATTCTTTCAGTCATGTACTTGAAAACATGGGTAGTTTTCCTGTTAGTAAAAAGTATGCTTTTGTAACGGATCGAATTGTATGGACAGGTTTGATATGAATTCAAATTACTCATCGTAAATGTTCCTATGAAGGATTGAAATTATAATTCCTATAACAAATTTCAATTGTCATAACATTTAAAACGATGAAAATATATCATAAATGTATGATAACAAATACAAACCGGTACCAACGTTTCAGGGTCTGGAGTACCATATTTATACTCAACGTGGTTAAAACGACACGACCAAACTTAGAATATAACGGCAGTACAGATTTTGAATCAAGAGTCACAGATTCCTTCAGAAAATCTAAAGAAGTTTCGATTTCTGCATGAAAAATTTTTTTTCACTAGTACCTGAGTACGATATAAAAAAAAAACAATTAAATTCATTTACTTTCAAGTATCTTGCAGTTGAATAATATAAACATTTGTGATTTTCTTTAATCAGATTTTAACTCTTGTTTTGAAATGGGTTTCATGGACAATTGAATATACTAATATTACTTAGATGTAATAGTGAGGAAGAATTGTTTATTGAGCATAACTAAAGGAACATATAGTATTGGTTAGACTCCGCCTCCTTAGTGAAGGAATACGCTTATAAAATGTACTGCTTTTGTATCATCATTTTAGTAGCCTATATGGTTACGGTGTATCACACTCACTTTTTCACATAACAAACAGATATGAAAAGGAACAGATAAGGATGGTTAAGAGCCATTTCAACGCAATGCCCGTATAAATATGGACATATTTAGAAGAATCCATGTCATTGTAGCACTGTCTCTCCAGGATTTCAGACTTTCTGAGTTTTTTTGAGTTAGTGAATGCTAATTTTATTCATTAACAGTGTAGTAAAATGACGCGAAACATTTATAACGGTTTAGCGTTATATTTACTGATTGTTACGTAAGCCCCGCACCGCAAGGTCGAACGGTCCAGCGATTTTCCTAGTCTCTTATTAGTCGTTCGCCCGTATTTGATGTAAGGGTTGTGCATAATGAAAAGGAAGACAGAGAGAAGAAAAACAAAGAAATACATAAGGAAAAGGAAGACAGAGAGAAGGAAAACAAATAAATAAATAAATGAAAAAAAAGAAGACGTGGAGAATATAAACAAAGTAATACATAATGAAAAAAGAAAAGCGAAGAAAATCAAAGAAATACATAACGAAAAAAAGAAGATAAAAGAAAAAAAAAGAAATACATAAGGAAAAAGAGAAGGCAGAAAAAAGAAAAAAACAAAGGAATACATAAAGAATAAAGGAAGGCAGAGAGAAGAAAAGCAAAGGAATACATAAGAATAAAGGAAGACAGAGAGAAGAAAAACACAGAAATACATAAAGAAAAAAAAAGAGCGAAGAAAAACAAAGGAATACATAAGGAAAAAAGGAAGACAGAGAGAAAAAAACAACAAAGAAATACATAAGGAAAAAAAAAGAGCGAAGAAAAACAAAGAAATACATTAGGAAAAAGGAAGACAGAGCGAAGAAAACAAAGAAATACTTAAGGAAAAAAAGAAGAGCGAAGAAAAACAAAGAAATACATAAGGAAAAAAGGAAGACAGAGAGAAAAAAAAACAAAGAAATACATAAGGAAAAAAGAAGAGCGAAGAAAAACAAAGAAATACATAAGTAAAAAAGGAAGACAGAGAGAAGAAAAACAAAGAAATACATAAGGAAAAAAGAAGAGCGAAGAAAAACAAAGGAATATATAAAGAATAAACGAAGACAGAAGAAAAACAAAGAAATACATAAGGAAAAAGAAGAGTAAAGAAAAACAATGAAATACATAAGGAAAAATACCGATAGAAGAAAAACAAAGGAATACATAAAGAAAAAAGAAGATAGAAGAAAAACAAAGGAATACATAAAGAAAAAAGAAGATAGAAGAAAAACAAAGAAATACATAAGGAAAACAAGAAAATAGAGATAAAAAAACGAAGAAATACATAAGGAAATAATGAAGATAGAGAGAAGAAAAAAACAACAACAAAGAAATAATATAGTACTGCTGCCACGCCAGCCGTGTTGGTCATCATGCACACATGGATATTGGACAAACAACGACTGTCATTACATCTATCAAGCGTTCTTTTCAGCTGCTTGCAAAAGATGAATTATGATTTTGATTGATTTATAGCAAAACGCCACGGGGAAAAAAAATTCGGCGGCGATAGATTGATCAAGTATAAATTTGTCTTCAAAAGTATCGTAGTTTGCAGCCGTCCCTTTGCTTTTTAAGCCGTCCCTGTGAATTTAAAGATTGAGAACGCATCTTGGAATCGTTCATGCTTTCTCCATTCACATAGGGTTTGCGTGCAAATTCTCTTGCACAGTGGAGCGCGGAGAGTGATCTCCTGGTAATCGATTAACTATTTTGACGTCAAATTATTACGGGTTTGCGTTATAACGGTTTTGCGTGATTTTACTACACTGATTAAAGGTCAGATTAAAGATACCAATGGCACATTATATTTGTTCATTTCAAATGTAAAGATACGGGGAAAGACGTCATCGCAATTTATAGCGGTGCACAACACCTCTGTACAGTTTTGATACTGAATTTTACTGTTGAATATATAGAACCCATTTGCTTCACTTTTTTCGGCAAGAAAAACAAAATACAGATGTCTTGTCAATGGGTGCAAGTGATAAAAGGAGAGCGAGCACACCTTGTAGCTGCGGGAAATCGCGTGCTTTATGAACACACGGCTGCACATACTAGAACGTTCAAGTTCAAGTCAATCTCGTATACAACGAATTCAATATGTTGATCCTATAATTATAGAGACGTTTCTCGTTATACAGAACGATCCCAGAAAATGGGTTATTTCGAATGGGAATATGTATACGCCAGTAATTTTCCGCCAGTAAGACAACACACTCTTAGAGATGATAAGGCTGAGAATGCAATCTTTTAATGTTGCTTTGCAAACGAAAATGTTTCCTTTACATGGTGGAACAGTGGCAGTGGTTTGTTTTCTACCCGTTGATTCCACGGAAAGAAAATACATAACTGGTGCCAATCGCAACTCTTTTTTTTTACTATGTTAAAGAGAAAAAAACGAACCAAACTCGTAACTATTATTTAGCATCTTCAGTTTGGATTTAGGACCAAGACAGCTTTTTTAAATGAAACGACATTGGTTTCAGACAGAAGTCCGTTAAGCAATGCAACAGATGATAGGTAATGTAATACCATCAGTGTGAATATTACCAGACATGCTCCTAAATCACCGACTTCAGAAATGACAAATTCAACTCCGCTTGCTACGCCGGAGTAACATCATCACAACAGATTCAGCCACGAAAGGGGGTGAAAAGAATGCTTCTCCTCTGGAAACGTGGTTCATATCAGTACTGGCAGTGTCGACCATAGCCCATGGTGTGAGCATCAGAGCATTCGTGTTTTCTTACAGAAATCCGGAAGTGTATAAAATCAGTGGACGACATACATAAGAACGTGAGAGAAGGTGACGGTTTTCTATATGTAGTATACTTTTAACGAAAACCACGAATAATGCATATTGTGGGAGTGCTCCGTTTCAGTACTGTTATCGCTGATTCAAAACGGAGGCATTATCGAACTCCGCCTAAAACTTGCTACATGTTAATTGCAATGTCAAATATTTGCATTAGTTGTATCCTATGTAATATTGCATGAACGGTGTCACAAGAATCGTTTATTCATTATTTTGATTCTTCTGACTCATATAAGAAGAATCTATTTTTTGTCATTTACCTATTGACAGATTTTAAACCTAGTGTTTACAAGGGCAGAGGAAGAGAGAAAGTAATGTCAATATTAAAGCTGGTCTCTGTATCAAACATTATTGTACTATGAATCTGATGGGGAAATTATTTCCTGAGTCGCAAACCTACATGATTAATTTCTTGCTTGTATCTTGAAGTTAGGCTGATTATGATTTTGTATAGCGTTTAAAAAATCAATGATAGAAAGATAGCTTTATCAATTTTTTAATGTTGAAAAGAACCAAATATGAAGAATTACATTCTAATTCGATTTACGTTTTATTTTGCTTATGCATTTAAAAAAAAAAAAAAAAAAGAAACAACGTGATTTTTAACTTTTGAAAACAGACAACAGTTCAAGTCGCCTATGGTTAAATTTGTATCGCACTCAAAATCCAGAAAATCATGACGATGTTTGGCTGTAGAGTATTGATAATGAGACTGGAAGGCGGTATAATAATTATCATTGAAATTATGACTGGCATCCTGATAAACGAAGAAGTGTAGCATGGAATTCTAAAGATGTTTGCCTCATGCATATTTCAATATTTTATTATTTTTTAATGATGTATAAGGGATGAATTGTTGTACCGTATAAGATATTAATGTGGGTCGTCGGACGATTACAAAATAATCGATATAACATCCTGGTTCATAAGATGTGTTTCTTCAGTACTGAGGTTGATTCGGCAATTTGGTTGTGATTAACGGTAACGAAATGACATACGATGTCGTAGCATAAGATAACGTAGCATTCTAATATTGTTCAATATTGTTTTGTCAATGTATGTAAAATAGATATAGGCCGATTGAGAAATAATGTAGTATCCCCTTTCTTTGCCATGATGAATAAATAAAACAAAACCGTATCCAAATGATTTCATTTGTCTTTTCGCTTTTGTTTGAATTTTAAGCATTCCCCGCCCCTATCCTTTAAGTTACCGCCTTTTACATAAATGGAGATTTTCATTCCAAAGGAAGCTAAATAGCGTTACGAGTAAATCAGTTTTTTTTATTGACCACATTTCTTTTCCAGATATTACCCCATTTTGGAATATATATATATACATAGATTTCCAAAAGATTCAAAATATATATATTTCCTTCTCATAATCAAATACTGTAGATACAAAATGAAATGTACATTCATAAAAAAGAAATGGTGGAATGATATATTAAGGCTATTGCATTCAATTAGTTTTATCATGTTTTAACAAATCTAGCAATACTTTCAGATTCTAGAGGATTTTTTGTAATTTTAGTTTTCTATAATCTATAATCTATAATCTATCGCCTTTTGGAATGAAATTCAAGTCGATTGTCTTTTGTGCATGCTTAAAACAACTTTACCATTTAAATCCAAAACGAAACTCATTAGTACTGCGTAATTTTTTTCATTCTTAAAATAAAAATGTTAATAGAAATAAACTTTCCTTTTGTTTTTAATTTTTCTTTCAACTTGGATTTCATTCTAAAAGACGCTTAATCCAAAAATATTCATAACGTTATAAAATAATATCATGTTAAATTTCATCACATTTTTGCAATATTCTAATTAGGCAGCTGCACCATGCAGAAAGCTTAAGGGAACACGGTATATATGAACGAATTCGTAATCACCATAGTGCATTTATCGCCTTTTGGAATATCTTCAATTTTCGGAAAATATTTTTGATGCGTTGTAGCGCATTTCATTCCAGTGTGCGAGAAACGCATATGACATCAATGTCTGTCAAAAATGGATTTAGCCCCTTTTGGAACTAGCTCTTCAAAATACAAGCGATTTCAATTTTATAGCTGGACAGGGGGAAGATAACGGTACACATTAAGACACAATGATACATGTTGAATGAAACCTCTAAACAGTAAATTACTGACAACCATAAACACTTATATTTTCTGATGATAGCACTAAATAATATATCACCTTCAATCTACATTGCGAATGTTGATGAACAATAAGCCGTTAGAGATAGATATTATAGAATGCAGTGGTTCGTCACTGGGGTTTTGGGGTAGAAACCTCCTTAAATTTGAATACACTTGTGATCTGGTCTTTGAATGCCATCTCAACAAGAAAATAGTGTTTCATTATCATTGTCATTCCCCTTGTTGATATCAAAAACGTAATGTCAATGAATGTTCAATACCCTTTAGGCTCCATATTTTCGAATCGACATACAATGAACAAAACCAGGGTCGAAACTTTTATCAAATTTTTGATTCTATAAGAATAAATCAGAGTGAAAGAGGCTGTATAGCCGGCAATTACGATAAGCATAAGGGGATGTTGTAAAGCCTACGTATTACAAATCTACTGAAATATCTTGCTTTTACGCTATCAGAACATTTCTATTCCGTTTTATATGCTGCGTACAATAAAGAAGGGATAAATCACTTCCCCAGCCTCTTTGGGATCAATTTATCATCCGGTCGTAACAAAAGAAGAAAGAAAAAAGGGCACCTGTTGCAGTGTAACCGATTAAAATGATTTAGAAATTTAAACGTCTGCGTTACATGAAAAGTTGTAGAGGTGCATCATAACATGAACCATATAAATTGCAATGATAAAGCAGATTTAGAAGTCTTTCATCTATCATCACAAGGTGGTTGTTGTTGTTTGTTGTTGTTGTTGTTTTTTTCTTTTTGATATATATTTGGCATGTAGCCCCAACTATCCTCCATATTCATAATGTTTGGTTGAGGCTTTCCATAGACTACCTTGGCAGCGTCGCTGGTGGAAAGCTATACTGGAAATGAAATATGTAGCATTTTTGTATAAAAAGGGAATGATATAATGCTATATTGCTTCTTTATACAGTGTTTATTTAAGTGATCCTTCTTGTACTACGTCTAACATCAAAGCAAATGCCATTACCATTATATGATAATATTTTACTACTGCATATTTCAAAAGTTTCATCAAGCATACCCACAAGTCTCCATCATCATTATTCGATATCTATTTCATTACACATGTTCTAACTGCTAACACTGTGAACTCTACAAATATCACAAAATAACACTTTTCTCAAATACAAACAAGTCTTCTTAGTTTTCTTTGAAATGTTGAATTCAATATACTGCGTCTAGATATCATAGTGAGTACTGGTGGAAATCACTGAAAGTACTGAATGGCCAAGATGTATCTGTAGTATTTCATCTATATAAAAGGTCCCATATGGGAAACCAAACACTTACGTCGATCGCACCGTGGTTGGAAAATGGCCTGCGATAGTTCTCTCCAATGTACAAGTAACGATTCGCCCATAATTTAAATACTCGTTATGAGCTAGGTGAATTGTATTCAAGCAACGCATTTGAGTTAAGGGGTGAATGAGCTCTACAAGATTCGGGAATTACTACATTCTTACCTCCAGAGCATCTACACAGAACTGATACTTTGAACGTCATTTATCTTGATAGTAAACCCGCTGGTATAACACAGCTATATGAAACAAGAGATACAAATGTATTTTCAATTTCTTGTCACAGCCGGGGGGGGGATTGACCTGACTAGACCCCCCCCCCTAAGCCTTTAGATTATTTCAAGTCCAGCAAAATATTCCTTGAGAATGCAAAACCACTGTAAAATCGAATGCAAACACTACCAGAGGCAAATAATTATGAAAGATGGTTGGAAAATTCAGACTTTCAGGAACGAACGAATGTAGTAGATTGCATCATGGGGATCCACAAATTACAAGCACTGCTTTTTAGTGGATCCCCCACATTTCTTCAGAAATTGAGAATTTCTTTTAATAATTCATTTAAATAATTGATTTATATATAAAGTGTACTTGTACACTTATCAAGAAAAAAAGAATTTGTACATATATTTTTCATATTTTCTGTAATAATATCTGTAATGCCATTGTCTTTTCTTTATGTTGGAAATGAAATAAATACGAATTTGAATTTGAATTTGAAAAAAAAAATTGTATCAATATTAAATTACGAACCCAACAAAGACGTAAAGTTTTATCATATTTACAGAAAGAGCGGTTATAGAACAGTGAGCACAATTAACAAACGGTTGCGATTTCCACCACCATCAGACGCGAGGGGGTGAAGTAGTTCACTGGGTTGGTGAACAGGAAACTGAAACTTCTATCCAACTATCATGGAATAGTTTGGGCTTTTAATTTTATCGACTCCTATCGCAGAGGGCGTGCATCTAAACCCACAGCGAGTAGTGTTTGATTCATTGTCACTATAATACTCCACAAACTCAGTGTTCATTCATCCATTTTTCGGTTTGTTGAAATAACAAGAACAATCAGCTGGAGAGCTGACATTGTTTAGCTTACACACGTAAGACATATAGCATGCATGCATAATCTCCATGAAAACTGTTTGATAATTAATTAAACGATTAAACTAATACAGTACATAAATCTGACATAAACATTGGGAACATGAAATATTTCATGCTAAGAAGCGTAGGGGGAAAGAGAGAGAGAAAAGGGGTAGAAAAGAGAGCAAAAGTTGGCTGAGAGCCTGAGAGACAGGGAAGAGAGGGAAAGAGAGAGAATAGGAAGAGAATGGGGGTACATAGGAATGTGTCCATGTAGAGAAAGGGAAAGAGATGGAGAGAGAGGGAAGGAGGGAGGGAGAGAGAAATATGAACAGAGAGAGTGAGATAGAGAGGTGGAGAGAGAAGGAGAGAAGGATTAAAAGTAATCGAGAGAGGGGAGAGGAAAATGGAGACCAAAAAAGGAAAATGCATTTAAATATTATTCTTGAAATACATTTTCATGGGGCCATACGCATACAAAAGTAATACCAAGAATATGACACTGACTTTTTTCAAAGAGTATAAAGGCAAATAGCCTGAATATTGCACAAATAATGGTCATGACTTATAAAAGAAATTACCATTCACGTGATTTAAAAAAAAAAGATACGGCACGTTGTAGGGAGAGGAAAGGTTGATGAAACAATATGGGAAAAGGGGAGAGGGGAGAGAGAAAAAAGAGAGCGAAAGTATAAAAGGGAGAGGGAAGGATGATGCAGATCATTGAAATTCATGTGATACGATCTTGAAAAAGTCATGACTAAAAAATGCTACCGAATTACATGTAATAGTACGAGCAACAACATGAAAGAAAATAGGTATTAGCAAGGGATATCACAAAGCTTGCATAAAATATTGTAATCAAAATTAAAGAAAGGTTGTATACATGTACATATGACAATGAGAAATGCACGAAATGTGAGTATATTAAGAAGTCATAGAGAAATATATATTTCAACCATAAGTTAATTTATATCAAAGTATTGAGGCAAAGAGCGAGCATCAAGGGTATAAGATGCCCTCCTGTAATGAATTTATAGATAAAAGTTGAAAAAAAATCACATACAAATTATTACATAAACGTGAGAATAAACACTAACAACAAACAAGTAAAGATATATTTTAAATAATTATAAGAGAGAAATATTGCACTCTGTGATTTACAAGCGGATGTTCCACTATAATGAGGTTAGCAGTCGTACCACACATGGGACAGTCGAATTCCTAAAACGCTGTGCTCTTGTAGGATATCAAGAAGGAATTCCTTAAGTTGCGACCAGTGAGTAAATGACGGTGAGGTGGAAGCATGTTACGGTGGCAGGTAGACAGTAGAAGGGATTTCTCAAAGGCAATAAAGATGGCATTTTCTTCCTTCAGCGAGCGTGGTTTGTTTCCATATTGGGAAGTAAATCCTAGTAGTGTGCTCGTAGAGGGTAAGTGATGAAGCGCAGTGATCTCCGTTGCACCTTTTCCATGGCTTCCGATTGGTATTTTATCAATATTTCATCAATATTTTGTTTTACAATACAAAGCATTAGTATAAAGAAAATTAACAATCACATGGAAATGAAATGGGGGGGGGGATATATTGTAAATCATAAGAAGTGTGAGGATAGCTAGTTCACAAGAGGGGAATTCTAAGACTAGAGGAAGCATTATGCATGACTTAAATATACAACAGATCATTACCGTTCACTCCGTTCCTCCTAAGTGAGCGCAGGATGTAGAGCCGCCGAGAGTCACTCGAGCTCATTTCACGTACGTCATTGTCCATGTCAGGTATGATCAAGGAGTTCCTTGGTATGATTGGATAGTATCACCAAGACGGCATATACTTCTCGTCGCTCGATGGTTTGTAGAGGCCGAGTTGCGAGGTACGCAGGTAGCTTTAAAAGGTCACAACTAGGGATCAAAATAATTGTTCAGGCGATCTGCAGTAATGGAGGGAGGCATATCAGGGTCTATCTCGAACTGGGGTCTTTTCGGTCAAACTGCTGAGATTTCTGATCTGTTGATGCAGTTTACGATGTTCCATTTGTTTTTGATTGACTTTCTTACAGCATAAGATTTGTTTAGCTTCTTTGATATTTCTTTGCACACCATTTCTCACTTTGTTGTAAACTTGAGTGTCACCTCGTTTGAATTGCAATAAAAAAGAATATGCAGCTTGATAGCTGAAGTTGTTCAATATATAGATTCAAACATATAAAATACATAATCAATCAGCATAAGAATCACTTGAAAGTTTAACCACGGATGTATAGTATAATAAATAAATATATAAGTATGATTATAATAAACTAAATGTATATATAAACTAATAATGTTATGAAATCATCAACAATCATTTTTTGTAATTAAAAAGGGAGAAAACACTTCATCTTCATCACCTTATTCTCTCTCTCTCTCTCTCATCAGGCAATGATACTATATGTGTAAATCAAAACTAACAAATCATACATATTACAAAACAGACATAATAAGATAATCATTATACATAATTAATTCGAGAATGGTAGAAATATTGGTTTTCCTACCTGTTAATGAAATAACAAGGAGGAGTCAGCACACACGTACAATTTTATATTCTTTTTTCTTCTTTCCTTATTTCTTAAGTATAGTATTAGACGATAATATTGAGAGGAGAAAATAATTTTGATCCCTGGTCATTATCTAAACTATAAACAAGTGAATGAGTAAATTACGCAACGCGTAATAAATGTCCCCGCCGGAAGTGCAGATCTGTGGAAATTAACTAGCCTGAACCTTAAAAACTTCAGTGAAAAACTTTAGTGAATAAAATAATAATGTTACTGCATGCAAAAGAAGAGAATACCAACAATGCATGTATACAACTGAAATATAAAACATGAAAACATTATGAACCTTCAGCCATTTTGAATAAATTTGCATAAATTTGCATAATTAATGAATTTCAAAATTCTGTGTAGAAGTTTGGAAGCCCCCACCAAGCCCTATCAGATAAAACAATCGGAATCAAAATCCGATGTGAAATAGAGGAGAAGTAGCATTTTTCGTCAATTTTGAATAAATTTGCATAAATTTGCATAATTATTGAATTTCAAAATTCTGTGTAGAAGTTTGGAAGCCCCCACCCAGCCCTATCAGATAAAACAATCGGAATCAAAATCCGATGTGAAATAGAGGAGAAGTAGCATTTTTCGTCAATTTTGAATAAATTTGCATAAATTTGCATAATTATTGAATTTCAAAATTCTGTGTAGAAGTTTGGAAGCCCCCACCCAGCCATATCAGATAAAACAATCGGAATCAAAATCCGATGTGAAATAGAGGAGAAGTAGCATTTTTCGTCGATTTTGAATAAACTTGCATAAATTTCCATAATTAATGAATTTCAAAATTCTGTGTAGAAGTTTGGAAGCCCCCACCCAGCCCTATCAGATAAAACAATCGGAATCAAAATCGGCCAAGAAATGACGGAGAAGTAGCATTTTCTAACATTTGAGCACACACGGACAGACGGACGGACGGACGGACGGACACACACACACACACACACACACACACACACACGCACACACGTACGGAGCCCGTTTCATAGTCCCCTCGCGAACTTCGTTCGGCGGGGACAACTACCGGGATGCGATATTTGCCATTTAGCGACGTAATTGCTCCCCGGGGTGCGAATTTTTTTTCCCCAAACAGGATTACCTATTACGGTAAAATCCCGCCTCCTGATTGGTTGAGAGGTATACGCATCATGAATATTCATGCCTGAGCTACAAAGGTAGTATTGCCAAAGACTTTAAATAGTATCAAGACAGATTACTCTCACCTACTTCCGTAGTACATTCGGCAGACGTAAATTGCTGTGTTAAAATAGACTCGGAAAAATACGTTCGCCATAGGTATAACACGTGAAAAGATGTCTCATTTTTTCTTGATATTTCATATCTTACCCTATCTTATTCAAGTCTGATTTTTGCATGAGAGAAAGGATGGATAGTTCAAAAAACATTTATTGAACCTTTATTATCAATAAATGCCACTATGAATCCCCGGGATCATGCCTGCTTTTTGACATAATCATCTGCCATAGGGTTAACACGTGAAAACATGGATTTTAAGAATGATTATAGTTCCTCTGGTATTTCCTTGAATTTCATGTAAATGTGGCTTACCTGTAATTTGAGACTCTGAACAAGATTAATGATGGCTCAAAAAGTGGAAGGGACCTCACATAAATCCCCGGGAATATGCATGCTTTTGGCCTTCCAGCTCCCATAGGTTATCACGCAAAAACAGGGATTTTTGAATGATTATAATTCCCCCAGAATTAGATTAAAATTTTGAAAAATGTGACTTAAATAAAATTTAAAGGTCTGAAAATGTATGATTAAGTCTCAACTAGTCGAACAGACCCCGCATAAATCCCAGGGAATATGCATGCTTTTGACCCCCAAAAAGTCTCGCCTGCCATAGGTTTACACGCGAAAACAAGGGATTTTAAGATGATTATAATTCCCATAGTTTTTATTTGAAAATATAAAAACTGTGATTTACATGTAATTTGAGGCTTTGAACAAGCTTACTGAAGGCTCAAAAAATTGAAAAGACCCCACATAAATCCCGGGGAATATGCATGCTTTTGACCAAAACAGTCTCTCCTGCCATAGGTTTACACGCGAAAACAAGGAATATTAGGATGATTATAATTCCCATAGTTTTATTTGAAAATATAAAAACTGTGATTTACATGAAATTTAAAGCTCTGAAAATGTATAATTAAGGCTCAATGAGTCCAGTAAACCCCCCATAAATCCCCGGGAATATGCATGCTTTTGGCCTTCCAGCTCCCATAGGTTAACACACGAAAAGAGGGATTTTGAAATGATTTTAATTCCCCTAGTATTTATTTGAAATTATGAAAAATGTAATTTACATGAAATTTAAAGCTCTGAAAGTGTATAATTAAGGCTCAATGAGTCCAGTAAACCCCCCATAAATCCCCGGGAATATGCATGCTTTTGGCCTTCCAGCTCCCATAGGTTAACACATGAAAAGAGGGATTTTGAAATGACTTTAATTCCCCTAGTATTTATTTGAAATTATGAAAAATGTAATTCACATGAAATTTAAAGCTCTGAAAGTGTATAATTAAGGCTCGATGAGTCATTTAAACCCCGCATAAATCCCCGGGAATATGCATGCTTTTGACCAAAAAAAATAATTTGTCGTATAACACGTGAAACCGTTTGTTGTTATTGATGACGTAATGTGGGCGTGTAGTATCGATCACGTGAGATCACGACATCCAATGAGATCGTGCGCTAGCAGACGACCATGTAGCAGACGTATGTCCGCCCGCCCAGGGGCCCAGCCTAGCCGGTATTTGAAGAAACTCTCACTAAATTCCAGTTCACTATTATATTTCTAATGTACAAGAGGCAAAATTCCATGTATTAAATTTATAATTTCATATAATCACTGTTCTACCACCGAATTACGCTTAGCCAAAATGACTGATGTGAGATCATGCAATCATGAAATAGCTGAGCTGAATAGCGACCGACAAGGTGTCTAGCTCTAGCTAGGCTAGGTCTACCCCTCTGCGATCCCGATCGAGGTGGTGACGTTGCCGATGGAACTCTGTCAGTTTGCCAAAGGTGTTCTCCTCAAAAGTTTTTTACTTGCTGATCGTCGTTTACTTTGGCTTCAGCCAACGAGACCGACTATGTAGTGTGAGGGGGCTTCTGAACCCTATTATGGATATGAGCCTGACACTGACAGTCCATGACAGGGGCGAATGCAGGATGTAGTAAAAAAAAAAAAAAAAGGGGGGGGGCACAAATGCAGGGCTGTCAACTTTTTGGAACTGCTAGAAGGGAGATTCGTATCTTTTTCTTCTCACCATTCCTCCAAAAGTTGCTCCGTGGAGGGGGGGGGGGGGGGGGGAGAGGATAATTTTTGTCGCCAGTCCTCGAAAAGTTGCTCAGTTGGGGGGGGGGGGGGAGGGGTGAAAAGATTTTTTTTTTCTTCTCGCCGGCCCTTCAAAAAAATTTTCAAAAAAGGGCCCGGGGGACAATGATGTATGACTTTCTTTAAAAAAGGGGAGGGGGCATGGGCCAGGATTGTGCCCCCCCCCCCCTCCTAAATCCGCCACTCGTCCATGCCCGGACTGTCACGTCAGTCTTACGGGGTGGGCTTTTTACAAGTTTTCTCGGAGGGTTAATAGACCAACATTGTTAGCCTCGTAGGCTCCCAAACTAATGGTGCTCTATCCGGTTTTATATACATTTTAGGCCATAGTCCGTGTATACCTGTAGTTTGTAGTTCAAAAGAATGTAATTCCTATTCCAGGGGCGGATCCAGGATTTTGTAGAGGAGGGGGCACAGAGCCGAAAAGTACACAATTAAAGAGGCACTTTTTTTTATTGTGTACTTAAGGTATGCCAGTTGGGTTCCAAAAAGGGGGCGCGGTCGATTCGCCCCCCCCCCCCGGATCAGCGCCTGCTATTCTGTCATGGATGTGAAGAATGGGATTGCATGGTGTTGGTGGTCGATCTCATTAAATTGAACCATTGAAGGAAAAAAAAACAACAAAACAATAAGAGATCATTATTTTGTCCTCATTTCTATTGGAGGCATTTTTATAGATCGGTTGTAAGAGAGAATAAGAGAATAAGAGATTATTAGAAAATGAAAGCCTGTGAGAGGGGGAGGGAAGGGAGAAAGAGAGAGAGAGAGAGAGAGACAAAGGGGGATGGGGCAAAAGGAATGCGATATTCCTACAAAGACAGAATAGGACTGGTAATAAAAAATTATATCATCAGCTGCTATTGTTGGTTACTAGTTAATTAAATTCAAAATATCCCTATACTGTTTTCTTCGCCTGTCGTCTCAAACTGCTACAGCAGAATATTACAAATAACTTACTGTAAGTTATTTATATTGGTGGAGTATCCAGGAATGCAGGGGGGGGGGGGCTCACACCTGACGAACAAAAAAACATCAGATGTCTATTCTGAATTTTCAGACAAGCAAGGAAAAAAAGTCACATTTTTCATGTTCTTTCTGTGCCGGGGGGGGGGGGGGCACACAACTCCTTTCATTCGATGTGTAACTATAAGATATGTCAGATTTGGTTTTGGCTGGTACGTAGGGCACGTGCATTCCTGGATACGCCACCAATAAAAGTAAGAGAATCTTGGATACGCCACTCTTAATTAATCTTTGTATTTAAGGAATTGCTCGCACGCAATCTCATTTTAATAAAGCCTTTTCTGTCTTGACTTTTAACATAAGGCCATAGATTTACATTATACGTCTATAATCCCTAAAATTTACATAAATCATGATATCAAATGAAATATTCTGATTTAGAAAAATAAAGATAGCATTTTATTTTTTTTATTATTTTTTTTTTTTTTTTTACTTTTCTCGACATTCCCGTCAGATATTGCAGTGTTTGCTCATATAGAGCTTAATATCAGGGAACATGTTTGGACCATTCCCCCCCCCCCCCCCCCCAATCACATAAATATTAATAGAAATTTCACAGCAAATAACTTTAACAAAAATACAAACATCTCTCCTAGCTCCCCCTCCCAACTCTCTCCCTCTCCTCCATGGTGCAGTTAGAGTATGTTGATTCCTATCTGTTTTGGGACATAAGTTTGTATTTGAAGGGGCAATATCAAGATTATGCCCTTTACGGCTTTACCAAAAGCGATGTACAGAAAAAGAAGAAAAAATAAATTAAATAAAAAATACAAACATCTTGATAAAGACTATAATCTTCCCTCTCGGCCGATCGACATGTACCACAATATATACGCGTGCTTTATTTCGGGACTGAGCACTCTTCGTATTTAAACTCTTTGGTATTACAAATGTACGGAGCTCGATCGAGGGAGCACGTACGTACGCGAATCTGCTATAAGCATAGAATTACATACACAGAACGTGTAACTCTATGGCTATATAGGCCTAGCTATAGATCGCTAGCTGTGATGTGTGGTTCAAAGTTGTTTACCTTATCATCGTTATGGCGGCGACTACAACTCTGTGCAATCTTGATCGCTCTAAAGAAGAGAATACCGATTTCTTCTTCAAGAATCATCAAAACCTTTATGTAAGTACATTATATTGTGAAATTATAAATCGGCCCATCCCATAGGCGAATTTTCTCAACACTATTACTATAGCTAGTAATAGTACTAGACCAAGGAGTTACTCCTTGACTAGACTAGACGTTGGGCTCCTCATCTAACGTCACGTTCTTGTAACATGGTCAGGGCCTATGGGATGAGCCAATTTATAATTTCACAATATAATGTACTTACATAAAGGTTTTGATGATTCTTGAAGAAGAAATCGGTATTCTCTTCTTTAGAGCGATCAAGATTGCACAGAGTTGTAGTCGCCGCCATTGAAGTTTGAGCTCACACACATTTCATTGTACACTCTATGTGTGCACCCATAAACAGTATAGCATAGTATAGTGCTAGTGGCCAGCGAAACTGTTAAAACAAGGGAAATCCAACCTTAATGGCAAGTTGCTCTGAAAGAAAGAGGAAAAATCAGAGAAGCAGATTGGTAAAGTTTGAACGAAATCGGACAAGCAATAAGAAAGTTATGAACTTTTGAAAGTTGTAATCACTATACATATGGAAATTTCAAATTGGCCGAATAGGTATGTCACTGTGATGTAGCTGTGGACAACTCCCCCATTCGCTCCAACACACAAAATGACTAAAATGTCATTTTTTTTCAAAATGTATTACTCAGTAAGATCTTTTTCTTTCATGAGGACCCATAACAATATGCTATCTGCAATATATTTTGAGTACTGCCCCGAGGGTAAAGGCGCTTCGGAGAAAACCGCAAATTACTGATATTTTTGTGTACGACAAACGGGAGAGTTGTCCACAAGACTGTCACAATCGACTCACCAAATTGCCAATTTGAGATTCGCATAGATGTAGTGATTTCATTTTTCAAACATCTATAACTTTCTTATTCCTTGTCCGATTTCTTTCAAACTTTTCACCATCCTGTTTTTCTTATTTTTCTGCTTTCATACAAATCAACTTATTACCAAGGTTGGATTGCCCTTTAAGTCCACGCGCATGCGAAATACATATAATATATTGGGCCTTTGCAGCTCAGCTTATGAATATTCATGATGCGTATACCTTTAAACCAATCAGGAGGCAGGATTTTACCGTAATTGGGAAAACTTGTTTGGGAAAAAAAAATTCGCCCCCGGGGTGTCCCAAGTAACCCCAAAATGAAGGGTTTGAAAAATGATTAATGACATGAAATAACAAGATGTAGGGGTATCACTAAATAATTCATTATACAGTTCAGGATCTATACTATTTATACTATCATCATGACTTAGCTTGATAAGATATTTAAAAAGTTACAAGGAATCTTTCCTGACATTGCGAAAATGTCCCATTTCTCCCCGGTCTCCCCTACTATTGTATGTTCAAGAGGTTTCAGTGGTTGTTCATTGCGGGAATTTCCATGCGAGTCTCTGAAAAAAATTGTAATCTGTCACTCATGATTTTAAACCCATCGGCAATTTTTAAACGTCGGGCCAAACGCCAAACCTGTCGGCGTTACATCATGTTAAAAACCCTAGTGGAAAACCCTGGCCTGGTGCGACTGAATCGCTGAGAAGGAAACAAAACCAATTACACCAAAAGCATAAAATCGCTTTATGCCTTGGCTGTGTATTTTTTTTTTTTCTTTTTCTTTTTTTTTTTTTAATTGTGAAAAGATAGATCTAGTATTAGTAACGTTAGATCTCAAAAGTTAGATCTAGAATCCTTTTCATATGAATTCATAATCCTAGTCTGCGAGAGACTGTCCTGGCCCTGGGTAATTTTTGAATGCATATAAAAAAATCTTATTTCAGATCTTAACATAACATAAATAACAAAAGTTAGACCTTGACTATTTTGATTTTTTATCTAGAAAGCTGAAAGGGTCTACCACCGGCTGCCCACAGGACCCCGGGCCCAGCCACTAAACAAGTCAAGAGCAATGGGTCTAACGTTTGTTCTAACAGTAACACAGTAACAGTTACTACAAGTAGGACTGGTAAAGAAACAATAAGTCTGAAACTACTAACTAGACCAAATTTTGACTTTTCTCCATTGCATTGGCATAGAACTAGATCTGAGATCTAACGAAAAGAAAAACGGTTTAGGAACGGCACCATCATCATGACCATTAAGATCCGAGATCATCTTCGTCAAAAGATCATCTAGTCAAAAGTTTTCATTAGTTCTACCAAACACATCACAAACATATCTTTGATACATATTTTGTTATGAAAATATTTTAATAACATGTAATAAATAAGTTTCAATCCACCCCCTTCGCCCAGTTACATTGTACCTAGACCGATGGGATCTGTCTCTTCCTCGGAGAACTTCTCTTTTTCATTACTGACGTTTGTTGGTCAGTTCTCCTCCTTAGAGACAGATATCACCCATAGACTCGCCTGTGCGAACATTTTGCACCAATTTGAAGCAAGCAGAGGCGACCAAGTTAAATGCATTTTAACCCTATTTTAACGGGTCTAGTACCCATTTTCATGTAATAAATACAAAATAATAACTTAGAACTACGTTTTGACTTACCCCTTTCTTGAATTGGTCTATTTTGAAGCTTCTTTCAAGCTATTTTCTTCCCTAATCCAACACTTTTCCTCCGTATCGCCAATTTTGAAATGCGTGTCACCTGACTTACGTTAGTGATCGTTTTGTGGTATCGTTTTTAAAAAAAAATCTTCTTTCGTTGTATGGTATCGGCAGTCATTGCCGACACCATAAAAACGATACCACAAAACGATCACTAACGTAAGTCAGGTGACACGCATTTCAAAATTGGCGATACGGAGGAAAAGTGTTGGATTAGGGAAGAAAATAGCTTGAAAGAAGCTTCAAAATAGACCAATTCAAGAAAGGGGTAAGTCAAAACGTAGTTCTAAGTTATTATTTTGTATTTATTACATGAAAATGGGTACTAGACCCGTTAAAATAGGGTTAAAATGCATTTAACTTGGTCGCCTCTGCTTGCTTCAAATTGGTGCAAAATGTTCGCACAGGCGAGTCTATGGGTGATATCTGTCTCTAAGGAGGAGAACTGACCAACAAACGTCAGTAATGAAAAAGAGAAGTTCTCCGAGGAAGAGACAGATCCCATCGGTCTACATTGTACCATACGGGTAGGTTCAGTGCATGTAGGTTCACATCTATTACCAGTCAATGTGTCCATGTAGAAAGTCCAATTTGCCCTAAATAAAACTGTTTAGACCATGTTTCAGGCAATTATATATATGAGTGTTGTGAATGAGGTGGGTACTCACTGATGAAAACTTCTATGTATTCCTCCATTCTGCATTCTTCTAATAAAGTGCACACAAAGTTGTCCATCTCGAAAATAAAAAAGTTGCAAGACTTCTCGCGGCCGCGGCGGATCGTCCATAAATGACTGTTGTTTTGTTTTCTTCGCGGGGGTATACGTCACATAGGACACGACATGTCTTGTCCAATTGTAGCGCGCGTATGTCACGTACTCCGTGCTGGGTCTTTCTGCTATGACCCTGCGCAGGTGTAAAAGTCCGATAACCAAAATGATAACACGGATTTGAGTCAGAAGTACATGATTGGTGTTAAATTTACACGGATCGGAGTGAACAAATTTTGACTCGGATTCAGAGTTGAAATTTTGACTCGGTAGAAATAAGAGTGTACTCTTTTAGGATATACAAAAACTGATATTTGACCATGCTGACTAAAAAAAAAAAAAATATTGATCTTTAACTGAAAATCACACAATGCTTTTTTTTGGTCGTTTTGTGGTGCCTATATAGAAAATTGCGATGCCTTGCATGAAACTTTATAATACAACGCCAGCAAAATGTATATTACAAGAGTCCTCTGCGTAAGTTTGATAAGCATTAGAAAACTTAAAGGTTGCTCTCATCTTTTAAAGTTGTCATGTTATTAAATGTATTTATTACACATGCCATGTCTTCACATCGTATATGGAAAAAAAAACAGAAAACAAAAAAAAAAACACACACACGCACACACACACACAAAACGTCTTAAAGTTATCTATCCAAAGTAGAATCAGACTCCATTTACTTTTAAAGACAGACCTCACACTTCATCTTGAGAGACCTGGGGAGGATTTCACTAACGCTTGCAATGCATCGTTAACCCTTCGTAAGGGCTTGAACCCATCGCCCGGGCCTGAATCCATCGCCCGGGGACGATGGGTTGCTTTTCGATTTCACAAAGCTCCTGCGAAGGGTTCACCCGTCGCAAACCCATCGCAACGCAGCGGATGCTAGAAGGGTGATCGTAGACTCATCGTTGAGCTGCGATGGGTTCAAAAAGTTAACTTCCTGTCCCAACGGAACATATGGCGCGAAATCCTTTGCAAGTTGAATTCGCTTTATTTGTTTTTATTGTGTGTTTTAAACATTTCTCAATCATTTGTGGCTCGCATTCTGGTCAAGATAGAACGTTCTTTTTTCTTTTTTTTATAAAAAGGCCATACTTTTCAACAACTTCCTGCTTTTAATTATCTTTTAGACGAAATGCTTGTAATTTTTTTGAAACATCTTTATTTTTTTTTGTATTTTTTAATTCATTATTTTTTAATTTTTTTTATGTAGGGCCTATTATTCGTTAATTGATTATCATTGCAATAATCTTTTTATTTTTGTGGTGGGGGAACAAATAAATTTAAATCATTTTGGGGATGTGCGCATCCCCCCCCCCCCCCCCCCCCCCGTCCTCAAGAAAAAGGAATATGGTAACTTTGAGAAAATGTTTGCACACTGTGGAACTCTTTCTTCTGTCCCTCTCTATTTCACCGATTTTTGTATTCAAATTAACTCATGAATACATTACTTGCTTTCTCCATTTCACTTACCCGCCATTCCTTTCTTTTTTCTTCTCTCTCTCTCTTCTCATTACTCGACCTTTCTTCTCTCCCTCTCTTACTATCTCGATATATAAGTCTACACCCCCTGTTCTTGAATCATTCATTTCTTTCACTCTTACTACTTCTCTCTCTCTCTATCTTATAGCTTTGAAATATGATATTATGTATAAATCCCTTTATTTCTCAGCACATTAATGTTACTCTAAGAATTTCAACTTTTTAAGACATACTACAAATCTCATGAGTATAAACATATATGAAATACAAATCCAACTGCCACTGTCTTGTCAATCAAAGTCTACAGCTCCACATGGATTTTATTAGTTAATGATCAAAGAAGTATTATACAAAGTGACTGAAAAAAAAAATTAAACTATTTCCTGACTCTGATATTTGCTTGGCGGAAATTGCAATGAAAGTGTTTTTGATCCCAACTCAATCTCATCCAATCTAAAGTAACAAGAATTTGCAATTAATATAGACATAGGCGTACGGGCACATTTTCGCGAAGGGGGAGGGGGGAGGGGGGCTGATGATTCTTGCCAGTATATCAACTTACTAATTTCTATATTTTTTGATCGAGCGAAGCGAGCGAGCAGAAAAATTTGACACTTTTTGGAGTGAAAATTCTGCCCAAATATCGGCACTTTCAAAATCCTCAGGGAAGCTGCAGCCACATAGCCCCCCCCCCCCGCCCCGCCTCATAAGCGTATGAATTCGGATTAAATCAATATGATTTTCAGTGAATTTATAGACAAATTTCAATTGGCTGTTTTATTTTTAACATCAAAACAGTGCATGTAGCATATTTAGATGAAGATACGATTCCCAAAAGGAACTATGCCATATTGAATATACATATATAATCCAAAATAAATTTTCATTATGCATTTTGAGAATTCTACAACTTAACAGGCTGTCAGCAGAATATGGTTGATATATAAAGATGTAGCATTACTCGTGTCATATGACACTATTGGCCTAAGTGGATGTCTAATATAACAGACAAGTGGGTTAATCATGCACAAATTAGCATTGACAAATTAGCATTGACATCAACATTATACAAATAATGACAGTAGTTATATTTTGAAAAAAATAACACCTTAATTACTACTTATCACTAGCCAAACTCTAAGGAAACTTGTAGAATAGCATTACGAAGAGCAGGCCAGTATGAATGCAATTTACTAAATAAGTAAACATCATGGAAATGAATTAAACTTCACGAACAACAGAATGTCGCCTTTATCAAATGTAAAACAAGAAAAAAAAAACAGGAAAGAGAAGCAGCAGAAATTCCAGATGGCATTCAGTAAGTTCCTCATATTCTTTGGGTATAAAGAAATCCAGTTTGGTATTTCAATATGAATATTTACAATACAAACAATGATTGCAATCAGAGGCATCACCAGCGGCAATATAATAGTTGGGGGAGTGGTGGGCTAAGGGGCAAGGAAAATCATGGGGGGGGGCACACAGTGGCAGAGCAAGGATTATTTCACTACTAAAATTGGACTCCTGTCCCCTCTTCTCATGCCTGGTGCCTGGTGCAAGCACTGTTTGCCATTAATCATATCTCTCCAAATTAATCCTAACTGTACGTGTACCCCAACTCACTGAACATCGACATGTTGGATGTGTAATCGCCCCCTAAAATTCTGCACAAAAGACAATCATTTTTTGAAACACAATATAATCATAATTACAAGTTCTACCACTAGCCCGCATCTAAACTACAATAGGATCAGAGGCGTCTGTTGATTTCTTGAAAATCCATTGATCCCTTGATCCATTGATCCCTTGTAATAATATGATTTTAAAAAACCCCTCAATTTTCTCATCTTTTTAGTGTCATCATCATCTTGTCAATTGGTAGGTGATGCATCTCATGCATTTCTTTCTTTGATGCTTTCTTCATCTTCTTTCCTTCTGTTCCTCCTTCCTTCTTGGAATTAATGCGTCTATGATCTAGTAAAAAGTGAAGAAAAAGACGTATAATTATGATTTACCTTAATTTCCAGTCAAAATGAAAAAGAGGAAAGAGGAAAGACGAAGCAGTGTATCTTACTTAAAAGTCAGAAGTTAACATTGAAATTGGTCCATCAATTTATCTTTATTTTCAAAGTAGAAAAGGATGTAAGCCCGCTTTTGGAATTTTCAAAATGTAAAAAAATTAATAGACAAATTATTGGATTGAAACATGAACAGCTCTAACAGAGATGTGGTGTTTAACATGAGAGAGAGAGAGAGAGAGAGAGAGAGAGACTGAAAGGCTTGGGAGAGTAGGATCAATGCAAGGAAATTTTAAAAAAATGCAGAGGTATACATTCTAGGAGCATATTTAGCTCGTCTTATGTTTCTAGAACACTGATTAAACAAAACAAAACACATAATAGTTATAACAAAAATGAAGATTTGAAAAGTGGATGTTCCATATGTGATTAAATCCTACCTTCCAATAGGTATCTCCTCTCTACCTTCCAGCTGCGATGTCTGCAGTTTCGCCTCATGCACATATTTTGTTGAACGTATTCTCCACCTATTGCAAAAGTCAAGTGACAGAAAGAAAGAAAAATTAGGGGGCAGGGTGATTTGGGGTGGGATTTTGTTGTTGTTGTTGATCATCTTCACTTGTTTGACATAGCATATTATACTCTAGAAAAGCTTGTGGGGCGGGGGGGGGGGTGATATTCAAATATGATTTCGATATCAAGCATATTAAGCAACAACAAAAAGCTTTGATATATTTCTTGGTGTCAATTTAGTATATCAATTGTGTACACACTTAGATTTTCTTAGTTTCAAACTATCTGAAACTGAGGAGTCCATGTAGACATGCCATGTGCAAATGACAATGTAAATTAAAATACAAACATAGACCTACCTGTTTTATTCCAGCTATATCAGAATTTCTTGACAATTTCGTTCAAGTCCTGCACTCTCTTCAGCATTTTCTCATAACTCCTGAAACTTCTTCCTCTGAGGCAGCATCTTCATCTTCTTCCATCCTCACAAGTAAAGATGAGACCTTTGGAATATGCAAGGTTACACAGAGCTCTCATGCTAGTCTGACTTTTGAAAGTAAAAAAAAAATATAGAGTAGATCTATTAGTTAGTAATTCAATGTGGTGTGAATTTTTTTTTTTTTTTTTTTTTTTTTGGGGGGGGGGCTTAAGGAGATTTTTCTTTCTGAGTTTCATCGGTCTGAAAAATCAGTTGGACTTACAGAAGAATGAACGAACAAAATGAACATGGCTTATGATTTATTTTTTAAAATCCAGCTAGAGTCTATAAAATGCAAATGTACATGTAGATCAGACCCTACTGAACAAGAAATTCCAAAGAACTAAAAAAACAAAGTCAAAGCAAGTAAGTTAAACTTAGACTCAGACTCAGAGCACAGACACAGTCTCAGACAATTCACCCAGTTGGGAGCCAGACTAAATCAATGTAAGAAAGGATAAGTCTAGGAAAGTATGAGAATACACCAGACGGTAGCCTGTATTATAGTAAAGAAGAAGAAGCTAGACCCTGTTAGACCTCAAATTAGATCTAACAATGTTAGTCTAGTTAACACTGCTGGTTCTAAACATGCCCATGATCCTAAATATAACGTTAGATGCAACAGTTCTAACTTAACCGTTAACGTTACATTTTAATCTACATCTAGAATAGATCTAAGTTAATCCTAACGAGTAAGTTAGACCTAACTTAGATCGACTAGGTCTAGATCTACTTGACCCTATTTCCAGGTTGTTGTTTTTTAGATAAAGGAATTTATAAATAACTTTTGTTAGTCACAGTCTTACTCTGTCTTACTCTTACGTTACTCCTAGTCCTATGTTAGACTTGTCTTAGACTAAGTTAGATCTATTTTGATTTTTATGATTATATATAGATCTAGGGGTCTATTTTGTATTTTTAAAAAGTGTTAAAGATTTAAACCATTGAAATTCTGGCCTAATCGTGGAATAAGTCCCCTCTCTTTCAGTGTGTACACACATACTTGCGTGTTGTGTCTATATTGAGGGGGAATGAAGTCCCCATAGCATTGCACGCAATAAACCGATAGTGTGCGGAGTGAATGAGGGGCCGGGGGACCTATTTCACGATATCGCCGAAATTCTATTAATAAACTAAGGTAGACAATTCAATCCAATTCTTCTCCATTTCGATTCCACACAAACACGTAGACTATACCGCTCTGCGACATCTAACGTAGATAGCAAAGCAATGCGGTTCTTCTCTACCGCACAGTTTGCATCGCTAGCACCGCGACACCGCAATGAGCAATGACAACAACGCTGTAAACTCCTGCGTAGATAAATACTTATCAAAATCTTCAACAGAATGTGTAATTGTAGATTGACTTACCTTACTGACATTATGACAGTCGTTAACATCCATTTTGGTGAAGTTAAGAACAAAAATCACTTAAAAATCACCATTGATCGCACACAAATCCCGCGGGCTAAATGATGGCTAAAATTGACCCCATCCTCGTTCAAGAAGTATTTTTCGAATAAAAATGCATCGTTGCTGCGAAGGGTTTTGTGAAATCCACTGAAACAACTCCACGCAGCTGCGATGAGAAGGGTTCGAACGATGGGTCTTGCGATTAATCGCTCGTGAATGTTAGTGAAATCCTCCCCAGGTCACACTGTCAGATCAGAGAGTGTGTTTTAGCCGCGCGGTGTGTTACCAGTTTTCATTAAAGAGAGAGCTCCAGTTCCCGCTATCTTGCCTCTCTGTTTAGTAAGGCATTCTCTCCAGTGATTCTGTCTACCTTGTAAATGTGTTGAGTTCACCATAATAAACTTGTTAACTTTAATCTCTGTCTGATGTGTGCTCCTTCTCCCTGACTCTCGGTCATCCCAGACAACAAACTACAAAAATAACGGGGATTTATTTTTGGGACTTCTACCAGAATAAGGACAATATTCTACCAACTGTGTGAGAAAGAAATTAGGTGACTGTGGAAAGGCCATTTGTTTAATATTTTTTATACGAAACTTTGTCATGTAATTAAGTGCTAGTTATGACATCTTTTATAAGGCTGTACTCATTTACATAATGATTTCAAGGCAGATGCGGACCTGGGGGTGCCACTGTTTTTTTGTTAACTCCCATAGCATGCACACATAAGTCATAGATATACTATATTAGAAAACTAGAGGGCGTACTTCATCAGATCTCGCTGCACGTTTTCATTTTACACAATAGCCCAGGGAATTTCGGGAAAAAATACAAGTTTACGGCTGGTGCCCAGGTTTATAAGGGTTAGGGTTGCTAACCCTAACCCCAAACCAAACCCATATACAGGCTAGAACTAGGCTCGCAAAATAATGACTTCATAATAGAGGGTTTTCGAATGTGTCAACGTGAACGCCGTCCTAGATCCTCCCAGCTACGATGGACTGCCTATGTGTTAACTGCATACAAAGTAGGTGAAGCGAGGTTCACGTTTTAGAGAAGACGGCAATACCATGTTGGACGCGTTCTAGATCTGACTAGTGGACGAGGGAGAAGCAAGTGGACGGGTGAGCCGTTCTTGCACAAAGCGTGGTATGCAGTTAACACAAAGCAGTCCATTGTAGCTCGCAGGATCTAGGACGGCGTTCACGTTGAAACATTATTATCAGACTTCATCACCAGCGTGGTTGCTTGCACTATTCGGTGAAATCTCGTCAACTCGACTTCTGGAGTCCAGGAAGGTGAGAAGGCGAGATCCGGTATCTCGTCTTCTCGACTTCTTGGGTATGATTTTTCCGACTTCCCACACCCAAAAAGTCGTAAAGACGAGATTTGGAATCTCGATTTCTCACCTTCTCATACCCGAGAAGTCCAGTTGACGAGATGCCGGATCTCGCCTTCTCATCTTCAAGGACCAAAAATGGTTGAGAAGACGATGAATTATCTCGTCATCTCGGTGACACTTTTAAGCTTCCGTAAGTTCAAGATACAAACACAGTCTACTACGGGCAGCTAGTAGTCTGGTTCACTATGTAAGAAAATGGGCTTTCGTTCAAAATTGTTGGAGATTAGCAAAACTATACATTTATATAATCGTTAGAACATGGGAAATTCAAAAATTGATGTTGGCTTTGCACAAATCACCGGCATAGCGTCCATTTTGGATTTTCAAAATGGCCGCTATATGTAACTCGTATACAACATATTCGAAGATTTTTTTAATTTTTTTTAACAGAACATCATCTTACCATGTTTGTATCATCATATTAAAGGGCATTAAATTTTGTACAACTTGATATCACATTAAGTGGGTTTGGTGATGATTTGCAATACAATTCTTGGCCAAGAATGTGATTGTTTACTTAATTTTTTTTCACAAATATGAATTTCTTCAAAATACATATTTCTCATTATTTCAAAAGTTATTTTCACTAGTTAGTTCAAACTTTTCAGTAAACTGCCCATATGTACGGTTAATATCATGTAAAAAAATACAAGATCATTGCTTATCACACGAAACAGTAAAAGCGCTCTAAATTTTACAATTTGATATTAGCTAAAAAAGAGAATCGATAGCAAAATTGGTTACTAAGTGCTGCCTTCTCCCTAACAATGGTAACACTGGGAGACGTGAAATGGATTATTTCGGTAGAACATGCTATTGTCATGCATATTAATATTTTAATAGGAAGTGTGATGTCAGATGATTCAGTATGATCATATTCTAGTGATTTAAAATTGTTTATTAGTTCCCGTTGCTATGATACAAATGTGCCTAATAACGGATGATGCATGTTCAGAAAACAATTAAGGCTAACTGTCCAATGATATATATGAGGAAACCTGGTTTCAAGTGATAATCATGATTCCCCATGAGTCCCCTGTAACATTTCCAAGCACTTTCAAGATTAAAACGAGCAGTCTTACGAGATGTGGAGGGGTGGGGGCTAGGGGCTGAAAGTAAAGTTTACACTTGGGCAAGAGGCGTCAGCCCCCCCCCCCCCCCTGCTCAGTTGTAGACAAAGTTCATCGGTGGTCGCAATCAAAGCTTTTCACGCCACTCTACCATGTCTACATTTTGACTTTCTTCATTTCAGCATTGAAAATATATTTTGCCACGAATTTAGGTGACGTTTTGAGACTTTTTTTCTGTTTTGAGTAAAAAGTGGTTTGACACAATAATTCTTGCTACTGCTGTTTATCTTATTTTAAAAAATTGTCTTACATAAGCTTTACTATTTACCTCAAATAGCAGAACTGAAATTTAAAAAAAAATTGACCTTTTGAGATTTTTTGCTCTGTTTTGTACAAAGTGGTTAAGACGCAATATTCTATTTGAATATCTTTTTTTCCTCCTTATTTATGTTATTAAGCTTTACTTTTTTACCTTAAAAAGCAGAACTGAAAGTAAATAAAGTTGAAAAACAATATGAAATGTAGGAAATGAGCATTTTAAAGGTTGTGAGCCGTCTGTGCTGTAATAGCGTGATCCTACATGTATACAATTGTTATAGATTAGCCTAATTGGAGTACACAAAAACATATTTGGGTCAAGTAAAGTATGTAATAATTTGTTGTACTGTAAAATACATTCATTTAGTTTGCACATAGTGGTCGACATATTAGAACAGGAAGTCTGTCTCTACTTTGATACAGTATAATTAAATAGTAGGTTGCAATAAGAAGCTAAAGCTAAAGAACTGCACTTGGTATTTATTTCAGGGGGTAGTTATCCGGGGAAAGGGGAAGGGAGGGTGGGGGGGGGGGGGTTGACCAGTGATGATAGTCGATGGGAAAGTGATTTTATTTCATGTGCATTCTACTGTTTTTCAACCATATTTCTTGCTTTTTAGGTCTGTTATTAGACGGTTTTTTTTTCTAAATCAACATTCAGATAGAGAAAGGATGATAAAAAAGAAAAAAATTACAAATGGTCTACAAAGAAATAAAATCAAATTGTTGTTCTTCATTCAAATTGTACAAAAATATAAATTCTTGCCTGAAGAGGAGAAAATTAGAAACCAAAAACCAACATGACGGTATAATTTTCTTATAAACTTGGTGTCAATATATCGTCGCCTTCATCACGAACCGTCCTCTTTAGCCAAATTTGTGATTTTTTTCATTTTTGAGTTTTTTGCATTTTTCATATGTACTCATGGTTATCTTGCATCTGTGCAAGTTTCAGAATCTGAAAATGCGTGGTTACGTAATAATGACAACACTGCAAAGCGTCCTCTCATCAGTAAATGAGATTTATCTGCACCACGAAGCGTCCTCTCTTGAATGCGCGCATAGTCTATACACGCACGCTCCGTACATTAGCACGTGGTGAAGGATCTGTTAGAATTTCTGTTATGTTCTAAGATGTGATACCGGTAAGCTTGTTTATTCAAAATAGATTGACTGTAATGAGAAAGCAAAACCCGTTTTCATGTGTTCATTCATTTCAACAATAAATAATTCAAATTTATTCCACTGCCTTCCTAGAATAATGTCTCCTACAAACATGACAAACATTAAGGTAACAGTGTTCCTATCGCTTAACTTCTTAGGATTGTGGACTGGAGGTTTGAAATAAAACTTAGATCTCTGTGTTTCCTTTGTATCATTCATATTTTGAATTGGAAAAGAAATTATGAATTTAAATACTTTACAAAAATGAAATGAAATTTTATTTGCTCAATGCAACGATGTAAGTCTAGTGAAGTATTCTGCCGAGCTTATGTGCCTTTGTTGCCATGTCAGAAATACTGTTTTTCACTTTAAAAAAATATAAAATAATCATTAAAAAAATTTCGAAAGGAATTTCATATATTGCTGAAACAAAAACAACAAAAAAGAAAATGATAATATGAAGAAAAGTGGATTTGTTTGATCATAATATGCGGGCCCTAATAACAAGCATGAATTGGGAATGACTGAAAACTGTGATGTTGTTAAGCAAAGCAAATTCCCATT
This sequence comes from Heliocidaris tuberculata, assembly GCA_025618425.1. Taxonomy (NCBI): domain Eukaryota; kingdom Metazoa; phylum Echinodermata; class Echinoidea; order Camarodonta; family Echinometridae; genus Heliocidaris; species Heliocidaris tuberculata. The sequence continues at coordinate 29,834,596 of CM046837.1, read as the reverse complement.
AACAAAGGTATGAGTGAAAGAAGATGGTCTCAAGAAAAGGTTCTCACACGGAGAAATTAAATAATTAGAAAAGGCCTTTGTCATAATGAGAAAAATGGGTGAGGAATCAAGGTCGGAATTTTTAGTTAAAAGAAATAGTCAAACATCTAAGAAATTTTCATATTAATATAACATTGAGGGGGGGGGATACTTTTTGCGTAGTTTTGAATATTTGAAAACACATATATTTGCGATTCTTTAGCAAGATGGAGAAGAGCCAAATGCCTGTTAAGAATGATTGAGTAATTCTAGAGCAAACTATTTCCATCAGACATGCCCTTTCTGAAATATCCCCCTAAAAACAAATCTTTAAACGTGCGTGCATATGGGCACAGAATAGAATTCTCGAGCACTATAGGTAAACAAGGAGTAGGGAGTAGTAAGCAAACATAAAAATTAAAAAAAATAATGAAATAATAATAGTAAATGTTAATAGTAGTAGTAATATGGGTGTAGAATAGAATTTTTGAGCGCTATAGGCCTATAGGTCAACAAGGAGTAGGGTGTTAGCAAAAATAAAAATAGGTAAATAATAAAATAATAATAATAAATGATGATAATAATAATAGTAGTAGTAATAATAACAAACATAACATAAATAAATACTTAAATAATAGGGCTAATAAAAAGGGTCCATATGTCCCGGAATTATTTTGGGTTTGACATTCATTTTGTTGAAAATCAAGGGAGATCAGTTTAATCAGCAAAATGCGGCTGTGCAATTTATCTCTTATTACATACTCGAAATGCCTTCTCTGTAATATTATAGTATTAGGCCAATTAAAACCAAATAAAAAATTTCTGGATGATTAAAAATCGTATATTTAATGCAAATAAATTCATATTGGTTACATTCATTTAGTAAAAAAAAACGGTAAAAAACACCCAATAATGGTATTCAAACAACTTTAAAACTACTGAACAGTTAATCAGAGAGATACCTTCAACTAGCAATTCCTTTGAATTTGTACACGTTCTGATGGGGCGCAAATGAGAGCGGACCATAGAGTTACGTATATAACTCTATGGAGCGGACGGTTCGTGGTGAAATATCTCAGCATGTTTGCGCATTTCATCTTTACCACGAACCGTCCTCTCTGTTTGTAAGTCAGTATAGAGACAAAAGTTCATGAATATGGAAGAATTGATGCTGAGTGAGAACAAATGTATCATGGAATACTCTAATCACATTGGTTATATTCATCATCCCCCCAAAACTGTTTGAAAACTCGAATTAGAACATCCATGTCTGTAAATCACAATTTCCCAAAAGAGTTTCTTCCGCTTCCATTCAATTTGTACACTGTCGGGTTGCGCGCAAGGAGACCGGACGGTTCGTGGTGAAATAGCGAAGCGCGATCGCACATTTCATCTTTTCCACGAACCGTCCTCTCTGTTTATAAGTCATTAGAAACAAAACTATTTCATGGAAATGGAAGAATCGAAGCTGAGTGAGAACCAATATGACATGGAATACTCTAATCACATTGGTTATATTTATCATCCCCAAAAACTTTTAGAAAACTCGAATTAGAACATCGATGTCTGTAAATCACGATTTCCCAAAAGAGTTTCTTCCGCTTTCATTCAATTTGTACACTGTCGGGTTGCGCGCAAGGAGACCGGACGGTTCGTGGTGAAATAGCGAAGCGCGTTCGCGCATTTCATCTTTTCCACGAACCGTCCTCTCTGTTTACAAACCAACTGTAGCTAAAATACCCCATCCCCAAAAATGCGATACATACTGTATAAAACTTTAAAACCTATGCTTTCAGGCATTCCCATTTATTTTCAATATCATCTGCTTTAAGATGCAGAAATCTCCGTTTCAAAAAGTCCTTTCCTTTAAACGCGTTTTCTGCAAAACTGAGTTTCGCCTCGAAACGCGCAGAGAGGACGGTTCGTGATGCGGGCGACGATATGTGCAAGACTTCAAGGACAAAAGCCAGAACTTGGCACTGATTCAGTTAAGATACGCAATGAAATAAGTGTCTGAGGATCCCTAGCCGCCCCCAAGGCTTAAAGTGAAGGAAGACTCAGGATTATATGTTTTTGATAGCACCAAAGATTTCCCTTATTAAGGAAACATAAGCTTATCATAGTTCATGTAGTTTTTATGTTGACCATACGTAGAGAAAGGGCAAAATATGCATTTTGTGTCGGTCATTTTCAAAATTAAAGATGGAAGCCACATGAAGCGTTGAGATGGGAAATCTAATGACGTCATAAATGTTTGTCCTGACCCTGGAAAGATAGTATTAGAATATTCCAGTAAGTTTCTAGGTTGCCTTGAAGCAGAGATAGGACAATATATATATATATATATATATATATATCATGGCGGCCAATTTGAAAATCCAAAATGGCCGCCATGTGCGATAAAGCGTTGGGAGTAGAAGTGTCACAGACTGTTTTCTCGACCCAAGAAACGTAGGATTAGCATATTTCATTTAGTTTCTACGTTGAAAAGAAGCCGACGTAGGACAACAAAAAAAATTGTGGCGGCCACTCTGAAAATTAAAAATGGCCACCATGTCCAATGAAGCTTTGTGATTGGAAGTTTAATTATGTCACTAATGATTTTCCTGACCCAGGAAACAAAGTACTAGCATACTCCATTTAGTTGCGAGGTTGAATGGAATATATATAAATATATATAGGCCATTTTTTAAATACAAAATGGCCGCTGTGTGCGACGAGGCATTAAGAAGTCTAATTATGTCACCAATTGTTTTATCCACCAAGAAAACGGAGGATTAGTATATTTTTATTCCTAGGTTCCTAGGTTGACCAGAAGCAGAGATAAAGGCAACATATATATTATACGTATGCCCTTTTGAAAATCCAAAATGGCCTCCATTTGCGAGGAAGCGTTAGAAGAAGATGTCTAGCGATGTCACCATTTGTTTTCTGCACCCAGATATATTAGGGTTGGCACATTTCATTACGTCTATACCATTAAAAGTAGCCGAGATAAGGCAAATAATATATATTTATGGCGGCCATTTTGAAAATCCAAAATGGCCACCATGCCGGTGTTTGTGCTAGTGCCAACATCATTTTTCTTTTTTTTTTTGGATTATCTACATGCTATAGGCCACATAGAAGAGGAAGACCTCCTCACAATAACGAGCTACTCCAAAAAATGGCTGCATGTGACTACAACATTTGACATGGGGAGGGGGTGGGTAAGATGGTTAAGATATAATTGAAGAACTTTAAACTCCTCTTCAGTCATTCTAATTATGCATATTAGACTTGAATCCAGGTATGATTTAAATATGAAGAAATAGATGTTGATCAAAGCAGGGGTCTATTTCACTGAAGAGCTGAAGTAGAAATCCATGTCTGTTGAAAGAAAAGAGGAAAGATTTTAGAAAATAGCATTCATTGTTTATTTTATAATTAAACAAGCAACAATTAGAATTTAAAAAAAGACTGAAATTAGCGCTTCCTTTTAACAATTAACGTTGACTCTTTAAATGAAATAGAGTAATAAGTGGGAATTCTCAAAAGTATTTAAAGAGGAAAAAAGTTTGTCCAGTTGAACAGATAAAATTTTCAAGGCTATTCAAAAGAAACCAAATTAGTACAGTCACAAGAAAATTCAGTTATGTTTCTGTAAAAAAATTTAAAAAATAGCTTCCTAAACAAAAATGTGTACCTTGATTGTATTGATGTACTACACGCAACCAGGGGCGTCGATTATTGGGTGTCAAGTAGGCAGTTCCCCCCCCCAAAAAAAATAATATATATATATATATATTGGGAGGGCAAATATATCGTTTTGCCCCCCCCCCAACAAATTCTATAATTTTCCCTGCTTCATGTAACCGTGGAGTAGGTAGTAATTAAGAGGCGCTGAAAAAAACCATGAAGGCTGTTTTGCCCCCCCCCCCTCCCCTCCGGAAAACTGATCGACGCCCCTGACAGCAACCTTACTCTTACAGCATAGGCCTACCATGCAAAACTGAAGCAGCTAAGTATTTATTTGTTCCTCTCAGAATTTGTCTTCATTCTCAGTGGGTAAGCTTCATCTTCATCTTCATCTTCTTCACCATTATCATCATCATCTGTTGTAGAACAGATGAAGTAGAGAAGCATTATCCTGTATTAAGAATAAAAATTCACATATACACTCATCCTCACCCTCTTGATCTTTTCAAAGAGGATAAATACTAACAGCAATCCATCCTAAAAAGATCCATGGATTCTAATTGAAAGTGTAATGTTTCGGCCCTGATAACAATACTAATACTACTAATAATAATAACAACAATAATGATCATAATGATAATAATAAAAATAATAAAGATAATAATAAATAATATTATCAATTATATAAGTTCACTCATCTTATTCTGTTTTGTTTCTATTTGCAGGAATTAATGAAATGTTTAATATAATAATTAAGGGGACTAAAAATGTTATTTAAACTAACATCACACTGAACATCCCCTAAAGATCTCATAATTGATTTTTAAAGACACTTAAAGAGCTAATTTGATATTACACGAAACATCTCAGTGGTGGATAAAGGAAAAGGACAAATGAAATGTCCATTCTCTCAGAAAAAACAAGATAATTATTTTTTGTTGTTTTGGTTGGACAATGTAACACGTCACCCCCCCCCCCCCCCCCCCTCCCCCCCCCCCCCCTGGTTAACTGATCTTGGATCCACTACCACCACCAGACCTATATTTTTCAGCTGTAATAGGTCTAGGTCCAACTAGTTAGGTCTAGACCTACCTGTTTATTTCTCACGTCTCATCAAAGTCTTAAGTAGGACTTTCCGCTTCATCCGGCACCTCCAAAAGTTGTTGAGTTGTGCAAGTAGACCTCTAACGTTAGGCTCTAGATCTTCAAGTAGATCAGCCACAAGTTAGTTCCTTGCCATGTTTATCTGAGGGAAATCAAAGTCAACACAGTGAGACTAATCAGTGAAACAAAGGCCATCCATTTATAAATATTACTCAGTGGAGATCTATTACTTCGCAACAAAGGGTTTTGATTCTGGTCTAGAATCAAGACTAAATTTGAATCCCCCTTCTCTCTCTCTCTCTCTCTCTCTCTCTTGAAATATAAAAAAATTATAAAACCTCATCATGCTTGCCTAGCTAGCTTTGGCCTTGGCTCAAGTTTAGAAGAAAAAAGGGGGCCAAAGCCCATCCAACGGGTGTTTCCTCACTCGCAATGATAGCGATTTCGTCCTCTCATATATAAGAGGAGAAATTTATAGCCACGAACTCGTACCAATAATATAGTAGCAGAATCTGCAATTGCGACTTAGATCGCTACAGTTGGCAAACTCCTACTATATATAGTAGCAAAATTGAAATAGCGATCTAACTCGCAACGGCTGCCCGCTCACCTATATAGTAGCAGAATCTGCAATTGCGACTTAGATCGCTACAGTTGGCAAACTCCTACTATATATAGTAGCAAAATTGAAATAGCGATCTAACTCGCAACGGCTGCCCGCTCATCTATATAGTAGCAGAATCTGCAATTGCGACTTAGATCGCTACAGTTGGCAAACTCCCATCCAACGTTAGTACACTTAGGCAAATTAACTTTTACTAAGAACACTGCGTTAAAATTACAAGCCGGCATTAGCAAACTGTGTAACATTTACTCAAAGTAGACCTGGACCTGGACTGGTCCCTGGAAAAATATGAGCATGGAACCCCTCCTCATTCTCAAAAAAGTCCGGACAAGAATAGCCTACAGTCAGCATCAATTAGAAAGGGCCTCATCTGGGCCCTTTGTCTTTCAGAATATAACAGGGTCTATGCGTCTACATCTAACTTAGATAACCAAATCATCGACATAGATATACAGACTAGTCGATCTGTCAGCCGTGACATCTCTTTAATTCAACAGATCATTTATCGAAACGTATCGAGATAGTCCCGGCCGGAAGTCCGGGTAAGCCGTCACGAGTAATAGGGTGGTAAGGGGAATCGAGCTGCAACATTAGCTCATGACGACGAAAATTGAATTGAACGTTCGAGAGTAGATTACACATTGTTTTATGACATACAGCTCTGTAGAATCCTTTCAAAATGTAGAGAAATTGAAAAAGATTACTCACAATGGCAGAACTTGTTATAAATATATTCTAATTTTCGAAAATTAAGCATATATACAAGTGTACTCACCTCTAAACTTTCCACAACTGTTTTTTTACTTTGTGTGGATGACGTCATTTTCACAGCGGAAGTGACTGAAAGATGTCAAATCATTCCTTTTGAAGAACATTCATATTCATAAGGTCTGGTCCAATCAAAGTTTGATAAATCGGAATTTGCAAAACAAAAATGAATAATGCACAAGATGTTTCTCGATACTTTTCGATATTTTGGGGGTATCGGGGGCTTCGGGAAAATGAAATGTTACCAAAGGGGCGGAGCCGAATACGCTTAGACTGAATGGTGACGCTACAGCTTACATGCAAATGAGGCAAATCCGCGCGTGCTACCTTTCCGTCTATAAGTTTTAATTTGTCTATGGTTAGAAGACATAGTCACAACAATTTGCACGAATATGAATATGCATTAGCGGCCTTCAAAGTGTGGACGTAAAAATGTACGACTGGAAATGTGTAATGATTATCATGAAGTTAGCTGTTATGGATGTGGAGGTGGAAATCTATAAATCGTGACGATGTCTGACTGCAAAGCAATGATAATAGGGCGGGCTGGAGGGCGGTAGTTATATTTCAGATCGTTATTAACATTATGATGTCACTGAGGTTAAGATGATCGTGCGATATCAATAACAAAATCTAAAAAGGCTTGCTTTAAGTATATTAACCTATTTGTGTCACGAGGTTAGAATTGATTATAATTATACGAGGTTAATATGAGTCATTGTACAAGTTGAGTTGGTTGTTGACATAGCATGTTGGTTCACATGAAAAAGGGGGTTTTAACGAAAAAGGGTGAGGCTGAGTTCGTCATCTAGTTGTGTATAAAAGTTTGGAATTAAAATATAATGTCAAAACAGCAGATAACGTTACAATTTTCTCAACAGTGTGCAATATATACATAGCTGCCCACTTACTGAGATATAAAAAACTATTGATGATCATACTGGTAGTGTTAAGCTCATCCATGATAAAATCCTATGACAATGTCTCAGCCCTAGCTGTTTTCTGTTTCTGTTCGGCTAATAATTACATTTGCTATGATTAATAAATCGGGAATACCGTTTTTTATCTTTATTTCATGTGTCTTTTTTCCCATTCGTTTCTTCATTTATTTAACTAGTAGAATTTTCCAGCCCTGGACAATTAATTCACCGTCCTTTGTATATAAAGTGCATAAAATACACATGGATTCGATTTTAATAACTGGCCAGGTATGAACAAGTGTCCACTTTAGAATATGATGCTTCTGCTATAAAAAAAAATCGTTCGGTGCCCTTACAATGGACCAGTTCGAATATATATTCGTATTGAACGTGCTAAATTAATGCCTCCAAAATAGTTATTACTGTCACTCATAACATGATTATTCCATTTTGCGATTGTGGTAATTAATTTTTACCCTGCATTCTAAATGTTGACATAATTGATATACAGATGGCGTTCATTAAACCCACATCGTGCGACGTTTGATTCAGGGGCATTATGATGAGACGGCAGACTACCTCTTCCCCCCCCCCCCCCACACACACACACTCTCTCTCTCTCTCTCTCTCTCTGTCTCTCTCTCTCGTTGAATGGCAGAGTCAAGAAGAATAGCATTTAGCACTGTTAGATCAGTAATGCAGGATTACATTGGTATTTTCTTCCTCAATTTCCTGTCAAATCTCTCGGGTCAAGACTGTTTCCAATCCCCTCACAAAGCAATCAACAAAAGATTTACACCACCACCAATAAGGCGAAGTGGAGGAGGCAGTGGCGTAGATACTAACACACTTTCTATTGTTATGGGGGGGGCGATGAATAGATGATTCCCCCCACTAACAATGGATAATTATGCGTGTCTACGCCCGTGGGCGGAGGAGTACACCAGGGTGCTAATTAAGTTGCGAAAACTTGTGTGCAGTAACGAGCGAGGGAATATTTGTGACCGTGAGTTTGGGCTGCTGTTCTCAACGAATCCCAAGGAAAGATGACGTGCATCTAAACCCACAGCGTACAGTGCTTGATTCAGGCCAGGGGCACTGGCTCCCCAAACTTTTCGATGCTATCTCATTCTTTATGGAAGATCTTCATGAACCCGTAGATTTATACCACTGAAATATTTTCATAAATGGAATGCATACAATGTTTATTTATTTATGACTCCACCCATTTAATTAAATAGTTCTGATAAAACTCCCTATAGAACGTTTACCGTTAAAAAAAAATAAAATAATAAATACGATACTGCCCAAGAGAATTGACATAAAACGCCAGAAAACTGTTGGGCAATCATTATTAATTTGATTTTGAATTGCTGAGGATAAAAGTAATTTGACAGCTAAACAACGAGGAAATAAAAAGTGTCCTATGCATATTTTAGATAAGCTTTCGATAATCGTTCGTATGGTTACTTTCGATTGTTTTAAGGCTAGATAAATTTCAGCTACTGTGAAACCTTATTCCCCCCCCCCCTTTTTTTTTTGTGTGTGTTTTGTTCTTGAGTACAGTCTCAAACTTAAGAGGAGAAATGAATTTAGATCCCTGGTCCTTATCTAAATTACATCATGTTTTTAAATGTCTTTATTTAATGTATTTTATTTATTGTTATTTTTTATGGCGTCTTAAATTTGCCCCATCCAAAGCATGAACAGGATCAGACTCCATTTCCTTTGAAATTTCATTCTTGATAATGCCGCACACGGGTTTTGAAATGTATTGAACAGTTGGTCTAGATATGCGACATTCAATTTTAACATAACGCTGTTCCATTTTAATATTATTTTTTCAAAGGTAGAAATTTTTATAACTGTATTTTGTATTTGCATTTTGTTGGAAATTTAAAAAAAGAAAAAATTTATGAAATATGAAAATATTAAATATGAAATTTATTGCGGGTTTCGTTTGCCGAAAGCTTGTGACTATTCAACAAAATTGGCATCACTTCCTCTTCCTCAGGTAGTATTATTTAGGGATTATGTAAGGAAAGTTTCCTCATTATCTCTTTTAAAGCCATTTAGAAACATTTCCACCAATTTTTTTTTTTAAGTGCAGTTATCAAGAAAATATAGACGTTAATGAGTAAAAGAGACAAAAGGGACCCTTTGCTTCTCAAACGCCGGTGCGATACAAAGTACACCGATATGGCCATTCAGCGACGTTTAAAGACTGAACCGATGACTTAAAACCGCAGGTTGAACACGCAGTGTACCTAGTGGGGCAATTGCTCTGCATTACATAATATTATGATACTAACTGCACGTCCCTATAAGCTGAAACTCATTCCACGTAATGGGTTTGGAATGCCTATCTTTAATCATAAATATTTTGACATCCATTTGAGTGACTGGCTTCTAAAATGCAAAAGCTTTCTATAACTGTACAATGTTTGCATTTATTAATTCAGAAAACACCATATTGGATGATAATCTTTGTATTTGTCAGCAAACAACACTAAAATAGTTGCTAATAACTTGCATAACGAATTGGATTTCGAGTAACAAGTATACCGGAATTACGAGGGATTTGAATGAAAATATAAAGACAGTTCCTGTAATATGTTGTGTAAGAAAGGGATTTACTTGGGTGCCCAAGAAAAGGCATGAAAAACATAATTTTATATAATTTTATATTCATTTTTGTGGATGTTGAACTCAGCAGCTTCAGCATGGAAGTCATTGCTAGTTGCGACATTATTATTCATAAGGCTGATGGGCTGAAATTATTTTACATAAGAAGATACACTAAGACAGATGCGGAGCCAGGGGGAGAGGGGGGGGGGGTGTCACTGTAACAGTCATTTCCCAAAGCATGCATACATCAGTTCGGCGCGCCCTCACCTTGTTGTAAAATTCTGGATCATCAGCTGCTGAGGTCAGAAATAAAAATAGTTACAAAGGACGGGACATCTTGACCAATTCATAATAACAGAAGACAGCAAAAAGAAAGCACGAAGAGGAAGCACAAACGATCACTTCTGGAAAAGGGCATGTTGCTAAATCTATTAAAACCTAAGAAAAACAAATAATAAATGGGGGGATCTGACTTATAAATTATCAATTTATCATGAAGAACATGGTAAATCAGACATTTTTTGCAGTTAGGGCTATAATTCATGTCTTCCTGAAACTTTCTACATGATTTGATTAGATTAGATTAAATTAGAGTATCGAAACAAAGATGAAATCACAACTCGCATGATACCCATTGGGCCTCTTTGCCAACAAAAACATAACACTTCTCACTGCTTCCTATTACTTTTTTATGATTAATCAACAGCATTATAAGAAAAGGTATAAACAAAAATTAAGCTATGAATATTTTGTTTAAAATACATATCCATATTGATACACATATACATATTATTAAAGGAAGAAAGCAGTTTGATGCAACTGTTGGTTTCATAATTAGACGTTTCTCATTATTCATTGTGAACATAAATGGAACTCCTCGTAACAAGTACAAAAATATCCAAATAAGAAAACACATCTGTCTGTAATTCCTAACACGTGACTTCGGCTATCCCTGATATGATTTACGGGATTTAAAAATAGTTTTGATGTCATTCAACCAATGATGCTACAGTGAGATACACTCTGGTCGTGTCGGGTAGGCGGTCGTATGAACAAAAGCACTTATGTCGTCCACGACGCCCCGCCCTCTGAAACACCTATTAGTTTGATTTGCTACATTCCTTAATCAGCCTTTGTAAATTTGTTATTCCTACAAGTTGTATTCCCAATACATTTATCATCGTTCTATCAATCATTTACTCTTTCGGGCCATTGTCTCTTTCGAGTTCATCAGGAGAAAGTTGAGCAAGAATTAAAATTCTACGCATTTCATTATTTTTTATTTTTGTAGCAGCTTTTGCTGAACCCTCTTCTCTACATCAGATTACGGTATAGGTTCTGTTTCTGTTCTGAACCTTTTTTTCTTGTTGTCAAATGCTAGGCCTGGACAAAAAAAAAAAAAAAAAAAAAAAAAAAACGACTTAGAAATATTTCCCATGGATTCTTCCAAAATGTCTCAACCCTATTTGGATATTACAAAGAACATTTGCTTATTATTATTTATTTTGCAATGTGTTTTCTACGGTGTATCGTCTGAGGATAATCCTTTTTGGTGCGGCAAGGTGCATAACGAAGCAAAGAACGCTTGGAGCGAACAAAATATTTCTACGAGATTTCAGCTGAAAGATCCGTTACTTAGCAGTCAAACGCTAGTGTGGACAAAGGGAGAGTCAGCATGGATAAAACGTGAGAGTCGACCTCTAGAAAATAGCAGTTACGCAGAATTTGAAGCAAGCCGCTACAGACTGGTAGAAGCCAGTGATCATATAACATTTGATCTGTTCATTGATTACACAGAGAAGAATGATTCAGGACATCATGTAGTAACAGTTAACCAAGGCGGACAGTCTCTCTGCTTTGCTCTCATATTGAATTTAACCGTCGACACTCCAGAACCGATATGTTCAACACTTCTGGATGAAAATGGTGGAAAACTAGAGATGTCTTGTCAATGGTTGCAAATGAACGAAGGAGATCGAGCACACTTTGAAGTGAACAATGAAGTCTACTATGAACATCATATCCAGGATTTGAATTTTAACGGTTCCTTTAACATGACGCATGAATTCAGCGTTCACGTTTGTCTTGATAAGATGTTTGATGAAACAACGGCAACTTTATATAAGTGTATTGTTTCCCATAGGAAAGACAAATATAGAGAAGTGTGTGAATTCCCTAGGGTCACACCGTATCGAATTCAAAATCAATATAATGAAAATGTTGGCGTTCAATGTTGCGTTGCCACCCCAAGTGAACCTATCCTACTACTATATGTCGGGGATAGCAATGAGTTACCTGTCAATTTTAGACGTCTAGATGTCAATTACATTGTATGTGATGCTTATTATAACTTTCTCTTCCTCTGCGGTGCGAAGGAAGATGACTCAAAGTTCACTGTTCTTAGTATAATAAATTTGGATCTAAGAAGACATACAAACTACGAAATGTCACTGATATGTGTTTCAGACGAAAAACTTTCATATGATAATTTATGGCAAGATGAATATTGTAAAATCATCACGATGAATTGATTCAACATCAAGAAATCAGGGTATCCCAAATACAGAAAGCGTGACCTACCAAAATTGTCATTCTACTAACGGGACGGATAATGCTTCTACTACATTATCAATATCTGAAGGAAACTTTAAGAAAGCAGTATCCATGGAAACGTGGCTTATATCAGTTCTGGTCGTGTCGACCTTAGCCCATTGTGTAAGCATCATAGCATTCGTGTTTTCTTGCAGAAACGCTGGAGCGGATTTTGCTGGACGGCATACATATACATAAGAGAAGGTGATGTAGTATAAATCAATGACAGCGATGAATATTACAAATTGAAGGAGTGATCCATTTCACAACCGTTTTAATGTGTCTTAAATCGACGCCGCCTAATTCTTACTAGGTGTTTATTGGAATGTCAAAATATATTTTTTTAATCCATTGTATCCTTTGTAATACTGGCATGAACGATGTCACTAGAATCTTATATCCGTTTATTCATAACTTGATTCTTCAAATTCGCATTACAACTACTGGCATTGCAATTTATCTATACGAGTAAATGACAGATTTTAAACCAAGTGTTCACAAGGACAGACGAAGGGGAGAAACTGTCCTAAGCTGGTCTCTGTATTGAACATTATCTACACATTGTAGATAACTAATTAAAACTATAAAACTGATAACTAATTCATTTCCAGAGTCACACATCTATACATCAAAAGTTTGATTGCTTGTGTGTTGCATTAGCATTGGGGAAAAGTAATGGGGGAAGATATGTTAATCAATTTTGCAACTGTTGAAAGGAACTAAATATGAAGGATTGTATTCGAATTCGATTTATATTGTGTCCATGTAATAAAAAGATGATTTAAACAATTTCTAAACAGACGTAAACAAACAATAACGCTTCCATAATTGTGAAGTAATTAATCATAATTTTTCAATCATTATTGAAGTTCTATGAATATAATGAAGTTTTTATTTCTGCATGAGAAGGTTCTTTCACAAGTACCGTTTAAAATATTAATCAAGGAAAAATAATTCACTTTTAAGTATCTTGAAATATAAAGAATATATTCTGAAATATTTTATTCAAACTGTAACTCTACTCATGATTAGAGGCTACAGTTTTGAAAACTATTTGATAAATTAGTGGTAATGATATCACTGCTCTTTAATAGGAGCAAAGACCTGTTTTGATGAGCGTAACTTAAAGAACAAAAAATATCAATGAGACCCCATCTCCTTAGCGAAGGAGTGCGCTTATAATGTGCAGCTTGTCGCCATTAATTGCACTCGCTTATTGTTATGTTCATCTAGCCAATCACGTACCGTCAAATCACTTTCGTGATCACACTAATTATTTCACTGTTCACATATCATACAGACATATAGTGGAATGGTTAAGAAATGATGAGAGGCATTTCGACGTCATGTCAGTCCAAACAATTATGGACACAACAGGAGGTAAAGCTTTTTCATTGTAGCACGGTATCTCTATATTTATTGTTGATATTGCAATCTTGTTTCCAATTAGCCTTTTCGGAGCACAATGGATTCTGGTGTTCTGAGCAGCTTGGCCAAGAATAATCTTTTCACATAGTAAACGGACGAACATTTTCTCTGAGGTTACCTCCTCTAAATGCTCCACTACTCAGTTCTAAATCACTTGCATGGGCAAAAGGAGAGTCAAAATGGAAACAAAAAGCGGCACGGTGTCGCTCAGGAATACTTGGAGAAAACACTACTTTTGATTTCACACGCTAAAATTATTGACTGGATATATCAATGGCACAATGCATGCAATATATATGTTCTTTTCTTTCATCGAATGTAATGATACGGGGAAACATGTCATCGAAATTTATAACGGTGCACGAAAACTCTGTACATTTTTGATACTGCATTTGACCGTCGAATGTACAAAACCCATTTGTTGACTATTTTCAACAAAGAAAGACGCAAAATCTAATGGGTGCAAGTGATAGAAGGGTAGTAAGCACAACTTGTAGATGCGGCTAATCTTGTGATTTATGAACATAAGGCTGTAGATCTGAACTTTGACGTTCACTTCAAATTCAAACCAACGAATTCAATGTTGATCCTAGAGACATTTCCTATGAAAGAACGATCCCATACAAATTTGTTTAATATTTCATAAGAAACATAGCACTGAATTGTCTTTGATTAATCTTGCAAATACATTATTGCAATACTTGGATGAAGGTAGAGTAACACTTGGTATCTTTATTGACTTTCAAAAGGCTTTTGATACTATTAACCACAGAATTCTCCTTTAAAAATGTCACATTATGGAATCCGCGGAATAGCTTTGAAATGGTTTGAAGACTATTTGTATAAACGATCCCAGTTTATACAATACAAGGATGAGATGTCTGTGAAACTAAATATAATATGTGGTGTCCCTCAAGGCTCCATTCTTGGACCAACACTATTTTTACTTTATATTAATGATTTACCTAACTCCACACTCGACACAGGTGAGGTAAATGGGTACCCGGCAGGAATTAATTCCTTGAAATGCTAGAGCGCCGTTAGAGCAGCCATGCTAAAGCCGGGGTAATAATTGTGGAGCGCAAGGAGTGTCAAGTCTGACAGACATGTGCACTATACAAGAACCCACTATTATTATTATTATTACCACACTCTTTAGTGGATTATTGTCAAACCATACAGCACAGATATGCAACAAGGGGGAAATAAAGTGGCTTACTCTATTTACCAAAATTTAAGACAAGGCAAGGACAGATTTGCATCTCGTTTGTTTGTACAAAACTGTGGAATGGTCTTCCAGATGAAATTAGATTAAAAACTTCAAGGTCAGTCTTTCGTAGAGAACTTTCCAACTACCTTCAATGTAAATGATGTTGTAAACTCAAAACTTCCCTTTTATATTTATACCATCTATCACCTACATTTAACTGGTGATCTATATAGCTTAGGCTTAAGCCTAAACATTTGTTTATTTGCATCTACTTTTACTTATCTACTTTTCTCTTTGTTTTCTTTACTACTTACTCGCAAAAAGGCCGCCTTCTGCGGCCTTTTGCGATTGTGACGGAAAATGTACAGGACTACCATTGTGCATGGGAAATTTGGCACAATAAATTGGGAGATAACGAAGTTAGGACCAATTAAGTTTAATTTATTTTAAATATAATATAATAAAAATATGAAATTCATTTGAAAATGTATTAAAAAGAAAATAAAACGATGTAAATATATTTTGTTTTTATATAGTGTATTTTTGAAAAAAAATTGTGAATTTTTAGTGCATGTTAGTACAAAATAAGGTGTTGATATAGGATGTACTTGAGAGTTAACACAATGGTGGATTGGGAAAAAAAAACAGAGCCTAAAGACGGTTGGTGAATGTGATCCTGAACAGAATTTTAAGGCACGTGTTTACGTAATACAATGATAAATGTGTAAGAGTTTGATGTTAAAGTGTGCTAAACGCATTGTATTATTTTCAGGTGATTTGATGCTGTCTTAATACTAAATGTAGGGCAGCCCCATCCTCTTTCCCGCCGGTCAAATTAGAACTGGAAGTCCTTGAATAACAGTGGTAGATCAAGAGGGGCGCAATGTCAGAGATGTGCTGCTCTGAATTTTGATTTGCTGTTTTGTGTATGAAAATGCTTAAAAATCAGGTACAGAAAGCACAAGAGAGTGTCAACCAGCACCCCCCCCCCCCCCCTCAAAAGTTTCCAGGGCCCTTTACTGTGGTTGTCGTGTGTGTGCGTATAATACAAATAATCTTTTGCGCTCCCACTGAAAATTCTGGATCTGCCCCTGAATAAGATCCCCCTCCCCCCCCCCTCCCCCAAAAAGAGTAAAACAGTGAAATATACCATGTATTTGTTTTGCATCTTGATGTTTTTGTTTGTTTCAAATAGAAGTTGCCTAAAAGGCAAATAATGTTGAATTGAAGATGGTAAACTGCACTGTTTACATATACATGTAGACAGTGCACATATTAAAGGGGAACGAAATGTAATGGGTAGTTTTGGTTGACCTTGAAATGTCATTGTGAGCTTTTATTGATATGATAAGTTGAAATGAAAGATATTACCATTTTAGGAACTTTCCGAAGAGTATTCGCAGGGATGTTGCATAGAACCTCAATTATTCACTGTAAACTGAATTAGGCAGCAACACTAATTCCTATTATTTTTATTGTTTTTGCACTGCTAAAAACTCTGCTCTCTTTCAACCTTTTTTTGTTGTTCACAAGATTCACATACATGTATATATGAACTTTATGAAGTGCCATTAACCCATTTTGATAGGATTCAACAAATTTCATGACCATTCCCCAAACTACCCATTCCCTTTAACCTTAAAATATGAATGTGAATGTGGTGAAAGGTGTATTTTATTGGACTACATGGCTTTGCATCAAAATATGAGATTTTGCCATCACAACGAAATACGTTGTTTTGCTGTAGCAACTCCGTCATTGATTGAAACATACGTTGTTCTCATAGCTGCATGCAGCAAAACAACGTATGTTTTAATTTATGCAAATTATTCACATATTTGGGACTTTTGTAAGATTAATTTTTACTGTACATAACAATGATCTCTTTATCAATTCTCAGTCAGAGTACAAAATACTGAACAAAGCTACAAACTGAACGGTACTTCGGTAAAGTTTTAAACTTGAATTACTGGAAAAGACGCTACGTGTAGGCCTACAGATACATTGTTTTGCCATAACACGGCCGTATACGTATGCTGCCATATGTACAATCAAAGCTAGTTATCACATAACTCCTTACAGGTATCGTACAGTAGTGGGAAAGGTGGCGCTTTGGATATTTAACTACTTTGTCAGCTGGAATGGAAATTATTACATATACTGTTGTGAAATGATTAATTTCGAA
Source organism: Heliocidaris tuberculata (assembly GCA_025618425.1). Taxonomy (NCBI): domain Eukaryota; kingdom Metazoa; phylum Echinodermata; class Echinoidea; order Camarodonta; family Echinometridae; genus Heliocidaris; species Heliocidaris tuberculata. Next base: position 29,817,440 of record CM046837.1, on the reverse strand, counting down.
CATAGGTGACGTTTGTTTGAAGAAATTTGTTTGAAGAAAGTTTGTTTTTAGAAATGGCTAAAATGTCCCAAAAAATAAACATCGAATTACAAACGCGGTACCGCGCTTGTAATTTGATGTGAAAACAGTGTGTGTAACAAGTGTGCGAACTGCTGTGCGCCGTTGAGCCGGGAGCGTCGGGGTAGGTGGTCATTAGCGAGGGTATAAGGTAACCGTTGATATTCGATCATTTGAATTATTTTACTGAAAATCACCGGAAATCATGATTATCTCACTCATGTATCTTTTTATTGAAGCCGAACAATATGAGACTATATTTGAGCAGTTTCATGCCAACTTTCATTTTGCTACCACTACTGTTTATTACCTTTAATTGGTACAATACTGGTACACACTGCACATGACTGCGTATACAACTCCAACATACACGGCGCTTTTCTGTGTAGAAAGCGATCTGTGCACTTTAATAATGCCCACGCGTGAGTGTATTTAGACTGCATGCTGGGCTAACTTCAACCCACTGAACTCTATGCGTCAACCACAGTTAACCCCGCGCGCGTGACTTGGTGACAGATAGCTTCGCCAGAGCCTCTTTCCAGAACTATTTTGAGTTTTTATATTTCATTTTGAGATTTCAAACAACTTATTTCAAAAATAGAAAACCTTTAGGATGATCTGCAGTCAGAACGAACGACACGTGTATTTTTTCAGTCCGAGGCGTGCAAACCCCTAAAAGTTTTTAAATATCAAAGGATTTCCTTACTCAGATTATAATAGGATAATACACATATCTGTATTATTATATGTGTTATACCTGTAACAGTTTTCACTGCACTGTTACACCTCATGCACACAATGGTGATTTCAGTTGTTTAAAGATTTTTTCTCTCTCTCTCTTGTTTTAATTATTGTTGTAATTATTGTTTGAAAAAAAACCCACAACTAATCGTTTTTTGCTCTTGTTTTCTCTATAAGAAATGTAAAACTTTAAAAAATGTATTTTGTATATATTTTTACATACATAAAAATTGTACATGTAGGTACTGAAAAAAAAATTAACAAAACAAAACATCTTGTCAAAAGAATGGGGCTAGGCTCGACTAGCACTTGTGCTAACTTCTAGTTCCAATCAACAACTTCACCTCAGAATTAGTACATCTATATTACATTGTCACGTACATTCAACTTTATGTAGACAGTCAGACCCAACTTTGGAAAACCGAGCACAGGTATATACTCCGAAAACGGCGTATGAATATAGAGCCCTCATCGTTCAGTGCGAGGCAGTGTGTACAAAAGGCACGGGGGAATTTTTTGCAAAGTCAACCTGCCAAAGATGTATATATTTTTTTTAAATAATGCTGGTGCCAAATATCTTCAAATCCTTGAATAATTCGTCATATGAAATGACTTTTAAATGACAATCATTTGAAATAAATATATCCGCAGCATTATTTCATAAAAATATATTATCAAGAGCAGGTCGACATTGCACGATTTTCCACATGCCTTTCATACACTCTGTCTCGCAGTGAACGATGGGGGCTCTATATTCATCTTGCTCCATACACGGTTTCGGAGTATAATTATACCTGTGCTCGGTTTTCCAGAGTTTGGTCTGACTGGTAGATCTATGACTAGAAATCATTGTAAATCCATTTCTGTTCATTAATGTATATATATATATATATATATATATATATATATATATATATATACACACACACACACACACACACATATAAATGACAAAGTTTTCCTGAAGAAGCCTTATAGGCGAAATATTGAAACTTTTGTGTCCAACGGAGTAATTAATTTTGTGTCTGTCTCTATTTTTTTATCTCCGTAGCAGAACTTTTGAACTCTCTCTCTCTCTCTCTCTCTATATATATATATATATATATTACTTTTACTTTTTTTATGTATATGTATTCATGTACAATTATTACTCTTTAGTACAATGCATAATTGTTCAAAATATACTGTCATTTATGTGATGTGTTCTTAATAAATTCAATCAATCAATCAATCAAGAATCTGTATGAGACATAAATGTGCAACTTCTCGCCAATGATACTATGTAAACCGTTACTGATGATAAGGCTGAGAATGCAAGTTTTGAATGTTGCACTGCACACGAAAATGTTTATTTTACTTGGTGGAACAGTGTTAGTGGTAGTTTTCTTCCCTCCGATTCCACGGCAAGAATAAATATGAATAGTGTTAATTGCATATCTTTTCTCTGTGGTGAAGAAAAAACGAATCAAACACGTTACTATTATACACCATTGGAAGTTTGGATGTAGTTTTCATGCCATGTCGGTTTTAGAGGTGCCTATTTCAGACAATATTTCTTTAAGAAATTCAACAGATAGTAAGAAATATCAAAATGTCAATGTGATTATGAAATACGTCCAAATTGTATGTTTCAAAGAAATACTTCCAAATCAACTGCTTCATTTATAAACTGGTAAGAGCCATAACTATGCTGTTCTTCTGTAAAGCTATAAAAAAAAAGGGGGGGCATGAAAATACAAATGAGCAATTATACCTAGTACCTGCCAATAAGACATGACAGAGGGAGTGGGTAGAGACTCATCGAAGTACCTCCTTGTACATAAAGCATGGTATGAATTATGCCGACTTTCACGTAGATCTTCGACAAAGCAAGCGGTTACACGACTTTTATATATGATGAATGAATCGAAAAAACCCTATCCAAATGATTTCTTATGTCTTTCATTTTGTTTGTGTCTTTAGTATTTTAAGCATTCTCCGCCCCACCGCCTTTACACATGAAATAAGAGTTTTATTCCAAAATGGACAAAATCCACTTTTAGCGTTTACGAGTAAATTACGGGTATTTAAAGTCGTTTGGTAACTTTGTAGAGGCTTGTTAAATCTGAGCTGCCTGGCCTTACATGCTATCAGTGTATGTAATATGGTGTAAAAATGAAGCCCAGGAAAAAAAGGCACTTTAAAATCATCATGTGCTTCACAAAAGTAAACGTATGCAAGTGACCGGAAATGCCAGACTCATTTTCCCCCATATACTCAGTGTTAGACTAAAGCCTATGGCCATACGCTTTCGTAAATGGGAGTATTCAGTCATAGATATCTTAATAATAGCATTATATATTTGAAAACCTTTCAATGCCTGGCTATCTATTCATCCTTCTGAACATCATTATACAAGACAGATATCAAAATTCAACAATTTATTAAATATGTATACATTAAAATTAGTAATGTGTTTCTATTTTGAAGTTATCGTGCTGTTTGGAAAAAATGTCCATAAAGTGATTACAAGGAAGAATATGTAACAAAAGCGAATATTCTAATTCATACGATTAGTATAAGTTTTACCATTACAACACATGTGTTATGATTAAACATTTCAATTAAATTTCACTGATGGTTTACTTTCTGTAGTATTAATTGGACAATGTTCAGGGCACACCATTTTCGCATTCGTTAACTTGTTGCAGTGTGTATTGAAAGCATCAGTCCTTGCAGTTCACGAAAGTAATCAGATTGTGATAAACATGTGTTTTAGATAGTAGTCATCGACTATAATTGACTTCGGGGATTAAACTGGTTCATCTATTCCTCTTTTATTAATGGATCTAGTACAAAGTACTTTGAACATATCGAACTGAGAAACGAAAGGCAACAAACTTTGAACAATGGTTGACAATTTCTTTTCGAACTTATCATGGCATTGCATGTTTCATCCTATCTTTATTTCATTTGTTTCCCCTCCTCTGTTCTATCCATATACATCCTCATAAATGTTGCTTTCCGCTCATTTTCAGACTTCCTAGAACTTTTTCGTCTTTTTTTTTTCTTCCTCCTTTTCATCTTCTCTTCTCTCCTCCTTGTCCCCTTTAATTTATATATTTATTTATTTGTTGCTTCTCTTTACTTTTCCTATTTTCCTTTTCCTTTGCCTCTTTCACTCTTTTCTCTTTCTCTCTCTCTCCTCTCCGTTTGTCTCTTTTACTCTCTCTCTACTCTTACTCCTCTCTACTCTTTCTCGCCTCTTTTCCCCTTTTTTCTCTCTAACTCTTTTTTGTTCTTTCTTCATTTCTTTGACGTGTTTTTTCATGTCCCTTCTCTCTTGCTCTTTTCTTCTTAATTCTTCTTTAACTTCCCTCGCTTTCTTTATGACGTTTTGTTTGGTCATCCTTTCTCTCTATTCTCTTTTAGCTTACTCCACCATGGTTACGCCAGTATCCATGGAGCTTGGTGCGCTTTTCCCCCTCAAGCTCTTTAATTGACACAAGTCATAATATAATTTTCATCATTTCCTGATGAAGGCCAATGGCCGAAAATTTGAAAACATCTGAGGTTAACAGAACTTTTATTTACTCGTTGAAGTTACAAATGAAATCGATCTATATTCATGAATGATTATTCATCTTTTTTTATTTGTACGAGGAAATATAGGTATTTCGGTTTAACTTGAAGTTACATATCTATCAAAAATGATTTATTACTGTTCTTAAGAACTCCAAACAATTTTGCCTGAACATTATTCATTCGACTGTTTTGAAGAGGCTTATTCTGTCCTATTGTTATTTTATGTATTATGATGGGGAGTCACGCCATCAAAGTTGTTGACAATCCGTTGTTAATAAACCACTACGTTATAAGTTCAGTTCAGTTCAGTTTCATTTTCATTTCCAATAGATCAGTGATTTTGACAAGAGATCAAATACACAATTTAATTTTTAATAATATAATACATTTTACATGGTTTAAAGATATTAAATAGAAAGTATACATAAACATCCAGTATAATAGTTCTTTTTTTATTTTTTAAGTTAAACCTGTGGAAATGGAGGGATCCACTGAAAAGCAGAGCGTATAGAATCAATATAGACACAACCAAGGGGTTAGGCAGAACTCTTCAAATATGGTTTGTTTGTTTTTATTCATGCCTCCAGCCGATCGTGTTTCACTTTCATCTATCTGATCAATTTGTAAGTGATAATGAAATTTTTTTTCTGACGCATGTGATTAAGATAGGGTTTAAGATGTGTTTGAAAGTAGTCATGGGATAAGAGTTTATCATGATTACAGTCACTAACCAACGGATAAAAGTGTTATATGGCTCTCATCATTTTAGATTTAGATTTAAGATTTAATTTCATTTTCATTTTATCAAAATAAACAATTGTGCAATTAACAATGTAAAAAATAATTGACAACAAAACTAAGTGCAAAATATTATCAGTCATTACAAGCCAATATAAGAGCATTGGAAACATTTGAGTTGTAAGAAAAACAAATAATAATCACAGTTTAGACTACATTAAAGTAATTAATATGAAAATGAGAATAAAATCAGAGACCATCAAAGAAGCAGAGCTTGTCGAAGCACTGGTCCCTGGCAAAAAGTAAATCATAAATCATGCAATACATAAAAATCAAACTGGGCAACCATGCATAACATGCCAAAAAGGAGTAAAAGAAAGAATAATATAAAAGGGGGAAAGAAGAGAAAAAGGGGACATAAAAGGTGGAAAATGAATACAGATGCATGGCCATGGAAAACAAACACACCATAAACAAAACAAACATAACAAAACACCCTTTTTATCAAAGAGAAAGCAACAAAAAATATTGTTAAAAAAAAAAAAGAAGAAGAAGAAGAAGAAGAAGAAGCTGGAAACAGTAAAGACTTTAAGGAGTAAACTTTACAAAAGACATTACAAGAAAGACAGTGTGAGAGGTTGGGAGGATTAGCATGGAAGGAAGGGGGGGGGGGCCTGGAAGGATTTATTTTAATTTATAGACTTTACTACACAAGTAAACAAAATAGTATTTTCTATAATTGCTAATAGAAAATGCCAGTCTCTATGCATTAAGAGAATCTTGAAATATGAACATCAATGAGGTATAAATGTCCATGAAGAGCAATTATCGATTAAAAAAATATATATATTTACGTTTGAATGTACAAAATATTATATCCTATATCTAAAGGGAGGGAATTACACTATTTAGGGGCAGTACACATAAAAATGGCCTGTGTTTAATAATGCGGTTTCATTTCATGGCAAGTGATATAGATTTATTTGTCTAGTTGGATAATGATGGATTTCATTATTTATTTCTTTTTAAATAATTTTTCATTCATTCATTCATTATTTTTCATCATTATTCACAATCCTCTTTACATTAAATCAAAAGCCAAATAGATGGTTGTACTGAACTGAAACTAGCTCATATTAATGCATGTGGTCTTTATCCAAAATACAATTTATTCTCATAACACATGATCTAGATATTCTTTGTATATCTGAAACTTGGCTCCATGATCAAATTAAAGACCAAATGGTTTCTGTGGAGGGCTATAATATTATTTTTAAAAGATAGGATGAACAAAAGAGGAGGTGGTGTCTGTCTATACATTAAAAAATCATTAAATGTTATTGATAGGAGAGATCTTATTGCTGAATATGACATTGAAATAGTTCTTGTAGAATTGAAATGTAAGTCAATGAACATTATCATTTGTTGCTTGTATCGCCCACCTAACTCAGGTCCTGAATTCTTTAAAACCTGTTCGAATATGTTAAAGAGTGTCACAATGGATAATAAAGATTTGATCATTCTTGGTTATTGATTATAGCAGTTGACATGATACAGCAATGCATTCATTAGAATGTCTTTTTTCCTTGCATCTGCTTATCCACAAACCAATACGTGTTACTGCATATTCTTCCACTTGTATTTACCTGATTCTTACCACAATGCCAGATTCGCATGTTATGAGTGATGTTTGTCAGATATCTTTAAGTGACCATTACATGATTTATACATGTTTAGATTGTAAAGTTAAAAGTTCTGGTCACAAAATGGCCCGTTTTCAAGCGTTTGATAAATTTGGGTCTGTGGATTTTTTAAAACGATATAAGCAATTGTGATAGTCTGATAAATGATGACAACCCTCAAATAGAAACGACATGTGATGACATCTGGCTTTCCTGGATGAATGCATTAAAAATAAATTGTAATAAACATGCACCCATTAAATGCGCTCTTGTTAAGAATAGATATAACTGGATAACGCCTGATATTATATTTTCTATGAACAAAAGAGATTATCTTAAACGCAGAGCTAAATGTGACGTTTCTTTTAATGAATTCCGTAAACAAAGGAATATTGTATTAAACAAGTACTATTCGAAAGGCAAAGGCTGATTACTTTGAAAAAAAATAGTAATAACCCTAAACAAAAAAAAACTCTGGAGTGAACTCCATCGAGCACCTGGCAATTCGATTTTTAGGGGCGGTCTGACAACCCATCCTGAAGGAAGATTTTGTCAGTTTTGGTGTTTTGGTAATGTATAGTCATACACCTTAATTCTGACAAAGTTTGGCGCATATGTTAGATGGGTTGAAATCGACCCGACTTTGGGGCCCCTTTTGGGGGCTCTGGTGGCCAAACCCGGCGGCTTCGTTCGACCTGACAAGCTTTTTGTGAATGACATGGATAGTCTAAGTAACTTTAAGGGGTCAAATCTCATAATTATGTAAAATGGGTTGACTATTTCGGGACAGGCTCCCAGACTATCACTTGACCTGGGATGAACAGGTTAAGCAATTGTGTAAAAGCCTTGCGTATAAAGTGTTCTCATGGCGAAAATTAAGCAATACCCTAAACACCTCCTTACTCAATACTCTATATAAAGCAACCATCCAACCATGAATTGATTATGCATGTTCAGTGTGGGGTAATTGCTCGTTAAAAAACCGTGAATTCATTCATCGAATTTAAAAAAAAAAAAAAAGCTTCTCGTATAGTGTCGAAGCATTTCGGTGCACGCGAAATTAGCGTCTCTAAACTATTTAAAGTTTTGAAATGGCAAAATTTTGAAAGCAGAAGGGATTACTTTATTAATGTGCTTATGTATCGATGCATACATGGTAATGCTCCCGTGAGACTAAGCAATAAAATAGAAATGTTCTGTGATAGACATGGTTTTAATACTCGTCGATGGACGTCGTCTGAGAATAGCTTGTGTGAATACCAATGGAAATCAGTCAAAGTATTGAACGGTGAGGATGTTTCTGTAAGATTTTACCTGAAAGGTCCAATACTGGAAAACCACACAGTTACGTGGATCGCACCGCATGCTGCTGGGAGTATGAATTGTAATAGTTCTCTCCAATGTACAAGTAACGAGTCGTCTATCAGCACACGTTATAAGCTGACTGAATTGTACCAAAACTACACCTTCGAAGTATTAATTAGATTTGCAGAAGTTAAAGATTCTGGAAAACACTATATCGTTATTTACGAGGGACCAAAGAGCACCTGTACGCCATTGCTACTGGATTTGACTGTTGTTGATAGCAGTAGCACTTGTACCACCTTGCTGGACAAAGAACGAGAAAAAATACAAATGTACTGTAAGTGGCTACAAGTCAGCAGCAGCGAACGCTCAAAACTCATGGTCGGAAATAACTTGTTGTTTGAACCCGCTATTCCAGACAAAACATTTGATGGAAATCTAAATTTGACCCACGAATTCAGTTTATATGTTGATATTAAGGACATATCTCATGATCATTATTCTTGTGTAGTTTATAATGGAAGATTCGTTTTGGATAAGTCTTGTACTTTTCCTAGATTACAACGAAAGTTAATTGATTACAGTCGATCCGATGGCTTCGTATTTGACTGTTGCGTGAACAATGAGAGCACTTCAGTCATGTGGTGGCACAATGCTAGTGGAGGATTGCTTCCACTCAATAAAAAAAGGAAACCACACTGCGACCAATGCCAATAAAATATTATTCATATGTCTTGAAGATAATAATGCCTCAAAAGCTATGGTCAAAAGTGCTGGAATTATAGCTTTGTCCGGTCCGCAAAATAAGAACATCTTAACGATAAATATAGTTTCTGAAGGGGATAAACAACCAAACAATTCGACTGACAAGCTACGGTGTGAAAGTATCAGGGTAAATGTTGCACCAACTAGTTCAAAATTAACTATCAAAAAGGGAAAAACTAGGGAAACTGACGTTTCCTCAACTACGAACTCTATCCAATCGCTGCCGACGACGAATCCAAATAGCAAAAAGCCTCTGGATAAATTACACATCATGCTGATATCCTCGACGGCTGTTGCAGCACTGTCCTTTGTTTTCAACATTGGTATCATCTTTATCGTATTATGCTACTACAACTTTGTGCAAAAAAATAGATATTACGTGAGGCGACTTATGTCACCTGGTCTTTTGATGAGTTTATCTGCAGAGGAAGACACCGTAGAGGATTTAAGATCTCATGAGATGACGAGTTTCTCCTCCCACCCATCTCGGCTTAGCATAGATACTGATGTCCACGGGTGTGTCTCTGATCAGATCTCACCAACAATGCTCAGCAATGGTCCAGATCAGGAGACGATGCAGTCCAGCAATGGAGATGGAGGGAAACCTCAAACCCTACCAGTACTTTGTGACACGGAAGATTCATTTAATTCCGACAGCATGCCTAATCTCAATAACTTTGCTGAAGGAGGGATTACAGGAGATACATGTGATGAAAAACACGTTGGACAGCACTTTGGAGATAATCCACTTTCGATGACGCCGCCTCTGGACAACGCGTATTCCTCAGTGGAAGATGGAAAGGGCACTACCAGATTCACCAATACAACAGACCAATCTTTAATGCTTTCGACCTTTTTAAGGCCACTGCAATCATCCGATGACCATGATGGTGCTCGTCACCTTAGCAACAATAACAGCAACTCATCTTCCTCAACGGATAAACCGAAGACTTCGAGTGGGGATGCGGTGATAAGAAGCAAAACACGAACTGCAGCAGAGGTAGAAGCAATGTATGCCCAACCAGATATGAGCCGGAAAACCAGGAATATGAGGAATACCTCCCAATCTCTCTCACAGGTGTCACAATCTTCCCATCACACGCCCGATGATATGTGTAGTAATGGTCCAAGTAATCCGGTAGAAGGCGTTTGCCAAAGCACCCTTTCTTCAAACAATCACTTATATTCGCCTGTTCCAACCAATGACCATATGTCAACCGAGTGCTTGACATTATTGGTTGTGCAATTAAACGCAGACTTGAAGAACACAACAAGAAGCCTGTTCAGACCCAACCTCCGAGAATTCGTTTTGTTAGGAAGGGTGAAGGGAAGCAAGGCAGGATTACCACAGCAAGAAAGAGAACCAGTCTTGACGGCGCGAATGACTGGAATCTTTTAATAGATCTGAAGGAAAAGCTTGTTTTCCCTCCTTCCATTGCGGTTACCAATTTGCGTCCAGACATCGTTATTTGGTCTCCATCGACTAAGAGGGTGCTTCTTATGGAGCTGACTGTACCAGATGAAGCTGGAATGCAGAGAGCGCATGAGAGAAAGGCAAGGAAATACTCAGAGCTCCTGCTGGAAGCAGCGCGGAACGGTTGGAACGCTGTACTTTTGCCGGTCGAGGTTGGGTGCCGAGGTTTTTCCAACCACTCTCTCCTTAGTGCACTCTCTCGACTTGGCGTAGGGGCAAGAGAGAAGAAGAAGATTGACATGCTGGTCTGCTCATGCGCACTAAAGTCTTCATTTCACCTGTGGCTTCTGAAGGATTCTAGAGGATGGACCCGACCTACTTAACTTGCCAGACATGACCACGCGTCGCTGATCGCGCTGTGGCTACTACGCGGTATACCATCACAGAGTGGGAGTCATGATCGCGACGCACATCAACAAACAGGTTAGTTTGAAATCCGTCTGGCCAGGGGCAGTCGCACATTTGTGTGGCTGTCTTCAGAAACGGATTTTTCTTAACATCTTTGTCGCATCCTGGTCACTGATGAAGAGTGCGACTTACTAACCTGTTTGTTTTTGGTTGTTTTTTTGTATGCTCTCCGCCTGCCGGATTGGAGAGATCATCTGCCAATTTTCGGTTTTGTTACATGGTAATGACAATATAGCCCGTATTAACGAAGCTACATATGATAGGGATTAGTATATGAATGCATCGGTCCACAGATCTGAATAACTGAACACCACAGTTTTATGTAGATTAAAAGAATTGTTTGTCATATAAACTTTTTCTTCGAAAGAACATCCGCAACCAGGTCGGCAACTCTTTATACACTCTTTCTTTAAATAAACTGATAAAATTAATAACTTTGCTTCTAAAACGTAAGATTCATTGATGAATAAGCATTGAAATTTACTTTGATAAGATCGACTGTGGTGTATATTGTTTTGATAGTGCTGTTTCCATATTGAAGTCACATCATATAACACCGGTGTCAATGAAGTAATATCTTCACAATCCTACTGACAGTTACAAATAATGCCGGTTTCTGTGACTACATGTTGTATTTTGATATTGGAAGTGAAAATATTTTAAAATATTATTTTCACATGATTATCTCAATTATTAGAAAAATGTAATTTTGGTGGTGTTGTGAAATTTATGATGGCCTCAAAATAGCCATTAAAGGTAAGTTACGTGAAAAGGTATCAACTCTTTGCCCTGTGCATTATGAAACCCATGGCTGCTGGATTATTTCAAAGGCTATATCTTTTGTACGTGATTTCTGTCGACGATCGTCGACAGAAGCGAGAACCCAGAAGTGACAGTGGTCGACAATAGCGGGCTATGAGTTAATCAAATGCGGAAATACCTTTTGAAATGTAGAGGTATCCTTGATATCTGATCGAAATCATAAACCAGTAGTTGGAAATACAGACAATTCTGAAGGGATATTTTGATGAAAAAGATCCAGTCAATGATGAGGAATATTCTAAATATCAATCAGAAGAGGGGGTAATCATTTACAGTTAAAACTTTTTTTTTCCATCATGAGCCAGAAGAAAAAAAAATCGGTACTGATCATTTCTCACTGTTTTTTTTTTCTCTCGTTTAAAATAAAAATTGATCTTTAGAATACAATGATACAAATACACAAGAAACATAAAAGAATGGAAATTTGCCATTCATAAGTATTAAAGTATATATGAATTTTAAATATTCTTCTACTAAAGGATTTAGATTAAGCACCGTAGCTATTTAGGAGAGGTTGTTGTTGTTTTTTCCTAAAGGTTAAAGTATTTATCATTTCAATGTAAATATATGTTGGTTTGAACTTATAAGAAGTGAATATATAAACAAACCTAAAAAGAATGTCATTATTCTTAGTAATCATAAACCAGTACCAACTGTACACTGATCCCCTATAAACTTGATATATAGGAACATACATAAGCAATATTACCTAGTTTCTTACAATGGGGGGGGGGGGCACATATTTTCTAATTATGTAGAAAGCTACATTAACACTTGCAAAACTCGATTGTGGGTACCTCATTTGTCTCTTGCTCTTACCTAGCCCCTACGTGTTCAAACTGCTTGTACATTTAATCGAACTTTTTATTTTACACTTTTGATGCATCATTAGGAAAAACAAACGTTACACCAACAGTCTAGAAACTCTTGAATTGTACAAATGAATTGAGTTTGTATACATGTAGTCAAATCCCAAACGGGTTTTTATCAAAGTCTTTGTGCAAGGTTCTATTCTTTCCTGCTGTGCAAATCAGTTAACAGTATATATTACGATGCTCATCTTATATGCATTATGTTTACATAAGCTTGATTTTCGCTCACTTGTTTAGTCTGTCATTTTTTAAAAATTGATTTTTGGTCTGGCACAATTGTCATCCTACTCGTTTACTTATTTTTCACTACTTGTATATCTACTCAAGAATAACTGTCAAATTATTATCTATTATGTACAAACACAACTTTTTCTGGTTCTGTGGTCTTTATCAAAGTCTTTGTGCAAGGTCCTATTTTATCCTGCTGTGCATACCAGTTAATAGGTTGTATACGGTGCTCTTCTCATTTGCATTATATTTACACAAGCTGGATTCTCGTTCACTTATCTTTTGTATCTGATAATAATAGTATTGCATAACAAGGAATGCACCTGCATTTCTGGCCAAATGTTCCTAAACTACCTCAAAGTACCACTAGCTCTTGCTTAGTATTCTAATATCTTTGTTATTCTCTTTCTTTAAAATAACGTAAACGCGAGCACGAATGTTTTGTTTATGAATCACCTGTCTTCAAGATTTGTATGACTTGACCGTACAAGCACTTCTGGTATTCTGCATGTTGAAGTAGATGCTCTTCATGTATTCTAAGCCATTCTCCAAACTTACCAATGATGTCTTACAATAGTCGTAATGTATTTATAATGCCTAGTTATTGCCTCTGCGCTAATCGATTTCTTTGATGGTCTTTTCAGGTCATTTATGGCAGTTTGGTCAAACTTTTTATTCATACAGTGTCATATCATTATGACCTGGACAGTTTCCTTCTCAACAGGTCATGACTTTTTGTCGATTTCCAAATTCTTACCTATCGTGAAACAGCTATTCTATTTTTTCCTTAATCTTAAGGTTATTTTCTTTTTTAATTGAATCCAGGACCCGGAGATATTTAAACTGAAATGGAATTGCCTCCCTCCCGTAGAACGCTATGTCAAGCCCAGCACTACCCTTCTAATCATCATTATGTTGATTTCTATCTTATACTCAATCTTTGTGTGCTTTATCCTTCTTCTACTGTTTATCTTGTGTTTTCGTGTTTGTTGTTTATCTGTCTCCGTCCTTCACTTTACTTCTTTATCTCCTTGAGCAGGTCTCTCTTAGCGTATTGGATCATTGTTATGTTTCTGTATGGCTCAGTCTGAATTGCTTTTCAGCTCGCTTGATGAAGATGAATTCCAGAACTGTTTTTTTAATTACACTCCTCATTCTCCTCCCCGACATGTAGGTGGATCACGCTCCTATGAGGACTCTATAATAACGGAACTCAACGAGAAAACCCAAGAACTCAATCTTGATTCAGATTCTGACTTAACTCCTAATCACACCCCATCCAAATACTTTACTGTAAACCAGTTCCATTCTTACTCATCCGAAAATTTTAAAGACGAATTCTCTTTACTCCACTGTAATATAAGAAGTATGAACAGAAACTTTGAGTCACTGAAAATTTTGCTTGATAACTCTGCTATTCCACTCTCAATCATTGGAATAACCGAAACATGGATTACCGATTACCAAGATCAAAATTTATTCTCGTTGCCACATTATAAATTCGAATCCAATCACAGGATAAACAGACATGGGGGTGGAGTTGCTTGTTTTATATCCAACAAACACGAGTATTCTGTTATTCCTGACCTGTCTCTTTTAACAGAGTGCGTTGAATCACTTTTTATTCATATAAAAAATAATGGAACCAAAGATATTGTTGTTGGCATAATTTATAGACCTCCCAATTCAAATCTAGATTCATTTTTCCTCTCATTACAAGATATTATTCACGATCCTCGATTGAGCAATAAAAATTGTTTTATCATGGGCGATTTTAATATCAATTTGTTAAACATGCCTGACGGTCACTCTTCTTCGCACCGATTCCTTGATAATCTTTTAGCAGCTTCTTTCTTGCCACTTATCTCCAGGCCTACCCGATTGACAGACACTTCCGCCACACTCATTGACAATATTTTCTCTAATATTAACCCGTCACCAAAAGCTGGTATTATTATCTCCGATATTTCAGACCATTTCCCCATATTTGGACATTTCTCATCATTGAAAAATGTTGACAAATCATTTGATTCTAGATATGCCCCCTCTCTAAGACGACACACTACAGAAAATAATATGAACAAACTAGCATTATCGTTAAATAAGGAAAATTGGACCAATGTTTTAAGCTCAAAAAATGTTGACGAATCATTCGATAATTTCATGAATATCCTTCATAAACATCTTGATAAAACAATTCCTTTGTCTAAAAACAAGCCTAAATATAAGAAGAACCCCAAATTACCCTGGATCACAAAATCTCTCTTACGATCAATTAATAGGAAAAACAATCTTTTTTATAAATATAAGTCTAACCCCTGTGACAAAACTCGTAATAAGTATACATCTTACAAAAATGTTTTGACTAATCTGATACGAAATGCCAAAAAATCTTATTATCGCAATCAGCTGGATCTTTTTAGAAACAACATCCAAATGACTTGGAAAGTAATTAACAATGTCCTTAATAAACAGAAAAAGAATAATCAAACCATTAATAAGATTTGCCACATGAATAGGGAAATAACCAGTTACAACGAGATATGTGATGTTTTTAATAAATACTTTTCCAACATTGGTTCAGATTTAGCAGAAAAGATCCCTGCAACTGACATACCTTTTACGAGATTTTTGAAAAATCCCGTCCCTAATTCGTTATTTCTATTTCCAACCAATACAAAAGAGGTATTTGAAATTGTAAATAAATTACCTAGCAAAAAGAGTTCGGGATTTGACGAAATTGACAATATATTGTTGAAAAATATCATTCCACAAATAGCGCAACCTCTTGTTCACATATTTAATCTTTCACTCACATCTGGAATTGTACCGAAAAATATGAAGATAGCGAAGGTTGTCCCCATATATAAGAAAGGCGACCAAACAAAATTGGGTAATTATAGGCCGATATCACTCCTGACCTCTTTTTCAAAAGTTTTAGAAAAAATTGTGTATTCTCGAACCATAAGATTTGTCCGCAATAATAATATCTTTTCTGATAATCAATTTGGTTTCCGTGAGAAGCATAGTACTATACACGCTACTCTGACGTTTATTCATAAAGTAGCAACTGCAATAGACAACCACTTCCATACAATTGGTATTTTCTTAGACTTCTCCAAGGCCTTTGATACAATTGACCATAAAATATTATCAAAAAAATTATCTCACTATGGGATAAGAGGTAAGGCCTTGGAGTGGTTTCAAGACTACCTTTTAGATAGAAAACAATTTGTTATTTTGAATGGCGAAAGGTCATCAATGCAAAGTATTAACTGTGGAGTTCCACAAGGCAGTTTACTTGGACCTTTGCTTTTCTTACTTTATATCAATGACATTCAGCATTGCTCTCACTTATTCTCCTTCATTTTATTTGCAGACGACTCGAACATCTTCTTGTCAGATCCCGATCCACATAAACTTCTCAGAGCTGCAAACTGCGAATTGGAAAATGTTTCTCAATGGATCAAATCTAACAAATTGTCAATTAATCTACAAAAAACAAAGTTTATGTTATTTAGCAACACTCTTCATAATCTTCCTGGTGATTTGACAATTGATAATACCACTCTTGAGAAAGTCAGCTCTACTAAATTTTTAGGTATAATAATTGACGAAAAATTATCTTGGAAATTTCATATAAACGAAGTGTGTAAAACAATTTCCCGTAATGTTGGAACTATAAATAAATTAAAACATGTATTCCCACCTTCCACCCTCCTCATGCTCTATTCTACACTAATCCTACCACATCTTACGTATGGTATTCTAGCTTGGGGCAACGCTTCGAAAGTTCAGCTTGAGAGACTTTATCTACTACAGAAGAAAACGCTCCGTATCATATTTAATAAAAGTTTCCTTACTCATGCCAATCCAATGTTCTATGACAACAAAATATTGAAAATTCATGACGTATATCTTTTTCATCTTGCACAATTCATGCATAAATACAATAATCACGAATTGCCAAATATATTTACAAATTTGTTTACTAGAAATAGCGCCATTCACAAATATCCAACAAAACAATCAAATTTCTTCCATACACCTCTTACCCGAACATTATTTGCCAAAAAAATATTTACCTTTGCTGGCACCAAGCTCTGGAATTCATTGGATGATAGTTTAAAACTGCCACAAAGTCTTTTCAGTTTTAAACAAAAAATGAAGAAAATGTTGATTAATAACTATAAAAGTTCCTTATATTGATTGGCCTGCTCCCTCCCCTTCTCCCTCCTTCTTTCTTTCTCTCCCCTCTCTCTCTCTCCCTCTCTCTCTCTCCCTCTCTCTCTCTCTTCTGCTTCTTTTTGCCTTTCATTGTGTGTGTGTGTGTGTGTGTGTGTTGTCCTGTACCTTCCTTATTTTTTGTATACGTTGTCAACCAGTGCTGGGCTAATCCCATATTTTGTGTGAAAAATAAATTTGCTAGTATAAATGCATAATCGTATTCTTTTGGGACCTAAGTAATACAAGCTTCGCTTTTAATTTAGGTTCCACCACTTTTGTTTTACTATAAGTTCCTCCACAATCTTTGTGAATATCTCATTTAATCTTTGTACTGTACTTATGATCTAGTTTGTATAATTATTATGTTTTACTTTCGTGTTATATTCTTTACAAACATTGTAATTATGTCATTTTTGTATTATCTTTCTTACTTTGTACATCATTGATATTCATTTATGATTGTTATGTATATTGTATTTCAACTTGCTGGAAAAAAAACAGAAGTGGAAAAAATAAATTCAAATCAAATCAAATCAAAAAAAATCAAATCAAGTCCTTGTTCTCTATAAGCGGCATGCACTACTGCATTCTCATATAGGCACTTCAACTGAGGTGGCAGTAGGCCTTTTAACTCAAGTTGCACAGAAGATTATTTCGTCTAAAAATAAGGGTTACATTTTTAAAAAAATTGTATATAGTTGTACAGTTTGCACCTTTAAGTATCTCTCGATGTTGATATGAACGCTGTATATCCCTTCGTTCTAACACTAATTATATAAAAACACACGCACAGATAATCAAAAATATATCACAAATTGATGGCATTTCTTTTTGTAGTAAAGTTGTAATTATATTATGTATTAGTGTACATGGTGTATGGAATGTTTTATGTGAGAGAGGAAAAGAGCATGGTTCTAGTTGTATCAATATTGAAGTTATTATCAGTTGAGGAAGAGGTTCCAATAATGAAAGGATTTGTGAGACGATACAAGCTATTAACTTTGTTGACGCAGCCTTCGCGATGATAAATTCGCTCGTTATCCAGTTTCGGTAGACGGATCGTTTCTGGAGATGGATCCTTTACGAAAGTGCACTTTAAATTGCTCCGCCCAGGCATCGCTATGATTTTATAACCCGCCCGACTTTCCAAAAATCGTTCAGCAATGTCCAAATTCCAGCGGCGTCAAGGCAGACTACAAAATCTGGTTTGTGACCAAAGCTATATATAAATATTGCGCTAAATTGCTCCTACTATCCACACAAGCTGAATCTCATACCACGTGATGTGTTCCGGATTTCTATCTTTAATCATTGAATATACTGACATCGATTGAAGTGAATGACTGACTTCTTAAACTCAAGAGGTCTCTATAACAGTACAATGTATGCATGTATGAATACAAGCAATCATGAATACAGTAAATACCATACTGGATCATAATCTTAATATTCTGCAGCAAACAACACTTAGATAGTTGCTAATCGCATAACGTGTTGGGTTTTCACTAACAGGAATACCGGAAGTACGAGGGATTTGCAAGAAAGTAGAAACATAGTGCCTGTTATGGAAATAGCAGTTGTATAAGAAAGGGATTTATTTGGGTGCACAAGAAAAAACACAAACAAACAAACAAACAAACATGCAAAACAAGTACCATTCTTTTTAAGTGTCTTGTGTTCTTCTTTGTTTTTAATTTAAAAGACAATATATCTAATATTTATGTATGTTTAACTCAGCAGTTTGGGCATATATTGTTAGTTGATATTTTTTCATAAGGCTGATTGGCTGAACTTATTTACATAAGAAGATATACTAAGGCAGATGCGGAAGCCGGGGGTGGGGGGGGGGGAGGGGTGGAGGCGGGACACTGTTGTAGTCAACTCCCATAGCATGCACACATCATCGACTGCTGTGATCACAAATGAAAAATGAAAAATATTTTCAAACGATGTGACATCACAACCAATTTTTGAAATCGTTTATAGTAAAAAGAAACCAGGGAAAAGTAGCAAAACAAACGAACATTACTAGAAAGGGACATTTCAGTGTTGAAAATCATCAGTTCATTACGAAAAAAAGATAAATGAAATATTCTGAAAATTTAGAGCCGCCATTCCTGACTCTTTTGGCATGATTCATGATATATATATCTGGATTAGGTTATAGAGCAGAGATGAAAGCACAACTTTTTGCAGTGGCATGATCCCCACCAGTCCTCTTTATCATCATAAACACAACACTTCTCACTGCTTCCCAGTACCATCTATGATTAATCAACAAGCCTTATAAGGCTATTGATTAAAACTAATTTAGCTACAAATATATTAATCTTAAACATATATATTCATATTCACATCGTAAAGGGGGAAAACAGTGTGATATAACTTTTGGTTTCATAATTAGACGTTATCATTATTCATTGCGAACAGAAATCGAACTCCATATGGCTAGTAAACAGTATCCATTTAAGAAAACACAACTGTCTCTAATTCTAACACGTGACTGCCAACTAACAAATTATGGTTCTACTAGATACAGTGTGGTTGAGTTTGTAAGGCGATCGTCTCAACGAAACCATTATGGCTTTGACGACGCTCCGCCTATAAAACATCTATTAATTTGATCCGTTGCATTCCTTTATCAGCTTGTCGTAAAACGTGTCATTTCCGCAATTGCATTCCCGCTGAACTTATCATCGTCCTATCAATCATTTGCTATTTCCACCCTTCTTTTCAACTTCATCCCAATGTGTAAGTTGAGCAAGAATTTAACTCTACGCCATTCTCTATTTCTAAATTTTGTAGCATTTGCTGCACCTTCTTCTCTATATCGAATTACCATAGGTTCTCCTTGTTTTCTTCATCATTTTTGTGTGGTCAAAGGGGAGGCTTGGACATCGAAATAACGACTTCGATATTGAAAATATTTTCCATGGACTCTTCCAAAATGTCTCAACATCGTTTAAGCCTTGGACAGAATATTTGCTTCTTATTGTTTATTTCACAATTTATTTTACACAGTACATCATCTGATGATGATCCATTTTGGTGTGGCAAGGTACAAGAAGAAGCAACTGATGTTTGGAGCGGACAAAATTTTTCTAAAAGATTTTATTTGAAAGATCCATTACTTGACCCCCAAACGCTGGTGTGGACAAAAGGCGAGTCAACGTGGGTAAAACGACATGATCTACCTTTGGAATATAACGGCAGTGCAGATTTTGAAGTAAGCCGTTACAGATTGGTAGAAGTCAGTGATGATATAACATTTGAAATGTTCATTGATTACACAGAGCGGAATGACTCAGGGCATCATGTTGTCACAGTTAACCAAGGTAGACAGTCTCTCTGCATGGCTCTGATACTGAATTTAACCGTCGAAACCCCAGAACCGATTTGTTTAACACTTCTGGATAAGAATGATGGAAAATTACTTGTGTCTTGTCAATGGTTGCAAATGAACGAAGGGGATCGAGCACACTTTGAAGTGGACAATGAAGTCCTGTACGAACATCAGATCCAAGATTTAAATATTAATGGTTCCTTTAGTATGACCCATCGATTTAGCGTTCTCGTTGGCCTTGATAAGATGTTTGATGAAATCAAGTTACCTGATAAGTGTGTTGTTTCTTATAGGAAAGGAAATATGACAGAAGTGTGTGAAATCCCCAGGGTGACACCGTATCTAATTCAAAATGAACATAATGGGAATGTTGAATTTCAATGTTGCGTCGCTAACCCTAGTGAACCCATCCCACTAATATATGACGGGAATGGCAAAGAATTATTTGTCAATTCCAACCTAAAATACACTGTAGGTGATGCTAATTGTATCTTACTCTTCCTCTGTGGAGCGAAGGAAGATGACTCAAAAATCAATATTCGTAATATAGAAAGGCTGAATATTAGACAATTTGCAAAATACAAAAGGTCAAAGTTGTTGGCAAATGTTACAGACCCAAAACCTTACCATAATTCAAGAGAAGTTCAGCAATGTAAAATCATCACGATTAATTTTACAATTCTTGATTCGAC
This sequence comes from Heliocidaris tuberculata, assembly GCA_025618425.1. NCBI lineage: Eukaryota > Metazoa > Echinodermata > Echinoidea > Camarodonta > Echinometridae > Heliocidaris > Heliocidaris tuberculata. The sequence goes on along the minus strand of CM046837.1, from coordinate 29,796,522 downwards.
ATCAAATAATCAGAATGAAACTTCCACAGAAGGTGTGATGTACAAAAATTGTGTCTCGACTGAGACAGTTCCAAGCGAAGAGCCTACAGATAAACCGGGTAGTATTGTTTCAAAGCACCAAGTTATCTTCATGGCAGTGGCCACAATAACAGCTTCAGGACTTGCTTTCATTATTGGTTCTTGCATTACAAAGTGCTATTACAATACCCCTGGTAAACATCAATATCTTGTGAGAAGGGATTCGGTGCATGATCCTCAAGACGATGATGGAGGACCCCTAGCAATGATCATGACCTTCACAGCTCAAACACCTCAACAAGATGGGGATTCTAGGTCCCAAAGACCTGTCTTTAATCAGCGCCCATCGGACGAAGAGGATCATTGCTTTAAACAAGAACATATGGCGTCATGTTCTGGACTGTTAGGTGGACCACCAAACCCGCCTTCGCGAAGTGAAATGGTTAAACATGACTCTGGAGGCCGTCCTAGGGTCTGCATTAGAAGCACTGGTCAGCAAGATGCATCTTTGGGAAATGCTAGCACACCATGCCAAGGTAGTATATATTGTTCAGTGGATGATGTCGAAGGCATCCCTACGAGTGCCCCCAGTCAAGGATCGTACAACATGAATCAGCCATGTCCTTCATCATTTCAACTGGAGGCACCTAGAGATGATATGATGACTACTAGCTTACCAACTCCAGACATAGAGGTGCTGTACGCTAAACCCGACATGAGCCAGAAAACCAAGAATAAGGCAACCGTGGAGTCGGATTATGATGACCCAAGGCCTCCTGGAAATGAGTTCTTCCAAAACATTCTCGCACAGGAGTATGACCTACATCCATCTGTCCTGAATAATGATGATGTTTACCATGTCTATGGCAACAGTGTATCACGACCTACCGATGAATCGACAAGTGACGGTGAATTGTATATTAATACACCTGGTCAGGCTTTGATATAAGAAAATAAGTCAGTCTACTTGGAAAAAAATAGCATCGCGACAAAAGTCTCCCGTTTGTTTTATCTAGGGGCATTGAAAGATAACATTAAGACACAACGCTTTGGCATAGATTTATACATAATAAATAAAAGGAAATTGCATTTTCCCGCTTATTTAGCGTCATCTCGGAAAAATTACTATTAGGTTTATTGATATTATACTAAATCAAGTTTATTTGTGTTGATAAGTGGCACCATCCCTATATAAGGCAAATCATACTCATATTGCTTTCCTCCAAACACAACTTTTACCATTCTTTATTAAAGTGATTTCGTCACACCGTATAAAGAAATAAGACGTTGTCTGAAAAGGGTTAGCTTCAAACTCGATAGTGGCATTATAACGCAAAGTAGAAAAGTAGAAAAGTAATTTGGTTAGATATGGACGATCTCAACAAAATATGATGGTTATCGAAATCGACCTCTTAAATGATAGGGCCTTTGTAGGTTAGAAAGCAATACATCATATTTTGTAGTAAAGATGAGAGGGGTAAGCATAAATCATCAATTGACTGTTCTAAATAATGGCCGGGGAACAAACAGAATGACTAAGATACCAAGTTTGAAATGTCTGAAGTAACTCTCAGATTCTCCATACTGTATTTTCGTGTATCATTATTCCTTTTGAATAATGAACAAAACATGAACAGCACTTTCACTTACCAAATAAATAATATATTAGTTTTATTTTCTGAATAATGGCCCCGCCCCTGGCAAAGTCGTTTCCGTGGTTAATCCATTAGAGACGCTGTCAATCTCAATCCTTCATCCAATAGCTATCTGTATGTTCTTAAAATAACACCGGTGATTCATGGCAGAAACATTCCACATAGCCCCTCCTCTTTGGCGCGAGCATTTTGTCTCCGATTTCATTATCCAACCATGTTAATCAAACATAGGTTATTATGCCGCTCAATATCCAATCTCTTCCTGGGAAATAGAACAAGAGCCTCATCTTTAAGTGACTAGTAGGATTTCTTGATAATAAGATACCTTATTGAAATAATTCTAGAAAACTTTAAGATATTTTTTTGCTCAAAGCGTGTGTTTTGCTATGTTCAACCCAACTGACTTGTTCTGAAGATAGTACTTTATGGTGTAACCAGCAGCAGGAACATTCAATACAAACAGTGAATGGACAGAATATTTCGCTTAGCTTTAACCTGAAAGATACGATTGTTAGTGGTCAGTCGCTTGTGTGGACAAAAGGAGAGTCAGTATGTGAAAAACTAACCAACAGTTCTTTTGAATGTGTTGTCAACGAATCTCTCAGTCCTGATCGTTATACTTTACGTCAGATTAACGGAACAAGGTTTAAGATGATTATTGCGTTCACTGAACAAAACGATTCGGAACGGCACGTCGTAAAGATTCACCAGGGGCCACAGTCACTGTGTACAATCGTAATCCTGAATTTAACCGTTGAAGCTACAGCACCGATCTGTTCTACAGTGTTAATCAGAGAAAGCGGAAAATTACAGATGTCTTTTCAATGGGTGCAAGTAAACGTGGGGGATTGGCAGGCGCGGATCCAGGATTTCTTAGGGGGGGGGGCCCAAATTTCAAATCATGTGAGCTACATATTGCTACAATAATGGTGACAAATGGCGTATCTGGCGCTCGATCTCGGGGGGGGGGTGCAAAAGCATATAAAGGGCTTTCACTCCCGCCGGAGGAACATTCTGAAATTTTTAAAGTCCATACAGATCATATTATAATGACTAAAGTTTCTAAATTCCGAAAGAAAATATTTACAATTAATTTTGATACCTATGATTTCGAGGGGCTACTTATTCATCTTTTGTTCGGTAATAACTAACGTCTGTTTCTGATGGTGTCATTATGGTCATGTACGCTAACTTCCTCGAAATCCGCCCTAAACACTGAGTTTCGTGAATCCTTATTAGCATGCGTCGGCTCTTGCAGGAAGCCAGGAGCCGTACTAAGGGCTCATTACTGTGGCAAATCATTACTCCTCGGCGACAGTCGGCGAAGATATCAAACAGTTATGTATCTGAAAAGACTGAAATGGCATATACTGTAAATCAAATTTCAAAAGGAACAGCACTAATATTTTTTGTGCAAACCAGTCATTAATTGTGTTACGAGATAATAAAGACAATATCGGACACGGTAATGGTATTATGATTCAAAAAATATACTTTATTGATATGCTCTATATGCATGATATCTATTAAGGAAATCGCACCTGAAATTGCATCATGTGCACTATAAGTTCCAAAAGCTTTCTTTCATACAGTAAAAGTACGAAAAAGTTCCACAAGCTGGTATGCATACTATTACACAAGATGTAATAAAACAATAAGTGTAATTATAATGATACACTTACATGCCAAAGCATGATCATTATTGCGTTTCTTTGTGCCTGTAAAAGAATAATACTAATATAATATCCATGCAAAATTTTACTGTTAACATGAATATTTTGAAGAAATGTTAAAATTTGATTTTCCACTATATTGTTGAAAATAGGTGGAAATATCATCAACAGTATCTAAACGTCTTAATGATAACCGTTGACATGATTAAAACCAAAAGGGGTTGGCTTGTACATATTTGTATTACTGTATAAAAGGTTAAACAATTTTTTTTTAAAAGAAGAGAGTATTCCAGTATTCCACAAGAATGGCAAGGCATTTCATCAGAAATATATAAGATTATACGTACCGTTTCGTCTGAAACCCGTTCCCGGATGGATTAAATGTCTGAAAGTTCTTTTTCAACGCCTGTCACTTGATGAAGCGCCCACGTGACGTGTACCGACCGTCGTCTACAGAGTCACCCCAGCCCGATAATGAAGTGAAAAGTATGGAAGTGTATCCTACTACCGGACACTTTTCAGTAATTCAGTCATATCAAACAAAATATAGACAAAATATTTATCAAACTCACCCAATGAATAGACAACATCCTACAGAAAATAAAGATGTAAAAAAAGTTGCAAATCCAAACCAATGTTCGATAAGATAAACATTCGATTGCACCCCTGTCCCCCCTTTTTTTTTGTTCTTCCTCTGTTTTATCACTTTTCTCTCAGACTCCTTTTCTTTCTTTCTTTCTTTTTTTCATTTCCCTTTCCTTTCTCTCTCTCTCTCTCTCTCTCTCTCTCTCTCTCTCACCCATCTGCACCAGCGTACCTTGTTCGAGGGAAAACCCGATCTTCCATTCTTCTCCCTTTTTCTTTCCTTCTCTTTATTTTATTTCCTTCTCTCTCTTTTCTTTCGATCCCTTTCCCGTCTGTCTCTCTCTCTATCGTTTTGGTGGGGGGGGGGGGGGGGGGGCTGGGGAAAAGGCCCCATTTTTTTCCCCTTATAGAAATATCTTTATTAAATATTGCTTTTGACTTGGCAATACTTTATAAACACATTAATAACAACAAAATACTGCACATAATAGAATTAACAAACAAACCATTTTAATTATACAGCACATATAGAAAAACTAGTTTACAACAAAATTATGTTCACCCATCTGTTATCAAATGAGATGAAATTGTTATTCTTAAATTTTAACATATAGATATTCAGAATGGTAATGCCTTTGATAAGCATTTAAATTACTTTATTGATATTTAGTATGCTTTTTTTTTTTTCATTTCCAGGAAACTTACATCCCTTCTGTTCTTTTCTTTTCTTATTCCTCCGCGTTTTCCTTCCCTTTATATCCTCTTTTTTCTTTCCCTTTCACCCTGCTCTGTTTTTTGTTTCTTTTTTTTCTTCTTGGATATGGGGAGATGAGACAACGTGGGAGCAAGGCCCTTTCGGCCTCCGGACTCCGGCCTCCTTCCCCCTTCCCCCTTTTCCTTTTTCTTCTCCCTCTTTTTTCCCCTTTCTCTCATCTATCCCTTTTCCTTCCTTCTCCCTTTTTTTTATGGAGGGGGGGGGGGGGGTGGAAGGCCCTTTTGGCGCCCGGCATCCTTCTTCCCATTTTCATTTTGTCTTCCTATTTTTTCCTTTTCTCTCCTCTCCCCCTTTCCCTTCTTTTCCTTCTCTCTTTCCCTCTTTGTTCTTTCTAATTTCCTTCCTGCTCCCTCTCTTCCTCTCTCTCTCTCTTTGCGAGGGGGGGGGAGCAACAGGGAGGCAAGGCCCTTTCGGACCCTGGACTCTCCCCCCTTTTTCTTCCTCTTTCATTTCATTTTTTTTTTCTTTTCCCATTCTCTCCTCTTTCCCTTCCCCTTCCTTCCCTCTTTTTGGCCGGGGAGGGGGAGGGGGAGGGAGAACGGAGAGGCAAGGTCCTTTCGTCCCCCCCCCCCCCCCGGCCTCCGCGCTTCTTCCTCTTTTAATTTTTTCTTCCTTTATCACTTTTCTCTCCTCCCTCCCTTTCCCTTCTTTTCCTTCTCTCGTTCCCTCTTTTTTCTTCTTTCTACTTTCCTTCCTGCTCTCTCTCTTTTTATTGGGGGGGGGGGGGAGGCATCAGGCAACACTACACCCTGGGAGGTAAGGCCCTTTCGGCCCCGGACTCCTTCCACTTTTTTGCCTTCTTTTTTTCTCCCCCCCCCCCCTTCCTTCACTCTTTTTGGGCGCGGGGGGGGGGGGGGGGGAGGCAAGGCCCTTTCGGCCCCCGGCCTCTTTCTTCCCCTTTTCAAATTTTCTTCTTCTTCTTCTTCTTCTTCTTCTTCTTCTTCTTCTCCTTTTCTCTCTTCTCTCCCTTTCCCTTCTTTTCCTTCTCTCTTTCTCTCTTTCCCTCTTTTTTTTTTTTTGGATCCGCGCCTGTCTCAGAAGTAACATTCTGTGGGACTGTGCATTCTACTCTTTGTACAGACTACGGTGAGTTAGGAACATCCAATCCTAATGAGTTATATATCATTTTAAAGCTGAGAATCTCCTCTTTTAGAATCAGACCTTAACTAAAAATTCATATCTGGCGACTTTTTGGTTGTTTTGGGGTGGCTGGTCACATATGGTTTTAGTTGTGAAAACTTGTACTCAAACTAACCATACGCAATGTGATTACCATTAAACAGTATACTACAGTTGACGTATTGAATAGTCAGAATTTCTCTGTAAAGTTTTATCGGAAAGTTCCTTTGCTGAAAAGCCAGAATCTTGTGTTGGTCAAACCGCATGCAGATTTGAGTATGACTTGCAACACTTTTCTCCAAAGTACAAAATAACGAATGGCTAACCAGTAACTTCTGTAAATTAGTGGATTTGTTCCAAAACAAAACGTTTTAATAATAATAATAATAATAATAATAATAATAATAATAATAATAATAATAATAATAATACAATACATTTATTAGGCGCTTAATACGGATGTTTCTAAGCGCGCGGTTTACCGGAAAATTAAGATTAAACCAAAATAATACAAAAATACAAAAATATTGGAACCTATGTAATTCAAACAATAGATACAGTGTTTAAATACGGTAAATGAATGAATGAGGATTACATTTTTACAGGAACAAGACTCGAGCAATCACTTAATAATTATCTACGATGGTGAACAAAGCAAAAAATCGTTTACATATTTAATACTAGCTTTAACTGTGAATAGGAAAAGTCCCTGCTCCACATGGTGAGATAAAGAAAGGGAGGAACTTGTCTTGTCTTGTCTTGTCTTGTCATTAGTTGCAAGTCAGCAATTTTGATCATGCAGAACTCAGAAAGGGAGACCAAACCATATTTGAACATGGTACTCTGCACAATCATTTTAATGACAATTTTGAACTTGACCGAAGATTTCAACGATTATATTGATTTTCAGAACACATATAGTGAGGAGTATACTTGTATGTTTTTTTTTAGTTGGAGAATAAATCTTTACAGAACGTGCGAATTTTCCACGATGCAACTGCAAGCAACTGACCACAATCAGACTTGAGAGTCTTGAATTCGAGTGCTGTGCCAAAAATGAGAGCATCTCACTTCCTTGGTAGCACTACGCTAATGGCTAACTACTGCCACTTGTTCTCATTGAGAATTACATTACGACCAAACCAAACCAAATATTATTCCAATGTGTTGAAGAAAATGACTGCTTACAGTCGGTTTACCTACATAGTATTAGAAATTTAGAAATACAGATTAATGTTTCACAGCTTACTTCATACAAGAAAAACTGAGGAAATAGTACGATTGGAAAGCACAGCGAATGTTACAGTATTACTGATTGAACGTCAGCTAATGAAGTCACAACTTAAACACCAGTTTGATTCCACTATTGCGACGTTTCTATTTAAGTGCAATGAGCATTCGTAAGTTCTGAACAGAAAGAGTAAAGCGCCATCCAATCTCCATAAAAAAAACGAAACTTTTCTATACACACATACTTTAAACTTACTTTTCTTGCTCTATTTCTAAATTTCCTACTTTATTTTGTATAAAATTGCATAAAAATATATAAACTTGAAGGCATCGATGCCTCCAATGATCCTTTACGATGTTCTGTCCCGTAGGAAAGACATAGAACATCTGCAAAGCTCAGCTGGCCATGCTATCAGCCGACACTTTCCTAACAACGCTATGCTAGACTTTAATATAGATTAGGTCATATCTTGAAAATATAAAATATTTTGGTCTCTCTTTGAAGAGTACTGTCTACTGAAAATTTTAGTACCATTCAATCACTCTGTAGTCTTAACGTTTGTAGATAGAAAGATACAAATGACCCCTGGAACATTGCTCACTTTTGTACTCGTTTATGAAAATTATGGAAAGGTACATAAAACCTACAGTTCACCCCCCCCCCCCCCCCCCTTGCGTAAAAACAGAAAATAAAATGAAAATCTGGCGTACTGCACATTCAATTGTTTTCTAGCTATATCCACACTTTCTTTCTTTCTCGAAACATTGCGCGAAGAAGGTTTCCTCTTAAAACGGGAGGGGGGGGGGGAGAGGAGGGTGGATGGAGGGAGGGGAGAGGGAGGGGCGATGAACGGGGCTGAGTTTAGACTGCCTGTCTTGTTTGAATTGAATTGCATGGGTTTTTGCAATAAAAAAAAAACAGAACATGCAGCTCCATAGCTGAAAATGTTCAGTTTACAGTCAAACATATAACATGCATAAACAATCAACATAAGAATCACTTGAAACTTATTTACCTGTAGGACATAAGTCATACATTAAAAAAAAAACATATCAAACTGAAGACCTATACAATGGAATTAATCAAAAGCGTACAAAATATCTTCATTTATTTTTTGTATATATCCGTATTTACCCTTCCACGGGAATCCTTTATTATTTATAAACATTCCTTTCACAAAAAATCGATACATGCACTATTCCATGATATTGTCAAAAAAAACATTCAAACGGTAGAACATAACAAAATAACCTCGGTCGCATTGTGACATATAGGATAAGACATAGAAAATACAATTTGTATTCCAATTACATTACAATCAAACAAACAAACAAAATTTAAACAAAAACATTCAGAAACATTTGGTAAAATGAAACCATTTTTTCATAAAATTCTTTTCTTTAAGACTTGTTTTTGCCATATAACTTTCCTTATCATAATAAGATTTAACAGCTAACATGACTTTTTCAAACAGTGGTATGTGGTTTTTGCATTAAGCTGAATAAATTTCTTTTCTTACAATAACTAAAATACAATTAAAAGCCTTGTTATGACATCCATTAAAGCCGACCAATTTATTCTGATTTGTGAGTTTGACCTTTATATTGGTCTTACAGAACAACTTTCATCAAGTTTTGACCATATTACATTTGAATGTGGACAGTAACAAAAAGTATGAATAATTGTCTCTTCACTGCTGTTACACATTTCTTATCAGTAACTAATTGGAATTTTAACAATGAATCTTTCATATAAAGTATTCTGTTTAAAATATTAAACTGAAACCACCTCATATTTATATCAATAGTTGATTGAAAGGGAGTCAAACAATACGAATACCATGCTTTATCTTCGAGTTCTAAATCCCGTTTCCATTTTGTAAGGCTGTTACATTCTTTCACATTATGTTTTAAAAAGGACTGGTAAATATGAGAACACCTTTTTTTCATTTTTAATATAAGACGTAATGCTTCAGGTATAATACATGTAGGTTCCATCAACTTTGGTATAACACTCTTCTTATAATCAGGTCAGTTAACAAAATTTTGGGGACAGAATTTACAAAAGCGCAATTTTTTGCCTGTGAGTCATATGTATCAAAAGCATTAATTTTGGATAGGGTGCCAGGAAATCGGTGAATGGCACCTATTTAAACATTATAATTTATGCAAATTTTATGCAAAAAAACCCACAAATTCAGTTGTATGTCTTGAAATATAAAAATTAGTTTCTTAATTTTTTTTTATATCCAGATGAGTATGATGAATTAAAATGTAACTGCAGTGTTAATTGTGACATTATATTCATTTTTCTTGATCTTTATGTTAATTTATGCTAATTTATGCACAAAACACATGTTCTATGATATACTCACAAAATAAATATGCAGGGCTTTGTAACACAAAGATTAGATCGGTCAGTTAGAATAAAATATCAACAATTGCAATTATCTAATGATATTTATTGATTTTGGTTCTTATTTGTTTCAATTCGTCACCGTTTTCACGAAGTGGCCTCGTATTGCCCGCAGCGACAAAAGTAGATTTCGAGAAAAACGCATTTTAAAAGTTAACGTTATTCAAATTGTGATTTCGGGGGTTAAACGTACATTTTCCAGGATTTTTTTTTATAACGACATAGTACAGAATTTAACTATTCTGCCCATATACTTTTTGTTTACAATAAATACATAATCAAGAGGAAATGTTGTTACAAACTGTGGGGACGGTTTGTGAAAACGACGCGTATATGGAATACGCATATTTTCGTTTTCACGAACCGTCCCCACAGTTTGTAACAACATACCCTCTTGATTATCAGCTCAGTATGTATTTATTGTAAACAAAAATTATATGGGCAGAATCGGTAAATTCTGTACTATGTCGTTATCAAAAGAAATCCTGAAAGATGTACGTTTAACCCCCGAAATCACAATTTGAATAACGTTAACTACCGTTTTCACGAAGTGGCCTCGTATAGCATGTATAGTGCGCGCAGCGACAAAAGTAAATTTGGAGAAAAACGCATTTTAAAAGTTTACGTTATTCAACTTGTGATTTCGGGGGGATAAACGTACATCTTCCAGGATTTCTTTTGATAACGACATAGTACAGAATTTACCGATTCTGCCCATATAATTTTTGTTTACAATAAATACATACTGAGCTGATAATCAAGAGGGTATGTTGTTACAAACTGTGGGGACGGTTCGTGAAAACGAAAATATGCGTATTCCATATACGCGTCGTTTTCACAAACCGTCCCCACAGTTTGTAACAACATTTCCTCTTGATTATGTATTTATTGTAAACAAAAAGTATATGGGCAGAATAGTTAAATTCTGTACTATGTCGTTATAAAAAAAAATCCTGGAAAATGTACGTTTAACCCCCGAAATCACAATTTGAATAACGTTAACTTTTAAAATGCGTTTTTCTCGAAATCTACTTTTGTCGCTGCGCGCACTACGAGGCCACTTCGTGAAAACGGTGACGAATTTATGCATAATTTATGCATTTCCAATGGTATATCAAGAAACAACTATACCACCACCCTAAAATTTGTAACATGTTAGTGAATGAGGTCAAGTTAGTTGAATGACTATGTTAAATGGATATTCTGAGTATATTTCTTGACTTTTAATGCTATTTTATTATAATTTATGCATATTTATGCATAAAACAAAATTTCACCGAAATTTCAAGAAATGACCATACCAGCACGTAAATTTTGTCACTCATTGGTAAATTAGTTCAGGTAAATTAAAATACATTGTTAACTGCAATATTCTAAGTACATTTCTTTATTTTTTTTAATTATTTTTTTTTAATTACAAATGCATATTTATGAATATATCACTCTTGAGAGGGGGGGGGGGATATCAAGAAATACCTTTGCTAATACAACTTGGTGAGTGTGGTGAGTTAGGTCAGGTAAACTAGAACAACGATGTTTACTGCGATATTCTGAGTACATTTCTTTATTTTTATGCCAATTTCTTATGATTTATGTATGTTTATGCATTTACAATCATTGTATATAGGTACCTCATTAATGTTAAAAACACACTCATTTGTTAAAATGAAATAGGTAGATAAAGGTTATTGCATAGAATATACTTTTAAGTGAGTGAATTATCGTCAAAGAATAATTGTAATAAAATAAATAACATATATTATGAGTTGATGGACTGCTGAGGCATATGGAGCTATAAAAGTAAGAGAAAAGTTAAGCACATTTTAAAGCTCTACTGCCATTTATTCAGTATGATATCAATGCAGTTCTATTAATATATTCATAAAATTTGCACAAATTTACATAGACTGGAATGAAGATAATATTTAATTTGCTGGGTCCTGTGGAAAAGGCGAAACATTAAGCATTACCAGTACATGAGGAAAGTTTGCTGAAGCTCTTAAATACCACAATGCGAATGGTATTAATTGTTGCATAATTCCATAAATTTGCATAAATTTGCATGAAGATGTGATCTAGGTCAATGGGTCTTGTTGAAAGAAATAAAGCTATAGGCACAACAATTACGTATGGAAAGTTTGGTACATTTTCAAGCACTTTGATATACTGCATAGATACATACATTACTGATATATGCATATGATTTGCATAAATTAACATTATTTTGCATGAAGATGCTATTTAATTTAATGGGTCCTGTGGGAAAAAAATAACGGAAAAAAATAACGGTATTGCCACAACAAAGGAATATCTCAAGTTTGGTACATTTTCAAGCTCTTTGATATTTACATTGTCAATGTAGTACTGATTTAATGCATGCAATTTACATAAATTAGCATAATTTTGCATGAAGATGTGGTTTAATTTAATAGGTCCTGTGGGGGGGAAAATGAAGCTTTGTCCTAACAAGTACATATGCAAAGTTTGGTGCTTTTGTAAACTCTGTCCCCAAAACTAAAAAATATGGGCTTAACAGACCTGACTATTAAAACCAAACCGAATAGCATTGCACAATCCATAGTATTGAAGGAAATAATTTGTATATTGAATTTATGTTAAAGTTCAAAATACGATAGAAATGTATCATCTGTTTTCAAAATATCATTCATAAAATGCATTCCCTTCACACTCCAAGATTCACGATCACGATGTCGATAATGATGTCGACCACTATGTCAATAACGATGTCGACTGCGATGTCGATAATGATGTCGAACACGATGTCCAATACGATGTCAAGAATGATGTCCAAGATTAAGGTCCAAGATGATCTCCACAGGTTGATATCAATACGATCAATATCAGATGGTGTTTACTGAAAACTTATGCTGAAAACTTATGCTGAAAACTTATGCAATATATCCTCCACGATGTAGTCAGGGTATAAATTCTGAAATTTCTGTGGAAGTTTCCTGATTATATACAATCTCAACCGTTAATTAGACTTTTCTACCTTCTACTACAACATTCATGAAGGTTTGGAACTTTCTTGTAAGTTCCACATGCTTCTAGTTGTAACAAACAAAAGAAGGGGATTCCAATGATCTATTTATATAGACTCATTGCTGTGTAATACACTCTTACTAAGAAGTTAATGCAAAGGTCCGGTAAACAGGTCACAACATGCAATTACATTGTTACTATCATACAATACATCACACATAATGTAATGATCTAGAATGTTCTTCCTCTACTGGATGTGCATTATTTAATCTGTAATTAATGACTTTTTCACTGTTATAGAGTACACTGACTTTTACATCTGAATAATGATTTCTCTTCTAGAAAGTTCATAAATACATAAAGAAAACTGGAAAATAACTTCCTTCCAGAAGATTCTTCAATTATATAACAGGTTACAAATATTAAAATAGTTACAGTCAATAGTACTTTGTACACCATCACAATTGTTTATTAAAGTTTGTCCTCATTCATGCTCTCTTCGTTAAGAAAAAAAAGGGTCCTTTTAAACACCAATATGAAAGCTTTTTTTTTTAATCTAGTAAGATTTTTTTTCCAGTAATTGTCCTTTAATGTTATTATGTTTAATTTTATTATTCAAAAAAGTTAACCTATACTTTTATCTCCTCAGCATCATGGTCACTGAAACTACAGTATCTACAAGAGTATTTTGACAGACTATCATCTGTATGTACACTAAATGAAACATTTCATTACTTAATAGTGTCTGCATCTTAAATAAAATAGTATAATCTGATATTGAATTTCTCATAATATCTGTCGGAAATTTGTGTCTACTTAGATCAGATCACTATGTTACAGCAATAATACATGAATAATTTCAACTCATTCTGTTCCTGAGATGAAACCATGTTCCTTCCCCCCTCCCCCGGGTTTTCAAAATTCGATAATGACATGAAAACACTATTATTTTCTTTTTGTTTTTTGTTGTTTCTATGGTTACACACACTCTAAAATCGATTCTTTCAATAAAAGAAATATATATATAGAAATACATGTATATATATATATATATATATATATGTGATATGTGACCGGGCACCACAAAACCACCAAAAAGTCGTGCTGTGTGATTTTCAGTTAGAGCTCCATCAATGTGTTTTAGGTCGGCATGGTCAAATTTTAGTTTTGGGTATTTCCTGAAAGTGTATACTTTTTTCTAAGTAATCTAAAATTTTGGAGGCACCAAACAATCTTAAAGTGGTATTTTTGACAGTTTTTTATTAGACTGATGTGTGTCTTTTTTGGATTTTGTTGTATTACTTATCATTTTTACGCACTGAATACTTGTCTCATTTTGATCTCACATAACTTTTAAACAGAAAAAGTTCTTGCATTGATACTTGTGCACTATGATGAACAGGATATGCCTAATTAGTATGCCAAGTTTTAGGACAATCTGATAATTCCTTCATAGAAATTTTTATTGAGTTCTAATCCTCCTTTTGTCACCTTAGCACAAGACCTTGCAAGTTAGAGTGCTTCAATAGACTACAAACTTTAAACCCTTATTTCTCAGAAGTAACATTCTGAGGGACTGTGCATTCTATTCTTTGTACAATGAGTTAGGAACATCCAATGCTAATGAGTTATATATCATTTTAAAGCTGAGAATCTCCTCTTTCAGAATCAGGCCTTAACTAAAAATTCATATCTGGCGACTTTTTGGTGGTTTTGTGGTGCCTGATCACATATATATTTATATATATATATATATATATATATATATATATATATATATGACCCATCACGTCAAAATGAGACAGAAGTCGCATTTTTTGACATTTCATTTTATTATTGTTTATTATTCTCCGTTTCATAAGCTTTAATTTGGTATATAGTTCAACTCTAGAGAGTGAGTATTAGTGGATATAATAGCTTTTGAAACTTGAGTAAAGTAGGACTGTGGAAAAGTATTTCTTCGAGAAACACGCTTCCAAAGTTGACTTCCGTTTTGCCGACATGCAGCATTTTCCGTTTGCAATGTCAACTAGATTTGAAAATAAAACCCTTAGCAACCGTTTATTAATTCTAATAAAAACTAGTCCTTATGTTTCTTTAGGATCTCTTCTCATGAAAACATGAATTTTAATTCATTTAAGCCATGAATTCTAACGCTTTAAGGGTAGCAAATCAAGTAGTTTCACAGCACTGAAAAAGTTTCCCGCATAGACTTCGTGCTTTTTTCATTGAGCCTTTCATATTCCGGTATACTCTTAGGTTGAATAACCTAGCTATAGTCAAAAGGTTTATAAGTCTGTCATTTTGTGCGGGGAAATGTTTTAGATTATAGTTTAAACTTTGAGAGGTTTTCATTTCATTATATTTTTTCGAAATTAATCATGTAAACTTGATTTATTTCAATGTTATTTGCTTTCTTTTTCAAAGCTTGGATTCGATTGTCGCAAAGTCATTCAAGCATGGCAAAATTATTGATAGACGAATCTTTGCCAACCATGATATTGACAGAGATCGTTGATGTCTGAATATAAAGCTAACTTTTTTACTTTTCGTCTTGTGAAAGAGCAATAAAATTCGCCGCTTTTTGAAGCTTAAGAATTAACACATGATTATTGATTTTCTCTCTCTCTCTCCTTCTATATCACGCACCTGTTTCATAATCTCGACAGAGTTGTCTTTCCTTCTTTTATAAACTATCTTTCTTTTCTGTTTACTTTTTACCAGATTAAACAACGATGGATTGAAACAGCTTCATAATAGAGAAACATTTTTATCCTGCTCTAGTTAATTCATTCTACCTTTTAAAAAATGTATACAATCTACTAGTTTCTAAAAGCGTCTTTCTTTTCTTTTCGCCATGTCAAAGAGGTATAGAATTCGCCCCTTTCAAAGAACAAGGATTAAGTCACCTCCTGCATGCGCGAGACGATTATTGATTTTTCTTCTCTCTCATTGTCATTCTAAATCACGCGCTTGTTTCATAATCTCGAGACAGGTCCTTTTCTGTCTGGTTAAAAAGCTACATTTCTTTTCTTTTCGGCTTTTACACAAATTAAAGAATTGGTCGCTTACCATGCTTATTATCCTCATGTTCAAAAGCGGGATGAAGATAAACTGCTTCTTAGCGCCGCTGTAGAACTAGAGCTTCAACAAACAAACAAAATAATGATAACTGCTTTTTGTAAAAATTAACGCCCAGACAATTCTCTCTTTAAACGAATAAGAGCATTGGCTGCTAATTATCATCATGTTAACTGGTGATATGAACATGATGAAGATAAACTGCGTCTTAGCTTGAAAGTCATAGTTTCTCTCCGCTCTAGTTAACTCGAGCTTAAAACAAATCAGGTACTTGTTTCATTATCGCAACCAAGGGCCTTTTCATTCTAGTTGAAAAGCTAATTTTCTTTTCTTTTCGGCTGTTAAAAGAGTTACAGAATTGGCCGTTTATTATCCTCATGTTCAACAGCGGGATGAAGATAAACTGCTTTTTAGCACCGCTCTAGTTAACTAGAGCTTCAACAAAAAAAAAACTAAATAATGATAACTACTTTTTGTAAAAATTAACGCCCAGACATTTCTCTCTCTCTCCTTCTAAATCTTTCACCTGTATCATAATTTCGACAGTTCTTCTTAATTCTGTTTTGAAAGCCAACTTTCTTTTTTGTTCGGCTTTTTAAACGAATAAGAGAAGTGGCCGCTAATTATCATGTTAACTGGCGGTATGAACACGATGAAGATTAAGATAAACTGCGTCTTAGCTTGAAAGTCATCGTTTCTCTCCGCTCTAGTTAATTGAGCTTAAAACAAATTAGATACTTGTTTCATTATCGCAACCAAGGGCCTTTTCATTCTAGTTAAACAAATAATATTCTTTTCTTTTCGGCTGTTAAAAGAGTTACAGAATTGGCCGCTTATTTTCCTCATGTTCAACAGCGGGATGAAGAAAAACTACGTCTTAGCTTGAAAGTCATCGTTTCTCTCCGCTCTAGTTAACTCGAGCTTTGAAACAAATCAGCTACATGTACTTGTTTCATTATCGCAACCAAGGGCCATTTCATTCTAGTTTAAAAAAAATATTTTTTGCTTCTTTTCGGCTGTTAAAAGAGTTACAGAATTGGCCTCTTATTATCCTCATGTTCAACTTACAGCGGGATGAAGATAAACTGCTTCTTAGCGCCGCTCTAGTTAACTAGAGCTTTAAAAAATATATATATAATGATAACTGTTTTTTGTAAAAATTAACACAGAGACAATTCTCTCTCTCTCTCTTTCTAAATCTTTTACCTGTATCATAATTTCGACAGTTCTTCTTAATTCTGTTTTGAAAACCAAATTTCTTTTCTGTTCGGCTTTTTAAACGAATAAGAGCATTGGCCGCTAATTATCATCATGTTAACTGGTAGTATGAACATGGTGAAGATAAACTGTGTCTTAGCTTGAAAGTCATCGTTTCTCTCCGCTCTAGTTAACTCGAGCTTTGAAACAAATCAGGTACATGTATTTGTTTCATTATCGCAACCAAGGGCCTTTTCATTCTAGTTTTTTAAAAAAAAATCTTTCTTTTCGGCTGTGAAAAGAGTTACAGAATTGGCCGCTTATTATCCTCATGTTCAAAAGCGGGATGAAGATAAACTGCTTCTTAGCGCCGCTCTAGTTAACTAGAGCTTTAAAAAATATATATAATAATGATAACTGTTTTTTGTAAAAATTAACACAGAGACAATTCTCTCTCTCTCTCTTTCTAAATCTTTCACCTGTATCATAATTTCGACAGTTCTTCTTAATTCTGTTTTGAAAGCCAACTTTCTTTTCTGTTCGGCTTTTTAAACGAATAAGAGAATTGGCCGCTAATTATCATCATGTTAACTGGCGGTATGAACATGATGAAGATTAAGATAAACTGCATCTTAGCTTGAAAGTCATCGTTTCTCTCCGCTCTAGTTAACTCAAGCTTTTAAAAAAATGTAAACAATCTACTGGTTTTTAATACATGTAGCTAAATTTCTTTTCTTTTCGCCATGTTATAAAGAGGTATAGAATTCGCCCCTATTGAAGAGCACGGATTAAGTCACCTCCAGCATGAGACGATTATTGATTTTTTTTCTCTCTCTGTCTTTGTCCTAAATCACGCGCTTGTTTCATAATCTCTACACACATGACACATGCAGGTACTTTTCTTTCTGGTTAAAAGGCCAATTTCTTTTCTTTTTAGTCGGCTTTTAAAAGTGTTACAGAATTTATCCCTTATTATTGTCGTGTAAAACAGTGTCACTGTTTGTAAGACATCTTTTCACTCCACTCTAGTTGCAAATTCTTTTATAGAGATCACGTGACTGCGAACATCCAATGAACAAAGCCCCGCGTCGCTAGGGGCGGGGCCTAGCAGAAGATTTTCTTTTCGCGCTGGCTCTCGCCAGCTGTCCGAAAAAAAAGAAGAGTTGACAAAAAAAAAACACTCGCAGAAAAACTGCTTTTTCTACCCTTTCCCGTTATATTTAGGACTCAATTTTTTAACAGAGCATTCATGAAACATTGCGGATTCAAATCAGCGAAGAAAAAAAAAATTACAAAATTTGAAGATTTTAAAGATTTGCTCAATTTTCTCAAGTTCTAGCCCAGCGACTTCTGTCTCATTTTGACGTGATGGGTCACAATATATGCTTTTCCTTCAAGCACGTCAGTTTTTCTCTCCAATTACTATGCGAAAACCTTTCTCGGTTTGTTGTCTTCCTTCCTTCACATATACGTCAGGAGTGAACTTCTTTCAAGAATCACTTTCCACTACACCTTCATGACCGTATTATAATATATTTGTGAATCTGTATTAAAGCCACCTTATATCTTGGAAAATCAATGTCTATAACTAGAAGGCATATGTTCACCATTAACGTGTGATCTCTAATTACACCAAATCATCAGTTAGATTGCAAAATTCTGGATCATCGACTAATGAGATCACAGATGAAAATAGCTACAAAGGATGTGACATCACAACCAGTTCGTAATAAAAGATGACAGCAGAAAGAAAAAATGAAAAGGAAGGAAAAAAAAACGATTATTAAAGGAAAAGGGCATGTTGCTCAATCAACAACAAAAAAAGGGGGGGGGTCAACGTTACAAATTGTCATTTAATTATGAAAGAAAGGAAAATCAAACATTTTTAACCGTTATGTCCACAAATCATGTCTTTGTGACACTTTCGATATGATTAGTTCCGATTAGATTAGATTACATTACATTACATTATAGAGCAAATATTAAAACCACAACTCTTTTCAATAGCATGTTACCTATCGGCCCTCTTTTCAAATAAAAACATAACATTTCGCACTACCAGTACCATTTACTATCAATCAACAAGCCTAATAAGGAGATTTGATAAAACAAATTCAGCTATTTATAAATTTGCTTTAAACATATATATTCATATTCATATCTTAAAAGCGGAAAACAGTTAGATGCAGCTTTTGGTTTCATAATTTGACGTTTATCATTATTCACTGAGATGATAAATCGAACTCCTCGTGACAAGTAAATAATAATTATGCATTTAATAAAGAAAACAAATTTGTCTCTAATTCCTTAATGCGACCTCGTCTATGTCTGATATAATATACGGGATTCTAAACTAGTTTTGATGTTATTCAACCAATGATGGTACAGTGAGATACACTTTGGTTGTGTTGGTAAGGCGGCCGTATGAACAAAAGCACTTATGTCATGCACGACGCTCCGCCCTCCGAAACAGCTAGTATTTTGATTCGCTACATTCCTTCATTAGCCTTTTGTACAATTTGTTATACTCTACCCCTACATTCATTATCGTTCTATCAATCATTTACTCCGTCCAGATCATTGTTTATTTCGAATTCAACAGGGGTAAGTGGAGCACGAATTAAAATTCTACTCCATTCTTGATTTCTAAATTTTGTAGCTTTTGCTGCACCTTATTCTCTATATCTGTTTCCGATAGGTTCTGTTTGTCTTCTGATTTTTTTTCCGCGTGGTCAAAAGCTATAGGATTGGGCATTGAAAAAAAAACACCAAAAAACGACTTCAATACTGAAAATATTTTCCATGGACTCTTCCAAAATGTCTCAACATCGTTCTCTCCTTGGACAGAAAATCTACTTCCTGTTGTTTATTTTACAATTTGTTTTCCTTGTTACATTGTCTGATGATAAGTCATTTTGGTGTGGCGAGGTGCAAGAAGAAGCAACTGATGCTTGGAGCGGACAAAATATTTCCAAGAGATTTGATTTAAAAGATCCGTTACGTGACGTCCAAACACTGGTGTGGACAACGGGGGAGTCAATGTGGGTCAAACGCTATGATCTACCTTTAGAACATAACAGGAGTGCAGGTTTTGAAGGAAGTCGTTACAGGATTGTAGAAGTGAGCAATGGTATCACATTTGAGCTGTTTATTGATTACACAGAACAGAATGACTCAGGACATCATGTTGTAACAGTTAACGAAGGCAGACAGTCACTGTGCACAGCTCTCAGAGTGAATTTAACTGTGGAACCTCGAAAACCGATATGTTCGACAAGTCTTGGCATAAACGATGGAAAATTGCAGATGTCTTGTGAATGGTTGCAAATGAACGAAGGGGAGGAAGCACACTTTCAAGTCGATAATGAAGTCGTGTATGAACATCACATACCGGATTTAAATTTTAACGGTTCATTCAATATGACGCATCAGTTTAGAGTTCACGCTAGCATTGACAAGATGGTGGTAGAGAACCAATTTCCTAACATGTGTATTGTTTCTCATAGGAATGGGAAGAAAAGTGGGATATGTGAATTCCCCATGGTCACATCGCATTCACTTCAAAATAGACATCATGAGAATATTGGCCTAAAATGTTGCGTCGCCAACACGAGTGAACCCATTCTGCGACTATATGATGGGGATGGCAATGAATTACCTGTCAGTTCTAGACGACATAACAAAGTAGATAATGCTAATTGCACCTTTCTGTTCCTCTGCGGTGCAAAGGAAGATGACTCGAAGGCCACTGTAATTAATATGCAAAGTCTGGATTTAAGAAAACTGATGCAGTACAAAAGTTCAATGTTAGTGCTAAGTTTTGAAGACCCAAAACCTTTATACAATAATTCAAGAGAAGACCAACAATGTAAAACCATCAGGATGAAATTTACAGGTCCTGGTTTGACGTCAAACAATCATGATGGCACCTCTACAGAAAATGTGACAAACCAAAATTGTGTTCACACTCAGATGACAGGGTTGAATCCAAGTAAAGATCCTTTTGATGAATCCGGTAATTCAACGGCCAAAGTCAAAATTCTAACAGCAGTGGCTGCAGTCACATCATCAGCGCTTGCTTTCATCATTGGTGCTTGCATTACAAGGTGCTACTACAATGTCCATGGTAAGAATCATTATCTTGTAAGAAGGGAATCGGTGCAAGATATTCATAGAGATTCAACTGTGATGGAAGACGGTGATGCAGGAGCTCTAGCAATGACGACCTCCCCAGCTGAAAGATCCGTAGGAGATGGGCCTCCAGGGTCCCAAAGACTTGTCTTTAATCAGCGCCCATCGCACGAAGAAGAGTATTGCTTTAAACAAGACAATATTGCGTCCTGTTCTGGATGGCTAGGTGGACCACCAAACCTGCCTTCTCGACGAGAAATTGTAAAACAGAAGTCTGGAGGCAATCCAGAGGGTAGCATTAGAAACACTGATCAGCAAAATGCACTGCCTGCCAGTGCTAGCACACTATGTCAAGATAATACGTACTGTTCAGTGGATGATATCGAAGGCATCCCTACGAGTGTACCCAGTCATGGATCGTACAACATGAATCAGCCATGTCCCTCATCACTTCAACACAAGGCGTCTAGAGATGATATGATGATTACCAGCTTACAAACTCCAGACACAGAAGCGCTGTACGCTAAACCCGACATGAACCAGAAAACAAGGAATAAGGCAAGTGCCGAGTCAGATTATGATGACCCAAGGCCTCCTGGAGATAAGTTCTTTCAAAGCATTATCGTTCAGGAGGATGATCTATACCCATCAGTCCTGAATACCGAGCATGTTTACCGTGTCTATGGCAACATCGTTGGAAGTCCTATCGACAGATCGACAAGATGCAGTGAATTGTACATAAATACACCTGGTCAGGCTTTGATTTAAGCAAAAAGCATGCTGTTGGCCTATTTTTGGAATATGGCATCGAGACAAGAGATCTATAAGCAAGAAGCAAGCTGGAAAATGTATTCTGTTTTATCCGTGTGTAGTGAAACATAACATCAAAACTCAAAGCTATGGCATAGATTTATACAAGTCATATGACGTAACAGAAAGTACCATTTGCAGCGTCATCTCGAAAAATTACTTTCAGGTTAATTTACATTTTACATATTTATCAAAATACACTGGTGTCCGTCTTGATGGGTGGCACCATCTCTCTATGAGGCAAGCCATACTCCTATTGCTTTCATCCAAACTCAACAATTAAAATTCTTTATTAAACTGCTTTTGTAAGACCACGACCGATTCTTTAAAAATTTTAGGGAAATAATTTTAACAGATTACACATTTCAAAGAAATAACACTTTATCTTCATAAGCGACTGTGCAATTGTAACGCAAAGTATAAAGACGAAGGTCATTCAATTAGATATGGACGACCTCAAGCATATGTGATGGTTATCGAAACCACCCTCTTTAACGATGGGACCTTTGTACTTTAGAGAGTAATATTATATTTTGCATTAAAGATGAGAGGGGAAAGTAATAATAATCATCAATCAATTGTTGGAAAAAATAAAGCTGGGGAACAAACACATTGATTATGATATCAAATTTTGAATGTCTGAAGTAGCTCTCACTTTCTTCATACTGTATTATATGTATCACTATTCCCTTTAAAAATGAAGCGTACATTAATAGCACCAGATAAACATAATGTGGTTTTAGTTTCTAAACAATGGCTCCTCCCCCTTGCAAAGTCGCTTCCGTGGTTAATCAATGAGAGACTCCGTCAATCTGAATCCTTCAGCCAGTAGCTATTTGTAAGTTCTCAAGATGGTCATGGTGATCCGGGAAAGTCCGTGCATTTTGTCTCTGCCTTCATTATCCAATCAGGTTATCAAACAGAGGCTACTATGCTGCTCATTATCCAGTTTCTTTATGAGAAAATAGAACAACAGCCTCATCTTTAAGTGATTAAGATTTCTTGGTAAAAACATACATCATTGAATTAATTCTAGAAACTTTCAGATTACTTTTTGCTCAAACCAAGCTAACAATATTTCAGAGGATCGCTATGTCTCAAAGGAGTTTAAATGCGGCATGGCCATTATTTTTCTTATTTTTCGTTTTGCAATTTTTGATCCAACTGACTATTTCTGAAGATGATACTTTATGGTGTAACCAGCAGCAAGAACATTCAATACAGGCTGTGAATGGACAAAATATTTCGCTTAGCTTTAACCTGAAAGATGAGATTGGTGTTACTCAGTCGCTTGTGTGGACAAAAGGAGAGTCAGTATGTGAAAAACTAAAAAACCGTTCTTTGGAATGTGCTACCGATGCATCACTCAATCCTGGTCGTTATACCTTAAGTCAGGTGAACGAAACCAATTTTGTTATGTTTATTGCCTTAACTGAACAAAACAATTCTGGACAGCACGTCGTCAAAATTCAACAGGGGCTACAATCACTTTGTACAATCGTAATACTGAATTTAACCGTTGAAGGTACAGCACCTATTTGTTCTGCGATGTTCATCAGAGAAAGCGAAAAATTACATATGTCTTGTCAATGGGTGCAAGTGAACGTCGGGGATTGTGCGCGACTTGTAGCAGGAAATCAAGTGCTGTATGAATATGAAACGCCTCAAACGAACTACAACGGAGATTTTAGTCTAACGAATAAATTCAGTGCATACGTTGATCTTGAAAACATATTTGACGAAAAGATCATGCCGAGCGAGTGTACTGTTTCCAATGACAGGGGCGTCAATAATGAAACATGTACATTTCCTACAATACACGCTCTTTCCATCGGGAAGAACAGAAACCAATCTGCTGTATTCGAATGTTCTGAAATCAAACAGACAAAAGTCATATCATGTTGGTACACTACTGGTAGTTATCTCCTGCCACTTAATCATTCAGCTGATATTTCTTTGTCGAATATCAAGCATATTGGTTTTATTTGTTTGGAGAATAAAGATCATTTCCAAATGATATTGGATGACATTATGAATGTACAATTACAGGAAGGCCAGGAATGCAATATCTCAATTTCACCAAAACTTGAAGGGTCAAACAAAATCGTTGTTACTTTAAATTGTGAAAATACAGCGAAGATTGCTAAATCAAATGAGGAAGACACTGAAACTTATTTAAACAATGGCACATCGAACGATGCAATTCTTCAAAGTTGTTTACAAACAACTGTTCCACCAGAGAGCCCAAATAAGAATATATTGCTATATTCACTAGTGGTTCTATCAGCTTGGGCATTGACGTTCAGCATTTGCGGTTGTTTCGCCAAATGCTACCAGAATGTTCTTCGAAAAAAGCGATGCTGTTTAAAAGATGACTCGGATGAAGGCATCCGCACGGTCACTACTGCAGGAATAATTAACGAAGGAGCAGAGTCTGTAGATATGACGATCTTATCGACACAATCACCTCAACTTGACAGAACTACCCAGCCGCCCCAGTCTATCATGTCTATCCCGCAACAACTACAATTAGACAGGAACGAGGGTAACACCAACCAAGACGCGTTGTCGTTCTGTTCTAATCGGCAAAACGGGCCTCCCATCCTCCCTTCGCGGCGTCATTTGGTACTTGTCGATAAGAAATGTAGCGTTTATTGTAACAATTCTAGTGGCAAAGATACTGAAAAAATGCTTAGAGATGATACAGTCTGTAAAACGAAAATATTCGGAGAGCCCATTTCAGGTGCAGTCGCATCAAACCTGGACAATACATATTGTTCAGTTGATGATGTCCAAGGCACTTCGAAAACTACCGGTACGAAAGGTTCGGATTCAAAATCTTTGGTACGCTCCCTTCCAATTGACAGTGATCATGAAGGCTTTTATTATGATCCACTGAACATGAAAGAATCATCGTCACCATCAGTCGGTCCAAATACAGAGGGTCCATTGATAAACAGCAACGAGGAAAATACGACAAACCAAGATTCTCTGTACTCTAAACCAGACATGAGCCGAAAGACCAAGAAAATTACGTCTTTGGAGTCGGATTATGATGACCCAAAACCTCCTGGGGAGGAATTCTTTCAAAACATTGTCTCTAAGCAGGAGGGTCTAGATTCATTTGTCCTGAACAATGATCATATGTACGGTAACTACAATACCGATCCTAATACTGGATCGACAGATGATGATGATTTGTAAATAAATGACATGATAATCAAATATTATTAGTATATTATTATTATTCAAACATGTCACTGATCCATCGTGTCAACAACCTTCTGTGTCTCAATATGTACGGATTTTATGGTATTATTACTATTATTTCTTTCCTCAGTTTTTTATATTGACGTCCAACTATTATGCAATTTAAGGAATTTACATCATGATCAGAAGAGGTTGATCAGTGATTTTATCTCATCATTCAAGCTTTATCTGAAATACAAAGGAATCAAACAATTCAATGTCAAAGAAAGTCAAGAAAATAATTGATATGTTGGATTTGTTTCTTCAGAATATATGATTATTGTAGTTTTCAAAGCATTACCTGTATCTTTTATGTCTTTGTAAATATGTATGATATGTAAATGAAATATGATAATGAATCCTCTTGGAAGAGGAAAAAAAATTGACGTCCAAAAACAAAGTAATTGTAATTCCCCACACGTTAATCATCAAAGGCAGTTAGTATGTAATATTAATAATGCAATATCAGTATGTAAAAGAAATCAAATCCTTGACATTTGTTACACTTGTGCGATATATATATGTTAGACCTTAACTTTTTGTATTTGTATTTTGTGTTTTGTATTTTTCTTTTTTCTTTTCTTTTCTTTTCTTTCTTTTTTTTTTTTGGGGGGGGGGGTATTCGTATAATTGGTTTATCATTTATTTTTGCAATAACGTTCAAACTAAAATGTGCAACAAGGATTATGTACAGTAAATTTACAAAATAATTACATGTATGTAGGCCTAATTTGACGGAATAACAACATATATGTTTTGTAGTCCTGTTAGAGTCATCTGTCCTGAACAATGATTATGACGAAGATAATCAGTGGTCTAAATCAAAACCACTTCCGAGAATAACAAGTTTGAATCCTTGGTGTCAATCGGTGGTTTAAACCATGGTTTAGACCATGGATTTGACTGAAACCGGTTTCGAGAATACGGGCCTATAAGTTCCAACATCTTAATCATCACAGGCAGTTAGTATGTAAACTATTGCTCTTTTACCGTATCTCTGCTCGGAATAGCCGAAAAACAAATGACAAAGGGCCCTTGACTTGTTAGGTCCTTCACCATTTTACCCAAAATTCATGACATACCTAGTTAAATCACTCATGATGATCTAAGTTATCTTTGTGACCAGAGAGAATATATAGAAGTTAAATTTGGTGTAAAATTGTGCCTGAAGATGGAGTATGTTTTATTCCAAAACATGTGTCGTTCTTTTATTTCTATACTTTTTTTCCTTCTATTTCCTTCCAACCCTCTTTTCAACATAGAAAATTGGTAGAATCGAATCATTGATATATGTGTGCCACCGAATATTTTTCCTTTTTAATATAGCGTTTGAGGAATTGTTTCGCCACTGAATTCTACAATGACTTTGAATAAAAGATGCACTAGTGCTCATGTACAGTGAATTAATTTTACATAACTCTGTTATGGAACAACAAATTTAAGTACAACCACTCATTATCATTTCCTGCCATAAAAGAAAAAGATAAATTCGATTTTTAATGTTGATATAAATATTTGACCACTTTAAATTGTTGACTTAGCAGAATAGAAAGAAGATTAATTAGTTTCGTTGCAAGGTTCTCAATCCTGAAAAGACTCGATACTCTTTTTGGTTTTATGGCGGGATGTGTTGGATTTGTTTCAATATAGGACATGAAGAACACAATACTTGATGTATAAAGTGGGCATACGACTTTATGTTTATCGTAAATCAATTAAAGAAATATAAAAG
This sequence comes from Heliocidaris tuberculata, assembly GCA_025618425.1. Lineage (NCBI taxonomy): Eukaryota > Metazoa > Echinodermata > Echinoidea > Camarodonta > Echinometridae > Heliocidaris > Heliocidaris tuberculata. The sequence continues at coordinate 29,769,848 of CM046837.1, read as the reverse complement.
TAAGATCTTAGACTATTAAAATTATATGTCAAGTCCTACCACAAGAATGATGATGTATTGCCACAAACACAATCGATACTCTCTTGCTCTCTCTAGAGAGAGAACTATAAGAGTACGAAAGTCTCTTTAAAAAGAGAGAGATTCATGTGCTGATTGTGGTTACAATAAAACGTAATCAATTATGTTTAGCTATCGATCTGACCAAGCGCGTTTCTCTTTTCGGTCATGCAATACTTAAGAAAATCGACTTTGGCATAGTTCCAGGTAGAAATGTATTTCCTACCTGAAGATGGAACCATCCAGTAGGAGTTATTCATTCTTGCACGTCTTGTAAGATTCGGTAGAATATAACTCATTCGTCATCAATTTTCGCAGGATTTGTTCTTAAAAGGGTTTATTTCACAGGACATCTCGTCGGGCCTTTAAAATGTTACTAAAGCCAAGTAACCTGCTTTTGCAAGCATTTACATATGTTATTTGTGTGCAAGCTCTTTTCAACCAGTCATTTTTACAAGATGACGTGTGCGATTACAAGTGGGAGGTCGTGGAAGCTGTCAAATATCAAAATATTTCAGTTCTATTCTATCTTAAATAGCCATTATCCGTAAACCAATCCCTTAACTGGATAAAGCCAGTGTCAACCTTTGGTGAGAGATGCTCAGATAAGCCCGATTCACTACGATGTTGGAGTAACAAGGATAATAGCTCACGATACATGTTGACGAAAATATTCCGTCAAAGCGAATTTCAGCTATTGACTGAAGTTCTAGAAGAGAAGGATTCAGGAACTCACATTATTACAGTTGTTCAAGCAACATCTATTTTCTGTACGGCTTTTATATTTAAACTTACCATCGTTAATGGAGGTCCCAAATGTAGCACACTTTTCCACACAGAAAATCAAACTTTATAGGAGACAAGTCATGTGAATGGCTGCAAGGCAGTAATGGCGATCTGGTACAGTTTCTAGCGGGAAATCTGGTTCTGTACGAACATCAGACGACTATGATGGATTTGAAAACTCATTTTATATTACCCAATAGGTTAAGTGTGTACGCTGATATTCAAGACATATTAAATGAGAAGGGAACGCCAAATAAATGTGTTATTTCTAATGAAAGGATGAACGTGCGAAAAACGTGCTTTCTTCCCCGATAGAACGTCACAGCCTTCGAGATCGTCAAGAGAAGTATGTTAAATTTCAATGTTACCTCCAGAACGAAAACAGGTCACTCACGTGGTAGTACAACACTGATAGCAGTCTGTTGCCAATCAGTACCTTTAAACCGCATTTCATTTTCGATGCCGAGTACATAGTTTGTTTGTTTTTTTCTGTGTGGGGAAGAGGCAGTGCACTCATTGCTGAAACTGAATCGCATTAACAACTTTACATTTTTGCAAAGGGCACTACAATATTTCAGTTTCACTTGATATTCATGAAGTCCATAGTCAACTTGACAATTTCACAGACAATTCACGATGTCCAACAGTCACCGTCAATGCTTCAGTGTTTGCACCTCTACCTCTTACGTCAACTACAACAAGAGCCACTTCTACATTTTTGACATCTCAAGATAATGCCTCCTCGTCAAAACTGTGTCGTGGGTGAAGTGATGAATACGACCAAGAAAGAAGAAGAGAAAACAAGACACCTTTTCATCTACGTAGGAGTAGCAGTAGCAATACCATTGTTGTTCAGCACTGTTATCTGCATTGGACTCTGCAATGTTACAAACAATTTTTAGTCAAGTATCAATATCGAGTCCAAAGAGAGTGTTCACATGAGATTAGCATGAACACATTTCAAACTGTAGGTCATGGAAATGGAAGATATCCTGAGGCCGGCGGGGTTGTCTTAGAGAGGTGTCCTTTAACTAGACCAGAGGTCTCTTTTCCCGAACAATATGTTAGGCCACCAGACCTTAATTTGCGATGGGGAATGGTGGATAAGAGCAAAATCCGCAAAAAAACATCGCATCGGGAAACCAAGATGTGAAGATGTCGTTGAAGACAGGCACGTCGATAACACTGAAAGTAGAACCAATGGAGGACATAAAAGTGCAAACATAGTAGGTGCCGTTGCATCTTGTCTTGATAGCACTTACTGTTCCGTAGATGACGCCAGTGACATCCCTGTAAATGAAACCATTGCAGCCGGGCGGGCTGCAGTGAAGCTCGTGGCATATTCCCTCCAGTCATTTGGTTACCAGTACATTGCACATGATGAGGGAATTAATGCCGAGAGAGCATATTCTCCATGTGTTAGGGCAAAGAATAAACCCGACAACACTTCAGTGAACAAAATAACAGTACCGACATCAGATGCTGACACATTGTATGCCAAATCCGAAATGAGCCCTAAGACCACAAAACTAGCCGGCGTCACAAATCAGTCTTTTGCATCAGGCCCTGAATCAGGCACGGGCCAGTCTGATCGGGAAAGGATTGGTCATGATTACTCTCGGAATCCAAAGAAAGACCTGCCTATAAGCACTCCACTTCTAACATGTGATTTTGAATACCCACCTCTCCTTTATGTGATCATATTTACGACAAAGGCGCTGCTATTATAACACCGTAGATGAATCTAAAGAGTCTGAAAATTTTTACATCAACACATCTACTCACTCCTTTTATTGAATGAGAACATCATTGAATTCATTCATTTTTCACAAATGCATATTCAAAATAGGTGTAAAACAGTGCCCTTTATGTTTTATGATAATAATATGGGAAGGAATATGAAAGCGAAGATACTAAGTAATCAGCATGATCAGTGTCTTGATTGAATTTGAACATCGTGGTCTTGCATATCCATAACGTATAATAATATTTAACAATTAAACAATTGGTTGTATTTTATAACCAGACATCACATTTGACGATAATCAAAAACGGTAATCTGCTTTCCGGATATTTGAATAGAATTTACATCATGCAATGTATCTTGTACTATGTTGACCAGCGTAGGATTCTGTCCATCACAATATACGAGAAATATATACTCTACATCAGGCGGTTCTCTTCAATCGGTCAGGTTGGCCATAAATTTATCAGAATGCATTCAAGTTACCAGTCACTGATTGTCACCTATAGCCTACCAAAGGCCCTCAGGTGATGGCGGCACATTTTTTGTTCAAAATAGAAAAGAAAAAATGGGTATGGGAGAAAAAAAACATGTCCATGCCCTTTTCCTAATTGATTCCTCATCATGAATTAGTTATATCTCCTATTTCGATGTATTGTCATTCCCATCGTACTTACCACTGTACGACAGATATGATGGTCTTTTAACCCATGTGGAGAAAAACGTGGTGATTCTTATTTCTGCCAACAACCAATGTTTGTGCATTTTGAAATGTAATTACTAACAAAATGGAAAAGAAACTGCTTTTATTGGCCGCACTTTCAGAACCTGGTATGTACATCAACCATTCTTCCAGGGTCGATCAGAACTGTTTTGTATTATTTTAGTACGTCGCAGATTTCAGTGATATAAATCGCATCATGGGAAACCGGGTAAAAGGAATGGTGTTACAAATAAAATGGATTCACAGTCTTAATGTATATAAGTGAAAGCTATAACTTTCATCTACAACACATACAAAACATTTTTCTTTAAGTCATAATATGATCATTATCTACATATTCAATTTTTAATATATGTATATAAAAGATCGTTTAAAAGTTCTATCGGGAATGAAAAAAGATAACAAAACAGTTTTCCTGAAGAAGTACGGTGTACATAAAACAAGAACACAAGAGAAGTATGTGTAAGAGTGCTCCTCAATGTCCTTGCCAAAAGATAAATCAATAATTTCTGGTTTCACTCAACGTGTCTTCATTCCTTTTAAAGGTAATAAACAGTAGTGGTAGCAAAATGAAAGTTGGCATGAAACTGCTCAAATATAGTCTCATATTGTTCGGCTTCAATAAAAAGATACACGAGTGAGATAATCCGGTATTCTATTCATGATTTCCGGTGATTTTCAGTAAAATAATTCAAATGATCGAATATCAACGGTTACCTTATACCCTCGCTAAGGACCACCTACCCCGACGCTCCCGGCTCAACGGCGCATAGCGGTTCGCACACACTTGTTACACACACTGTTTTCACATCAAATTAATTCGATGTTTATTTTTTTGGACATTTTAGCCATTTCTAAACCATTTTTCTTCAAACAAACATCACCTATGTTCGAAATTAATCATTTCACAACAGTATATGTAATAATTTCCATTCCAGCTGACAAAGTAGTTAAATATCCAAAGCGCCACCTTTCCCACTACTGTACGATACCTTTAAAGATACATTGAAATAATCGGAAGGATTACAAATCAATCTTTGTCATCTTTTTAAAACGAATGAAAATCGGCTGATAGCATAGTTCCATAAAACTTTGCCCATTACAAAACCACTTCCTTTGTCTAAAAATCACCCTTTCTCTAAGTTATTTTCTAAACAAGTGTTGGTTGAGAAATGTAATCATAATTACCTGAGACATGTGCATAAATATATCAATCATTTATCGATTTGATAGACTCCTCCCTATATAAGGGAGGGCGTTTTCTACAATGCTGAAGCCTTTATTCCTTCCTATCGGCCTATTGCTTTTGTTATCATAACACGTGTCAGACATCATTTACATTAATAAATTATATGACCATTTGAAAGTTTCAGTTCCTATTGCTTGAGATTAGCATAGAATGTTGCATAGTTCATTTCCACAGTCTAATTCAGTTATGACCTCCTCTCGGATGACGCTATTCCAAAACTACCGACGGGTATATCAGGTATATCGTGAGCTTCCTTAGGTAATCTGCATTTTAACTGTACCGAGGATTTCGTAATAAAGTCAATTTATTTTTATCAGGCTAATCATCTACAGAGTGATCCACCATGACTCAATATCCATTTGCTCTGAAATGGAAAAGCTTTCAATTCATTTCGATCCTTTTGCAAGCTGTTGTCCAAATGGTATTTTGTGAAGGTGATTTATTCTGGTGTGGTGACAAGCAGGAGGAAGCATTGGAAGCAGTCAACGGACAGAATGTTTCTTTGATATTTTTTCTGAACGGTCCTTTGACCGACGCCCAGTCATTGGTGTGGTCAAAAGGGGATTCTGAATCAATACGACTGGACAAAATCAGTCCCTAGAATATTTCAGCAATACATCTTAAGATCAAGGGCGTTATAAGTTGACTAAAGTGGGCAGAAAGAATGCTATCAGTGTGTTTATTTCTTTCGCCGAAAAGAATGATTCGGGAAAGCACATCATCAAAATTTACAAGGAAACACAATCGCTTTGTACCATTGTAATTTTAAATTTAACCATCGCAGCTACAGAACCGATCTGTTCAACAGTGCTTAATCAAGAAAGTGGAAGACTTCAGATGTCTTGTCAATGGGTGCAAGTGAACGTCAGGGAGAGTGCACAACTTCTGGCAGGAAATCAGGTGGTGTATGAATACGAGAGTCCAGAGATGAATTTCGACGGCGAGTTTAATGCAACCAACAAAATTAGTGTATGCCTTCCTCCCGACAACATTCATGACGAACGCATGTGTCTTATTTCCAATGGCCAAAGAAATTACAATAATACGTGTGCGTTTCCCCCTACATACAACATTATACAGGAATGAATATTCAGATTCGTTATTTGTTTGATTGTTGCGCTACAAAAGAGACCAACTATGTATCGTGGTAGTAAAATAATGATAGCAATCTCCTCCCACTCAGTCTTTCTTTTGACGTGTCTGTTTTAACTGTCGAACCCAATTCTTTTTTCTGTGGTGTACAGCAGGACAATCTCAGAGTGTTCTTGCGTAGCATTGGAATCGTTAATCTTAGAGAAAGCAAATTGTTCAGTGTGTTTGTGTCAGCAGCGTATGAAGGAAATAACATATCAGTCGAACATTCAAGATGTGAAAACATTCTGTTAACTGTTTCAAACATTGAACAAGACATACAGTATCCAAAGGTAACTCAAGAACCAACCCAAGTGCCAACCACTCAGAATGATACCCCAAGAAATTCATACTAAAATTCAAGGCAAGATCAACGATGCAAAGTCATCACTGTAAATTTTACAGGTCTTGATTTGACGTCAAATAATCAGAATGGTACCTCTACAGAAAGTGTGATATACCAAAATTGTGTTTCCAGTCAGGTGAAGGCGAATGTTTCTACTACGTTAACAATATCTGAAGAAACCTTTAAAAAAGCGGTATCCATGGAAAGATGGCTCATATCAGTTCTAGTCGTGTCGACCATAGCCCATGGTGTAAGCATCATAGCACTCGTGTTTTCTTACAAAAAATGCTGAAGCATATAGATTCGGTGGACGACGACATACATAACAACTACCGGCATTAAAATATACCTATTGACAGATTCTAAGCTAAGTGTTCACAAGGACAGAAGAAGGGGGAAAAGTATTGGTCGTCACCTGGTCTCTGTATTGAACATTATTGCTATAAAAATGATAGAAATTCATTTCCAGAGTAACACACCTACATCATAAATTGTATTACCTGTCTTAAAGTTCGCCTGATTATGACTAGGGGAAGCGAATGAGGTGAAGATAGGTGAATCAATTTTTGTTGAAAGGAATCAAAATATGAAAGATTACATTATAATTCGATTTAGGTTTTATTTTAACTCTGCATTTCTAATCAAATGATTTTCATAAGGGTTTTCAGACAATAACGCAGTCAATCATTTTTCAATTTCATAATCAACTCCAGAAAATCTGAAGAAGTTTTGGTTTGTGCATGAAAAGTTTTTTTTTTCACAAGTACCTGGATACAATATAAAGATAACCATGTAAATTTATTTACTGTCAAGTATCTTGAAAGTAAAGAATATAATAATTTGTCCTGTTTTTAATCGGACTGAAAGTCTAATTTAAAAGGGTTTTATGGATTATTGGTAATGATAGCATTTAGATATTATAATATGAGAAGTAATTATTTAATGATCATGACTAAAAGTGAAGGAATACGCTTATAATTTGCCTGCTTTTGTATAATTAATTCTAGTCGCCTATGGTTACGTTTTATCACACTCTCTTCTTCACATTATCGTACTGACATGAAAAGGGAATAGATAAGGGTGGTTAAGACCAATTCCGAAGCAATTCCCGTAAATGTAACTATGGTGATAGCAATGGCGTTAGTTGTTATGGATAGGAGATTAGGAATCTGTGAATCATGACGACGTTTTGCTGTATAGTATTAGTAACGGGACTGGAGTCTGGAGGGCGGTATTATAATTCAGATTACTATTAAAATCGTGACAGGGATTAGGATAAATATAATAGTAGACGAGCCAAGATGATTTTTTTTTACTTTGGACGGCATTTTTGGGTAATGCTCGTTATCCATGCTAAAACTCTTGCAAAAATACTGAGGAATAACGTACGGGCGGATGCCACGCGCATTTTTGCCTAAAAATGCCATTTTTGGCTCAAAATTTGAAAGAATGTCAAAAATCACGATTTTTAATTTTTTGACCTAATATGTAATACCTGATAAAGACTTTTCAAGTGATATCAGATTTATTTTGAGTTTGAAGTTATAAACCTTATTAATATGCAATTGAAAGTTGGATATTACACACACATGTATGGCGTAATGAAACATAAAACTGTGATTTACTCAAAATAATAGGTTGTGAAAACTACCAATATTTCAAAGTTTTTTACCCAACGTAAATTTGTCCATTTAAACGCTTTTTCTTGATTGAACATATCATGTATATTGTCATGTCACACACAGAAAAGAAATTATCCGATAAGGTGATAGATAACTCATTTTATGTTATCCCAAATGGAATGATGTATTTTTACTGGATGCGCATTTTGAATGAAAAAACAATATTTGAATGTAAATCTAGAGTGTACATGTACATAAGGCATTTATCCCATGTATTATCAGTATAGTCTATGGGCCAAAAACTGAAATGTCCACACCCCCCTTAAAAAATAATCTTAAATGAAATTTTTTTCTGTTAGATGGGACCATTAACTATCAAAATATGCTTCTTTACCCTAAATTAAGAGGTGGGCGTGACCACAAGGGCTATTACCATGGCAACGGATCATGAACAATAGAATTTCAGAAAATGTCATGTAACCGTGATTAAGTACAAAAACACGTTGTAACATCTTAGAATAATGTATCAAAAGTTTCTCACTTGATTATAACCCAAATAAGAGTTATAAAAAGTGTCCATCATGTTTGAAAATGGCTGTTGCTATGGAAACAGTAAGAAAAAAACTCACATTTGAGCAAAAAACCCCATGATGCTTCCGAAAAAAAGTAAATATTAATACATTTGTAATGTACATGATTATCTTCTCTTTTACAGGAAACTAACTTATCATTATTTGTTTAAGCAAAGGGGTGATGGAGGTAACCACTACATGTGTAGGCCGTTACCATGGTAACAAATGTATTTATTGCATTTCTAATAAAATACAGAACTGTTTTCAACATTAAATAATGGTAAACATCTAATATTTTTTTGCCGCCTGTTTGATTATATTCAAAACTTTAGTTTGGAATAAAGCTAAATTTGATGAATAAAAAAATATGTTGCCATGGAAACAGAATGTTAATGAAGATGACATCTTTCAACTAAAGAAAGAAATTTAACTAACCAATATAAAATACATAGCAACCAGATTAACAAACACCGTCAGCGATTAGAATCTGCTCGTTGGCTGTGAATGTGACCACTATAGCTGTTACTAAAAAGTGGTAGCTAATACAAAAAGTGGTGCTGTCTTTCTATTAGAATTTCTGTTTACTTGATTCAAATCTAGATCGAGAAGATTTGTGTCCCCAATAGAATGGGTGATACCAAAATTTTCGCCTTGAACATGATGACAAGACCTGCTACTTGATTCATTCAAAATTCTATTTATATATTTATGTATTCATTTATTTATTTATTTGAACTTATTCATACAGGATAAAAGCATGATCAGTAAAAAACCGTTTTGCATCATGGTCCTGATGTAACAGGAATAAACAATAAGGTATAGCATAAATTGGTAACAGTTTTTATAATGATATAGGCACATAATAAAAAAAAAACTAGCTTAACAAGTAAAAGCAACAATAATGAACTGCTATGAATATTTCCCACCAAAAATGAGTATATTATGTAATGCTAAGCCTAATGTGGAATGTGGATAACATCCATGTACTAATGAGACTACAGGATTAAAAAGGAAACATGACCCGTATTAAATGAATACCCCATACATAGTTCCTGTAGCTTTGTGGATTGTTTACTAAAATAAGAGCCGTAAAAAGTCAGAGTACTTTTGAAATTTATTCTTGAAAGTCTCACAAAGATCATATACATACATATATCTATGGTATTCATTAAGGTTAGCTGGCAACTAAATACTGTATAATCACAAATTTAGTGTTGATGTAGAGTGTAGCGACTTAAAATCACGAGTTGGCCACTAATCAATATAGGTCACAGACTAGGGCGGCAAAGCGTCTCGTGTTTGGGGGGGGGGGGTGTAAAGTAGACAGCAGCAGAAAAAGAACTTCTGGGGGAAAGGGGGCATGCACAAGGGGGCGTTAACAGAAAAAGCCCCTATTTTGGTGGCAGAGGCCTTTTTTTTCTTATTTCTTTTTTTTTCGCTTATCACTCTTTCACATCGGAGTTCACCCCCCCCCCCCCCCCTTTGAAAAATCCTGGATCCGCCAGTGACATCAGATTCTTATGAAGAGGAAACAGTCATCCTAGTGGGGTTCAAAGTACAACGTCATCATGAAAGACTGGATAGACCCAGGGGCGTCGCTAGGCTTTTCTGAGTTGGGGGGAGGGGGGGGGGGGGTGTCGAGACCACTAATTTACCGACGAACCTGTGTCTGTGTGCCACCGATTACCGATAAAACTTTTTTTGTGAACGACGACATTATTTTTTTTTTGTGGGGGGGGGGGGGGGCAGGTGCAGAAGCAAGTAGTAGAATAATTTGTTCTCAACCAGTGACGAGTGTCAACCGTGATCTATTTTCATTTAACAAATCTAATTCGAATAAGTTTTTTTTTCTTTCCGATTTCTAATTAAGCACCACCTACCATCACTCTTGTTCCACATCAAATGAGTGTTTATTTAATATTCGCGAGCAAGCCCATTTTTAATGTTCGATTTTAATAATAATCATATTTAAGGGAATGTTATTTTTTGACTGGGCGATCGAGCGTAGAGAGCGAGCGGAAATAATAGTAATACTTCTCGTTGAAAACAAAATTGTAGCATAAACGGAATCTTCTTGGCAAGTGATGGGGCAGGAACAATCGTATTTAAGGGAATGTTAATATTGATTAGGCGAGCGAGCGAAGCGAGAGATCAAATTTTTTTACACTTCTCTTTTGATAATAATGTATAGCATAAACGGGATCTTCTTGCTACGAAGCGGGGGGGGGGGCACAATCGTATTTAAGGGAATGTAAATTTTATTTAAACTTCTTTTTTATGATAAATGGTAGCATAAACGGGATTTTCTTCCTACGAAACGGGGCGAGCAAAATCGTATTCAGTAAGGGAATGTTAATTTTATTAAGGCGAGGGAGCGATTTTAAAGAAAATAATGATTGGAAAAATTACCCCCATAAAATGACGATTACCCTGATACACCCCCTCCCCTTCCCCGGACAACTACCCCCTGGTCAATTACCCCAGAACCAAGGGGTAGTTGTTCGGGGGTAATTGTCCTGGGGGTAGTTGTCTGGGGGAGGGTAGTTGTCCTTGGGGTACTTTTCCAGGGGGTAGTTGTCCTAGAATCGGTCACTGGAAAAAATCCTTTACCTCCTGCTTAAGAAGAATCCAAGTCTGGGTTAAAATCCAGACATGCATTTTTATTATTATTATTATTATTAATTGTTTCTTATTAAGCGCTTTTCCAGAAAACTGATCAGAGCGCTTTTACAGCACAAAAATAACATACATAATAACATAGCAAATAGTAATAGAAATACATGTAGTAATTATGGACATACAAAGAATTTTGGGAAGAAGTTGAAAAAATTGAAAAGATTAGCACGACGGACGACAAAGATGGTGAGCGACGCAATAGCCCAATTGAACATTTCGGCTCAGGTGAGCTAAAGGGCCAACAGCCAGAGGTGAAAGGGGCACTTCTTGCATATCATAAGTGATACTCACCAGCTATGAGTATGAGAATGGAAAAGGGAGACTGGAATATTTATTATTTTAAAAAACGGGGCAATTAATGCAGAATGGGAAAAGGCACACCTATTAGATTTTGATAGGGGCATTTTGATCAGGGGAAGGAGCTCTTATAAAAAAACGAGGGCACTTATCAAAAGGATAAGGGGCACGTTTCATAAAATAGTGACACTTTTGGAGGGGTCAAAATGGCACTTAATGGAAGGAAAACGCCATGTATCAGAATGAAAGGGGCAATATATTATTGAGGATAAATAGGGCACTCAACAGATGAAAAGGAGCACCTATTAGAGGGAAAGGATCACTTTATTGAAAAAAAAACAAAGAAATAGGGGTACTTGTCTAAGTAAAACAGGTAGCTCTCAGAATTAAAAGGGGGAATAATAGATGAAGGAGCTAATGAGAATGACAAAAATGTTGTTGCCAAGGAAAAGATGCACTTATCGAACGAAAAGGGGCACGTATCAGATTTGAATAGGGGTTTTTATTAAAAAGGAATGTAGTATATTACCAAAAGGGACATTTTCAGAGGTGAAAAAGGAACATTTACTAATAATTAGATAAATTTATATAGTGTAGCTACTTTATTAGTTATTCTACTGGGCTGTGATGTAATGTAACAGAACTCTCAACAATTCTACTGAATAAACACACATTATAAAGAAACTATTGGAAGGGAAGGGGTACTTGCAAGAGTAAATGTAGCACCTGTTTGATTTGAATGGGGATAGTAATCCAAGTTAAGGGTGGCTTTTATCATAGGTGGTAAGGGAGACTTTAATAAGAATGTGGAACTGGCCCGGTTAGAAAGAAAAGGAGACACTTTCCTGAAGTACAAGGGTTCACTTTTCCTATTTAAAAGGGGTACCTTTGGGATATTTTAAAAGTGAGAAACTGTTCACCCCCCTGACGTACCACTTTTGCATGTCTCCGACTGTCAGATGTACGACATTGGTTAGAACATGGAACAGTTAGCAAAGATTTTTCATGCAAAGGGAAGAGATAGCTAAGTGGTATCGAGATTCCCAAACATGTGGGTGACGATCCCGGGAGGGGGGGGGGGGGGGGGGGGGGGTTAAATATCCCCCCGAAATTTGAGGTGGAAGATGGCCTGTATTATCACCCCCCCCCCCCCCCCCCCCAATATTTTTGGATAAAATAAGGTAGAATTGTGATACATTAACTTAAAACTAATAATTATCCAAATTCATTATTTAACAACATTTATTCACACAGAAAGCCATTTCGGGATGCTCTAAAATGCAAGTTTTATAGACAAATTTTTGAAAAATCCCTGGCGTGGGATACTCCCCCCCCCCCCTCCCACACCCTCCCCTCTCGGTCATCCCCCAATCATGAACACGTTTCGACACCCCTGTTCCCAAGGAAAGTTATAATTAATGACCTTAATTTAAATTCCATGTATACAAATAAGGATTTATTTTGTAATAGATACGATCTATTATAAGATTTTAAAAATCATCTCTGTCTTTCGTTCTGAAAACGTAAAATCATACCCCAACAAAGATTAAACTGCTGTCTGTATGGTTAAAAAAAAAGTTTTCACAGATTTGCACATTCACTGACTTGCATATAAGGATAAATGTACATTAGTCCACTAGAGTCCTGGTTGTGTTATTGTGTTTACATAATACAATGCACAATATCATACAGAGTATTGTCTTCACATAACCCTCTTAATACTTAAGTCTGCCCTTCCCAAGAGTAAAGAATTCCATTATCTTTGTATGGATACATGACAAATCATCACTGAATATTGCTGTTTATTTCTCTCACTTTCTGATATGCTGTTCCACCTCCCGGAGATTGACCCATTGCATTCATATGACTTTATATTTTTTGAAAGGAAAATTCTATGTTTGTGGACCGCACAGTGAATTCATAATGAACCATAATGATACATATAAATGTTATAATGTTCATAACTCGATAAAAACTACTTTCGAAAAATCAACTGAAGGCAATTTCAATAGCCCTGTCTATCACCTTTAGAAATGTGCGAACATTACAATGGCGTATTACGTAATCCGAACCTGATTTCTAAGGGCAGTACAATAGGCCTTTAAAATTGCCCTTCAGTTTATTTTTCGGAATTAGTTTTTAGTTGGACACTGCCAGGGGCAGATTTGGGACTGCAATTCGGTTATAGGGAACTGCTATGTGACCGGCCAATCCATCCTATAACGTACATGTAGGCAAGTTCTCTTACATATTTAATATGATTTTGATACATTATCAATACCTTGGCGAGACCGACTTCCGAGTGGTCGACCAAATGATGAAAGCCATGCAGACATAATTGTGATGGGGTGGGCGCTAATGTCTATATAGCTAAAAATCATCTTTACGGTTTTTTAAAGTTTGTGAGCGAGCAAAACACTTGACACTGTTTATTCAAAACACTTCTTTCTAATATCTAGAAAGATTTGAAATGAAAGCTCAGATTTTATACATGTATATCAAGAATCTGACATTTGATTGCATGTTGTTCAATTAGGAATGTGTGGTAATATTCAAATTCCAATAATTTCGTAATGTGTAACTTTTTGGTTAACCATGACAACGTCCATGAGGAACACATCCACTACTAACTTTAAAGGCCAAGTTCACCGCCAAAATTGAGTTGAATCAATAAAGTAAAATTAAACCAAAAAAGGTTAAAATTTTCATCAAAATCGGATAAATAACGAGACATTTATGTCATTTTAATGTTTTGCATTGTATCATGAAACAGTGATATGCATAACATGGGCTGTATGCAAATTATTGAGCCGATGATGTCATGAGCTCACTTTTCCTTTTGTATTTCATTATATGAAATTTCAAATATTTCAACTTTCTTCTCCAAGAATGTAAAACAAAGTTTTACTCCTCATAGAGTGTGTACGATCATTATTATTATAACTTATTGTGATACAATGAAGAGAATCTTTATACACATCTATGAAAAAAATGAAATATTTGAAATTTCATATAATAAAATACAAAAGGAAAAGTGAGTTTTTGACATCATCAGATCACTAATTTGCATACAGCCCATGTTATGCATATCGCTGTTTCACAAAACAATGCAAAACTTCAAAATGCTGTAAATTTCTTATTTCTATTCGATTTGATATTTTTTTACTGTTTTATTTAATTTTACTTTATTGATTCAACTCAACTCATTATTTGGGTAGACTTGGCCTTTAAGGCAAACAAGCTGATTCTGATAGCTACGGGGAAAAATAATATATGATTCATTTGATATTGTTCAAATTCTGTTTGTTTAACATTTATTTTGTATTGGTAGGTCACATTTCTTTCTTTGGTTGAAAGCTTTGGTTGAATGGCAACAGCTTTTGTATAAATCAAATTTAGCTCTACTCCAATCAACTAAGATTTTGAATTATAATCAAACGGGCGGCAAAAATTATTAGATGTTTATCATTATTTCATGTTGAAAACAACCATAGTATTTTATGCCTTATGTACACGTACACTCTAGATTTACATTCAAATAGTTTTTTTTTTTTCATTCAAAATGCGCATCCAGTAAAAATACATCATTCCATTTGGGATAACATAGAAAGAGTTATCTATCTCTTAATCGGATAATTTCTTTTCTCTGTGTGACATGACAATATACATGATATGTTTAATCAAGAAAAAGCGTTTAAATGGACAAATTTACGTTGGGTAAAAAACTTTGAAATATTGGTAGTTTTCACAACCTATTATTTTGAGTAAATCACAGTTTTATGTTTCATTACGCCATACATGTGTGTGTAATATCCAATTTTCAATTGTAATAATCAGGTTTATAACTTCAAACTCAAAATAAATCTGATATCACTTGAAAAGTCTTTATCAGGTATTACATATTAGGTCAAAAAATTAAAAATCGTGATTTTTGACATTCTTTCAAATTTTGAGCCAAAAATGGCATTTTTAGGCAAAAATGCGCGTGGCATCCGCCCGTACGTTATTCCTCAGTATTTTTGCAAGAGTTTTAGCATGGATGCCGAGCATTACCCAAAAATGCCGTCGAATCTTTTTCTAGAGCTTTTTTTGATGTTTGGCTGGCCTACTATAAGGCAGTAGTAAGAAAATTAAACAGGCAAGCCTTAAGTATACCATGCATATTAAACTATTTTAATGCCCCTTGTAACGATTAATGAATTGACGTATGCAATGTTAATGACGAGTTCAAATTGGTTTGGACAATAGAAAAGGAAAAAAAAAGGAAAGCTGATTTGGTCATTTCTTGTGTCTATAATTGGTGGAAGATTAAGGTACAATGTTATATCATAAGATATCGTTACATTTTTGTACATCGTAAAGACTGTTATATCAATTGTGTGAATAGATATATGCCTACTGACTGAGAAATAACATAGTAAAACTACTGACATTCATATTGGTAGTTTTCAACACACCGATGGCATAATAAACCAGATCGTATTTACAATACTAGTATGCGCATGCGTAGATAAAGGTCATTTGTATTTGTACCAAGTACAAATGACCTCTATGTCAAAAAAATGCGCGCTATGATGCGCACACCAATATAAATTTATGATAATGAAATTTATTTTCTTATGTAACAGCGGTTGTTTATAAATACAGGGTCCGTCTTTTAAACAATATTGCTTAAAATTCAAAAAACACAATTTTAAAACTGCGAAATTTTAAACAGCGTGTTTTTGATGTGTAGCTTCAAAACTGACGGTGGCATTGTAAAGTAAAATAATCAAAACAGAAAGTAACTTCATTACTTTATATCGACGATCTCAAACACATTCCTTTTGTAATATTTCTCGAAATCACCCTCTTAAATGATAGGGCTTTTGTACGTTAGAAAGTAATAAATCATTTTTTTTTTTTCTTTTTTTTTTGCTCAAGATCAGAGGGAAATATATCAATCATCAATACATTGTTCGTTTAAAAAAGTGGCCGGGTAATAAACATAATGCCTATGATACCAAATTTGAAATGCCTGAAGTAGCTCTCAGATTCTCAATATTGCATTTTCGTTTATCATTATTCCCTTTAAAAGTGAACCAAACAAAGACATCTAAAGTTAGTTTTACTTTCTAAAAAATGGCTCCTTCTCTTGGAAAGTCCCTTCATTAGTTAATCAAATGAGAGACGCTGTCAATCTGAATCCTTTAGCCAATAGCTATTTGTAAGTTCTCAAAGTAATCAGAGTGATCAAGGAAAGCAGAACACTTCATGAAGCCCCTCCTCTTCGGCGTGAGCATTTTGTCTCTGCTTTCATTTTCCTATCATGTTAATCAACATCAAGCATAGGCTATTATGCCGCTAAATATCCAGTTTCTTCTTGAGAAAAAAGAACAAAAGCCTCGTCTTTAAGTGACTAGGATTCCTTGATAATAAGATACCTTATTGAAATAATTCTACCAAACTTCAAGATTACTTTTTGTTCAAAGAAAGATGACAATATTTCAGAGGAACGCTATGTTTTAGAGGAGCTTAATTTTGGAGTGGGGAATATTTTTCTTCTTTTGTATTTTGCAATTTTTTACCCAACTGACTATTTCTAAAGATGATACTACTTTATGGTATTACCGGTAGCAGGAACATTCAATTCAAGCTGTGAATGGACTGAATATTTCGTTTAGCTTCAACCGGACAAATATGATGTACTGGAGATACTCAGTCGCTTGTGTAGACAAGAGGACAGTTAGTATGTGAGAAACTAAACAACCGTTATTTGCAATGTAATACCAACGCACCTCCCAATCCTGCTCGTTATTTCCTAAGTCAGAACAACGAGACCAATTTTAAAATGTCTGTTGCGTCCACAAAACAGTTCAGGACAGCACGTCGACAAGATTCAACAGGGGCCACAATCACTCTTTACAATCGTAATGTCTTGTCAAAGGGTGCAAGTGAACGTCGGGGATCGTGCACAACTTCTTGCAGGAAATCAGGTGGTGTATGAATATGAACGCCTCAAATGAACTACACACTAAGAAATAAAGGTACAAATTTGCACCTTTTAGGGTGCAAATAAATGCAACACTGGGAGCACCTTTTTGGGTGCAATATTGTACCTTTCAGAAAGGTGCAATTTTGCACCATTATTAGGGTGCAATGTTGCACCCAAAAGGGTGCAAATAAATGCAACACTGGGAGCACCTTTTTGGGTGCAATATTGTACCTTTCAGAAAGGTGCAATTTTGCACCATTTAGGGTTCAATATTGAACCTTTTTTCCTATAAAAAGGGTGCAATTTTGCACCCAAAAGGGTGCAAATAAATGCAACACTGGGAGCACCTTTTTGGGTGCAATATTGTACCTTTCCAGAAGGTGCAGTTTTGCACCTTCTGGAAAGGTACAACATTGAGCCCTTTACCCCCATAAAAGGGTGCGATTTTGCGCCTTACAGGGACGCTTTTGGGGTGCAAAATTGAACCCTTCTAAACCTTCCCTTTTGTTTGCAACACAGATACTGAAGAAAAAAAAACAAAAAAACAGAGAGCTATACTTTTCCAAACAAAACTGAATGAGTTGTATTTAATAAGGCATATAAGCATACATTGGAGCATCTGATCTTTGAATACATGATATTCCGTATACATGTTCAAGCACAGTACTGTAATTGTAATGAGAATACATGAGGTTAAGATGCACTTTGAATGACTTTCTAACAACCCCAACTTAGCAAGACATTTTTACAATAATTAAAAAAAAATGAATAGTTCTATATAAGCTGGCTTTAAAATAGTTCACGAACAGTGACAAGCAAAAGGCTTTTGTTCCATCACTACATTATCAGGGAATAATATTCTCAAATTTGATTAGCATTTTTGGTCGATGGGAAAAATACTTTAAACAAAGTTCTGTACAGTCCTATGTAAAAAATTTGCTACACAAAATAAATTTTGTGTAGCAGTCATACAGAAAATGCATAGCAAATTGCTATGCGACACCAAGAATTGATTAAGATTATCATTCTCAGTGGCCTATATATATATATATATATATATATATATATATATATATATATATATATACTGTAATGGCCAGTGAGTACAACATAAGCAAGCAGGATTACATACCCTCATCTCAGTTAAAATTTTAACAATAAAAGGTACATGAATTGTACCGAGTACAACAAATCATTAATCATTACTCACACACATTATGATGATACATTCGCAAATGAGTGATGCACTAAAAAAAACCAAAAAAACAGTCATAGCAGAAACAGTGTATATAAAATTCAGGAATGCGTTCAAAGCTTTCCATTTCTAAAAACATATTTCTGTACTATATCTGCAAGTATGATATATTACATATGGTGTATACCTATGTGCGATATACTTTTCACTATATATGTATTTTACAAGATATATTTTGTGTGTGTTTAGCTGTACATTGCTTCAGAAAAGAAGACAAATTGAGTAAATACTGACTCTATGAAACACAATTCTAACTAATGAATGCTTAGTCATTAAGGTAATCTAAAACAGATTGTTCCATGTATACTTTTTCAATTAACAATTATGAAATGCATTATGCTTTTTAATTGATACACATCTTAAAATTCAAACCTAGAAAGTTTTAAAAAACCAAATATTTATGGGCATTCAAAAGGCAAGTGATGTGCATAATGGTGAAGCACTTTATTTTACAGTCTCTTTTTCTATTTTGGGGCATTCAAATAACAACAAATGCGCATGTTCAGTTGTTGCAGTAATCTAAATTACTGTAAAGAGACAACATGTATGTGGTACATAACTTATATAACATTTTCAGTAGGTACGAAACTACTAAAATCATACTACATGTACTGTGTACATTTGGCCTGTTACGAAGCCACACATGCATTGTACAAGAGGAGCGGATCCAGGAGGGGGGAGAGGGAGAGCAGCTCCTCCCTCTAAAAAAAAAAAAAAAAAAAAACTTTCAGAGACCAGAAGCAATGAGGTTTCAAATGGCCAGGGGGATTAAAGAGGGCTTTAAATGCCCCATTCAGGTCACTATATGAAATAAAATTCGGCCCACACTTCACACTTGTGACGGTTCTTTCACTCGCACAATTAAATACAATAGGTGGGTTATAATTATTTCCAGGATTTAAAAAAATTAAGGCTTTAAATAAATTGCACTTCACAACCGCAATTTTTTTTTTTTTTTTTTTTTGGGGGGGGGGTTAAAATAACCAACTATCATGTAATAAAAAAGGGCTTCAAATGCCTTGTTCACGGTTCACTATATTGACAAAAACTTGGGCTCCCGTTTTGTGCTCGCTTCGCTCAACTGATTTTTTTTTTTATCTTTTTCAATTTGCCCACCACCCCCCCCCCCCCCGCCCTCCTAGAAATCCTAAATCCGCCACTGTTGTAAAATATATATGTGTCCTTTATGCCAAACAAGGAAGGAGCCAAGGAACAAGTAGCATAAATTATCTGCAGAAGAATACTCTGTCCCAGCAGGGGCTGACACCCATTGTACCACATAAATGTCATTGCAGGCATCATGTACCTTGACATACATAGAATACACCATTTAGATTGTGACCGAAAGAAGCGAGTGGTGCTGCAGAGTGAACTCTCCAAAATGTATTAGACCTCGGCCATCACATGAGGAAGATGATAATGACAAAGAGCATTCTTATTGAATCTTGTTTAGAAAATGCTACACCTTGAGGGGTGCAGGTTTGCCAATACCAAGTCTGACCAAATATTGTTGTATAAAGATTAAAGGGAGCCACCGCTCGATATCCATGTACGTTCAATTTCATTCGCTTGCCCCTATTACAAGGCCGTGCATAACAACAATCTTGGAGCAGCGAACAAAATTGCCGTAGAGAATGGGGTAGTTTGTCAGTTGGGTTTTTCAGTTCGTCTTTCTCCGGTCAAATGCGTGCTGCATACACACAATTCATGCGTTTACCGAAGATGTACGGAGATTCCTGAATATTACCCGAGCCGGGCCAAGCTCCAAAACACCACGATTGGCGACTTTTCGGTCCCTTTAAGGTGTTTTTTCCCAGCTTTAGGTACTCAAGCCCATAGACGTAAAAGAGGAAAAACATAGTGGCAAACCCTGTGAGTGCTCCAGAGCAGTGGCACACCTCACCCCCTTCAATCCAGACTGCAGTTACAAAGTCTTCTTGTAGCAGCTTTCCTCTAAACACTGCAGTTGTTGTTGGTGTCACAGGTTCCTAAGAATGTGGAAGGAAAGAAATTTACCAGGTCACTGTGCATGATAAAGTAAAATCATCTTATGATTCTCCATAGAACTACAGAAGTATGTAGGAAAAAGGGTAGAGGAAATGAGAAAAAAATGGAGATAAATCTAGTGTCATACTCTAAACTTTAACCCCATGTAATTTAAGTGAACAGTTTCCTGCATCAGATTCAAACCACTCCCCCCCCCCCCCCCCCCCCACCACTTATGTTACACAATCTCTTAATAGTATCTTTATGGTAGAATGGAATAGTGGTTGCAACATGTTTGGGAAGAAAGGGTTTAAATTGTCATTTACCTTGTCTACAACATACATCATGTCCTTCTCCCCAAGCAGGTGTGGTATGGCCAGAAGTGAGACCGCAAGTGTCAGATCTGGAAGTTAATCAGACAAATTATATTAAATCTATGAAAGAACTGGCGTTCACATAACAAACAATTGATGTGGAGGAGCTTTTCACAGCAACTTGATGTACACCCCTGTTATTAACACATGTACAGAATTATAAAACATGATAGTTCTGTAACAGAGTCTGCATAAGTAAAGAAAAAAATTAAATAATATTTTTTTCGAAGACAAAAGCTTCAAGCCCCCTCCTGTTGGAATGGTAACCATGAAGAGCATCGCAAAATGCATTCTAAACATTTAAACAAATACTGACCTTTCATTTTGTCTCCCTCAATACACTCCTGGATGAAGCCAAGGCATTATATTCCTTGAAGAGACAGCTTGTGGAGCCAAGGGTCGAATTCCTCCAAACGTGGATGATTTTCTCTGCTACTTTTTCGAGGGCAGTCCGGAAAAACTCAATCTCTTTCAGAATCTGCAAATTCAAAAAAATATATTATAGCATTGTTCTTGTTTTGTTCTGTCAGAGAAAGTATAAGCCATGAAATTTATCAAAAATAATCCTAAGAATGGACGAAATTTGTAAAGCTAATTATTAAAGCTGACATCCATAATGAATTTGTGTGCTTTGAACATCATAAAAACAAGGTAGATAGAGGGAATCAAATTAAAACATTCCTTTTGCCTGAAAAATTTTGTACATTTATGCAACTATTATCTGTTTCTGATAATTAAGTCCAGATTATTGATAAACCTCTACTTACCCAATACTCCGAGTCTCCAACTACAGGATGGGAACTCCTCCACCTCAAAAGCAACATGCTCGGCACTATATTGAGCTCGGTGAGTCCTAGTGCGCCTCATGATATCTTCTATGACACCTTTATCCAGGTTGCGCCTCCTCGCACGCACTTTTAACTCTTTTCATCTTCTCCTTGGAGATCATCCTTAAAAAGTGAATACAGAATATGTAAGAGTTTGAAACTCCATTCTTCCTATGGACAAAAAGAAATCACCTACATTTTACCTTACCAAATACGCATGTCGTTATCAATAACATATAATTAGATATCAAAATGGAGATTCAGCCCACCTCATACAATGTGATTAGATGCGTTCAGATCAGAATTAAACGATTGCCCACTAATGCATGTACAAGCCTATCTGAAGATAACCTTGTATTCCACAATAGCTTTAACGGGTGAATAGGCTTCAATAGGTTTTGTGTGTATTAGCGGGAAGTGGTACATTCTAGATCATTCATACATGAGAGGAAAATAATTATTTAAAATTTCATTTTCAACTCTGAAACCTCAAATTTTTAGCATACATAGTGAGAGTTGACAAGTCCCTGAATCAGGTAAAATAGCAAATTCTAGAAAATTAAATCTTGCTTGGATCAAATTTGTTGTCTGTTTTTTACTACTGCAACGGTGAATGTTTGACACAGTCCCACATAGGCAAGGGCCTATGAGTGACGATTGCCTAATACCACATTGATCATTGGACGGGATCACTCATAGCGGCATTATGTGTATACATCTTGGACGGTTGTACATCTCAACACTATCAAACACCACTGCACAAAATTCACCAAAATTCACTCAAAATCGGCATTTAATTTACAAATACCGACATGAAATACGATAAATTCAACTCACTGATGTTGGAAAAGATAATTCCAAAAATTAAATCAGTAATTTACGGGGTATCGAAGTCATTGTGTACATTTCTTGGTCACCGCGAGCGCTGACATCTCCCCCCCCCCCCCAAAAAAAAAAAAATAATAAAAATTTGGTCGGCAAAAATTTGGTCACTGTCGACGCGCATACGTAAAAGTCCCGATTTTTCGTGTGCGCAATTGTAGAGATCAGTGTGCATCAGTCTACATATTACCATTGAATTGGTTAGCATGGTTAGGCCTAGGCTCTACTATTTAAGGAATCGGCTCAATTTACCAATTTAACTGAACAATCCGTTTAAAGCTCCTTTTTCAGGTAATTCAGGGTCCAAGGTATTCTCCGTTTGAAAATCTTGCAGCCGTATTCAAACTGTTATTAGTGTGTAAGTCAATGTGTATTCGGTTTGCACAGCAGAGTGATACTGATACGACCGTTTCTGTCTCTAAGTGAAGAGCTAACGAACGAGAGACAGAATTTTCGGTCTACATGTAGGTGTGGATATGGATGGGATGGACATTGGTGGGATTTACTTACACTTAATAATAACAACAAAAAAAAAAACAGAACAACGTACCTCAAGTGATTGCTTCAAAGCCTTCTTTACAAGAGAGGCCATCTTCTTTAGCATGTTTAGACTTTGCGCCAGGTGCACTGCTTCCCTTTTCCAGCCAAATAGCCCTCTTTTCTTAATTCTTGACTTTAGAACATCCTCATCTAGGGTCGACCCTACTTTTATTTTGAGGGACTCCTTCCATGTGTCCTGTTGGATAAATGTATACCAGAAAAATTTTGTGTCCTGATGCTATTATTACTGATAATAATTTCGGTACAATAAAAATAAATTGGGAGGGAAACGTGAAATTTGGTAAACAGATCAAATCAGAACTTGTCATGACAAAAAGTTACACAAAATTGAACAGATGGGACTGGGACCTTGACATACGTAAATATTGTTGCTCGATCTTGTTTACACTGTTATTTTGTGAAATTTTGTGAAATATATATCAAAATACACATGATGTCATGCCATGACTTGATTACACAGAGGTTATATTCTACAAGACATAAAAACATATTTTACGCTTACCGTTAACGCTGAAAGCTCACCAGAGAAAGGATATCGCGCGGCTGAATTTGATTTGAATTTTGTGCGAGCAATATGCATATGCAGCTCAGAGATTGATCGGCCAATCATGGCGCACGTATTAAAGCGATACGAATATGGTATTTTTAATTTTTTTTTTAAATTTCAATAATTCATGAATCAAATAATTTATATTTGAAGAAAATAGAGCTTAAAATGTGGTTATAATGAAATAAAATGCAATTCTAAAAGAAATACTGTGGCAGAAACTGTAACACTTACCCTGTTTAACTTCATGTTCAGCATTTTCGTGGGCATTTTCTGTCGATCGCTTTCATTGGCCAATGATGTTTAGACGGGCAAAGTTGACGTAGTCTTTTGGCCAAAACGTTCAAAATTGTCCTCGAAAGTACAGTTCATTTATGAGACTAAATAGTTTGTAGATGAACATGTTATTACAACAGTATGTCATAATATAACCGATTAAATATTACATTTAATGACAAACTTGAATAATTTCTAAAAAAGGACACCAAACAAAAGACTACACGTTATAACGCAGCATACGTTTGAGACTAACAAAAGGTACAAGTTTACACCCTCTTCAGATTTATCATTGAAATTACTCAAAAGGGTACAATATTGTACCTTTTACGAAGTTTGCTACACATTAAACCTTTTCTTGGATTTTTGCACCATTTGTGCACCTTTAATTCTTAGTGTGTATAAAGATCATTAACGAATAAATTTAAGGCATACCGCGATCTTGAAAGCATAACTGATGAAAAGATCATGCCGAGCGAGTGTGCTGTTTCGAATGAAAGGAGGATCCATGAATATTGGAAAAGACCTAAACAAATCTTTTGTATTAAAATGCAGCGAATTCCAAAAGACAAACGCCATTTCGTAGTGGTATACTACTGGAAGCAATCTCGTTCCACTCAATCATTTACATAAGATTAGCATATCGTCTTTCTTTGTGGACAAGAGAAAGGTTATTTCGAGATGGTTGTCCATGCAATTATGAATGTGAAATGACAAGAAGACCAGAATTGCAATATTTTCTTTCCAACAAAATCTAAAGGGTCAAACAGGTCCATTGTTATAATTGACTGTAAAATACATCGAAGAATGTTTCATCCAACAATGAAGACAATGGAACTTCTTTGAATAGAACTGCATGAAATGATCCAATGCGAAATCCCCAAAGTTGTCTATTAGCAACTGTGTTACCAGGAGGCTCACTGATAAACTACAGTACTAAAATTCTCTCTTTAGTCGTGGTGCTATCAGCACTGGCACTAATGTGGTTGCTTCACCAAATGTTACCAAAACCTTCTCAGAAAAGAGCGATACCGTTTAAAAGATAAGTCGAATGAAGGAATCCGCACGGTTACTACGGCAGGAATGGTTAACAAAGAAGCAGTGTGTAGATATGACTGCCTTATCGACACAACCTCCTCAACCTGACAGGGTAACTGAGCTGCCCCACTCTGTCTCCCATTAGCGCCACCTAGAAGAAAACAAGGTTGCGTAAACAAGGGAACGTTCTCCTTTCCTCCTGAATGGCAAGCCGGGCCTCCCGCCCTCCCTTCGCGGTGTAATTTGTTAGTATTGAATAGGAAATGTGGCATTCATCGTAACCATTCGATTAATAAAGACGCTAGAAAACTGCTCACAGGTACTGTCTGAAAAACGGAAATATTGGGAGAGTATTTTCCGGGTGCAGTCGTTTCTATAGCATCAAACCTGGACAGTACATATTGTTCAGTTGCAGTGGCGTAGCCAGGATTTTTCAGTAGGGGGGGGCAGACTTGTGTGTATAGACTTGTGATTAAATTCTAGGATCTGATCACGCAAGGCGAAAGGGACGATGAGCTGTTTAGTAGTCGTAAATTTATTGTTAGTAACATGCCGCTTGTAGAGAATACCGTCAGTTAATTCAAGCTGGGTCCATAAGAGCCATAAATTCCTCACAGCTGGGCTCTTGTCATGAACTAAAGCTCGAGCAGGTCTCTCAGGAGACTCCGAAATCCATTGGTAGATGATTCCGACGTCGGGGTCGTCACGTTGCATTTTCATTAAAGTTCCTCGGTCAAAGCCGTTGGGTAAGATTTCCTGTTGCCCGGAGTTCCCTCCAGCGACGGCACCTGTGTCAGAGGCGCAGGGCAGGTTATCATCCGTCCCGACATTGACCGCTGAATGTTTATTTCTCGACTTCCTTCTCGATGTCGACGCATTTCTCACCACTGAAACACTAACTGGGGATGGCCAATTCCCTCTCCGTATCATAACGAATGCATCTCTCACATAATGTAATCCTCTAAGTCCTAATACAAAAATATATACGATACAAGGCGTGTTCTCTGTACTTTCCTGGGCGTAACAGGAACGACATCGTCGTCCTCGTCAAAGAACTGTGACCAGGCCATGTGCCGTTTCAGACATGTTGTACATCCACCGCATGGTAATTGTTCAATGATAGTCTCCTTGTCATAGCAGTCACACGATTCTGGATCACATGGTATTCGAGACATTGCGTCAGCATTACCATGATTTCTTCCAGCACGATATTGATGTCGAAGTCGAACTGACTGAGAATCTCGATCCAACGGGCAAGCTGGTCCGTATGTTCGCAAAAAGACATAATCCATCTTAGGGCTGGCGTCCACTAGAGCGCCGACAACATTAGGAAGGGTTGCGGAAGCAAATTTTGTCATTTCGGCATTCGTTCCGCGTCAGACGCGGAAAAATTATGCAAATTATTGTTTCCTGGGACATTATTAAGAATGTCAACACATTGACTGCAGTCAGTCCTAGGAGCGTCCTAGGAATCATTCAGGAATGTCCCGAAATGCCGCGGAAAATGCTGATCGTGGCAGGACAGTGCGGACACATCTAGGATCACACCAGTGGACGCCTAGTCTTAGGGAAGAATGATCCGTGCGTATAAGAAATTTTCTCCCAAGCAGGTAATGTCGAAAATGGCGCACAAATGAGACGATTGCCAGCAATTCCCGTCGAGTAGTACAATATCGACGTTGGGTTTTTGTCAATGTCCGGCTAGCGAAAGCGACTGGTCTCTCAACCTCTCGTTGGGTGACGCTTATCAGTACACTCTTCAATTGGTCGAAGGCCGATTGGCAGGAGTCGTTCCACTCGAATTTACTAGACTTTTCGAGTAGTTTGTTCAAAGGAGCCGCTATCGTCGAAAATCCGCGAATGAATCGACGATAGTAGGAACACAACCCGAGGAAGGATCGGACATCGCCTATCGATGTCGGTGTCGGCCAGCTTTGCACTTGTCCAACCTTTCCCGGGTCGGGCCTAATCCCGGACGCGCTGACGTTATGGCCAAGATAAGAGACTTCCGTTTGGAAAAGATGACACTTACTCGGCTTTAGCTTAAGTCCTGCTCGTCCAAGGCGTCCAAGAACCTCGTCGAGACGATGGATGTGCTCCTCAAAAGTCGAGCTCATAACAATGATGTCGTCGAGATACAAAATCAAGGTTCGCCACTGAAGCCCTTTCATAATAAGTTCCATTGCACGCTCAAATGTACTTGGAGCATTACATAGTCCGAATGGCATAGTGATGTATTCATAGTGTCCAGTCCGTCTACTGCCAGTAGCCTGATTGCAAGTCCAAAGTTGAGAAGATTTTTGAACCTCCTAAGCAGTCCAAACAGTCTTCTATGCGAGGCAGTGGATAGGCATCCTTTCTCGTGACGTCATTAAGTTTCCGATAGTCAACGCAGGGCCGGGTCGTGCCGTCACGCTTTCTGACATACACAAGTGGGCTCGACCACGCACTCGTCGATTCGCAGATGATGCCCGTTTTGAGTTGTGTTTCAATGATCCTCTCCTCCTCATCTATGAAGGCTCGAGGTGGGCGACGAGGTCGTTGCTTGATTGGAGCTGCGTCTCCCATGTCAATGCTATGTTGAACTATGGAGGTTCGCCAACATCAGTAGAAGAAGACGCAAACGTAGATGAATGTTTATCCCGTAAGGCAAATAATTGATCCTGAGCATGTGAATCTAGTCCATCACAAGATCTCTGATATAATGATTTCAAATCATCTGACCAGCACTTTTGCGAAACCTGTTTACTCGAGCTGGGGTTAGAACTCTTGCTTCCATCAATATTACAAACATCATACACTTCAAGAGAAAGATTAATCAGTTGTCACACGAAGAGAGCAAACGAGAGTTGCGACGTTTCGACCGCTATCTGCTAGTCTTCGTCAGGCAATGAGGACATAAGCCGCTGCAAGCGCCTCTTATAGCGTAAGCTGCGCTCCGAGGGTGCCGGAACCGCCGCGCTGCTATTGGTCAGTGAAACTGACCAATCAGAAGCCGCGGGCGGAGCGACCAGTGGGCGGGATGCGGACGTCGGGGAGTTGCGGTCAGTGACGGACGGTGCTGCTGGCGGGCGAAATGCGGACGTCGGGGAGTCGCCAGCGATAGCTATGGTAACTGCCGTGTGTTTGGGTGCGGACGTGGAGGAGTTAGCGTTAGGAGCTGCGCTGAACGGTGGTGTGGCCGTAAGGCGGTCAACGGTAGGGGGCGCATGTCGACGGATGGTGGGTAGCCACTCCTCCGGGATGTCGATGCCGTTATCCCTATTGATATTATTCGGATGCAAGCGGATTTGGATAGCTTCCTTGATACGTCGGGTGTACCAGTGCTTATCCCGCGCTATGCAGCTCACCTCATCCCAATTGGGAGGGTGGTCTGCGTTCCAAGCGTGCTCAGCGACTGCCGAACTATCTATGCGGCGGTGCTTGACATCTCTGCGGTGCTCTAGCATTCTTTCGCTGACAGGTCTACCCGTTTCGCCGATGTAGACTTTGTCGCAAGTCCCGCATGGGATCTTATAGACAACGCCGTCGAGTCTATCGGGTAGCGTGGGGTCCTTCGGGTGGACCAACTGGTTGCGAAGAGTAGTGTCGGACTTGAAAATGGCGCGGATGCTGTGCTTCTCTAGGTGTCGGCGGAGCTGGCGAGAAATAGAATCGACAAACGGAAGAACAACGGTAGACTTATAATTCATAACTTCCTTATCGGTGGCGTTCTTCTTCCTAGTGACGCGGTTGAAGAAGGAACGCGGGTATCCATTCGAAACAAGAGCGGAAGCGATGTGCTGTTTCTCGGCGGCTGTGCAACGGGGCTTGGAAACAATGCGCGATGCTCTGTCATAAAGACACTTGACTACCCCGCGCTTGACGGATTGGGGATGATGCGAGTCATAAGCCAAATATTGAGTTAAAGAATTTAGCATAAATATTGGATAGAGAGACAAGATGTAAACCTAATCCCTTTCTTAAAAATATTAACATAACCGGCATTGGTTAAGATAGTGAAATCAAGTGAGCGAAGCGAGCGACGCTTTAAATTCAATTCAATTCAGTTTTATTCAATTCAGCTTTATTCAATTCCATGTATAAAACAGTACAGTATCATTAACATGCAAACAATGTAATATAGTATAGTGTGCTTTATAGGCATAATCATTAAACTTGCATGCAATTATTGAAACATTAAAAGATTTACAATAAAAATAGGAATTTGGTTGCTGTATAAAAATCCTTGTGGGTTTGTTTTGACAGCCACTTTCACGTTTTTCCTTAATTTTCATTTATCTTTTTCCTTTCTCTTTTCCTCCTTTACATTATTATTTCTTCTTTAAAAATTGGGGGTACATTTGTACACGCCATCTCCCCTTCTTCTTCCTCTACAAGCGATTATTTTCAAAACGTCTTCATAGCTAGACAAGGGCGAATGGGGGGGGGGGGTCAGACAATCAGCCCTGGGCACCCCCGCACAAAATATGAAGATGGTGAGTGTACAAAGTATTTTGATCTAGTCCTTTAACCTTTAGTGTGCACATTTTCTCTTTGTATTTAGATGTTTTTTAAAGAATCCATGTTCGGGGGGGGGGGGGGGGTGAGGTGCTTTGCCCGAAAGCATACATATTTGCCCAATATAGGTAATTTCGGTCCAGTTATCACACTTTTTACCCAAATATATCATTTTATGGCCCTAAATATAATTAATTTGAAAGTCTCCTACAGCTCCATCCATGGGTCGTAGCCTATGTTTCTTTGTACCCTGTAATAATTTTCGCTTTACAAATAACCGTAAGACAAGCATATTCAGACAGATGTCACAAAAAAGTTACGTTTTATTTTAAGATAAAAATGAAAACAAACAAGGAGACACAACTGAACTTTCAAAACAAACTATAAAACTGTTGTTCATAGGCTACAAGTTTGAATGCAAAAAAGGATGAAGTGAATATTTGTGACCCGGCACCACAAAACCACCAAAAAGTCGCAAAAAATAATTTTTCTGATTTTATCATATTTGAATAGAACAAAGTCTCAGCTTTAAAATGATATATGACTCATTATAATTGAAACTTTCTAACCCTTTTAATTCAGCGAATGAAAGGAGCTTGTGAGAGAGGTTTGCTGGTATTAAATAGGGAGGAAATGAGCTCTAAAGTTGAG
Organism: Heliocidaris tuberculata; assembly: GCA_025618425.1. NCBI lineage: Eukaryota > Metazoa > Echinodermata > Echinoidea > Camarodonta > Echinometridae > Heliocidaris > Heliocidaris tuberculata. The sequence goes on along the minus strand of CM046837.1, from coordinate 29,739,773 downwards.
GCCTATTCAAGCGCGCGGAGTAAGAAAACAAGAGAGAAAATCAATGGAGAGTGAATCAAAAGGCCATAGCACCCACTATGAATGAATTGTCGGATTAGGTTGATATTTAAAAGAAGTGTTAAACATAGTTTATTCATTCCATTGCCAAGACTTCAAATTGTGAACTTTAGTTGTTCGAAAGTTATTATGATGCAAATGAGAGTGTTCTAATGGGAGATTAAGAGCACCTCGGTGGCCTGACACCTGCACTAGCATGACTAGACAATGCCTATTCACTCCTTTCGGTTGTCTTTCTTTGTTCCCTTTTACATAATACTGGTTTGTTACCTGTGTAGTCCTTCTGTTATCATACACTGAACTTGTAATTTAGCCTATAATTGACTTGAATAGGACCTACTCTTTTTCTTGTTCACATTGATTAACCTATGCAGTTTGTTTTACATAGAACTTACATACTCTTTCCTTGCTCACATGAATAAACTTGATCGTTCGTCCTTTTTCAGACTCTGTTTCGTCATCGAAATGGAACTTAAAACTGCTCTGTAATTTGCTTTCGCGACTATTGGTGAACTGTTATATCAGTATGATGAGATTGCTGAGAGTTTATTCTTTCTATCAGTATAAACATTATTAGGGAAATGTAATTTTAAAGGCCCGTGAGATTGCAGTGATTTTACGTGGGGGAGCAGTACCCATTAAAAAAGATCATACGGGAAGGCGAAGAATTAGGAAGAAACCGAAGCTGTGCGAAAAAAACTGGTCTAGAAAAACTGTTTAAAATTCGTCTTATGCTGTGTTTTAAGCTTCCAGATTTTGATATAAGGTACAGAAAAGAACGATCTTTCAGAAAAACCAAAAATCCCAAAATAAAATTTTCCAACCCAAATTTCCATTTCAGCTGTTTACATAAAATCACGGGTTGCGACTTTTTGGTGGATTTGTGGTGCCGGGTCACATTTAAGCAACAGAGTGATATAGTCCAGAGTATAAAATTTGTATTTGTTGTTGTTGTTTTTTTTTTAGCATACGGGCTGGAAGATTAAAAATATATGTTTTTTACGTATCTCAGTCATGCAATTCGTTGTTTTCACAGTGCTGACACAAGATTGTGGTATTCAATAAAAATCATTTATGAAACCCTGAAAAATCAATTAATCATATCAAAAGTTTATAGTTTGGCTACAAATAATTAATAAATACGTAAGATTCATCATGAATCTCAAAATTGTCGAGGAGCAAATGTCGCATATTCATTTCTGTGGAAGGAGCAATAATCAATTTTTTGGAGCAAATGTCGGTGGAGAAATTGTCGCTGGAGCATTATTGTTGCATATATTCATTTTTATCGGTGGAGCAGTTGTCGCGGAGCAATTGTCGCTCGATCGGAGCAAATGTCGACGGAGCAATTGTCGCAGGAGCAATTGTCGCAGGAGCAATTGTCGCAGGAGCAATAGTCGCAGGAGCAAATGTCGTAGGAGCAATTATCGCAGGAGCAAATGTCGTCGGAGCAATTATCGCAGGAGCAATTGTCGCGGAGCAATTGTCGCGGAGCAACTGTCGTATTTTTAGGAGCATTTGTCGCAGGAGCAATTGTCGCCGGAGCAAATGTCGGTTCCCCAAATTGAAAATATGACACAGCGGTTTAGATATATACTGAATCGCACTTTTAATTACCCTGGGACTGAATTCGTCTAAACCTGCAGATTTATTATTTTCAAACGAGCTGACAATATTACTTATTTCATTTTCATCTACAGGATCTAAAAATAGACAATCATCAGGCGGAATGTTCATGTATGTCCGAAAGTCAGTATTACACTGTGGTATTTTATTAGCAAGAGTGGGACCAATTTTTGTGAAGAAATCGTTAAATGAGTTACTTATGGTTAAAGGATCAGTCACAATTTTATCTTCAATACTGAAGGCAGTCTCTGGGCATTCATGAACTTTCTTTTTTATACGGTTGTTTATGGTATCCCATATACGTTTAATATTTAATTTATTACGCATGAGTTTGTCTGAGAAATATATGATCTTCGTCTCCCTGAGGAGTGTCGTAAGTTTATTTCGATATTGTTTAAATTGCAACTCGTTTTGATGAGTCGGGTTTTTTAAGTACCACTTGTATAGTTTTTTTTTAATGTTTTATAGATTGTAATAAACCGTTTGTCATCCAACATTGTATGGGTAGGGGGTATGGGTACGGGGGTAGCAGATTTTATGGGGTACAGTTTTCCTCCATCATTCTCTGACAAGAAAAAAAAAATAATAATAAATAATTAAAAAAGAAGGGGAGCCACAATGCATACTTTTCTTTCAAAAACTTTTTTTTTTTGGGGGGGGGTCAAAAGCTGTTAGGGGCAGTTTGCCCCTTGCCCCGCCCCCTTGGGTACTCAAGTTGGGGGAGGGGGCTGAGAGAGAGAGAGAGAGAGAGAGAGAGGGAGGGAAAGGGAGAATTTTCAAGGTTCATAATTCTCTTTGAAAGGTATGTTCACAAGACTTGTCAGCAATGCGAAGGTTGTCAGCAAAGCTTGTCAGCAAAGCTTGTCAGCAATGCGAAGGTCGCCCCTTTAAAAAATCTAAGGATACCTTTCCCCCTACACCTAATATTATATTCTTACCTTTGAATTCGATTATACACCCCCCCCCCTTTTTTTTTTATTCTTTAACCTACTGGTCAAAGATAGTAAATCTATTAATTTCTTTGAAAAATTACTCATCATGAATGTAAAATATTTTTCTCATAATTCGTGAGATGTGATAAATATGGACAACGTGTAGGCCTATCTTTTAAATAATTGCGGTATACAACTCGACCAAGTTATGTCTTTTATGAGTGGAATGGCGTCGACCCTTGAAAATCCTATCAATTAGCAATTAGTCACATGTTGGGACCTAATTATAAAGATTTAATGACATGAATGACGCCCATTCGTGAATTATCGATGCGGCGTCATTAGCCAAGTGATAATTATATTAGCATACATGAATAGATAAAGAGGATTTGACCCTTCTCAATGCACTGATCCACATTTTTAATTTACTTGCGTGTAAAGCACATACGCGTTAAGAAGCATTTTACAAAATGAATAATGCATAGGGGCTTCGGGCGCGTTCAAATCCTGTGCAAATGTTATTGTGTAATGGCGGCCGCTTTTGGGGCTTGGAGCAGACTTGTGTGCGGGTGTGTGTGTGTGTGCGTGCGGGTGTGTGTGTGCATGTACTGAGCATGCTCAGTGCAGTGTCATTACAGTGGGCTAACTTCAGTCCAAGGGGAAATCCCTTGACTTGATCTAGATCCATGGTTTAGACGTGGTCTCAACGTCAACGGATTTAAACCGTGGATTTCTGAGTCCATTGTTGGTAAATTGCTCATGGGCTAAACCGTGGTCTCAACTAAAACCGTGGCCTATAGAATCCATGGATTTGTAAGTCCGTGGTTTCAGTTGAGTCCGCTTTTGTGAATTCGGGCCTTTGTGTATACGTGTGCGGTCTATCATACCCTACAGTGCAGATGATCAAGTAGATGAGTAGAATTAAGCTTTTGTTCAAGATGACGGATATAAAACAAATACACAATGACTCATTCTCGGAACAAGCTAAAACTATTCACACTCAAAAACACCAAATAGTACCATCCTCCGTCGGGCCGATGGAGAATAGTTCAATTTGGTGTTCCTTCGATGCGAATAGTTTTAGCCAGATCCTCGAGTGCTATTTGTATACTGTCACCCATAATATGATTATTCCATTTTGCGATATTGTAAATAATTTATACCCTGCATTCTAAATACTAACATAATTGATATATGTGACCCTGCACGACGGTTTCAGGCGGAAGTCGCAAAAATCAGAAAGTCTAATTTTACATCCTCTAGAATCTCTGGTTCATAAGCTTTAAAATGATGTATAACAACTCTATTTTGCTCAAGTAGAAGTCATCGTAAAAAGCGATTAAAAACACGGAAAGTATCAGAATAGAAATCTAAATAACGGAGAAAATCGCATTCAAAGTTTGGGTGCGAAGCAAAAGCTGAGGGTGCGAAATTCAGCGTGACCCGCTTCGAAACTTCCTTTACGCTCCCCCTCTCGAGCATGAGGCAGAGTAGCGTGCCGTGTGCAAAAAAAAAAAAAATTACTCAAGCGGTACACTGTCACGTGACAGGCTCGCTCCATTGGTCAATGGCTGACCCAGGGCTGACCAATGCGCGGGCTTTTTGTTGACTTTTAGCCGCCGACCTGAAGGTGGATTTGTGACACCGCGAACGCAATCGTTGTCCATGATAAGAAACCATTTTACACTCTTTTCGTATACTTAACCAGCATGAATAAAATCGGAATAAATCTTGTCTTGACTCTAGAGAATTAATAGAACGAGACACGCATTTCAGTGGGAGGGTGGGGGTGAAAAAGGGGCTCCTTCTTGTTAATTTTCAATGCAAGAATCAATAGCGAAATAGCGCCGAGAAGCTTTGGGATAATATCCTCATAGCGGGCTCGCCAGGGCAGGATCTGCTCACCTTCACTCATGCAACAACCGCATGATTACAAATGAGAATTACGTATTATTTGGCAAGTTAATACCCCACCCAGAAAGGGAGAGATAAATAGATAGAGAGAGAGAGGGGGGGGGGCGAACGGAGCAATATTATTACATGTGCATGTAGTTGCATTTACGGAGCATTATTCTATTTCACCTCTGATTTGAAATCGAAATATCGAAATTACAAAATTTATAATGTTAACATGTTAAAACTACACTTAACAAGTATTACGTAGACTTCAAGACCCTCCCCCGTCTTATTTTGTTTTCGCATCCTTCACAATGCTAATATGAAATGCACCCTCTGGAAAAAAATAATAGAAAATTGCACCTCTTTAAACTATAAATGTATGATATTTTAGACACGTATTAATCAAGCTAAAAGAAGAAGAAAGGAAAATTTTTTTTAAGGAAATCTCAGGAGTTTTCGACTTTAATCAAAATATTACGTTAACAAAAAAAAAAGGTCAGACGCTCATTCCGTTTCCCATAAAATTTTGTCACATTCTCCATTATACCATCATGGCTTCTTAAAACTAGCCGCGAAGAGAAAGTGACTGATAGTCCTACTGAATCAAAAATAATTGGATTTTGAAAAGAGACTTCATCATGCTGATGGCGATGAATTGTTTAATATCATATAAAAATAATTTTATGAACGTTGAAAAAGAAATTAAAAACAGGCTGATATAGGCCGACATTCCGACATTATCGCGAACGGGAAACCATATACTTTCCCATAGAATAATAACAAAAGCGATTGCTATCTCTCGTTGGGCCAGGTTACCTGTATTGTTTTGTTTTGTTTTTGTTTATTTTTTAATGTGTAATGTTCATTGTTTAAAGGTTTTACGTTATACAAGTCATAATGAACGCAAAAGAAACTAAAGTGAGCAAATCCAAGTTTGGGAGCAGAGAGGAAGGTGTGACTTTGATGATATGATGCTTCCCCTGGAAATTTTGAAGATTAAACAAAAATAAAGAAAGGCTGGTCGCGTCCCACAAATCAGCATGTTGATACCCATTCAGTTCAAAACGCAGATGCATGTACCTGGAGCTTTTTTTTTCTTCACAGAAACACAATTACAGAAGTCACAAAAAGGAAGCAGAACTATAATTTGCATAGAGAAAAGAGAATTCAGGGATCATGATACATCGTTTTCAGACTGTGTTTCATAACTGTTTCAAAACGCTGATTCTGGTTTCGCAATAAATCATATACGATAAAGCGCGAGCAGGTGGCAAGGACAAGGAGTTATCACAGCCAATGCATACATATTGCCCATGTAAAGAATTCAGATCCTTTAAACTCTTTTTATAAACTTAACCGGCATTATAAGAATCCGTATCAATTGTCCTGCCCTTGGAGAAGAACAATACAAGACACATATTTAAGCGGGAGGGTGCGGGTGAAAAGAGCTCCTTTCATTTTAAACTCAAGAATCAATAACGCTGAGAGGCATAGGGGGCATTGTTTTCAAACTGGGCCCGTCAGCGTGGTCAGGGTATGTTTTATTCAATCATAATTCCACCTTACCCATTCAAAACTGCATGTTGCATTGTTTCGCAAGTGAAGCAATCGACCAATACACCCACCTAAAAAAAAGGGGGTGGGGGGAGAGAGAGAGAGAGAGAGAGCTTGTGTGTGTGTGTGGGGGGGGGCGTTTATTGCACTTAAAAAGTAACATAATTCCCCATTATTTTGTTTGAGTAACCTTCATGATGCTTTAAAAAAGGCGCACTCTGAAAAATAAGAAAATGCCCCTTTATAAGACATAAGTCACTTTGAGCAATAATGTACTTTTCAGATTAAAGAAAATTAAATCAAATATCTAAAACACGCACTAAGCTTTTAAAATACCCTTTTCATTTGAAAAGAAATCTCAGGAGTTAGAAACTATTTTGTTTGGCATATAAAGCAAATGATTAATACCCCCCCCCCCCCCCCGAGAGAGAGTTTAGGTCGACTATTTCATTATCTAATCTAGGCAGACAGGTGTTTTATTTCACCGATTAAATGCCAATTCTTGGTGAAGTAAACCCACTTTCGAAAGTTAACGGTGCCCTTCCTATTCTGACATCCATCCCCTCCAAGAGTTACTCTTTGTTTAAGAAATAGATACATAGGCATGCTTTTTTTTTTTGTGAGACAGAAGTCGCTCGGATATCCTAAAAAATGTCAATGGTTTGGAAATTTGAACTGAAGAATCCGAAAGTCCAATCTCTGAACATTTTGTTGGACTTTGTCATTTGCAATTATACACTCATGTCATGAAAAGAAAACAAGTTTTGTTTTTCCCTTCTATATTAAAGCAAATTGATTTTATAAAGAGGAGATAATCGTTTGTGACTGATGAAAATACGTGTAAAGCAAAAATGAAATAAAAGAAAAAATATCTAATTGATTATCGTGCTGTCTATAGGGCTACTAATTCCACCATTCCATGTCATAGAAAGCGTAGTATTTTGAAAAAGAGATCAAAATAAAAGAATCGTCTGGACATGTACTAGGTAACTAGGGAACTCTTTTAAGAAAGCGGCAGATTATTTTAAGAAAGCTGAAATTGACTATAATAGAGTGCAGATATTGCGTCAAACAAAAGATCTGTTTATATCATAGCGCTGTTCCAACTTGTGTTCCACTCTCTGTTTAGCCTGAAAAGAGTTAGGAAATGTGAAGAGAAGAAAACAGTTGGCTTTCAAAAAGAGAACAAAATCCACGAAAACAGTGACTGTGTCAAGAGCGATTTAATGTTAACGGGTGAGAATAATGAAAACTGGCTATTTAGCGTGAAGAAAATAAGGATGATCATAAAACGAAGACCAATTTATTATAGCGCTGTTGAAATTCATTCCACTTTTATTATTCCACGAAGTAGAAAGTGAAGTGAAAAAAAAACAAACAACTTAGCTTCAAAAAGAGGACAAAAAGAATGGAAGCACGATGTCAAGTTTAAAGTTTATACTGATGCTTGATTCAGGAAACAAAAAACAGTAATTTTGGTGGGTTTTATTAAGGTTCCATAATTCCGAAAGGTTCGATATTCCGAAGGTTCGTTATTACGAAATTGGAATAGGTTTATTATTTCCGAAAATTAAATGGAGTTCATAACCCCGAAGGTTCATAATTCCGAAAATGCAGTAGAACCTTTTCATTTTCTTATTCAATTTTCGGTATCACGAGCCTTTGGAATAACGAACCCTATATACTTCATTTTTGGAATTAGAACCTCAGAGCTCAGGATAAACGAAGCTTCGGAATAACGAACCTCCGGAATAATGAACCTTTGGAATAATACAAGAAATGTTCGGAATTATGAACTGATGAGCTCTATTTCACTTTCTTAATTATGAACCCCCTTGTATGGGAAATTTTTATGCCCCAAATTGTATCAGGCCTGTTACTCTTTAAGCACATCTCTTAAGAAAACAGCAACTTGTAGAGATTTTAAAATGAACATGTTATCTAGAGAAAGATCATCAAACAAAGGATCATTATTATAGCGCCGTTTAAGGTGCATCCCGCTCTTTATACTGCACCATTAGGAAGCAAAATGAAAAGAAACAATTAGAGAGCAAAAGGCAGGGAATAATTCATCAACTTCAATGTGTACAGGTGCGTGATTTAGAAAAAAAAATTAATAAACATTGGGGCCTGTGTTGCTTTTTGACCTACACCTTGTAGGAAAGCTCACAACTCTTTAAAATACCAGGATTAACTATTGCGAGTAGACAAAAGGCCATTAACATAGTATCATTTTAAGTGAATCCTGCGCTTTATCATAACAGGTAAGAGGTGATGGCAAGAAATTGAGATATGTAGAAAATCGAGATAAAAACTATCAAAAGTCATTTTCAAGTCATGCAGTCCAGACTGCATTGTAATGAATTGGTTCGCCGACAAAGGTCACGTCTTTATCTCGCTCTCTTTCGTTAAATGGAATAGTTGTTATTGTTAGAGTTATAATTACAGGTTTACATTGATATTTTTTCTTCATGTCCAATCTTCTCGGGTCAAGATTGTTTCCATCCCCTCACACAACAAACGATTTACACCGCCACCAATAAAGCGAAGGGGCGGAGGAGTACACGAGGGTGTACCTTAAAACAGGAACTGAAACTTTGTCCAGTCACCAGGGAATATCTGTGACTTTGAGTTTGGGCTGCTATTTTCACCGAATCCCACCGAAGATGGCGTGCATCTAAACCCACAGCGGGCAGTGTTTGATTGAGGGGCACTGACTCCACAAACTCTTCGATGTTATCTCATTCATTATGAAATGGGTCTTCATATCAACCAGTAGACTTATACCACGGAAATATTTCCATAAGTAGAATAAACTTGAAGTACGTTTACAGGAAAAACTAACGGTACTGAATAAGACGTGACATAAAATGCCAGAAATTTGTAATGCAAATTGTGTTAATTTGATTTTTTTGAATTGCTAAAGAATAAAGTAATTATACAGCTTGGCAATAAGAAAGAAAAAAAAAAACGTCCTATGCATAACTTAGATACGTATCCGGACAAATACCCCCTGGACAACCACCCCCGGGTAACCACCCCTAGGATAACCACCCTCTAGGACAACTAACCCCTAGGACAACTACCCCCTAGGGCAGCCACCCCCTTGGACGACTACCCCCCAAGGACAATTACCCTCTAGTATGATTACCCCCCGATTAACTACCCCCTAGGGCAACCACCCTCTAGGACAACTACCCCCCGGACAACTACCCCATAAGACAACCACCCTCTAGGACAACTACCCCCTGGACTACTACCCCCGGACAACTACCCTCTAGGACAACTACCCCCGGACAACTACCCCCGGACAGCTAACCCCCAGACAGCTGACCCCCGGACAGCTCCCCCCCCCCAGACAACTACCCCCCGGACAACTACCCCCAGACAACTACCCTCTAGGACAACCACCCTCTAGGACAACTACCCCTCGGACAACTACCCCCTAGGACAACCACCCCACGGAAAGTTACCCCCCCCCAAGTCAACTACCCCCTAGGACAACTACCCCCCTCCGGACAACTACTCCCTAGGGCAACCACCCTCTAGGACAAATAACTACCCCCGGACAACTACCCCCAGGACAACCACCCTCTAGGAAAAGAAAAGTACCCCAAATTGGACTTAACATCACATTGAGAAAGATTGTGCTCGCTCGCTATGCTCGCTCGCCAAAATAGAATTAAAGGGATACTTTGGTAGGCCTGCATGGGCGATTTCTGATGAGAGAGGAAAATATACTCGGAGCTTCGTGTCACTTCGATACAAGGACTTCCATCGCACGTGCTAAAACATGTGATTCATATTGGACCACCTCTGAGATAAGACTGGCTTGTGTTTTAAATTTCACGCGGTGGGAAAGTAATCAAACATATGGAAAAGTAATTACAGAGCCAGCTCTCTGGTAGAGCCTGGGATTAGTTACGTAATCGTGGCGACAACGAGTCGCGGCAGGGCAGTGCAGAATCGATGGCTAGACTAATCAACCAGAAGTTAACCGTGTTTTGTATTTGGAAACATTTCAGCATTACACTAAACTTGTTTGGGGGAACGAGGTTACAACCAGTTACAAGACCAAGAGCCCGGGACTGGTTAAACCCGAAGTATTCGCCGAGCTCCAGTTCGGTCAACTTCGTGCCGTCCGATCATTTATGACCTTAGTCCGACGGCCTCGCACAACGGGCGTGCTATGTGTACAAGTAAACGAGCCTTTTGCAAATTCCGCACGATTTCATTTCCCCATGAGTTCTCATTAGACTGCCCCTTTAATATGGCCTTTAGCAAAATTTCTGCCCGGACCTGCTACAATAAAACCCAAATAATATACCAAATTTTATTAAAAGAGAATGTTTGTTTTCGCTCATGCTTGCTCGCTTAATTGTTCTTACTCCAACTTCCAACATAAAACCTAGTTTATCACATTAAAAAAAAAACAACACTAGTTTATGTATACTACACTGGCGTAAATCCGGGGGGATGGGGGATATATCCACCCCCCCCCCCAATTTTCGAGGAGGGGGGATGGCCTGTACAATCATCCCCCCTACTTTTCACGAAAGAAATTTAAAAAAAATATATGTTTCTAGATAAGTGTTTTATTGGCGAAAATTATCCCTGAAATGCCGCTAAACACTTGAATTGAATCAACTTTAATTTTAAAAATGCTGATAAAGGGCCTGCTCACCATCGCCATACGAAAGACCTATGACATTATAATAACATTGAAGAAAAAAAAAGAATGCCGTTCCCTTCTAATCATATGTACATGGGCAAGTGGTTTAGATGGAATGTCAAAAATGTAACTTTACGCGCATATTAGCATTCCAATCATATCTAAAATAACTTTACCACTTTTCATCAGGTTGGGAGGTTGGGGGTGAGACTGTTTTTCTCTCCACCCCCCCCCCCTTCTCTCTCTCTCTCTCTCTCTGTTTCTCTCTCACTCTCCACGGTCTCAACTTCTGTCTGGAAAGTGGTATTATCATGGTCATTATAATAATTGTATTTGATTTTTCCCTGAGAATGTACAGAAATTTTTAAAACAACAAAGTTTGAAATAAAAGAGATTTCATCTGATATCATGTTCAAGACTCTTTTTCACTCTTCTAGAATGACGCATCATTTTAAGAAAATTAGATGTTTGTAGACGTTGATTAGAGGTGTGTGTGCGTGTGTGTGTGTGTGTGTGTGTGTGTGTGTATGGGGGGTGGATGGGTGTTAGATTGAATGTTAATGATATGGGAGGGGTGCCTTGTGTTTGTCAAACAAGATCACGTTGGAAATTATTTCAACCATCCCCCCCCCCCGCACTCCTCGATACGGATTTACGCCACTGGTATACTATCATTAAAAAAACAACATTTTTTTTTGTTTTGTTTTGTTTTGTTTGTTTGTTTGTTTTTTGTTGTTGTTTTTGTTTTTGTTTTTGTTTTTGTTTTGTTTTGCTTTGTTGTTGTTGTTGTTTGTTGTTGTTGTTGTTGTTGTTTTTTTGGTTGTTTTTTTTTTTTTTTTGGGGGGGGGGGTTGCTCGCTCGCTACGCTCGCTGGCCGAAATGGAAGTTCCACTAAAAGCACATTGAATACGATTGAATACTCGTACTCTTAATAGTAAAATATTGCCTTAGATTTCTTCAATGCATGAAGGCAGGTCTCCCCACGTGCAATATCAACTCTCTATTGGACGTTTTGCGTGGTCAACAATTAAGGGGGGGGCGGGAAGGAAAACATATATTCCAGCCGTTTGTCACCATAACCCCCCCCCCCTCCTCCCTCACGCACTCTACAATTATGCAACTCTTTACAAAGCTACCACCCAATCGAGTATTAAAGGAAACTAGCAGTGTGGTTGGTCGATTTAAAAAAATAGTATGGGGTATATGTTAAGATTGATGTGAAAGCAACCTAGATCACAATGTTCGGAAATTTATGCCTTTTCACCATAAATTCTTTTTTGAATACTAACATAATGACTTTTGAAACATTTATACCATCAAAAACGCTATCATAATCACGGAGAGAATAATCATATCTTCACACTTTTGAGACACTTAAGATTATTATGAAACAACACAATTCTGACACGCTCATTTCATTGGCATTTGGGGCAGCGGGCACTGTGCCCCCTATTTCTGGAAGAAAAAAAAAATTGGGCAAAGTTCTGGCAAATTTCGGCAAAAAATTTAATAAATTTGGGCAAAATTCGACAAAAACCTGTATTAAAATACCTGACACTAAGAAAAAATTGGGAAAATAAATTCCAAAAAAGAAAAGAAAAATCATGTTTACACATGACATGATTTCCCGGAATTAATGCTTTTTTGTATGTTTCACTTTCTGTGTATTATTTCAGTAACTATTATAATTAAGAGGAATCAAAAGACATATTTGTTGGTATTGTAATAATCTTGGAAAGCTCTAAAGGGCCATTCTTAGTCACGTGTGTGACCAAAAAACAGGGAATTGCGCTATTGTGAGCCCTATCATTTCAATAATCTTCCAAGTGTGTTGGTTTTTCGTGTATATACAGCAAATACAGACATAGGTACATGGATTTAATAACATTAAAAAGTCAATGATAATATCTGTTCTACGTCAGAGGTCGAAAAATTCAGGTCACGTGTGTGACCTCGCACAGAAGCAGGTTTTTTAAACTCACATTTCATCTTTAAATCCCTCTGAATTTTGAATTTTCAAAAGCTTCAATGTTCATATTTATGGTAGATATATTTCATGGTACTGGTACTGTCTCTTAGAAAATAGCATTAATTCTGTTTAAAGTTGCATCAGATTTTTGTTTTGTAATATTTTGTATCATGATGTATGGTAACGTGTGTGACATTGGGTGGTCACGTGTGTGACATGCCAAGATAATGTGTACAGATTTGGTGAACTATTGAAAAATCTTAATATTTAATATTTTTAATTCATTTTGCAATAGCTCTGAACAAATTATCATCAATATGGTAGAAAGCGATTCTCATGTCTTTTCTTTATGAAAAATACCCAGGGAACACACAATAATTTTCTTTTTCATTTTCATACATTTATTGATATCATTTATTGATATATTCATTGATATACTGTGGACGTGTTTTGGTCTGGTGGATAAGTTAACCATACTGCAGATCACAAGGTATGGGGTTTAATTAATTGCCATGGCACTGACGTCCTTTATCAATACATTTATCTGCATTTGCCATGCTCTATCCAGGTGTAGTAAGTGGGTACCTATAGGATTTATTTCTTGAATGCACTGGGCACTACTACAGTTGTCTTGCTAAAACCAGGGTAATAATACTTTCAGGGCCCTCAGGGAGAAAAGTAATTAGTACTGATGAGGCTACACTTCAGAGTAAACAAGACATAGATGCCGTTGCATAAAACTTGCTATTATAGTAACTTTGCTATTATAGTAACTTTTCATGGAATACTGGATTTTGATTGGCTCTTGAGCAACGTTACCATGGTAGTTACCATTGATGGCAAAGTTACTATAATAGTAAGCCTTTATGCAATGGCACCATAGTATTATTATTAATATTTTTTATTATTATTGTTATTGTAATTATTATTATATATCATTATCACTGATATTTACTATTATCATTATTATTAATGTTCAGACCAAAGACTCAGAGTAGAAAAAAGAAATAAAAGTTTTCATGATGATATATATGTATATTCATCTTTAGCTTGTTTTATAAACTATTTTCAGAAGCGCATTTCCATTGGCCAATTACATTACAAATATTATACGATAGCTAATAACAATTTGATCATAATTGTATAGGGTTAGCAATCAGTTCAGAGGATTAAACAAGAGGAATACAAGAAATGAAAACAGAATTATTAGGTCAAGAAACTTAAGAAGCATAAATGAAAAAAGACTGTACACATGGCTTGCACAGTACATATGCACTTGACCATTTGCTCTCAGGTCACGTGTGTGACAAATTTAGTTGGGCAATATTTAAAGAACGAGAACCATATTTGGAATAATATTTGGTGAGATTGAGGACACATACAAGTTAGCTTATGACAAGAAAATTACACATTATCCAAATTGTATTTTTCAAATAGCATAATTTTTTCATGTTTTGGGGTCACGTGTGTGACATCAGAATTATGCATGTTGATTATTACGTAATGCATAGACAAATTTTCTTTTTCCTTCAACTTAATTACTTGCAAAAGGACCTGGGAAGGGTATGATTTCTCTTTAAAGTGGCAACACATATCAAAGCTCATACTGAGAGATGACTATTATACAGTGAAAAAAAGATGTTTTTTTAACTTTAATTTATGCCAATGTAATCGTATGCAAATTAGCATAATTGGGTCTTCAATTTTAACCAAAAAAATGTGCTCCATGTAACTTTAGACATTACTCTTCAAGAATATGCTATTTAAAAACAGCAAGAATGAACTTCATTTTTGTCAAAAAAGTTTCACTTTACAAAGAATGGCCCCAAAGCGCATACAGCAGTTTTAATTGATTATACGCTATACAAGTGACAGATATAATTATCATTTGGGGCCATAGATTCTATCTGAATTTTACTCGCAGTCCGTTGTAGATTGTTATTTTAAGTTCGCCTTTTTAGTAGGAAACACGGCAAGATATTGGATTTATTATTCGTGAAAATGCATAGGCCTACTTATACTCACTCAAACCCTTGGTTGTAACCCCCAAATTTGCAGAAGATCTTACTGTGGGAGAGCAACCTTTTATACCCTTCCCAGTTGGTATTTAATAAACAAATATAACATGCACACTGAGAGGCTCTAGTTGAAATTATGGATTCCAAGGTGGCAGAAATTGCACTATTTTCTGAGGGGCGTAGCCCCGAAGAGAATAGTGCCTTTCTGTCACCGAGGAATCCATAAATTCACTAGTGGCTCGAAACAGTGCATGATATATTTGTTTTATATCCCTCCAA
This sequence comes from Heliocidaris tuberculata, assembly GCA_025618425.1. Taxonomy (NCBI): domain Eukaryota; kingdom Metazoa; phylum Echinodermata; class Echinoidea; order Camarodonta; family Echinometridae; genus Heliocidaris; species Heliocidaris tuberculata. Next base: position 29,724,767 of record CM046837.1, on the reverse strand, counting down.
CGAATCTTGAAAAAATAATGATAAAAATGTATCGCGGTTTACACAGTGGTCTATGAGGCCAATACCGATAGCACTTTTCACACGTTATCGATGAAAAACCACTGATCGATCGCATATCTGTGACGACATTCATGGTATAGTGCACTATACCATGAATGACGTCACGGTATAGCACATTTTTCTTCATCGGCATCGGCGTTATCCATTAAATGAGGGATATAATATTGAATATATCATAGGAATTCTCAAAACGTTACCTTTGAAAAAAAAAAATCACAGAATTTCCGCCCAAATTTGATGGAAAAATTCAACAGTACAATGCACCATCAAACACCGAGTTTAAATACCCAACTTTTATAACAAAAATGTAATACCAGGGGAAATCCCCCCCGTGCTCATGGGTATAGACATATTTAACACACGTGGTGAGGTGAATTTTAACATTATAATGCACCAAAATCCTTCTATTTATAACCGGATTTCCAAAAAGTTCTTACCATGGGAGGTAGATACCCCCTCCCCTGGATACTCATTATATCCTTACTGATTGTTGGTCACCCCCCCCCCCTCCACGTCCTCCCTTGGCCGAAATCAGTTCAAATGCCATCGGGTACCTGAGAGTTGTAACTGTTTGGGGGGATAGTTGACCTACATGCCATGGATGAGAGTATATTGGTTGTTGTCCGATTAATAATTGCCCTAAGTCGTTAATGTCCGGGGGGTAGTTATTTGGGTGGTAGTTACCTTAGGTGTTATTTGTCAAGAAGATGTCCTGAAGAATGGTTGCCCTAAAGGGTAGTTGTCTGGGGGTAGTTGTCCGGGAGGGGGGTAGTTTTCCTAGAGGGTGGTTGTTCTAGGGGGTAGTTGTCTGGGGGTACTTGTCTGGGGGTACTTGTCCTAGAGGGTAGTTGTCCTAGCGGGTAGTTGTCCGGGGGTAGTTGTACGGGGGGTAGTTGTCCTAGGGGGTAGTTAGTCGGGGGGAATCATCCTAGAGGGTAATTGTCCCGGGGGTAGTCGTCCTAGAGGGTGGTTGCCCTAGGGGGTAGATGTCCTAGAGGTTGTTGTCCAGGGGGTAGTTGGCCTAGAGGGTGGTAGCTGTCCGGGGGGTAGTTGTCCGGGGGGTAGTTGTCGGGGGGTAGTTGTCCTAGAGGGTAGTTGTCCCGGGGATAGTTGTCCTAGAGGGTAGTTGTCCTAGGGGGTAGTTGTCGGGGGGTAGTTAGTCGGGGGGAATCATCCTAGAGGGTAATTGTCCCGGGGGTAGTCGTCCTAGAGGGTGGTTGCCCTAGGGGGTAGTTGTTGTAGTGGGTAGTTGTCCTAGAGGGTGGTTATCCTAGGGGTGGTTATCCGGGGGGTGGTTGTCCAGGGGGTAGGTGTCCTAGAACCCTGAGATAACCTTTAGAAAATAGTTACTTTTTTAGCCACCGTCTGTTAAACCTCCTTGGGGTGGTTATCCGGGGGGTGGTTGTCCAGGGGGTAGGTGTCCTAGAACCCTTAGATAACCTTTAGAAAATAGTTACTTTTTTAGCTACCGTCTGTTAAACGTTCTTCTTTTCTTTTATTGTTCTTTTTTTTTTCTTGAGTAGAGTCTTAAAACTGAGAGTAGAAATTAATTTAGATTCCTTGCATTATCTAAATTACGTTATGTTTTTTTAAATGTTTTTACTACTCCTGCTATGTCTTTACATGGTATGCTAAGCGGCGCCTTAAATATATCTCTATCCAAAGCAAGAACAGGATAAGAGTTTTTTTGTTTGTTTTTAAGTTTAATCTTTAATATTGTCGCACACGGGCTTTGAATTGATTATCTTCAACAGTTGGTCTATATACACGACATTCAATTTTACCATTTTATTGAGGTTTTCGTTTGTTCAAAGCTTCAGACTATACATAGAAAGCATAATTTCCTCTTCCCCAAGTAGTATTATTTAGGGATTATGTGCAAAGCGTTTCCTCATTGTATCATCTCCATTTTTTCAATCTATCTCGTTTATTTTGTATTTCTAACCGGATTTTATTTTAAGTACAGCTTTAACGAAAATATGAACGTTTAAAGAGTATATAAAAGAGACAAAAAGACAATTTGCTTCTAAAACGCTGGTGAGATTCAAATTACACGAAGGTGGCCATTCGGTGACGATTAAAGACTCTGTTAAAACTGAGCCAATGGTGCAATACTAAAAGCCGCAGGTTGAACACGCAGTGCACATAGTGCGGCAATGAGCGAGTCATGATAAATATTGCTCTGAATTGCTGCTACTATCTGGGCGTCCCCAAAGCTTAAACTCATACCACATAATGGATTCGGGATGTCTATCTTTAATCGTTAATATCTTGGCAATTTACTAACATTGTGCGGCAATGAGCGAGTTGTACAAATATTGCAGTGAATTGCACTAGCTTCACATCCCCAAAAGCTGAAACACATACAACGTGATGAGTTCGGGATCTCTGTTTTTGATCATAAATATATTGACATCTATTTAAGTCAATAACTGACTTCTTGAACTCAGAAGCATTCTATAACAATGCAATGTTTGTATTTATGAAAACAGCAATCAAGAAGACAATAAATACCATCCTGAATGATAATCTGTAGCAAAAACACTAGAACAATTGCAGATGTATCGCTCATCGAATTGGGACATGAGGCTGATTGGCTGAACTTAATTGCATAAGAAGATATTCTAAGGCAGATAAGGAAACCAGGATGAGGATGGGGTTGGTTACTGTATTAGTCAACCCCAATATCACATCATCGACTGCTGTGACTGGCATAGCCTTTTGACAAGGCCTCGCGTCTTAGATTATATTCCACGCCGCGCACGACTGAGACGAGACTACCTGTTGATAAGGTAACTTGGCCAGATTCCGAGGAACGCGCGAGCGAGCGGCGAAGCCGCGAGGCCTTTTCGATATTGTTTTTTTTTTTTTCCCCCTCTCGGCTTCCTCCCTAGCTCATGAATCATGCATAGCTGTATGCAAAATACCAGCTGGGGCTCAATAGACCAATCAAAACCTACGTTGGCGATTCCTTGGCGATTCGTTCATTCTTGACACAGGTGAGTACTAGTGAAAGAATTGTTTTTGTTTGTTTTAGTAACGGAGTTAATAATTAAACAGTGGACGTAAAATGAAGAAAAACGTTTTTGAATGTAAAGTACGCTTAATAACTTGACTTATCAGCTTAGGAATTACAAAAAATATAGAGGGATGATTTATTAAACACCCATGTCAAAGTCTCAACTTGGTTCTTCATGAGAGACACAAGCGGGGATATGATGACCACAATGCTGCGGCTTTCCGCGGTACCAGATTGAGGATGGGCCCACGTTCCCCTCGGCCGCCGCGGGGGGAGGCAATGAGAAGTCGGTGGTTCGCAGCTCTGCAGCAGCTTGCCCACTCTGCGCCTGTGTTCGCGTTCGGAGATGGTCTTTGCACAAAGGTATTGCCTGAAAGATGGCACTTTTACCGTAGCCAGTCGGAAGGCTGACGAATGTATCTTGTCCTCGAAGCACTGAAAATAATGCCTTCAATTGCAAATCCTTGAATCCTGTGATATTCAGCTTCTGAGCTGCAAAAACGGTACTATTTAGTAGGATATCTTCTATGAAGTCGTCCCGAGAATCACTGGGGCAAGCCGCCATGTTGACTGAACTCATTTGCGTCCAAATTTGCATACTGAATATATGCTGACGTCATAGGAACAATTCGATTGCTGATTGGCTGCTACCATTTTGGTAGGGAATTTGCCCCCAAAACAATGGCTATAATAAGAAATCCGAACCAATATCGAAAAGGCCTCGCGGCTTCGCCGCTCGCTCGCGCGTTCACTCGGGTTTTAGTGAATAGTCTCATTTCAGCCGCGCTAAATTGTCGGACATAAACCTAAGCCACGAGGCCTTGTCAAAAGGCTATGACTGGCAAAAAATAATGACAAATGAAAAATAGCTACAAACGGTGAAACATCACAAACAATTCTTGATAATAAATAATAATAATAATACACAACATTATAAAGCGCTTAATACCATGTTTCTAAGCGCATGGAAGGTAAAAGAATGGAAAGAAGAGAGAAAAGAGAGAAGAACATAAATGAACAAGTACATACAAAAATGTTTTACAACTATTCCAAATATAACTACTACTAATACTACTACTACTACTTCTACTACTACTGATACGATTGCCTAAAAAGGTAAGTTTTAAGGAGTGATTTGAAGGAATCTATGGTGGAGGCCTGTCGAATGTAAATAGGAAGATTGTTCCAGAGTTTGGGGGCAAGAGAAGAGAAGGCACGATCGCCATAACGAGTACTGGTAAGGGTCCGGGAGATAGCTTAAGATTGGCAGTGGTGGCGGAACGGAGATGTCTAGTTGCTGAAGATACAGATGCTGAGCGGAGAGAAACAAGGTCTTGAAGGTAGGATGGAGCAAGGTTGTGATTGATTTTGTAGACTAGAAGAAGAACTTTGAAGATGATTCTTTCATTGATCTGGAGCCAGTGAAGGGATTTGTAAGACAGGGGTGATGTGTTCTGACTTTTTAGTACGGGTAACCAGTCTAGCGGCAGTATTTTGTATTCTTTGAAGGGGTGCAATGTGGGAATGCGGAAGACCAGCAAGCAGACCATTGCAATATTCCAAATGAGAAGAAATGAAGGCATTCACTAATCGTCCAGTAGCTGACGTATCAATATATTTCCTTATCTTTCCAATTTTACTAACGCCCCATGAAGCGCATCGACAGATGTTTTTGATTTGTTGATTTAGGGTCAGGTTGTTGCCAATTGTGACCCCGATCTTTTATAGTAAAAGGAACCGCGGAAAAGTAACAAAGCAAAGGAACATTAATAGAAAGGTACATTTCAGTGTTAAAAATCATCAATTCATTATGAAAATAGGGGTAAATGAAATTGTTTGAAAAAATAGGGCCACTATTTCTGACACTTTGGGCATGATTCATAGTATATTTCTAGATCACAGTCGCATGGTACCCATCAGTCCCCTTTGTAAGCATAGAAATAACACTTTTCACTACTTCCCAGTACCATCTATCATTAATCAACAAGCCGTATAACATGTAAACGAAATTGATTAAAACAAATTCAGCTACGAATATTAAACATGCATATTCATATTCATACACATATACATGTACATATTCTCAAAGGGGGGGGGGAACAGTTTTATGTAGCCTTCGGTTTCATAATAGACGCTATTCATTGCTAACATAAATCGAATTCCTCGCAACAATAAATGATATCTATTAAAAAAAAAAAATCTGTCTTGATCCTAACACGAGACTTCAATTATCTCAAAGATTTCCATGACTTCCAAAGAGCTTTGCTGTCATCCAACAAATTATGATTCTATTATATAAACTGCGTTTGAGTTTGTGGGGCGATCGTATGAGCAATACCACTATAGCTTTGACGACGCTCCGCCCATAAAACACCTATTAATGTGATTAGTTGCATTCCTTTATCAGCCTGTCGTACAACGTGTCATTTCCGCATTTGCATTTCCGCTACACTTATCATCGTTCTATCAATCATTTGCTATTTTCATCCCAATGGGTAAGTTGAGCAAGAATTAAAACTCTACACCATTCTCTAACTTTTGCTGCCACTTCTTCTCTTCATCGGATTACGATAGGTTCAGGGGTATTTTTCTTCACCAATATCTGTGTGGTCAAAGGGGAGGCTTGGACATTTAAGTAATTACTTCGAAATTGAAAACATTTTCCACGAACCCTTCCAAAATGTCTCAACATCGTTTTAGCCTTGGACAGAAAATTTTATCGTTATTGTTTATTTCACAATTTATTTTCCACATTATATCATCTGATGATAACCCATATTGGTGTGGCAAGGTGGAAGAAGAAGCAACCGATGTCTGGAGCGGACAAAATATTTCTAAAAGATTCTATTTGAAAGATCCGTTACTTGACTCCCTAACGCTGGTGTGGACAAAGGATGAGTCAACGTGGGTAAAACGACAGAATCTACCTTTAGACTATAACGGCAGTGCAGATCTTGAAGTAAGCCGTTACAGACTGGTAGAATTAAGCGATGGTATTACATTTGATCTGTTCATTGATTACACAGAGCAGAATGATTCAGGAAATCATATTGTCACAGTAAACGAGCGTAGACAGGTACTCTGCATAGCTCTCATAGTGAATTTAACCGTCGAAACTCCAGAACCGACATGCTCAACACTTCTGGATAAGAATGCCGGAAAATTAGAGATGTCTTGCCAATGGTTGCAAATGAATGCAGGGGATCGAGCACACTTTGAAGTAGATAATGAAGTCCTGTTTAAACATCAGATTCAAGATTTGAATTTTAATGGTTCCTTTAATATGACGCATGAATTCAGCGCTCACGTTGGTCTTGGTAGGATGTTCAGTGAAATCAAAGTGCCTAATAAGTGTATCGTTACTCACAGAAAAGGAAATGGAAGAGAAATTTGTGAATTCCCCCTTGTCAAACCGTACCCAATTACGCAAGTGACAGACCACCTAATAAAGCCGTAAAGGGAATAAACCAAATAATGATACTGATAATTACAATTCTAACAAACACAGTAATGATAACAATGATCTTATTGATAAGGCCTTGTTTCCAATGCTTTGGGCTATGGAATAAATATGCTAGAATTTCCAAATGCCGGAGCTGATTGATATACATTCAGAGGTAAGCATTTAGACTAAATGTATTGTAATCTGATCGAGTTTATACTCAAGACATATTTGTCCTGCCATGACATCTATATGATGTCTAGATCTAAGCCACAGTCACAGAATTAATTATGATTTAGATCTGCAACTTTGCAAGTCGCCCTTCCAGCGCAGCTGCACACAGTGAACGTGCGCGTGGGTCCGGTCCTATACTGTATGTGCAACTAACTTAAACTGCGCTGCGCTGCAAAGTTCCAGGTCTACATCATAATTTATTTTGTGGATGTGGTCTATATCTAGACATTATGTAGTTGTCACGGAGGCACAAATATGTCTTGAGTATAAACTCAATCAGATTACAATATATTTAGTCTAAATGCTTACCTCTGAACGTATCAATCAGCTCTGGCATTTGGAACTTACAGTACAATAGCCTTAAACAACCGTGTATGTTTAAACACATCTGTAGGCCCTATAACAACTTTGAATGTATTTTTTTAAACAATAGTTGTGCAAAAAAGTTTTTAACAACTTAAATTTAAACAACCTAGATGTTTTAAACAATTGTTTTAAACACAAAAAAATTGAAACAATAGTTGTGAAAAAAGTTTTAAAAAACTGTGTGTGTTTAAACAACTTAATTTAAACAACCTAGTTGTTTAAAAGCTGTTGTTTAAAAAATTGTTTAAAATTTTTAACAAGAGGCTGTTTAAAGTTTAAACAACCTTGGTTGTTTAACATTTTAAACAACAGTTCTTAGAGTGACCGGCTTAAACAGCGTTTTAAAAAAAAAATTGAAGAGTTGTTTAAAATATTTTTTACTGTGTAGAGTAGTACGGTCCAGCGCTTCTCAACCGGTGGGCCTCGAACTCATCCCCAAAATAGAAATAAACATGAATAATAAAGGGAATAGAACAAAATAATGATATTGAGCATTACAATTTTTACAAAGACAGTAATAATAACAATGATAATATAGATATTTTATTGACAATGCCTTGTCTCCAGTGCTTCGTATCATAGCCTAGTAACATACAGGCTGTTTATACATCGCGGACGTGTACCGTGTACTTAGATATTGAACTACCACTTCTATCCACGATATCAATTTCATCTTAGTATAACAATACTTCATTATGTTTTTGATAAACATTTACGTACTTCATTGTCATTTTTCCTACTTCTGAATGGTGGGCCCCGAAAAAAATCCCATATTTAAAGTGGACCTCGAGTTCAAAAAGGTTAAGAAGCGCTGGACTAGACTACACGATTTTTCACACAGGTAGATTACACCGATTCGAATGCAATGCCTATGGCTATGCCGACGGAGAGGGTCGAAACATGTCTCCAAAAATGTGTTTTATCGAAATAAAAAAAAATCTGAGATACTTACCCAAAGAATATTATAATCAATAAAAACATATTTTCTCGAAAAAAATGAACACAAACGACAAATTTACCTGATCAAAACGGAGTCAATAACTCGGCGAAAACACACAACATCCCAAGTAAACGCTACGCGGGGATTATGGGATTTGTTTAAAATCGGGTCTGCACATTACGACAAGGATCTTGTACAGATTTTTTTTTTTTTTTTTTTTTTTTTTTTTTTTTTTTTTTTTTTACCACTCGAGGATGGAGGATTTGTAGGGCATGTTTAAAATACGATTTGGGGGTTCGGGTGATGGTATCACAAGGTAAATCGAGTCGTATGGTGACTGGGAGGTGTTGAATTATCATAAAATGCGAAATTCACACAATTTCCCCAATAAGGACATTTTTCTTCTCGCAGGAACTTTAAGCTGTTATAATCATCTATTCTAACTGAATAGTGGTCCAGATAGCACCTTGAAACAGCAAACTTTAAAAAACAGTAAAAAAGTTAAAGTTGAAAAACAGAGAAATAAGTAAAAGAAATTCTTAAAACAATAGAATACATAAGAATTGAAATTACTTTCATTTTTTTCCTTTCATAATAATGTTTATGTTTTTCATGCATATAATTTGCATAAATTATCATATTAAATTAAAAAATAAAGATTTACATAAAAATAATGACGGATTTTGTGTTCTTTACGTGATTCTCGAGGTCTGTGCAAAATTTCGCGGCGATCGAGATATCAAAGGGGGGGGGGCATCGTGCCCCCCCCCCTCCGTCCTCATTACCTCCAAAATAGCCCAGTCTTTTTAAGGTTAATAAGTGATAATTCATTTTACTGCATACAAAATTAAAATCGTACGTGTATATACATTTTAACTTATTTTCTTATCACCCTTTAGTCCCATTGGCTACTTGTGTCGGGCCTGGTGGGCACCAGGCCTCACCCGTGGAGCTGAGAGTCCCAGTGGGTGATGCAAATGTTGTGAATTAATTTTAAGTTTACGTCTACTTCTCATATAAACCTTATCACATTTCCTGTATGATTCAAACTTAACCATTATGCCCCTGGGTACGTCTTTCTTTCCGGGCCTTTCCTTTCTTTGGCCCACCCTATGGCTCCGTTTGATATCTGCCAGTGTATATGACACGAACTGTATACTTAGCGCTTAGAATATTGACACTTTTTGTTAAGAGAATGTTCTTTGCATTATGTAACATTAATATGTCAGGAACATTTCTCTATATTCAAGATTCAAGATTCATTTATTTTTTTCGATACCAATTCATAAATCATATAAAGTATTTACATTGTAGAAGAAACTCATCATTCAAACATAACGCATATGAACTTTGTTTTACATATTGTTTTCTATAATAAATGTTATAGCAGAGAGAGGTTTACACACATTTCAATTGTTTCTTGATAACAATAATCGAAAAGCTAACGAAAGGGAACTAGCAGAGAAGCGGAGCTTGTAAATAGCATGTTCCCAATTAAAAATCATTATGATTATGTACATGATTCAGAAATCTGTTCGTTGTTTTTTCCGGGGTTTTTTTATTGTTTTTTTTTAAACATAAACACAAAGGCTCACCTACATGAAGAAGCAGATGGGAAGGGACAGGTTGATAGAGGAAAAGATATGAAATCAGGAAAGGGAGTAAGAGAGGGGGAATAAATCATTTTTTTAAAACCCCCCCCCCCCCCAACAAAAAATAAATAAAAAATAAAAAAAATAATTAAAAAAAAATGAAACAAACAAGGAGGGAGATCAGGATCAAGCTTGTATCCTGGATATTTTTGGAGGGTTGGCTTTTCCTTGTATGTTAGTAAGCGATTTTGTTTTAATTTTCTTTTAAACGTATGATTATCAGGAGTTTCAATAATATTTTGGGGAAGGGAATTTCAAAGGTTAGGTCCAGTTGTTGTGAAAGTTTTATTGGCAAAGAGGGTTCTTGTTCGCGGCAGGTGATAGTGGCTACACTCTTTAAAAAGTTGGGCAAAAAAATGCCCAATTTTTAACCAACACTGGGCAACATACTGTCCACACAACTTTTGGTTAAAATTTGCCCAACTGATGTTGGGCAATCCATTTACTATGTTGTTGGGCAAATTAAATTGCCCATCAGTTGGTGACCCATTAGATTTTACCCAACTGTTGGTTATATTCTCAGTTGGGTAATTATTGCCCAACCAATCTTACCCAATAGGATTGCCCAACCCTCTATTTGTTCAGCTGTTTGGTAACAAATATCATGTGGTTGGGCAAATTCAGCTGCCCAATTTATTGTTTCCTTTTTCCTCCAACCTAGGTAAAAAAAAAATGAAATCTGCTTGTTACGTCCTTCTGGGTCTTAACCTAATCAATCCTAACCTATCCTATTTTAAGCTATCCTATCCTATATCTTAACCTATCCTATCCTAGTCCTATCCTATCCAGTTAGTGCAAACTAGTGCAAGCTCTTATATACCCCTTATATTTTTTTTATGCATTCGGTGACAGTTAGTAAATCGGGCCACCCCAAACCATACGCTACTAAAAATTCATGAATATTCATATAAGTGTTTTCCCCAATATTGGGTAAAAATGTTTACCACAAGTTGGGCAAAAGCGAATTTCTAACCAACCATCAGTTACCCAACAAAATTTACCCAACTGGCAAAGGAAATGTGACAAAATTACACAACTACAGGGCAACAAGTACCCAACCCATATTTACCAAATACTGTTGGTAAATATATGCCCAATATTTAGGTAAAAAGTATTGACCAATATTGGTTACACCACTCGAGTGTCCAGTTGGTTAATAATAGCCCAGAATTGGGAATATTTTTAACCAACCAGCAGTTACCCAACTAAATTTACCCAACATTTTAAGAGTGTAGCCTGTCTGGTAGGGTAAGAGTGATGATTATTATTTGATGTAAACATAAAGTAAAAAACATGTGGAAGTTCGTACGACTTCAACTTGTGTTACTAAGTTTATTGATTTATGCCAATATTTCTCGAAATTATACTACATACCTTATCGATTAGGGGTTTCCATGTAAGCTTTTCGTCAATTATTAATCCAAGAAGTTTCATGTCATTCACTCTATCAATGTTAGTGTTGTTAAGTATGATTTGTCCTGGGAGGTTTTTTAATGAATTGCTAAATAACATGTAACTGGTCTTTTGTAGGTTCAGTGAAAGCTTGTTTGCTTTAATCCAGTCTGCAACTATAGGTCTAACTCGTTATTTACAGTTTTAAGTAGATATTCCGGATTGCGATGAGAAAAAAAAATAGATTATAATCATCGGCAAATAATATGAATGATAAAAGGTTTGAGGATTTGTGGAAATCATTTATATATATTAAGAAAAGTAAGGGACCTAAGAGTGAACTTTGTGGTACTCCACAATTTACTTTTTCTGTTTTGGAAGAGTGGTTATTAAGGTGTACAAATTGCTTCCTATTTTGAAGGTAGTTTCTAAACCACTCCAAGGCCCTCCCTCTTATCCCATAGTGATTTAGCTTATAAAGCAGGGTGTTGTGGTCAATGGTGTCGAAAGCCTTGGAGAGGTCTAGAAACACTCCGGCAGTGTGGAGAAAATTATCATTTGATCGAGAAATTTTAACGAGTAGTGTAAGGATAGCGTGATCAGTGCTGTGGTTTGTTCTAAAGCCAAATTGGTGGTTCTTAATTATAATTATATAATCATATCACTTTGCACCTTGGTCTTTTATATGGATTTTCAAAATCAACTTCCATTCTACATAAGCTACAGCGTTAAATAAGTATGGAAAAGGAAACAGAAAAAGAAAACAGCACGCGACTTATTTTTAACACACCTATGACATATAGGACCAATCGAACTAGCCCGCTAAGTGCCCATTAACAATTCAAATAATGACACTTTACATAACTTATGGTTTGTTTCATGCAATTTAAGACTACACTTTCACAGATGATATCGCAAAAGGACCAAGCACTTAATTGCTTTTCATACTCAAGGAAATGATCGATGGTGATTGTTTGGAGACTCTTACCTTGAGTATTTGTGCATTGTTAAAACAACTATTGACACGCAATGACAGGGAACCACTTCATTTTTCTTTCAGGAACGGAAACAATTTTTTAGATGATCGCCTTTCCTTTACTTATAAATCTTTATTATTACCAAAACCAAGTTATTAAGGTTTATGATTTTGTCCGATACTATAAGAACATGAGTACCTAAGGTTATAAAAAAATTATGAATGGTAAATGACTCATGATTTCAAATGCCTCCACCCTTCGTGTCATTTTTTTTTCACAGCAATAATTCCATTCCAGGGATAAGGAGTCATGGTTTAGTAGTTTTGTTTTGTTTCTTTTTGTACAACCTCCTGAACCTTCCGCAATAGCCTTTGAGTTAAAGTTGAGTTGACTGATCCAAATGTCTTATAGAGGGCCTTACATCCATTCTGAAGGTAGTTTTAACCCTCTTTATGTCGCAAACAAATTTTCATTATGTATTTTCAAATGATAACATATTCTGGTGTAACAATGAACAATAAGAACAAGAAGAATCAAGAGCTGCCCTGAAAGGGTAAACGATCCATATAGAATTCTTATTCCTACAAGACCTACTGTATTTGCAGCACTAAGCATTGTATGGAATAAAGCAGAGTCCAATCTGGAAATACGGTTCAACATGCCTGGCATCATGGACAATACTTCTTTATATTCTGGGCGTCACACATGTAATTTGACTAATCATCAAAGCAGAACAAAGCAGAACAAAGCAGAACAAAGAACTTTGAAATGTTTGATTGAGCTCACGGTAAGAAATTATATGGGAATGCATACCCTAATGTTGTATGAAAGAGAACGACTACTCTGTACCATACTTCTCCTGAATTTAACCATTAGAGAAACAGATCCGGAGCCAATATGCGAGACACTTTTCAACAAGGGAATTGGGAAAATACCGTATCCGGAAACCTACCCCCTGGACAACCACCCCCGGATAACCACCCCTAGGATAACCACCCCCCTAGGACAACTACCCCCTAGGACAACTACCCCCTAGGGCAACCACCCTCTAGGACGACTACCTCCCGGGACAATTACACTCTAGGATGATTACCCCCCGACTAACTACCCCCTAGGGCAACCACCCTCTAGGACAACTACCCCCCGGCAACTACCCCCTAGGGCAACTACCCTCTAGGACGACTACCCCCCCCCCCCCCCCGGGACAATTACACTCTAGGATGATTACCCTCCGACTAACTACCCCCTAGGGCAACCACCCTCTAGGACAACTACCCCCGGGCAACTACCCCCCAGACAACTACCCCCTGGACAACTACCCCCGGACAACTACCCCCCGGACAGCTACCCCCGGACAAGTACCCCCGGACAACTACCCCCTGGACAACTACCCCCCCCCCCCCCCACAGACAACTAACCTCTAGGACAACCACCCCCTAAGACTACCCCCTGGACAACTACCCCCCCCCCCCCCAGACAACTACCCCCTAGGGCAACTACCCTCTAGGACAACTAACTTCTCCCGCGACAACTACCCCCAGGATAACCACCCTCTAGGAAAAGAACCCCAAATTGGACTTAACATCACATTGAACAAGATTGTGCCTGTTCGCTACGCTCGCTCGCCAAAATAGAATTAATATGGCCTTTAGCACAATTCCCTCCCCGACCTTCAACAATAAAACCCAGATAATATACCAAATTTTATTAAAAGAGGAAAAGAGAAGTGTTTGCGCTCATGCTTGCTCGCTTAATCGTTCCTACTCCAACCCCCAATAATAAAACCTAGTTTATCACATTAACCCCCCCCCCCCGAATAAAAATAGTTTATGTATCATTTTAAAAAACACACCCTTTTTTTTGGGGGGGGGGTCCTCGCTCGCTACGCTCACTGGTCGAAATGGAAGTACCACTAAAAGCACATCGAATACGATTGAATACTAGTACTCTTAATTATAAAATATTGCTTTAGATTTCTCCAATGCATGTTGATATTGTACATTTCCATGTACAATATCAACTCTCTATTGGACGTTTTGCATGGTCAACAATTAAGGGGGGACGGGACGGAAAGCAAATATTCGAGCCGTTTGTCAAACCCCCCCCCCCCCCTCCCTCACGCACTTTACAATTATGCAACTCGTTACAAAGCTACCACCCAATCGAGTATTAAAGAAAATTAGCATTGTGGTTGGTAGATTTAAAAATACATGTAGTATGGGGTGTACAATCATGTTAAGTTGAATGAGAAAGCAACCTAGATCACAAAGTTCGGAAATTTATGCCTTTTCACCATCAAGAAATTTATGAATACTAGCATGATTGACTTTTGAAACATTTCTTCCATCAAAAACACTAATCATGTAGAGAATAATCAGATCTTCACACTTTTGAGACACTTAAGATTATTATAAAACAACACAATTTTGACAAGCTCATTTCATTGGCATTTGGCGCAGGGGGCACTGTGACCCTTATTTTTGGAAGAAAAAAAAATGGGCAAAATTCTGGCAAATTTCGGCAACAATTTCAGTAAATTTGGGCGAAATTCAACAAAATCCTTTATTAAAATACCTGACACTAAGAAAAAATTTGGAAAATTAATTGAAAAAGAAAGAAAATAATGTTTACACACGACATAATTACATAATTTCCCGGAATTAATGCTTTTTTGTATGTTTCACTTTCTGTGTATTATTTCAGTAACTATTATTATCAAGAGGAATCAAAACTCATATTTGTTGGTATTGTAATAATCTTGGATAGTTCTAAAGCGCATACAGCAGTTTTAATTGATTATGCGCTAAACAAGTGACAGTTATAATTATCATTTGGGGCCATAGATTCTGTCTGAATTTTACTCGCAGACCGTTGTAGATTGTTATTTTAAGTTCGCCTTTTTCAGTAGGAAACACGGCAAGATATTGGATTATTATTCATGAAAATGCATAGGCCTACTTATACTCACTCAAAGCCTTGGTTGTAACCCCCAAATTTCCAGAAGATCTTACTGTGGGAGAGCAACCTCTTATACCCTTCCCAGTTGGTATTTAGTATTGAATATATCATAGAAATTTCAGAACGTTACCTTTGAAAAAAAAAAAAATGATTTTTCACCCAAATTTGATGAAGAAATTCAACAGTGCATTGCACTATGAAACACCGACTTTTAAACAAACCATGGGAAATCTCCCCCCCCCCCCCCGGTGCTCATGGGTACAGACACATTCAACTGCAATCATAAAATGTTTACGTGGTGAGGTGAATTTTAACATTTTAATGCACCAAAATCCTTCTATTTATAACCAGATTTCTCAAGTTCTTACCGTAGGAGATAGATACCTCCTCCTCCTCTGGATGCTCATTATATCCTTACTGATTGTTGGTCCCCCCCCCCCCCCTCCACGTCCTCCCCTGGCCGAAATCAGTTTAAATGCCATCGAGTACCTGGGAGTTGTAACTGTTTTGGGGATAGTAGACTTACATGCCATGGGTGAGAGTATGTCGGTTGTTGTCCGATTGATAATTACCCTAATTCGTTAATGTCTGGGGTTAGTTATTAGGATGGTTAAGTTACCTTAGGTGGTATTTGTCATGGAGATGTCCTAGAGGGTGGTTGCCCTCAGAGGTAGTTATCTGGGGGTAGTTGTCCGGGGTACTTGTCCTCGAGGGTGGTTGTCCTAAGGGGTAGTTGTCCGGGGGGAGGGGTACTTGTCCTAGAGGTTCATTGTCCTAGAGGGTAGTTGTCTGGGGGAGGGTAGTTGTCCGGGGGGTAGCTGTCCGGGGGTAGATTTCCGGGGGGTAGTTGTCCGGGGGTAGCTGTCCGAGGGTAGTTGTTCTAGAGGGTAGTTGTCCGGGGGTAGTTGTCCGGGGGTAGTTGTCCTAGAGGGTGGTTGTCCTAGGGGGTAGTTGTCTGGGGGTAGTTGTCCGGGGGGTAGTTGTCCTAGAGGGTGGTTGCCCTAGGGGGTAGTTAGTCGGGGGGTAATCATCCTAGACGGTAATTGTCCTTGGGGGGTAGCTGCCCTAGGGGGTAGTTGTCCTAGGGGTTAGTTGTCCTAGAGCAAAGGCAAAGGCAATGTGCATTAATTTTTCTTTCGGGAGGAACGAGGAACTTCGGCAAAGCCATAATTTCTACATGATATCACAGATAGGCGAGTGTTTAGCCATGTTAGTTGTTATAATTATGCTGATATTAAAGTAATCTGTCTTTTACACTGTACATTTTCAATGGGGGGGGGGGGGAAACAATTACAGCTTTAAATTTTACTGAAGTTTTCTTAACTACTTGTGCGAGTTACTTTATTTTTCTATACGGCGACGAGATCGGTGACTCCAATTTGATACTAAGAAGCATTAGACATGTGACTCTGAGAAAAGAAGAAAGCTGTCATCAAGTATTCAACGCTGTAAGCAGTGGTAAGCATAATCAACGAAAACATCTGAATGCACGGATGAGTCATCAGAGAAAGGCAACACATCAGAACAAAGGAAAATCTGAGTAGCCCCAGTATCACGAAGAATACGCACTGGAACCTCCTCACTACCACATGTCAAACTCACAAAGCCTTCAGACACGAAAGGTTTGTACTCGTCAGACACCACACTACTGTCCCTCTGAATGCTTGCAAGTGCATCAGGAACCACCTTCCTAGCACCAAAACCTTCCTTCTCTTTCTTTTTCTTGAGCTTACTGCATTCCGACATTCTATGCCCATCTTGTTTACAATAGAAACAAGGGCCAGGACCAGGTTTCTGTTTTTGTGCTCTTTTGATAGAACCAGGATTGTCTTGTGGCTCACCTTTCCTAGAAGGACCTTTCTTCCCAACACCCTGACTGCCTTTCCAGGGAACGTTATTATTCCTCTCGACCCCCTTGTGGGTCAACACATATTCGTCAAGAATGACTGCCGCTTTCCGGACATCTTTCACCTCACGTTCTTCCAGATACTGCCTTAAATCGGGTGAAACAGAACGTTTCAACTCCTCTAGCAGTATGAGTTCCTTCAACTGGTCAAAACTGTCTACCCCAGTTGACGTCAGCCACCGGTCGAAATGACAAACCTTCCGGCGAACAAAGTCCACATAAGTATCCTCCTCGTTCATCCTGGCATTGCGAAATGCCTGCCTGTGTGCTTCAGGCACCAACTCATAGGCTCTTAAAATGGACCTCTTGAGCTCCTCATAACTCCCACTTTGCTGGACAGACAACGAGGCATACACCTCCTGGGCACGACCTACAAGGGCACTCTGGACCAATGTCGGCCAGACAGATCTATCCCAGCCCAAATTTACTGCAACCTTTTCAAAATGTTGGAAGAACTCCTCCACCTTGCCCTCATCAAACTTGGGGACACGCCGAACATTCTGGCAAGCGTCAAACCTCACTGGAGAACTTCCATTCCTCATCTCCAATTCTTTAGACCTCAAATCTATACTCTTCATTTCCAACTCAACCTCTTTAGTCCGAAGTTCTAATTCCTTCAACTTCAACTGAGTTTCAAGAGTATTAAGGCCGAACTGAGAAGCACTAGATTCAGCCGAGGATTCAAAAGCATCATCCTCCCCTTCACCAGTAGCAACTGGGGCTGACCAAACATCTGTCTGAACTAATAATCGCCGAATGAGATCCTGAATATCAGCCTTCCTATCCGAGGAACCAACAGCAATTCCTAAAATCCGAGCAGCTTCAAGCAACTCTGCTTTCTTCAACTGCTCCAACACCTCGGGAGTGGGTCCATCAACAAAACCCTGTACCTTTTCCATAGTTGAAATTACCAAAGACTACAATACCAAACTGAATTAGTCTACCAAACACCTTGAAATAAAGGCAAATTCCCAAAGGAAATCAAGCTATCACTAGCCAAATGTACCCATGTACACAACATAGACCAATCCACGCAAAATGAAGTCTCAAACAACTATCGACAAGCACGAATGTGCAATACAATTCACAAAGCGGTAAAAAAAAAATCCAAAATTCACCGCGCCTTGAACCAAGGCTAGATTCCCGAAAAATCGAGCGTGACCCGTCTTAGACCAAACCTGCGAAATACTACTGCACGTGCGAAAAGCACACACACCGAACATATGGAAAGCCATCGACGGCATTATTCGTATCGGATACGTACCGGATACGTATGCTCTATTTTAGCGTACGTACCGGATACGTATGCTCTATTTTAACGTACGTACCGGATACGTATGCTCTATTTTAGCGTACGTACCGGATACGTATGATCTATTATAACGTACGTACCCGATACGTATGCTCTATTTTAACGTACGTACCGGATACGTATGCTCTGTTAACTCGAGTACCGCCCAAGCAGCTGTTGTTTATATCACACCGGCGCCGGTGGGTGGTCCGTTATCAGTGTAGCGAAGAATGCTAGTCTCAGCCATCAGTCTAGATATCAGTGAGCTCATCAATGAGCACCTAAGCCTATTATAATCATCACAAAAAGATATTAAGGCAGAATTCTGAGGGGCGTCGATCCTGGGGGGGGGGGGGCAGGGAGGGCAATCCCCCTCCCCCCGAAAATATTGGGGGCAAACATATCGTTTTGCCCCCCCCCCCCCCCCAATAAATCCGGATGTGTAAAAGTAGATTAAAATAAGGAAAAGTGATGCAAAACTAAATCTTCCAAACAATGAAATACAAAAGGTATCACACGATCAGACCTCAATTTCGCTTCTCCAATTTTCCCTAGGTGCTTCATGTAACCGTGGAGAAGCTGTTAATTAAGAGGCGTTAAAAAGGGTACCATATACCTTCATTTGAAATGACGCCATTAAAAAACGTTCTGAACATATACACACAGAAAAAGCCTGGTTGAAATTTTCCATGTAAATCATTTCCCGTGTATAATCGCATTAGTTCATCACGAATTTGATAATTTGATTAGAGAAGACGTGCTTGAAATAACCAGGCAACTCGGATTTGTGTTGGCTGACCGGTCAACCGGTCAACCTGGAACTCTGGTAAAGTTTAATACTTTTTGTGTTAAAATTTTACAAGGAGTTTTTTCAGTGTATAATTCAGTGCAAAGTTTGAATTTTCATAATTATTCAGTTGTGTTTTTTTTCTCTCTCTCTTCAATTTTTCATCTTTTATTACTACTGGAAACAAATTTACGTTATGATTTGTATTTTTTTTCTTCATGCCATTCGATGAGGACATCCATTCCCCACCCCCCTCCCCCATGTATTAAAATTAAAGAGTACAAGGGGTCCTTCGGGTTTTTGAAAAAAAAATGGGAGGTCTGTGCCCCTCACTCTCACGGGCTCACGGTCACTGCTTTAAATACCTTGTTTGAAAACACTTTCCGTGCCCTCATCTCCCGCTATTTACATTTTAAAAAATCTGTAAACAGGTATTATTACATAGGCAAGGAGGAATCGTCCCCCGAAAATTGAAAGCCGCAAAACATTGTCAGGATGACGATTTGAGCTGCCTGTCTCCATAAAAGAAGAGAGAAAATGTGGATATTAAGCTCAGACTTTGATTTACCTGTGTGAATAAAAGTGGTCTTAAATACAAAGTTTCAAACTATTAAACGTAAAATTTCTAGCTTGTATAGCGACCTCCCAATAGAGAATATTAAAGTTATCCAGGGCATTGATAAGACGTGTGACATTTTCACGGTATAGCAAAATTCAATGTTTTATTATTTGTGGAAGGGGCAGCGATGTATCCCCCTTCAAAAAATTGAGATCCGAGTACAGTACAGCTCAAATTTTTGGGGCTCATTACGCCATTGGAGCTATAGCTCAGCGTAAAAGGTGACTGGGTGAAAACTGCTGGAAAATGTAGAGCATAACCCCCTGTATCATGAACACAGGTGTAGCCAGGATTTTTCAATAGGGGCCCGCCAGATGCCCCAAATGCCAGACGCCCATAACCGATCAAAAAAATTAGAAAAAAATAAATTAATTACACAGCTAGATTAGCGAGAAAAATAACTCAATGAAAAGTGGTAACAAATATTGAGTGTAATTTCTGAATTATGAATAACGACTGCAAGACATTCTGAGAGGTGGGTTGTGCCCACCAGACACCCCCAAATGTCAAACGCCCGAAAATTATTTAAAAGTTTGGAAATCAAATGAGATAAAAGAGCTAGATTGGCCGGAAAAGTAACGGGATGAAACCTGTTGAAAAATATTGAGAAATAAACCCCGTATCATAAATGAACCTTGCCAGATGTTTTGAGTGGTGTGTTGTGCCCACCAGACGCTCCAAAGTGCCAAACGCTCATAAAAATAAAATGAAAAAGAAATAAAAAATAAAATAAATGAGAGAGCTACATTAGCGAGAAAGGTAGGTTGTGCCCGCCAGACTCCCCCGAATGCCGAATGCCCATAAATGACCTTAAAAATAATTGAGGTAGAAATGCTTAACATAACCCCCTGTATTATGAATGACCACCCGACCACTGTCAAACATGATTGTTGGTAGTGTCTGCCAAACGCCCATAGAAAAGATAGATCTAGATTAGCCAGAAAAGTAAAGGGATGAAACTTCATGGAAAATATGGAGCACAGCCATCTCTGTATTAATCATTGGCAGACGTTTCAAGAGGTGGATGTGCCCACCAGACACCCCAGAGTACGTCAACCATTAATGGTGATGGGCGTTTTGCATTTTGGGACGTCTAGCTGGTACAACCCAACACTTCAAACGTCTGGCAATGGTCAGTTATGGTATAGGGGCTTAAGCTCTACATATTCCACTATAGCTTTCAACCCGTTACCTTTCTCGCTAATGTATCTCTTTTATTATATTCATTTATTATCATTATTCACCACTGACGGGCGTTTTGGATTTGTGGGGGCGTCTGGCAGGAACATAACCCACCACTCAAAATGTCTAGCTCTTTTATTTTACTTCATTTCCAAATTTTTTAATCAGTTATGGGCGTTTGGCATTTGGGGGCGTCTGGTATTGACAACCCATCTCTTAGAACGTCTTTTCTCTCTGATCTAGTTGACTTATTTTATTTTTATTATTCTATTTTTTATTTTACAATGGGCATCTGGAGTTTGGGCCTCCGGCGCTCACAACCTACCACTTAAAACGTCTGGCAGTGGTCATTTATGATTTAGAGGGTTATACTCAAAGTTTTCCACCAGCTTTTATCCCGTTAATTTTCTCGCTAATGTAACTCTTTTATTACATTCATTTATCATTATCGTGCATTAATAGGCGTTTGCCACTTGGGGGCGTCTGGGTGGCACAACCCACCACCACAGGCGTAGCCAGGGGGCCCGGGGGGCATGCCGCCCCATTCAGCCCCTTTAAAAAAAGTGAGAGCGAAAAAGCGGGGGAAGTGAGAGAGAAAAAAAAGCCTAAAAAGGTGCTACAAGCCGTTATCTTTCTCTCAGATTTTGCTAAAACGTCAAAGTTTTCGCGCTTCGCGCGGGAAGGAGGACCCCCCCCCCCCCCCCCTCACTGCACCCACCGGCCCCTGGATACAGTGCAGTATTGCGTCCAAATAATTGAAAAGCATCGCTTCAAACTAACTTTCCGCCTTAAAAAATGGTACTACGAGCCGTTAACTTTCTCTCATATTTGCTATAAAACGTAAGAGCTTTCGCGCGGGAAGCGGGAACCCCCCCCCCCCCTCCCTGCACCCACCGGCCCCTGGATACAGTGCAGTACTGCGTCCAAATAATTGAAAAGCAGCCCGGCGTCGAACTAACTTTCAGCCTAAAAAAAAGGTGCTACGAGCCGTTAACTTTCTCTCAAATTTGATATAAGACGTCAGAGCTTTCGTCCGGGAAGCGGAAAACTCCCCCCCCCCCCCTCCTACACCCACCGGCCCCTGGATACTGTGCAGGAAAAGCAGCGCGGGCATCGAACTAACTTTCAGCCTAAAAAAAAGGTGCTACGAGCCATTTCTCTCAAATTTGCTATAAAACGTCAGACCTTTCGCGCTTTGCTCGGGAAGCGGGAACCCCCCCCCCCCCCCCCCTCCCTGCACCCACCGGCCCCTGGATACAGTGCATTATTGCGTCCAAATAATTAAAAAGCAGCCTGAGCGTCGAAATAACTTTCCGCCTTAAAAATAGTGCTACGAGCCGTTATGTTTCATATTTGCTATAAAACTTAAGAGCTTTTGCGCGGGAAGGGGGAACCCCCCCCCCCTCCCTCCCTTCACCCACCCCTGTTACATACAGTGCAGTACTGCCTCTAAATAACTGAAAAGCAGTCCGGGCGTCGAACTAACTTTCCGCCTAAAAAAAGTGCCGTTATCTTTCTCTCAATTTGCTATAAAACGTCAGAGCTTTCGCGCTTCGCGCGGGAGGGGAAAAACTCCCCCTCCCTGCACCCATCCCTATTACATACAGAGCAGTATTGCATCCAAATAACTGAAAAGCAGTCCGGGCGTCGAACTAACTTTCAACCTAAAAAAAGGTGATACGAACCGTTATCTTTCTCTCAATTGCCCTCCCTGCCCCCCCCCCCCCCCCCCCCCCCAGTATCGACGCCCCTCAGAATTCTGCCTTAATATCTTTTTGTGATGATTATAATAGGCTTGGGTGCTCATTTATGAGCTCACTGATATCTAGACTGATGGCTGAGACTAGGCATTCTTCGCTACACTGTTAACGGACCACCCACTGCCGCCGCAGTGACAAAACAACAGCTGCTTGGGCGGTACTCGAGTTAACAGAGCATACGTATGCTAAACTAAATTGCATACGTATGCAAGTTTACTCAGCATACGTATGCTTAAATGCAGCTCTATGATTGGTCCGTTTGCATACGTATGCTCTATTTGAGCATACGTATCCGGTACGTACGTTGAATAGAGCATACGTATCCGGTACGTACGTTAAATAGAGCATACGTATCCGATACGATTTATGGCGTCGATGGCCTTCCATACGAACATGGACCCATAATAATAGACAACAACGTACGTATAGCCCCTTTCACAATTGGTCTGCGACCGTTTGCGACCATTTGGTCGCACGACAGGCTGCAACAGGCTTCAATCGCCATCGATCTCATCAGGTCGCAGAAAGCATTCACAAATGCAACAGCGGTCGTAAAACAAAAGCGACTAGAAGAGACCGTTGCACGAGTAAGTCGCATTTGCTCGCATATGCTCGTGCGAGTGGTCTTGCGTTCACATGCGAGTGTTGCACGAGTGATTGCGAGTGGCTTGACGCCAATCACAATAGTCGCACGATCGATTGCATGGTCGTGCGAGTGAATGTGAGACCATGCGATCGCTCGTGCGATTGAATGAGACCGGTGCAAGTGGTCGTGAGAGTATTCGTGCGAGTGGCGTGGGGTATAAAAACCCCCTCGACAATTGACCGGTAGTCAGTTTCAAGTTGGCCTTCTTAATAGTCAAGATGCCAAAGAAGAAAGTTACAAAGAAGAGAAAGTTGTTAGAGGAGGGCCCTGTTGCAGAGGATCATCTCCATAGTCCCCCTATATATACCCCGAGGAATAGTCGCATACAGTCTCATACAGTCGTGCAACGGTAGTACAACGTTGTAAGATGTGCTGCGATCGGTCGTGCAACAGTTTCATGGTCTTAGCACAATCGCACCCATTCGCAAGACTGGTCGCTATAGGTCGCTAGCGCACGTGCGAGTGTTGCACGACCTCCAGCCCACCCACTGCGACTACTGAGTCGTGCGAACTCTCGCATCTAATCGTGCAACGTTGTGCAACACTCATACGAGAATCGCACGACTGGTCGTACGACCTTATGCGAGTGAATTGATCGCATCTGGTCGTGTCTGGATTTTGAGCATGTTCAAAGTTCAGATGCGACCAGTCACGACAGCCTCAGGTTCGTGCGACCGCCTGCAACGACTGCGAGTGGTCGCAAGACACCAAGCGATCGGTCGTGCAACACCCCGAAAAATCTGTTGCAGGCGGTCGCAAACTTGTCGCAGACCAATTGTGAAAGGGACTTGGTACACAACCGTAGTATAACACGGGATATAAAAAAATGTAACTACCTCGACAAGAAACTGGCTTGTTTGTCGACTCCTGGACAAGGTCCCCAATCTGTCGAATCAAACATTCCGTCCAACTCTGACATAATCATTCACATCAAAAGACCAGCAGAACAACCCCCAATACCGTCACAATCAGACCATAAAAGATTACAACTGAGGAGGCCATGCTTGTGTCTCAATGTCTTCGATAGCGAACCTTTATTATCCGTAGTTTCATCCCCAGGCGCACGCAGGCGCGTCACAATGGTTACGTTGCTACAGCCAATCGAATTATAGAATTGATCACACTCACTTTTTGCACACATCATAAACACATGCAGCAGAGTGGATAGGAAGTAATAAGAGAACCATTTCGGTGCGACGCCAGTCTAAATATGGATATTTAGCTGAAGTCATTTCATTGTAGCATTGTATTTCCAGGATTTCAGTCTTTCTTTGACAGTTTTCTTACTTTTGAAATAATGAATGCTGCGTTGTATTCCTTAAACTTCAGAGATTTTACTACTAAATAGTTTATTTTGAATTCGTTGCGATGTATACGACGGGCTTCTTCGACGGAAGAAAATCGTTAATTTTATTTTTGATATTGCAATTTTTTTTAATTTAGCACTTTCTAAGGATTATGACTTCTATTTTGGTGAACAACGGGAGCAGGAAAAAATATTGGTGAGCGGACGGAATTTTTCTCTAAGGTTACCTCAACTAGATAATCCACTACTCAGTACGCAATCCCTTGTATGGACCAAAGGAGAGTCAACCTGGAAAAAGCGACACAATACCGCTCTGGAGTTCGTTGGAGGAAACACTTCTTTTGATTTTACACGTTATGAATTGATTGAAGATAAAAATGGCACGTTCATCATGTACATTTCTTTTATCGAATGTAATGATACGGGGAAACACGTCATCGAAATTTATGACGGTGTACAACACATCTGTAAAGTGTTGATACTGAATTTGACCGTCGAATGTACAAAACCCATTTGTTCGACTATTTTCGACAAGGAAAGAAGCAAATTACAAATGTCTTGTCAATGGGTGCAAGTGATAGAAGGGGAGCGAGCACAGTTTGTAGCTGCAGGAAACCATGTGATTTATGAACATAAGGCTGCTCATATGAACTTTGACGGTCAATTCACACTCACCAACGAATTTAATATATATATTGATCCTCAAGACATTTCTTATGAAAGACCTATCCCGGGAAAATGTGTTATTTCGCATCAGAATATGTATGAGACAAAAGTTTGCAGCTTCCCGCCAATAACACAGTACACCTTTACAGATGATAAGGCTGAGAATGCAACTTTTGAATGTAGATGTAGTATACTTTTAACGAAAGCCACGAATAATACAAATTGTGAGAGTGATCCGTTTCAGGAATTATCGCTTTTTAAAAAGGAGGTACTCCGCCTAAAGCTTGCTACATGTTTATTGGAATGTCAAATACGTCTTATTTTTGTTATCATTTATAGTATTCCATGAACAATGTCACAAGAATCGCATAGCCGTTTATTCATAATTTGATTCTTCTAATTCACATAACAGCGACTGGTAACGTATCAAGCCAAGTGTTCACCTGGGGCCTGTAACATAAAGAGATACAATCAATCTTATGATCAATTGTAACTCTTCAGTACATGGTTTGCGATAGACTTACGATTGATATCAATCGTAAGACTGATTTACCTATTTATGTTTTAGGCCCCAGGACAGATAAGGGGGAAACGTAATGGCCCTAACCTGGTGGTTGTATTGAACATTATTATCTTCACACTATATAATTATAACAAAACTGATAGTGAATTTATTTTCAGAGTAACACACCTCAATAAATGTCCCCGCCGAACGAAGTTCGCGAGGGGACTATGAAACGGGCTCCGTTCGTGTGTGCGTGTGTCCGTCCGTCCGTCCGTCCGTCCGTCCGTGCGTCTGTCTGTCCGTGTGTTAGAAAGGTTCCATGACATTTGCTCCTGCGACATTTGCACCGGTCTAACTTTGCCATGTGAATCTTAAACCTAAACCTAACCCTAACCCTAACCCTAACCCTAATCCTAATCTTCACATTGTCCTTAACAAAAAACCAAATCATGACCTTGACCTTAACCTTTGACCTTTCGAGATATGGACGGAGGAGCAAATGTCGCAGGAGCAAATGTCGTGTCACCGTTAGAAAATGCTACTTCTCCGTCATTTCTTGGCCGATTTTGATTCTGATTGTTTTATCTGATAGGGCTGGGTGGGGGCTTCCAAACTTCTACACAGAATTTTGAAATTCATTAATTATGCAAATTTATGCAAATTTATTCAAAATTGACGAAAAATGCTACTTCTCCTCTATTTCACATCGGATTTTGATTCCGATTGTTTTATCTGATAGGGCTGGGTGGGGGCTTCCAAACTTCTACACAGAATTTTGAAATTCATTAATTATGCAAATTTATGCAAATTTATTTAAAATTGACGAAAAATGCTACTTCTCCTCTATTTCACATCGGATTTTGATTCCGATTGTTTTATCTGATAGGGCTGGGTGGGGGCTTCCAAACTTCTACACAGAATTTTGAAATTCATTAATTATGCAAATTTATGCAAATTTATTCAAAATTGACGAAAAATGCTACTTCTCCTCTATTTCACATCGGATTTTGATTCCGATTGTTTTATCTGATAGGGCTCGGTGGGGGCTTCCAAACTTCTACACAGAATTTTGAAATTCATTAATTATGCAAATTTATGCAAATTTATTCAAAATTGACGAAAAATGCTACTTCTCCTCTAATTCACATCGGATTTTGATTCCGATTGTTTTATCTGATAGGGCTGGGTGGGGGCTTCCAAACTTCTACACAGAATTTTGAAATTCATTATTCATGCAAATTTATGCAAATTTATTCAAAATGGCTGAAGGTTCATAATGTTTTCATGTTTTATATTTCAGTTGTATACATGCATTGTTGGTATTCTCTTCTTTTGCATGCAGTAACATTATTATTTTATTCACTAAAGTTTTTCACTGAAGTTTTAAGGTTCAGGCCAGTTAATTTCCACAGATCTGCACTTCCGGCGGGGACATTTATTACGCATTGCGTAATTTACTCATTCACTTGTTTTATTGCGTTTGTGTTAAAATTCGCCTGATTATGAGTTTGTATAGCATTGGGGAAAGCGAATGGGTCGAAGACAAGTGAATCATTTTTTTGTAGAAAGGAACCAAATATGAAAGATTACACTTTAATTCGATATCGGTTTCATTTTAACTCTGCATTTCTAATCAAAACATTTGTGTACGGCCTTTCAGACAATAACAAAGTCAACCAGTTTCAAATTATAATCAACTTCAGAAAGTCTAAAGAAGTTTTGGTTTCTGCATGAAAAGTTTCTTTCACAAGTGCCTGGATACAATATTTTTTTTAAAAAGCAACCATAGAAATCTAATCAGTTTCAAGTATCTTAAAAGTAAAGAATATAATCATTTGTTATTGTCTTTAATCAGACTGAAGGTCCAGTTTTGAAAAGTGTTTTATGGACTATTGGTAATGATATCACGTAAATGGAATAGGACCAAAAAAAATATTTAATGAGGTTGACTAAAGAAATATAAAGTATTGATGAGACTCCACCTCCTTACTGAAGGAATATACACTCCTAAAATTTTGTTGCTTTTGTATTATCATGATTATTACTTCTAGTCGCCTGTAGCTGTGGTTACGTTGTATCGCACTCACTATTTCACATATCGTCAGAGGCGGCGTTCCCGGGGGAACGGGAGGCACAGTGCCCCCCCCCCCCCCAAAACACACACTTTTTAAAGTGCCTCCAAAAGTGCCCTTTTTATTTTTTTAGAAATGCCCATTTTCTCTCTGATAAATGCCCTTTTTACTACTAAAAGTGCGGCTTTTCTTTTATAATAATTATGCCCTTGAGCAAGGCATTATATCTACATTGGCCTCTCTCCACCCAGGTGTAGAATGGGTACCCGGTAGGAAGCGAACGTAATTGTGATTGGATTAGCATGTGCGCGCTTGGAAACAGACGACTGGCTGGAATGCTCCCAAGCGGAGTGGAGAATGTGCTATGTAATGTGCTAAATCGCAACTGAATCTAGTGACCGGGGTAATAATGATGTTAGCGCTTTTGGTCGGTTACATTGAAACTGGTACGGCGCTATATAAGAAACAGCTTTTATTATTATTAATATTATTAACAATTGCCGTTTCCCCTTCTGATAAGTGCCCTTTTTCTCCTTCTGATAAGTGATCCTTTTCAAATCTGATAATTCCCTTCCGTCTCTCTAATAAAGTGCCCCTTTTCCCTTCTAATAAGTGCCCTTTCCCCTTCTGATAAGTGCCCCTTTTCAAATGTAATAATAACCCCTTTTTCTCTCTAATATCTACCATTTTCTCCTTTGATAACTGCATATTTTACTTCTGAAAGGTACCCCTTTTCCCTTCAGATTAATGTCCATTTTCCCCTTCTAATGGGTGCCTCTTTTCAAATATGATAAGTGTCCCCTCTTTATTTCTAATAAGTGCCCCTTTACCTATCTAATATGAGCCCTTTTCCTCTTCTCAAAAGTGTTCCTTTTCACCTCTTTTAAGTGCTTCTTTCCACCTCTGATCAGCGCCATTTTCTTTGCCTATAAGTGCCCCCTTTTATCTATATTTCCCACTGCTTCTTTCAAAAAGAGCCATATCTACCTGAAATCGGTGCGACTTTATGTAGTAATAGGTATTCGTATTACTACAAAAACAATGTAAGGCAGTGGAGCTGGAGAAAAGGGGGCAAAAGCCCCCCCCCCCCCCCTCCACACAAAGGATTTATCATTCCGCTCGCAATTAACACCAAGAAAGGGCACTTTTTCCTGAAAATTTCCCAAAACTCGCTCGCTACGCTCGCTTGCCCCTATAATGAAATCAAGCAGATTGCTTAAAGACGTATGTTGATATCGGTGAAAAAAAAGTCTGAAAATATTTGCTCGCTCGCTCGCATATGAATCATTGGACCATTACACACAACTGCTGTTTGGGAAAGCTAAATCAGTGTCAAGAAGCACAATGAAAATGAAGATGATAATGGTTGATAATGTATTAGTTAGAATGTAGGGTAATACCAATGGTCCCTTTTTTCGCGTTATGTTCGCTTCTTGAATGGGCCTCTTTTTTTCCAAAATGCCCTCTTTGCTGATGACCCCCCCCCCCCCCCCCCTCCCCACACACACACACACACTTTGAAAGACGCTCTGCCGCCCCTTGCATATCGTACATTTATCAAAAAGGAAAGGATTTGGGTGGTTAAGAGCCATTCCGACGCAATGTCCGTTAAATATGAAAATGATAATTACCATTGAGTAAGTTGTTATGGCTGGGAAATTAGGAACTTATAAATCATGACGATGTTTGGCTGTAGAGTATTGATAATGGGACAGGAGGGCGGTATTATAATTCAGATTAATGTTAAAATCATATCACGGATTAGGATAAACATGAGGCAGTAGTAAAAAGATTTCAAAGGCTATCCTCAAGCAAACCATGTATATTAAAGTGATTGATTAACTTTGTGAAAAATTGTAAAATCAGCTCAAATGCCAGTGAATTGTGTGCAGTCCTCTAACTACATATATAATTAAGGATATGTGAAAGTATGAGAGAAAATGGAACCCGTTTACTATCCTAAAAAATAGAAAATCGCGATCAATCGCTAGCGCAAGTCGCTCGGCTTCTTTGCTGCGCTGCAGTCACAAAAACCAAGCACCAGCGCTTGGCGATTTCAGAGCGGGTTTCCAGCCCGTACGGTATTCTGTGATAGAGCGAGGTATGCCAACCGTAAGAGTTCTTGAGGGTTCGGTGGTACTCTATCCCGACATCAATGTTCAATCGTAAATATCTTGATATATAAACGACCGATCAGCTTATAAAACTCAGGCGATTCCTGTCTGAGCTAAAGGTTTGCAATTATGATTACAGCATTAGCTGGAACAGTGATTTTTTTTTTCAATCCTGGGCAAAGTTAATCAATGCCTTTAAAGCTCACAGAAAGTCTCGGTAGCAAAAAACATACTGGCAAGAAACTTATCTAACATAGTCACATACTATTCTCCTTTTATCATAAGACACATGTACGAGATCATTTAACATTCCATTCACGATTTCGAACAAATTTTAGTGTAAATATCTGTAAGAAGCGCTTGGTAACGGCTTTTCACTGCCTCACGCTAAGACCATATCCACCCGAAGGTTCCCCGCACAATAAACCCAGCGCTTCGTACTGTATGTAGCGTATTCTATAACACACAGCAATCCCCATGTGCGTAATGTGTGTGGCCGTTGTTTGAATTTATATCCCCTCTTTTTTGGGCCAGGGATTTTTATTACTTTTCACCTCTCATTCGATAAATATTTCACTTGAGGAGGAAAAAACTTCACAGCATCTTAATTATGTTAGTACCCTGCTATTTATTAAGTAAAATCAAAGAAATCTCACGGATAGTTTTTGAGAGCTTCCCAAAACTATCCGTTACCTTTAAATTGTATTCAACTGCTTTGTGTCACTATGTACGGATTCACACATAAAGTGTTAATGACGATTTGAAATTGGATTTGACATTAGGAAGTATTTCTTTAAAGGGGGGAAGGCTGATTTGGCCATTTCCTTTTGTCTAAGGGAGGAGGATGAAGGTACGATTTTATAGCATAAGATAACGTTACAATCTTGTACATCATAAAGATTGTTTTATCAATTGTGCGAATAGATCGTAAAAATATTATATAACTACCGATGATCATATTGATAGTGTTAAATGCATCCATTCCAGAAATCTATGAGAATATTTCGATATTGTTTTCTATTTCTATTTTGAGATTTGCTGTGATGAATAAATTGGATACACCGTATCGAAATGGTTTAATGTGCCCTTCCTTTGCGATCGTGTCTTTTGTAATTTAAGATAGGATTCCCAAAACCAAGGACGTTAAAAATCACCGCTCTTCCCAGGATGTACATAAAATTCAAACAAATCTGATTTTATAACTGGACCGGATTAGACAATTTTACAGTTTGATCATGACATTGCAGTTTGGTGTCCATGATATAGTTGAACATGTTGAATATATGCCACTGAAATACTTATTAGTTGAGACCGTAACATTTCGATTTTCAGATATAGCAATTATTAATGCATTTTAGATATTGACATGAATCTTTTTTCCGGAAATATTCATATGCATACAGTGGGTCGCCCCTAGGGTGTTTGGGCTAGAAACCTTCATTAATTTAAATACGCTTGTCATATAATATATTCTGAATGCCAGCTAAACAACACTGTAATGTTCAATTATCATTATCCTTATCATCGTTTTAATCACCAGCATAAGCCCCTTGGTGTTTATAGGAAAGGAACAGTTAATTGTAGTGCTATCGTTATCGATTGCATAATTTTGTATCATAATACTAGCAAGTGGACAAGTCACCTTTGTTATAGCTCTTGCTCTCATGACGTCATAACCTATTGTTCGTACTAAAGTGCTGCGTCCCATAAGAAGGTGATAAGTCACTCTATCAATGAAGATGAATATAAAAACAGTGGAAGCTCAGAACCTCTTAAGCATGTTAAGCATGTTAAGATCAGTTAATCATCCGGTTCTAGGAAAATGGAGAAGAAACCTGATGTAATGTGACCGATCGAAATCGTTTACAGTTTTAAACGTTTGATTTCATGACAAGTTTTAGAGCTGCATCATAACATAAACCATACCAAAATAAATTGGAAAACCATTTAGGGTTCTGTCTGTCCTAACGAGAGTGGTATATGTTATTCACATTTAAAGGTAACTCCCCCTTACGTGACTGACATGATAACGTGTTTCGGCTGAGACTTTTCATAGACTATAACTTCGCAACGTCGCACATGTAAAACTATTCTACGAAAGGATTATCTATCGAAAAGAAAAAAAAAATCATCAAAATAAGGGATTAATTTATGCTAGGCTATGTTCCGTTGTTATACAGTATACTATGTTTATTTGCGAATCATCCCTCTTTTAATGCGTCTCACATCAAAGGAAGCGTCAGGGCCGCAAGTTGGTAATTTTTACTCCAGGACAGTCCTCACTGACATTTATAATTTGTTATCAAGCATAAGTACAAATCTGCATCATCATTATACGATTCCTAATAATACTGTATTTTATATTTTATGAATATTTCATAACACAAATCATGTAAATTGAAGTGTAATCTTCAAAAAGGCAAAAAATTAACAATTTTCTAAAATGCAAAGTTGTGTTAATTTTGTTCATTTTCAAAACTTGTATTCAAAATAACAATCGTCTTTGTGACTAAAAATGTACAGTATAGTTGACGTATCTTCAGGGTGTTTCTGTGAAGTTTCATCTGAAAGATTTCTTTGCTAGAAAGCCACAATCTTGTTTGGGTCACACCGCATTCAGCTTTGAGTATGACTTGCAATAGTTTTCTCCATAGTACAGATAACGAATGGTCAACTAGTACCCTCTTTAAATTGGTGGATTTGTTTCAAAATAAAACGTTTCAGAAGAGGATAACATTTTTACAGGAACAGGAGTCGGGCAATCACTTCATTATCTATGATGATAGCTCAGACCAGCTTTGTGAGTAGTCTATGTTGCAGCCACTGTAGAGAGAGAAAAATGCTGAAAAAGACCCCTTCGTATTTTCAGGAAGTCAAGGAAATTGTATGAACTAGTCAAGACACAAGTTTGAATGGTGCCATTGCTAGCACTTATTTTTCATGATTTTTTTTAAATTTCTCGTTTTTAACACATGAGCCTATGGGGAAATAATTACCGGTGTTGCACCCTGTACTGTGAAGACTCATATTACACTGCACAGGCGGATGGATATCACAAGGTGTTGCAAACAAAATTACAAAAAGGATATTTCGGTTTGTTTTTGTTCCCAAAATATTCAATTGGACTTCATTTATATAGCCACAATAAAAATCTACCTGCATTGTCTATCAGATTGTGATTGCATTTGGCAAGATATCTATGGAATTACCATGTAAGTCTCTTGATTGGCCTAACTAGATCTAACTTACTTTCTGAGTCTGAGAGTTTGATATTTTTCGATCTAAGTCTAAGACATTTATAAGGCTGATGATGTAGATCTAAGACTAATTTAGTGTTGATTAGTGCATAGATCTATAAAATGTTTTAGTTAAATTGTGCATTCAATCAGCAGATCAAGGGAAAACAGGAATAGAATTGTTGGCTGTAGTACCTATAGTAGTGAGGGTACGGATATTAAAAATTGTTTCATAGGTGTATAGCTTGTTAAAGGTTTAGACTAAACTGTTAATGTTAAATCTTAGTTAGAATAAGATATAGAAATTAGATTTACAACTGAGAGTGAGAAACGGAGCAGAGAGAGATTGAGAGAGCGGGGGTTGGTGCCCCAGTAAAAACAGCAGCAAGTTTACACCTATGTTTGTTTGTTTTTTTCATAAAGAAAAGCGTATCCGGACAACTACCCCCGGACAACCACCCCCGGAAAACCACCCCTGGACGACTACCCCCCTAGGACAACTACCCCCCAGGACAACTACCCCCTAGGACAACTACCCCCCAGGACAACTACCCCCCAGGAAAATTACCCCCCAGGACAACTACCCCCCAGGACAATTACCCCCCGGACAACTACCCCCCCCCCCCGAACAACTACCCCCTGGACAGCAACCCCCGGAAAAATTGTCCTGGGGGTAATTGTCCTGGGGGTAGTTGTCCTGGGGGGTAGTTGTCCTGGGGGGTAATTGTCCTGGGGGGTAATTGTCCTGGGGGGTAGTTGTCCTGGGGGGTAGTTGTCCTGGGGGGGTAGATGTCCTAGGGGGGTAGTCGTCCAGGGGTGGTTTTCCGGGGGGTAGTTGTCCGGGGGGTAGTTGTCTAGGGGGTAGTTGTCCTAGAATCAAAGAAAAGCTGTCACTGGCCTAAACACCAGTGGAAGCCAAGTAATGAACAAGCTACCCCACCCCTCTCTGTCTCTCTCTCTCTCTCTCTCTCTCTTTCTCTCTTTCTCACCCCTCCCTTCTCTGTCTCATTCACAGTCTGTGGCAATCTTAGCCATTTTATCAAGCCTCACACTCAACATCCCCCTTCTTCTGTTATCCCTATCTCTCTCTATCATTGTCTTGTAGTCTTAACCATTGATTTAACCTCAAAGTAGAGGTCTACTATCCCCTATTTTCTTTCCCTTTCTTTCACCTATCTTTCTCTCACTTTAAGATCTGCCCCTGTATCATATCCTTTTGCATAAAAACTCTATTCATGTAATTTGATTTATTTTATATAGGATGAATTTTGGAAGGGTCTTTTGTTTCTATTTCATCCTATTCTTCATAGGAGCCTCAGCTAGGGCTATTCTCATCTATGATCTGTTATATTCTATATTTAGTTGAGATAACTGGAGCCAGAAAGCAAGAGTTTCTCCCAAAGGAAAAGCTTCATTCAGAAGTTTTCTTGAAGAGCAGTGTGAATGTGATAACCTGTGCCAGATTAGTGCATAGACACCCATGTAGTGATATATTCCCCCATCTATAAGGGGAAGGCAAATGATTGGAAAAGAATTTGGGTGACTTTTTATATTTATGTAGTACCCAAAGATTGTAGTAATGTGAACATTTCCAAGTTCAGAGCAAATCGCGACCACTGAAGGACGCACGCCTGTAATTAGTTCCAGTAATTTAGGGTAATCCCCAGTCGAATGATGATGTAATTGTTGAAAAAATTCATATAAATCAATGATACATATTTCAACACTTTTTTCCATATGTGGATAAAGAGGGATATTACTGGTTCAGATCAGTCCCATGAGAGAGCAGGAGTTGGTCCCAGTGGGATTTTATGTAGACTTTATTAGCAGCCCAAGAAACCTCATAACCACTGTAACTCAGACCAGCTTTGTGAGTAGTCTGAGTTGCAGCCACTGTAGATAGAAAAATGCTGGAAAAGACCCCTTCATATTTTCAGGAAGTCAAGGAAATTGTATGAACTAGTCAAGACACAAGTTTGTGTGATGCCATTGCTAGCAGGGTCCTATATGTCTTATGTTTTTCCATGATTGTATTACTCATGTCATTACTGTGTTTACATCGTATGTTAAACGGCGTCTTAAAGTTGTCTCTATCCAAAGCATGAATATAATCAGACTCTATTTCCTTGATATTGCCGCACATGAGCTTTATGCATTCAGTGGTTGGTCTAAAATACACGACATTCAATTTTAAAATAATGCTGTTTCATTTTATTGCAGATTTCGTTTAAAGAAAGCTTCATACTTTAAAGGTAATAAGCAGTAGTGGTAGCAAAATGAAAGTTGGCATGAAACTGCTCAAAAACAGTCTCATATTGTTCGGCTTGCATAAAAAGATACATGAGTGAGATAATCCGGTATTCTATTCATGATTTCCGGTGATTTTCAGTGAAATAATTCAAATGATCGAATATCAACGGTTACCTTATACCCTCGCTAAGAACCACCTACCCCGACGCTCCCGGCTCAACGGCGCACAGCGGTTAGCACACACTGTTTACACGTGTGTGAACGATGTTTATTTTTGGGGATATTTTAGCCATTTCTAAACCATTTTTCTTCAAACAAACGTCACCTACGTTCGAAATTAATCATTTCACAACAGTATATGTAGTAATTTCAATTCCAGCTGACAAAGTAGTTAAATATCCAAAGCGCCACCTTTCCGACTACTGTACGATACCTTTAAGAACATCACTCCTTTTCCCCAGATAGTAGGCCTATCATTCAGCGGTTATGTGCAAAACGTTTCCTCATTGAGTCTCCTCAATCTTTTTAATCTCTGTCATGTCTGTTAAATCCATTTCATAACATTCCAACCAGATTTCTCTTTTGAAATGGAGTTTCAAAGTAAATATAAACTTTAAGTGTGTAAAAGAAACAAAAATGCTCTTGCTTCTCAAACGTCGGTGCGATCCAAAGTACATGCGGGAAAGCAATATTAGACCATGGGATGACATGGAAAAAAGGGCTCCGTTTTTTATTTTCGTGGTCCACATTTTCGCCCTTCATGAAAATTGGTGGATTAGGGTAACTATTTGTGCTGAATTCAAATATGAATGTTGCCAAGCTGTAAACTTGCAATGTTTCATGATATCGTGCCTTAATTATGCAAATTTATGCAAAATGGAAATACATGTTTTATACTGTTGCACAAAACAATTAATTTCACCCTCTAAGTCCAACTTTAACTAAACAAATTGTCATGTTTAATGACTTGAAGGCAAACTGCATGAGAATTTTGAATAGTGAATTCAAATGATGTCAGCATTCTGATAAATATATGCAAATTTATGCAAAAATAAAGATTTTTAAAAAAAAAAGATATTGCGGCATTCATAGGGGGCACAAGGGGGCCATGCCCCCCCCCCCTATTCAGCCCCTTAAAAAAGAAAGAAAAAAAAAGCGAGTGCAAAAAAGCGGGGGAAGTGAGAGAAAAAATCCTTAAAAGGCGCTACAAGCCGTTATCTTTCTCTCAAATTTGCTATAAAACGTCAGAGCTTCAGCGCTTCGCGCGGGAAGGGGGAAATAACTCCCCCCCCCCCCCCCCCCTCCTTGCACCCACCCCTCTTACATACAGTGCAGTATTGCGTCCAAATAATTGAAAAGCAGTCCGGGCGTCGAACTAACCCTCCGCCTAAAAAAAGGTGCTACGAGCCGTTACCTTTCTCTCAAATTTGCTATAAAAAGTCAGAGCTTTCGCGCTTCGCGCTGGAGAGGAAAACTCCCCCTCCCTGCACCCACCCCTGTTACATACAGTGCAATATTGCGTCCAAATAATTGAGCTTCGCGAATGCACATTTCATAATTAAGCAGGACTTAATCATGAGCAAATTTATACTTAAAATGGCAATTCTTTTGTTGGGGGGGGGGGGTGGCTATCACTTCCTTTTTGCACTTTAAATAGGCAATTAGCAATAAGTACTTAGGTTTGTCATTTTTTTCTTTAAAAAAAAATCTCGTTAGGAAAAAAGGATTATGCATTTTTTTGCAATTTAATTAACTTGCTAAAATTAGCTACTAAAACGGAGCTTCATCAATACCAATATACAATTTACTCACTATAGTCCTGTATTTTTAAATGTACCTTGAACATATGTCTCAAATACAACACTTGCTGCTGTCAACTATAAGCTTGCAAAGGATTGTCTGACATAGCAACAATTAGACCATGGGATGACATGGAAAAGAGGCTCCTTTTTTCATTTTCGTGATCCACATTTTCGCCCCAACCTATAAATTGGTATACTAGGGTACTATTTGGTGCTGAATTCAAATGTGAATGTTGCCAAGCATGAATCTGGCAATTCTTCACTGTAATGTGACTCCTTAGTCCTTACTTATGCCAATTTTTTTTTCAAAATCCAATGGCGAAATAAGGGGGAACGCTTCTGCCCCCCTCAAGTTTCAAGACAGATTTCCGCCTATTTCCGTGTAAAAACCATCCCATCAGTCAAAATTTGTTTCTAAGAATTTGAATTACTTTATCTGATTGTGAACAATTCCAAGCCATAAACAGGGGATCATGGGGGGGGGGGGTTGTCTGAGTCATGGACAGATCAGGTTTTTGTGACTAGCACAATTAAATTAAGTGAAACTGATAAATGAATTAATGAATAAATTGCATAAAGGAAGGGGGAAACAGCACACTCATGGAGTTGTGTAAGTAAGTTATGCCGCTTGGGTTTTGTGGGGGGGGGGGGTATGGGGTACATTAATGTTGTGTGCCCCATTCCTTAAAACCGCCAATGGGCTAGACATGTAAAGAGGCATATTATCTGAATGTCACTCGGTAGTAGGTAAATAAGCATTGTTAAATTTATCTACTGAAAAGCCCGGGGGGGGGGGATACTCAGATTTGGTTTGGAAGGGGGTGTGCCGCTGAAGCCTCCATACCCTTACCCATTTTTAAGCTTCATTTTCGAAGAAAAGGGTACCCATTATTAGGGATTTTGCATCTCGGTGTGTATTTTAGCGACAATGTGGGCGAGAATGTATTATTCTGAGCAATAAAGTTACCCATGTTTAAAAAGGTGGGGGCATGTTTAGGATTTTCCGGCACAAAACCATATCCCATGTTTAGGGATTTCTTGCAAAAAAGCGACCCATTAGAGCGGCACACCCCCGTATACCATATTAGGCGAGTACCCCCCCCCCGGCTAAAAAGCTTGAGGGAGAGGATGCAGCCCCTCTAGGATTTGCGACTGGCAAAAAATTATCTATCAAGTTACTTCAAGATCTTTTAACTACAGTATTTTCAAATCCTCATGCAAGTCATTCAGTCAAAGAAAAGAGAGAGACAACGACGAAATGGGGTAAAGGAGTTCAAGATTTTAGATTTCAAGATTTATTGACTGTTTCAATCATATTAACATAATACTGTAGTGCATAACATAAAATGAATACAATAACAACAATATATAACAATGATGTTTTCCCATAGATATGGGCACATAATCAAATATCAATAAGTAAAAAATATAATGCCCAGATATTGACCTATCGTTTTTTAAGTGATGTTGAAAACAGTTGGACATGTCTAAAAGCAAAGCTTGTATATTACATGTCCAGAAACTTATATAACTTAATCACGATTGGGTCTTGTTCAATAATATTAAATTCATAAAGCATCATTACGAGAAGCGAATTATTGATAAGAGAGAATTGATAAGTGAGTTGAGGTAGAAGGACTATTGCCTCAACCCATAAGAAAAACCAAGTGTGAAAGTAAAATGGAAGTGCATAAACCTAAACATGGGGTATGGTTTTGTGCGGTAACAAAAGAAAATGAAGAGATTATGGAGGGTGGAGGAAGGAGGAAATGAAAGAGAATGAGTGTGTCTGTGTGCAAGAAGAAGGAAGAGAGAAGGCAGGAAAAAGAAGGGGTGAAAATGGAGTAAAACAGAGAAGAGAGGAGATGGAGAAAGAGAGAAAGAGAGAGATAGAGAAAGAGAGAGGGAGTTAGAGGTTGGTCCTGCTCGCTCAGTTTGAATTCATTGCATAAAGTGGAAGGAGGTGTTTTTTCAACTTGCTATGAGGAGTTTGACGAAAGAATTCATTGTTGCAAATCTTCCTCCAACTAAACAAGGCACAGTGCGAACGATAAAGCTCCACAACACTGCCTGCTGTGGCAGTTTCACTGTGTATTCACAATGGGTAGCAGACTACATTAGGCTCTAGCAGACTACACTTTTAACAAAGTCTTTGTTAATTGCCCGCCAAAACAGCTGGCAACAAATGATTTTTCACCTATTCTCTCTTTAAAAGTGTCGTGCTTCTTCCTTCTTCTTCTTTTTACAGTACTTTAAGCTCTAAATAAATAAGTCTAAATAAGCCCATTATTAAGAAATCATAGGTTATGTCATGTTGCTTGCACTGTCATACAATAGGCAGATGACATGTTAGTGAGTGAGGCTGGCACTTCCCCATACACCTAGCACTCACAATAATACACAATACATAAGATCTCATGGACACACAAAGCATGAATGAACGCATGGGGTGAATACTGTGCTAAACTCCATATGTGGTCATGAAACTTTGGAGCTTCCTTTTGAACTACAAAATAATCATTTTTGCAGTAGATTGCACACTTTGCAAATGGCAACATATGTCACTAGTGTTTCCATATTTTTAGTAACATTAACAAACTGAAAATAAGTGGGAAGAAATCAATCGCAAACCACGAAAAGTGAGAATTTCAGTGGTTATCCCACAGTTTATATTAGCCATTCAGCGACGACAAAGACTCGTGAAAACTGAGCTAACGGTTTGTGCTGAAACCCGCAGGTTGAACACGCAGTGTACAAGGGACGTCGATGAGCATTTCACTGCCTTGCATAATTATCATAATATCTGCGTGCCCCAAAAAGCTGAAATTCGTACCACATAATGGGTTTGCGATTTTTG
Source organism: Heliocidaris tuberculata (assembly GCA_025618425.1). Lineage (NCBI taxonomy): Eukaryota > Metazoa > Echinodermata > Echinoidea > Camarodonta > Echinometridae > Heliocidaris > Heliocidaris tuberculata. Next base: position 29,684,728 of record CM046837.1, on the reverse strand, counting down.
TGTTTAATCGTATCTTGACATCTAGTTAAGTGAGTGACTGGCCTCTAAAACTCAGAAGCTCTCCACAACAGTACCGGTACTAAATTTCCATTCATAAATACAGAAATTAACCATGAATACAGTACCTTATGATATTCTTATCTTTTTTGCAGCAAACAACACTAAAATATATGCCTATATATCGCTTTGCGAATTGGGGTACAAGTAACAAGTATTACGGAAGTACGAGGGATTCGCAAGAAAATGGAAAGATAGTGCCTGTTATGGAAATAGCAGTTGTGTAAGGAGGAAATTTATTTGGGTGCACAAGAAAGGACATGAAAAACATGTACCATTCTTAAAGTGCTTTTTGGGTTGTTTTTTTAACAACAAATTTAATAATTCTATATTTAACTCAGGAGCTTTGGCATGTAAATAATTGCTATGTGCGACAATATTTTTATAAGGCTGATAGGCAGAACTTATTTACATAGGAAAATATATTTAAAGGCAGATGCGGAGCCAGGGGTAGTGGGCATAGGCGCCGGAAGTGGGGGGGGGCAGGGGGGCGGTCGCCCTCCCATAAAAAAAAATCAGTAGTAAAGGAGTAAAAATCGTGTGTATATTAAAAGCTTGATTGCTTTATTACGTAATTGTTAGCCTTTGTATTCATTTTTCGTATTCATGGAGATCACTGAAGACAGATAAAGCATTCAAGCTTAAAACTTAAACGTAGTGGAGGTTTTGTATTATTAGACGTAAGGTTGCCAGAGTTGGCAGAATTCTGCTTTCTGGCAGAATTTTGACCGCTGTAGCATAATTTGACAAAATTTAGCAGAATTTTAGCATAATTCTGGTGTTTCGTGTGTTTTTTTTTGCTTGTAAAAATACACCCCAAAAATGCTGATAACCTTTTTTTTTTTTTTTTTTTTTTTTTGCTTGTCAGAGAATTTTCGAGTAAAAATACACCCCAAAAATGCTTGTCAGAGAATTTTTGAGTAAAATTTTGATTTAGCAGTAGGATCTGTATTGTTGTGAGAGGGTGGGAAAGCGTGTGTGTTTTTTTAGGGGTGAGAAGACATGAGCCCTTGAAAGGTGAGCCCCCTTGAATGTTTGCCCCCCCCCCCAATCCCAAACTGCTTCCGGCGCGCCTGGTAGTGGGGGATCACTGTAATAGTCATTTCCCGTACCATGCACACATCAGTTAGGCGTGCCCTTACTGTTACCAAATTGTGGATCATCGACTGCTGAGATCACATATGGAAATAGCTACAAAGGATGTAATATCACAACCAATTCATAATGATTGATGACAGTAGAAAAGGAAGGGAAAAGGAAAACAAACGATCATTAAAGGAAAAGGGCATATTGCTAAATAAAAAAACAGGAAAAAGCAGAGTTATGAATTATCATTTTCATTATGAAAAAAGGAGAAATCAAACATTTTAAACACTTAGGGCCATAATCCATGTCTTCGTGACACTTTCGACGTGATTAGTTCAGATTGGATTAGATTAGATTAGATTAGATTAGATTATAGAGCAAAGATGAAAACCACAACTCTTTCCAATAGCATGATACCTATCGGCCCTCTTTCCCAATATAAACATTACACTTCTCACTGCTTCCTAGTACCATTTACGATTAATCCACAAGCCTAATAAGGATTTATTAAAACAAATTCAGCTATTAATATTATTTGCCTTAAACATACATCTTCATATTCATATCTTAAAAGGGGCAAACAGTTAAATACAACTTTTGGTTTTTATAATTATACGTTTACCATTATTCATTGAGATGATAAATCGAACTTTTCGTGACAAGTAAATAATATCCATTTACGAAAACACATCTGTCTCTAATTCCTTACTTGCGACCTCATCCATTTTTTATATGATTTACGGGATTTTGAAATAGCTTTGATGTCATTCAACAAATGATGTTACAATGAGATACACCCAGGGGCGGCGCTACAGGGGGGGGCAGAGGGGGCGACCGCCCCCCCCCCTATGATTTTTCAAGTAGTGAAAAAAGAAAAAAAAAGAAAAAGAAAAGAAAAGGAGGAAGAAAAGGGAAGAAAAGGGAAGAAAGAAGAAAGAGGAGTATTAAAAAGAGAGGTCTTAAACATATAACTCTATATTACCCCTGTTATTTAATGGAGAAAAAATATGACGTCATCTTTAGGTCGTCTTGCCCCTCCTATCAAAATACCCTGGCGCCGCCCCTGGATACACTTGATGGTTGTGTTGGTAAGGCGGTCGTACGAAAAAAAGCACTTATGTCTTTCGCCATGCTCCGCCCCTTGAAACACCGAGTATTTTTATTCGCTATATTCCTTCGCGAGCCTTTGTACAATTTGGTATTGCTGCAAGTTGTCGTGGTTGTGATCCCGCCTCATTTACCATCGTTCTATCAATCATTTACTATTTCGGGCTCATTGTCTCTTTCCAATTCAACAGGGGTAAGAGGAGAAAGAATTAAAATTGTACGCCATTCTTGATTTCTGAACTTCGTAGCTTTTGCTGAACCTTATTCTCTACATCAGATTACGGTAGGTTCTGTTTGTGTTCGGAACCTCTTTTTCTTGTGGTCAAATACTAGGCTTGGACAAAAAAAAAAATGAATTTCATATTAAATATATTTTCCTTGGATTCTTCCAAAATGTCTCAACATTCTTCTTATATTATAAAGAAAATTTGCTTAGTATCATTGATTTTGCAATGTATTTTGTACAGTGCATCATCTGAGAATAAGCCTTTTTGGTGTGGCAAGGTGTATAACGAAGCAAAGGACGCTTGGAGCGGGCAAAATATTTCCACGAGATTTCAACTGAAAGATCCGTTCCTTGACAGCCAAACGCTGGTGTGGACAAAGGGAGATTCAGTATGGACTAAACGTCACGATCGAGCTTTAGAAAAAAACGGTTTTGCAGATTATGAAACAAGCCGCTACAGACTTGTAGAAGGCAGTGATAATACCACATTTGATCTGTTCATTGATCACCCTGAGAAGAATGATTCAGGACATCATGTTATAACAATTAACCAAGGAAGACAGTTACTCTGCACTGCTCTCATATTGAATGTAACCGTCGAAACTCCAGAACCGATATGTTCAACACTTCTGCAAGAGAATGATGGGAAATTACGGATGTCTTGTCAATGGCTGCAAATGAACGAAGGGGATAGGGCACACTTAGAAGTGGACAGTGATGTCCTCTACGAACATCAGATCAAAGATATTAATTTTAATGTTACCCATAATGTGACCCATCAATTCACCGTTTTCGTTGGTCTTGAAAAAATATTAGATGAAATCACGGTACCTAATAAGTGTATCGTTTCTCACAGGAAAGGGAAAGTGAGAGAAGTGTGTGAATTCCCCAAGGTGACACCGCATCCAATTCAAAATGGACATAATAGGAATGTTGACTTTCAATGTTGCGTGGCCAACAAAAGTGAACCTATCCCACTACTATATGACGGGGATATCAATGAATTGCCTGTCACTTCTAGACGAACTACCGCCCAGGACAACTACCCCCCAGGACAACTACCCCCTAGGACAACTACCCCCCAGGACAACTACCCCCAGGAAAATTACCCCCCAGGACAACTACCCCCCAGGACAATTACCCCCGGACAACTACCCCCCCCGAACAACTACCCCCTGGACAGCAACCCCCGGAAAAATTGTCCTGGGGGTAATTTTCCTGGGGGTAGTTGTCCTGGGGGGTAGTTGTCCTGGGGGGTAATTGTCCTGGGGGGTAATTGTCCTGGGGGGTAGTTGTCCTGGGGGGTAGTTGTCCTGGGGGGGTAGATGTCCTAGGGGGGTAGTCGTCCAGGGGGTGGTTTTCCGGGGGGTAGTTGTCCGGGGGGGTAGTTGTCTAGGGGGTAGTTGTCCTAGAATCAAAGAAAAGCTGTCACTGGCCTAAACACCAGTGGAAGCCAAGTAATGAACAAGCTACCCCACCCCCTCTCTGTCTCTCTCTCTCTCTCTCTCTCTCTCTTTCTCTCTTTCTCACCCCCTCCCTTCTCTGTCTCATTCACAGTCTGTGGCAATCTTAGCCATTTTATCAAGCCTCACACTCAACATCCCCCTTCTTCTGTTATCCCTATCTCTCTCTATCATTGTCCTGTAGTCTTAACCATTGATTTAACCTCAAAGTAGAGGTCTACTACCCCCTATTTTCTTTCCCTTTCTTTCACCTATCTTTCTCTCACTTTAAGATCTGCCCCTGTATCATATCCTTTTGCATAAAAACTCTATTCATGTAATTTGATTTATTTTATATAGGATGAATTTTGGAAGGGTCTTTTGTTTCTATTTCATCCTATTCTTCATAGGAGCCTCAGCTATATTCTCATCTATGATCTGTTATATTCTATATTTAGTTGAGATAACTGGAGCCAGAAAGCAAGAGTTTCTCCCAAAGGAAAAGCTTCATTCAGAAGTTTTCTTGAAGAGCAGTGTGAATGTGATAACCTGTGCCAGATTAGTGCATAGACACCCATGTAGTGATATATTCCCCCATCTATAAGGGGAAGGCAAATGATTGGAAAAGAATTTGGGTGACTTTTTATATTTATGTAGTACCCAAAGATTGTAGTAATGTGAACATTTCCAAGTTCAGAGCAAATCGCGACCACTGAAGGACGCACGCCTGTAATTAGATCCAGTAATTTAGGGTAATCCCCAGTCGAATGATGATGTAATTGTTGAAAAAATTCATATAAATCAATGATACATATTTCAACACTTTTTTCCATATGTGGATAAAGAGGGATATTACTGGTTCAGATCAGTCCCATGAGAGAGCAGGAGTTGGTCCCAGTGGGATTTTATGTAGACTTTATTAGCAGCCCAAGAAACCTCATAACCACTGTAACTCAGACCAGCTTTGTGAGTAGTCTGAGTTGCAGCCACTGTAGATAGAAAAATGCTGGAAAAGACCCCTTCATATTTTCAGGAAGTCAAGGAAATTGTATGAACTAGTCAAGACACAAGTTTGTGTGGTGCCATTGCCAGCAGGGTCCTACATGTCTTATGTTTTTCCATGATTGTATTACTCATGTCATTACTGTGTTTACATCGTATGTTAAACGGCGTCTTAAAGTTGTCTCTATCCAAAGCATGAATATAATCAGACTCTATTTCCTTGATATTGCCGCACATGAGCTTTATGCATTCAGTGGTTGGTCTAAAATACACGACATTCAATTTTAAAATAAATGCTGTTCCATTTTATTGCAGATTTCGTTTAAAGAAAGCTTCATACTTTAAAGGTAATAAGCAGTAGTGGTAGCAAAATGAAAGTTGGCATGAAACTGCTCAAAAACAGTCTCATATTGTTCGGCTTGCATAAAAAGATACATGAGTGAGATAATCCGGTATTCTATTCATGATTTCCGGTGATTTTCAGTGAAATAATTCAAATGATCGAATATCAACGGTTACCTTATACCCTCGCTAAGAACCACCTACCCCGACGCTCCCGGCTCAACGGCGCACAGCGGTTAGCACACACTGTTTACACGTGTGTGAACGATGTTTATTTTTGGGGATATTTTAGCCATTTCTAAACCATTTTTTTTCAAACAAACGTCACCTACGTTCGAAATTAATCATTTCACAACAGTATATGTAGTAATTTCAATTCCAGCTGACAAAGTAGTTAAATATCCAAAGCGCCACCTTTCCCACTACTGTACGATACCTTTAAGAACATCACTCCTTTTCCCCAGATAGTAGGCCTATCATTCAGCGGTTATGTGCAAAACGTTTCCTCATTGAGTCTCCTCAATCTTTTTAATCTCTGTCATGTCTGTTAAATCCATTTCATAACATTCCAACCAGATTTCTCTTTTGAAATGGAGTTTCAAAGTAAATATAAACTTTAAGTGTGTAAAAGAAACAAAAATGCTCTTGCTTCTCAAACGCCGGTGCGATCCAAAGTACATGCGGGAAAGCAATATTAGACCATGGGATGACATGGAAAAAAGGGCTCCGTTTTTTATTTTCGTGGTCCACATTTTCGCCCTTCATGAAAATTGGTGGACTAGGGTAACTATTTGTGCTGAATTCAAATATGAATGTTGCCAAGCTGTAAACTTGCAATGTTTCATGATATCGTGCCTTAATTATGCAAATTTATGCAAAATGGAAATACATGTTTTATACTGTTGCACAAAACAATTAATTTCACCCTCTAAGTCCAACTTTAACTAAACAAATTGTCATGTTTAATGACTTGAAGGCAAACTGCATGAGAATTTTGAATAGTGAATTCAAATGATGTCAGCATTCTGATAAATATATGCAAATTTATGCAAAAATAAAGATTAAAAAAAAAAAAAGATATTGCGGCATTCATAGGGGGCACAAGGGGGCCATGCCCCCCCCCCTATTCAGCCCCTTAAAAAAGAAAGAAAAAAAAAGCGAGTGCAAAAAAGCGGGGGAAGTGAGAGAAAAAATCCTTAAAAGGCGCTACAAGCCGTTATCTTTCTCTCAAATTTGCTATAAAACGTCAGAGCTTCAGCGCTTCGCGCGGGAAGGGGGAAATAACTCCCCCCCCCCCCCCTCCTTGCACCCACCCCTCTTACATACAGTGCAGTATTGCGTCCAAATAATTGAAAAGCAGTCCGGGCGTCGAACTAACCCTCCGCCTAAAAAAAGGTGCTACGAGCCGTTACCTTTCTCTCAAATTTGCTATAAAAAGTCAGAGCTTTCGCGCTTCGCGCTGGAGAGGAAAACTCCCCCTCCCTGCACCCACCCCTGTTACATACAGTGCAATATTGCGTCCAAATAATTGAGCTTCGCGAATGCACATTTCATAATTAAGCAGGACTTAATCATGAGCAAATTTATACTTAAAATGGCAATTCTTTTGTTGGGGGGGGGTGGCTATCACTTCCTTTTTGCACTTTAAATAGGCAATTAGCAATAAGTACTTAGGTTTGTCATTTTTTTCTTTAAAAAAAAATCTCGTTAGGAAAAAAGGATTATGCATTTTTTTGCAATTTAATTAACTTGCTAAAATTAGCTACTAAAACGGAGCTTCATCAATACCAATATACAGTTTACTCACTGTAGGCCTATATTTTTAAATGTACCTTGAACATATGTCTCAAATACAACACTTGCTGCTGCCAACTATAAGCTTGCAAATGATTGTCTGACATAGCAACAATTAAACCATGGGATGACATGGAAAAAGAGGCTCCATTTTTCATTTTCGTGATCCACATTTTCGCCCCAACCTATAAATTGGTATACTAGGGTACTATTTGGTGCTGAATTCAAATGTGAATGTTGCCAAGCATGAATCTGGCAATTCTTCACTGTAATGTGACTCCTTAGTCCTTACTTATGCCAATTTTTTTTTTTCAAAATCCAATGGCGAAATAAGGGAAAACGCTTCTGTCCCCCTCAAGTTTCAAGACAGATTTCCGCCTATTTCCGTGTAAAAACCATCCCATCAGTCAAAATTTGTTTCTAAGAATTTGAATTACTTTATCTGATTGTGAACAATTCCAAGCCATAAACAGGGGATCATGGGGGGGGGGGGGGGTTGTCTGAGTCATGGACAGATCAGGTTTTTGTGACTAGCACAATTAAATTAAGTGAAACTGATAAATGAATTAATGAATAAATTGCATAAAGGAAGGGGGAAACAGCACACTCATGGAGTTGTGTAAGTAAGTTATGCCGCTTGGGTTTTGTGGGGGGGGGGGGGGGGTATGGGGTACATTAATGTTGTGTGCCCCATTCCTTAAAACCGCCAATGGGCTAGACATGTAAAGAGGCATATTATCTGAATGCCACACGGTAGTACGTAAATAAGCATTGTTAAATTTATCTACTGAAAAGCCCGGGGGGGGGGGGGGATACTCAGATTTGGTTTGGAAGGGGGTGTGCCGCTGAAGCCTCCATACCCTTACCCATTTTTAAGCTTCATTTTGGAAGAAAAGGGTACCCATTATTAGGGATTATGCATTTCGGTGTGTATTTTAGCGACAATGTGGGCGAGAATGTATTATTCTGAGCAATAAAGTTACCCATGTTTAAAAAGGTGGGGGTATGTTTAGGATTTTCCGGCACAAAACCATACCCCATGTTTAGGGATTTCTTGCAAAAAAGCGACCCATTAGAGCGGCACACCCCCGTATACCATATTAGGCGAGTACCCCCCCCCCCCCCCCCGGCTAAAAAGCTTGAGGGAGAGGATGCAGCCCCTCTAGGATTTGCGACTGGCAAAAAATTATCAATCAAGTTACTTCAAGATCTTTTAACTACAGTATTTTCAAATCCTCATGCAAGTCATTCAGTCAAAGAAAAGAGAGAGACAACGACGAAATGGGGTAAAGGAGTTCAAGATTTTAGATTTCAAGATTTATTGACTGTTTCAATCATATTAACATAATACTGTAGTGCATAACATAAAATGAATACAATAACAACAATATATAACAATGATGTTTTCCCATAGATATGGGCACATAATCAAATATCAATAAGTAAAAAATATAATGCCCAGATATTGACCTATCGTTTTTTAAGTGATGTTGAAAACAGTTGGACATGTCTAAAAGCAAAGCTTGTATATTACATGTCCAGAAACTTATATAACTTAATCACGATTGGGTCTTGTTCAATAATATTAAATTCATAAAGCATCATTACGAGAAGCGAATTATTGATAAGAGAGAATTGATAAGTGAGTTGAGGTAGAAGGACTATTGCCTCAACCCATAAGAAAAACCAAGTGTGAAAGTAAAATGGAAGTGCATAAACCTAAACATGGGGTATGGTTTTGTGCGGTAACAAAAGAAAATGAAGAGATTAAGGAGGGTGGAGAAAGGAGGAAATGAAAGAGAATGAGTGTGTCTGTGTGTAAGAAGAAGGAAGAGAGAAGGCAGGAAAAAGAAGGGGTGAAAATGGAGTAAAACAGAGAAGAGAGGAGATGGAGAAAGAGAGAAAGAGAGAGATAGAGAAAGAGAGAGGGAGTTAGAGGTGGGTCCTGCTCGCTCAGTTTGAATTCATTGCATAAAGTGGAAGGAGGTGTTTTTTCAACTTGCTATGAGGAGTTTGACGAAAGAATTCATTGTTGCAAATCTTCCTCCAACTAAACAAGGCACAGTGCTAACGATAAAGCTCCACAATACTGCCTGCTGTGGCAGTTTCACTGTGTATTCACAATGGGTAGCAGACTACATAAGGCTCTACCAGACTACACTTTCTACAAAGTCTTTGTTAATGGCCCGCCAAAACAGCTGGCAACAAGAGATTTTTCACCTATTCTCTCTTCAAAAGTGTTGTGCTTCTTCCTTCTCCTTCTTTTTACTGTACTTTAAGCTCTAAATAAATAAGTCTAAATAAGCCCATTATTAAGAAATCATAGGTTATGTCATGTTGCTTGCACTGTCATACAATAGGCAGATGACATGTTAGTGAGTGAGGCTGGCACTTCCCCATACACCTAGCACTCACAATAATACACAATACATAAGATCTCATGGACACACAAAGCATGAATGAACGCATGGGGTGAATACTGTGCTAAACTCCATATGTGGTCATGAAACTTTGGAGCTTCCTTTTGAACTACAAAATAATCATTTTTGCAGTAGATTGCACACTTTGCAAATGGCAACATATGTCACTAGTGTTTCCATATTTTTAGTAACATTAACAAACTGAAAATAAGTGGGAAGAAATCAATCGCAAACCACGAAAAGTGAGAATTTCAGTGGTTATCCCACAGTTTATATTAGCCATTCAGCGACGACAAAGACTCGTGAAAACTGAGCTAACGGTTTGTGCTGAAACCCGCAGGTTGAACACGCAGTGTACAAGGGACGTCGATGAGCATTTCACTGCCTTGCATAATTATCATAATATCTGCGTGCCCCAAAAAGCTGAAATTCGTACCACATAATGGGTTTGCGATTTTTGTGTTTAATCGTATCTTGACATCTAGTTAAGTGAGTGACTGGCCTCTAAAACTCAGAAGCTCTCCACAACAGTACCGGTACTAAATTTCCATTCATAAATACAGAAATTAACCATGAATACAGTACCTTATGATATTCTTATCTTTTTTGCAGCAAACAACACTAAAATATATGCCTATATATCGCTTTGCGAATTGGGGTACAAGTAACAAGTATTACGGAAGTACGAGGGATTCGCAAGAAAATGGAAAGATAGTGCCTGTTATGGAAATAGCAGTTGTGTAAGGAGGAAATTTATTTGGGTGCACAAGAAAGGACATGAAAAACATGTACCATTCTTAAAGTCCTTTTGGGTTGTTTTTTAACAACATATTTAATAATTCTATATGTTTAACTCAGGAGCTTTGGCATGTAAATAATTGCTATGTGCGACAATATCTTTATAAGGCTGATAGGCAGAACTTATTTACATAGGAAGATATATTTAAAGGCAGATGCGGAGCCAGGGGTAGGGGGTCCCTGTAATAGTCATTTCCCATACCATGCACACATCAGTTAGGCGTGCCCTCACTGTTACCAAATTGTGGATCATCGACTGCTGAGATCACAAATGGAAATAGCTACAAAGGATGTAATATCACAACCAATTCATAATGATAGATAACAGCAGAAAAGGAAGGGAAAAGGAAAACAAACGATGGCATATTGCTAAATAAAAAAAAACAGGAAAAAGCAGAGTTATAAATTATCATTTTCATTGTGAAAAAAGGAGAAATCAAACATTTTAAACACTTAGGGCCATAATCCATGTCTTCGTGACACTTTCGACGTGATTAGTTCAGATTGGATTAGATTAGATTAAATTAGATTAGATTATAGAGCAAAGATGAAAACCACAACTCTTTCCAATAGCATGATACCTATCGGCCCTCTTTCCCAATATAAACATTACACTTCTCACTGCTTCCTAGTACCATTTACGATTAATCCACAAGCCTAATAAGGTTATTAAAACAAATTCAGCTATTAATATTATTTGCCTTAAACATACATCTTCATATTCATATCTTAAAAGGGGCAAACAGTTAAATACAACTTTTGGTTTTAATAATTATACGTTTACCATTATTCATTGAGATGATAAATCGAACTTTTCGTGACAAGTAAATAATATCCATTTACGAAAACACATCTGTCTCTAATTCCTTACTTGCGACCTCATCCATTTTTTATATGATTTACGGGATTTTGAAATAGCTTTGATGTCATTCAACAAATGATGCTACAATGAGATACACCCAGGGGCGGCACTACAGGGGGGTGGGCAGAGGGGGCGACCGCCCCCCCCCCCCTATGATTTTTCAAGAAGTGAAAAAAGAAAAAAAAAGAAAAAAAAAAAGAAAAGGAGGAAGAAAAGGGAAGAAAAGGGAAGAAAGAAGAAAGAGGAGTATTAAAAAGAGAGGTCTTAAACATATAACTCTATATTACCCCTGTTATTTAATGGAGAAAAAATATGACGTCATCTTTAGGTCGTCTTGCCCCTCCTATCAAAATACCCTGGCGCCGCCCCTGGATACACTTGATGGTTGTGTTGGTAAGGCGGTCGTACGAAAAAAAAGCACTTATGTCTTTCGCCATGCTCCGCCCCTTGAAACACCGAGTATTATTATTCGCTATATTCCTTCGCGAGCCTTTGTACAATTTGGTATTGCTGCAAGTTGTCGTGGTTGTGATCCCGCCTCATTTACCATCGTTCTATCAATCATTTACTATTTCGGGCTCATTGTCTCTTTCCAATTCAACAGGGGTAAGAGGAGAAAGAATTAAAATTGTACGCCATTCTTGATTTCTGAACTTCGTAGCTTTTGCTGAACCTTATTCTCTACATCAGATTACGGTAGGTTCTGTTTGTGTTCGGAACCTCTTTTTCTTGTGGTCAAATACTAGGCTTGGACAAAAAAAAAAAATGAATTTCATATTAAATATATTTTCCTTGGATTCTTCCAAAATGTCTCAACATTCTTCTTATATTATAAAGAAAATTTGCTTAGTATCATTGATTTTGCAATGTATTTTGTACAGTGCATCATCTGAGAATAAGCCTTTTTGGTGTGGCAAGGTGTATAACGAAGCAAAGGACGCTTGGAGCGGGCAAAATATTTCCACGAGATTTCAACTGAAAGATCCGTTCCTTGACAGCCAAACGCTGGTGTGGACAAAGGGAGATTCAGTATGGACTAAACGTCACGATCGAGCTTTAGAAAAAAACGGTTTTGCAGATTATGAAACAAGCCGCTACAGACTTGTAGAAGGCAGTGATAATACCACATTTGATCTGTTCATTGATCACCCTGAGAAGAATGATTCAGGACATCATGTTATAACAATTAACCAAGGAAGACAGTTACTCTGCACTGCTCTCATATTGAATGTAACCGTCGAAACTCCAGAACCGATATGTTCAACACTTCTGCAAGAGAATGATGGGAAATTACGGATGTCTTGTCAATGGCTGCAAATGAACGAAGGGGATAGGGCACACTTAGAAGTGGACAGTGATGTCCTCTACGAACATCAGATCAAAGATATTAATTTTAATGTTACCCATAATGTGACCCATCAATTCACCGTTTTCGTTGGTCTTGAAAAAATATTAGATGAAATCACGGTACCTAATAAGTGTATCGTTTCTCACAGGAAAGGGAAAGTGAGAGAAGTGTGTGAATTCCCCAAGGTGACACCGCATCCAATTCAAAATGGACATAATAGGAATGTTGACTTTCAATGTTGCGTGGCCAACAAAAGTGAACCTATCCCACTACTATATGACGGGGATATCAATGAATTGCCTGTCACTTCTAGACGAAATTACACTGTAGATTATGTGAATTGTACATTTCTTTTCCTCTGCGGTGCGAAGGAAGATAACTCTACTATAACTATTCAAGATATAGAAAGGTTGAATATTAGAATATCTGCCAAACACGAAAGCTCAATGATGTTGGTAGATGTTGCAGACCCAAAACCTTCAAACGATAATCCAAGAGAAGGTCAACAATGTAAAATCATCAAGATAAATTTTGTCAGTCTTGATTCGACATCAGATAATCAGGATGGAACTTCTTCAGGAAGTTTGAGGTACAAAAATTGTGTCTCTACTCAGGCGACTCGAACAGTTTCGAGAGCAGAGCCTACATGTACACCGGGTGGTATGTTTAAACGCCAAGGTATCCTGATAGCAGTGGCCGTAATAGCAGCTTCGGGGCTTGCTTTCATCATTGGTTCTTGCATTTCAAAGTGCTACTACAATATCCATGGTAAACATCAATATCTTGTGAGAGGGAATTCGGTGCATGACCATCAGAGAGGTTCAACCGCAATGGAAGACGATGATGATGGACCTCTAGCAATGATGACATTCACAGCTGAAACACCTCAACAAGATGGGGATACCGGGTCACAAAGACCTGTCTTTAACCAGCGCCCATCGGACGAAGAGGAGCATTGCTTTAAAAAAGAAAATATGGCGTCATGTTCTGGACTGTTAGGTGGACCACCAAACCTGCCTTCGGTTAAACATGACTCTGGAGGCCGCCCTAAGGCCTGCATTAGAAGCACTGGTCAGCAAAATGCACCTTTCGCCAGTGCTAGCACACCATGCCAAGATAGTACGTATTGTTCGATGGATGATGTCGAAGGCATCCATACGAGTGCACCCAGTCATGCACCGTACAACATGAATCAGCTATTTCCCTCATCACTTCAACAGAAGGCATCTAGAGATGATATGATGACTACCAGCTCACCAACTCCAGACACAGAGGCGCTGTACGCTAAACCCGACATGAGCCAGAAAACCAAGAATAAGGCAACTGTGGAGTCAGATTATGATGACCCAAGCCCGCCTGGAGATGAGTTCTTTCAAAGCATTCTCTTTCAGGAGGATGATCTACACCCATCTATCCTGCATACCGATGATGTTTACCATGTGTACGGCAACAGTGTACCACCTCCTACCGATGAATTGGCAAGTGGCGGTGAATTGTATATAAATACAGCTGGTCAGGCTTTCATTTAAACCATTTGGAAAAGAGCATCGAGACAAAAGCCTACGGTTTGTTTTGTTTGGGGATTTGAAAAATAACATTAAGACACAAACTTTGGCATAGTTTTATACATAAGACATAACAGGAAATTCATTTTCGCCGTATAATTAGCGTCATCGCGAAAAATTATTATAAGGTTTATTGATATCATTGTGACAGAGGTGTTGTGGCCTAAAGGATAAGTCACCGGAGTGTAAATATCGAGGTAGGGCATTCGAGGCAAATCATACTCATATTGCTTTTCTCCGAACACCACCTTTTCCATTCGATATCAAACTGGTTTTGTCACACCTGGACTATTTCTTTATAATTGAAGGAGGGAATTTTATTAGACTAGAAATAACACGTTGTCTGAAAAGGTTAGCTTCAAAGGCGACGATGGGATAATAATGCAAAGTGTAAAACCGAAAGTACTTTAATTAGATATGGACGATATCAACCACATTCCTATTGTAATGGTTATCGAAATCACCCTCTTAAATGATAGGGATTCTGTTAGGATAGAAAGTAATAAATCAAATTTTCTTGTAACGTTCGGAGAGGAATGGACCAATCATCAATACATTGTTCGTTTTAAAAAAAATGGCTGGGGAGCAAACATAATGACTATGAAAATAAATTTGAAATGTCTGAAGTAGCTCTTAGATTCTCAATACTGCATTTTCGTGTATCATCATTCCCTTTGAAAGTGAACCAAACAAAGAATTATATTGTTAGTTTCACTTTCGCTTAAGTGGTTAATCAATGAGAGACGCTGTCAATCACAAAGCTTTCGCCTATAGCTATTTGTAAGTTCTGAAAATGCATCTCTCAGTCCTGGTCGTTATACCTTAAGACAGATGAACGAAACCAATTTTGTTATGTTTATTGCGTTCACTGAACAAAAAGATTCTGGACAGCATGTCGTCAAGATTCAACAAGGGCCACAATCACTTTGTACAATCGTTATCCTGAATTTAACCGCTGAAGCGACAGCATCTATTTGTTCTGCGATGTTCATCAAAGAAAGTGCAAGATTACAGATGTCTTGGAAATGGGTGCAAGTGAACGTAGGGGATCGTGCACGACTTGTAGCAGGAAATCAGGTGCTGTATGAATATGAAGCGCCTCAAACGAACTACAACGGTGATAGTAGTCTAACGAATAAATTCAGTGCGTACGTTGATCTTGAAAACGTATTTGAAGAAAAGATCATGCCGAACGAGTGTGCTGTTTCCAATGACAGGGGGGTCAAGAATGAAACATACATGCTCTTTCCATCGCAAAAAAAAACGAAACCAGTCTGCTGTATTCGAATGTTCTGAAATCAAACAGACAAAGGTCATATCATGTTGGTACACTACTGGTAGTTATCTCCGTCTACTTAATCGTTCAGCTGATATTTCTTTGTCGAATATCAAACATACTGATTTTATTTGTTTGGAGAATAAAGATCATTTCCAATGAAGTAGGTGACATTTTGCTTGTACAATTACAAGAAGACCTGGAATGCAATATCTCCATTTCACCAAAACTTGAAGGGTCAAACAAATTCGTTGTTACTTTAAATTGTGAAAGTACAGCGAAGAATGCTAAATCAAATGAGGAAGACACTGAAACTTCTTTGAACAATGACACATCGAACGATGCATTTCTTCAAAGTTATTTACAAACAAACACACAATTAAAAAAAAAGTTATTTACAAACAACTGTGTCACCAGAGTGTCCAAATGAGAATATACTGCTATATTCACTATTGGTTCTATCAGCATTGGCCTTGACGTTCCGCATTTGTGGTTGTTTCGCAAAATGCAGCCAGAATGTTCTTAGAAAAGAGCGATGGCGTTTAAAAGATGGCTCGGATGAAGGAATCCGCACGGTTACTACGGCAGGAATTATTAACGAAGGAGCAGAGTCTGTTGATATGACGATCTTCTCGACACAACCTCCTCAACCTGACAGAGTTACTGAGCTGCCCCAGCCTACCATGTCTAACCCGCAACAACGACAACAAAACAGGAACGAGGGTAACACCAAACGGGGTAACCTCGCTATAGTGATAAGGACCGCTATTCATGAGGACCACTTATTCATAAGGACCGCTATCCATAACGCGTGACTAAATGAATAGCGGTTTTGTATAGCGGTCCTTATGAATAGCGAGCGGACCCGTACCAAACAAGACGCGTTGTCGTTCTATTCTAATAGTAAATAGTTTTTCGAAACAATTCTACTGGTAAGGATACTGAAAAACTGCTTAGATATGATACCGTCTATAAAACGAAAATATTCGGAGAGCACATTCCGGGTGCAGTCGTTTCTACAGCATCAAACCTGGACAATACATATTGTTCAGTTGATGATGTCCAAGGCACTTCGAAAACTACCGGTACGAAAGGTTCGGATTCAAAATCTGTCGTACGCTCCCTTCCAGTTAACAGTGATCATGGAGGTTTTTATCAACTGAATATGAAATAATCATCTTCACCATCAGTCGATCCAAATACAGAGGGCCCATTGATTGAGAGCAACCCGGAAAATACAACAAACTCAGATTCTCTCTCTCTCTGTACGCCATGTACGCTAAACCAGACATGAGCCGAAAGACCAAGAAAATGACGTCTTTGGAGTCGGATTATGACGACCCAAAACATCCTGGGGAGGATTTCTTTCAAAACATTCTCGCTAAGCAGGAGGGTCTAGATTCATCTGTCCTGAACAATGATCATACGTACGATAATTACAATACCGATCCTAATACTGGATCGACAAATGATGGTGATTTGTAAATAAATGGCACCGTTCAAACATGTCACTGATCCATCGTGTTAACAACCTTCTGTATTTCAGTATGTACGGATTTGATACTATTATTACGATTACTATTATTCCTTTCCTTAATTTGTATATTGACGTCCAACTATTATGTAAAATACGGCTTAAAGAATTTCCATCATAATCAAAAGGAGTTGATCAGTGATGATGTCATTATTCAAGTTTTATCTGAAATACAAAGGAATCAAACAATGCAATGTTAAAGAAAGTCAAGAAAATAATTGATATGCTGGATTTACAAAATAATAATTTATGATTATTTCAGTTTTAAAAACATTATCTGTATCTTGTATGTCTTTCGAAATATGTATGATATGTAAAGGAAATATAATAATAAGTCCTCTTGGCAGAGGCAAAGAGAAAAAAAAAACATATATTGACGTCCAAAAACAAAGTAAATGTAATTCCCCCACACGTTAATGATCAAAGACAGTTAGTATGTCATATTAATAATGTAAGATTAGTATGTAAAAGAAATCAAATCCTTGACATTCATTATAGGTGTGCGATATATATATTAGACCTTAACTTTTTTGGGGGGAGGGGGGTTAATTCGTAGAATTGGTTAATCATTTATTTCTGCAATGACTTTCAAACTAAAATGTGCATCAAGGATTATGTAGAGCAAATTAAAAAGAATAATTACATGTATGTAGGCCTAATTCGACGGAAAAACAGCTATACATATTACAGACTTTTGTAATGGTATGTATTTTCATCCTGTTAGAGTTATCTGTCCTGAACAATGATTATGATGAAGATAATCCGTGGTCTAAATCAAAACCACTTTCGAGAATAACAACTTTGAATCAGTGGTCTAAATCGGGGGTTTAAACCATTGCTTAGACCATGGATTTGACTGAAACCGCTTTCGAGAATACGGGCCTATAAGTTCCAACATCTTGATCATCACTAGCAGTTAATAGGTAAACTAATGCTCTATTACAGTATCTGTGCTCGGAATAGCCGAAAAACAAATGACAAAAGGCCCGTGACCTGTAAGGTCCTTCATTTTACCCAAAATCATGACATACCCTAGTTAAATCACTCATGATGATTTAAGTTATCTTTGTGACCAGAGAGTATATATAGGAGCTAAATTTGCTGTACAATTCTGCTTGAAGATGAAATATGTTTTATTCCAAAACATGTATCGTTCTTTTATTTTTATATGTGTTTTTCGTATATTCCCTTCCAACCCTGATTTTAAAATAGAAATTGATAGAATCGAATCAGTAATATATGTGTGCGACGTACAATAATGTGTATTGACCATATATTCTTCCATGTTTAATATATTCTTGTTTCGCCACTGAATTCTACAATAACTTTGAATAAAATTTAAGTACAACCACTTGTTATTATTTCCAGTTATTAAAGAAGAAGATCAATTTCATTGTTTGATGTTGATATAACTATATCACTTGGAATATTTGACTTGACAGAATAGAAAGAAGATTAATTAGTTTGGTAAAGCAATGTTCTCAATCCTGAAAAGAGTCGAGACTCTTTTGGTTTCATGGCAAGATGTCTTGGATTTTCCTTCAATACAGGACATGAAGAATACTTGATGTGTAAAGTGGGCCTACGATTTTCTGTTCATTGTAAATCAATTTAATAAATAAAGAAGTAAGATCGCAGAACATTTAAACTATATATCAAGTCCTACCACTAGAATGATGATGTAAAGCCACAAGTGCAATCGATACTCTCACACTCTCTCTAGACATGCTCTCTCTAGAAATGATAAAGCGAGTATTATGAGAGTATGAGAGATTCATGTGCTGAGTGTGGTTACAATAAAACGTAATCAATTATGTTTAGCTGTCGATCTGACCAAGCGCGTTTCTTTTTTTTTTTTCTTTTTTTCCTGTCACGCAAAACTTGAGAAAAATCATTTTTCGCATAGTTCCGGAAAGAAATGTATTCAGGTATATTTCCTACCTGAAGATGCGACCATCCAGTAGGAGTTATTTACTCTTCTAGGATTCGGTAGAATATGTCATGTATGTGCGAGACCGTTGAGAGACCATCGAATCCCCCCTCCCCCCCCCCCCCCCTCCCATCGAAAATGGTAGATCTCCCAACAGTCTTCCAGAAAGCTCTCAATGATCTCTGAGGTTTTCCATGGTTTCTCAATGATCTTTCAGTGATCTCTGTGGTCTCCATGGTCTCCATCAAGTTTTGAACATTTTTGCTGAATATTTCAGTTCAGTTCAGTTCATTTATTTATTTCATTTCTAAAATGTACAAACATTTGTACGTGACAAACATATATTTGATATTTACATTCATAAAAAAACAATTAAATATGAGTATCAGTTAGCCTGTATTGAATTATGAGGGGAAAAAATGAAATAGGAGAACTTAAGATAAAGCCTGTGTTGGCCTTGTGAGACAAGTCCCCTTTGTGTAACTGTGGTCAGAGGCTATATATATATATATATATATAGATAATAATTGTCCTTATTCTGTACGAATACAAATACGATATGAATTTGAAGAAGAAGAAAATGTACAAAAACAAACACAAAACTAACATATATATAAAAACATATGAAATGCATAGCAAAAATAGCTGATGTTTTAGTGTGAAAAATAGCTATTTAGATATCGTAGCAAGAGTAACAGAATTGCTAGTCAAGTATATTTTGAAATAAAATATTGTTTTAATTTTCTTTTAAAGAGGGAGAAAGAAATGCATGAACAAATGTATTTAGGTAATGAGTTCCACACTGTTGGGAAACTGAAACGAACCGATCGTTGTAAAAACGTTTTCCATACTTTTCATAAGTGAAATGAGCTGCTGGTACGTGTATTATGGGAATGAATTATACTATTGATATTAAACATTTCAAGAATATTGTTTGGTAGAATTTTCTTAAAATATGAAAATCCGAGTAGCGCAGTCTGATATTGATAAAGATGGAATATATTCAAAGTTTTCAGTTTATGAAAAATAGGAGCTGAAGGCGATTGATAATGATTGCCAGTACATATACGTATTGTTCTCTTTTGTAATTTAAAAAGGACTTCTAATTTTGTTTTGCTACAATTACCTCAGACAGTAATACAATATAATATATGTGACGATATTAAAGAATTATACAATGTAAATAAGACTGAACAAGGAAGACAGCATCTTAATTTATACATAATCCCAATACATTTTGATATTTTGGTACTTAAATAGTTTACATGTGCATCCCAATGCAAATTTTCGTCTATTTGGACTCCGAGAAAACAAACAACTTTAGATTTGGATATCGGTGTAGAATTAATACTTAAAGCAAGATCGTTACATATTTTGCTGGCATTAGATAGCTTGTTATGAAAGGAAATAAAACATGTTTTAGTTCGATTAAGGACCAACCTATTGGCTTTAAACCATTGCGATACGTTAAATAATTCGGAGTTGATATTTTCTTTTACATCTTTCAGGTCTGGTTGCGTATAGAACAAAGTAGTATCATCTGCGTACATAATGAAATCAAATTTACTTGATGATATTACAATATCGTTAACATATTGAAAAATAATAAGGGGCCCAATATAGAACCTTGCGGAACTCCATGTATAACTAAACTATGAATAGAAGAAGTATTGTTGAAGTTTGTAAATTGATAACGATTGCATAAATAATTCTTAAACCAGAGAAGTGGGAGTCCACGCACGCCATAAAGTTCTAATTTAGATAATAAAATATTGTGATTAACTATGTCAAATGCCTTTGATAGATCAATGAATATCCCAATCCCAAAATTATTATCTATTGCAGATACAACTTTATCCTGTAAATCTACAAGTGCATGGCACGTTGAATGATTACTTCTAAATCCATATTGACTGTCAGATAATATGTTATTAGACATTAACAACGAATACAAACGATTATATATACATTTTTCTAATATTTTTGAGAAACTTGGCAGTATTGAAATTGATCTATAGTTTTTACAAAAGTGAGGGTCATCTTTCTTAAAAATTGGTACAATTTTAGCAATTTTTAGTTTGTTTGGAACATTTCCTGATATTATAGACAGATTGAATATATAACACAGAGGTTTTACAATGGAATATATAATTTTCTTAACGATGATTATACTAATATTATCGAATCCACATGAATTACTTTTCTTGAGTGATTTAGTTATTTCAAGAATTTCAGTTTCCGTGATTGGTTTAAAAAACAATGACTTAGTAAATGATTCACTTAAATATCCTCTAAATTCATTATCACCTGTTATATCATCAGAAGAGCTGAGAATATTGGTACAACAATTTATAAAATATGAATTAAATTCATTAGCTATACACTGAGGGTTATCTATCTTATTTTCATTACATAAAATATACTGCGGTAAACAATGTTTTGGTTTACAAAGTAGTTTTTTTTATGACAGACCAAGTACCTTTGATATCGTTTTGCGTTTTAGCAAGTCTGTCACAAAAATATTTCTTTTTAACATTACGTAATATATTATTAACCTTATTCCTGTGTTTTTTTATACTTTGCTTCATTTGAAGGTGATCGATTGTGAAGGAATTTCTTATACAACTTATCTTTTCTTCTGATGTATCGTAAGAGTCCTTGGGTAAACCAAGGTTTACGTATACACAATTTATTTCTTTTACAAGTACTCAAAGGCAAATCATTATCATACAAAACAGTAAACTTACTTAAAAACAAATTATATGCAGTATTAACATTATTACAAGAAAACAATGAAGACCAGTCTGTGTTATACAGATCTTTTTGTAATCAAAATGTTTACACTCTTTCATAATGGTCATATAAGTATGATGCATCAGAGAAAAAGATTTGAGAAAATAGAAACAAAATTAATGAATAACAAATTTACGATATCAAAAATTCAAATCATAAATTATATAAGGAGAGATGTATGATTATATACAAGTATGAAATTAGGTGAGTGTTCACTTTTTCAGGCGAAAAGGAGAAACATTACCCTCCAAAAGATTGCAAGTTCATAATTACACTTTTTTCGCCCAAAGCATTTTTTCAACGGTCTTTCAGTGAACTCTCTTGGTCATTCAGTGATCTCCGGTGGTCCCAGCTGCACCTCTCAGGGATTTCAGTTGGTCTCCTAGAGATCACCTTTGATGGCGCAATGAGCGCCCAATGAGCTCTCAATGGTCTCTCATCGAATACCCAACAATCAGCAAGGTCGCTATAGCTCTTCGTAGATCTCCATGTAATTTGCTGAAAATTGATTTTTATTTTTTATTTTTTTATTTGTTTGACGCAGTGAATGCTCAAAGATCTCCAGAGCGTTTCCACAGAAAAAAAACTTGAGGGGGGTGGAGACTGCTGAGAGAAAGGTCTACATCCAGTGGAAAGAGGGTTTAAAGTCCCTTAAGTGAAGGCAGCACATTTTTTGTTCAAAATAGAACAAAAAGGGGGGGGGGGTAAGGGAAAAAATGTCCATATACCCCCTTCCTGATTAATTCTTCATCATGAATTTAATATATCTCCTGTTTCGATGTAACATTTTTAGTATTGTTATTCCCATCGTACCTAGCACTAAATGACAGATATGGTGGTCTTTTAGCCAATGAGGAAACGCTTATTTCTGCCAACAGCCAGTGTTTGTGCATTTTGAAATTTAAATACTAACAGGTTTTGTGGGCAGCACTTTCAGTACCTGGTATGTACATCATACATTCTTCCAGCATTGATCAGAACTGCTTTGTATTTAATACGCCGCAGATTTTAGGGAAATTAAATAAATTAGATAAATTGCATCATCGGAAAAAAGAAGGGTGTTACGAATAAAGGGGACACGTAGTTTCCTACAACAAATATTGTACAAAGCATTCTCCTTCAAGTCATAACATGATGATTATCTACAGGGACCATTTGTAATATAATTTCCGTCCCAATAGACCGTAACATGAATTTTCTTCCCGGAAAAAAAAAATAATAATTCAGTTGTCCTGAACTGAAGATGTACGGTTTACATAACATGAAAACGTGTATGAGTGCTCGTCACTATTATTCTCGCCAAAATATAAAGCAATAACTTCTAGTTTTTAATCCATATGTCTCCATTCATTTGAGAGATACGTTGAAAAAATATGGAAAGGAGGCCAAGTTAATTTTTGACATTTTTTTCAAAAAAAAACTGGCTGATGACACAGTTACAAAAGCTCCGCCCATTACAAAACCTTTTTCCTTTGTTTAAAAATTATTGTTGCGCTAAGTTAGTTTCTAAACATTTGGTTGAGTAATACAATCATAACTACCTGATATATAATGCGCACTCTCACAAACAGATAAATCATTGATCAATTCGAAAGGCTCCTCCTATAGGAGGAGCGTTCTTAACATGGCTAGAGCCTTTATTCCTTCTTTTCAACCATTTGCCTTTGTGGTCATATCACGTATTAGATTGACAGATCATATGATCATTTAAAATTTTCGTTTTTTTATTTCTTCATATATAATGTTGTATTGTTTATTTCCACACTCCGAATCTGCAAGTTGGAGAAGGCTCTTCCAAAAAACTCCTGACGGCACAATGGCAACCATCTTTCGTTAATCTGCATTGTACTGATGATCCGTTACAAAAGCCAATTTATTTGTGTGAAGCTAACCATCCGCTTTCTCACCCACCATGTCTAAAACTTGCTACGCGTTGAAATGGAAAATGATTTCATTGATATATATAATTTTTCAAGCTGTTTTTCGAAGGACATTTTGTGAGGGTGGTTTATACTGGTGTGGTGATGGGCAAGCAAACACATTTTATGCAGTCAACTAACAAAATGTTTCTTTGAAATTTTTTCTGAAAGATCCGTTGACGGACAGTCAGTCGTTGGTATGGTCAAAATGAATAACACTGGGGACAATCGGACACTTGATAATATCGACAATTCATCCGCCAATCAAGGACGTTATAAGTTGACCAACGTGGTTGGACAGAACGCTATCGATATGTATATGAGTATGAGTATGCATTTATTGTCCAATACTGGAAATTCTTCTTCCACTGGAGATACAAACATTTGCAATAATAATAGAATACAATATAAAACGTAGTGATAGGATACAATACGAACAGTGATTATAGGGTACAATATAAACATACACATTTTGGGTAGGAAAAAAAATGTACGTAAACAAAGGTTAAAGAAAAAAGGAAATCAGTGGAGTTACTGCAATACACAGAAAATTCCAGGATATTAATTTGCATAATATAACTAGTAAACTGGATCACATCACCTTTACGGTGTATTTCGTAAAAAAATCGGTTATTTGAGCAAGAGACAAAAGGGTGAAAGGAAAGGAGGGAGAGGAAGAGAGAGAGAAATGAGTGGGAGTGAGTGAGTGAGAGAGAGAGAGAGAGGGGGAGAAAGAGAAAGAGTGAGTGAAGGAGTGAGAGGGCGTAGTTATGATGGCAATGCGACTTAGGATGACAAGTTGTACACTGTATTATATATTTACAAGGTAATTTCATGATATAAGATCTCGTCTGACTTGGGAGTTAAACAGGTGGATAGAGTCGGGGACAAATGACCATCGAAAGCGTGCCCGTTGTGTTCGTGGTGCACGCAGGCGTATTCCTGATCTGTTAAATTCATAGTGTTCATTCAATGGATGCGAAGGGTCATGTGTAGTCTGTTTAACTTTAGATAATGCATTCTTCTGGTACACATCGTCAACCGAGGGTAGATCAACGCCTACGATACGCTTTGCTACCTTTCTCGGACATTCTAGCGTATTCTTGTTGTCATTTGTAGAGTTTGCATAGTAGCAAATTAGATTGCAACTTAATACACTCTGTATCAAGGACTGAAAGAACAATATTAAAAGCTTGCTATCTACTCTGAGGTTTTTCATTACCCTTACAAAGTGTAACCTCTGGTTGGCTTTCTTTTGGATTTCTACAATATTCCTAGTCCACTCAAGGGAATTAGAGACAATAGTACCCAGATACCTGTATTCTTTAACTTGTTCTACAGTACTACCACATTGCATTTAATGAACAAAGTGACTCAGGAAAGCACATCATCAAAATTCATCAGGGGGCACAGGCACTTTGTGAGGTTGTAGTGTTTAATTTAACCATCGAAGCTACATAACCGATCTGTTTAACAGTGCTTAACCAAGAAAGTGGAAAATTACAGATATCTTGTCAGTAGGTGCAAATGCACGTAGGGAATCGTGCGCACCTTTTAGCAAGAAATCAGGAGCTGTATGAATATGAAACTCCTCAGATGAATTTCGACGGCGAGTTTAATGCAACCAACAAATTTAGTGTATATCTTCCTCCTGACAATATTCATGATGAACGAGTTGTTCCGAGCATGTGTCTTATTTCCAATGACCAAATAAATTACAATATACGAATGCCTTTTCCCCTATACAAAATCACAGAGTAACGGATATCTAAGCTCACCATTCTGTGTTTGAATGTTGCGTTACAGAAGATATCGAAGCTATAACATGGTGGTACAATAATGGTAGCAGTCTCCTTTCACTCAGTCTTCCCGATAAATTGCCTGTTTTCAGTGTCGAGCACATTTCCTTTTTATGTGGTGTACAAAAGGGACATCTCAAAGTGTTCTTGCATAGCATTGAAAATGTCCATTTGAAGAAGACCAGTAATACAACGTTTCTGTGTCAAGAGTATCCGAAGGATACAACAACAACAACAACAATCCAATCAGGTATTTAAGATGTGAAAACATCCTGTTGAGTGTTACAAACAATGAGGACGAAATAGACGGGACAACTCCTCAGGAAGGAACTATAGTCCCGAATATGTCATTTAATGCAACCGAAAGAGATGATGCCTTGGTAAATAAAGTGCCGACTTGGGTTTTGGTAATATTAGTTCTTTCTCTAATATTCTATCATGGTTCAGGTTTTGTCAACTGTTACCACATTATTAAAAAAAAAAAACATTGATACCATTTTGGAAAAGAGATATCTGATGGGATCCTCATGGATTCCAGAGTAACGATAGGTGATGCTGGTGTTCAGTCTCTCGACAATGCGAACTTACAGTTACAAACCCTTCAAAACTGTACGGATTCCGATCTTCGAGGAGTTATTGCTCATCAGTGTCCACTGGAAAAGGGAAGGCATGAGCAAAAGCAAGAAACAAATGCAGAATTTCCTGCCATTCAAGATGGACCTCCAAGCCTACATTCGAAGCGTCAAATAGGAAAGTGTGAAAGTGATTGTATTGGTCACCGTTCTAGCAATTACAATTCAAATATGGAAGACTATAAAGGTGCCTTGGGCACACGACCACCGATTCTAATAATAAACATCGAGCAAAGACAAATTTAGAGGCCTTGTACGCCAAAACGGACGTAACCCGAAAGACCCCCAAAATGACATATTTTGATTGGGCCTATGACGACCCAAGGGCTCCTGGTCCCAAACCCGGTCAAGAATTATATATGAACACATCTGCTCATTCTTTTTTCCTGAATGAATGGTTGTCATTTGTCATGACTTAAAACTTTTATTGGCGTGTAAAAATACGTTATGCTGCTTATTCTGAAGAACAATCTTCTCGTTAGAACAAATTACACTTCGAGTAGCATGTTAGAGTTTTTCTTGAACTACAGGTGGAGTATTAACATCAGGCCAGACGACCGCCATCTGTGTGCGCGTGTGCGCACCCTGACACGATATTATTACAGGATTTTTTTTTTTTTTTTTTTTTTTTACCCAAATGAGGTAATGTTTGCCTTACACATGTAAAATGCATTTTTTTTTTTTTTTAATCTACACGTGCACTAGCAACTGTTCTCCAATCTTATTCTGTCTATAGATGATATGCAAGTCTTGTTATACATGTATACTACAATAATACCCAAATAGGAAATGAAATTACCACATTAATTTTGTTGCAAGATCTCTGTAAATAAGACAAATAAAACGCGAATTGCATGACAAAAAAAAAATAGAATATCGTGATGAAAACGAAGGAACGGCTCCTTATTTTCAAAATCGTTTCATTAACAAATTGTATTTATTTATCCTACTTGATATGTCAGTAATGAGGTTGGCTTACATGTAATACCTTTAACTTGATCCTCACTTACCAGATGGAAACAATATTCAGCTTCCTTGCGTGTCTTGCGTGCTTATACGTGCTTGAAAGAAACTTGCAGATCAGTGCGTCCGACGCTAGGGCTTTTTGCAAAATCCGTCGTAGACGACACGTAGATTCGTACGTCCGGTCGTGACCAACGCTTTAGTGTCAAACAAAACGACATGTCTTCATTCAAACAAAAATAAAGTGACTACTGAAAGTGTCTTGAGAAGTACTAAAATTTAAAATCTAAAAAAGAGTAGTAGATTGCCAGATACTTCTGGTTTGGTGAAAAGAATTTTTTAATCTTTCATTTGTCATGTAGAAAGAGTCGGCACAGCTCAGTAACGTGATCACTTTGTTCAGAACTAGGTCCTAGCATATTATAATGTAACTGAATAATATACTTATACATTCACCCCAAAAAGCCAGTCCCTACGATATGATGTAAAGCCTTGGATCCACTGTAAATATATATTTCCATATAATTTGATAAAGTTTGATTTTCAAAAATCGCAATAAAATTAAGCTAAAATAATCGTTCATATCTGTGCTTCATTTTAGTTTTATTCATTTTGTATCACATAAATAACAAGGTATCAATCCCAGGGTCATGTTGAATGATTAACACTAAGGAATAAAGATTAAATTGTGGTGGTGGTGTGAGTACAGCGTAAAAAGTGAGAAATGTTATTGTTGAAAGTGCACAATGTCATAGAGAAAGGTTGAGAGCGACATCCATGACCTGTGAGGAGATATACAATAGAGAGGGGAAACTAATTAGCAAATAATAATAAATAATAATATACCATATTTATAGAGCGCATATCACAATTTGTCCCTATGCGCTGTAAGAAAGAGGAAAAAGGAAAAGTGGATAGAGAAGCTTGAGAAGAGTGAGATATTCTGAACATACATGTACTTCATCTAGTTACCAGTTAACACTGGAAGTTATTTCTAAGAAGAAATGTTTTAAGACGTGCCTTAAAGTTATCAACGGTATCACAGTTTTTGATATTTTCTGGCAATTTGTTCCAAAGTTCTGCTGATGCAACCTGAAAAGATGCAACCTGAAAAGAGCGTGACCCATAAAATTTTGTATTTATTTGTGGAATTGTGAGAAGGGACTTTTGGGAAGATCTTAGGTTTCTGCTTGGTATGTATTGGATAAGTAATTTAGTCAAATATGTAGGAGCCAATCCTTTGAGGCACTTAAAGGTTAAGGCAAGGATCTTAAACTCAATTCTAGCACGAACAGGTAACCAGTGTAGTTTCTTCAAAATAAGAGAGATAGATTCACTCGAACGAGACCTCGTAACAAGATGGAACTTTACGAATATAGACAAATGCTTTACTCTGAGAAAGGAGAAATAGAGGAAAAGACAAATTCTACGCACAGAGGGGGGAGAGTCCTGTGAGAAAAAAAAAATTGGGAGAAAAGGGAAATGGGGAAAACTTCTTCTTTTAATAAGGAAGAAAGGGGCAATCTAGAATTTGCTCTGGCGACATTATTGTCAAGGATCTGGAATTGTGAATTCAGTTGCTATGTGTTTTTAGGTTAGGTTTAGGATCAGGATTACATTTAGGTATAACGTTTAAGTTTAGAATTCAGTTAGTACTAGAAGATGACCGCTGAGCAATACTGTCGCCGCAGCTCGTGTCGTAAAATCGGGAAATCATGTCGGAAAAGTTAATAGAGCCAGCATGATTCCCGAAATTGTATTTCCGGAAAAGATATTCACTTCAGTACCTACATTTATCAGAGATTTAACATGAGAAGCAAAGCAATGAACAAAATATCTGAAGCATTTAAAAAGTTTGAAAAGGCATAAATCATTTAGTCAATAAATTAAAAATACTGGAAATAATCTTGACTTGATTAAGGAAAAAATAGATTGAAAAATATGTTTATACCACTCAAGAACTGTTTTCGTTTTTGTTTCGTTTTTTTTTTATGTCCCTGAATAATAATACTGGTAACATTCATGGCAATATCTGTTGTATGGTTCATCCGATGTGTTGCTCTTGTAGTCTGATTGAAGGGAAATAATTGATACAACTAAAAGAATATTAATATCTTATCACACCTCTAAATACCTATCAAAACAAAAATATTTTATAAACTGGATTTTTGAGAAATAAAAGGAATGAGTGGTATATTGACAAGTACGCATAACAAACTAATAGATTTTAAACGCTTGACGTGTCTTTTGGTTTCGAGATGAGCAAACTATACCCGTGTTCATTCTGAAGATCCATTGAACCTGTTATGGAAAGTACTCGAATTTCAATCATTATACAGATACCATTTTCTTTGTCTCCCATTCCGCGAGTAAGACGTTATGTCTTTAAAAAAAAATCTCAGCCATGTCTACCGAGGGGATGTTACTTTCAGGTCGCTCTTCCTGTCAACAGCACCTTGAGTTACATTATGCATGTTATGGTTGTCAAGACTTTGGTAAGACGTTCATAAGAAAGAACGACATCACCTGAGCTTTCAATTCCAGATCCTACCAGTCAAACAGATATTTACTTGCAGCAAAGGATCGAGGATTTTGTAAAAGGGGGGGGGCAATCTCTGAAAACTTTCTGACAATCAATTTTTTTTTTTTTTTAAAGGAAAAAATGTCAATAGATTTGTGGGTCCATTTTTTCTACAAAACTCTGACAAACAAAAAAAATCACACAATTTGGGTCTCTTTTTCCTTCCACATTTTCTGACAAGCAACCCCCCCCAAAAAAAAAAAATAAATAAATAAATAAAATTTAAAAAATAAAATAAATACAGGTGTAAATAAATAAATAAATAAATAAATAAAAACCTTCCTGTCCTGAATTTTATGTTCCTCGTCATATTGTCTGCGAATAATTCACTATGGTATGGCAAGGTGCAAAACGACGTACAGGATGCTTGGAGCGGACGAAATAATTTCTCAGAGAATTTACTTGAAAGATCCGTAACTTGACTTCCAAACGGTGGTGTGGATTAACGGAAAGTTAACTGGGGCAAAACAACACGATCGAACTTTAGAATATCACGGTAGTGCAGATTTTGAAGTAAGCCGTTACAGGATGGATCAAGTAAGCGATGATATAAATTCATTGATTACACAGAAGAGAATGATACAGGACATCATGTTATCACAGTTAACCAAGGTAGACAGTCTCTTTGCATGGCTCTCATATTGAATATAACCGTCGAAATTCCAAAAGCCATATGTTCAACTCTTCTGGATAAGAGCATGTACCAGTAGGTCCATGCTGTGAGGTGCCATTAATTGGTTAAAAAAGGGAAAGAATCCGGAATTAATAATAAATGTGAACATTTGCATCACTTAACATGATAATTGTTACACAAGGGACTTGAGAAAACAGAATAACAGAATCAGCTGTGATCATGCCCCCAAGAACCTTGGTGTTATTTTGGGATCTTAGATTATCTGCTAGGCCGCCATGCGATCTCACAAAAAAGGTAATTTAGTTAAGTATACGTAACTGGGTTCACGTATCTCCTCGACGATAAAGCCTTCTATTTTAATTCGTATGTTATGAATCGAAATAAATAAAAATACAAATCAATTAGCCTTGTGCTAAACAAGTTATCTAATAACGGTCTACTACTCAGTGTGAGTCAGAAAAAATGTTACACTTTTTAAATTGAGTATTGTTTTAAAAATTGTGGGATTAAAAGAGTATTAGCATGTACGGATAGTGTATATATTGTCACGAAAATAGATTAATTTCGTGTATAATTATGCCGAGAATCAAGAAAATCACTTGTCTTAGTTGGTTGGTTGGTTGGTTCTTGGTATGATGGCGCTCTTCAATCTCTTCAGATTATACGCGCCAATCACTTTCGTAGGTTTGGCGTAGGCTTCGGAAAGCCCACGAGCGACTTATTCTTGTGGTGAAAATGATGTTATTAATGGTCATCATTAGTATGGTATTAGTTAGAAAGTTTGATCGTGATTATTTGTAATTATTCGCTGTAATATCAAGATACGCAATAAATCGCAACGCAATCGAAAAAAAAAAAAAAAAATGGGGAGTTAATTCCAATTGTTCATGGAAAAACCGCAAAAGTATGACTCTTTATCAAATTACTTCAAGATCAAATATATAAGAGGTATTAATGATAGCTGAAAAGCCTATCTAAAACGATTAGTATCATATATATAACCCAATAGTTCACGAGTGAACATAGGGTTAGACATCAATAATTGTATCAGATTAGGGTTTTTCAATCTAATCTTTTCTTTTAGGAGATGTCTCTCCTTATCGTATTTTGAACAATATAAAATAAAATGTTCAATCGTCTCAAATTCTTGACAAACTTCACAGAGACCAGAATCATGTTGGTTAATTTGAAAAAGGTAATAATTTAACCTACATTTACCTACTCTTAGTTGTTGTATCAAGCATTCTTCTCTGCGAGATAAGCCTTGTCTGTATATGGGCTTAGTAACATCACTATGTAAAGCATATAAAAATCTGCCGTGTTCGGTACTGTCCCATTCTGTTTGCCACAATTTGTTATAATGGATCAAACGAGAGGCTGCTATTTCACTTTTCGTATTTGGTATAACTATGTCTATACAATTTTTCATGGCTCCTTTTTTGGCGGCCCGATCTACAATCTCGTTGCCGTTAATATCACAGTGTGATGGAATCCATTCAAAGGAAACACAAACATCCTTCAAATTCAAAATATTAATTATGTATAAAATTTCATTAACAACAGCACATCTAATAAAGTATGAATCAATCATTTGTAAAGCAGACAGAGAGTCACTAAAAATTACCACCGATGAGGCTTCCATAAATGTATTAATCCACTCTAGTGCCATTAGTATGGCAACTAGTTCTGCTCTCATAATACAGATACGGGATAATCTAAAAATTTTCACCAAGTCGTAATGAGGCACATAAAATGCGGCTCCTGTCCTCCCATCTTCCAGTTTGGATCCATCTGTATAAACATGTAAATATCCATTCCATAAATTTCCAATACTATCTAAAACAATCGATTTCATTTCAATTTGAAGCATTTCCTTTTTCTGTACTTTACCCTGGTGTTCCAATGACACTTGAGGTCGTATTAGACGCCATTCAGGGATTTTGGGTAATAATTCTGTTTGGCTCTCCACCACCACTTCGTCTTTGAAAGATCGCAGTTTAAAAGGTCCTTCTCCGGCCGTCCATTCTAGGCTATTCGAAACATAACCATCACCTAATACTTAGTTCATTCTGCAGAAAGCATCGTCGTAGATGGCGTTATTTCAGTCAAATAGACAGTGATAGTCACGTGGTAGTAAGACGTTTCAGATAGGTGACCATTACGTATGTTTTTAGACAGTTTTGATCTAATAATTGTTTACCAAGGAGTTTCACTTACTTTGTTGTATTACATTATTATTAAGCAAAGAAAATGCTTTAAGTAGATGTATGACATCTGGTTTAGACAATGCTAACCTGAGTAATATATTATTGTTTGTGCATTCTTGTATAAATCGTTCACTAAAACATTTGTATACATGATAAATGCATAAGTAGTACTGAACTATACGCGGTCAGAAGACTTAGGCTAGTGTCTGAAAAATACAGAAGCTCACGGAGCTCATTGCACTTGTACATGAAATGTGTGCAAAAGAAATGGTGCCAAAGTCAACTAGGGCAATGACAATGACAATGACAATGATATTTTATTTCTTGAACGGCCCCTCATGGGGGCATGAAAGAAATACAATCATATTCAAACAAGGTGTATAAGGCAATATTTGGCATAAACACGTGTGAAGAAAAAAAAAAGGGGGGGAGAAAAAAAAAAGAATATGGAAAAGAAGAAGAGAAGAGAGAGGGATATAATTATATACATGTGTTTATATATATATAATATATATAAACATATTCAGGCTATATAAGTGTATATACAGTACCATTAATTATCAACTACATAATATTAAAGACAGATTCAAATGCAATACTTAATGGCAGCTTGATAAATATACACAAAAAATGAAACATATCTACTAATTTTCTTTTACTACAGAAATATTAAAACCTAGACATAATGATTTTACAAAACCGCGAAAGATTCTTCAGTTCTTTGGTATTCTTTGTGTTAAACAACTTAAACATTTTTTGAACATTAGGTCGTTTACTAAAATATGACTTGATAAAAACTTTGCGAGTCATATCAAAAGCAGGACATTTGAACAAATAATGAAATTCATCTCCCTGTTCCTGCGTGTCACACAAAGTACAACATTGCAGGGCCTGGTCAGGTAAATAGCGACCATTAGATATAGGCAACTTATGATTTCCACAACGAAGCTTACAAAGAGAAGTCCTATCTACAAAATCTAATTTTAACAAATAACTTTCAAAAACACATTCTTGCTTAAATATTCTATAATTGGTACATAAACGATTTCTATTCACTTCCTCACGCCAATTCTGCTTTGCTATATCATCCAATCTAAGACCAATTGATGATTTGACCCAACTGACATCTACAATAATATTTTGATCAGACCATATGTTAGACATCCCACATTTGTCTAAAATACCTTTCACTTTTACAATCCATACTGATTTGAAATCATCTTTATCATGCAATTGTCGTAGAAGCTTATAAACAACACAGGACAGTTTTGACTTGCTACATGTACCTTGACTTATTCTTGCCCAAAAATTAACCATACGTTTCTCCACAGCAGAAGACAAACTGAATCTACCAAGTTCTCCATACACCATGCAATTCGCTGTTCCACGGTTCAAATTAAGTAAGCGTTTAAGAAACTTTTTGTGAAACATTTCAGCACTTTGCAAGTCATGAAAACCCCATATCTCACTACCATATAATAAAATTGGCACAACGAGTTGATCAAATAATTCACATTGAATATCCAAAGGTAGGTTTAACTCTTTGGCTCTACAAATAAGATTGTACATTGCCCTTCTGGCTTGATTTACTTGCTTCTTAATAGCCTTATTGAAAGACCCATTATAGTTAAATGTAGTACCAAGGTAAATATAATCATCAACAACTTCGAGTGGATTATCACCGAACATAAATAATGGATATTTACGAACACGTCCTCTTGAAAAGATAACAACTTTTGTTTTACTTGTATTTACATATAGTTTCCACAGACCACAATATTGATGTACAGCTGATAAGGCATCTTGAAGCTCTTCGGCTGATTCTACTAAAATTATAGTGTCGTCAGGATATAATAGAACATACAGCCGCAAAAAGACCTCCACATCATCATCACTTATATGTTTCCTTATCTCAGCAGAGCACATATCTAACCCTTTATAATGTCTACTAACAAAATATTCAAAATCATTTAAAAATACTGCGAAAAGCAAAGGAGATAAGCTATCACCTTGACGCACCCCAATGTTACAGACAAAGAAATCAGATATGTTATGCCCAAGCTTTATGCACGACTTTGCATTTTCATAAATATTGTAAACAACATTAATAATTTTACCATTAATACCAGAAGAAATCAACTTTGACCATAAGCTGGATCTATCGACAAGGTCAAACGCCTTTTTATAATCTACAAAAGCACAATATATTCTTTTCCGACGATGTAAATACAAATCAATGAGACCATGTAAGGTAAAAATGTGATCAAGAGTACTATAATTTTCTCGAAAGCCAGCTTGTTCGTCACCTAAAATTCCAGCACATTCCAAATATTGGGTGAGTCTATTATTGATACAGGCAGTGAATAGTTTACCTACACAACTCGAGAGAGTAATGCCTCTGTAGTTGTCAGGGTCATCCAGTGACCCTTTCTTTTTATATAGTGGTTTAATCATACCCAAACTCCAAGCAGAAGGAACCACTCCTGACAGTAATATAATATTAAACACTTTAACTAGAACAAACACCATAACCTTTGGGCAGTTTTTTAGATATTCATTTATGACATTGTCGATTCCACACGCCTTGTTATTACGTAAATGTTTAATCATCTTCATGACTTCCTCAAAACTAAACTCACGATTAATATCTTCATTAAGAGAATGATTTATCACGGTAGGATCGAACTTATATTCTTCCCTTGTGTCTAAGGTTTCTGGTTTAGTGCTTAACTTCTGAAAGTGTCTCATGAACATATCCAAAGATATATTACCTTGTTTTTCTACTGGTTTACAGGCATTACTGAAAATATCCCAGTACTTTTTTGGATTACTACTTTTGAAATCTCTCAGAGATTCATGTAAATTCTTATTGTAATTTCTAAAGGTCTTCCTTATAAATCGTTTGTAAGCCAAACGGATCTACGACTAAAAATTTAGAAGCCCGACTTGATAGCCTACCAGCAGCAGGCATCCTGACAAAATTAGCTGCTGGACAGCTAAGACTAGTCCCCGGTTTCGTCACAATATTCCGTTGTTGTTTGGTAACATTTGTTTCAATGTTGCTGTTACTGCTGAGTGCACAACAGCCATTGTTTGAGAGACAGTCATAACTCATTTGCGCCAAGTGGTATGATTACCTGCTGAAACAGACAACAACATTCACACAAACAATGAGCGTAAAGTTTATGCATGTGTTTAATCAAGACAAATAAATATGAGAACCAATAAATAAATGAATAAATAAATAAAGTCAGAAGTCATAACATTCAGTTATCTTCACTGAAAAATCCTTTTCATGGTCATTTTGAGCACTTGGACATAGCTTTCAATCTTCCACATGGCGTCAGTTTCTCTCGATGTATTTCTGAGCTCGATGGAGCATCGCTGCCATTGGCCCTAAGAAGTGTCTGCCTGTCTGCAAGTCATCCAGGTCTGCAGATGGGCTGCTGTACACCTTGGACTTCAGGAACCCCCAGACGAAGAAGTCCATGGGTATTAAGTCTGGAGAACCTGGGGGTCATTCCACAGGAGTTGTTTAGCATTAGCTTCAAATTCAAATTCAAATTCAAATTCAAATTCAGTTTGGTTTTATTTGATGTCGACTAAAAGTCCGAAGACTAACAATGCGAGTTTACAAACATGTCATATATTCAATTATTATTATAAGAAACAACATCAAAAGCCCCTTGCCTGATTTGGAATTACTCAATTATCATTACAAAAGGCTTTTTTGCTCATTGTGCAGTCTCATCCAAACCAGACAAGGCACTGTGATGTTGGCGCAAATGGGTTTTCACCCAGACACATTAATTGATGCGTATCCAGTAAATTCATTACTGATTCCCCACAAATGTGGTATCAAATAAAACTGGAAGAGTTATTCTAATTGTGGTGCAAGAACTATGATATTTCTATCATATTTGTAATATAAGCATTTTAAAAAGTGTAACATTTTTTTTCTGACTCGCCCTGTATACTACATTCATGTTTTATGAATAATGCATATGTCCTGAAAAAAGAAAATTGGGGGATTTTTGGTCGCTTGCTTCCCTCGCTCGCAAATAACTCTAAATTCAAAATTTTGGACACCGCTGTTACTAATTTTGCAGAATGATATTGTCTCCAAATCAAAATCACGGCAATTAAAAATTAAGAAGCGATGGGAAAAGAAACGTCTGTCGCTCTACACAGCCTTTTCACATGTTCCACGCAAATAAGGGCCAAGAAAGGTGATTTTCTTACTGAAATACATGGATCACCATTAGTTTAAATGTTTTGACCAACCACTCCGCCCCCTACACCAAGGTCCAGACACACCATTGGTTGGGGTGACGCAAAAATATTTACTTCTTAATTAAAAGGGTGCCGTGACTAAAAAAAAAGGGGGGGGGGGTTAGAGAGATTAGATGACGAATCCGCAAGGATATCTTTAAAATGATTTAAGGTAGTTTTAAGTTTAAAAATGAAGTAATTCCGATACCAAAGTTAGTATGCTCAATTTGTTGTTTGGAACATTGTTTGAATTAATGGCCATGTTTATTTAGGCTCAATAGAAAAATTAAACATGAATAAGCAAGCTGCTGCTGTTTACCACTAGTAAGACTTATGATATCTTGTCATCTTATCCATTCCAAGATATATTCGCAAGAGCCTTGTCACAATTTAAGGTTTGATGGTACTTATTTTATTATCTTTACTTCACTTGAGATTGCTAATAAATATTAATCAACTCTTAAGTTGACAGGTCATGGAAGAACATGCGGTTTTCTTAGTAAATTTCAGAAGATGTAATTCCGTTACCATATTTGTCATGCCGTTACCGATTACTTGCCTATGAAAAAGAGCAAATGCAACATATCTGTAATGTTATACTTTAATTTATTCTTATCACAATTAAGTTGAATAAACAGAAAACTGAATCTAATACGAATCTTGAATAATCGGCTTGTACATTTCAGAGCATATTGCATGAAAATGAGAGGTTTAAAATTGCCACCATTTCTGGTAATTCCGTTATACGGTACGTATACCACAATATAATGAATGTAATTTTGGAGTATGAAATAATTCAGGTGAAAGAATAAGTATATCTGCAGACTATTAAATGGTGAGAATGGGGCTAAAAGGACAAAATTAATGCACAAACTCCAAAACCGTGAGCAAAAAATCTCTGATTTGTAATTCCGTTACCGTGGAATTGCCACTTA
Organism: Heliocidaris tuberculata; assembly: GCA_025618425.1. NCBI lineage: Eukaryota > Metazoa > Echinodermata > Echinoidea > Camarodonta > Echinometridae > Heliocidaris > Heliocidaris tuberculata. Next base: position 29,647,204 of record CM046837.1, on the reverse strand, counting down.
TCAAATTATTTCTACCGTTAAAAGGAACCAAATATGAGGGATCATATTCTAATTCGATGTACATTTCATTTTAAAGGTACCTTTCTCATTTTAAAAAAAAAATGAACGGGTTATTAACTTCTGAAAACAGACAATAACGTAGTCAATAATTTGTTCAAATAAAATCAACTGCAGAAAATCTAAAGACGAAATCTAAAGAAAAATTAAAGAATACAATGTATAGCCATTTGTATATAAGTATCTTTAGTTAGACTGTATCTTTGGTTTTGAAATGGGTTTCATGGAAGACTAATATTATGATATCACTGAGATACAATTATGCAGAAGACTAGTTTAATTAGCTTATCTTAAAGAACAGTGATTATTGATGAGACCCCGCCTCCTAAGTGAAAGAATGCGCTACTGCGTTCCACAATTAATTCTAGTCGCCTATGGTTACGTTGCTACAGCCAATCAAATAATTGAAATAATAACACTCACTTTTTGCACACAAAATAAACACATGCGGCAGAGTGGATAAGAATGAATAAGAACGATTTCGACTCGAAGCCAGTCTAAATACGGATATTTAGCTGCATTAATTTCATAGTAGCATTGTATCTCCAGGATTTCAGTCTTTCTTTCGCAATTTTCTCCCTTTTGAATTAGTGAATGCTGCGTTCTATTCCTTAAATTTCACAGTTTTTTTACGGCTAAAACGTTTATCATAAATTCGTTGCGATGTATTTGAGGGGCTTCTTCGACGGAAGAAAATTTTTAAGTTTATTTTTGATATTGCAGTCTTTTTTCAATTTAGCTCTTTCTGAGGATTATGACTTATGGTGTGGTGAACAGCGGGACCAGGAAAAATCATTGGTGAACGGACGGAATTTTTCTCTAAGGTTACCTCCTCTAAGGAATCCGCTACTCAGTACGCAATCCCTGGTATGGACCAAAGGAGAATCAAAATGGACAAAACGATACAATGACACTCCAGAAATTACAGATGGAAACGTTTCTTTTGACGTTACACGTCACAAATTGATTGAAGATACCAATGGCACACTCTATATGTTCATTTATTTCATCGAATGTAATGATACGGGGAAACACATCATTGAAATTTTCAATGGGGTACAACACATCTGTACAGTTTTGAAATTGAATTTGACCGTCGAATGTACAAAACCCATTTGTTCGACTATTTTCGACAAGGAAAGAAGCGAATTAGAGATGTCTTGCCAATGGGTGCAAGTGACAGAAGGGGAGCGAGCACAGTTTGTAGCTGCGGAAAACCGTGTGGTTTATGAACATAAAGCTGCACATACGAACTTTGACAGTCAATTCAATCTCACCAACGAATTGAATATATATATTGATCCTAGAGACATTTCTTACGAAAGGCCTATCCCAGGAAAATGTGTTATTTCGCCTCAGAATATGTATGAGACAAAAGTTTGCAGATTCCCGCCAATAACACAATACACCGTTACAGATGAGGCTGAAAATGCAACTTTTGAATGTTGCGTTGCACGCGAAAATGCTCATTTTACATGGTGGAAAAATCTCGATGGTAGTTTTCAACCCGTCAATTCCACGGAAAGAATATATATAACTGGTGCCAAACGCATCTCTTTTTTCTGTGGTGAAGAGAAAAACGAATCAAAATCGTTGCTTATATACAGCATTGGAATTTTGAATTTAGGACAATGCGGTTTTTATACCACTTTGGTTTCAGACAAAATTCCGGTAAGTAATGCAGTATATGGTAAGCTATGTCAAACTATCAGTGTGAATATTACCAGAAATACTTCCCAGTCAACAACTTCAAAAGTGACAAGTTCAGCTCAGGTTACTACGAGTGACATAATGCATTCAACCACCAAAAAAAGTGATAATACAGATACATCACTTTCATTGACCATAGTATCGGCATTAGCGTTTTCGTTGACAATTTGTTTCTGCTTCGTCATAATTACAAGAGGTTGTTACCGTCGTCACTTAAAAGGGAAATGTAAAGTTCAGACTAATTCGAATGCAGAAATGGGTAATGATGGTACGGGATCTCTTGAAATGACTAACATCTCTTCTGCCCGGTCTCGACCTAGGAGGAACGTATTGACTGACACTTCAGCAAGAGAGCAGCATGGTGCGAACAGTACTAACGTGCATTCCTGTCGGGAAAATCAAGGTAGACTACCGAGCTTCCGTGTACAAGGTGAGTTTGGAGAAGTAGAAAACAGATTCATTGCTGATATTTCTATAAACAACCTTACGGGAAAAGATCGTTCCTTTGAACACCAGCTGCTCGAGACCCGGTGCACTTCTGCAGGTACTGAAAACAACATTCAAAATGGAGGTGCAATACCTCCAGTCGTCCCGAGCGCATCGTTGCAAGACAGTACATACTGTTCAGTGGATGATTTCGACGATTATTCTTCTTATACCGAGAAAGCGAAAAATCCTCCTACCTCAATGCCCTTACTATCGTCACTACAAGCAAATGATGAAAAGGCAGGTCGTCCTTTTGAACCGTACAACGTCACCATGGATAACAAACCGTACACATTTTCGGGAGAACCAAAGGCTTGGAAGCCAGGTTCCACAAGAAATATGGAGGAGTTATACGCCAAACCCGATATGAGTCGAAAAACAAGGAAAATTGCTGATTTGGAGTCGGATTATGATGATCCGATGGTACCTGGTGACGACTTCTATCGAAATGCTTCAGATCCACAAGATGAATTGAATCCTCTTATGACAGTCATGAATAACAATCAGCTTTACAGTAACAGCATCAACAATCTGCCTCATGAATCGACGTGTGACAATAAATTGTATATGAATGCATCGGTTCATACCTCATTCTGAGTAAATGAGAAAACTGAAAATTCATTCAGATATCAATTCATGTATTTTACTGGAAATTTCTTTTTCTTTCTTTGGAAACATGCACTTCTAGTATCGGAAAAAATTTTGTTGACAAGTTTATCATTCTAATTTTGGCAGTAAATTATATTTCGTTTATGCGTTATGAATGCATCATTCATTAAAATTCATAAAAAAATAATTTATACAACCTGTATAAAATTTTATACAACCTTGCTTTACTATATGAACTGATCTGGTAGTTGTTTAAAAGTAGTTTAAAGAAGAAGTTGTTTAAAAGTTTTATGCAAGTTATGTTTAAATATTAGTTTTAAACTGCTGATTGTCTAAAAAATATTGTACAATTCTGTTTAACTATTTTTTTCACAAAAGATTATTCTACAATATCATTTATGCCTTAGACATCGTTTGTTTCAAATACAGGGTCTGTCTTCTAAACAATACTGCTTAAAATTTAAACAACACAATTTTAAACAGCGAAAATCTGAACAGCGTTTTTGCTGTGTATGCTTACTGTGTAAACCACAAGGGCGTACCTAACAGAAGCTCCTTGCACCGTGGGATTCTACGCATTTTCCCTTGTATACATCACTATGATTTTGAATTTTACAGATATATAGTGTAAAATGACTGGAGAAAAATATATGTCGCTTTGAATTTAATCGAATTTAATTTCACCAATAGTTATATCTTGCTGTCAAAAGTACCAGACACTAGTCAAGTACAAAAGAAACATTTTATGATCACCGTTAATATATATATATATAAACCCAATCTTTCTTCAAATTATCCATGATAGAACATGTTTAATGAACAAAATCGGACGCTTTCTGTATGAATTTGTGTGGTGGCCTATGTCTAAAGATATCCCAAAGCTCGGCACGCTCGTGACGCTTTTACATAAAAATGTAGTGATTCGAAATTGTAAATTGTCATTATATGTTCGTCTATGGAACATGTGTTTATTATTTCTAGTCTGATAGTTTAAAAATGAAAAAGATCAAATATGTCAATATAATATATTGATCCTGGAAATTGTATTGTTTAATTTGATCTGATTTGATTTATTTTCTTCTGCATTCATATAAGTACTACATTTTTCGGTAACATATATGAAATAAAATAGAAAAGTACTTTTGGACAATGAATCATAAATAAACAAGTATATGTAACAATAATTTTTCAAAAACAAACACGAAATGATAAATTGATTTATTTTTTTTATTATTTATTTATTTATTTATTTATTTCCACCAACAACATTTAAGTGCAATACATTTTTGAAATACAATAATGATTACATATAAAGGGGAAAAAAAGCATTGGTTGGTAAAAGGGGCCAGATAATAGCACATGTGCTAGTCGAGCCTGACCCACAACAGAAACATAAATTGTAAAGTATTAATTGTAATTCATCGAATACAAAATCATTTGCGGCAGAAGGACTGTCATTGTAAGCAATTTGCTTGAGAATATGGCAGCCCCAAACAAATATTTATGTAGTATTGACTAGCCTTGAGGGGGATATCAGAATATATTGCCCGCAACAGATTATTGCTCCGAGTCGAAGACGAGAGCAATATGGTTCTTTTGAGGGCAACATTTTCGATATTCACCGAAAGTAGAGTCAGTCAATATTATTATTATTATCTATATCAGGTATATGCCTATTTTGTAGCAATTACAAACACGTCTGTTTGCCTATCAGTTTCTCTGATTTCAGGCTATTCATACAGGCATGTAATACTGTGACGTAAATTGTTACCTCGCGTATCCATTGTTTAAGCCTTTGTATACTTTAACGCGTACTCAATACTGCGCGTATGCACTTTGATAAAAGCGCACCGACAAGAAAGGGTGGAATTCTTTTTTTTTTTTTTAGTAAAGTCGTCTATGGGAAAAACCAGGAAGAGGGCAACTATTGCCTGCCCGCTCCGGTTACGGATTCGGACTAGCGTGCAAAATACGGCTTTTTATTTTGCAACTAAAGTGCTCTGTATAGGTAATAATAATAAAATATAGACTGGCCTTGAGGGGGATTGCCTGAACTAGAATCGTATTGCCAAAGTCGAAGACGAGGGCAAAACGATTCTAGTGAGGGCAATTAATGTTGTATCCCCCGAAAGTAGCCAGTCTATATCATTATTAACAGAATTAGACATCTAGAGCGAACTCGAGAATATATATATTTTTTTTTAAATACATTTTATTGCCAACTATTCAACACGCAAATGCCATTGACTTTCGAAACCGGGCAATAAACAATTTATCGGGCCCTAATTATTTTGGTTTGTCAAAGCCGGGCAATAAAATGGGGAAAAAATGCATTGCTCAGATGTCTGATATGGTTAATAATATGAAATAGCTAAACATGTTTGATAAGCAGAATGGATAAATAATTGAAATCCTAAATTAAAGCATAATGACGATGATGTTGATGATGAAGTGATGGGGATGATGATGTTGATGATGAAGTGATAGGGATGAAGATTATGATGATGATGATAACGGTGATGATGATGATATCGGTAGTGATTAAAATGATAGAAAGGAAAATATTATGGAAAAGACTGACGAGTTGATACAAAAATTTTACCTTGTATATTCTAATAGGAACATCATTTTAATTTTGGCTTTAAATGAGTAAAGGGAACAACAGGATTTGATTACTTCTGGGAGAGAATTCCATAGGTCTCGACCGTGGTGTTGATAATATTGCAATGATTGTAGATATATTTGCTATCCTGGTTTATTTGGCTGATCAGTATGCACCCTAGGATGCATTTTGGGGCCAGAAAAATTATTTCACGTGGTGAACGGACGAACTTTTTTTATTTGAGGTTACCTCCTTTTCAGAGGATCCGCTACTTAGTACGGAATCACTCATGGATCAAAGGAGAGTCAAAACGGAAAAAAAGGCGACCCAATACCGCCTTGGAATTCGTTGGAGGAAACACTTCTTTTGATTTTACGCTTTATATTATTGATTAAAGATACCAATGATATACTCTATATGTTCATTTATTTCATCGAATGTAATGATACGGGAAACACGTCATCGAAAGAAAAAAATAAATAACAGATGTCTTGCCAATGGATGCGAGTGACAGAAGGGGAAAGAGAGCACAACTTGTAGCTGCAGGAAACCGTGTGATTTATGAACAAAAGTCTGCACATAATTATGAATTTCGACAGTCAACTCAATCTCACCAATCAATTGTTGATCATATGAGAAAAATAGGTTATATCGCCTCAGAATAAGTATGAGACAAAAATTTGCAGCTTCCCACCAAGAACACAATATAGCTCTTTGCTTTTCTTAAGTGTAATATGATTTGTTTGTTGAGCTCCATGAGCGTCATACTTGATGGATACGTGTGCTATATTATAGACTTGTAGGTGAATCCGGTAATACAACTTTGAAGAAAGCAGTATCCATGGAAACATGGCTAATCTCAGTACTGTTAGTGTCGACCACACTTTAAAAAATAACTGTACAACTACAGGTTTTTAGGCCTTGAAATTGCAAGTTATTGCCGTTATTTCAATTTTACAGTTTTTTCCTGTAAACCAACAGCAAGATTGTTGGTTTACCGGAAATCAGCATATATTTACATAATTTTATTGTAAATTTACATAATCTTATTATAAATATATGCTGATTTCCAGTATCTAAAAAAAAAAAATGTGGAAAAACTGGCATTCCCGGCATCCTGTCTGCCAGGAAATTCCCGTGAAAAAACGGCAAATTTTTTTACAGTGTATAGATTCGGTTGACGGTATACAAGTGAGAAAGTGACGGTTTGCGGAAGTAATATACTTTGAATGAAAGCGATAAATAATGCAAATTGTGGGAGTAATCCTTTTCAGTTCTATGATCGCTGTTTTAAAAAGGAGGCATCTAACTCTGCCTAAAACTTGCTACATGTTTATTTAAATTGCATTGTCAAATATTTTTATCCATTGTATCCTTTGTAATATTGCAAAAATTGTATATCGGTTTATTCATAATTTGATTCTTCTTCATAATTCACATCACAATTACCGGCATTACAATGTATCTATAATGACAGATTCTAAGCCAAGTGTTCACAAGGACAGATTAAGGGGGAATAGTAATGGTCCTAACTTGGTCTCCGTATTGAATATTATTGTACATGTACTATAAAACTGAAACAGAATTTATTTCCAGACTAACGCACCTACATCAATGATTGTATTGCCTCTGTGTTAAAGTTCGCCTAATAATGACTTTGTATTGTATTAAGGAAAGCGAATGAGGTGATGATAGGTAAATCAATTTTTGGTTAAAGAAAGCAAAATATGAAGGATTACATTCTAATTCCATTTCGGTTTCAGTTTAACCCTGTATTTCTAATCAAATGAGTTTTGAAGGGATTTCAAACAATAACGAAGTCAATCATTTTTCAATTTATTATCAACTTCAGAAAATCCAAAGAAGTTTTAGTTTCTGCATGAACAGTTCCTTTTACAAGTTCCTGGATATAATGTATAAAATAATTATGGGAATTTATTTGCTTTCAAGTATCTTAAAAGAGAAGAATATAATCATTTTGTAAGTGTCATTAATCAAAATGAAAGTCTAGTTTTGAAAAGGGTTTCATGGACTATTGGTATCATTTAAATGTAAGAAAGAAAAGTACAAACAAATCTGATTTTATAACTGAACAGGAGTAAACAAGGGCCCGCTTTAAATATGATATCGCAGTTATAAGTCGTTCAGTCTACATACAATATAGATCCCTTTACATAAATCATTCGAATTTCGAATTGAACATGTTCCATGCCACTGAAATGATTATTTACTTGAAACCGTAAACATTTCCACTTTCATATACAGCAATTAACACTATTATTCATGCTCAAAAATTAATGATTATCAAAATGCATTTTCCCGGAAATATTCATATGCAGGATGTGGGTTGAGTGTCCCTATAAGTAAGGGAGCCTGTCCTGAAATAGTCAACCTATTTATATATAAAATTTGACTCCTTGAAGTTACTTAGACCATCCATGTCATTCACAAAGAGCTTGTCAGCCTAAACGTAGTCGCGGGGTTTAGCCCCAGGGCCCCCGAAAAGGCCCCCAAGTCGGGTCGATTTCACCCCATCTAACATATGCACAAAACTTTGTCAGAAGGAAGATGTATGACTATTCATTACCAAAATCCCGTCGGGATGGGTTGTCAGACGGCCCCTAAAAATTGGGGTAATTTTTCCTCTTAAGGCCCATGGACCAAATGTATTACAAAGAAGAGGCATAGCTATACATTACAACAATATACAAACTGACGTAAACCTCCATTGGGAAAGGGGTGTAACGCTCTCCGGAAAAGAAAAAAAAACACCTAGTGCCATTTAACCATGCTTTGCTGTCCCAAATTGCTCTGGATGTAGATTTTAAAAAGCATTTTCTTACATTCTAACCTTAATGAATCAGAAGTTTCTTATTCAATTCAGATCAAATTAAGATAGTACAATATTGAGTAATGTCATCTTCATAAGGTGCTATTTATTTCAATAATAATTTATTAAATCGTGGAAATTAAACTGTTTCCTCAAAAGTAGTCCTATAACATTGTCAGGATTATGCAAACACACCCAATCCCCATCTTCACCTGTTTGACAAGTTATATCATTTGTTTTTAAAATAACAATAGTCTTTGTGACTACCAATATATAGTAGTAAATGTATTGAATGATCAGGATGTATCTGTGAAGTTTCACAGAATCTTGATTGGGTCACAACTCGTGCAGCTTTGAGTATGACTTGCAATACTTTTCTCCATAGTTCAAATAACGAATGCTCAACTAGTACCCTCCTTAAATTGGTGGATTTGTTTCAAAACAAAACGTTTTAAAAGAGGATTACATTCTTATAGGAACAAGAGTAGGGCAATCACTTCATAATTATCTACGATGATGAACAAAGCCCGAAATCGTCTACATGTTTAGTACTGGCTTTAACTGTGAATATGGGTAGTACCTGCAATACATTGTCAGATAAAGAAAGAGAAAAACTTTTTAAAAGTCAGCAATTGTGTTCATGCAGAACCCAGAAAGGGAAACCAAACCATATTTGAACATGGTACTCTGCATGCAGAATAATTTTAATGTCATTTTGAACTTGACCCAAGATTTCAGCGATTAGGGTGATTTTCAGAACACATATGGCGAGGGGTATACTGGTATGGTTTTTAGTGGGAGAAACAAAACCTGCTCATTTTCGGCTGTGCAACTGCAAGAAACTAACCACAATCAAACTGCGAATCTCGAATTCGAGGGCTGTGTCAAAAATGCACAAGAGAAACACTAAAAATCGACCTGCCCCCCCCCCTCCCCCCCCCAAAAAAAACAAATAAAACAAAACAAAACAAACAAACCTAAGCCTAAAGGAGAGTGCCGATGTCTTAATCGGCAATGATTCCATGTCCAGAAAAAAATTTCCTTGAGAATGCAAAATCACTGTAAAGTCAAATGCGAACCCTGATAGAGGTAAAGATGAAAGATGCTTCGAATATGTGACCCGCCGCCTCAAAACCTACAAGTCGCACGGACCACAAAATAGTAAATTTGCTTGGATCAGTCGATTTTCTGTTTTTGATAAAAATGGGCAGTTTCATTATCATTCTATCATGTCTCAAGTTCGTGAGTCGTAATTCGACTTAGAAATATGTTTTGGGGGCATTTTAAAATGACTCATTTTTTCACTAAGTTCAAAGATAAGGAATGTTTGGAGAGCTTTTGTAATACTTTCATTCAATGCCAAATTACTACTTTACCTCTAAAGGTATTAAATTGAATTTTGGAGTGAGTAATGAATAGGTCCTCCTGAAGGAGCGTGCCAAAATTCAGCCTAATGTAATAATCCCTTCATACCGGTTGCTATGGCCATTTGAATACCCAGTTTTAATTGGTCGCACACAGAGAGCGAAGGTTTAGCACTCTTTTGTTCCGAACTTAAATGGCCATTTTCTATGAATAGGAGTTATTGTTTGCTGGTTACATACTGATTCTGAATGTGATATTTAAAGGTGTTATCATTGAGTAAACTATGCAAGTGATATACCATTGGAAAGCTGAGAATCTCTACTTTCAGAAAATGTATAAAACAAAAAAATAATTTTGGCGACTTATTGTAGGTTTTGAGGCGTTCGGGTCCCATATTCAAACTTCCACGGATCAAACAATGTAGTCGACTGTGTCAATAATTCATTTAGCAACCCAACAAAGACGTAGATTTTTATTATAATTTACCATACGTACCCAAAGGGCGGTTATAAAAAGTGAGCACAACGAACATACGTTTGCTATTTCCACGACCATCAGTCGCGAGGGGGTAGAGTAGTTCACATGGCTGGTGAACAGGATACTGAAACTTTTACCCAATCATCAAAGAAGATTTGTGACCGTGAGTCGCAGAGGGCGTGCATCTGTGCCCGCAGCGAGCAATGTTTGAGTCATGGTCACTAACTCTACAAACTCCTTGATGTTATCTCATGCATTATGAAAGGGGTTTGAATTGAACTGCATGGGTTCATAGCAATAAATAAAGAACATACAGCTTGATAGCTGAAACTGTTCAGTTTACAGAGTCAAACATATAAAATACATAAACAATCAACATAAGAATCACTTGAAACTTCAACATTAAACTTATGTAGTACATAAGTCATACATAATGTTGGAGCGCCATGAGCGTCACAGCGTGACGGACCTGAGCGCAATACAAGAAGGCACCATTATTATTTATTATTATAATAAAATTACATATCAAACTGTAGACCTACACATCGGATTCATTACAACGCAGACTAAATATCTTCATCTATAACTCCATCTATTGAATATCAAATATGTACCTAATATTCATTTGGCACGTTGACATTAGAAATTCACTATACTGTGAAAAAAACTGTTAGGCAAATATAAATACTTTGATTCTTGAAATGCTAAGGAATAATTAGATAGCTAATCAATATGGATATAAAAAGCGTCCAATGCATAATTTCGATAAGCAATAACAAACTTTTGTAAAGTTGCTTTCTTTTTGTTGAAGGATAGATATATTTTCAGCTACTTCTTTTTCTTTCTTTTTTTTCTTGAGTAGAGTATTAAACACATGAAGAGGAGAAAGTGATTTGGGTGCTGGTCATTATCTACATTATACATGTCTTATCTTTTTAAATGCTTTTATTACTCCTGTCATGTGTTCACATCGCATGTTTAATAAACGGCGTCTTAAAGTTGTATCTACCCAAAGCATGAACAGGATCAGAATCCATTTCCTTAAAAGTTTCACCCTTGATATTGCTGCACATGGGCTTTGAAATGACAGTTGGTCTAATATACAGGACATTCAGTTTTAACATAATGCTGTTCCAGTTCATTGCGGATTTCGTTTAAAGATAGTTTCAGACTAAAATAGCATCACTTCGTCTTCCCCATATTATTTAGAGATTCTGTGCAACACGCTTCCTCATTGATTCATTCCATCTTTTCTATCTTCCTCTGAAAAAGGCATTTCATAGCATTCAAACCGGACTTTTTTAATGCAGCTTTAAAGAAAATACAAACTTTACGTGTGTAAAAGAGACAAAAAACATGTAATTTACTTGAAAGACTATTTGCGACATCATATTTTACAAGACTGAACACGTTTACATAATTAGTATATACTAAGGCAGATGCGAAGCGTGGGGTGGGGAGTCACTGGCCCGTATTCTCGCTGATTCATGGAAGGCCATTCGTCAACCCCTAAGTCCCGTATGTATTACTATATTTATGTAGCAAAATAAAGAAACAAAACTATTTCTGGCATGAAATGAGAAATCAATTCTATGTTGTTGTTGTTGTTTTTTTTTTGTTGTTGTTGTTGTTTTGTTTATTGTTGTTTTTTGTTTTTTGTTTGTTTCTTTTTTGTTTTGTTCTGTTTGTTTGTTTTTTTTTGTTTTTTTTTGTTGTTGTTGTTGGTGATTTTGTAGGATTAAAAGAGGGTGACATTTGGCTCTCCATAATTCGGTGGCCTAATTCCACACACTTATGGGCCTTTCGAGAATACAGGACACTGTATTTTAACCAACTCCCACAGCATGCACACATTTTAAGTCATAGAGATCCTTTAATAGACCACTAGAGGATACGGGCGTAAACACATTTGTCGAATATTACCAGACCCTAAATTCAGATCAGATTCAGATTCAGATATTTTATTGTCCAGTTGTAGATAAACAAATGGAAATTTACATTGTTTACATTGTAGAAGGAGTACATAAAAGTTGGCAAAAATAAACAAACTACTTAATACAGAAAAGCAAGAAACAGGAAGAATGTGTTGTACCTTCAAAAATTATTGAGTTAACGATGAGGACATTAAAGAATTATTTGAATGTTACTTTAACTGTTATTTTATAGATGACTGTTATTGTATGCTCGAATTGAGGTTGGAACAAAAGAAGTCATGAACCGTGACGTTCGACAGGGTAAAGATCTTAGACGTTCACCTGACCCCATGAATTGGTAGTTACTAGTTATTGATCAGAGTGTGGTCTTGGTTGACTAGGATTTCATTCAATTTCATTCACTTTCTCCAGAATCCTATGTGCACAATTAACGTTAGATATACTTAACTTAACGTCAAGTTATCATCCAGTTCAGATTCAGAGTCAGAGCCAGAGACAGATCGAACCACTTCCCGTTTATGCTTCACTTGAGCCTAGACTAGATAGTCTAAAGATATTACAGTCTGACTTATGACTAACTGTTATTTATCCCGGTCAGTGGTTACTGAACAGTTGCTAGGGTCTGATACTTAAACTAGGTAGCTCTACAGTTAGACCTAGATCTAAGGTAGATGTATTTGTAACTTACAATGTAAATATTAAACGTTAGTAAACTGTTTTTAAAAAAAAACAATAACAGTGTTATTAGCATGCTAAGCTAAGTAATATCTTATTTTTATCTGCTAATGGTAGATCTTCTGAGGGAACTCTAAGTTACATCAAAATACAGAAGTCTAGTCTCTAGTCTACATCTATTTATGATATTCCTGATCACTTACCAATATTCCATATAACTTCTATGAAATTTGCTCAAGTGACGACCTTGCCGGACATTGCTCCCCGTAGGATGTTTTCATCAAATAATATAATTAATTTTTAAAATGAAATTGAGAATACATGTTGGGATGACGTCATGCTTATACAGGACGCAAGTCAAGCCTATGATGAATTTATGGCAAACTTCCACAGATTATATGATAAGAATTCTCCTTTTGAAACGCCTAAAAGAAATAAAAGAAAATTAAAACCATGGATGACCGATGATTTACTACAGTCAATTCATTACAAAAATGCTTTATATGAAAAATTTCTCCGTAACCCGTCTAAAATGTACAAGGAATTACGTAACCGAGCGAATTCGTTGAATAAACAGGCGAAAATCGAAATTATAAAGACAAATTTAATCAATATAAACATAATGTCAATGGTATGTGGCGATTAATAAACTCAGTTTTAAACAAGAAAAGACAACAAATTTCAAGTAATTTAGAATGTAATGGTGCAATGTCAACAGATTCTCAAAATATCGCTAATGCCTTTAATGATTTTTTTGTTAATATCGGTTCTAATTTAAGTAATCTTGCACCCCAAAGCAATATCAACTTTAGACAATATCTACCCGAACTTAACCGAAACTCGTTTTTTTTTTTTTTTTTTTAATGTCTCCTGTTAAGGATAATGAAATATGTAATATTGAAAAAGCCTTTAAGAATAACAAGGCCCCTGGTCTAGACAAATGCTCCCCCAAAATTGTTAAAGTTGTTATTGATATAATATGTAAACCACTGTGTCAGGTATTTAATTTATCACTTAGTACCGGTAAATTCCCAGAAAAAATTAAAATAGCAAGGGTTACCCCCATTTTTAAAAGTGGAGTCAAAGAACAAGTCAACAATTACAGACCTATTTCAGTACTCTCTGTTTTTTCTAAGATTTTGGAACGTATAATTTAAAATAGAACATATAATTTCCTAGAAAAGCATAAATGTCTTTTCGCAAATCAGTTTGGCTTCCGAAAAGAACACTCAACTCAACTTTCACTTTTGGAACTTACCACCAAAATAATTGATGCATTTGAAGACAACTCATTCGCTATCGGTGTATTTATTGATCTGTCAAAGACCTTTGACACTATTAACCACAACATTTTACTATCTAAACTTAATTATTATGGCATTCGTGAGACAGCACACAATCTTTTTCATAGCTACCTTCATAATCGCCATCAGTGTACCCATTATAATTCTTCTCAGTCAGACTTTAAAGGAATTACATGCGGTGTTCCCCAGGGCTCTCTGTTAGGCCCCCTTCTTTTTATTATGTTTGTAAATGACATTCACCGATCATCCAACCTTCTATCTTTTATCCTTTACGCTGATGATACAAATTTACTATATTCTCATAAAAATCTTGATGTTCTATATAAAACTGTAAACACTGATTTATTGAAAGTTTGCGATTGGTTTGCTGCTAATAAGTTAACAATCAACTACAAGAAATGTAACTACATGATATTCTGCAACTCTCCAAAGCCTTCGGACTTTAGCTCTGTACAAATTATACTAGATAATCGCATCTTACCTAGAGATAAATCTACTAAATTTCTTGGTGTTTTTATAGACAGTAAATTACCATGGAAAAATCATATAAATGAACTTGAAAACAAAATAGCTAAAAACATTGGTGTTATTTACCGCCTAAGTATGTTTCTACCCCAAAAGATATTTCGTACTTTATACTGCACCTTAATTCTCCAGTACCTATGTTATTGTAACGTAGTATGGGCAAATACATATCGAACTAATGTTAAGAAGCTATGTACACTGCAAAACAAGATTTTACGTATCATATCAGGTTCTCATCCACGCTCCAGTAGCGATCCTTTATATAAATCTCTTAAATTGCTTCGCATTCTAGATATAAATAAACTTCAACAGTGTACCTTGTTATATAAATGTCTAAACTCACAATTACCTTCCCAGTTATGTGGCCTTTTCCAACGTGTTTCAGATATTCATAAGTATGGTACCAGATCAACCGATGAAATCTATATTCCCATACACCGTACACTTATTTTTCAACATAACATCCGTTTCACCGGCCCTAAGCTTTGGAACGATTTACCTGCACCCATGAGAAATTCTGTGTCTCTGTTAAGCTTCCCATGGAAGCTAAAAAAAGTGTATGATATCGGATTATAGTTCATGATGTCTTGCTTGTTTATTGTGCTCGACTACTATCATTCTAACCTGTTTCCAGTATCTTTTTTGTAAGAATGCCTGTGAATATTTCGGTGTTTTACTCTCATCGTATATCTTGCCACTGTATTATCCATGCATGCCATACGACTCCATTATAATTATTACTATGTTCCAGTCCTCTTCCTTGCCCTCTACTCCAAGTTCCCTATCCTCTTCTCTCCCTCTCTCTGTCTGTCCTTTTCTTCTTTTCCTGTTTTAAATTACGCTTTATTTGTGTATTCAGGCGTACCCGCTACAAGCATCTGGCTTTAATATTGGGATTGCGCCTTCTTCCCTGTAATTTTGCAAGTTCTTGATTGTACTGATTTTACTTTATATGCATGCAAATTGTACTATTTGAACAGATGTTGAATGTTGTCAAAATCAATGGAAGAAAATAAATGTTAATTTGAATTGAATTTGGGGTGTAAAGCTCTCTTAAGGTATATAAATAGATTTGATTTCTTTCGATTCTTTGTTGTTGTTTTGTGTTTTTTGTTTTTTGTTTGTTTGTTTTTGTTTGTTTGTTTTGTTTTGTTTGTTTGTTGCTTTTTTTTCTTTTCTTTTTTTGGCTTATAATGACGCGAAGATCTACTCGACAAGTAATAAGACTCTGATTAAAGACTTTATATTTTGAAATTCACAAATAACAAGTTGTCATTTATTAAACATTAGTTTACGCGTGATTAGTATTCTTATTTCTATTTTACTTTTAGGTGTCCACCCAAGAGATTGCACTGGCATCAGCTATCATGAAGCCACTTGCCAAAAAGAGGCCACTATAGATAGAAAGAATATAACGTGCGTGTACAAGAGCTCTTGAATCATGTAAGAGAGCCCGTAAAGACCGCAAGTTGAACTACTTGACATCTTCAATTTCTATGGAGAAAAAAATTAAAGTAACTAGGACGTTTCTTATTGACTAGATAGAGATAAATAACCTATCGGTTGTAAACTAATGAATATTCTACTATATATTTTATACTCACAATTGTTTTGTGTTTTGTGGCTTCTTTTAATTTATTCTACGTTCTTTGCTGAACGCTTACGAAATGATTTCATCATATATTAACCATCATAATGATAGATCATTTCAGAGGTTCATAGGTTAATTTATAATCGAAAAAGAAAATGAGAAAATGATTTATATATGCAGAAAGTTTATGTGCCTACTGATAAGAATTCTAGGTAAAAAAAATATACAAAGCCTAATGGCATAATTATTAAATCAGACTTTATTCATTATGATAATCTGTTGTAAAAAAATATTTTGAAGTGATAATTCAATTGCTAAGTAATATCTGTTATATCCTCTTATTCAATAACGTGCAATATGTGCAACGATATGTGAAATTAAAAAATACAAGCATGTCTGAAATTAATAATTAAAATAATCCTCGTATATTTACTTTACATGCCAGCTACTGCACATTCATCATTCAGCATTATAACAGAATTTGGAACAAAGGAATAAAGGAGCCTATTTGTGCGGCAACGTGATGATCTCAACCTGTTTCCGGACAGCATCATTATATAGTTTTCATTCAAGGGATGCAAGCTGTTTCTGACTATGGATTTTGCT
The DNA here is from genome assembly GCA_025618425.1 of Heliocidaris tuberculata. Lineage (NCBI taxonomy): Eukaryota > Metazoa > Echinodermata > Echinoidea > Camarodonta > Echinometridae > Heliocidaris > Heliocidaris tuberculata. The sequence goes on along the minus strand of CM046837.1, from coordinate 29,630,433 downwards.
TCTTCAACAATTCTGTTTATACACAGATCTTTGAAGTGTAATTATTGCCCTAATATCTTTTCAGCCTGTCTTGCAATTCTCTTTGACGCATTGAAGGCTACCTTTACCAAACAACACAGTCAAATGCAAAGACGATTTCGATTATTGATTTGTAGAACAGGACCATTATAGTGCGATCAACATAAAATGATTTCAGTTTTCAATATCGTTTTCCCTTTTCTATGACTCCCAACCACTTGAACCACATGAGGTATGAACTTCAAACTTGGTGCTAGTATGTATCACTGTAGGAATACGATATGATTATATTTTGGGGTACGTAGGTCAAAGGTCATAGAGGTCGATTTCTGAAATTTCAGGTGTTAGCCTCGTTATTGCGATAACTCAAGAACCTTTGGAGATGTGAACTTCAAATTTGGTAATAGTATGTATCACTATAGGAAGGTGATCTGATTAGATTTTGGCATATGTAGGTCAAAGGTCTAATGTTATGGAGGTCACTTACCATGAAATTATAGGTGTTTGCCTTGTTAACACTTTCTTGAACAATTTGAGCCATTAATTTCAAACTTGGACTAGTATCGTCACCATAGTGAGAACTGATTAGATTTTTGTTCACGTAGGTCAAATGTGACAGTTCACAGAGGTCATAACATGTGAAATAAATGGGGTTTTTTAAAGCTTTTTTATCAACATATCTCAACTATTTAGTATTTATAACTGGGAGGAGATAAAGTTATCAGACTTTGGAGTTATAAGGTGTAATGTTAAATGTCAAAGAGGTCATTTAACATGCAATTGTAGGCTTTTCATTATGATTGTCATAATATTTCAAGAACAGTTTGAACTGAATTTAGACGGAGGCATATAAGGGACACAGTTGCATTCATCTTGTTTTTCTTTTTTCGGTCGTTGCTTGTTCTTGCTCTTTTTATCAATCTTCTTAATTCCCTCAGTTGACAAATTGTTATCACTATAAAATCAGTGACATTGTTCATGGGCAATAGAACAAAAAAAAGACAGGGATTGGCATAAGTGTTTGAAAAGGTCCCAGTATTATATTGTAACGATTTGTGCACTCATGCATTTTCTGATTTAATCCAACTGTTTTTGTTTTTTTTTAATACTCCTTATTTCTATGTCAACAAAAGGTGTATTTTGATTATTAGTTGACGCTTATTTGTTTTCTAACTACATATTTCTTGACTCATGTTTGTTTATCATGCATCTGATGACCATTTGCTAGAATGGAATTCCTCATCTTCACGTAAGACCAACGTGAAAATATTTTGGGATTGTCTCATATAGTTTGAAGTTAGAAGACAGAGTTACTTTAAAACTGCTTTTATTTTGCCTTTGTACTTCCTCCTCTTCCCTCACTGTCCATACATTTTCTTTACCTAAATAGATTTTGACTTAAATAGTTATAGGCGTACGGGCACATTTTTGAATGGAGGCTGATTGCCTTATGCCCGAATATCAACTTTCCAGTTTCTATGATGACAGAAATTACATATTCGGGCACATCGCGACCTAAATACGAGGCAATTCGGGCACCTCGCTGCCAGAATATCGGCAATTACAAAATCCCCCGGCCTCGTACTCCTATGTATATAGTTCATATAATGATTATATCAATCTAAAGCCAATATGACAAGAAAACATACTGAAATTGGGAGCGAGCGTTGGGGGAAAAAAACTCAGAAGAAATTGTCCTCATTTTGCATTGATTAAGCGGCACTGCTCATTCTTATGAAATTGGGGGCGTTTTGTCAGTCCTTCCCACTGCTCCACTGCCTCACAATGTCTGATTGTACTGGTATCAATAGGGGAATCCATTACTACATGAAGCCTCTCTGATTCTTTGGAACTAGGTGGATAAAAGTGGATACTTATAAGGGGGACTTAATATCAGAAGGGAAAAATTGCACTTTTAACCCCCACCCCCCCCCCCCCCTTCTCCCCCAGAGCACCACCTGTGGTCACAGAAAGTTTTATGTAATCACTGACCTGCGAGAGATACGATTGATATTGAAGACAACGACACCAATCCGGTTGTCAGCGCGTCATCTGCACAAGATTGAAATAAGAATTCGTTTTTCACGTTAAAATCTTTATTAAGTTTTAAGTTTGAAGATTATTTATTCGACTTTTACAGCAAGAACCATTTAGATTTTACAAGCATAAGAGTCGGTTACAAAACATACTGGTAAAGAACTGAAATCAAATAATGCACGGTAACTTGGTAGAAAGTTTCGAGAAATATACTTATGCGACAGGCAACTAAAATAATATAAAATGTGGGGAGCCTAAATAAAAAGGATAGCTTGTACATTATTAGGCTCCCGTATAGAAGTAACATCATAAGTAAGTCTGATTAATATGCAATAAAAAGTGAAACGGAATAAAAGTATCAGATTCACTAAACATAATATGAGTGCAAAGCTAAGAACGTTTCATAAAATGTGATCACGCTTTCTCACTATATATATTTAACTTTCCCTTGCTCTCTCTCTCTTTTTTTCTTTCTCTATTTTAATTCCCGCCTCCTTAACTCTCAGTCCCCCCCCCCCTCCTCTCTTCCCTCAATCAAAATGGCAATTTACTACTAATTAGGATATCTGTATACTGCGCATATTTATAATTAGTAATCTGGGCAATGTATTTAGGAAGAAGTAATTAGATGAATTAGAATGAATGAATGCATAAGTAAAAGACTAGCAGAACGTAATATCTAGCAGTAGGTGGCCATGTGAGTTTTAAGTTGCATAAAACGATACATATCGAGGAAATATAATAAGAAAAATGTGGCATCAAAACTAATTCGTAATACTACTTGATAGCAACAACCAACCAACCAAGGAGAGGTAGCAAAGCAAATAAATAAAGATAATAGAAACCAAAAAAATGCTAAATCGAAAAAAAAAACAATTCAGTGTTTAAAAAAAATGCTCATTCATTACGAAAAGAGGGTAAAAAGAAATATTTTTGAAAAGTTAGGGCCATTATTTTTGACCGTTTTGGCATGGTTCGAGTATATTTCTGGATTAGATGAGCAGAGGTGAAACCACAACTCTTTCCAACCGCATCGGTCCTCTTTACAGCATACACTTAACACCACTCATTGCTTCCCAGTATCATCTATGAATAATCAACAAACCATAAAAGGCAATTTATCAAAACTAAATGAGCTACGAATATATTAATTTTGAACACGCATATTCATATTCATATACAAGATGTTAAGGGAGAACAGTCTGACGTAAATTTTTAACTCAGAAGTAGACTTTTACCATTATTTATTATGAGGATTAATCGCACACGGTGTCGCAAGTTTATATCAAAATATCTATTTACTTCCAAATAGTTTTGCTGTCAGTCCACCAGCGGTACTGTCAAATACTGTATCGTTGAGTTGGTGAGGCGCTCGTTTGAGCAAAACCATTATGGCTTTGAACGACGCTCCGCCCACAAAGACATCTTTGATTTATTCAGCCTTGTCGTACAACGTAATCATTTCCGCATTTGCATTCCCGATACACATATCATCGTTCCATCAATCATTGAATATTTCCGGATCTTTGTTCAAATTCTTCCTAAATTGGTAAGTTGAGCAAGAAAATTCACTTCCATTCTCGATTTGTAGCTTTTGCTGCACCCTCTTCTTAATATCGACTACGATAAATTCTGTTTGTGTTCTGAACTGTTGTTCGTGTAGTCAAAGGCTACGCTTGGACAATGAAATAACGACCTCCATATTGAAAATATTTTCCCTGGACTCTTCCAAAATGTCTCAAAATTCTTCTGATATTGGAAAGAAGATATTTGTATTAGTATTCATTTTGCAATCTATATCGTCCGATGATAATCCTTTTTGGTGTGGCAAGGTACAAAACGAAGCAATTGACGCTTGGAGGGGACAAAATATTTCCACAAGATTTCATTTGAAAACTCCGTTACTTGATGCCCAATCGCTCATGTGGAAAAGGGGAGAGTCAATGTGGTTAAAACGCCACGATTGGCCCTTTTTAGAGAAAAACGGTTTAGCAGATTTTGAAGTAAGCCGTTACAGACTGGTAGAAGGCAGTGATAATATCACATTTGATCTGTTCATTGATCACCCTGAGAAGAATGATTCGGGACATCATGTTGTAACAGTTAACCAAGGCGGACAGTCTCTCTGCACAGCTATAATGATAAATTTAACCATCAAAACTCCAAAACCGGTATGCTCAACACGTCTCGATAACAATGCTGGAATATTACAGATGTCTTGTCAATGGCTGCAAATGGACAAAGGAGATCGCGCACACTTTGAAGTGGACAATGAAGTCCTGTACGAACATCAGATCCAAGATTTTAATTTTAACGGTTCCTTTAATATGACGCATCAATTCAGCGTTCACGTTGGTCTTGATAAGATGTTTGATGAAACGCCGGCACCTGATAAGTGTGTTGTTTCTCACAGGAAAGGAAAAATGAGAGAAGTGTGTGAATTTCTCAGGGTTACACCGTATCTAATCAAAAATGGACATAATCATGATAATGGGAAAGTTGACTTTCATTGTTGCGTCGCCTACCCAAGTGAACTTATCCTACTACTATATGACGGGTATGGCGATGAATTACCTGTCAATTCTAGCTTTAAATACAATGTACGTGTTGTTAATTGTATCTTCTTTTTCTTCTGCGGCGCGAAAGAAAATGACTCGAGGATCACAATTCTTAATGTTAAAAGTTTGGATTTCAGAAGACAGTCACAATACGAAAGTTTAATGTTGTTGGTAGATTTTGCAGACCCAAAACTGTTATACGATAATTCAAGGGAAGATCAACAATGTGAAGTCATCACTGTGAATTTTACAGGTCTTGATTCGATGTCAAATAATCAGGATGGCACCTCTACAGGAAGTGCGATATACCAAAATGGTGATACGACTCAGAAGGCTGGGTCGAATTCAGGTATAAGGCCTGCAGATGATTCCGGTAATTTAACGAGGAATAATTTCGTAATTCTAAAAGCAGTGGCTGCAGTCACATCATTAGCGCTTGCTTTAATCATTGGTGCTTGCATTACAAGGTCCTACTACAATGTCCAGGCTCAAAATCAACATCTTGTAGGAAGGGAATCGGTGCATGATCCTCATAGAGATTCAACTGTGACGGAAGACGGTGATGCAGGAGCAGTAGCAATGACGACATTCACAGCCCAAAAAAATCAACAAAGCATGCAAAGTGGGGATTCGGGGTCCCAAAGACATGTCTTTAATCAGCGCCCATCGGACGATGAGGGGCATTGCTTTAAACAAGAAAATATGGCGTCATGTTCTGGACTGTTAGGTGGACCACCAAACTTGCCATCGCGATGTAAAATGGTTAAACATGACTCTGGAAACCATCCTGGGGCCTGCATTAGAAGCACTGGTCAGCGAGAGACACATTTGGCCAGCGCTGGCACACCATGCCAAGACAGTACGTATTGTTCAATGGATGATGTTGAAGGCATCCTTACTAGTGCACCTACTCATGGATCATACAACATGAATCAGCCATGTCCCTCATCACTTCAACAGAAATCATCTAGAGGTAATAAGGTGGCTACCAGCTCACCAGTTCCGGACATAGAGGCGCTGTATGCTAAACCCGACCTGAGCCAGAAAACCAAGAATAAGGCAACTGTTGACTCGAATTATGATGACCCAAGGCCTCCAGGCGATGAGTCCCTTCAAAGCATACTGGTTCAGGAGGATGACCTACATCCGTCTATACTGAATACCGGTCATGTTTACTATGTCTATGGCAAAAGTGTAGGAAGTCCTACCGATGAATCAACAAGTAGTGGTGAATTGTATATAAATACCCCTGGTCAGGCTTTGATTTGAACGAGAAGTCAGTCTACTTTCGAAAAGAGCATCTAGACAAAATTCTACGGTTTGTTTTGTCGGGGGGGGGGGGGGCATTAAAATCATTAAACTCTGGGCATAGATTTATACAATAGACATAACGATAACAGGAAATTCCATTTGCCCGCAAAATCAGCGTCGTCTCGACAAAAAAATACTATAAGGCTTACTGACATTTTACATAATTATCCGTCGTGATAGGTGGCCTCTATAATTATGAGGCAAACTATACTAATGTTGCTTTGATTCAAACACAACCTGTATAATTTGTTATTACACTGTTATAACACTGGTTTTGTAAGACCGTGACTGATTCTTTAAAAAATTGAACGAGAGAATTTCAATAGATTAGTATAACAATTTCATCTTACAGAGAAATAACACTTTGTCTGAAAAGTAGTAGCTTCAAAAGAGACGGTGACATAGTAATGGAAAGTATAAAGCCGAAAGTAACTTAAGTAGATATGGACGATCTCAACCACTTGTGATGGTCATCGAAATCACCCTCTTTAAGGACATAGCATTTGTAGGTTAGAAAGTAAAAGATCATATTTTGCGGTAAAGATGAGAGGGGAGAGTATTAATCATTTATACATTGTTGGAAAAAATGGCCGGGGAACAAACATAAACACTATGATACTGAATTGGAAATATCTTAAATAGTTTTAAGATTCTCCATAATGCATTTTCATGTATCATCATTCCTTTTAAAAGTGAACAAATCATGAATAGCACTTTCACTTACCAAAGAATTGTAATAGTGGTTTTACTTTCTAAACAATGGCTCCTCCCAGTGGGAAATCGCTTCAGTGATTTATCAAGAAAGACGCTGTCAATCTCGGTCCTTCAGCCAATAGCTTTTTTGCAAGTTCTCGCTATGACAATGATGATGCATGAAGGCGGCCAAAGCAGAAACGCTTCATGAAGCCCCTCCTCTTTTGCACGAGTGTTTTGTCTCTGCTTTCATTATCTAATCTTGACATTGAAACATGCGCTAGTATGCCGCTCATTATCCAGTTTTTTATGACAAGATAGAAGAAAAGCTTCATCTTTAAGTTGCTAGGTTTCTCGACAATAAGATACCTTTACTGAAATAATTCTAGAAAACTTTAAGAAATAATTTTTGATTCAAGATACCCAAGGATCACTATGTCTCACAAGGGCATAACTGTGGAACTGATAATTTTTGTCTTCTTTACTATTTTGCAATCTTTGGTCCAACTGACTTTTTCTGAAGATAATTTGTTATGGTGTAACCAGGAGCAGGAACAGTCAATACAAGCAATGAATGGACAGAATATTTCGCTTAGCTTTAACCTGAAAGATGTGATTGGTGATACTCAGTCGCTTGTGTGGACAAAAGGAGAGTCAGTATGTGAAAAGCTCAACAACCGTACTTTGGAATGTATGACAGACGCATCTCGCATCCCTGGTCGTTATACCTTGAGTCAGGTCAACGAAACCAATTTTGTTATGTTTATTGCGTTCACTGAACAAAGCGATTCGGGACAGCACGTCGTCAAGATTCAGCAGGGGTCACAATCACTCTGTACAATTGTAATCGTGAATTTAACCATTGAAGGTACAGTACCTATCTGTTCTTCACTGTTCATCAGAGAAACTGGAAGATTACGTATGACATGTGAATGGGTGCAAGTGAACGTAGGGGATCGTGCAAGACTTGCAGCAGGAAGTCAGGTTCTGTATGAATATGAAACACCTCAGATGAACCATAAAGGTCAATTTGATTTAACCATTAAGTTGATTGCATACTTTGCTCTTGAAAACATATCTAACAAACAGATAATGCCAAGCGAGTGTGCTGTTTCCAATGACAGGGGGATGACGATTGAAACATGTACATTTCCTACAATACAAGCTCGTTCCATCGGAAAAGACCAAAATCAATATCTTGTATTCGAATGCCAAGAGAAAGGTGACAGATCATGGTGGTACACTACTAATGATCGTAATCTACTTCCACTCAATTATTCAGACGAGATTTATTTGGTTGGTATCGAGCATATAGCCCTTCTTTGTGGGGAAGAGAAAGCTCGCTTGGAATTGATCGTACATAATATTACAAGAGTGAAAATACAAAAAGACCAAAAATGTAATGTTGCTGTTTCACGAATCTCTAAAGGATTAAACAACTCAGTTGTTACTTTCACCTGTGAAAATACATCGGAGAATGTTTTGTCAAATGAGGAATATTCAGACATTTCTTGGAATAGAAGCATATCGGAAGATGCACTTCCCCACAGTCATTTAGCAACAACTGTGTTACCAAATAGCAAAAAAAAACATTGCAATGATCATGATGACATAGTGTTATATTCAGTAGTTGTGCTATCAGCATTCGCACTAATGTTCAGCTGCTGTGGTTGTTTCGCCAAATGTTACCAGATTTTTCTCAGAAAAAGGCGATACCGTTTGAATGAGGGCTTGCATCAAGGAACTTCGGATGCACTGGTTAACGAAAGTGCAGAGTCTGTGGATATGACAGGCTTATCGATACACCCTCCACAACCTGACAGGGTTTTCGAACTGCAACAGTCTGTTCCCAATCAGCGGCCACTAGACAAGAATGACGAGTGGGCCAACGAAGGAGCATTGTCGCTTTGTTCTGAACGGCAAAACGGGCCTCCAACCCTCCCATCGAGGCGTACTTTGGAAGTATTGGATAAGAAATGTGGCGTCGATACTGTCTGTAAAACGAAAATAATGGGAGAGCACATTCCGGGTGCAGTCGCTTCTACAGCATCAAACCTGGACATTACATATTGTTCAGTTGATGATGTCCAAGGCACTTCGACGACTACCGGTAAGAAATCTTCGGATTCAAAAACTTGCGTACGTTTCCTTCCTAGAGACAGTGATAATGAGGGGTTTTATCATGATCCATTGAACATGAAAGAATCATCCTCAACATCAGGCGATCACAACAGAGAGGGTCCATTGATTAACAACAACCGGGAACCTATTACAAACCCAGATTCTCTGTACGCTAAACCCGACATGAGCCGAAAGACCAAGAAAATGACATCTTTGGAGTCGGATTATGATGACCCAAGACTTCCTGGGAAGGAATTCTTTCAAAACATCCCCACTGCTCAAAATGAAGCCCTAGAATCATCTGTCCTGAACAATGATCATATGTACGGTAACTGTAATACCGATCCCAGTACTGGATCGACGAATGATGGTGACCTGTATATAAATGACACGGTTCAAACATGTCACTGAACCATCTTGTTCACATTCTTCTGTATCTCATTGTGTATGGATTTGATGGTTTTATGACTTTTATTTCCACCCTCAATTTTTTACCGACGTTCAAAAACCAAGTAATCAAAGTAATTCCCCACATGTTAATCAGCAAAGGTGGTTAGTATGTAAACTATTGCCCTATTACCCTCGCTCCGCATGGAATAGCTGAAAAACAAAAATTAAAAGAAATCAAATAACTGACATTTGATATACGTGTGCGAGTATATGTTTGACCTTAATTTCTTCCATTTTTTTTTTCTAATTCGTAGAATCGGTTTATCATTTAGTTATCCAATAACGTTCACATTAAATGTGCGTCAAGGATTATGTAGAGTAAATTCAAAATGAAAAATTTTGTAGGCCTAATTTGATGGAATAACAACATTAATCACAAACTTTTTTAATGGTATGTTTAGTTATCATGTTAGAGTCATCTGTCTTGAACAATGCTCATATGTGCGGTAACTACAATAACCATCCTACTACTGGAGTAATAATGATGTAGATCTATATCTGAAAGAATCGGTTCGCACATGTCAATAAATTATCGTGTTCACAACCTTCTGTATCTCAATATGTACGGATTTGATTTATGTTCATTTCATTTCATTTGTTCTTTATTTAAAAAGCACATATAAAAATAAAGAAATACATAGATATATGCATGTACAAAGGAACACAAACAACACCAAAATTATATACAGTCTTCTACACAAAGGCACATTATACTATATAAAAAAAGGTGTCAGGGTAAAATTAGAGTGTGCATGAATATGAGATAATTTCCTAACACTCGTCTTATAAAGACTCTATATCCCTTCAACTATTTTATATAATCGACCAATACATAAGTTCCAACATCTTAATCATTACAGACAGTTAATAGGCTGATAGGTAAACTATTGTTCTATTACCATAGCTCTGCTCGGGATAGCCGCAAACAAATGGAAAACGTCCCTGACCTGTCAGGGCCATCATCCTTTTACCTGAATTCATAACATACCCTAGTTTAAACACTCATGATGACTGAAGTTATTCTTGGGGACCAGAGAGATTATATATAGGGGTTAAATTTGTTGTAAAATTCCCGCTAAAGATGGAGTATGTTGAATTCCAATAGATGTGCCGTTCTTTTAATTGCTATGTGTTCTAGGGTTTGTGTTTATTTCCTTTTCCCTTTTTTATAGTTATTAAAAGAATCGAATTATTGATATATGTGTGCTTCGTACATGTTTGTGTAAGACCATATATTCTTCAATTTTAATATAGATTTCGAGGTACTGTTTTACCATTGAATTCTACAATAACTTTCAAAAAATAAAGTGCACTAATGCCCATGTACAGCGACTTGAATTTTATATAACTCTGTTGACCTGTTACAGAACAGTAAATATAAAGGTAATGTTTAGTTTTGGTAAGCCCTCATAAACTGTTCGTCATATTCATTGGATTTTTGTTTAAGGTAAAATTCACCGGAAATCATTGATTGAATACCAAATAATATCCTACAAACATCTTTTGATACATGGAAAACAACATGATACTATTCTGAACACGTTACTTTCAAATTTCCTTTTTGCTTCCAAAACTGTAAGTACAACCAATATTATATACTGTCATTAAAGAAGAAGCTTTATTTAAAGTATCTCTGCGACGTACATGTTAAACTTTTTGAGCAGAAAAGAAAAAAAAATTGATTAGGGTTTTTTACAACATTCTCAATCCTGAAAAGACTCGAGACACTTTTCATTTCATGACAAGATGTGTTGGATTTTCCTTCAATATATGACATGAAGAACACTCTACTTGATTGTTAAGCGGGACTGCGACTTTCTGTTTTGTTAATCAATTAAAGAAATATAAAAGTAAGATCGCAGGCCACTTAAACTTCATGTCAAGTCCTACCTGTAGAATGATGATGTATTGCAACAAGTGCAATTGATACTCTTTTCCCCTTCTCTAATGAGAGAGTAATAAGAAGATGAGAGTCTTTAAAAATAAAGAGAGAAATTAGTTTGGAGACAGTGGTTACATTCAAACGTAATTTATTATGTTTAGCTATCAATCGGACTAAGTGCGTTTCTTTTCCTCTTTTCTTTTCTTTTCTTTTCTTTTTTTTTTTTTTTAGTCACGCAATACTAAGAAAGATAGTTTCGGCATAGTTCGGGGTATAATAGTATTCAGATTTATTTTCTACCTGAAGATGAAACCACCCGGTTGAAGTTATGTAATCTTCTAGGATTCGGTAGAAGATGAATCACTCGCCATCAAGATTTTTTTCATAGCAAGTTTTATTTTCAAAGAACATCTCCCATGACCGTCCAATATGTTACGTAGGCTTCGTAACCTCCTTTTGCAAACATGTTCATGTGTTTTATGAGTGCAATCTCCTTTCAACCAGCCATTCTCAGAAGATGATATGTGCAATTACAAGTGGAAACAGGCTAAAACTGTTAAATATCAAAATTGTTCTGTTTGATTTCATCTTAAAGAAGCATTATCCTTTAACTAAACCCTCTGTTGGATAAACTACCTTTTAGACCTTTTGTGAAACATGTTTCGAATTAACTCATTGTCCGAGGGCTAGGAATAACGGCTCACGGTACTAGTTAGCAAATAAATTCAATCAAAACAATTTTCATCTATTGACTGACTTTGCAGAAGAGATGGATTCAGAAAGTCACATCATAGTAGTTGTTCGGGAAACAACTGATGTCTGTACAGCTTTGATGGTGAAATGGACCATCGTTAATGTACGGCATTTGTACCGCACTTTTCAACAGAGAGGATCAGACTTTACTCCTAGCAGGAAATTGGGTTTTGTATGAACATCATGCAACTGTGGTGGATTTGTAAACTCATTATACATTACCTCATAGATTCAGTATGTATGACGATATTCAAAACATATCTAATGAGAAGGGAACGCCAAACGAATGTGTTGAAAGGATGAAAGTGCAAAAAACGTGCTATGTTCCCCCGATAGAACGTCACAGCCTTCGAAATCATCAAGAAAAGTGTGTTGAATTGCAATGTTGCTTCGAGAAAGAAAACAACCCACTCACATAGAGGTACAACACTTTAATATAGCGGTTTGTTGCCAATCAGTGCCATGAAACCGCATTTCATTTCCGATGTCGAGTACGTCCTTTTTCTGTGGGAAAGAGGCAGCTCACTCATTGCTGAAACCCCATCCCACTACAACTTTACACATTTTCGCAACGGTCACTGCAGTAATTCAGTTTCACCTGATATTCAAGAAGTCCGTAGTCAAGTAAACAATTCCACAGACAAACGTACGATGTCAAACGATCACCGTCAATGTTTCAGTGGTTGCAAACTCTCGCTTCAACTACAACAAGAACCACTTCTACTTGTTTAACATCTCAAGATAATGACTCCTCGTCAAATTGTGTCGTGAGTGAGGTGATGAATATGACTGCCATAAACGAAAAAAGGGAAACAAAATACCTTTTTAGCTACGTAGGCTTAACATTGGCAATAGCATTGATGTTCAGAATCGTTATCTTCATTGGAATCTGCTTTTACAAATGCTACAAACGATTTTTAGTCAAGTATCAATATCGCATCCAAATAGAGCGTTCACAAGAGGTTAGCATGAACACCCTTCATTCGGTAGATGATGGAGAGTCAGTTGACACAGCGACTTTATCATCTCGCACACCGGCAAATGGGAGAGATCCTGAGCACGGCGAAATTGTCTTTTGACAGGTGTCCTCTAACTGGTTAAGAGATCTCTTGTCAAGATAAATAAAGATACTCCGCCTAACCTTCCTTTGCGACGCGGAAGGGTGGAAAAGATCGGTCAAGCTCATCATTTCAGAGAGGCAAGAGGTGAAGATATTAAAGGAAAAGGGCATCGATAACACGGAAAGATGAACTAGAGTGCAGGAGAAATGAGCGCCGACTCTGTCGGCGTTGTTGAGTCATGCCTTGACAGCGCATACTGTTCCGTAGATAATGACAGTGATTATCCTGCACGTAAAAACATCGAGAATGTTTCGGCATGGCCCCTCAAATCATCTGGTCACCAGGACACTCTACATGATGTGAGAACTAGTACAGAGAGACCATCTTCTCCATGTGTTAAGCCAAAGAATAAACTTGATCATAAACCGATGAATAACCTATCAGGTCCGACAACAAATGTGGAAATATTGTAGGCCAAACCCGACATGAGCCGTGAAACCAATCTCTTTCATCCGTCTCTGAATCAGGAAAGGGCCTCTCTAATCTGGTAAAAGTTACTTCTCTTCGGAGGTTGGTTATGATGACTCTAGGAATCCAGACAAAAACCTGTCAATAAGTACTCCACTTCTACCATATGATTTCGAATAAACATCTATCCTTAATCTTGTTAATGGTGAGCATATCTACGACAACAGTGCTGCTAACACCCTCGCACAGTGGGCCAAAGTCAAACCAAAGTGCGCCTAAAAATAGGAGTTTAGTGATCATGATTTTCTAACTTTTTTTCATGTGATGTTGGAAGATAACACCCTTCTCAATATTTATCTTTTTGATATATTCAAAGTGTCTTTTCTTTTTTCTAAAAACTGAAAATTGTTCCTTTGTACGGCGTTATGTTTGAACTAATTCAAGATTTTAACATTTTTGAAAAAGTTAAAAATTCGTTACTGCTCATGATTTTTCCTTATAAGTCATTTAACAATATCAATGAGTATTAATTCCAAAGCTATTCATATTTACTACTTATGTTGTGGTATTCCAAATATATTCTCGAAATGGATGCAAAATAGATGTATGTTATGATCATAACATGGGGAGGAATATCAAAACGAAGTTACAGGGTAGTTAGTTCTTTTAATTAGGGGGGGGGGGGAGTTGAACATCGTGGTCTTTGGCGTCTCATCAGTCATCATGAACTAAATATTTCTCCTAATTTGATGCACTCCATAATATTGTATATCGATTGCACTACTATGGGCTCATCAAGGGATGTCGGTACATGTTTTTTTTTTTCAAAATAGAGGGCATTCGCATACTCCCTTCCTAATTCATTTCTCACCATGACCTAAATATTTATCATGTTTGATGTAATCCTTAATACCGTATAATTATCCTATTGCACTTAGCATGAAATGATAGATAGGATGGCCTTTTAGCCAGTAAGTAAACACTTTGAGATTTCTATATTTGCCGACAGTCATTGATAAGGAATTATGAAATCTGTTGATTCAAAGGATAAACAATGAACTGCCTTTTGTGGGCCACCCTTTAAATAGATCATACATTATTGCATTGCAGATCAGAACTCTAAATTAATACGTCACAGAGTTGAGTGACAAAAATAATTATGGGTAATCGAAAGAGTGTTACGATACAATTTTTACACAAAAAAATTGGATAATGTTCCTTTACAACAAATACAAAGCATTTACGTTTAAACCAGAGTAATCTGGAGGACCATTCCTAGTTTGCTCTCCTGTAAATGAGAGCACGATTAATCTAAATTCTCTTGACGAAATTAGGTTTCTGTACATAGGATGAGAACACTACAAAAGTGCCTATATGAGTGCTCGTCAATTACATCCTTGCCAAAAGATAAATCAATTACTTCTGATTTTAATCCCTGTGTCTTTATTTATTTTAATGATACTTTGAAGTAATATGGGAATGAGGGCAAGTTAATCTTCGTATTTTTTTTTTCAAAACGAAGAAAAATTGGCTGATAACATAGTCCCAAAATCTTCTACCATTACAAAACCACTTCCTTTGTTTAGAAACAATTATTGCGCTTATTTAGTTTCTAAACGACTGTTAGTTGGGAAATATAATCATAACTGATTGAGACACAGTACGCACTCTCACAAACAGATAAATCATTTATTAACTTGAAAGGCTCCTCCCTATATAAAGGAGGAGTGTTCTTTACAGCAATGCTAGAACCTCTATTCCTTCCCATCAGGCAATTGCTATTGTGGTCATAGTTCAGTTGTAACCTGCTTGTCGGATAACGATCTTCCAGAAATACAGACGGAAAACTCGTGACCTTCTCTCGTTAATCTACATTTGACTGAAGATTTGTTAAAAAGACAATCTTGGTAACAAAGTTGTATCAAAACAATCATCTACGGACACATCAACCATGCATCGATCTTGCTCTGCGTTGAAATGGAGAATGATTCTAATCATTTCTTTCTCTTTTCAAGCTGTATTCCAAATGACATTTTGTGAGGGTGACTTATTCTGGTGTGGTGACAAGCAAGAACAGGCATTCACGGCAGTCAACGGACAAAATGTTTCTCTGAGAATTTTTCTGGGAAATCCGTTGACTGATGCTCAAACATTGGTGTGGTCAAAATGGATAACACTGAACAATCAGACATTAGACAATATCGACAATACATCTGCTAATCAAAAACGCCTTTACTGAACTGAGAGATTCAGGAATACACATTGTCAAAATTCATCTGGGGGCACAAGCGCTTTGTGCGGTTGCAACGTTTAATTTAACCATTGAATCTACAGAACCGATCTGCTCAACAGTGCTTAACCAAGAAAGTGGAAGATTCCAGATGTCTTGTGAATGGGTGCAGGTAAACTTTGGGGATCAAGCAAAACTTCTCTCAGGAAATCATGTGGTGCATGAATACGAGACTCACGAGATGAATTTCGATGGCGATTTTAATGTAACTAATAAATTTACTGTTTACGTTCCTGCTGACAATATTCATGGTGAACGAATTGTTCCGACCATGTGTCATATTTCTAATAGCAAAAGAGTTATTAACAAGACTTGTAATTTTCTTCCAATAGAAGACCACGTAATAAGGAATAACCAAACTCAGCGGTTTGTGTTTAACTGTTGTACTACAGAAGAAACCGGTGATATGACATGGTGGTACAATAATGGTAGCAGTCTGCTTCCACTCAGTCTTCCTCATAAATTATCTGTTATCAATATCGAACACTTTTCTTTTTTCTGCGGGGTAAAAAATGGAAATCTCACATTGTTATTGTATAACATTAAAAATGTTAATTTTTTAAAAGACCAACAATACACCATATCTATATCAGCAACATCTGAAAGATATAACAATTTAATCGAGAATTCAAGGTGTGAGAACATTTCGTTTAACGCTAGAAACACTGAGGAAGACAAACAACCTATAGAGGAAAATCCAGAATTATTCATGAGAACCACTCAGTGTAATAGGATAGAAACGACTATGTTATCAGATGCTTCCAGAACAGATGACACCAAGATAACCATGATAACGAAAGTTCCAACTTCGGTTTGGGTAATCATAGCGCTTTCTCTGATATTCTGCCTTACTACTGGATTTGTCAACTGTTACCACATTGTTTCAAGAAAATATCGACACAATGTTGTAAAAGGAATAAATGATGGTATCCAAATGGATTCTGCAGAAAGAATAGGTGACGATGGTGCCCGGTCTCCTGACATTGCGAACTTACAGTTGCAGCCCCTTCAAAACTCTAGGGATTCTGATCTTCGAGGCGCTATTGCTCGTCAGGGTCCATTAGACCAGGGAGGGCATGAACAAAAACAAGAAAGAAAGGTACCATTTCCTAATCATCAACATGGGTCTCCAAGCTTACATACGCAGCGTCAAACTAGAGAGGCTGAGAGTATTTGTTTTGGTCACAAAAATTCAAATATGGAACACAATAAGGATGCCTTTGGGCGCACGACCACCGATTCCAACACTAACCATGGAGCAACGACAAATGTAGAGGCCTTGTACGCCAAACCGGATATGACCCGAAAGACCAACAAAATGACATCTTTGGAGTCGGACTATGATGACCCCAGGGCCCCTGGTCCCAAACCCGGTCAAGACACCCTCGATCCAGAACATGGTTCAGATTCCCTGGCCCTGAACCAAGCTGACTTCTACGGTAACATGATCACCAATCCTCTCGATGAATTGACGGATGCAGGGGAATTATATGTTAATACATCTGCTCATACTTTCTCCTGAATGACTGGTTGTCATACAATATTGCAATATAGTTAGAAATTTAGATTGCTTCATTTCTTACTGTGCTTTCAAAATATGAAGTGGTTAACTTTGTTAAAATTGTTGTTTATCCCCATACGTTCTGTTTAACAAAATTACCTGTGTAATATATTTGAGGATTATGAAAAGTCATCTGTTCTCAATGTAAAAACAAAAATAAAATGTCGTACAGAAAACAAAGGAAATACACCTGAATCTCAAAATCGTTGTATTTATTCATCCTGTTGATGTTATTTGATATATCAGAAATAGTGTGACCTACATAAAATGCCTTATAACTTATCCTCATATACCTATTGGAAACATAACACAATTCAAGAATCTCTCTCTTGCAACTAAACATTAAGATTTGGGTGTTATTTTAAGAACTCTTCATAGGCCGCTTTTCAGATTTTTTAAGATACTCTATACACCAATATCTTAAAAATATCGGCCCACGAAACAGACAAAACTTTTACTTAATAATGATTGTTTCCACGCTGTTGGCACATTTCATATATCTTTTTTTACATAACTACTATGCTTGATCATGGCACTTCAGCATGATACTCTAGAATATCTCTCTAATTAGCGCTTCCTGCTTATATTAATATCTGCTTATTTTATTCATCAGCTGTATCATTTAGAGATAAATTAAGCCTCAGAAGTACTGTAAAAAAAAAAAAAAAAAAAACACAACGGTATATAAAATAAATACATAAATAATCATTCTTAGGTGGTGGAAGTTGAACGAAACAATTTCCTCATTGGCTAAAACACGTTGGTAGCCACCTCCAAGCGTCTTGAGCAGTACCAACAAGACAAAACTAAGAAAGACTAATTGGTCTCTTAAACTAATTTTTTTTAATGCATTACTGTTGGATTTTCTCATTTTTGAAAAGAAGATGAGATGAGGTGATAAAAGTGATGGTGTCTGATTATGTTTTCACTTATGCCCCTCAAGAAATGGTTTCGCTTTTCTTTAGGTCTTGAATGATTATATCGATCATATTCCAATATTATTTGTGTGATACTGAAAAATGAGCATAACTGAAATACAGAAATTATTGATGAGACTCCGCCTTTTTAGTAGAGGAATACGCTTATTTTTGTGTCATTAATTCTAGTCGACTATGGTTACGTTGTATTACACTCACTTTTTTCTCATATCGTACAGACATGAAACGGGATGAGATAAGGGTGGATAAGAGCCATCTCAACGCAATGCCTGTATGGATATAAACATATTTAGCTGAATTGATTTCATTTCATTTATTTCTTTTGCAGAGTTCTCAATTTTGAGTTTTTAAATGCTGCATTGTATTCATTTAACGGCCTTACACACGTTTGCCCATCCCTTCCCCCCGCGTTGTCTCACGTCCATCCCGTTTTGTCCACGGTGGCCTGAAACGTGACTGCCGTGGCAACCGGGAACATAATGTAAACGCAGCATTAGAAGTTACAGGTGTGAATGTTTCTTTTGCCGTTACATGTTATAAGTTGAATGAAGAGAACAATGACACACTCTACATGTTCATTTCTTTCATCGGATGTAATGATACGGGGAAACACGTCATCGAAATTTATAACGGAGTGCATTACCTATGTACAGTTTTGATACTGCATTTGACCGTCGAATGTAAACAACCAATTTGTTCAACTATTATCGATAAGGAATAGAATAAAATCAGTGGCACTGTTCGTGCAGAATGGAACTAAAAATTAAGGAATAGACATAAATGTATGAAAAGGTCCTAGTATCATATTGCCACAATTTGTGCACTTACGCATTTTCTGATTTGAACCAACTATGAAAAGGAAATGCTCTTTATTTCCACATGATTTCTATGTCAGGAAAAAGGATATTTGAATTGATTAAGTCATACTACTTAATGACCGTTGCTACAATGGGATTTCTCATCCGATGACGTAAGACCCACATGAACATATTTTGGATTGTCTCATATATTTTGAAGTTAGAAGACAGAGTTCCTTTTAAATTGCTCTTGTGTCACGTGATCTGTACATTCAAATCATAGGCAAATGCAAAAGAGAAAAAAGACACAACAGAAAAGGCATATGAAACGAGAAAAGGCTGAATTTTAATTAAGTATTTCTTCCTTCAATTAATTTGCAATGACAAGTAACAGATAATAAAAGAAAAGCATTTTTATATTACATAAATTATGGGAAGTTGCCCCTCACAAGTGGTGTGGTAGCGTCCCCGTCAGACCATTTGTTGACAGCCCGTCTGCCCTTATCAGCGGCGTCTTGTCTGCACCACTAGCTCCATAAAGAACTTGTTCTGTCTAGCATTCGACGAGGATAATCCCAACATAGCCTTACTCTTACTCTTACTCTTACTCTTACTCTTACTCTTACTCTTACTCTTACTCTTACTCTTACTCTTACTCTTACTCTTACTCTTACTCTTACTCTTACTCTTACTCTTACTCTTACTCTTACTCTTACTCTTACTCTTACTCTTACTCTTACTCTTACTCTTACTCTTACTCTTACTCTTACTCTTACTCTTACTCTTACTCTTACTCTTACTCTTACTCTTACTCTTACTCTTACTCTTACTCTTACTCTTACTCTTACTCTTACTCTTACTCTTACTCTTACTCTTACTCTTACTCTTACTCTTACTCTTACTCTTACTCTTACTCTTACTCTTACTCTTACTCTTACTCTTACTCTTACTCTTACTCTTACTCTTACTCTTACTCTTACTCTTACTCTTACTCTTACTCTTACTCTTCGCCTGTCAGCCCGGCAATGTATAATTGAAATATGGCTGACTTTAGTTTCCCCAATGGCAGCCGATGGAGATAATCCTAACGTAGCCCAAACTACAAGTGGACAGCCTTAGCTACGTATAACAAAAATATCATGCTGCCACTTTGCTGCCAAAATCGATTCTCTCGAAGGGAAGATTTTACCCCTACATATATACCATACTAAATCATTTAAGGACAGTGGCGTAGATACGAACACACATTATATTGTTAGTGGGGGATGATGAATAGATCAACCCCCCCCCCCCCCACCACCCCCACCCCACACCACCACCATTAACAATGGATAATTACGCCAGTGTTTAAAGAATTTGCACCATTTATTGTACTAACAAAAATAAACCTCCCCTCAGGAAACTGATTTACATTATAAGGAGCACCTTCACAAAAGAATATATTAAGACCTGATTTTAAATGAGTTAAACTACCTTCCACGGGAATTAATTACCTTTACAATAAGACATACAACAAAAGACTGTTTGGAGTTTTGAATAATTATTAAATGAATGAACTTTGGGTAAAGCAAGGGCAAAACATGATAAAAATTTGTATGACACCGTATATTCTGCTTTTGTACTTCCTCTTCCCATACTGTCACAGATTTTAGTCTAGATAGTTTTAATAATGATTATATCACCTAAAACGAATGTGATAAGAAAATATACCGTAAATGCGTTTTTTCTTAAAGGGAAATTTCCTCATCTGCTTTAATTAAGGTTTTCTGAGACCATATTTTATCTCTCATTTTATCCCAGTTTCCTACCCCTTGCGTGTCTATTCATGTTGTACGCATGATACGTACAGCTTTAAACGCTTAAACCAATGATATTTGTGAGAAAGATAAAATCAAACTTAAAATAGGCTAGGGGCTAGTTTATCTCTAGGTTGCACGGTGAGTGCGATATTTTTGGACAAGTATTGTGCGAGTCGTGCACAACACGTGCAATAACACGTGCAATAATGTTTGTGATGGTCTTCTAAAACCTCGGAAAGTACATGTCGTTTTCATGAAATCCTAGCAAAAAGCACGTTTGCGTTTTGATGCACGCGTATTGAAAACTGTAAAAAATAGCGCATTCGCACTCTCTTGCCCTAGAGACTGGCAGAAAGCAATTCTATTGGCTGAGCATGATGAAAGTGAAATCTAACGACATTTCTTATTGGTTAAGGTATCATAAATGGGCATGTCTTAGATGAGATAAAATGTCGCTAAAATGGTTTTCAGAATACAGACTTAAAAATATTTTAAGGGTATCTTATTTCACTGTCTTAAAATCTCAGATTTCATCTGAGATGAAATGAATCTCAGAATACCGCCCCAGAATTTTAATAGATTACATATTGCAATGACATCGTATTATACAAATAATACACATCAGTGAGGGGGTCAGTATAGATTATCAACACAAGGTAACTTTGGAACAGTCTGATACACCCTCGGCGATACCCGAGGGTGTTTGGACTGTTTCGAACTTATCGAGGGTGGATAATTATACTTACGCCCGAACATTATGATGTGTATTACTTGTTTTATAAAATTTTAAGGTAGATCCTTCTGAAAAACTCGAAATGTACTAAAGCAACGCCAATTTCGTGTGCACGCACTGAAATCCCTATGAGGCAAAAATGCGCGGTGAAGTACGCTTTTTAATGCGCCTGGTATTGCATGAATAATGACCGGTCGTTATACTCTCCTAATGACCGGTCACCAGAGAAATTACGTGTTAGCTAAAGTAAATGGCTGGTCACGTGTACGCTATTAGCCAATCATTTGATAAGGATCTACTTCATCATTTTATAAAGAGAAATAACTGACAGTGCTTTCCTCCAAACACAACCTTTATAATTAGTTTTGTTACAACTTGACTGAGTCCTGAAATGTTAGGGAGAGAACTTTAATAAATTGCATATTGCAATGACATCTTACATAAAAATAACACACTCTCTGAAAATGGTTAGCTTCAAAAGCGACGGTGGCATTATAACGCAAAGTACAAAACCGAAAGTAATTTGATTAGATATGCACGATCTCAATCACATTCCTATTGTGATGGTTCTCGAATTAACCCTCTTATATGATAGGGCCTTTATAGGTTAGAAAGTAATACATTATATTTTGCGGTAAAGAAGAGAGGGGACAGTAATACTCCATCGATACATTGTTCGAAAAGAATGGCCGAGGAACAAACATAAGGACTATAATACCAAATTTGAAATGTCTGAAGTAGCTATGAGATTCTCCATACTTCATTTTCGTATATCATCATTCCCTTTAAAAGTAAACCAAACATGAATAGCAGTTTCACTTAACAAATAAATATAATGTTGCTTTTATTTTCTGAACAAAGGCTCCTCTCCTGGGAAAGTCGTTTCCGCGGTTAATCAATGAGAGACGCTGTCAATCTGGGTCCTTCAGCCAACAGCTATTTGTAACTTCTCGCCATCACCATGGTGACTCAGGGAGGCGGTCATAGCAGAAACGCTTCATGAAGCCCCTCCTCTTTTATGTCTTTGACGCGGGTAATTTGTCTCTACTTTCACCATTCCGATCACGTAAATCAAACAGAGGCTATTCTGCCGCTCATTTTACAGTTTCTTCCTGAGAAAGTGGAACAAGGGCCCCATTTTTAGGTCACTAAGTTTTCTTGATAATAAGATATATTTTAATGAGATATTTCTAGAAACCTTCAAAAAATAGCTTTTGCTATAACTTGAGATACCCAAGGATCAGCATGTCTCAAAAGAGCATCACTGTGGAATGGAGAATACTTTTCTTCTTTTGTATTTTGCAAACTTTGATCCATCTGACTCTTTCTGAAGATGATACTTTATGGTGTAACCAGCAGCAGGAACATTCCATGCACAAAGTGAATGAACAGAAATATTTCTCTTAGGTTTAACCTGAGAATGACGATACGAAGTGCTCAGTCGCTTGTGTGGACAAAAGGAGAGTCCATATGTGAAAAACGAAACAACAGTTCTTTTGAATGCATTACCGACGAATCTCTGAATCCTGGTCGTTATTTCCTAAGTCAGAACAACGAGACCAACTTTGATATGTTTATTGCGTTCACTGAACAAAGCGATTCGGGACAGCATGTCGTCAAGATTCACCAGGGGCCACAATCACTTTGTACAATTGTAATCCTCAATTTAACCGTTGAAAGTACAGCACCTATCTGTTCTACAATATTCATCAGAGAAAGCGGAAAATTACAGATGTCTTGTCAGTGGGTGCAAGTGAACGTATGGGATCGTGCACAACTTCTTGCAGGAAATCAGGTGGTGTATGAATATGAAACACCTGCAATGAACTGTAAAGGTCAGTTTCATATAACGGGTAAGTTTAGTGCATATGTTGCTCTTGAAAACATTTTTTTGACGAAGCGATCATGCCGAATGAGTGTGCTGTTTCCAATAACAGGGGGGTCACATTTCCTAAATACAAGCTCGTTCCATCGGAAAAGACCAAAACCAATCTGCTGTATTTAAATGTTGCGAAATCAAAGAGACAATAGTCATATCCTTTTGGTACACTACTTGTGGTTACAGGAAGACCAGAAATATAATATTTCTATTTCTCTGGAACTAGAAGGGTCAAACAAATCCCTTGCTACTTTAAATTGTGGAATACAGCGGAGAATGCTAAATCAAATGAGGAAGGCACTGGAACTTCTTTGAACAATGGCACATCGAACGATGCATTTCTTCAAAGTCGTTTATTAACAAATGCGTCATCAGAACGCCAACCACCGATGGTAAGCAATGATATATTTCTATATTTACTAGTGGTTCTATCAGTATTGGCATTAGCGATACCGATTAAAAGATGAATTAGATGAAGAAATCCGCACGGTTAAACTATGGCAGGAATGGTTAACGAAAGAGCAGATCTGTTGATATGACGATGTTATCGATACAACCTCTTCAACATGACAGGGTTACTGAGCTAACCCAGTCTATCCCGCATCAACGACAAAAAGACAAGAACGAGTGCTGCACCAACCAAGACGCGTTGTCGTTTTGTTCGAATTGGCAAGACGGACCTCCAACCCTCCAATCGCGGCGTAATTTAGAAGCGTTGGATAAGAATTGTGTCCTTCATCACAGCAATTCTAGCGATAAAGACGCTGTCAAACACTGTCACACTGTCTTCGATACGAAAAACATCGGAAGGCTCAATGCGAGAGCAGTCGTTTTTACAGCATCAAACCCAGACAGTACATATTGTTCAGTCGATGATGTCCAAAGCACTTCGACAACTACCGGTACCAAAGATTTGGATTTCAAATCTTTTACGTTCCCTTCGAATAGACAGTGATCATGAGGGTTTTTATTATGATCCATTGACCCATTTCCACTATCAGTCGATCCAAACAAAGAGGGTCCATTGATTAACTCGCTCAGGGTGAATCATCTGTCCTGAACAATGATCATTTGTACGGCAACTATAATACCGATCCCATTACTGGATCGACAAATGTACGGATTTGATGGTTTTATGACTTTTATTCCCTTCCTCAATTTTTATATTGACGTCTAAAATCCAAATAATCATTATAATTCCCTACATCTTAATCATCATAGGTATTTAGTATGTAAACTAATGCCCTATTACGCTCGCTCTGCACTGAATAGCTGAAAAACAAAATTAAAGGAAATCAAATAATTGTCATTTGATATGCTTGTGCAATGTATATATTTGACCTTAATTTCTTCGATTTTTTTTTTCTAATTTGTAGAACTGGGTTATCATTTAGTTTTCCATTAACGTTTACATGAAAATGCTTGTCAAGGATTATGCAAACTTACAAACTTTTTTTTAATGGTATGTTTTGTCATCCTGTAAGAGTCATCTGTCCTGAACAATGATCATATCTACGGTAACTACAATAACCTTCCTAATACTACTGGATCAAAAATGATGTAAATCTAATACCTGAAAGATTCGGTTCGCACATGTCACTAAACCATCGTGTTCACAACCGTCTGTATCTCAATATGTAAGGATTTGATTTATAAAGACTTTATTTCCTTTCAACTATTTTATTTAATCGACCAAATCATCTTAAGTTCCAACATCTTAATCATTACAGGCAGTTAATGGGTAAACTAATGCTCCATTACCGTAGCTCTGCTCAGGATAGCCGAGAAACAAATGGAAAACGTCCCTGACCTGTCAGGTCCTTCATTCTTTTACCAAAATTTATAACACACCCCATTTTAAACGATCATGATGACTGAAGTCATTCTTTGGGACCAGAGAGATTATATACCTGATATATAGTGGTTAAATTTGTTGTAAAATTCTGGCTAAAGATTGAGTGCGTTTAATTCCAACAGATGTACCGTTCTTTTAATTGTTATGTCTTCTAGGGGTTTTTTGTATTTTTTTTTCCTTTTCCCTTTTTTTATAGAAATTAAAAGAATTGATTCTAGGACAACTACCCCCTAGACAACTACCCCCCGGACAACTACCCCCCGGAAAACCACCCCCTGGACGACTACCCCCCTAGGACATCTACCCCCCAGGACAACTACCCCCCAGGACAACTACCCCCCAGGACAATTACCCCCCAGGACAATTACTCCCCAGGACAACTACCCCCCAGGACAACTACCCCCCAGGACAATTTTTCAGGGAGTAGCTGTCCAGGGGGTAGTTGTTCGGGGGGTAGTTGTCCGGGGGGTAATTGTCCTGGGGGTAGTTGTCCTGGGGGTAATTGTCCTGGGGGTAGTTGTCCTGGGGGGTAGTTGTCCTAGGGGGTAGTTGTCCTGGGGGGTAGTTGTCCTAGGGGGGTAGTCGTCCAGGGGGTGGTTTTCCGGGGGGTGGTTGTCCGGGGGGTAATTGTCCAGGGGGTAGTTGTCAGGATACTAAAAGAATTGAATTATTGATATCTGTGTGCGCCGTACATGTTTCTGTATGACCATATATTCTTCCATTTTAATGTAGATTTTGAGGAAAAGTTTTGTCATTGATTTCTACAATAACTTTCAAGAAATAAAGTGCACTAATGTTCATGTAAAGTGACTTAAATTTTATATAACTCTTGTTGACCTGTTATGGACAGCAAATTCAAAGGTGATGTTTAGTTTTGGTAAGCGCTCATAAACTATTCGTCAGATTTATTGGATTTTTGTTGATAAATAGCAAGATACTAGCAATACAAAGAGGCTGTGAAGATTTCACGTCCAAAAGTGGCATATTAAACAAATGAGAGGCAAATAATAATTTAGGTGCCGGGTCAGGGATATAAACTCCCAACAACTTCAGCGTGCACTATACACCATACAAGCGTTCAAAACCTACACACTGTGACACACATGCTATCTCCATGCGAAGCCTCGAGATTGTTGTGCGGAGAGCCATCGGGATGGAAAGGTCCTAGCGTAGGGCAGTATATTGCAGTGATCTAGCATTCCTTACATATATTCACGGTAAAATTTACTGGAAATCATTGATGGAATACTAAATGATATCCTACAAACATCTTTTGATACGTGGAAAACAACATGAGACTATTTTTAACACGTTACTTTCCAACGTCTTTTTTGCTTCCAAACTGTAAGTACAAGTACTTTTTATCATATTCTGTCATTAAAGAAGAAGCTTAATTTGAATTATGTGTTTGACGTACATGTTTACATGTTTATAGTATGTACGCCGATATTAAAAACTTATCTAATGTGAAGGGAACGCTAGACGAATGTGTTATTTCAAATGAAAGGATTAAAGTGCAAAAAAAAAAACTCTGCTATCTTCCCCGATAGAACGTCACAGCATTTGAAAACATCAAGAAAAATGTGTTGAATTGCAGTGTTGCTTCAACTACAACAGGAGCCACTTTTACATTTTTGACATCTCTAGATAATGATTCCTCGTAAAACTGTGTCGTTAGTGAGGTGATGAATACGAATGCTATAAACGAAAAAGGGAAACAAAATATCTTCTTTACTAAGTAGGTGTAACAGAGCATTGATATTCAGAATTGTTATTTCCATTGGAATCTGCTTTAACAAGTGCTACAAACGATTCTAGCCAAGTATCAATATTGCGTCCAAGCAAAGCGTTCACATGAGGTTAGCATGAACATGCTTCAGTCTGTAGATGATAGACAGTCAGTTGACACAATGACCTTATCGTCTCGCACACCGGCAAAAGGGAGAGATGCACTGACAGTCAGACCCAACTCTGGAAAACCGAGCACAGGTATATACTCCGAAAACGGCGTATGAATATATAGCCCTCATCGTTCAGTGCAAGACAGGGTGTACAAAGGCATGGGGGAAATCTTGCAAAGTCAACCTGCCAACGATGTACATATTCTTAAAAATAATGCTGCGTGTCTATTATCTTCAAAATCCTTGAATGATTCGTCATATGAAATGACTTTCAAATGGCTAACATTTGAAATAAATATATCCGCAGCATTATTTTTGAACAATATATTATTAACAGCAGGTCGACATTGCACGATTTCCTCCATGCCTTCTGTACACATTGCCTCGCACTGAACGATGAGGGCTCTATATTCATCTAGCTCTATACGCCGTTTTCGGAGTATATACCTGTGCTCGGTTTTTCGGAGTTGGGTCTGACTGACTGACAACAGCGCTGCTAACACCGTCGCACAGTGGGCCAATGTGAAACCATAGTGCGCCAAAATAGGAGTTTGGTGGTTGTGATTTCTCTAACTTTTTAATGTCATTTTGGAAGATAACACCCTTCTCAATACTTCTACTTTTAATATATTCAAAGAGCCTTAATTTTTTTTCTTAAAACTGAAAAATTTTTCCTTTTTACGGCATTGTGTCTGAAAGTCACTACTTTGCTTAATGCAAGATTTTCACATTTAGGAAAAATGTAAAAATTCATGGTAATCCCTACTAAGTCATTTAACAATCAATGAGTATCAATTCCAAAGCTATTTCACATTTACTACTTATTTATGATAAACCTGTTAAAATGAGTAAAAGAATAAGATGTTTTCATTAATTCAAGGAAAATGTTTGTTCTAGAACCAAGGTTCTTGAGGACGTTCCACAGTTAAAGTCAAATCCATGTCATTTTCACCAAACTTTGCATACAGTTACTTTGGTCCATGAGAAGCCCAAATACGCATAGAAAATTATAGGTCCATGTGCTTACTTTTTTTCTATGGGACACTGAACTGTGCCATGATTGGGTGTCAGGTAGAATGACGTCATCGCAGGTTTTTGGCCATTGATAGGCCTCAGAATTCCCAATGTCATATAAAAATCCCCATTATTCTGTCAAAATCCATGTCATATTCGTCAAACTTTCCAGATTTGTAGAGAAAAGTATACTGAAGGACGAGAAAGTTTTAAAAATGGGGGTCAATGCACTCCTTTTTATGCTAGCAGCGCCCTCAGTTGGCGGAAAAGGTCAAAAACTGGCAAAAATCGTAAGAACTGGCTGAGAACCTGTCTAGGAATGGGATGGGTTCGAAAAAACTATACTGTACTTTCAAAATTAATGTCAGATCCGTAAATTTTTCCATATTTGTAGAGAATTATATACTGCAGAAGGAGAAAGTTTAAAAAATGGGGGTCCATGCACTCGTTTTTGTGCTAGCAGGGCCCTCAGGTGGCGGAAAAAGTCAAAAACTCGCAAAAACTCGCAAAAACTGCGCATGGCTGGCTGGGAACCTGTCTGGGAATGGGATAGGTGCAAAAAAACTCTACTGTACATTCAAAATCCATGCCAGATTCGTAAATTTTTCCAGATTTGTAGAGAATTATATACTGCAGAAGGAGAAAGTTTAAAAAATGGGGGTCCATGCACTCGTTTTTGTGCTAGCAGGGCCCTCAGGTGGCGGGAAATGTCAAAAACTCGCAAAACTCGCAAAAACTGCGCATGGCTGGCTGGGAACCCGTCTGGGAATGGGATAGGTGCAAAAAAACTCTACTGTACATTCAAAATCCATGCCAGATCCGTAAATTTTTCCAGATTTGTAGAGAATTATATACTGCAGAAGGAGAAAGTTTAAAAAATGGGGGTCCATGCACTCGTTTTTGTGCTAGCAGGGCCCTCAGGTGGCAGAAAAAGTCAAAAACTCGCAAAACTCGCAAAAACTGCGCATGGCTAGCTGGGAACCTCTCTGGGAATGGGATAGGTGCAAAAAAAACTCTACTGTACATTCAAAATCCATGCCAGATTCGTAATTTTTTCCAGATTTGTAGAGAATTATATACTGCAGAAGGAGAAAGTTTAAAAAATGGGGGTCCATGCACTCGTTTTTGTGCTAGTAGGGCCCTCAGGTGGCGGGAAATGTCAAAAACTCGCAAAACTCGCAAAAACTGCGCATGGCTGGCTGGGAACCTGTCTGGGAATGGGATAGGTGCAAAAAAACTCTACTGTACATTCAAAATCCATGCCAGATTCGTAAATTTTTCCAGATTTGTAGAGAATTATATACTGCAAAAGGAGAAAGTTTAAAAAATGGGGGTCCATGCACTCGTTTTAGTGCTAGCAGCGCCCTCAGGTGGCGGAAAAAGTCAAAAACTCGCAAAACTCGCAAAAACTGCGCATGGCTGGCTGGGAACCTGTCTAGGAATGGGATGGGTGCAAAATAACTCTCCTGTACATTCAAAATCCATGTCATGTTCACCAAAGTTTCCAGATTTGTAGAGAAAATTATACCGAAGGAGGAGAGAGTTTGAAAAAGGGGGTCCTTGTACTGGTTTTTGTGCTAGCAGCGCCCCCCCCCCCCCCGCATTTTTATAATAAATAATTTTGCAAGGTTCCCGAAAATCCTCATATTTTGGTAGCGAGTCGCCTGAATATCCTCATATTCGGGCAGCGAGGTGCCGGTATACCAAAAAGTGTTTAAAATTTTGTACACAAAATATAGAAACAAAATAACCCTATTTCAGGTGTAAGGAGGGATATTGAAAAAACAATGGATGATTACAGTGCTTCAATTATTCCATTTTTTAAAATGAAAAATTCTAAACCTCGCACTTTCAAAATATATCGGAATATGGAAGAAAAGGAGGTGCGGGGATGTGCTTGCATGGTGGGGGGGGGGGGTAGGGCTGTAAGCAGGTAGCAAGCGTGCGAAGTGAACCCATATTCTTGTGAGGTGGGGCACCTCAGAGTGTTTGCCCCCTCCCCCCTCCCCAGGAAAAAAAAAAGTAAGGCACCCTTACTTTTGCGCACCTGTTCACGACTACTAGTATTTCAAACATAATAATCACGGTAACGACATAAGCTATATAGTTGTCTATATTTTACACACACTTTCGAACCAGTGTATAAAAAAGAAGGAAATTGTAAGTCGTTTTGAGTGACATTTTATTCATTATTCTATTTGCTCATGTCTTTGACTGTAGGGATAATGATCATTAGACAATCATATGGCATAGACAAATGATTCTTGGGCATATAATTATTTGACTTTCTTTCTCCAGCTCTCTTTTTGTGCTAAGGAATTGTACTAAAATGGGAGATAGATGACCATGACTATGAATTCCAAATTACATCTACCTTTCATTTTTCCTATACGACTAACTTTGCCTATAGAAAGTTCATGAGGGGGCATCGAATGTTATCTTTCAGCTCAAGGTAGTTAATATTTGGTATATATATTTTTTACAGGTACAGAATTATTGATTTCATCTATTTTCACCGGGTTCTTGTTACTGCGCACACTTGCGAACCCATTATTAAGCATTGTGTTTAATGTGCGTATCCATTGTCTTAACTGCGCGCAATACTCTCCCGGTCTTGTGATGACGTAACACAACCAGCCAGGATGCGCAGCTGAGGTGCGCACAAACATAACTGATGAACGTCCTTAAGGTAGTATAAAGCTTTACATTGATACCGAATTTGGCTGCCCGCGTCTGCCGGTTTTAGGGTTAAAGCATGGGTTAACGCCAATTTTCTACCCCCATGTTTACAGTTTTAAGCCCAGAGTAGAGCAATCGCGGCGGTGATGACGCGCAGTGGCCACTAGCTCTGGCGACGACCTTTATACAGCGCCCTCTACAAGCCAAATACGCGCGATGCCTTCGTCTGAATTGCAATTTTTAGTTTATTCGTCTGTGGGCACCGTATAAGACTAATCAATGTTATCAATATTGCATGTCAGTGTGTTTATGTATAAGGGTGAATAATGTTACTGGGTAAAGCACAATTTCAAGGAAATTAAACAAGTATATTGCATAATCCTGCATAGCCTTGCCAAAACTTATGCTTCTTCTAGCGCAAGCGTATTATAAATGAACAGACCCTACTACAATTACCATTATCTCTTGTACATGATAGTATCGTTTTGGAGTTGAATATCGTGGTCTTTGGCGTCTCATCATGAACAGGATGAACTAAATATTTCTCCTATTTTGATGCAATCCATATATATCCATTGCACTAAGCATGAAATGACAGATATGATGGCATTTTTAAGCCAGTGAGTAAACACTTTGAGATTTTTATTTTTTGTCGACAGTCATTGATGGGGCATTATGAAATCCGTTTATTCAAAGGATAAAAAAAATGAACTGCCTTTTGTGGGCCGCCCTTTAAATAGATCATTACATTATTGCATTATTGCATTATTGATCAGAACTGTAAATTCATAGATATTTCGCAGAGTTGAGTGACAAAAATCATTATGGGAGACCGAAAGAATGTTACGATACCTATTTCACGAAAAGGGGGTCGATAATGTTCTTCTACAACATACACAAAGCCATAGTAATAAGTAAGGACCATTCTTAGTTTGTCTCCTGTGAATGAGAGCACGATTAATCTTAATTCTCTTGACAAAATTAGGTTTCTACATACGATGAGAACACTAGTGAAGTGCCTGCATGAGTGCTCTTCAATTACATCCTTTCCAAAAGATAAATCAATTACTTCTGATTTTAATCCCTGTGTCTTCCTTCATTTTAAAGATACTTTGAAGTAATATGGGAATGAGGCCAAGTTAATCTTCATCATTTTTGAAAAACGAAGAAAAATTGACTGGTGGCATAGTCCCATAAACTTCGCCCATCACAAAACCACTTCCTTTGTTTAAAATCAGTTATTGCGCTAATTTAGTTTCTAAACGACTGTTGGTTGTGAAATATAATCATAATTGCCTCAGAGACAGTACACACTCTCACAAACAGATAAACCATCTATCGATCTGAGAGGATCCTCCCTATATAAAGGAGTGGCTTACTTTACATCCATGTTAGTACCTCTATTCCTTCTCATTAGTCAATTGCTTTTATGGTCATATCACGTGATAGGCATCAAATGATTTGATAGATTATATAATCATTTAAAAGTTTCCTTTCCTATTCCTTCTGATACGAATAAAATGTTGCATCGTTCATTCCCACATATCAGTTGGAAAGCTCGTCGGATATCGCTCTTCCAGAACTACTGACGGCAAATTCATGACTTTCTCTCGTTAATCTACATTTTACAGAAGATTTGTAACAAAGCCAACTTTTGTAACAAACTTGTATAAAATCAATCATCTACGGACACGCCAACCATGTCTCGATCTTACTCTGCGTTGAAATTGAAAATTATTCCATTCATTTCTATCATTTTTCAAGCTGTATTCGAAATGACATTTTCTAAGGGAGACTCATTTTGGTGTGGTGACAAGCAAGAGCAAGCACTCACGGCAGTCAACGGACAAAATGTTTCTCTGAGATTTTTTCTGAGAGATCCGTTGACCGACGTCCAAACATTTGTCTTGTCAAAATGGATAAATATGAACAATCAGACATTAGACAATATCGACAATACATCTGCTAATCAAAAACGTTACAGGTTTGCTAAAGTGGCAGGAGAGAACGCTGTTGATTTGAATATTGCCTTTACGGAACTGAGAGATTCAGGAAAACACATCGTCAAAATTCACCACGGGACACAAGCGCTTTGTGCGATTGCAATGTTTAATTTAACTATTGAATCTACAGAACCGATCTGTTCAACAGTGCTTAACCAAAAAAGTGGAACATTACAGATGTCTTGTGGGTGCAGGTGAACTTTGGGGATCAAGCAAAACTTCTGGCAGGAAATCAGGTGGTGTATGAATACGAGACTCCTCAGATGAATTTCGATGGCGATTTCAATGTAACTAATAAATTTACTGTTTACGTTCCTGCTGACAATATTCATGGTGAACGAACTGTTCCGAGCACGTGTCATATTTCAAATAGCAAAAGAGCTATTAATAAGACTTGTAATTTTCTGCCAATAGAAGAGCACGTAATAAGGAATAACCAAACTCAGCGTTTTGTGTTTAACTGTTGTACTATAGAAGAAACCGGTGATATAACATGGTGGTACAATAATGGTAGCAGTCTCCTTCCACTCAGTCTTCTTCATGAATTATCAGTTATCAATATCGAACACTTTTCTTTTTTCTGTGGGGTAAAAAATGGAAATCTCCCATTTTTTTATTGCATAACATTACAAATGTTGTTTTTTTTAAAGGTCAACAATACACCATATCTTTGTCAGCAGTATCTGGAGGATATAACAATTTAATCCAGAATTGAAGGTGTGAGAACATTTCGTTTAACGTTAGAAACATTGAGAAAGACATACAAGATGCTTCCATAATAGATGATGACAAGATAACCATGATAACTAAAGTTCCGGCTTTGGTTTGGGTAATATTAGCGCTTTCTGTAATATTATGCCTTACCACTGGATTTGTCAACTGTTACCACATTGTTTCAAGAAAATATCGATACAATGTTTTAAACGGAACAAATGATGGAGTCCAAATGGATTCTGCAGAAAGAATAGGTGACGATGGTGCCCAGTCTCCTGACATTGCGAACTTACAGTTGCCGCCCCTTCAAAACTCTATTGCTCGTCAGGATCCATTAGACCAGGGAGGGCATCAACAAAAACAAGAAAGGAAGGTACCATTCCTTAATCATTAACATGAACTTCCAAGTTTACATACGCAGCGTCAAACTGGAGAGGCTGATAGTATTTGTTTTGGTCACAAAAATTCAAATATGGAAGATCATAAGGGTGCCATTGGGCACACGACCACCGACTCCAACACTAACCACGGAGCAACGACAAATGCAGAGGCCTTGTACGCCAAACCGGATATGACCCGAAAGACCAACAAAATGACATCTTTGGAGTCGGTCTATGACGACCCCAGGGCTCCTGGTCCCAAACCCGGTCAAGACACCCTCGATCCAGAACATGGTTCAGACTCCCTGGCCCTAAACCAAGCTGACTTCTACGGTAACATGATCGCCAATCCTCTCGATGAATTGACGGATGCGGGGGAATTATATATTAATACATCTGCTCATACTTTCTCCTGAATGACTGGTTGTCTTGACTTTAAACTTCTATTGTTGTGTAAAAATATGTTAGTATGATAAGCAATTTTCTCTGTAGGACAAATCACACTTCGCGTAGCATTTTAGGGTTTTCTTGAACTACGGATGGAGTATTTACATCAGGATAGAAGACCACAATACATACAATATTGCAATATAGTTAGAAATTTAGATTGCTTCATTTCTTACTGTGATTTCAAAATATGAAGTGGTTAACTTTGTTAAAATTGTTGTTTATCCCAATACGTTCTGTTTAACAAAATTACCTGTGTAATATATCTGAGGATTATGAAAAGTCACCATTCTCAACGTAAGATTTTATTAAAAATGTCGTGAAGAAAACGAAGGAAATACACCTGAATCTCAAAATCGTTGTATTTATTCATCCTGTTGATGTTATTTGATATATCAGAAATGGTGTGACCTACCTAAAATGCCTTGTAATTTATCCTCATATATCCATTGGAAAAATAACAGAATTCAAGAATCTCTGTGGCAAATAAACATTGAGATTTGGGTGTTATTTTAAGAACTCTTCATAGGCCGTTTTTCTTTTGCAAAATAAATAAAGCGTTTTCATATACTGTATACACACTAAGAATTAAAGGTGCACAAATGGTGCAAAAATTCAAAAAAAGGTGCAATGTGTAGCAAACTTCGTAAAAGGTACAATATTGTACCCTTTTGAGTAATTTCAATGATAAATCTGAAGAGGGTGCAAACTTGTACCTTTTGTTAGTCTCAAATGTATGCTGCGTTATAACGTGTAGTCTCTTGTTTGGTGTCCTTTTTTAGAAATTATTCAAGTTTGTCATTAAATGTAATATTTCATCGGTTATATTATGACATACTGTTGTAATAACGTGTTCATCTACAAACTATTTAGTCTCATAAATGAACTGTACTTTCGAGGACAATTTTGAACGTTTTGGCCAAAAGACTACGTCAACTTCGCCTGTCTAAACATCATTGGCCAATGAAAGCGATCGACAGAAAATGCCCACGAAAATGCTGAACATGAAGTTAAACAGGGTAAGTGTTACAGTTTCTGCTACAGTATTTCTTTTAGAACTGCATTTTATTTCATTATAACCACATTTTAAGCTCTATTTTCTTCAAATGTAAATTATTTGATTCATGAATTATTGAAATTTAAAAAAAAAAATAAAAATGCCATATTCGTATCGCTTTAATACGTGCGCCATGATTGGCCGATCAATCTCTGAGCTGCATATGCATATTGCTCGCACGAAATTCAAATCAAATTCAGCCGCGCGATATCCTTTCTCTGGTGAGCTTTCAGCGTTAACAGTAAGCGTAAAATATGCTTTTATGTCTTGTAGAATATAACCTCTGTGTAATCAAGTCATGGCATGACATCATGTGTATTTTGATATATATTTCACTAATTTAAACACAAAATAACAGTGTAAACAAGATCGAGCAACAATATTTACGTATGTCAAGGTCCCAGTCCCATCTGTTCAATTTTGTGTAACGTTTTTGTCATGACAAGTTCTGATTTGATCTGTTTACCAAATTTCACGTTTTCCTCCCCATTTATTTTTATTGTACCGAAATTATTATCAGTAATAATAGCATCAGGACACAATATTTTTCTGGTATACATTTATCCAACAGGACACATGGAAGGAGTCCCTCAAAATAAAAGTAGGGTCGACAGTCTAGATGAGGATATTCTAAAGAAAAGAGGGCTACTTGGCTGGAAAAGGGAAGCAGTGTACCTGGCGCAAAGTCTAAACATGCTAAAGAAGATGGCCTCTCCTGTAAAGAAGGCTTTGAGGCAATCATGATCACTTGAGGTACGTTGCTTTTTTTTGTTATTAAGTGTAAGTAAATCCCACCAAAGTCCATCCCATCCATATCCACACCTACATCATACATGCAGACCGAAAATTCTGTCTCTCGTTCGTTAGCTCTTCACTTAGAGACAGAAACGGTCGTATCAGTATCACTCTGCTGTGCAAACCGAATACACATTGACTTACACACTAATAACAGTTTGAATACGGCTGCAAGATTTTCAAACGGAGAATACCTTGGACGCTGAATTACCTGAAAAAGGAGCTTTAAACGGATTATTCAGTCAAATTGGTAAATTGAGCCGATTCCTTAAAAAATAGTAGAGCCTAGGCCTAACCATGCTAACCAATTTAATCATTGGTAATATGTAGATCTAGATATATGAGGAAAAATCAAACTATTGTGATTTTTCCAGCTACTCATCGCCGCATAGTCGGTTTGCAGCAGAGTGATACGACCGTTTCTGTCTCTAAGTGAAGAGCTAATGAACGAGACACAGAATTTTCAGTCTAATCCACACCAAGTTATCATGGTATGGTCATTGACCACTAAGAACGAACAATGCCAAAATACTACTGCATTTTCTATCGCATGTACTAAATCTGTATTGGGGGGGGGGGGGGGGGATAAGATAAATATTTCAAATACTTCCTTTCAAATTCAGCTCTTAAAAATCTCATTCTTACCTTGAATGGCCGTTAGGAAGAACTTCTGATATTTCCAGCAAATCCAAAGTCAAAATCATGTCGCAAACAGAAGAAATCCCTGCCGATTTTTTTCGCCATCACAATACATGTTGTTTTCATTCTGTTGATGTTTTAGACTAAACTTGGCCAATAAAATTTTGTTCACAAAGAAACTCAGTACCGCGCGCACACTGATCTCTACAATCGCGCACACGGAAAATCGGGACTTTTACGTATGCGCGACAGGGACCAAATTTTTGCCGACCAAATTTTTTATTTTTTATTTTTTTTTTTTGGGGGGGGGGGGGGGGGGGGGAGATGTCAGCGCTCGCGGTGACCAAGAAATGTACACAATGACTTCCATACCCCGTAAATTACTGATTTAATTTTTGGAATTATCTTTTCCAACATCCGTGAGTTGAATTTATCGTATTTCATGGATATGTTAGTGTCGGTATTTGTAAATTAAATGCCGATTTTGAGTGAATTTTGGTGAATTTTGTGCAGTGGTGTTTGAAAGTGTTGAGATGTACAACCGTCCAAGATGTATACACATAATGCCGCTATGAGTGATCCCGTGCAATGATCAGTGTGGTATTAGGCAATCGTCACTCATAGGCCCTTGCCTATGTGGGACTGTGTCAAACATTCACTGTTGCAGTAGTAAAAAACAGACAATAAATTTGATCCAAGCAAGATTTAATTTTCTTGAATTTGCTATTTTACCTGATTCAGGGACTTGTCAACTCTCACTATGTATGCTAAAAATTTGAGGTTTCAGAGTTGAAAATGAAATTTTGAATAATTATTTTCCTCTCATGTATGAATGATGTAGAATGTACCACTTCCCGCTAGTACACACAAAAACTATTGAAGCCTATTCACCCGTTAAAGCTACTGTGGAGTACAAGGTTATCTTCAGATAAGCTTGTACATGCATAAGTGGGCAATCGTTTAATTCTGATCTGAACGCATCTAATCACATTGTATGAGGTGGGCTGAATCTCCATTTTGATATCTAATTATATGTAATAGCGACATGATGCGTATTTGGTAAGGTAAAATGTAGGTGATTTCTTTTTGTCCATAGGAAGAATGGAGTTTCAAACTCTTACAATTATTTTCACATATTCTGTATTCACTTTTTAAGGATGATCTCCAAGGAGAAGATGAAAAGTGTTAAAAGTGCTTGCGAGGAGGCGCAACCTGGATAAAGGTGTCATAGAAGATATCATGAGGCGCACTAGGACTCAATATAGAGCCGAGCATGTTGCTTTTGAGGTGGAGGAGTTCCCCATCCTGTGGTTGGAGACTCGGAGTATTGGGTAAGTAGAGGTTTATCAATAATCTGGACTTAATTATCAGAAACAGATAATAGTTGCATACATGTACAAAATTTTTCAGGCAAAAGGAATGTTTTAATTTGATTCCCTCTATCTACCTTGTTTTTATGATGTTCAAAGCACACAAATTCATTATGGATGTCAGCTTTAATAATTAGCTTTACAAATATCGTCCATTCTTAGGATTTTTTTGGATAAATTTCATGGCTTATACTTTCTCTGACAGAACAAAACAAGAACAATGCTATAATATATTTTTTTGAATTTGCAGATTCTGAAAGAGATGGAGTTTTTCCGGACTGCCCTCGAAAAAGTAGCAGAGAAAATCATCCATGTTTGGAGGAATTCGACCCTTGGCTCCACAAGCTGTCTCTTCAAGGAATATAATGCCTTGGCTTCATCCAGGAGTGTATTGAGGGAGACAAAATGAAAGGTCAGTATTTGTTTAACTGTTTAGAATGCATTTTGCAAAGCTCTTCATGGTTACCATTCCAACAGGAGGGGGCTTGAAGCTTTTGTCTTCGAAAAAAATATTATTTAATTTTTTTCTTTACTTATTCAGACTCTGTCACAGAACTATCATGTTTTATATGTCTGTACATGTGTTAATAACAGGGGTGTACATCAAGTTGCTGTGAAAAGCTCCTCCACATCAATTGTTTGTTATGTGAATGCCAGTACTTTCATAGATTTGATATAATTTGTCTGATTAACTTCCAGATCTGACACTTGCGGTCTCACTTCTGGCCATACCACACCTGCTTGGGGAGAAGGACATGATGTATGTTGTAGACAAGGTAAATGACAATTTAAACCCTTTCTTCCCAAACATGTTGCAACCACTATTCCATTCTACCATAAAGATACTATTAAGAGATGGTGTAACATAAGTGGTGGGGGGGGGGGGAGGGGGGAGTGGTCTGAATCTGATGCAGGAAACTGTTCACTTAAATTACATGGGGTTAAAGTTTAGAGTATGACACTAGATTTAGCTCCATTTTTTTCTCATTTCCTCTACCCTTTTTCCTACATACTTCTGTAGTTCTATGGAGAATCATAAGATGATTTTACTTTATCATGCACAGTGACCTGGTAAATTTCTTTCCTTCCACATTCTTAGGAATCTGTGACACCAACAACAACTGCAGTGTTTAGAGGAAAGCTGCTACAAGAAGACCTTGTAACTGCAGTCTGGATTGAAGGGGGCGAGGTGTGCCACTGCTCTGGAGCACTCACAGGGTTTGCCACTATGTTTTTCCTCTTTTACGTCTATGGGCTTGAGTACCTAAGCTGGGAAAAAACACCTTAATCTTTATACAACAATATTTGGTCAGACTTGGTATTGACAAACCTGCACCCCTCAAGGTGTAGCATTTTCTAAACAAGATTCAATAAGAATGCTCTTTGTCATTTTCATCTTCCTCATGTGATGGCCGAGGTCTAATACATTTTGGAGAGTTCACTCTGCAGCACCACTCGCTTCTTTCGGTCACAATCTAAATGGTGTATTCTACATATGTATGTCAACACTGAAAACAAAAGCTTGTTTTTCGTAGTGTTCTACTAATTTAAATTAGTAAAGTGAACTGGTTTAGCATATGCTGCCAGTTTTTACGATGCTTTACGAGTTTTAAATAAAACCGGGCGTA
The DNA here is from genome assembly GCA_025618425.1 of Heliocidaris tuberculata. Lineage (NCBI taxonomy): Eukaryota > Metazoa > Echinodermata > Echinoidea > Camarodonta > Echinometridae > Heliocidaris > Heliocidaris tuberculata. The sequence continues at coordinate 29,590,602 of CM046837.1, read as the reverse complement.
TGCAAGACTCGTACATATAATGGATATAGTTGTAGAGCGGGTTTTACCAATCGAATTTGGAAGTTCTACGACAATGCAATAGTTAGTAAAGCATCGATAACTCGTAAACGCTGTTACGAATTTGTTGGAGCAATTGGTTTTACAATTTTTGTGGTAGCTTTACGATGTATATATTCCCGCTGTTGAGATCACGTGACCACACTTTTTCAGCTCGATCGGGATCGTGCGAGCAAAATTTCATCGCAGACGACGACGAATATCGAGCAGCTGGGTTGCAAGGTCAAGGAGACTTGACGTTGTCGTTGAAAAAATGGCTAACAGGTAATATTTCAATTAGTTATTTCTTTCAAAATGAACACTAGATATTGTAATGATTGTAGGCCTATTACTATTGAGTATTGAGCTTCTGTTCATGTATTTGTATGCTGTGTTGTACGTGTCGTTGGTGGTCGTATTCATGACTGGCGGGTGCTCTTGTGTGCGCTAGTGCCGGAATCTAACTTGGATATAACTCAGGGAGCTCCTTGTCCTTGAGTTAACTTGGATGGATCTAATGTTAGGCAAACTTTACAACACTATGTTAGTCTAAAACTATGGTCTAATAGTAGGTCTGTCACTATGATGCATGTAACTTTATATCAGTTGGTCCAATTTCTCTCAGAAACAAGAACACATTCTTCTCGCGAAAAAACAACACGTCTTCAGACTAGATCAGTCACAATATCGTACGCTGTATAGGGACGCTAAGTGAACTCTGTATGATTTGTCACCGTACGAACGATGCTTTTAAAATCCATGAAAATCAAAGCAATCCAAAAACAAAATCAATTTTCAAAAACATTTTTGAAATCAATAGATTCTTAGTTTTTTTTGCTGTTAGCATTATTTCGCGGATTGGTGGCCGATTTTCGGTAAATTGGTGACTTTTTAACGTCATTCCAGGCAGTCGACGATTTTCGCCGATCTGCCATTTTGAAGTTGGGATTGTTGGGGTCCCCTAAGAATTTACATGTAAGATGGTTTATGCCCACTTGGTCTAAATATGGGCTAACTTCGTATGGGCTAAACCCTTTTGGTCCAATCTTCATTTGGTCTAATTTGCACTTGGTCTATAGCCAGTACGTCTAAGTAAACATAATCGCCACTTGTCTTGGGTGAATTGTATGTATCACTTGGTCTAATTACCATTTGGTCTAATTACAATACCATTTCGTCTACTGTATTTTTTGTCACTTGGTCTAGAACTACTACCACCAGTTCAATACCCAGTCAGTCTAAGTCTAAGATTAATTCTAAGTGAAACTCAGTTGGTCAACAGACACTTGGTCTAAAATCCACTTGGGCTAATATTCACTTGGTCTAAACATGGCATTAATTTGGTCTAACATGTGTCTAATCATGCAATTGGTCAAACATTTATTTAGACGAATTGTCAGTTGGTCTAAATATCACTTTGTCTAAACACCACTTTATGTAATTACCACTAAGGCTAATTGCCAGTCCGGCTATATATTCCCGTTTCGTCTACGCACATGAAGCAGATCCTTTTGTAGATCTACTCTGCCTTCTGTTGGTCAGCACCATGCATCCCTGGATAGGTTAATGTGGCCAGATCGATATTGTATCCACCAGCTATGTCATAACCTACTGAAAATCCATGCATCTAATTGGCTGAGACCAAATTAGTCGGTGAAAAGCGCCGACTACTATCATGGCCGTATGCAGGGAGGGGGGGGGGGCAGTTGCCCCCCCCCCCAGAAATTTTGCACAAAATCCACAAAAAGTGTGTACCAAATCCTTCATTTTTACTTTTAAAAAAAGGCAGTGTATACAACCACACGCGAGTGTCTTTACCATCCAGCCACACGCGTGTGGTTGCATCCAATCCCATGTGGGCCCGATACAGCCACACGCCGCACTTAGGAAAAAACCAAGGGCCAAAATTAGCATAGACAATTTTACATAATGACCCATAAATGGATTGTTCCATTTTTTTGTGTTTAATTTCTGCATTCAAAATTTTTACGCAGCTATATGGATGGTTCTCATTTATACGGTAGAGAACCGTCAGGCCTTCACCAGAGTGCTTTCATATAGGCCTCTATCAAAGACATTCATTCTAATATCCCATCAGGGTTCAAGTGTTTTCTAACATTTATTCACAGGTCAGCAGGCGACTGTATGCCATGCCAGTGAATACATCCAAAATTCCAAAGAATGCCGAAGTCATTTAATATTGAAAAACAAACACAATCATCCACTTACATGTACATAATGTATAAATTTCTATGTACATTTCAAATGTGGCATGATATGTCTGTTTTTGGTGAATGCCAAATTAATGCATTAATATACATCATTCTTTGCACAATGTCGGTGATTCTTGTGCATTAAACCCTTGTGAATGATCAAATATGTGGCAGGTAAAAGAAACAAATTGAGTTTTATTCTGGAGTCTTTTACAGTAACTTCTCGAAAATATGATGCTCTTTAGGGATGTGATAATGATATTGCTGTTAGACCCTGTAGTGTGCCAAATTATGATCTTGCACAACACAGGCCATAACATTAGATATTCCAAAGAAAATGAAACGGCCATAATGAGTGAAGTTTTTTTTTTTTATTAATTGTTTTCTTGTATGTTTTTTCTTAGCTGATGACTGAAATGGACAGGCTGATTGGCAGCTCAGAGGATAAGGGTTTCAAGGGCAAAATGACCCTAGGGTTCAAAAAATTCGGGATGGCCATTGTTAAGTACGGGAAACGATTGAAAGCAAAATCCACACCACAGTGTTTCAAGATACTAGCCGAGAGGATTCCAGTCACTCGGGATGACAAGGAATATCAAGGTATGTCAATTGTAATGTAACTCATTCATTAGAGTGTGTTTTTCTATAGGTTCTTAATGATGTGTATGTGTATAAAAGTTGTGTTGACATGCAGCCATTGAATTCTTTTGTCAGCCTCCTTGTTACACATTTGCTACTTGTAGAGCCACTTCCAGATGTTCCCTTTATCTTCTTTATTGCATTATCAATCATCTGTAGTAAAGTCGGGTGCTGTAGAAAATTTTACCTACTGTACGGCCTAATGTGATCCGACTATCTATTGTATAGCTTAAATTAATCTACATCCTGCATTGTTTTTGTTTGATTCAGCCTCTGACGCCATGTGATGTAGCACCTGCCTTTACAGATGATTGATAATTTTTGTCATCCATGCCAACTAGTGTAAATTTCACATATTTTTAAAAAATACTCCTGTAAATATCTGTTCATTTTTGAGACACTGTCATGTTTAATGCAGAAATTGATAAAATTCAACTATGATATTCAAAGTTTCGTTGTACAATGGATATGAAGTGGAAAATACGAAAATGTATACTAGCTCGACTTAACCCATTCCACTTACATGTATAGCATGTAATGCATAGATTGGAGTGCTTTGCCATTAACATGAAATTTCCCTTCTTTTGCAGATGCTGTAACAAGAGCGGCCATAATCATGGTACCAACAATGTTCCGGGAGAAGATTGGCAACATCTTCAAGGAGCATAAGGAGAATGAAGAGTCTGTAAGTAAACCTGTAGACTGTAGGGGTACACCCCCTTAGACATCTCCTAATCCTATTGGATGGTATTCCGATAGCGCGAACTAAGTTAGTCTGAGACTAAGGTCCCGACTACCCTTGGATTATCTTCTAAATTTTAAGCCGAGGCTTAACTTTAGTATAGCATCTGAATACCAAAGTTAAGCCTCGGCTTAAAATTTGGAAGATAATCCGAGGCTAGTCGGGAATTTAGTCTCAGACTAACTTAGTTTGCACCATCAAAATACCACCCAATAAGTACAACATCAAACTGGCTTACATGCAGGGGCGTAACAGGGGTCGGTTGTCAGGGGGGGCAAGAGCAAAAAATTTCTCGGTCAGGAATTGTTTTCGAGGGGGGGGGGGGCTACTGGGGGCTTGAAGTATATGTGTAATCAGGGGCGTCTCTAGACCACTTTCAGAGGGGGGGGGGGGTGTATAGGCCACTGATTACCGACAATAAAAATTGCCACCGATTACTGAAGATCAACTTCTACAAGTTCAGCAGAAAAAAAGTATTCAGTAGTCTAGGCAAACAATAAAGTTGCCCCTACACCCCCCCCCCCCTCCTCCCCATAGACGTAGTCATGTCTCAGGAGGAGAGGGGACGTTCTTTGCCAGAATTTCAAGTTTCTTTTTTATTGCGAGCGAGCGAAGCGAGCGAGCAAAAATTTTGACACTTGTGAAAAAGTACAGAATATTCGGCTAAACCTCCGCATATTATATATAAGGACGTTTTGAGCATCTTGCTGCCCGATTATGAGATAGTAGTTATATAACGCGAGCGAGCGAAGCGAGCGAGCAAAAATTTTGACACTTTCTTTGGCGAAAATGTACAGAAATAACATTCGGCTATAAAACTATCCAGATATGAGGACATTTGAGCATCTCGCGGCCTAATTATGTGGTGGGAGTTTAGGCCTACATGTATATTACGAGCGAGCGAAGCGAGCGAGTTAAAAATTTTGACTTTATTTGTAGTGAAAATGTACAGAAATTGTTGGGCTATAAAACTACCCCAATATGAGGATATTTAAACATCTCGCAGCCCGATTACGTTGTGGCAGTTATATATTGCGAGCAAGCGAAGCGAGCGAGCAAAACTTATAAAGATTAAAAATGTAAATTATTAATTTGAATGTATTATCTGCGATGTAAACGATTTTCTGTATTTGTAAATTGTTCACAATTCAACGTTTTATGTTTCGACGCATGATTATTTTTAACAAATACCATTTTGAATTGAACTGAATTGAATTTATAGTATTAAAATTGCACCTTTGTCGTCAAATTTTTTTGGGGGGGATTAAGCGATTTTTTTTTTTGGGGGGGGGGGCTTGAGCCCCCCAAAGCCCCCCGTAGAACCGCTCCTTGGGGGGGGGGGGGAGCAAGGAAGTAATTTCCCCTGACTCCTAAATGCACGCTTAGCGCACATCGCGAGCCCGTCAGAGAGAAGCTCTATGCGGGTGGGGTCCAGGGGGCCGCCTTAGGGCCCCTGGTGGGGTGCAGGGGCAGAGCCCCTGCCGGGGGTCCAGGGGCGGAGCTCCCGGACACTGCCTAAGACTTTGTATGTAGGGTCTACAAAGTCTTACGGTCTAAGAGGTATCATTTGTCAGGGGTGGGGGGGGGGTGAGCTGAGCAAAAAAAAACTAAACAAAACACGAAAATAAACGGGGTGGTATAAACGGAAACGGATTATTTACTTCAAATTCTTCAATTACACTTTCTTGTCATATTCCTTCCTTCCTTCTTAAGTTCTTAAGTATTACATTGGTTCTCTTGATTATCAAAGTCTCCCACTCTCCCTTCCCTTTTCCTTCCTCTTCCCTTTCTCTCTCTCCCCCTTTCCTTCTTTTTTTTCTCTTCCTTTCCCTTTTCCCTTTTCCCCTTCTCCCCTTCCCCCTTTCCTCTCCTCTTCCTTTTCCCTCTCCCTCCTTTCCCCTCTTCTCCCTTTCCTCTTTTTCCTTTCTTTTCCCTTTCCTTCTTCTTTTCCTTTCCCTCTTTCCCTTTTCTCCCCTTCTTTTCCCTTTCTTCCTTCCCTTTCTTTTCCCTCTCCCCTCCTTTCATTTTTCCCGGTGAATTTTTAAATTTTCCCGGTGAAAAGCTTCAGGGGGGGGCAGTCTGCCCCCCCTGCCCCCCCGGCTGTTACGCCACTGGAGTTACATGTAGCTCTGCTTTTTGTTGTATAATGTAAATATCATCACAGTATCTTTTAACGTTTTTCCTATTTTTTTTTGCTCTAGGACTGCTGAATTTGTTTTCTCATTGTATATGTGGTCATTAACTCAGACTTAAAGATTGGCCAAGTATTACTAAATTCATATACTTAAAGGGATTTTCATGAAAGTTTACAACTTGATCTTTGGATTGAAGTACACAAGTGCATCACCATAGTTCAGTGCTAGGTCCACAAATCCAATAGCAAATGACACTAGCCAACATGATGTCTTTTTTGTACAGTAGTAAAATAATATTTGTGTTTTTACCTGATCTGGTCTTGTATTGTAAGATGAAATAGAAAACAGATTATTATTTTTGCGTGGAACAAAATATCGCTGGATGCGTACTGAAATTCATGGGCGTCAGCCGTGGGTGACTTGTCCTTGACAACTGAATTTGCCTGTAATTGATCGGCTCAGTGGGTATTGATCTTTGAGAATACGCTCACGTCAGGACCACTGCATGGATGCTGCTTTTACATGTTCAATAAATACAAACTCCTTGTTCCACTTCAAACCATTGCCATCGCCTTTTTTTATTGGGTGGTAGATAACCAATTGATACCTTTCTCCTCCGACTCAAATACTAGTATCCTTTTCCTCCAAATCAAATTCGAATCTCAATAACATTTCTTTACAGGATGAAATGCCTTCCCCTGTCATCATGTACAGTGGCCAGCTGACAGAAGCAGCAGAGTTCCAGACAGCTGTGGATGGAGTCGTTGTTGCGACAAGTGATGACATCATCAGCTCCTTCAGCTGCTACATGGCAGCTATTTATGCATTCAACATGCACAACCCCCGATGTTTGGCCAAGACGACTCTCTTCGTTGAAAGAGTAATCCTAGACCTTGAAGACAATCAGTCCATCCAACCTTTGCAAAATGTGGTCTCAAAGTTAGTCAGTCTTCTTGAATAACTATCTTGTATGTCAAGCGTACTCACTGTCTTGTCATACTGCATGTTAAGACTATAGTGAGTGAAATTGAATTGGAATTTTTTGTAACTGGATTGATCAGGATTGAGACTTCTTTAATCCGACTGGAGTTGAAAGTAGATTGTTGAATGAAAAGTAAAACTGTCTAGTTTTGTTGTAGCAGTATTAAGTGTTAAATGTTTGAACTCTGCAGTATTACAAAGTACCTAGACTCTCATTTAATCTTATTGTGTAATGCGTGGGAACCTGTACATTTTAGAAAAGGAAACAAGTCATGGGATACATATCTGACCTCAAATTTGACCAAGAGTGCCAATTTTTAGTGAAAATTATGAAAAAAGTCACTTAAAAATATATCTTTTTCATTCTTACATTTATAAAAAATCAGTCAAATTTAGTGAAAATCATCTCAAGAGAAAGTTTTATATCTACCATTTTCAAATTTGTATACCACTTTCATTTTTGTATATTGAAATTTAGTTTTGGCATTAACCAAAAAGGGCCTTAAGTGTCATCTTTTATTTTTGGCTCTTGTTGAGGAAAAGTTTGAAAAGTATCATTTTACATAAAACTTTCAAATAGCCTGATCCTAGATTCCTTCAGGTAATTTTGACCAAATCTACTGATTATAATCAATTACAACTTTTTTTTAAGCTTTCCTGAAATAATTTGAGCCAAAGCAGTAATATTTTTATAATTCCCTTTCAGTCCTGCTGTTTTGGTCAAATTTGAGGTAAAAAATAACAACATGTCCCATTTGATCTTCTTGTCTTTGATATGATCTGTCTTGTTTAGCAAAATTTAAGATTTTGGAAAAAAAAAATCTTGGCTTCCTTTTTAATGTTTGAATTTGACAATTAAGAATTATATTTACAATTATTTACAGGTTGATTATCAAATTTTGAAAGCATTTTCTATAGAAATGCACTTGAGGTTTCTAAATGTGATAGTTGAATAAAAACTTTTTGTAATTTTGTTGTAGCAATATTAACGGGTACCAATGTTTGAACTCTGTTTGTTCCCTACTCCCATTTAACCTTGTTTAATACATGGGAAGCTATACATTTTAGAAAATGAAACAAGTCGTGGAAAGCATATCTGACCTCAAATTTGACCAGGAGTGTCAATTTTTAATCAAAATTATGAAAGAAATTACTTTTAAAAGAAGTATTTTTTATTCTTAAAAAAATCAGTCATATTTAGTGAAAATCATCACAAGAGAAAGTTTTGATATCCTCCACTTTTCAACAAAAGATGAGAAGAACTAGTTCACAATAAATGCGTTAATTGCCAACTGATTTTAATAAAATCCAAATTTTCGGGGGGCTCCCCCTTCGTCAGGGATTAAACGTGAATGCTTGATTATACAAAACGAAGGGGGAGGCCCCCTGAAAATTTGGATTTTATTAAAATCAGTTGGCAATTAATGCATTTATTGTGAACTTGTTCTTCTTATATATATGTAATTTGTTTGTTTTCTAAAATATTTCGAGCCAAATCAGTAGGGGTTTTTTTTCATGATTTCCTTTCCATTCTGCTTTTTGGTTGAATTTGAGGTAGAAAATAATTAAATGTTCCATCTCAGCTGGTTGGATTTGATGTAATGTTAATCAAAATTTGAGATATTAAAGAAATGTTGGCTTCATTTTTTATGTTTAAATTTGAACTTGAAACTTGTTTGAAAAATTAAGAAATACATTGACACTGAAATACAGGTTGATAATGAAATTTTCGTATATGGGTGACAGGTACATTTCAAGAATTACAAGGAATGCTCTTCAGATCGCTCATTGTGAAACCATGATAAATGTCTCAATTTAATTCTCAATCGTTAACATGGAATTGTTTCTGGTTTTTATTGTCATTGACATGCAATGTTATTTAAAAGTTTATGAATGAACCATTATTTCACTTTCTCAATTTAATTGTCAATTGCTAACATGGAATTGTTATTTTATGTATTTTTCATTGACTTCCAATGTTATTAAACAGTTTATGAATGAACAATTATTTCATTTGTTTCTTATTTTCAGTTTCGTGTATCTTATACAACACATCGTACAGCATATTTGTATGACTGATTTGTTCAACAAGCCAAACGAGTTTTAAACTTAGTTGAGCCTGCCGAACTAACCAAGATTAGTAGAAAGAGACATCGTTTTTACGATCCAATGGCGCTAGTATGGCAGGTTTAAAATTGGTAAAGCCCCTGCCGTACGAACAGTTTCATTGGTAAAGCAAATTCGTTCGGCATGTCCAACCACTTAATTCCATCGTAAAGCATGCCTTACAAACTACTAATTAGTAGAACTAGACATCGTTTTTACGAACTTTTGCTTAGTAGAACGTACGAAATAATGTTTTCAGTGAAGGTACATGATGCCTGCAATGACATTTATGTGGTACAATGGGTGTCAGCCCCTGTTGGGACAGAGTATTCTTCTGCAGATAATTTATGCTACTTGTTCCTTGGCTCCTTCCTTGTTTGGCATAAAGGACACATATATATTTTACAACAGTGGCAGATTTAGGATTTCTAGGGGGGGGGTGGGCAAATTGAATTTTTTTTTTTTTTAAATCAATTGAGCGAAGCGAGCACATATGTGTAACGGGAGCCCAAGTTTTTGTCAATATAGTGAACCGTGAACAAGGCATTTGAAGCCCTTTTTTATTACATGATAGTTGGTTATTTTAATCCCCCCCAAAAAAAAAAAAAAAAAAAAAATTGCGGTCATGAAGTGCAATTTGTCTAAAGCCTTAATTTTTTTAAATCCTGGAAATAATTATAACCCACCTATTGTATTTAATTGTGCGAGTGAAAGAACCGTCACAAGTGTGAAGTGTGGGCCGAATTTTATTTCATATAGTGACCTGATTGGGGCATTTAAAGCCCTCTTTAATCCCCCTGGCCGTTTGAAACCTCATTGCTTCTGGTCTCTGAAAGTTTGTTGGTTTTTTTAGGGGGAGGGGCTGCTCTCCCCCTCCCCCCTCCTGGATCCGCTTCTCTTGTACAATGTATGTGTGGCTTCATAACAGGCCAAATGTATACAGTACATGTATAATTTTAGTAGTTTCGTACCTACTGAAAATGTTATATAAGTTATGTACCACATACATGTTGTCTCTTTACAGTAATTTAGATTACTGCAACAACTGAACATGCGCATTTGTTGTTATTTGAATGCCCCAAAATAGAAAAAGAGACTGTAAAATAAAGTGCTTCACTATTATGCACATCACTTGCCTTTTGAATGCCCATAAATATTTGGTTTTTTAACTTTCTAGGTTTGAATTTCAAGATGTGTATCAATTAAAAAGCATAATGCATTTCATAATTGTTAATGGAAAAAGTATACATGGAACAATCTGTTTTAGATTACCTTAATGACTAAGCATTCATTAGTTAGAATTGTGTTTCATAGAGTCAGTATTTACTCAATTTGTCTTCTTTTCTGAAGCAATGTACAGCTAAACACACACAAAATATATCTTGTAAAAGAAATATACATGTACTGTATAGTGAAAAGTATATCGCACATAGGTATACACCATATGTAATATATCATACTTGCAGATATAGTACAGAAATATGTTTTTAGAAATGGAAAGCTTAGAACGCGTTCCTGAATTTTATATACACTGTTTCTGTTATGACTGGTTTTTTTATTTTTTAGTGCATCACTCGTTTGCGAATGTATCATCATAATGTGTGTGAGTAATGATTAATGATTTGTTGTACTTGGTACAATTCATGTACCTTTTATTGTTAAAATTTTAACTGAGATGAAGGTATGTAATCCTGCTTGCTTATGTTGTACTCACTGGCCATTATAGTATATATATATAGGCCACTGAGAATGATAATCTTAATCAATTCTTGGTGTCGCATAGCAATTTGCTATGCATTTTCTATATGACTGCTACACAAAATTTATTTTGTGTAGCAAATTTTTTACATAGGACTGTACAGAACTTTGTTTAAAGTATTTTTCCCATCGACCAAAAATGCTAATCAAATTTTAGAATATTATTCCCTGATAATGTAGTGATGGAACAAAAGACTTTTGCTTGTCACTGTTTGTCAACTATTTTAAAGCCAGCTTATATAGAACTATTCATTTTTTTTTTATTATTGTAAAAATGTCTTGCTAAGTTGGGATTGTTAGAAAGTCATTCAAAGTGCATCTTAACCTCATGTATTCTCATTACAATTACAGTACTGTGCTTGAACATGTATACGGAATATCATGTATTCAAAGATCAGATGCTCCAATGTATGCTTATATGCCTTATTAAATACAACTCATTCAGTTTTGTTTTAACTTAACATGGAAAAGTATAGCTCTCTGTTTTTTTGTTTTTTTCTTCAGTATCTGTGTTTGCAAACAAAAGGGAAGGTTTAGAAGAGTTCAATTTTGCACCCCAAAAGCGTCCCTGTAAGGCGCAAAATCGCACCCTTTTATGGGGGTAAAGGGCTCAATGTTGCACCCTGTGAGGTGCAAAACTGCACCTTCTGGAAAGGTACAGTATTGCACCCAAAAAGGTGCTCCCAGTGTTGCATTTATTTGCACCCTTTTGGGTGCAAAATTGCACCCTTTTTATAGGAAAAAAGGTTCAATATTGAACCCTAAATGGTGCAAAATTGCACCTTTCTGAAAGGTACAAAATTGCACCCAAAAAGGTGCTCCCAGTGTTGCATTTATTTGCACCCTTTTGGGTGCAAAATTGCACCCTTTTTATAGGAAAAAGGGTTCAATATTGAACCCTAAATGGTGCAACATTGCACCCTAATAATGGTGCAAAATTGCACCTTTCTGAAAGGTACAATATTGCACCCAAAAAGGTGCTCCCAGTGTTGCATTTATTTGCACCCTAAAAGGTGCAAATTTGTACCTTTATTTCTTAGTGTGTATACACCAGTATCTTATAAATATCGGCCCACGAAACAGACAAAACTGTAACTTAATAATGAGTGTTTCCACGCTGTTGGCACATTTCATTTCTTTTTTTTTATATATATAACTACTAAGCTTGAGTATTAAGGCACTACATCACAATACTCTGGAATATCGCTACAATTGGTAACGCTTCCTGCTTATATTCCTATTTGCTTATTTTATTCATCAGCTGTATCATTTACAGATAAATTAATAATAATAATAATAATAAAACATTTTTGTATAGCGCATAACACATATCGTCAAAAATAACACCTAGATTTCTGCATGTTTTAGTTGCATGAACAGGAGTGCCATTTATGTTCAATGTTAATATTGGGTTGCTTGATCTATGGCGCGAAGAAAGATGAAGAAATTCAGTCTTAGTATCTTTGAGCTTTAAACCATTTACTTGAGACCATTCTTTGATTGATTGCACACAATTTGATATTTGTGCAGTAACATGAACAATATCATTTCTCTTTAAGCCTCAGAAGTACTGTAAAAAAAATGAAAAATCGGAATATCTTTATCGCAGAAATTCATTGAATGAGGAAGTCACTTTGTCATCAGCTAGTGACAAAAAAGAGTCGGTAAGATTAATGGGTTAATAAAAATAGGATTTAAATTACATTTCAGTACTTTTGCTTTCGCGGTGACATATATTGTTTCATCAATTAAAATGAATGCGGAGGTCAGTGTATTTGGCATCAAAAAAGAAAAGAAAGAAAGTGTCTGTGGAAAGATTAATGGGAAACAAGCTGTGCATATGAATAACCTTTCAACCCTCTTTTTTTGTTATAAGATATTTTGTTTCCTTATTCAGTCATTATAAAAGCAATCGGCTGTTCAAGAGGGGAAAAATACAAATGAATCCTAGTCATGCTTATAATGTCTTGAAAGGTACGCTAAGTATCTAATATAGAAAGATTAAAAGCATTGTAGCAGATAGTCAGATACTTCTGGTTCAATGAAAAGGGTTTTTTATATTTCGTTTGTCATGTAGAAAGAGGCGGTCAGGTGAGTATACAATCGGCGATTATCTTGGAAACGTGGTCACTGTAGATAATTGGATAATACATTCATCCCGAAAAGCTAGTCCGTAGGATATGATGTAAATCCTAGGGTCCACTGTAGATACATACTTCCATATAATTTAATGAGGTTTGATTTTAAATAATCACAATAAAATAAATATATAAATAATCGTTCTTACCTGTGCTTCATTTCAGTCTAATGTATTTTGTGTCATATGAATAACTACGTATCAATCTCAAAATCCTCTTGAATGATTAGCACTAAGGAATAAAGATGACAATGTGAATCCTCATTATGCCCCCCCCCCCCCCAAAGGAGCATTAGGGTGTAATATTAAGCCTGATAAGGTGCAATTTTAATACTTTATCCATTAAGGTGCTGCCATTCTGATATTCATTGGCCCGAATTCACAGAGGAGGCTTTGTTTAAACCATGGGGGGGGGGGGGGGTTTTAGCGTACGTGCGCACGGAATCCGATCCGATCTTTGAGCGCACGCATGGGCAATGTGCGCTTATTTCCGCTTATTTACGCTTATTTACGCTTATTCTAGTACGCTTACGGAGGTTTAAAACATGGGTAAGGTTTAAACCTCTTTTGTGAATTCGGGCCATAGGCCCGTATTCTGAACTCCGGTTTAACTTAAACCGTGGTGTAAGTGTGGTTTAAACCCAGTCTAAACCGGAGTTTTAGAAAATCACACTCTGCACAGAAATTTAGATTGGACTTGTTGCTTAGGTCAGTTTTTAATGAAGCTCTGGTTTAACTTAGACTGGAGTTTAAGTTAACCTAGCGTTCAGAATACGGGCCACAAAGTTTAAAGGTGAATCTTATTTTATGGTCGAAAGTTGAAACCTTTTTTTTCTTTGCTGTATGATTGTTTGGCTTTCTGGATGACGAGTTATAGAATTTCGATTTGGGGGAAACATTCAATGAATATGAATGAACAATTCACTGATATTAATTGGTGGAACTTCAACGAACAATTTTCGTCATTGGCCGGAGACAGGTTAATAGCCACTTCGAGGCGTTTCAAATTTTTTTAACAGTACCAAAAAGACAAACCAAAAGAAGACATAACTGAACCAGACTTACATTATAAATCGAGTTAGTGCATGTATTAGTGCGAGATTGTTTTAATATGACAGGAGAAAAGGATGTTGATGATAAAAGTGATGCTTTGAATACGGCATAAAAAGTGAGAAACAGTAACGTTAAAAGTGCACATGAGGAAAGGTTTACAGCGATAGGACTCGTGAGGAGATACAACCAAAAGGTAGGAGTGAACTGACAAGCAAGCTGTAACTTTACGAATAGAATCACATGTTACCAAGATAGCGAAGAAATAACTGAGAAAAAAGACAAATTCTGCACAAAAAAACAGTGAGAGAAAAGAGAGAGAGAATGATAAGGGTGCCCCGCCCATCGCTCTATTTTTATTTTTTTAACGGAAGATAGGAGGAATCTGCGATCCGGCATTTGCTCTGGAGACAGTTTTATAAAGGATCTGGGATTGGGACTGTAGTTGGTAATGGGTTTTAGGTTAGGTTTAGGTTCAGGAATGTGTTTAGGTATTGCGTTTTTATACTCAAGGGTTCAGAAATTACCTATGAGCAATATTGTCGCCGCAGCATGGGTCGTAAATTTGGAAATCATGTAGGAAAAGTCACTAGGGCCACCAAGATTTCCGAAATTATATTGCGGGGGAGGGGGTTCACTACTTCTCCTTCCTACTCAAAATAAATACGTTTAAGAGATTTAACACGAGATGATATCATAAATACAAGCAACGTATTAAAAGTATAGCTTCTTTGTTTCTAATTTCCAATGGTATGGACAACAATTTTGAAATCAAAGTTATGTAAAAAGACCACTTTAATAGGCCACATTAGCCCTTCGATTGAATCAAATCAAATTAAATTAAATTTGATTAATTCCCTAACAGAGGTTGGCCAAAATCAAAATAGCTGCCAAAGTGTAAAAATGCCTGCTTGCATGTAACTTGAGTTTGGGCTTTAATGCAAGCAGGTTGATATAGGCAGAATCGTTGGGTCACTCCATTTTATTAAGATGGCCGTCACATTATTGGCATTCTAAAGTTTATGTTATATCTGGAAGCTTATAATTAGCTATAAAAGTGTGGAATTTAGTACTGATATGCTAGAAATTTCTATGAACAGAAAATATCATTATAACATTTATAACATGTTTCTCTTCTTATCGAAGAGAAACATGAACAATATACATTAATATCCCGATGAAGCAAAAAATACTCTTCTTCTGCAAATAAATGTTATTATGCCAAAATAAACTATAATCAGATGCAAAACAACTAAGTGATAAAACTCCACTTTCCTCTTTTTTCATCTTCGTGGCATATTGAAAAAAAGACCAAACTGATAGGTCCTCAAGAAACAACCTATGAAAGACAATAAGGGGAAGATAAGTGAATCGATTTAGGTTTTATTTTAATAGTGCATTTCTAATCATAACATTTTTCAACGGGTTTTAACTAAAGTTCAGAAAACCTAAGTTTCTTTAACAAGTACCTGGGTACAATATGAAAATATAACCAATAAATTTATTCAATTTCTCAAGTATCTGGAAAGTGAAGAATATAATCATTGCAATTGTCTTTAGACTGTCACTCTAAATTTGGATTAGGTTTCATGGATAATGGTAATAATATCATTTAGATGTAATAGGAGAAAGAACCCCTTAATAACCATAACTAAAGAAACAAAAAGTATTGATGAGACTCCTCCTCTTAGTGAAGATATACGCTTATAAAATGTGCTGCTTTTGTATCATTAATTCTAGTCGCTATAATGGTTACGTTGTATCACACTCACTTTTTCACATATCGTACAGACATGAAAGGGAAGAGATAAGGGTGGTTAAGAGCCATTTCAACGAAATGTCCGTATAAATATGGTCATATTTAGCTGAGTTCATTTCACTGCAGCACTGTCTCTCCAGTATTTCAATTTTCTTTTGCAATGTTCTCCTATTGAGTTGGTGGAATTCGCATTGTATTATTTCAACGTCAGAGGTTTTACGACTGAAACGTTTATTACTAACCGTAATAATGTCTGGGATGGGCGTCTTCGACGGAAGGAAATCAATTTATCTTCATTTGATATTGCAATCATTTTCCGAGTAGCACTTTCGGAAGAAAGTAGATTCTGGTGTGTTGGACAGCAGGGCAAGGAAGAATCGTTTCAATTTTATTGTCAATGAAGGAAGTGTAATTCAATTACTTGATAGACGATACAGACCATTAACTTTCTTGGCAGGTCCTTGGACTGATAAATTCGCTTTTTATCTAGTTTCGGTAAATGGATCGAAATTTGAAATAACAGAGTAGATGTTGATTGTTTCTTAATACAAATTTAATTACGTTATAAGTAGACAGGGCACACCTTCGTGTATGAATATGCAAATGAGCGGCCTTCATAGTGTGGGCGTGTCTCCCGGACGACAGATAAATTTTTAAGACAGCATGAATGACTTTTAAAAATAGCTATTTACGATTGGAAAGGTGTGACAGTAACCATAAAGTTAGTTGTTATGGATGATAGATAGGAATCGATAAATCATGATGATGTTTGGCTGTATAGTATTGATAAAGGGACTGGAGGACGGTATCATAATTCAGATCATTAATAAAATTATGACAGGTATTAGGATAAACGTGAGGCAGTAGTAAGAAAATTTAAAAGGCAAGCCTCAAGCATATCATGAAGTGATGTATACGATGATAATGACGAGTTGACTTGGGTTTGGACTATAGTAAAATTATTTTCAAAAATAAGGAAGACTGATTTTTTTCATTTCTTTGTGTCTAACGGTGGAGGATTAAGATACGATGTTATAACACAAGATAACGTTACATTATTGTACATCATAAAGATTGTTTATCCACTGTGTGAATAGATAATTTAGATAGATAACTTTAAAGGGAAATCCAACCTTAATAGCAAGTTGCTTTGAAAGAAAGAGGAAAAATCAGAGAAGCAGATTGGTGAAAGTTTGAACGAAATCGCACAAGCAATCGGACAAGTCGCCCCTAGGATATTTGGGCCACAAACCTTCATTAATTTAAATACACTTGTCATCTGATATATTCTAATTGCCAGCCCAACAACAATGTAATGTTTCATTATCATTATCATTGTTTTAATTACCAGCATAAGCCCCTTGGTTTTTATGAGAAAGCAACAGTTGATTGTAGTGCTATGCTTATCCATTGCATAATTTTGTATCGTTATACCTGCAATTGGACAAGTCACCCTTGCTCTAGCTCTTCCTCTCATTATCATCACTTAAATGCTGCTTCCAATAAAGTAGTAATAAATCACTTTCTCAATGAAGATAAATATGAAAACAGAGGAAGCTCAGAACGTCTTAAGATCAGTTTATCATCCGGTTCTAGAAAAATGGAAAGAAAGATAAGAAAAATGTTGTAAATGTGACCGATGGAAATGGTTTAGAATGTTAAACGTTTGGCTTCATGACAAGTTTTAGAGCTGTATCATAACATAAACCATACCAATATAAAATGTAAAAGCACAGTATAGTAGTTTTCCGTCTGTCCTTACGAGAGTGGTATATGTTATTCACATTTTAAAGGTAACTCCCCCTTCCTGATTAATAACGTGTTTCGGCTGAGACTTTTCATAGACTAAAACTTCGCAACGTCGCAGATGTAAAACTGTACTACGAAAAAGTATTTATAAAAACTTTTTTTCATCAAAATAAGGGATTAAGTTTTGCCATGTTCAGGCACTATACAGTGTTTATTTGCGAATCATCCTTCTATTACTGCGTCTCAGATCAAAGCAAGCGTCAGAGCCGCAATTTGGTAATATTTTGCTCCTGGACATTCCTCGTAGACGTTTAAAAAGTTTTATCAAGTATACGTACAAATCTGCATCATCATTATTCAGTTTCTAATAATACTGTGTCTATGTATTTCATTAATATTTAATAACACAAATCATGCAAATCTAAGTGTTATCTTCAAAATGACCCCCCCCCCAAAAAAAAAAAAAATATATATATATATATATATATAGTAATAAATAAATAACTAAATAAATAAATGGAAAAAAAATAAAATAAATAAATAAATAAGAATTGTCTAAAATGCAAAGTTTTGTTATTTGCTTTCGTTTTCAAAACTTGTATTCAAAATAACATAGTCTATGTGACTATAGATATACAGTAATTGACGTATTGAATGTTAAGGATGTTTCTGTGAGGTTTTGCCGGAAAGTTCCTTTGCTTGGAAGCCAGAAACTTGTTTGGGTTGCACCGCATGCATATTTGAGTATGACTTGTAATAGTTTTCTCCATATCCCATTTTATCAACTAGTACCCTCTGTAAATTGCTGGATTTGTTGCAAAAGAGAATACATTTTCCCAGGGAAAATACTCGGGCAATCACAACTTCATAATTATCAACGATAGGTGAATAAACCCAAAATCGTTTACATTTGAAACTCACTATCACTGTGAATATGGATAGTGCCTGCAAAACATGGTTAAATAAAAAAGAAAGAAACTTCAAATGTCTTGTCATCGGCTGCAAGTCAGCAGCTGTGATCACGCAGAACTCGGAAAGAGAAACGAAACTATTATTTGAACATGGTACTCTACATAATAATTTTAGTGTCATTATGAACTTGACCCAAGATTTGAGCGTTAATGCTGATTTTTACAACACATATGGCGAAGATTGTACTTGTATGGTTGTAAGTGGGAGAAGCAATCTTAAGAAAACGTTCGAATTTTCGACAATGCAACTGCAAGCAAATGACCACAATCAGATTGAGAATCTTGAATTCGAGTGGTGTGTCAAATATGAGAACATATCACTCGCATGGTAGCACTACGCTAATGTTAAACTACTGTCGCTTACAATTATTTTCAATGAGAATTACATTTTTTTTAGAAATACAGAGTAATGTTTCAGAATTTATTTCATACAAGAAGAACCAAAGAATCAGTTCGACTGATAATTCAACATCAGTTAATGAGGTCGGTGAAATTAATTCCACAACTTGAACACCAGTTTGATTCCACAATTACGACATTTATATATACGTGGAATGAGCATTTGTATGTTTTGAACAGAAATAAGAAGTGCCATTTAGTTTTGGAAAAATTCCAACGTTTCTATACACACAAGCAGACACGAGTGTTCTCACACGCGCACTCCCACACACAAAACAAGCCCACTCACACAAACCCGAACACCCGCAAGCACGCAACAAACGTGATTTTCTCATAAAATCAATAAGTATCTAAACTCTCATTTTTGGATCCCAAGAAAAGGCGAGATTAACCTTTCATTTGCCATGAGCACAAATTGGCACAATCGCAGACGAGCCATACGAACAAATCGGCACAGTAAAATGAACCGATTAAGAAAGGTTTTGCACTGTGCATTACAAGAGGTTTGTAAAATAAACTACTTCCGGTATCAATTGGTTAACTGAACACGATAAAAACTACTTTCGAAAAATAAACTCAGGGGCAATTTCAAAGGCCTATTGTACTGCCCAAAGAAATCAGGCTCGGATTACGTAATATGCCAATGTAATGTTCGCACATTTCTAAAGGTGACAGACAGGGCTATTGAAATTGCCTTCAGTTGATTTTTCGAAAATAGTTTTTATCGTGTTAGTCTGATAATCTACCCTAAGCCTAAAGGAGAGATCCAAATGAATGCCTTAATTGTCGGTGATTCCATGTCCAGATTTTTTTTTTTTTTTTTTTTTGTTTTTGGAAAATGCTATATCGATGTAAAATCGAATGCAAACCTTACCAGAGGCAAACATTAAATTTGCTTGGAAAATTCAAACTTCTAAGAATCAACGAATGTAGTAAACTGTATCAATCTTTTATTTAGGAACTAAACAAAAATGTGCATTTTCATGATAATTTACCATACATACCAAAAGTGCGATTATAAAACAGTGAGCACAACTAACAAACGTTTGCGATTTCCACGGCTATCAGTTGCGAGGGGTTGGTATAGTTCACGGGGTTGGTGATCAGGACACTGAAACTTATATCCAATCATCATGCAATATTTGTGACCCCGAGTTTTGGTATTGGTCTTACAGACTCCTACCGCAGAGGGAGTGCATCTAAACCCGTAGCGAGTAGTGTTTGATTCATTGTAACTTAGTCCATAAACTCCTTGATTGAATGACATGGGTTTATTGCAATAAAAAATAAACATGCAGTTTGATGGCTGATTTTTTAATATAATTAAAGAGTCAAATATACATGTATAAACTACTTAAACAATCAGCATAAGAATCACCTAACACTTCAAGCATTAAGCACATCTACTTATAAACATGTAGTACAAAAATCATACATAATAAAATTACAAATCAAACTGTCGACCTATGCGACGGAATCAATAAAACGCGTACTAAATATATTCATTAATCCATTCAATATCAAATATCTACCTACTCCAGTTGGTATGTTGACAGTTTTTTGTTTGTTTGTTGTGTTTTTTTTTTCCTTTTATTAATCTTATTCTTTTCCTCAATTAACATTTTTTATCATACAATCAGTTACATTTTTCGTGCAGAGTGGAACCAAAAAAACATAATGGACATAAGTGTATGAAAAGGTCCCAATATTATATTGGGCACATACGCATTTTCAGATTATGTGAGTTTTAAGTTGCATATAGTGATACATATGGAAGAAAAATAGTACCGATAAGTGAGTAAGGTTGTGCCATGACAACCAATTTCTAATGCTAGTTGATAGCAAAAAGAAACCATGGAGAGGTAACAAAGCAACCGAACAGAAATAGAAACAGGCATTTTGCTAAATTAAATAAAACAATTAAGTGTTAAAAATTATCAATTCATTATGAAGAAAGGTAAGATATATTTTATGAAAAGTTAGAGACATTATTCTTGACACTTACGGCATGATTCTTGTATATTTCTTGATTAGGTTATAGAGCAAAGATGAAACCGAAACTCTTTCCAACCACATCGGTCCTCTTCACCAGCAATACGCTTTAACATTGCTTATTGCTTCCCAGTAACATCGATGAATAATCACCAAGCCTTATCAGGCAATTCATGAAAAGTAAATCAGCTACGAATATATTCGTTTTAAACATGCATATTCATATTCATATACACAGTTTTAGTGGGGAAAGTTTGATGTAACTTCTGAATTCATAATTGGACGTTTATCATTATTTATTGTAATGATTAATCGAACACGGTGTTTCGCAAGCTTACATTTAAAAAAAATACTTCCAAACAGATTTCCTGTCACTCAACCGGTGATACTGTCGGATACTATGTGGTTGAGTCGGTGAGGCGATCGTTTGAGCAAAACCATTATGGCTTTGATGACGCTCCGCCCATATGAGACACATTAATGTTTGATTCGCTCCATTCAGCCTAGCCTGTCGTACAACGTGTCATTTCCGCATTTGCATTCCCGCTACACTTATCATCTTTCTTTTTGAACTGCTTTTTCCGGCTCTTTGTTCAACTTCATCCCAATCGGTAAGTTGAGCAAAGAAAATCTACGCCATTCCCAATTTCTAAATTTTGTAGCTTTTGCTGCATCTTCTTCTCTACATATCGAATTATGATCCATGTTCTGTGTCGTTAAAGGCTTGGCTAGGGCATTGGAATAACGACTTCCATATTGAAAATGTTTTGCATGGACTCTTTCAAAATGTCTCAACCTTCTTCTGATATTGGAAAGAAAATATACTTATTGTTATTCATTTTGCAATGTCTTTTCTACATCGCATCGTTCGAGGTTAATCCTTTTTGGTGTGGCGAGGTGCAAAACGAAGCTGTTGATGCTTGGAAAGGAGAAGATATTTCCACCAGATTTTATTTGAAAAAGCCTTTACTTGATTCCCAAAGGCTGGTGTGGACGAAGGGAGAGTCATCATGGATAAAACGAAAAGATCGAGCTTTAGAGTATAACGGTTTTGCAAATTTTGAAGTTAGCCGCTACAGACTGATAGAAGTCAATGATATCACATTTGATCTGTTCATTGATTACACAAAGAAGAATGATTCAGGTCACCATGTTGTCATGGTTAACCAAAATGTACAGTCACTCTGCATAGCTCTCAGATTGAATTTAACCGTCGAACCTCGAAAGCCGATATGTTCAACACGTCTCGATGAGAATGACGGAAAATTACAGATGTCTTGCGAATGGTTGCAAATGAACAAAGGGGATCGAGCACACTTTGAAGTTGACAATGAAATCCTCTACGAACATCGGATCGAAGATTTAAATGTTAATGGTTCCTTTAATATGACGCATCGATTCAGCGTTCTCGTTGGTATTGACAAGATGTTTAATGAAACCACGACACCTTATAAGTGTATTGTTTCTCATAGGAAAGGAAAGGTGACAGAAGTGTGTAAATTCCCCAGGGTAACACCATATCCAAATCAAAATGAAAATAATAAGAAAGTTGACTTAATATGTTGCGTCGCCAACCCAAGTGAACCCATCACATTAGTATATGACGGGTATGGCAATGAATTGCCTATCAATTCTAGACGAAATTGCAATGTAGGTGATGCTAATTGTACCTTACTCTTCCTCTGCGGTGAGAAGGAAGATGACTCAAATATCACTATTCGTAATATGGAAAGGTTGAATATTAGAAAATTTGGCAAATACAAAAGTTCATTATTGTTGGTAGGTGTTGCAGACCCAAAACCTTCACACGATAATTCAAGAGAAGATCAACAATGTAAAATCATCACGATGAATATTACAAGTTTTGACTCGACGTCAGATAATCAGGATGGCACCTCTACAGAAAGTGTTATTAAAGATTCCGTCTCTACTCAGGTGACTGAGACATTTTCGATCGCAAAGCCTATAATATGCAAACCGGGTGGTGTTGACGGAAAACAACATGGTACCCTGATAGCGATGTCCGCAATAGCAGCATCAGTGCTTGCTTTCATCATTGGTTCTTGCACTACGAAGTGCTACTACAATATCTCTGGTAAACATCAATATCTTGTGAGAAGGAATTCGATGCATGATCCTGAGAGAGGTTCAACTGTAATAGTAGACGATGATGCAGGAGCCCTAGTAATGACGACCCTTACACCGCAAGCACCCCAACAAGATGGGGATTCCGAGTCCAAAAGACCTGTTTTTTATCAGCGCCCATTGGACGAAGAGCAGCATTGCTTTAAACAAGAAAATATGGCGTCATGTTCTGGACTGCTAGGTGGACCACCATATCTGCCTTCACGACGAGAAATTGTTAAACAGGAGTCTGGAGGCCGTCCAGGGGGTGGCATTAGAATCACTGCTCAGCAAAATGCACCTATGGCCAGTGCTAGCACACCATACCAAGGTAGTACGTATTGCTCGGTGGATGATATCGACGGCATTCCTTCGAGTGCACACAGTCATGAATTGTACAGTAGGAATCAGCCATGTCCCTCATCACTTCAACAGAAGGCATCTAGAAGTGATAAGATGGATATCAGCTCACCAGCTGCGGACACTGAGGCGCTATACGCTAAACCCGACATGAGCCAGAAAACGAAGAATAAGGCAACTGTGGAGTCGGATTATGATGACCCAAGGCCTCCTGGAGATGAGTTCTTTCAAAGCATTCTCGTTCAGAAGGTTGACCTACATCCATCTGTTCTGAATATCGATGATGTTTACCATGTCTATGGCAACAGTGTAGCACGTCCTACCGATGAATCGACAAGTGTTGGTGCATTGTATATAAATACACCTGGTCAGGTTTAGATTTAAACAAGAAATATGCTGTCGTTTTTCTTTGGAAAATATCGTCAATACAAACGCCACCGGCAGAGATTTATTTGAAAGAAGCAAGCTCAATAATATTTTTATTTTAATTTCATCTATGGGTAATGAAAGATAACATTAAGATTCAAAACTCTGGTACGTATTTATACAGAAGACCTACCAGAAAGTACAATTTGCTCACATTATCAGCGTCATCCCCCCAAAAAAATATTAGGTTTATTGACATTTTACATAGTTATTTAAACATACGGTCATGATATGTCGAGATTAGTTGCCCTATCCCTATATGAGGCAAATCATAATCATATTGCTTTCTTCTAAACACAACCTTTATCATTTGTTATTACTCTAGTTTTGTTAGACTGATTCTTTAAAATATATAGTATAGAATAGTATAGAATTTTGACAGATTACATATTGCAATGACATGGTATTATATAAATAATAAGCATCAGTGAGGGGATTATTATGGATTATCAACACAAGGTAACTTTGGAACAGTCTGATACACCCTAGGCGATAGCCGGGTGTTTGGACTGTTTCGAAGTTATCGAGGGTGGATATTATACTTACGCCCAGACATTATGATGTGTATTGTTTGTTTTATAATATTTTAAGGTATATCCTAGTAAAAAACGTGAAATGTACTTAAGCAACGCTATTTAGTGCGCGCGCATTTAAATACCTGTGAGGTAAAAGTGCTTGCTGATGTATTGCATGACGAATATAATGAGCGGTCATTATACTCTCCTAATGACCGGTCACCAGCAAAATTACGTATTAGGTGAATAAAGGGTTGGTCACGTGTACTATTAGCCAATCATTTGAATAGGATCTACTTCACCATTTTATAAAAAGAAATAACACACTGTCTGAAAAGGGTTAGGTTCAAAAGCGACGGTGGCATTATAACCCAAAGTATAAAACCTAAATTGATTTGATTAGACATGGACGATCTCAATCACATTCTTATTGTGATGTTTCTCGAAATCTCCCTTTTAAAATGATAGGGCCTCCGAAGGTAAGAAAATAATATATTATATTTTGCCGTAAAGATGAAAGTATTAATCATCGACAGACTGTTCGAAAAAATGGCTAACAATGGGGAAAATGGGAACAAACAACTATGATACAAAATTTGAAATGTTTCAAGTATACCTCAAAGATTCTCCATACTGCATTTCTTGTGTGTCATCATTCCCTTTAAGAATTAACCAAACATGAATAGCACTTTCACTTACTAAAGAAATATAATGTTGGTTTTACTTTCTGAACAATGGCTCCTCCCATCGGAAAGTCGTTTCCGCGGTTTATCACTGAGAGACGCTGTCAATCGGGGTCCTTCAGCCAATAGCTATTTGTAACTTCTCGCCATCACCATGGTGATTCAGGAAGGCGGTTACAGCAGGAACGCTTCATGAAGACCCTCCTCTTTTATGTCTTTGGCGCGAGTAATTTGTCTCTACTTTCATCATTCCGATCATGTAAATGAAACATAGGCTATTCTGCCTCTCAGTTTCAAGTTTCTTCCTGAGAAAGTGGAATTTTTGATAATAAGATATATTTATTGAGGCATTTCTAGAAACCTTCAAGAAATAGTTTTTGCTACAATTTGAGATACCCAAGGATCACCATGTCTCAAAAGAGCATCACTGTGGAATGGGGAATACTTTTCTTCTTTTGTATTTTGCAATCTTTGATCCATCTGACTCTTTCTGAAGATGATACATTATGGTGTAACCAGCAGCAGGAACATTCCATACACAAAGTGAATGGACAGAATATTTCTCTAAGGTTTAACCTGGGAGTTACAATGCTAAGTGTTCAGTCGCTTGTGTGGACAAAAGGAGAGTCCATATGTGAAAAAGTAAACAACAGTTCTTTTGAATGCATTACCAACGAATCTCTGAATCCTGGTCGTTATTTCTTAAGTCAGAACAACGAGACAAATTTTGATATGTTTATTGCGTTCACTGAACAAAGCGATTCGGGACAGCATGTTGTCAAGATTCACCAGGGGCCACTATCACTTTGTACAATTGTAATCCTCAATTTAACCGTTGAAGATACAGCACCTATCTGTTCTACAAAGTTCATCAGAGAAAGCGGAAAATTACATATGTCTTGTCAGTGGGTGCAAGTGAACGTAGGAGATCGTGCACAACTTCTTGCAGGAAATCAGGTGGTGTATGAATATGAAACTCCTACAATGAACTATAAAGATCATTTTGAAATAAGGAGTAAGTTTAGTGCAAATGTTGCTCTTGAAAACATTTTTGACGAAGCGATCATGCCGAATGAGTGTGCTGTTTCCAAAGACAGGGGGGTCACGAATGAAACATGTACATTTCCTACAATACAAGCTCGTTCCATCGGAAAAGACGAAAACCAATCTGCTGTATTCGAATGTTGCGAACTCAAAGAGACAATAGTCATATCATGTTGGTACACTACTGGTGGTTATCTCCTTCCACTTAATCATTCAGACGAGATTTCTTTGCCGGATATAAAGTATATCGGTCTAATTTGTGTGCAGGAGAATGATCATTTCCAAATGATAGTGGGCGACATTATGATTGTACAATTACAGGAAGACCAGAAATGCAATATTTCCATTTCATCGGAAATTGAAGGGTCAAACAAATCCTTTGCTACTTTAACTTGTGAAAATGCTAAATCTAATGAGGAAGACACTGGAACTTCTTTGAACAATGGCACATCGAACGATGCATTTCTTCAAAGTCGTTTATCAACAAATGTGTCATCAGAGTGCCAACCACCGATGGTAAGCAATAATATATTGCTATATTTAATAGTGGTTCTATCAGCATTGGCATTAACGTTCAGCATCTGTGGTTGTTTCGCTAAATGTTACCAAAACTTGATCAAAAAAGAGCGATACCGATTAAAAGATGAATTAGATGAAGAAATCCGCACGGTTGCTATAGCAGGAATGGTTAACGAAGGAGCAGAGTCTGTTGATATGACGGTCTTATCTACACAACCTCCTCAACCTGACAGGGTTACTGAGCTGTCCCAGTCTATCTCGCATCAACGACAAAAAGACAAGAACGAGGGTTGCAACAACCAAGACGCGTCGTCGTTCTGTTCGAATTGGCAAGACGGACCTCCAACCCTCCAATCGCGGCGTAATTTGGTAGCGTTGGGTAAGAATTGTGTCCTTCATCACAGCAATTCTAGCGATAAAGACACTGTCAAAGTATTTACAAATGACATTGTCTTCGGTAAGAAAAACATCGGAAGGCACAATGCGAGAGCAGCCGTTTCTACAGCATCAAACCCTGACAGTACATATTGTTCAGTCGATGATGTCCAAGGCACTTCGACAACTACCAGTACCAAATATTCGGATTCCAAATCTTCCTTACGTTCCCTTCCAATAGACAGTGATCATGAGGGGTTTTATTATGATCCATTGACCATGAAAGAATCATCTCCACTATCAGTCGATCCCAACACAGACGGTCCATTGATTAACAACAACCCGGAACCTACAACAAACCCAGATTCTCTGTACGCTAAACCCGACATGAGCCGAAAGACCAAGAAAATGGCGTCTTTGGAGTCGGATTATGATGACCCAAGGCCTCCTGGGGAGGAATTCTTTCAAACCATTCTCGCTCAGAATGAAGGCCTAGAATCATCTGTCCTGAACAATGATCATTTGTACGGTAACTATAATACCGATCCCAATACTGGATCGACAAATGATGGTGACCTGTATATGAAGGACACGGTTCAAACATGTCAGTGAATCATCGTGTTCACAACCTTCTGTATCTCAATATGTACGGATTTGATGGTTTCATGACTTTCATTCCCTTCCTCAATTTTTATATTGACGTCCAAAATCCAAATAATCATTGTAATTCCCTACATGTTAATCATCAAAGGTGGTTAGTATGTAAACTAATGCCCTATTACGCTCGCTCTGCACGGAATAGCTGAAAAATAAAATTAAAAAAAAATCAAATAATTGTCATTTGCTATACATGTGCAATGTATATAATTGACCTTAATTTCTTCCATTTTTTTCTAATTTGTTTATATGAAAATGCGTGTCAAGAATTATGTAGAGTAAATTGAAAATTTAAAATTCTGTAGGCCTAATTTGACGGAATAACAACATTAATCACCAACTTTTTTTAATGGTTTGTTTTGTCATCCTGTTAGAGTCATCTGTCCTGAACAATGCTCATATCATGAAGCTACAATGGTTTAGCTATCAATCTGACCATGAAGCTACAAACCAATTAGCTTCATGATTTGACTAAGTGCAATTGTTTTCTTCATTTTAAAGTCACGCAATCATTGAGAAACATAGTTTTTGGCATAGTTCGGGGTAGAAATGTATTCAGATTTATTTTCTACCTGAAGATGCAAACCACCCCGTAGAAGTTATTTACTCTTGTAAGATTCGGTAGAAGATGAATTTTCGCAAACGGCACAGCAATATTTCAGTTTCACCTGATATTCATCATGAAGTCCATAGAGAACTTGACAATTTCACAAACAACTTACCCTGTCAAGCAATCACCGTCAGTGCTTCAGTGGTTGTACGTCAAATTCTCGCTTCAACTACAACAAGAGCCGCTTCTACATTTTAACATTTCAAGATAATGACTCCTTGTCAAATTGTGTCGTGAGTGAAGTGATGAATACGATTGATATAAACGAAAAAAGGAAAAAAAAACGTTGATCTACGTAAGGTGTAAAATTGGCAATAGCATTGATGTTCAGCATCGTTATCTCCCTTGGAATCTGCTTCAACAAATGCTACAAACGATTTTTAGTCAAGTATCAATATCGCGTCCAAAGAGAACGTTCACATTAGGTTAGCGTGAACAATCTTCAGTCTGTAAATGATGGAGAGTCAGTGACCTTATCATCTTGCATACCGCCAAATGGGAGATCTCCTGAGCTCGGCGGAGTTGTTTTTGACAGGTGTCCTTCAACTAGTCGAGAGATGAGGATAGTCCACCTGACCTTCCTTTGCGACGCCGAAGGGTGGAAAGGAACAAGACCGGCAAAGCTCATGATTTCAGAAAAGCAACAGATACAGATTTAGTTTTTAAAAGGGCATCGAAAACACGGAAAGCAGAACGAATGCAGGAGAAAAAAACGTCATGCCGTGACAGCACATACTGTTCCGTAGATAATGCCAGTGACATCCCTGCACGTAGAAACAGCGATATAGAATCGGCTGCGTCATGGCCCCTCAAATCATTTGGTCACCAGGACACTCAACATGATGTGGGAACTAGTGCAGTGAGAGCATCTTCTCCATGTGTTAAGCCAAAGAATAAACATGATCATACATCAATGAACAACCTACCAGGTCCGACAACAGATGTGGAAACATTTTACGCCAAACCCGACATGAGCCGTAAAACAAAGAAAGTAGTCGGCGTCCCAAATCAGTCTCTTGCATCCTGCCCTGCATCAGGCAATCCTTAATGGTGATCATATTTACGACAACAGCGCTGCTTACACCATGAATCTACAGATGCTGACGATTTGTATATCAACACATCTACTCACTATTTTTATTGAATGAGAAAATTCTGTGCCTGTGAGTTTTTACCTAAGAAAACATTGCAATAATTATGTTCTTTTTTTATTTTTGCCATCTCTTCGTCACCAGTTCACAAATGCATGATCTGGAAATGAACGCAAAATTGTGTATGTTATGGTCATAACATGGAGAGTAATGTTAAAAAGGAACATGTAAAGTAATTAGATTCTTATTTGAAGTTGAATATCGTGGTGTTGAGCGTGCATGGCACATGAAACTGTAGATATATCGTTACTTGTGAGACATAGGGTATTTGCACATTACCATTAGGTCGTATTGTAGGCCTATAATCAGTAAAAATATTTAACGTAATCAAAACTGCAATCTTCTTTACGCAGTTATGAGAATATCATATTCGACAAGATGTGCAACCTGCAATGTACAACACAATCGAATACGTTGACCAGAGTAGGAGTATATTAGAATATAAACGTAACATAACTTTTCATCAAGGGATCAATCGGTCAGGTAAGCCAGAAATTTATCAGAAACTATTTAAGTTCCCAGCCAGTGACTGGCAACCATAGCCTACTACGGGCCCATCAAGGGATGGCTGTACATATTTCTTTTTTTTTTCTTCAAAATAGAGGGCATTTGCATACTCCCTTCCTAATTCATTTCTTATCATGACCTAAATATTTATCATGTTTTGATGTAATCCTTAATATCGTATAATTATCCTCTTACACTTAGCATAAAATGATAGATTAGATGGTCTTTTAGCCAGCGAGTAAAAACTTTGAGATTTTTATTTTTGCCGACAGTCACTGAAGGGGCATAATAAAATGTATTTATTCATAGGATCAAAAAGGAACTGCCTTTTGCGGACCACACTCCCGGGGGGGGGGGGGGGGGCACTCGAATTATATTTTGACGGGGGTGTGCCTCACGAATCCCCAAAAAGGGGGTCTAAGGAACTGACTTCAAAGTGTAAAATACAGGGTCTTGGGAACTATGATTTATTGGGCAGAGTGAAAAACAGGGTCTAGGGAACTACAAAACTAACCTCGCTTTATCGGCGTTACACCTTCGCTATCGCAGGATCTCGGACGGGCCGCGCCGGGGGCCGCGCCCGCGCCGCGTAGCGCTAGTAGCTAGCTAGCTGGAGCAGTTTTCAAGGCTCTCGCGACGAAAGGGCCTAGGGCACGAGACCAGGTCGAGCGACCACTGCCTCCGCCACGCTCCCGGCCGCATGCGAACGGATATGTTTCATAACGGGGGTCTTCAGAGCGGGGCTGAGCAGCTCCTGAGCGGAACTGAGTATCTATAACGGAAATCGGGGTCTGAAAAAGGGGGTCATCAAAGCGGCACGTCCCCGTACCACCAATATACGTGAGTGCCCCCCCCCCGGGACCACACTTTGAATAGATCGTGCATTATTGCATTGCAGATCAGAAGTGTAAATAATAGATGTAGGTCCCAGATTTGAGTAACATAGATCATTTTGTGAGACCGAACGAGTTTTACGATCGGAAGTGGATACCTATTTTCACGAAAAAAAAAAATAATCGATAACGTTCGTCCTGTGCAATCTCACGCACTAGACGCTGGAAAGGCAGCTTACGGATGAGAAGCTAGGTGCTCTTCTGGTAGCGGGTTTAACGAGTTTAACTGTTTATGATGCAAAATTGCAAATATTTGAAGAGAGAAAGGCTTGGAAGTCCATTGTTCATTGGTAATTTAGTATATAACAAAGATTATTGAATGACAATGATTAACCTTACCTTGTATCTGTGTATGGCAACAAGGTTTTCTCGAATACTTATTCTCATTGATATGATTCAGGGCTGACATGCAAATAATACAAAAAGAAAATTTTCAAGTCACTGTGTTATAACCCAAGCCAGAGTTCAGTGATACAGCTGTCTTATTCTTAAACTGACAATAATCATGCAAATAATACTAAAAGAAAATTCCAAATCACTGGGTTATAACACAGACAGAGTTCAGTGATACAGTTCTTAACAAACATGACAAAAGGTCGAATGTTTTCTGACTTGTTTCAATGGTCGTTCGGTATGCAACGGAGATTATTAGATGGTAAGATCCAACCTTGGTTATCTCGCCTAGGTAACACTGAGACAATGTACAAGAATCTCATAAGATGGAGGTAATTGTAGTGAGTCTGATGGTAATGTTGCAAAAATTTCAAAAGATGTCCCTCTTGTGTCACTATGTTAAAGCTCCAAACTTTCATTGGTAATTTAGTATATAGCAAAGATTATTGAATGACAATGATTAATCTTGCCTTGCATGGCTACAAGGTTTTCTCGAATACCTATTCTCATTAATATGATTCAGGGCTGACATGCAAATAATACAAATAGAAAATTTCCAAGTCACTGTGTTATAACCCAAGCCAGAGTTTAGTGATACAATAGTCTACTTCTTATGGGAATGTCAATCATGGACCTGGTCGAATGTTTTCTGACTTGTGTCACTGGTCGTTTGGTATGCAACGGAGATAATAAGATGGTAAGATTCAACCTTGCCATGGTAACAGTGAGACAGTGTACAAGAAGCTCATAGATATTCCCATTGTATAAGCTGGAGATAATTGTAATGAGTTTAAAGGCATTGATTAACTTTGCCCAGGATTGAAAAAAACAAATCACTGTTCCAGCTAATGTTGTAATCATAATTGCAAACCTTTAGCTCAGACAGGAATCGCCTGAGTTTTATAAGCTGATCGGTCGTTTATATATCAAGATATTTACGATTGAACATTGATGTCGGGATAGAGTACCACCGAACCCTAAAGAACTCTTACGGTTGGCATACCTCGCTCTATCACAGAATACCGTACGGGCTGGAAACCCGCTCTGAAATCGCCAAGCGCCGGTGCTTGGTTTTTGTGACTGCAGCGCAGCGAAGAAGCCGAGCGACTTGCGCTAGCGATTGATCGCGATTTTCTCTTTTTTAGGATAGTAAACGGGTTCCATTTTCTCTCATACTTTCACATATCCTTAATTATATATGTAGTTAGAGGACTGCACACAATTCATTGGCATTTGAGCTGATTTTACAAGTTTTCACAAAGTTAATCAATCACTTTAAGGTTAATGTTGCAAACATTTCAAAAGAAAATGATGTTCTTTTTATGTCATTATGTTAAATCTCCAAACTGCTTTTTTTTTCTTTTTTTTTATACGAAAATTTCGAATGTTCAAACTAGCTTCAAGAATCATTTTTGCCTTGCATGGCAACAGAGGGCACAAACCCAAAGATAGGTCTATTAAAGGACCTATGGAGTGCGAGTGCGTGTTGACCTTTGATGGTGTGTGTTGTTCTGTGCATCATGGAATTGCAGCCATTTGGTCTGAGTGTGTGTCATGTTTTTTTTTGGATATTTTTTGTAGTTGTTTTGTTTTGCCTGTTGGGCCCCGCCCCTGATGGGTCCTTGGGGTCTGATTCTTCGCGTGGCGTCGTCGGTCGGTCGTCGGTCGCCTGGGGCGGGCCGAACAATGGACACTGGTGTGCACCAGTCCCTCGGACAGGGAGATACATTGCGTTGCAGTATCTCTTGTTTGGCTTGTTTTGGGTGGCTGATGGTTGGCTGGTGGTGTCGTGTGGGGAGTCGAACTCCGGGGGATTTTTTGGGGGGCGGGGCTTGGCAGGTGGAGTGAAGTAGTTGCAGGGAGTGTTTGGGGGGTGTGGCGCGTGTTCGGATCGAGTGGTTGTGGATTTTGTGATGTGCGGGGCGGTGCACATCGTCGGGGATCGGCATGTGCGTGCGTTCCGTAGGTCCTTTAAGTGAAGCATGGTTGAAGAGAATATAACGAGTTTAACTGTTTATGATGCAAATGTTTGAAGAGGGAAAGGCTTGGATGTTCATTGTTCATTGATATATAACAAAGATTATTTAAATGACAATGACTAATCTTGCCTTGCATGGCAACAACGGTTATCACGAATACCTAATCTCATTAATATGATTCAGGGCTGACATGCAAATAATGGTTGAAGAGAATGTAACAAGTTTAACTGTTTATCAGGCAAATATATCTAGAGACAAAGGCTTGGATGTTCATTCTTCATTGGTAATTTAGTATTTAACAAGGATTATTGATTGACAATATGATTAATCTTGCCTTCCATGGCAACAATCATGACAATGGTTATCTAGAATACCTATTGTCCTTGATATGATTCATGGCTTATATGCAAATAATACAAAAAGAAAATTTCCAAGTCAGTGTGTTATAACCCAAGCTAGAATTCAGTGATACAGTTTTCTTTTTTTCTTTTTTTTTTTCTTTTTTTTTTCCTCTTAAAAAAAAAAAAAGAATTATAGGGTCATAGATAAGCCAAATTGAGGTGAATGCATCCGTTTAACGGTTCATGATCCAAATTCTTCCAGAGAAAAGAGATTTTTATTTTTTGTTGTTTTTGTTGTTGTTTGTTTTTGTTTTTGTTTTTTGGGGGGTTTGTTATCTCGAATAACTGTTCGAATAATAAACTAAGTACATTGCTCAATTGAGATTATACTGAAAACTACTAAAAGTAGAAGTATAGGGAGAGGGTAGCGTCACAAGAACTCAAATGTCCACGAGGGTCTTTGTATTAGACACATCTTTTCTTGGTAGGGTCACCTTGTTTGTTTTATGTAGATGTCTTGTATGTTCTTTGTTTTCTTTTTTTCTTTCCTTGAGGTCAGTTAGCAGAGGCATTTTGATCTTGGTTAGCTTTAGATGGGGTGCAACGGTCTTCCTCTTCTCATCCTGTATTATAATCTCCTCATCATACCCTTATGTATAAGCCTAAATCTTCCATTTGCAATTTTATATCTCTAAATGTTAAGGGTATTCGAGAGAAAAATAAGAGACGAGGTATTTTTAAATGGTGTAAAGAAAAGAGTGGACATATTATTTTTCAGCAGGAAACATTCAGTACTCAAGATATAGTCAATGACTGGAACTCTATGTGGGACGGGAATTGCATTTATAGTCACGGTACAAATCACAGTAAAGGCGTCATGATATTAATTGATAAAGGGATCGATATTAAATTAAAACACACCATTGTAGATTTGGAAGGCAGGTACATTTTCACAATTGGGTCGTTACAAAATCAACAGGTAATACTGGGAAATGTTTATTTCCCTGTTGGAAGTAAAGAACAGGAACAACTGGAGTTTTTGCACAAGATTATGCCGATTTTAGAAAAGGAGGAATTTAAAAACAAACCTTTTGTTGTAGGAGGAGATTTCAATATGGTTAGGGATATATATTTAGATTACAAAGGAGGTAATATTAATAAAAAACAATCCAAGCTAAGTATGCAGTTTGAAAACTTTTTAATTAAATACAAGGCACTAGACATATGGCGATTACAAAATGCCACAAAGAAACAATTCACATATCATCAAGAAAATCCTTACATGCAAAGTAGACTGGATTATTGGGTAACTTCAGATGTTTTAAAGGAGAAAGTGTTAAATTGTAAAATAATACCTTCATTATCACCCGATCACGCAGCAATAGAGTTGAATATTAATTTCATTGCTATTAATCCTGTAAGAAAAACAGGTTACTTGAAATTTGATAATAGTTTATGTAATGATGAAGAATATGTTAAAGGTATGAAAGAAGAAATAACTCGTTTAAAATTAAAATTATGCAAGGAGATTACAGACGGTAGAATACTATGGGATTATGTTAAAATGGAAATTCGAGGTTTTACTAGAAAATATTCCAAGAAAAAGGCTAAGGAAAGAAAGGAGAAGGTTGCCAAGTTAGAACATGAAATTGTGAAAATAGAAGAAGAACTACAACAGCGACCAACACATAGGAATAGTGATCTGATTGAGACTTTGGCAAGAAAAAGGAATGAATTAAAAACAATCTACGCTTATGTAAATGAAGGTATAAAAATCAGATCTCGAGCGGCATGGTTTGAAAGTGGGGAAAGAGAAACTGCATATTTTAAACAGCTGTTAGAGTCCAAGGGGAGAAAAGTTATTATTAAAGAGTTGAAAGTGAAGGAAAATATAATTGATGACGAAATTGATATTTTAAATGAAATCATGATATTTTACTCAACATTGTATTCTAAATCAGAAGCAGTATTAGGTGAGAACTCTAATTTTTTCCCTAACAGCTTACCTAAATTAACCGAAAATCAAAAAAAAATCACTGTGAAGGAAAGATAAATCAAGGAGATTGTATTGAAATTCTAAAAGAAATGCAATTGAATAAATCACCTGGAAATGACGGATTGATTGTTGAGTTCTATATCACACTTTGGCAGGTAATCGGTGACTTAGTCGTTGATGCATTTAATGATACTCTAAAATATAAAGAATTGTCGCCATCTCAGAAACAAGCAATAATTACCCTCATACATAAAGAAGGTAAAGACCCAACGCTTATTAGTAACTATAGACCTATTTCCCTACTCAATGTAAATTACAAAATTCTTACTAAGATACTCTCTAAGAGAATAAAAACTATTCTGAGTAATGTTGTGTCAGTTGATCAAGTAGGTTATTTAAATGATAGAAACATTGGCGAAGCCGTCAGAATAATTAATGACATGATTTTTCACACATCAAATTTTAGTAAACCAGGATATTCATTAGCAATTGACTTCGAAAAGGCTTTCGATTCAGTGTCACATGTTTTTTATTCAAAAGGTATTAAACTCCTTTGGTTTTGGACTGATATTCAGTGAATGGGTTAAAATACTTTATAATAATGCACAAAGCTGTGTCTTTAATGGAGGGTCATCAACCGGTTATTTCAAAGTCGAACGGGGGCTAAGGCAAGGAGACCCCCTGTCTCCATACCTCTTTATATTGTGTATAGAGTGCCTTACTCATTGCATTCGAAACGATAATTTGGTAAAGGGTATTCGCTTTGGCGAAACGGAAGTAAAGCAAATTCTTTACGCTGATGATATGACAATATTTGTCCAAGATTTAGACTCGATGCATAGACTGGAGGTCATCCTAGAGAATTTTAGAAAAATATCTGGACTTAAGATTAATAAGAATAAAACATTCATTTTGCCACTGGGGCCCTCTGGGTCGTCTGGAGTTGCTTTTCCCTTTGGGAAGGAAGTTGATATAGTTAAAATATTAGGCATACATTTTTCATTAGATCCTGATGTTGCTGAAGAAATGAATTATAAAGAGATCTTGAGTAAAATTAAAAAGCTACTAAATTGGTGGAAACAAAGGGATCTCACTTTGATTGGAAAGATCCACTTGTTAAAAACATATGCGTACTCAAAATTAATTTATGTTAGCTCTCTGACTCCGGTGCCTGAATGGGTTTTTAAAGAAATTGATGATATCTGTTTCGATTTTTTATGGCGAGGGAAGGACAAAATGAAAAGAAGCACCTTATATCTTGATTACAAACAAGGGGGGCTTAAGATGCTTAATTTTAAACTTTTTGTTATGGTACAGAGGGTAATGTGGATCAAAAGACTCGTAACTGGAGATCAGAAGGTAAAATGGAATAAATACTTTAAATTTCTCCTCAGACCATTCGGTGGTAATTTAATCTTTTATTGCAACTTTACGCCTGATATGATCAATATAAAACTACCAAAATATTATCAGGAAATGCTTAGTATTTGGTTTGATATGAATGTGTTTATTACAAAAGATATAAGTAATAAAAGAAACGAAATTTTCTTTAACAACAGATATATTCAGAAGAAAGGAAAACCATATTTTCATGAAAATCTTTTCCTTAAAAATACATTTAAATTGCATCATATTACAGATGAAGAAGGTGCACTTAAGTCAGACACTTATTTCAGATGTATGGGACTAGATGAAGAAGAAATATCAGTGATCAAAGACATATTTGTAAACACCCCTGAAGAATGGAAAAGTGAATTTAAAAGGCTTACTTCAGTTGATGGGTTAAAAATTGAATTTATATTCTGTAAAAAAAGTTTTCCAATTTGAATCGGTATGTTCGAAGAATTTGTATAGGGCTTGTACAAATAAGATGGTCGACATTCCAATTAGTTTTCACAATTTAGAATCATCATACAATATGTCAGTAAAAGAAATTGAAAAAGTCTTTTATCGTCCTAGATTAAGTACATTGGACAACAAATTGAGAGAATTTCAATTTAAATAACTATATAACATTGTCTTCGTAAATTATCATTTACACAGGTTTCAATTTTAATATAGCAAGTAATAAATGTTCTTTTTGCGGTAAAGATGAGGAAACATATAAACATATATTTCTGGATTGTGAGACAGTAGGGACATTGTGGAAATTATGCAGTGTTCTGTTTAATCTTCAAGAATTAAGCTGGAAGGAAATCCTTATTGGGGTAGATGAGAGAGCTGAAAATAGACAATTACTTAATCATATTGTTTTACTAATTAAATATTTAATATACCTTGGGAGAGGAAAAAATAAGCCACCGTTTGCTGAAGAGATACGAGAAAAGCTACTTAAGAGTAAAGAAGAAGAAAAGAAGATTGCATTCGAGCGAAACACATTAACACGACACTATAAAAAATGGGAACATCTAAAAGTATTAAGCACAAATCAAAAACAGAAGAAGGATGATGATGACGATGGGAGGGGTCCGCCGGGTTCGCGCATTCTGGGGTTTGACCGATCCTTGCCGTTGTATACTGCCCTCTTTTTCTTCTTCTTCTTTTTTTTTTTTTCTTTTTTTTTTCTCTCTCTCTTTCTTTTCTTCTTTCTTTCTTTCTTTTTCTCTGTTTGTAGGTGTGTATGTGCATGTTTGGGTGTGTTGTGTATGTGGGTGTGAGGGAGGGGTTATTCTAATTATGTTTATTTGTTTCGTTGTCTGTCTGTCTTGTAACTTTTGTGGGGGAGGGGCGGGAGCGGGGTCAGTACAAATCAATCTCCGATTCATTCAGAGTGATATAAGTTGACCATTCAATAGTTTCATTAGGGTATATTAGCAATATTATACCATATTTATATTATGTGTTATGACTTTACAAGGTTCATGATTCGACTTATATTGTTAATGTTAATATTGAGATACACTATATTTTGTATGATTGAAGTGAATGAATCAATAAATACTACTTTTAAAAAAAGTCTACAACAAATACAAAGCATCTAGACAATCTTTATAGACAATTCCTAGTTTCTCTCCTGTGAATGAGAGCACGATTAATCTAAATTCTCTTGACGAAATAAGGTTTCTGTACATACAATGAGAACACTAGAGAAGTACGTGTATGAGTACTCGTCAAT
Source organism: Heliocidaris tuberculata (assembly GCA_025618425.1). NCBI lineage: Eukaryota > Metazoa > Echinodermata > Echinoidea > Camarodonta > Echinometridae > Heliocidaris > Heliocidaris tuberculata. Next base: position 29,552,247 of record CM046837.1, on the reverse strand, counting down.
TACATCCTTGCCAAAAGATAAATCAATAACTTCTGGTTTTAATCTTCATTCACTTTAAAGATACTTTGAAGTGATACGGGAATGAAGCCAAGTTAATCTTCGTCATTTTTCAAAACGAAGGACAATTGGCTAATGGCACAGTTTCAAAAACTTCGCCCATTACAAAACCACTACCTTTGTTTACAAACTATTGTTGCGCTGATTTAGATTCCAAACGACAGTTGGTTGGGAAATGTAACCATAAACTGAGAGACAGTACGCACTCTCACAAACAGATAAATCTTTTATCAAATTGAAAGGCTTCTCCCTATATAAAGGAGGAGCGTTCTGTTCAGCAATGCTAGAACCTTTATTCCTTCCCATCAGCCAATTGCTTAAATGTGGTCATACCACGCGTTAGGCATCAGTTGATTTGATAGATTATGATCATTTAAAAGTTTCGTTTCCTATTCCTTCCCGGGGAGCGTTTCATCAAGCGTTTTGTCAGTGATTTTTACTGACAAATTTGCTCTCAGCCAATCAGATGCAAGGATTTCAGTAGCTTATAACAGTTGTCGGTAAAAATCACTGACAAAATGCTTGATGAAACGCTCCCCAGATACGAATAAAATATTGCTTTGTTCATCTCCACTCTACAGTTCATTTATGACCTGCTCGTCGGATAATCTTCCAGAACTTCTGACAACAAACTCGTGACCTTCTCTCGTTAATCTACATTTTACTGAAGATTAGTTACAAAGCCAACTTTTGTATCAGTTATATACGGAAACATCAACCATGTCTCGATCTTGCTCTCCGTTGAAAAGGAGGACGATTCCATTCCTTCTATCATTTTTTCCAGCTGTATTCCACATGACATTTTGTGAGGGTGCCTTATTCTGGTGTGGTGACAAGCAAGAACAAGCATTCACGGCAGTCAACGGACAAAATGTTTCTCTGATATTTTTCCTGAGAGATCTGTTGACCGACGCCCAAACATTGGTGTGGTCAAAATGGATAACACTGGACAATCAGACATTAGACAATATCGACAATACATCTGCTAATCAAGGACGTTATAAGTTGACTAAAGTGGCTGGAGAGAACGCTGTTGATTTGTATATTGCCTTTACTGAACTGGGAGATTCAGGAAAACACATCGTCAAAATTCATCAGGGGGCACAAGCGCTTTGTGCGGTTGCAACGTTTAATTTAACCATTGAATCTACAGAACCGATCTGCTCAATAGTGCTTAACCCCGAAAGCGGAAGATTGCAAATGTCTTGTGAATGGGTGCAGGTGAACTTTGGGGGTCAAGCAAAACTTCTCTCAGGAAATCAGGTGGTGTATGAATACGAGACTCACGAGATGAATTTCGATGGCGATTTTAATGTAACTAATAAACATACTGTTTACGTTCCTCCTGACAACATTCATGGTGAACGAATTGTTCCGACCATATGTCATATTTCTAATAGCAAAAGAGTTATTAATGAGACTTGTAATTTTCTTCCAATAGAAGACCACGTAATAAGGAATAACCACACTCAGCGTTTAACCACACTCATAGAAACGCTGAGCGGTGATATCACATGGTGGTACAATAATGGTAGCAGTCTCCTTCCACTCAGTCTTCCTCATAAATTATCTGTTATCAATATCGAACACTTTTCTTTTTTCTGCGTGGTAAATAATGGAAATCTCACATTGTTATTGTATAACATTAGAAATGTTAATTTTTTTAAAAGACCAATAATACACCATATCTATATCAGCAGCATCTGAAAGATATACAATTCAATCGAGAATTCAAGGTGTGAGAACATTTCGTTTAACACTAGAAACATTGAAGAAGACGGACAACCTATAGAGGAAAATCCAGAATTATTCATGAGAACCACTCAGTGTAATAGGATAGAAACGACTATGTTATCAGATGCTTCCAGAACAGATGATACCAAGATAACCATAATAGCGAAAGTTCCAACTTCCGTTTGGGTAATCTTAGCGCTTTCTCTAATATCCTGCCTTACTACTGGATTTGTCAACTGTTACCACATTGTTTCAAGAAATTATCGACATAATGTTGTAAAAGGAATAAATGATGGCATCCAAATGGATTCTGCAGAAAGAATAGGTGACGATGGTGCCCAGTCTCCTGACATTGTGAACTTACAGTTGCAGCCCCTTCAAAACTCTAGGGATTCTGATCTTCGAGGCGCTATTGCTCGTCAGGGTCCATTAGACCAGGGAGGGCATGAACAAAAACAAGAAAGAAAGGTAACATTCCAACATGGACCTCCAAGCTTATATACGTAGCGTCAAAGTGGAGAGGCTGAGATTATTTGTTTTGGTCACCAAAATTCAAATATGCAAGATCATAAGGGTGCCATTGGGAACACGCCCACCGATTCCAACACTAACCATGGAGCAACAACAAATGTAGAGGCCTTGTACGCCAAACCGGATATGACCCGTAAAACCAACAAAATGACATCTTTGGAGTCGGACTATGACAACCCCAGGGCTCCTGGTCCCAAACCCGGTCAAGACATCCTCGATCCAGAACATGGTTCAGATTCCCTGGCCCTGAACCAAGCTGACTTCTGCGGTAACATGATCGCCAATCCTCCCGATGAATTGACGAATGCAGGGGAAATACATGTATATATTAATACATCTGCTCATACTTTCTCCTGAATGACTGGTTGTCGTGACTTTAAACTTTTATTGTTGTGTAAAAATATGTTAGTATGGTAAACAATTTTCTCTGTAGGACAAATCACACTTCGCGTAGCTTTTTAGAGTTTTCTTGAACTACAGATGGAGTATTAACATCAGGAAAGAAGACCGCAATGCATAAAGTATTGCAACATAGACATTTAGATTGCTTCATTTATTATTGTGCTTTCAAAATATGAAGTGGTTAACTTTGTTAAAATTGATGTTTATCCCCATACATTCTGTTTAACAAAATTACCTATGTAATATATCTGAGGATTATGAAAAGTCACCTATTCTCAGTGTAAACTGCTGGCCAAAATGAATTAGCCACCTGCTGTAAAAAGACGTGTTTGACTTTTTTCTCTAGAAATACAACCAAAAACTTTGTATAATGACAATGAAATCATCATTTCCAAACCAAAAATATTTGAAAAGACTTATTCTCTTAAAATCAATAAACAAAATGGATTTTAGTAATGATAATAAATCTTTTTACATTCAATTATTTGGTTTGTCCACCTCTTGCCTTCATTAAGGCATTTACACGTTTTGGCATACTGTCAACTATCTTCTTCAGATATTCAGCTGGGATGACTTTCCACTCCTTTGCAAGTCTTTCCTGTAGGTCTGCCCGATTCCTGGATCTGAGATTTTCGATCTTCCTCCCGATAAAGTCCCACACGCGGTCGATTGGGTTCATGTAAGACTGTTGTCTGGCCATGGGAGAATCTCAAGACGGTTTTCTGCTGCCCACTTCTTCACAGCCTTGGCCGTGTGACAGGAATCATTGTCTTGCTGGAATACTGCTTCTCTATCTCCGAATAAATGTTTCAGAGATGGTAGAGCACAGTATTTGAAGATTTTGATGTAAAGTTCCCCATCAATAGTGTCATCCACCTTGTGCAGCCGTCCCACACCACTTTTGGCAAAGCACCCCAGACCATGATACCCCCCACCCCCGTGCTTTATAGTGGGGTTCAAGCATTCAGGGAGGTATTCTTCACCTTTTCTCCTTCTAACGCATATTGGTCTTGTTTTCTTGTGCCCAGAGCAAACGCTTTCTTCTTGCTATGGCAGTTAAAAGAGGTTTCTTCTACAGTACTTCAGACCGCCCTCTTGAAGCCTTCTTCTCACTGTTCTAGAACTTAGGGCTATACTAAAGTCTGTCTGCAGCTCTCATGCCATTTGTTTCGAGGTCTTTCTCCTGTCTCTTAGGGATTCTTTTATTATGGCTCAATCTTGCCCAGATGTTGTCAATTTCTTCCTCCCTTTTCCTGGCCTGTCTTTCACTTTACCCGTCCCTCTGTGCTTCTTTATCAGCTCCTGGATGGTTCTTCTGGCAACGTGCTATCTTTCAGCTATTTCGTTCATGCTATACCCTTCTTCATAGAGCACCACATCCCTCATTCTGTCTGGGGGTGCTTTGCCAGAAGTGGTGTGGGACGGCTGTACAAGATGGATGACATTATTGATGGGGAACATTACATCAAAATTTTCAAATACTGTGCTATGTCATCTCTGAAACATTTGTTTGGAGATGGAGAAGCAATATTCCAGCAAGATAATGCTCCCTGTCACAAGGCCAAGGCTGTGAAGAAGTGGGCAGCAGAAAACCATCTTGAGATTCTCCCATGGCCCAGCAACAGTCCTGACATGACCCCAATCGAGCACGTGTAGGACCTCGTGTGGGAGGAAGATCCGATGAAAAAATTAGCTTCACGAATATTTAAAGAAACTTGACGGTATGCCAAAACGCGTAAATGCCATCAAGGCAAGAGATGGACCAACCAAATACTGACTGTAAAAAGATTTATTATTATTACTAAAATCCATTTTGTATATTGATTTTAATAGAAATAAGTCATTTCAAATATTTTTGGTTTGGAAATAATGATTTCATTGTCATTAGGCCTATACAGAGTTTTGGGTTGTATTTCTAGACAAAAAGTCAAACACGTCTTTTTACAGGAGGTGGCTAATTAATTTTGGCCAGTAGTGTAAGATCAAAATAAAATGTCGTAAAGAAAACAAAGGAAATACACCTGAATCTCAAAATCGTTGTATTTATTCATCCTGTTGATGTTATTTGATATATCAGAAATGGTGTGACCTACATGAAATGCCTTGTAATTTATCCTCATATATCCATTGGAAACATAACAGAATTCAAGAATCTCTGTGGCAACTAAACATTAAGATTTGGGTGTTATTTTAAGAACTCTTCGTAGGCCGTTTTTCTTTTGCAAATAATATGTTATAAATATTGGCCCACGAAACAGACAAAACTGTAACTTAATAACGAGTGTTTCCACGATGTTGGCACATTTCATTTCTTTTTTATATAACTACTATGCTTGATTATTAAGGCATTACAGCATAATACTCTAGAATATCGCTCCAATTTGTAGCGCTTTCTGATTATATTCATATTTGCTTATTTTATTCATCAGCTGTATCATTTACAGATAAATTAAGCCTCAGAAGTAATGTAAACAAAAAAAAAATGAAAAATTGGAATATCTTTATCGCAGAAATTCACTGAATGAGGAAGTCACTTTGGCATCAACTATGACAAAAAACTGTCCGTAAGATTAATGGGTTAACAAAAATAGGATTTAAATTAAATTTCAATACTCTTGGTTTCGCGGTGACATATTTTGTTTCATCAATTAAAATGAATGCGGAGGTCAGTGTATTTGGCATCAAAAAAGAAAAGGAAGAAAATGTCTGTGGAAAGATTAATGGGAAACAAGCTGTGCATATGAATAACCTTTCAAACTTTTTTTTGTTATGAGATATGTGACCGCCCAGCTCAAAACCCACAAAAAGGCGGCAAAAAGGAATTTTGAGTTTTCTATACAGTTTGAAAGAGCAGATATTAAGCTTTAAAATGAGATATAGCTTGTCAAAATTGATAAACTATAACCCATATAACGATTCCATTCAATGTAGAAGAATTTGAGGAAGAGATTCACAGAATAAGGAGAAAACAGGGTTTGAAGTTGGAGGTTCACTCAAGCATGAGGTGCGCAAGATCCGCTGAAAACCTAAATCAAAAGTCCATAGCAACCTGTATGAAGGGGTTGTTGGATTTTATTGATTTTTGGCACAGAAGACAATGATACTCAATCCTTTCATCATGTAAATTTACATTTACCTACCTAGCTCAGTTCAGGAGTTATGAAAGGCTAAACTTGGCATTGTGTGAAGGGAAGAAAGGGACTCTATCAAGGGGAAACTTGACAGTCGGGGAAGGGAATAAAATCAATAAAGGGACTCTACTTCTATTGTATGGAGGTGTGTGTCATCATCCTTTCCATTGATCAACTTCACCAAGAACCCTCAGGATTAACTGCTTTGTTTATTCATCTTTAACAGGATGCCAATGGGCGCCATTATAATTTTCCTGAATGTTTTCAAGAGTGTGTTATGACTGGAGATTCAGGGATGAAGCCAAGACTGGAGTTTAAATAAGGACAAGTGCTTTACAAAGCCCCCAGTTTTGTTTCAAAATTACAAAAAGTATAATTTTTAAGCCTCTTCTTCATCATCGTCTATGTCCATTTTTTCGTCATTGTTGGGTATGACATCATCGTTTTCCGAACCAAAATGTTCCATAAACAGTGTAGTCAAATTCTCCTCGTCTCCTCCCGCCCCACTCCCCGAGCCGCGGGTACGGAGGATTGACTCGTTCACTGCCCGAGCTACCTGTGCATCGCGATCGGTGACGCTGGCAGTGGTACGCTCTCCACGGTCACGGCTGCCGTTGTGGCCTGTACAGTGGAAACCCGGCATTATGCCGTTAAAAGTCAAATTCTCCCCAAAACTAAGACGAGGATATCGATGAATATTTCTAAAGAACTATCATAAAATCAAGCATAAAATCCAGAGAAAAAACCCGAAATTCGACGGTAAACTCACTCTATGGAAGCATCGATCTGGGCGGAAACGGAAGCGGATGATTGACCCAACCTCCTGGCAACTGACCAATCACAGTTCGAGTACAGATTACCCGGGAAATCTGGGTTACGGCTTGACCTTAGCAACGAGCCACAGCTCCGATCGCTGTTCAGCTCGAGAGAGCTCTCGGCGGTGCGAAAAAAAAATGGTCTTAAAAATACGCCTATATCTCGAGTTTGGTTGAATTTCACGACTTCATATCTTGACAGTAGGTAGAAGAAGAGTTACCCTTTCAAATAAGCAAATTTTCTAAATTTTTATTTTTGAAGCCCAAACTGACTATTCTGGCCTATTACAGAGAATCTTGCCTTGCGACTTTTTGTGGGTTTTGAGCTGGGCGGTCACATATTTTGTTTCCTTATTCAGTCGTTATAAAAGCAATCGGCTGTTGAAGAGGGAAAAATACAAATGAATCCTAGTCATGCTTATAATGTCTTGAGAAGTACGCTTAGAATCTAAGAGAAAGATTAAAAGCATTGTAGCAGATAGTCAGATACTTTTGGTTTAATGAAATGGGTTTTTTATATTTCGTTTGTCATGTAGAAAGAGGCGGTCAGGTGAGTATACAATCGGCGATTATCTTGGAAACGTGGTCACTGTAGATAATTGGATAATACATTCATCCCGAAAAGCTAGTCCGTAGGATATGATGTAAATCCTAGGGTAGATACATACTTCAGTATAATTTAATGAGGTTTGATTTTAAATCACAATAAAATAAATATAAAAATAATCGTTCTTACATGTCCTTTATTTCAGTCTAATGTATTTTGTGTCATATGAATAACTACGTATCAATCTCAGAATCCTCTTAAATGATTAGCACTAAGGAATAAAGATGACATTGTGAATCCTCATTATGTCCCCCCAAAGGAGCATTAGGGTGTAATATTAAGCCCGATAAGGTGCAATTCCAATACTTTATCCATTAAGGTACTGCCATTCTGATATTCATCGGCCCGAATTCACAAAAGAGGTTTCGTTTAAACCATGGTTTTTTTTTAGCGTACGTGCGCACGGAACCCGAGCCAATCATATATTTTCTTTGAGAGCACGCATGGGCAATGTGCGCTCATTTCCGCTTATTTACGCTTATTTACGCTTATTTTAGTACGCTAACAGAGGTTTGAACCATGGGTAAGGTTTAAACCTCTTTTGTGAATTCGGGCCATAGGCCCGTATTCTGAACTCCGGTTTAACTCAAACCGTGGTATAAGTGTGGTTTAAACCCAGTATAAACCTATAAACCGGAGTTTTAGAAAATCACATTCTGAAATCTGATTTAACTTAATCTCCAGTCAAGTATGATTTAAATTTGCACAGAAATTTAGACTGGACTTGTTGTTTAGGTAAGTTTTAATTGAAGCTCTGGTTTAACTTAGACTGGAGCTTAAGTTAAACTGTAGTTTAAGTTAAACTGGAGTTCAGAATACGGGCCACAAAGTTTAAAGGTGAATCTTATTTTATGGTCGAAAGTTGAAACCTTTTTTTTCTTTGCTGTATGATTGTTTGGCTTTCTGGATGACGAGTTATAGAATTTCGATTTGGGGGGAAACATTCAATGAATATGAATGAACAATTCACTAATATTAATTAGTGGAACTTTAACAAACAATTTTCGTCATTGGCCGGAGACAGGTTGATAGCCACTTCGAGGCGTTTGACATTTTTGAGCAGTACCAAAAAGACAAACCAAAAGAAGACATAACTGAACCAGACTTACATTATCTAAATCGAGTTAGTGCATGTATTAGTGTGAGATTGTAGACAGTAGAAAAGGATGTTGATAAAAGTGACGGTGTGACTACGGCATAAACAGTGTGAAATAGTAACGTTAAAAGTGCACATGAAGAAAGGTTTACAGCGATAGGACTCGTGAGGAGATACAACCAAAAGGGAGGAATGAACTGACAAGCAAGTTGCAACTTTACGAATAGAACCAAATGTTACCAAGATAACGGAGAAATAACTGAAGAAAGACATATACTGCACAAAAAAAAACAGTGAAAGAAAAGAGAGAGAGAATGATTAGGGTGCCCACAGGTCAGTGGGTTTAACCCACTCCGCCCATCGCTCTATTTTTTTTTTTTTTTTTTTTTTTTAACGGAAGATAGGAGGAATCTGAGATCCGGCATTTTCTCTGGCGACAATTTTGTAAAGGATCTGGGATTGGGACTGTACTTGGTAATGGGTTTAGGTTAGGTTTAGGGTCAGGATTGTGTTTAGGTATTGCGTTTTTATACTCAAGGGTTCAGAAATTACCTATGAGCAATATTGTCGCCGTAGCATAGGTCGTAAATTTGGAAATCATGTAGGAAAAGTCACTAGGGCCGGCAAGATTTCCGAAATCCTATTGCGGGGGGGGGGGGGGGAGGGAGAAATTCACTACTTCCTCCTTCCTACTCAAAATAAATCCGTTTAAGAAATTTAACACGAGATGATATTACAAATATTAGCAACGTAAAGTATAGCTTCTTTCAAGCTATTAAATAGGCTACTTGTTTAATGAAATATATAAATACCAAATTGATCTTCACTTGATGCAGGAAAAAATATTTGATTACCATGATTACAGGATAATGTCTGTAAATGTTTCTACTTAAACATTATGTAGTTTCTTAATTGATTCTTTCTGATTTTGTTTTCACTTATGCCTCTTAAGAAGTGGTTTCGCTTTTCTGTGGTCCTTGAGTGATAAAGGTAGATCATATTTCAATATCTGAACTATAGCTTTTTTTTGACATGTATAACCTGACTGCAAGATCGAAGAAGGGTGAGTTGAAGAAGTAGTGTATTGCTCTTGTAATCCGATTGAAACAAAATAGGTGACTTGCCAATTTCTCTCCTAACATCAATTCACACATTACATCTCTACTACTTTCATTTCATTCATGACCTCTCTTGAACTCTGCCATACCTTACGTACATTAAGTCAAGTAGTAAGATAATCAGCTTGTGCTTTATTTTAGGGTAAATCGACTTCCAATCTTCAATTTGAGTTCTCATTGCAGATTACCTATTGTACAAAGGTTTTATGTAGACCAATGAGTCCTATTTTGAATGAGCATAATTTTCAAAATAAAAACATTTTTTTCGTTCTTTTATAACCAATTACATGACAATTATCCATTCAATTAAAGGGATTGATTAACTTTCCCAGGATTGAACAAAAAAAAAATCACTATTCCAGCTAATGCTGTAATCATAATTGCAAACCTTTAGGTCAGACAGGAATCGCCTGAGTTTTATAAGCTGATCGGTCGTTTATATATCAGGATATTTACGATTGAACATTGATGTGGGAATAGAGTACCACCGAACCCTAAAGACCTCTTACGGTTCTATCACAGAATACCGTACAATGAACGAATCCCTATTTCTTCACGGGCTGGAAACCCGCTCTGAAATCGCCTAGCGCCGGTGCTTGGTTTTTGTGACTGCAGCGCGAAGCAGCGCAGCGAAGAAGCCGAGCGACTTGCGCTATAGCGATCGATCGCTTTTTTTCTCTCTCTCTCTCTTTTTTAGGACAGTAAACGGGTTCCATTTTCTCTCATACTTTCACATATCCTTAATTATATGTGTAGTTAGATGATTACACACAATATACTGGCATTTGAGCTGATTTTTGAATTTTTCATAAAGTTCACCAATCCCTTTAAGGCTCTATTGGAACTCAATTGGTTTATTGGTACTGCATTTATAGATATGTGAAAAACCTTGTAAAATTCATAGAAATAAGAAAAGTACAAAACTTGAATCAATGATATTAATTACATTTCTATATAAGGCCTAATCACCGATAGAAAAGATTGACAAATGAAACTAAGTTATTCTATACACTTATATAGAAAGCAAGACATTAGCTTTACTAAGTGGTTTGTGTGCTGCTTCTCACGCCTTGAACAGATAATGTTTCAATTACATCTGTCCAATCAAAATGAAAGTGCTCATGTCACCTTGTTAATTGGCTTTTGAAGCTATGATTGGGTGATTTATTAGATGTTGGTCATAGCAGTCTCTTGGTTTTAAATCAACTTCCAAAACCAATATAATACAGGTACTTTGTGAATGTCTTCATATATCATAGAGTATCTCTGCTCTGTATAAACTGGCGTAACAGTTAGTTGATAGTCATTACAAGTTCACAAAGACATTTGTGCGACGATTAACGAAATATTTAGTCAGAATGTTGTCAAGAGAGGATTTTACACTCACAATGAAACGATTTGTATTTCTTTTCATTCTGCAAGCTTTCTCTCAACTGCCAACTTCTACGGGAAACATGTGCGACTACCCGTATCAAACTCTCTACGCCGTTAACGACCAAAATGTTTCCGCTACATTTCGTGTCACACAGCCACTGCAAGTATCTCAATATCTTCAGTGGAGACAAAACTGGAGTACTTTGATTGGGATATACCGGAGTTCCAATGATAATTTCACTAGCCACGTTGGCAATACACGTTATAAATTGGTTCAAGGCTTCCAGGACAACACGTATGAATTATGGATAGAACTCGCTCAAGAAAGTGATGCAGGTACCCACACCATCTACATTTACGAAGGGTTTAAAAGAATTTGTATGATCTTACATTTAAATTTAAGAATTCATAACACGGATCCCACTTGCACCGCCCTTCTTAACAAAGTGATGGGAAAGGTAGAGATGTCTTGTCGCTGGATACAGGTCGATGAAGGCGATTATGCAGAGATTGTAGCTGGAGACACTGTAGCATCGAAGGATGAGACTGGAATTAGTCTTCGGAATCATGTTAATATCCAAACCAATACGTTCAACATTTATATGACGATGAAAGATACAATGGCTGGAAATGAATTGCTATTCAGATGTTCGATTTTTCATACACAGATAAAGATTAATAAGACATGTGATTTTCCATCAGTGATGCAACGCAAGATTAAGAAGGAGCAAACTAATCAGCTTGTAAGTTTGCATTGCATGGCAAATGGAAGCGCTCCCCTCAAATGGTGGTACAACTGTGATGGCGTTTTGTTACCTCTCGAATTTACACAAGAGTACACCGTTTCTGATAGTCATTTTATACTTTTCTTCTGCGGTAAAGAAAATTATCGCTCAAATGTAATCTTGAATAGCATGGAAAATATGGATTTACGAGACTACCGATTTAGCAACATTTCGTTTCGTGCAGAATCTTGCAGCAACAGACAATGCAAAACCATCACTGTGACCGTCAACATAACAGTTTCTACAAAAAATTTTACTTCTGTTAGGCCAAGTGCTACTTCAACTAATAAGGTAACAACTGAAGTAACATATTCGATGACTTATATTGCCGTTGGTTATACAAGGATTTGGATTCCCATGACTGCAGGAATAGCATTGGCACTTGGATTCACCATTGGTATTTCTTTTGCAAAAATATGTGACATCATTCTAAAAAGAAATCAAAAGCTTTGTCCCCAAAGGGGTTCAACGACAGTAGTAGTCGAGGATAACACGGAATCCTTGGAAATGACAATTTCGTCCCAAACATCTCGACCTGATGAAGCTTCCCTACCCCACAGGTCTGTCTTTAATCAGCGTTCAGTAGACGGGGCAGTTGATGATCCACAGTTTAATTTCCTGCATTCCGGTCAGTGTCGTCAGTCAAGCCTTTCTGCCAGTCAGGAATTGGAAGAGAGAGATGGTAAATCTACTTCATTTCAAACCAGCAATCATGCCAATTGCAGCGATACAAATTTTGTTTCATCAACACCTTTAAGTGAGACTGGACACACTAACATAAAATCTGGAAGCACTCATGTTGATAACGGGAGTCTTGAGAAAAATGATCCAAGTGGTAGTGTGTCATCTCTGGAAATCACTTATTGTTCAGTGGATGATATTCAGGGAGCAACTTCCAATACCAATATGACAAATCTGCTGCCGTCATCATCGACATCCTTGCTACGGTCGATTCGATCTGATGATCATAAGGATCGTCAGAGTCCATACAATGTCACTAAGGCGACTCTCTCATCCGTAAAGCCAACTGATTCGCAGGAAGATACATCGGTCAAACCTGTTGGAGATGTTGAGGCTCTTTATGCCAAACCTGATATGAGCCTAAAGACAAGGAAGATCCAACGCTCTGCAGCATCCAAAGGTGTGCCTGATCAAACAGGAAGGACTCCTATGGGTGACGATTGTAGATTTACGAGGAAAACATTGAATCCGACAAACCCTGTTACAGAAGACGATGTACACCCAGATGTCCTAAATAATGGTCCTTTTTACGGAAACAGTTCTGGTGTTTTCAATCTTAATGAATCCACTGAAGGTGAGTCCTTGTATATGAATTCTTTCGTTGGCCATTATGACTAAGAGTATTGCAAAGCTAGATTCGCCTTTAAGTATCAGAATGATGTAGTGTTCAGAAAGTGTATATTGAATATCACGGTAGTGCAGATTTTGAAGTCAGCCCTTACACATTGACAGAAGTAAGAGATGATATCAAATTTGATCTGTTTGTTGACTACACAGAGATAAATGACTCAGGACATGATGTTGTCAGAGTTAACAGAGATGGACAGTCACTCTGCATAGCTCTCATACTGAATTTAACATTCGAAACTGTAGAACCACTATGAACAACACGTCTCGATGAAAACGATGGAAAATTGCTGATGTCTTGTCAGTGGTTGCAAATGAACTTAGGGGATCGAGCACACTTTTAAATGGACAATGAAGTCCTGTACGAACATCAGATCCAAGTTATGAATTTTATTGGTTCCTATAACATGACGTCAATTTAGCGTTCTCGTTGGTCTTGATAAGGTGTATCGTTCCTCATAGGAAAGGAAGGGGAAGAGATATTTGTGAATTTCCCAGGGTCATACCCTATCCAATTCAAAATACTCATAATGAAAATGTTGACTTTAAATGTTGCACCACCAAACCAGGCTAACCTATCCCACTAGTATACGACGGTGGTGGGAAAGAGTTACGTACCAGTTCTAGACGAAATTACAGTGATAGAGATGCTGATTGTATCTTCCCCTGCAGTGAGAAGGAATATCCCTCGAAAATCACTATTCTTAATATGAAAAGTTTGGTTCAAAGAAAACAGACACAATACGAAAGTTCAACAATGTTGATACGTGTTGCAGACCCAAAACCTTCTTACGATAATTCAAGAGGACATCAACAATTGAAAGTTTTCACGGTGGATTTTACAAGTCTTTATTCAACATCAAATAGTCAGGGTGTCCCAACTACAGAAAGTGTGATCTGCCCAAATAATGTTTCCACGAAGGGGAGGGAGAATGCTTCTGTTACATTCTAATTTTGGAAGGAACCTTCAAGAAAGCAGAATCCTTGGAAACATGGGTCAAAACAGTACTGGCAGTGTCGACCATAGCCCATGGTGTAAACATCGTAGTATTCGTGTTTTCTTTCAGAAATGCCGAAGTATAAAGATTCGGTGGACGACATACTCAAGAGAAAGTTATGGTTTCCAGAAGTATTATACTTTCAATGAAAGCGATAAATAATGCGGAAGTGATCCATTTGAGTACTGTTGTCGTTGTTTTGAAAAGGAGGAATCATCGAACTCCGCCTAAAATTTATTAAATGTTTATTTCAATATCAAATATTTCGTATCAGTTGTATCCTTTGTAATATTCAATGTATGTGTCACACGGATCCTATATCAGTTCTTTTGGTTTTCTAATTTTATATTACAACTACCGGAATTACAATAATAATAATAATATTCCGTTCTTGTAGCGCGCATATCACATTATGATATAACATCTCTATGTGCTTCCAAAGGACTTTCGGATATTATTACCCCGGCTTTAGCTCCGGCTACCGTAGCGCTCAGTGCACTCAAGAAATATATCCTACTAGGTACCCACTTACTACTCCTGGGTCGAATGTGGCAAATGTAGATTAATGTCTTGCCAAAGGGCGTTAGTACTGCGGCAGGGATTCGAACTCCGTACCTTATGGTTCACAGTCCGGAGACTTATCCACTAGACCACAGCACCTCTACAGTATACCTAGTGGTAGATTTTTGTTCACAAGGACATATTAAGCTGGTCTCTGTAATGGACCCTGTCTTTACATTAACTGATGGCTAATATATTGCCAGAGTAACACACCTATATCGATAATGTTATTGCCTCCCTGTTGATGTTCCCCTGATTATGACTTTGTATAGCATTTGGAAAACCAATGAGGGGAATCTTTTTTTTTTTTTTAATTAAAGGAACCAAATTAAGGATTACACTCTAACGCGATTTATTTTTCATTTTAACTGTGCATTAATAAAGAAATGATTGTTTAAACGGGGTTTTGAATTATGAAAACAGACAATAACGCACAATCAAATATTTTTCAATTAATAGTTAACTTCAGAAATTCTAAAGAAGTTTGGATTTCTGCATGAAAAAAAAGAATCTTTCACAAGTATCTGGATATAATATTTAAAAAAAAACAATGAAATTTGTTTACTTTCAAGTATCTTGAAAGTGGAATGTATAAAAATATAATTACTTGTAATTGTCTTTAATCAGACTATAACTCTAGTTTGGAAATGGGTTTCATAGACCACTGTAATGATATCACTAAGATGTAATAGGAGAAAGAATTGTCTATGAGCATAACTAACAGACTAAAGGAACAGAAAGTATTGATGAGACTCCGCCTCCTTGGTTAAGGGATACGCTTAAAGGGAAAGTCCACCCTGGTATTAACTTGGTTTTAAATTAAGCAGAAAATTCAAATGATTTAAATGATGAAATTTTGAGTAAAATGCGATAGGACATAAGAAAGTTATGAATTTTTGAAGTTGTAATCAATTCAACTCAAATTGGCAACTCCGTGACGTATCTTGCAAGCTATTTTCCCATTTGCTCAGTAAACAAAAATTCATAAACTTTCATTTTCTTTGTTTTTGATGACGTAACGGATTTGTATCATACAGGGTTGGTGTAAAAGCATGAGTGAAATGATTATATACTGAGCGTTTCAAAAAAGAAAACCCAACTTTGAAAAATTCCTGTAAATGGACTATATATTTACTACAGCTAAATTTTATATCACATGAAAGAGCAATATATTTGCTTTTGAATGGTACTTTGGTCAGGTGTCCAAGGTCACTGAATGTTTTCAAAATTCTGTGCAAAAATTTAGTTGATTCACTTTCTTGTAAAACACAGTAGGCAGCATTTGGGTTGAATTGCTTTGTCAACTGGTTGGCCCATCTGAAGGAAGTTATGAAAGAGCAGTAACCCTGGAAATGTGGCTCTGTTTTTCAACACTGGCAATGTCGACCATGGCCCATGGTGTAAGCATCATAGCATTTGTGTCTTTTACAGAAATGCCGAAGTGTATGGATTCGGTAAATGACGACATACATAAAGTGAAGGTAATGGTTTGAAAAACTTTCAATGAAAGCGATGAATTGTGCAAATTGTGAGTTTTCCGCTTCAGTGTCGCTTTTTTTAAAAGGGGGGCATCATCGAACTCCACCTAAAATGAAGGGAAAACGTAATGGCCCTTAATGATCTCTGTGTTGAACATTATCTTCACATTATATATATATATTATACACTGTGCCCACATGCAACCCCCGGAGCGGTGCTTCTGACCGGGTCTACATGTTATAATTGAGTACCTGAATATAAAAACGGCCCAAGTCCAATTTTCCCTTCTCATAATTCTTTGACCTCTTGGGGTACCTTAATGTAAAGTACATGTATAGTATGATATTAATGCAGTACATGCACTATAATGTACTATAATGTATACATGTTTTCCTTGCAATATGTTATGGTAAATATGTTATTATCTACAATACTGTTGAGTATTTGAATATTCTCACCCTTGTACATAGATGACAATTATTTATGAACTTCCAGATTGTACAGACTGTATTGTGATTCCCCCTCTATCTATCTCTCTCCTTCTCTTTCCCTCTCTCTTTCTTACTCTGTTTCTATTCCTTCTCTTAACTTTATACTCCTTGAGGAATTACATGCAATGTATGTGACATTTTGGCAATATAAGGGATTCTTAGCTGTTTGCTCAATCTTCATCAGTTGAGGAATAGTGGCATTTATGCCTACTACCTTGCCGTTATTCAAAATTCAAGATTCTTTTATGGTACAGGCAGGTAGTAACAGTTGTGACAGTAAGAACACCCTATGTGTATATGTTAGGTGCCACATTTCTGCATGAAATCTCAGTATGTGCTTAGTTCCAATGATCTCCTTATATAGTAAGCACTTTATACTTGCACTTGTATCGTTTTTTTTTCTTAATTACTTGATAGTTACTCCCCTTCTTCCTAGCTTGTGTTCTCTTCTCCTCCCTTTCTTTCTCTTTCTCTTTCTCCTTTTCTCCGTTTTTTCCTCCTCCTTCTGCTATTTTTCTCTTCCCCTAACCAATTTACTACTTGGGAGTAACTTAATGTATTGTTACATGTTATAGCTATTTTATTTACTATAATTCATTATTTTTATTATATTTACCATGCCATCTTCATTTGTACATGTATACAATTTCAATCTGTACACAAGACAAATATCGGCCTTTGGACCGTTTGTCCTTGTTTTTGATAGTTTTTAGCTCAATAAATCCGATATATATAGTTGGGTGATAATGACACAGGTCATCATCCTCGATAAATATTGGGGGTGATGTATTCCCTCTTTCCCCAATTCGATTCCTGTGACTATATTTTCCATTCAATTTTGAAAATTGTTAGTATTACTATTAACATGAGTGTGGCAAAATTCCATCATAATGGAAATTTACCGACTGAACCCTCTAAATCGAGAATAATTACATGTAATTTTAATCTAAATTATTTTTCTGCATTATGGCTTTGAAAAAATCACCTCAAAAATATTAACACAGTCCACCCCCCCCCCCCCGCCTACTTCATCTTTTTTTCTTCTTTTTTATTATACCTCCATATCCCTCCCAGATCAACACCCATGTTGTATAATTTGAAGTACATGGTTTTCTCTTTATAGTAGTTTAAAAATATATTGGGAAAAATAAGAAGGGACGACAGAATTGTAGATAGATATTAACAAATTCATATAAATCTACGATACTGTACAAAAATAAATAATATCTATATTGAAATAAAGACTATATACATTTTATGTTCAATATATGTGTTCATTGTTTATATGTGTTTATATGTTTTGTAAATATGTTTTTATTATTTTGATACAGGTCCTCTTGGTCGAGCAGTTTTTATAACTGAAAGGGCTACCCTGTTAAAATAAAACGACAAATTAATTTGAATGATATTAATGAATATTATATATAAAATCACATTTATCTACAACACTATAAAAGAAATGCATTTTTCCCACCATTTTTTTTGGGGGGGGTGAAACGGGGGTGCATCCCCCCATACCCCCCCCCCCCCACTATCTACACCCCTGAATTTGATTTAGGTTTATGTTAATAGTGCATTTCTAATCATAATATTTCTGAACGGGTTTTTTACTTATGACAACAGACAATAACGTAGTCAATCAATTCTCAATTACTTATCAAGTTCAGAAAACTTACGTTTCTTTAAGTACCTGGGTACAATATTGAAAAAATGACCAACATGACCAATGAATTTATTAAATTTCAAGTATCTCGAAAGTGAAGAATATAATCATTGTAATTGTCTTTTATTAGACTGTCACTCTAAATTTGGAATAGGTTTCATGGACTATTGGTAATAATATCATTTAGATGTAATAGGAGAAAGAACTGCTTAATAAACATAGCTAAAGAAACAAAGTGTGCTGCTTTTGTATCATTAATTCTAGTCGCCTATGATTACGTTGTATCACAGTCACTTTTTCACATATCGTACAGACATGAAATCATGTCAGGGGCGGCGCGCCCGGGGGGGCAGGGTTTTTTGCAAACAAAACAATCACCTTTACTGGACCCAAATTCTGGAACAGCTTGAATAACGAACTGGTTGACAGCCCCTCCAACAATTCTTTTAAACGGAAGATAAGGTGTTACCTTTTAAGTAAGTACATGTATGTATGAATATTCATGTCATGCTGGATCGTACAGTTGGTCACATAGACTTTGCACTGTCCTGCCTTTACAATTTGTTTCTTCTTCTTCTTCTTCTTCTTCTTCTTCTTCTTCTTCTTCTTCTTCTTCTTCTTCTTCTTTTTCTTCTTCGTCTTGTTCTTCTGCTTTCTTCTTCCTTTTCTCCTTCTTTCTCCCTTTTCTTTTCTTTTGTTTTTTTTCTTTCTTCTTCTTCTCTTTCGTCCTTTTCGTTTCTTAACTCCACATTGTGAGCTTTGCTCTCCTTGTACGTTTTAGGAAATCTGATACTCTAATCGGTTTCGCTTTTTATTTAGGCTCCCCACATTTTACATTTTTCTTCTTTTTCCAGTCATTCATATATCTCTCAAACTCTCTGCCTATTTACTGTACATTGTACTTGATTTGAGTTCTTTACCCCTGTCAGGATTTTTCAAGGATACAACAAATAGACAAGGCGACTCTAAAATATCAATTTTCAATGAAAATTTAATTTAGAAATAAATCTTTATATCTCAAATACAGATAGGCTCTTCTGTTTCATTCAAGTGATTTAACTTGAAGAGAGAAAAAAAATACATATTTATATACATATACAATTATAATAGTATATCAGTAAGTGCGCGCACACACAAAAAAAAATTATATCGTAGAATAATGAGATCTTAATTGAGTGCTGTTAATTAATTATTGGATTAAATTCCCGTTTCAAGTTCAGTTCTAATCGCACTAAGTAATTTGTCGGAAATGGTCGGAAATTGTCCTTTTTGTTTATTGTTCGCTTTGATTGGCTGTTACTAAAATGATCAAAATACCGACATAAGTTTTTGCGATGAATCGATCCTGGCTATGTCGATTTACGAAGAACAAAAGTCGGACAGATGATGCCACGTCCTCACTGCTTCAGTCACGTGACCTTGCTTGAATGACCCTGATAGTCCTCGGCTGATGAAGAACACCAAGAGGCTCAGCGTACCACTCGGAGCTTCATGACGAATTGTCACTGATACACGGAGTTATCTCGCCCGTGGTGAACGGAGTTATCTCGCCCTGGTAAACGGAGTTATCTCGACAAATGTGGTCTTATGGCAGGAAAATGAGGTTTCTGGCATGAAGGATACGGCAGTACCGATGTCGTCTGGAGAATGTATCTGCTGGCGCCGAATAAAAAAATCAAGGCTCTCGTAGCAATTCCACGACACACAATCATACACGCCCAACTCGAACCTCGGTCTTATATTTAACTGCCCTCAGTCAATGTTACAGTACACACCTTCACTTTCACTCGACCGCACCCTATCTATTACGTAATCTACCCAAACACGCTCAATATTTTCTAAGACGTCCTCTCTCGTGTATAGGACCCGAAAGAAAGAAAAAAAATAATAAATTTCCCATTTTCCCGACAACCCCTATGTTTTGAGAGTGACAAATATGCTTGTAAAATCGTTTTTGTAAAAATTGTTTTGATGTAAAAGTGGAACAAATAAACTTGAAACTTTAAACGTCTGATAAGTGCTCCTTTTCGAATCCTATAATAGCCACCTTGTCTCTCTAAAAAGTATCCTTTTCTCTTTCTGATAAGGGCCCCTTTTCGAATCTAAATATTGCCCCCTTTTTCTCTAATATAATTATGCCCTTTCCTCATTTGATAAGTGCATTTTTAGTTCGGATAGGTGCTCTTTTCCCTTCTAATATGTGCCCTTTTGGCCTTTTCCTCTTTTCATAAGTGCGCTTTTCACCTCTTATAAGTGCTCTTTTCCACCTCTGAGAAGGGCCCTTTCCTCTTCTTATAAGTGCCCCCTTTTACCTATATTTCCTACCTTTTTTTGTGTTTTGTTTTGTTTTTTGGTTTGTTTGTTTTTTGGGGGTTGTTTTTTTTTTGTTTTTTTTTTTGTTTGGGGGGGGTGGTTTTCTTACAAAAAGAGTGCGGCTTTACAGGTATCCATATTACCACAACTACAATGTAAGGCAGCGGAGCTGGAGGCAAAAGGGGCACAATGCCCCCCCCCCCCCCCTAGCAAGGGATTTCTCATTTCGCTCGCTCGAATGTGCCAATAATTTACACCAAGTAAGGGCAATATTTTCTGAACATGTCTACATAAGTCGCTCGCTCCTACAGTATATAATGAAATCAAACAGATTGCATGAAGTATGTTATATATCGGTGTAAACCTAAAGAAAACGGCAGGGTTAACATACAAATTAAAAGATCATTCGACTTCCCCAAAATGAATTTGCCGTTGTCATTTTTATTATATCGCCGTAAATAATATACAACTCAAGGACTTCAGCATTAGATAAAAAGAAAATTTTTGGTCGCTCGCTTCGCGTGCTCGCACATGAATCGTTAGACCATTACACACAACTGCTAATTAGGGAAGCCGAAGTAGTGACCAGAACCGCAATAAAAAAGAAGAAGATGATGCTTAATAATAATTATATCCATTAGACTGTAGGGTAATACCAATGTCACAAAATGATCTCTTTTTTTTTTTTTCGTTTTATGTTCACCCCTTGTAGGTGTCCCTTTTTCCCCAAAAAGTGCCCTTTTTTGCTGGTGCCCCCCCCCCAACACTTTGAAAGACGCTCCGCCGCCCCTGCATAAAAGAGAACAGATAAGAGTGGTTAAGAGCCATTTCAACGAAACGCGCGTATAAATATGGTCATATTTAGCTGAGTTCATTTCACTGCAGCACTGTCTCTCCAGTATTTCAATTTTCTTTTGTAATGTTCTCACTTTCGAGTTAGTGAGATTCGCATTGTATTCATTTAACGTCAGAGGTTTTACGACAAAAACGTTTATTAGAAACAGTTGCGACGGAAGGAAATCTTTATTTCTATTTTTTATATTGAAATCATTTTCCGTGTAGTATTTTCGGAAGAAAATAGATTCTGGTGTATTGAGCAGCAGGGCCAGAAAGAATCGTTTCACCTCGTAAACGGACGGATTTCTCTAAAAATTACGTCCTTGGTATGGTATGGTATGGATTTTGCCAACTTCTAAGGAAATATTCGATGAAGCAAGCCGTTACATGATTTTAAACGTGTAGTACAGAATATGATTGCGTTTGAAATGAAGGTTAGAAATTAAAGACAAATGTTTATTACTGTACACTTAACGCCTTGGTGATAACTGTATGCGCTGTGGTAAAGCGTTATTTCTAACACTATCTATGAAACACCTCAAATATGGTGGTGGATCCAGTGTCCGAACACTTTTCAGAAAATCAACGATAGCAAATAAAATATCAAACGAATATCTGTCAAACTTACATAATGAATGCTAAAAGTCCTACAGAAAAAGAAGTTGATGGAATTTTTAAAGCGTTTTGGTCCCTTGAAAAAGGTACTGAATTTCCGAACGTGTGAAATCTATGGGGAAAAGACATAACCTTTGTTTCAATAGTGTGGTTTTCATACGCGTAGTCCCACGCGTATGAAAACCCATTTTAGGCGCTTAACTGTACACGTTCGGTAATACAATCTGTGCCGAAATGCAATCCTTGACTATACCTAGAAATATTGTACATCTTTCATGACAATTTTTTTAAAGCGGTCGTATGCGAAATGTATGGACGATATGTATGTTTGTCTTGGGAAAGAGTGTTTAGTGTTAGAAAAGAAAATAGAACGGATTTTTTTTTTTTAATGAAGAATATATATATATACGTAATGGTATCATTATCAGTTTTATTGTCAATGAAGGAAGTTAGACGATACAGACCATTAACTTTCTTGACAGGTCCTTGAGTGATAAATTCGCTTTGTATAGTTTCGGTACATGGATCGTTCCTTAAGCTGGATCACTTATGAAGTGAACTAATAAATTTGTAAAAAACAATAATAAATAAAAATTTTAAAAAAATTAAATGTGTAATTGCAGAGTACATTTTGATTGTTTCTTAATACAAACTTAATTACGTTACAAGTAGACAAGGCACACCTATTTGTATGAAGTATGTAAATGAGCAGCGTAAAAGTTTAATACAGTGTGAATAACTTTTAAAAATAGCCATTTACGATTGTAAAGGCGTGACAATAACCATGAAGTCAGTTGTTATGGATGATAGAGGAATTGTGAATTCGAGCGTTTTAACATTGTGAATCACATCTTCAAGATGTGAGCGAGTAAATTCACACTGTGAAATCGAACATCACTATGTGAACATTCTTTGGTAAACCACACTGTGGAGGTGTCCACAGTGTGAAATCATCTTCACACTGTTAAATTCGAGCGTTCTCACATTGTGAATCACATCTTCACAGATTCGACTATGTGAACACTCTCTGGTAAACCACACTGTGGAGGTGTCTACAGTGTGATGTCATTTTCACACTGTTAAATTCGAGCTTTATAACATTGTGATTGTGAATCACACCTTCACAGAGTCGACTATGTGAACACACTGTTAACACACTGTGGGGTACTGTAATGCAGATCATTCATAATATTATTACAGGGATTAAGGTAAACGTGAAGAAGTAGTAATGAAATCTTAAAAGTCAATTCTTGTACCTCATAAAGATTGTTTTATCAAGTGTGTGAATAGATATTATGCCTACTGACTGAGAAATGATATCGTAAAACTAGTGATGGTCATATTGGTAGTCTTAAACACATCCATGACAGAATCCTATAAGAATTTTCGATATTGTTTTCTGTTTCTGTTTTCGGTTATTTTCAGATTTGCTGTGATTAATAGATAGGGGATACCGTATCCAAATAATTTCATGATGTGTCTTCTTTTGCGATCGTATCTTTTGTAAATTCAGATAGGTTTAGGCAACCAAGGACTGTTAAAATCACCGCTCTTCGCAGGAAGTACATTAAGTATAAACAAATCTGATTTTATAACTGGACCGGAGTAAACAATTTTCCAATCTAATAATGACATTGCAGTTCGGTGTACATGATATCGTTCTGTCTACATACAATATAGATCCCTTCACAGATTAAAATTTGTAAGTGAACATGTTGAATGTATGCCACTGAAATGCCTATTACTACTTGAGACCGCAAAATTTCGACTTTCAGATATAGCAATTATTAATGAGTGCACCACGCATCCATTGCATAATTTTGTATCGTTATACCTGCCAATGGACAAGTCACCCTTGCTCTAGCTCTTGCTCTCATGATGTCATAACCTATTATTCGTACTTAAATGCTGAGTCCAATAATTAAGTACTATATCACTTTTTCAATGATGATAAATGTGAAAACAGTGGAAGCTCATAACATCATGAACATCTTAATGTCAGTGTCTTATCCGGTTCACTGAAAATGGGAATAAAGAGAAGAAATTTGTTGTAATGTGACTGATGGAAACGGTTTAAAATTTTAAACGGTTGGTTTCATGACAAGTTTTAGAACTGTACTGTTGTGAGATAGTGATGTCAAAACAAAAAAAAACACACGTTGTTGCAATGAAAATGACAAGGCGAAGATTAAGTTGTGTTGCTTCTCGTTTAATCTTGAAGTATAAAAATTCAACAACTGTGTGACGATTTCTGTATAAAAACAAACAAACAAAAAACATTGTAAGGGTATAACTCACTTACAATCAAGTCTTGTCATACATTAATCAAAGTGATTTAAAATTTGTTTTGCTGAGTCCAATAATTAAGTACTATATCATTTTTCAATGATGATAAATGTGAAAAACAGTGGAAGCTCATAACGTCTTAATGTCATTGTCTCATCCGGTTCAATGAATTAAATTTGCTTGGAAAATTCAAACTTCTAAGAATCAACGAATTAGTAAACTGTATCAAAATTTTATTTAGGAACCAAACAAAAATGTGCATTTTCACTATAATTTACCATGCATACCAAAAGTGCGGTTATAAAACAATGAGCACAACTAACGAACGTTTGCGATTTCCACGACCATCAGTTGCGAGGGGTTAGTGTAGTTCACGGGGTTGGTGATCAGGACACTGAAACTTATATCCAATCATCATGCAATGTTTGTGACCCCGAGTTTTGGTATTGGTCTTACAGACTCCTACCGCAGAGGGAGTGCATCTAAACCCGTAGCGAGTAGTGTTTGATTCATTGTCACTTAGTCCACTAACTCCTTGATTGAATGACATGGGTTTATTGCAATAAAAAATAAACATGCAGCTTGATGGCTGATTTTTTAAATAAAATTAAAGAATCAAACATACATGTATAAAATACATAAACAATCAGCATAAGAATCACTTGACACTTCAACCATTAAACATATCTGCTTATGAACATGTAGTACAAAAATCATACATAATAGAATTACAAATCAAACTGTCGACCTATGCAACGGAATCAATAAAAC
The DNA here is from genome assembly GCA_025618425.1 of Heliocidaris tuberculata. Classification (NCBI taxonomy): domain Eukaryota; kingdom Metazoa; phylum Echinodermata; class Echinoidea; order Camarodonta; family Echinometridae; genus Heliocidaris; species Heliocidaris tuberculata. The sequence continues at coordinate 29,527,215 of CM046837.1, read as the reverse complement.
GCGTACTAAATTATATTCATTAATCCATTCAATATCAAATATCTACCTACTCCAGTTGGTATGCTGACAGTTTTTTGTTTGTTTTGTTTTGTTGTTTTTTTCCTTTTATTAATCTTATTCTTTTCCTCAATTAACATTTTTTTATCATACAATCAGTTACATTTTTCGTGCAGAGTGGAACAAAAAACAGAATAGACATAGGTGTATGAAAAGGTCCCAGTATTATATTGGGCACATACACATTTTCAGATTATGTGAGTTTTAAGTTGCATATAGCGATACATATGGAAGAAAAATAGTACCGATAAGTGAGTAAGGTTGTGCCATCACAACCGATTTCTTATGCTAGGTGATAGCAAAAAGAAACCACGGAGAGGTAACAAAGCAACCGAACAGAAATAGAAACAGGCATTTTGCTAAATTAAAAAAACAATTAAGTGTTAAAAATGATCAATTCATTATGAAGAAAGGTAAGATATATTTTTTGAAAGTTAGAGACATTATTCTTTTCACTTACGGCATGATTCGTGTATATTTCTTGATTAGGTTATAGAGCAAAGATGAAACCGAAACTCTTTCCAACCACATCGGTCCTCTTCACCAGCAATACACTTTAACATTGCTTATTGCTTCCCAGTAACATCTATGAATAATCACCAAGCCTTATCAGGCAATTCATGAAAAGTAAATCAGCTACGAATATATTCGTTTTAAACAAGCATATTCATATTCATATACATAGTTTTAGTGGGGAAAGTTTGATGTAACTTCTGAATTCGTAATTGGACGTTTATCATTATTTATTGTAATAATTAATCGAACACGGTGTTTCGCAAGCTTACATTTAAGAAAAAAATACTTCCAAACAGATTTCCTGTCACTCAACCGGTGATACTGTCGGATACTATGTGGTTGAGTCGGTGAGGCGATCGTTTGAGCAAAACCATTATGGCTTTGATGACGCTCCGCCCATATGAGAAATTAATGTTTGATTCGCTCCATTCAGCCTAGCCTGTCGTACAACGTGTCATTTCCGCGTTCGCATTCCCGCTACACTTATCATCTTTCTTTTTGAACTGCTTTTTCCGGCTCTTTGTTCAACTTCATCCCAGTCGGTAAGTTGAGCAAAGAAAATCTACGCCATTCCCAATTTCTAAATTTTGTAGTTTTTGCTGCATCTTCTTCTCTACATATCGAATTATGATAGATTATGTTCGTGTTCTGATCCATGTTCTGTGTCGTTAAAGGCTTGGCTAGGACACTGGAATAACGACTTCCATATTGAAAATGTTTTGCATAGACTCTTCCAAAATGTCTCAACCTTCTTCTGATATTGGAAAGAAAATATACTTATTGTTATTCATTTTTCAATGTCTTTTCTACATCGCATCGTCCGAGGTTAATCCTTTTTGGTGTGATGAGGTGCAAAACGAAGCTGTTGACGCTTGGAAAGGAGAAGATATTTCCACCAGATTTCATTTGAAAACTCCTTTACTTGATTCCCAAACGCTGTTGTGGACGAAGGGAGAGTCATCATGGATAAAACGAAAAGATCGAGCTTTAGAGTATAACGGTTTTGCAAATTTTGAAGTTAGCCGCTACAGACTGATAGAAGTCAATAATATCACATTTGATCTGTTCATTGATTACACAAAGAAGAATGATTCAGGTCACCATGTTGTCATGGTTAACCAAAATGTACAGTCACTCTGCATAGCTCTCAGATTGAATTTAACCGTCGAACCTCGAAAGCCGATATGTTCAACACGTCTCGATGAGAATGACAGAAAATTACAGATGTCTTGCGAATGGTTGCAAATGAACAAAGGGGATCGAGCACACTTTGAAGTTGACAATGAAATCCTCTACGAACATCGGATCGAAGATTTAAATTTTAATGGTTCCTTTAATATGACGCATCGATTCAGCGTTCTCGTTGGTCTTGATAAGATGTTTAATGAAACGCCGGCACCTGATAAGTGTGTTGTTTCTCACAGGAAAGGAAAAATGAGAGAAGTGTGTGAATTTCTCAGGGTTACACCGTATCTAGCACACCATACCAAGGTAGTACGTATTGCTCGGTGGATGATATCGACGGCATTCCTTCGAGTGCACACAGTCATGAATTGTACAGTAGGAATCAGCCATGTCCCTCATCACTTCAACAGAAGGCATCTAGAAGTGATAAGATGGATATCAGCTCACCTGCTGCGGACATCGAGGCGCTATACGCTAAACCCGACATGAGCCAGAAAACGAAGAATAAGGCAACTGTGGAGTCGGATTATGATGACCCAAGGCCTCCTGGAGATGAGTTCTTTCAAAGCATTCTCGTTCAGAAGGCTGACCTACATCCATCTGTTCCGAATATCGATGATGTTTACCATGTCTATGGCAACAGTGTAGCACGTCCTACTGATGAATCGACAAGTGTCGGTGCATTGTACATAAATACACCTGGTCAGGTTTCGATTTAAACAAGAAATATGCTGTCGTTTTTCTTTGGAAAATATCGTCAATAAAAAAACCTCCGGCAGAGATTTATGTGAAAGAAGCAAGCTCAATAATATTTTTATTTCAATTTCATCTATGGGTAATGAAAGATAACATTAAGATTCAAAACTCTGGTATGTATTAATACAGAAGACATACCAGAAAGTACAATTTGCTCACATTATCAGCGTCATCCCTAAAAAAAATATTATTAGTTTATTGACATTTTACATAGTTATTTAAACATACGGTCATGATATGTCGAGATTAGTTGCCCTATCCCTAAATGAGGCAAATCATAATCATATTGCTTTCTTCTAAACTCAACCTTTATCATTTGTTATTACTCTGGTTTTGTTAGACTGATTCTTTAAAATATATAGTATAGAATAGTATAGAATTTTGACAGATTACATATTGCAATGACATGGTATTATACAAATAATAAGCATCAGTGAGGGGATTGGTATGGATTATCAACACAAGGTAACTTTGGAACAGTCTGATACACCCTAGGCGATAGCCGGGTGTTTGGACTGTTTCGAAGTTATCGAGGGTGGATATTATACTTACTCCCAGACATTATGATGTGTATTGTTTGTTTTATAATATTTTAAGTTATATCCTCGTAAAAAACATGAAATGTACTTAAGCAACGCTATTTAGTGTGCGTGCATTTAAATACCTGTGAGGCAAAAGTGCGTGCTGATGTATTGCATGACGAATATAATGACCGGTCATTATACTCTCCTAATGACCGGTCACCAGCAAAACTACGTGTTAGGTGAATCATTTGAATAGGATCTACTTCATTATTTTATAAAAAGAAATAACACACTGTCTGAAAAGGGTTAGGTTCAAAAGCGACGGTTGCATTATAACCCAAAAATCACATAACCGAAATCACATTTTTAAAAGGATAGGGCCTCTGAAGGTTTGAAAATAATATATTATATTTTGCGGTAAACATGGTAAAGATGAAAGCGGGCAGTATTAATCATCGACAGACTGTTTGAAAAAAAATGGCTAACAATGGGGAAAATGGGAACAAACAACTCTGATACAAAATTTGAAATGTTTGAAGTATATCTCAAAGATTCTCCATACTGCATTTTCGTGTATGATCATTCCCTTTAAAAATAAAGCAAATATGAATAGCACTTTCACTTACCGAATAAACATAATGTTGCTTTTACTTTCTGAACAATGGCTCCTCCCATGGGAAAGTCGTTTCCGCAGTTTATCAATGAGAGACGCTGTCAATTGGGGTCCTTCAGCCAATAGCTATTTGTAACTTCTCGCCATCACCATGGTGATTAAGGAAGGCGGTTATAGCAGAAACGCTTCATGAAGACACTCCTCTTTTATGTCTTTGGCGCGAGTAATTTGTCTCTACTTTCATCATTCCGATCATGTAAATGAAACATTGATAATTTTGATAATAAGATATATTTATTGAGATATTTCTAGAAACTTTGGAGAAATAGCTTTTGCTACAAGATACCCAAGGATCACCATGTCTCAAAAGAGCATCAGTGTGGAATGGGGAATACTTTTCTTCTTTTGTATTTTGCAATCTTTGATCCATCTGACACTTTCTGAAGATGATACTTTATGGTGTAACCAGCAGCAGGAACATTCCATACACAAAGTGAATGGACAGAATATTTCTCTTAGGTTTAACCTGAGAGTTACGATGCGAAGTGCTCATTCACTTGTGTGGACAAAAGGAGAGTCCATATGTGAAAAACTAAACAACAGTTCTTTTGAATGCATTACCGACGAATCTCTGAATCCTGTTCGTTATTTCTTAAGTCAGAACAACGAGACCAATTTCGATATGTTTATTGTGTTCACTGAACAAAGCGATTCGGGACAGCATGTCGTCAAGATTCACCAGGGGCCACAATCACTTTGTACAGTTGTAATCCTCAATTTAACCGTTGAAGGTACAGCACCTATCTGTTCTACAAAGTTCATCAGAGAAAGCGGAAAATTGCAGATGTCTTGTCAGTGGGTGCAAGTGAACGTAGGGGATCGTGCACAACTTCTTGCAAGAAATCAGGTGGTGTATGAATATGAAACTCCTGCAATGAACTATAAAGATCATTTTGAAATAAGGAGTAAGTTTAGTGCAAATGTTGCTCTTGAAAACATTTTTGACGAAGCGATCATGCCGAATGAGTGTGCTGTTTCCAATGACAGGGGGGTCACGAATGAAACATGCACATTTCCTACAATACAAGCTCGTTCCATCGGAAAAGACCAAAACTAATCTGCTGTATTCGAATGTTGCGAAATCAAAGAGATAATAGTCATATCATGTTGGTACACTACTGGTGGTTATCTCCTTCCACTTAATCATTCAGACGAGATTTCTTTGTCGGATATAAAGCATATCGGTCTAATTTGTGTGCAGGAGAATGATCATTTCCAAATGATAGTGGGCGACATTATGATTGTACAATTACAGGAAGATCAGAAATGCAATATTTCCATTTCATCGGAAATTGAAGGGTCAAACAAATCCTTTGCTACTTTAACTTGTGAAAATGCTAAATCTAATGAGGAAGACACTGGAACTTCTTTGAACAATGGCACATCGAACGATGCATTTCTTCAAAGTCGTTTATCAACAAATGTGTCATCAGAGTGCCAACCAAGGATGATAAGCAATGATATATTGCTATATTTAATAGTGGTTCTATCTGCATTGGCATTAGCGTTCAGCATCTGTGGTTGTTTCGCCAAATATTACCAAAACTTGATCAGAAAAGAGCGATACCGATTAAAAGATGAATTAGATGAAGAAATCCGCACGGTTGCTATGGCAGGAATGGTTAACAAAGGAGCAGAGTCTGTTGATATGACGGTCTTATCTACACAACCTCCTCAACCTCACAGGATTACTGAGCTGTCCCAGTCTATCCCGCATCAACGACAAGAAGACAAGAACGAGGGCTGCACTAAACAAGACGCGTTGTCTTTTAGTTCTAATCGGCAAGACGGATCTCCAATCCTCCAGTCGCGGCGTAATTTGGAAGCGTTGGATAAGAATTGTGTCGTTCATCATAAAGACACTGTCAAACTATTTTCAAATGACACTGTCTTTGGTACGAAAAACGTCGGAAGGCTCAATGCGAGAGCAGTCGTTTCTACAGCACCAAACCCTGACAGTACATATTGTTCAGTCGATGATGTCCAAGGCACTACGACAACTACCGGTACCAAAGATTCGGATTCCAAATCTTCCTTATGTTCCCTTCCAATAGACAGTGATCATGAGGGTTTTTATTATGATCCATTGACCATGAAAGAATCATCTCCACTATCAGTCAGTCCCAACACAGAGGGTCCATTGATTAACAGCAACCTGGAACCTACAACAAACCCACATTCTCTGTACGCTAAACCCGACATGAGCCGAAAGACCAAGAAAATGACGTCTTTGGAGTCGGATTATGATGACCCAAGGCCTCCTGGGGGAGGAATTCTTTCAAACCATTCTCTCTCTCAGAATGAAGGCCTAAAATCATCTGTCCTGAACAATGATCATTTGTATGGTAACTATAATACCGATCCCAATACTGGATCGACAAATTATGGTGACCTGTATTTGAATGACAAGGTTCAAACATGTTAGAGAATCATCGTTTTCACAACCTTCTGTATCTCAATATGTACGGATTTGATGGTTTTATGACTTTTATTCTCTTTCTCAATTTGTATAGTGACGTCCAAAATCCAAATAATTATTGTAATTCCCCACATATTAATCATCAAAGGTAGTTAGTATGTAAACTAATGCCCTATTATCCTTGCTCTGCATGGAATAGCTGAAAAACAAAACTAAAAGAAATCAAATAATTGACATTTGATATACGTGTGTGATGTATATGTTTAACCTTCCATTCTTTTATAATTCATAGAATAGGTTTATCATTTAGTTCTCCAATAAGGATTATGTAGAGTAAATTGAAAATCAAAAATTCTGTAGGCCAAATTTGACGGAACAACAACATTAATCACCATCTTTTTTTAATGGTATGTTTTGTCATCCTGTTAGAGTCATCTGTCCTGAACAATGATCATATCTACAGTAACTACACTAACCATCCTACTACTACTGGATCAGAAATGATGTTAATCTATACCTGAAAGATTCGATTCGCACATGTCACTAAATCATCGTGTTCACAATCTTCCGTATCTCAATGTACGGATTTGATTTATAAAGACTTTATTTCCTTTCAACATGTTCAACTATTTTATATAATCGACCAAATCATCATAAGTTCCAACATCTTAATCATTACAGGAAAACTAATGCTCTATTACCGTAGCTCCGCTCAGGATAGCCGAAAAATAAAACGTCCCTGACCTATCAAGTCCTTAAGCTTCATCCTTTTACCCAAATTTATAACGCACCCTAGTTTAAACACTCATGATTGAAGTTATCTTTGTGTTCAAAGAGACTATATATAAGGGTTAAATTTGTTGTAGAATTCTGGCTGAAGATGGAGTAGATTAAATTCCAAAACATGTACCGTTCTTTTAATTGCTATGTGTTTTTCGTTGTCCCCCCCCCCTTTCCCCTTTTTTATAGAAATTAGAAGAATCTAATTATTGATATATGTGTGCGTCGTACATCTGTACATGTTGGTGTATGACCATATATTCTTCCATTTGAATATAGATTTTGAGGAATGGTTTTAACATTGAATTCTACAATATCTTTGAATAAAAAAGCGCACTAATGCTCATGTACAGTGAAATGAATTTTATAACTCTGTTGGCCTGTTATGGAACAGCAAATTTAAGTACAAGCACTCTTTATTATCTTCTGTTATCAAAGGGGAGCTTAATTTTGATATACAAGTCTTTTTTTAATGTTGATATAACTATATGGTCACTTTAACTATTTGACTTAGCAGAAAAGAAAGAAGATTGATTAGTTTTGCAGCCACGTTCTCAACCCTGAAAAGACTCGAGACACTTTTCGTTTTATGACAAGTTGTATTGGATTTTCCTTCAATATAGGACCTGAAGAACACAATACTTGATGTGTTAATGGGCCTACTACTTTCTGTCTTTGTTAATCAATTAAAGAAATATAAAAGTAAGATCGCAGACCACTTAAACTACATGTCAAGTCCTACCACTAGAATGATGATGCATTGCCACAAGTGCTATCGATACTTTCATACTCTTTCTACAGAGAGAATTATGAGAGGATGAGAGTCTCTAAAAAAGAGAGAAATTCATGTGCTCATTGTGGTTACAATAAAACGTAATTTATTATATTTAGCTATCAATTTGACTAAGTGCGTTTGTTTTCTTCAAAACATAGTTTTTGGCATAGTTCGGGGTAGAAATGTATTCAGATTTATTTTCTACCTGAAGATGCAAACCACCCGGTAGAAGCTATTTACTCTTGTAAGATTCGGTAGAAGATGAATTTTCGCAAAGGGCACTGCAATATTTCAGTTTCACCTGATATTCATGAAGTCCATAGCAAACTTGACAATTTCACAGACAACTTACGCTGTCAAACAATCACCGTCAATGCTTCAGTGGTTGTACGTCAAATTCTCGCTTCAACTACAAGAGCCGCTTCTACATTTTAACATCTCAAGATAATGATTCCTTGTCAAATTGTGTTGTGAGTGAAGTGATGAATACGACTGGTATAAATGAAAAAAGGAAAACAAACGTATTTTGATCTACGTAGGTGTAACAGTAGGTGTAATGCAATAGCATTGATGTTCAGCATAGTTACCTCCCTTTGAATCTGCTTTTAACAAATGTTACAAACGATTTTTAGTCAAGTATCAATGTCGCTTCCAAAAAGAGCGTTCACATGAGCAGGCTGATCGAGGTTAGCGTGAATCTTCAGTCTGTAGATGATGGAGAATCAGTTGATACAGTGACCTTATCATCTTGGACACCACCGAATGGGAGATCTCCTGAGCTCGGCGGAGTTGTTTTTGACAGGTGTCCTTTAACTAGTCGAGAGATGAGGATAGTCCACCAGACCTTCCTTTGCGACGCCGAAGGGTAGAAAGGAACAAGATCGGCAAAGCTCATGATTTCAGAAGAAAGAAAAAGGGCATCGATAAAACGGAAAGCAGAACCAATGCAGGAGAAAAAAACGTCATGCCGTGACAGCACATACTGTTCCGTAGATAATGCCAGTGACATCCCTGCACGTAGAAACATCGAGAACGAATCGGCTGCGGCATGGCCCCTCAAATCATTTGGTCACCAGGACACTCAACATGATGTGGGAACTAGTGCAGTGAGAGCATCTTCTCCATGTGTTAAGCCAAAGAATAAACATGATCATACATTAATGAACAACCTACCAGGTCCGACAACAGATGTGGAACATTGTACACCAAACCCGACATGAGCCGTAAAACAAAGAAAGTAGTCGGCATCCCAAATCAGTCTCTTGCATCCTGCCCTGCATCAGGCAATCCTTAATGGTGATCATATTGACGACAACAGCGCTGCTTACACCATGAATCTACAGATGCTGACGATTTGTATATCAACACATCTTCTCACTCTTTTTACTGAATGAGAAAATTCTAATGTGCCCGTGGGTTTTTACCTGAGAAAACATTGCAATATGTTCTTTGTTTATTTTTGCCATCTCTTCGTCACCAGTTCATAAATGCACGATCTGGAAAAGGGCACAAAATAGAATTTGTATGTTATGGTCATAACATGCAGAGGAATGTTAAAAAGAAGATACAAAGTAATTAGATTATTGTTTGAAGTTGAATATCGTGGTGATGAGCGTCCATGGCATATGAAATTGTATATATATTGTTACTTGTGAGACATAGGATATTTCCACAATAACACTAGGTCGTAAACTGTCGTATTGCAGGCCTATAATCAGTAAAAATATTTGACGTAATCACTGGCGTAGCAAGGATTTTTCAATAGGGGGGGAGACGTGAAGGATCCAACCGCGTAGCCAGGATTTCATTTTTTTTGGGGGGGTAGGGTTGTGAGAACGAGAAGCGTGCGAAATTGGTGATGAGCACGCAAAGCGTGCTCCCCAGGGGGTAGGGTGCAGGAAGTGGGGAGTTTCCCCCTCCCGCGCCCGCTCGAAGCGCGAAAGCTCTGACGTTTTATAGCAAATTTGAGAGAAAGACAACGGCTAGCAGCACCTTTTTTTTAAGCGGAAAGTTAGTTCGACGCCCGGACTGCTTTCCAATTATTTGGACGCCCGGACTGCACTGTGTGTAACAGGGGTGGGTGCAGGGAGGGGGAGTTATTTCCCCCTTCCCGCGCGAAAACTTTGACGTTTTAGCAAATTTTGATTGAAAGGTAACGGCATTTTAGGCTTTTTAGGCTTTTTGTCTCAATTCTCCAGCTTTTTCGCTCTCGCTTTTTTTTTGGGGGGGGGCTGAATAGGGGGGCCGTGCCCCCCTGGCCCCCTGGCTACGCCTCTGGACGTAATCAAAACTGTAATCTTCTTTACGCAGTTATGAGAATATCATATTCGAGAAGATGTGCAACCTGTAATGTACAACACAATCGAATATGTTGGCCAGATTAGGAGCATATTCATTAGAATATAAACGTAACATAACTTTTCATCAAGGGATCAATCGGTCAGGTAAGCCAGAAATTTATCAGAAACTATTTAAGTTCCCAGCCAGTGACTGGCAACCATAGCCTACTATGGGCCCATCAAGGGATGGCGATAATTTTTTTTTTCAAAATAGAGGGCATTTGCATATTCCCTTCCTAATTCATTTCTCATCATGACCTAAATATTTATCATGTTTTGATGTAATCCTTAATATCGTATAATTATCCTCTTACACTTAGCATAAAATGATATATGAGATGGTCTTTGAACCAGTGAGAAAAAACTTTGAGATTTTTATTTTTGCCGACAGTCACTTAAGGGGCATAATGAAATTTATTTATTCCTAGGATCAAACATGAACTGCCTTTTACGGGACGCACTTTAAACAGATCTTAAATTATTGCATTGCATATCAGAACTGTAATTAATAGATGTAGGTCCCAGATTTGAGTGACTTGGATCATTATGTGAGACCGAACGAGTTTTACGATAGGAAGTGGATACCTATTTTCACGAAAAAAAAATAATCGGTGACGTTCGTCTCCAACAAATACAAAGCATCTAGGTTTAAGCCATAGTTATCTTTATAGACAATTCCTAGTTTCTCTCCTGTGAATGGGAGCACGATTGATTTAAATTCTCTTGACGAAATAAGGTTTCTGTACATACAATGAGAACACTAGAGAAGTACGTGTATGAGTACTCGTTAATTACATCCTTGCCAAAAGATAAATCAATAACTTCTGTTTTTAATCTTCATTCATTTTAAAGATACTTTGAAGTAATACCGGAATGAGCCAAGTTAATCTTCGTCATTTTTCAAAACGAAGGAAAATTGGCTAATGGCATAGTTTCATCAAGGAGTTATCTGTGATAACTCCTTGGTTTCATAAACTTCGCCCATTACAAAACCACTACCTTTGTTTACAAACTATTGTTGCGCTAATTTAGTCTCTAAACGACAGTTGGTTGGGAAATGTGACCATAATTAACTGAGAGACAGTACGCACTCTCACAAACAGATAAATCATTTATCAAATTGAAAGGCTCCTCCCTATAAAAAGGAGGAGCGTTCTGTACAGCAATTTCTTCGCATGAGCCAATTGCTTAAATGTGATCATATCACGCGTTAGGCATCAGTTGATTTGATAGATTATGATCATTTAAAAGTTTCATTTCCTTTTCCTTCAGATACGAATAAAATATTGCTTTGTTCATTTCCACACTACAGTTCATTTATGACCTGCTCGTCGGATAATGCTCTTCCAGAACTACTGACACAAACTCGTGACCTTCTCTGGTTAATCTACATTTTACTGAAGATTAGTTACAAAGCCAACTTTTGTATCAATTATAATACGGACACATCAACCATGTCTCGATCTTGCCCTCCGTTGAAAAGGAGAATGATTCCATTCCTTTCTATCATTTTTCAAGCTGTATTCGAAATGACATTTTGTGAGGATGCCTCATTCTGGTGTGGTGACAAGCACGAACAAGCATTCACGGCAGTCAACGGACAAAATGTTTCTCTGAGATATTTCCTGAGAGATCCGTTGACCGACGCCCAAACATTGGTGTGGTCAAAATGGATAACCCTGGACAATCTGACATTAGACAATATCGACAATACATCAGCTAATCAAGGACGTTATAAGTTGACTAAAGTGGCTGGAGAGATCGCTGTTGATTTGTATATTGCCTTTACTGAAATGAGAGATTCAGGAAAACACATCGTCAAAATTCACCAGGGGGCACTAGCGCTTTGTGCGGTTGCAATGTTTAATTTAACCATCGAATCTACAGAACCGATCTGTTCAACAGTGCTTAACCAAAAAAGTGGAACATTGCAGATGTCTTGTGAATGGGTGCAGGTGAATTTTGGGGATCAAGCAAAACTTCTGGCAGGAAATCAGGTGGTGTATGAATACGAGACTCGTCAGACGAATTTCGATGGCGATTTCAATGTAACTAATAAATTTACTCTTTACCTTCCTCCTGACAAAATTCATGATGAACGAATTGTTCCGAGCATGTGTCATATTTCTAATAGCAAAATAGCTATTGATAAGACTTGTAATTTTCTACGAAAAGAAGAGCACGTAATAAGGAATAACCAAAGTCAGCGTTTTGTGTTTGAATGTTGTACTACAGAAGATACCAGTGCTATATTGTGGTGGTACAATAATGGTAGCGGTCTCCTTCCACTCAGTCTTCCTGATAAATTATTTGTTATCAATTTCGAACGCTTTCCTTTTTTATGCGGTGTACAAGATGGAAATCTCACGTTGTTGTTGCATAGCATAAAAATCGTTAATCTTAGAGAAGGCAAACTGTTCAACATTTCTTTGTCATCTGAAAGATTTAACAATTCACTCGAGAATTCAAGATGTGAGAACATCCTTTTGAATGTTACAAACATTGAGGAAGACATACAACCTCCAGAGGAAAATCCAGAATTAGATATTATAACTACTCAGTGCAAAACGATGGAAACGACTTTAACAGCAATGGCTCCCAAAACAGAGAATGATATGGCAAATGAAGCCTCGACTCGGGTTTGGGTAATATTAGTCATGTCGATAATATTCTGCCTTGGCACTGGTTTTGTCAACTGTTCCCATGTTCTTTTAAGAAAATATCGATTACATTTTGGAAAAGAGATCTCTGATGGGATCCAAATTGATTCAAGAGTAACAATAGGTGATGCTGGTGTTCAGTTACAACCCCTTCATACCTGTACGGATTCTGATCTTCGAGGCGCTTTTTCTCGTCAGGGTCCATTAGACCATGGAGGGTATCAACAAAAACAAGAAACAAGGGCACCATTCCCTAAGCATCTCAATGGACCATCAAGCTTACATTCGCAGCGTCAAGACGGAAAGCCTAAGAGTACCACTGGGTGCACGACCACCGGCGGTTCTAATACTAGCCATGAAGCAACGAGAGATTTAGATGCCTTGTACGCCAAACCGGACATGACTCGAAAGACCAAAAAAATGACATATTTGGAGTCAGACTATGACGACCCAAGGGCACCTGGTCCAAAATCCGGTCAAGACACCCTCGATCCAGAAAGTGGCTCAGATTCCCTGGTCCTGAACCACGATGACTTCTACAGTAACATGATTGCAAATCCTACCGGTGAATTGACGGGTGCTGGGGAATTATATATTAACACATCTGGGGCCTGCAACATAAAGGGATACAATCAATCTTACGATCAATTGTAACTCTTCAGCATGTTCAGTATATAGTTTGCCATAGACTTACGATTGATATCAATCGTAAGTTTGATTGTATCTCTTTATGTTATATGTTACAGGCCCTTGTTCATACTTTTTCCTGAATGACTGGTTGTCACTTGTCGTGACTCTAAACTTCTATTGTCGTGACTCTAAACTTCTATTGTCGTGTAAAAATACGTTAATATGATAAACACTTTCTCTGTAGGACAAATCACACTTAAAGTAACTTTTCAATCGCAGTGTGAGTTTTGCTTGAACTACAGATGGAGTACTAACATCAGGAGAGACAACCGCAACTTATACAATATTGCAAAATAGTTGGAAAGTTATTTTGCTTCTGTTCTCATTGTGCTTCCATAATTAGAAGTTGTTGACTTTGTTAAAATTGTTGTCTATCCCCAAACGTTTTGATAAATGAAAGTATCTTTGTGAGGATTATACAAAGTCGACTGTTTGCAATGTCTGCGAGCAATGAAAGAACTGACAAAATAAATCATAAAAGTATTATTTGTGAACTACATATAGACGTTCGCCTATTCGTAATGTTATGATATATTGTTATCCTGACACAGTAAAATGATATGTGTGTGTGTGCGTGTGTGTGGGTGTGTGCGTGCGTGCGCGCGCCCTAATGTGTCAGTATTACAAAATTGTTGAACCCAAATGAAGTAAATAAATGTCTGCATTACGTTGTTTTTTTTTTATGTATTTCTGGTTCCTCTTAATCTACACGTGCACTTTCTATTTTTCTCCAATCTTATTTTGTCTCCAGATAATTCATGTTATCTATTACGATAATATCAAATATAGCAGATGAAATTCCCACTTGTATTGCAGTTTTATAAATTACATTAATAAAAGGCGACATAATAATCAGTGTCGTAAAATCACGCAAAACCGTTATAACGCAAACCCGTAATAATTTGACGTCAAAATAGTTAATCGATTACCAGGAGATCACTCTCCGCGCTCCACTGTGCAAGAGAATTTGCACGCAAACTCTATAATGAATGGAGAAAGCATGAACGTTTCCAAAATGCGTTCTCAATCTTTAAATTCACAGGGACGGCTTAAAAAGCAAAGGGACGGCTGCAAATTACGATACTTTTGAAGACAAATTTACACTTGATCAATCTATCTCCGCTGAATTTTTTTTTTCCCCGTGGCGTTTTGCTATAAATCAATCAAAATCATAATTCATCTTTTGCAAGCAGCTGTAGAGAACGCTTGATAGATGTAATGACAGTCGTTGTTTGTCCAATATCCATATGTGCATGATGACCAACACGGCTGGCGTGGCAGCAGTACAATATTATTTCTTTCTTTTTTCTTCTCTCTATCTTTATTATTTCCTAATGTATTTCTTTGTTTTTCTTCACTCTATCTTCTTTTAATTCATTTATGTATTTCTTTGTTTTCCTTCTTTCTGTCTTCCTTTTTCCTTATTTCTTTGTTTTTCTTATCTCTATTTTCTTGTTTTCCTTATGTATTTCTTTGTTTTCCTTCTCTCTGGCTTCCTTTTTCCTTATGTATTTCTTTGTTTTTCTTCTCTCTTCTTTTTTCCTTATGTATTCCTTTGTTTTTCTTCTATCGGTATTTTTTCTTATGTATTTCTTTGTTTTATTTTTCATTCTCTCATCTTATTTTCTATTTCTCGATGTATTTTCTTTTTGTTTTTATTCTTTCTATCTCCTTTTGATTTCTTTATGTATTTCTTTGTTTTTCTTCTGTCCTGTCTTCCTTTTTCCTTATGTATTTTTTTGTTTTTCCTTCCATCTTCTTTTTTCCTTATGTATTACTTTGTTTTTATTCTCTGTCTTATTTTTATTTGTTTATGTATTTCATTGTTTTTCTTCTCTCTGTCTTCCTTTTTTACTTATGTATTTCTTTGTTTTTCTTCGCTCTTCTTTTACCTTTTGTATTTCTTTGTTTTTCTTATCTCTTCTTTCTTGTTTTCCTTATGTATTTCTTTGTTTTTCTTCTCTCTGGCTTCCGTTTTCCTTAAGTATTTCTTTGTTTTTCTTCTCTCTGTCTTCCTTTTTTCCTTATGTATTTCTTTGTTTTTCTTCGCTCTTCTTTTTTCGTTATGTATTTGTTTGTTTTCTTCACTCTTTATTCTTTTAATTCCTTTATGTATTTCTTTGTTTTTCTTCTCTCTGTTTTCCTTTTTCCTTATATATTTCTTTGTTTTCTTTTCTCTATTTTCTTGTTTTCCTTATGTATTTCTTTGTTTTTCTTCTCTCTGGCTTCCTTTTTCCTTATGTATTTTTTGTTTTCTTATCTCTATTTTCTTGTTTTCCTTATGTATTTCTTTGTTTTTCTTCTCTCTGGTTTCCTTTTTTCTTATGTATTTCTTTGTTTTCTTCTCTCTGTCTTCCTTTTTCCTTATGTATTTCTTTGTTTTTCTTCTCTCTGGTTTCCTTTTTTCTTATGTATTTCTTTGTTTTCTTCTCTCTGTCTTCCTTTTTCCTTATACATTTCTTTGTTTTTCTTCGCTCTTCTTTTTTTATTATGTATTTCTTTGATTTCTTCTCACTGTCTTCCTTTATTTTTTTATATATTCCTTTGTTTTTCTTCGCTCTTCTTTTTTCTTTATTCATTTCTTTGTTTTTCTTTTCTCTGCCTTCCTTTTTTCCTTATGTATTTTTTTTTTTCATCACTCTATTTTCTTTTAATTTCTTTGTGTATTTCTTTGTTTTTCTTCTCTCTGGTTTCCTTTTTTCTTATGTATTTCTTTTTTTTTTTCTTCTCTCTGTCTTCCTTTTTCCTTATACCTTTCTTTGTTTTTCTTCGCTCTTCTTTTTTATTATGTATTTCTTTGATTTCTTCTCACTGTCTTCCTTTATTTTTTTATATATGTTCCTTTGTTTTTCTTCGCTCTTCTTTTTTCTTTGTTTCTTTGTTTTTCTTTTCTCTGCCTTCCTTTTTTCCTTATGTATTTTTTTTTTCATCACTCAATTTTCTTTTAATTTCTTTGTGTATTTCTTTGTTTTTCTTCTCTATATCTTCTTTATATTTTTTATGTATTTCTCTGTTTTTCTTCTCTCTGTCTTCCTTTTTTCTTATGTTTTCCTTTGTTTTTCTTCTCTCTGCCTTCGATTATTCTTTATTTATTCCTTTGTTTTTCTTTTTCTGCCTTCCTTTTTTCGTTATGTATTTCTTTGTTTTACTTCTCTTTTCTTTTTTCATTATGCATTACTTTGGTTATATTCTCCACGTCTTCTTTTTATTTATTTATTTATTTATTTTTCTTCTCTCTGTGTTCCTTTTCCTTAAGTATTTTTTTTTTCTTCTCTCTGTCTTCCTTTTCAGTATGCACAACCCATACGTCAAATACGGGCGAACGACTTATAAGAGACTAGGAAAATCGCTGGACCGTTCGACCTTGCTGTGCGGGGCTTCAGTAACAATCAGCAAATATAACGCTAAACCGCTATAACGGTTTCGCGTCATTTTACTACACTGATAATGCCTTGGAATTTATTCTCATATACGTATTCGAAACATAACTGAATTCAAGAATCTCTGTGGTAACTATACATTAAGATACTCGTGTTAGATTAAGAACTCTTTTTGTGGATTTTTTTTCTAATTCGTTTGAAAATAAGGCTTTTTTCAGAAATAGTATATACAACAATATCTTAGAAAGATCTGCCCATGAAACAGACAAAATTGTGAACGAATGACTAGTGTCTGCACACTGTTGGCATATTTCATATATTTCATGCTATAACTAATATGCTTGATTATTATGGCATTACAGAATAATACTCTAGGATATTTTTCAAATGTGTAGCATTTCCTGCTAATATTCATTCATCTTTGCTTATTTTATTGATCAGCTGTATCATTTACAGATAAAGCCTCCGAAATACTGAAAAACGAAAAAAAAAATATATATCGCAGAAAAGCACTGAATGAGGAGGTCGGTATATTTGGCATCAGGACACAAAGAAGGTGTCAGTGGAAAGATTAATGGGTAAACAAAACAGGATCACATATAGATAACATTTCAAAACTCTTGGTTTCGTGATGAGATATTTTTTATTAATTATTCTTTGTAAAATTAATCGAATAGATAAGCACATGTCTTACTTTACATCGAATGAGGAAGTCAATGTACTTGGCATAAAGAAAGGGAAAAAAAGAAAGTGTCCGTATAGAGATTAATGGGTAAACATATGGATAAAATTTCAAAACTGTCGATATTGTCTTTCCTTAATAAGTCGTTATAAAATCAGTCGGCTGTTGAAGAAAAGATATGTCTTAATTTTCAATAAAAATACAAATGACTCCTTATAGTGTCTTAAGAAGTACGCTAAGAGTTTGAGAGATTAATAACATTGTAGTAGGTTGTCAGATACTTTTGGTTTGGAGAAAATGGTTTTATCTTTCATTTGTCATGTAGAAAAAGGAGGCACAGCTCAGTAAATTGGCGATTATCTTGGAAACGTGGTCACTGTGTTCATAACTAGGTCATATCATATTATAATGTAACTGGATAGTATATTCATCCCAAAAAGCCAGTTCCTAGGATATTATGTAAAGCCTAGGGTCCCCTGTAAATACATACTTTCATATACTAGTAATTTCATGATGTTTGATTTTAAAAATCACAATAAAATAAACATAAAATAATCGTTTTTGCATGTGCTTCATTTTAGTCTAATGTATTTTGATTCAAATAAATAGCTAGGTATCAATCCCAGAATCACCTTGAATGATTAGCACTAAGGAATAAAGACAACATTGTGAATCATAATAATGCCCCAACCGCAGGAGCTTTAGGGTGCAATTTTAGCCCGATAGGGTCCAATTCCAGTACCTCACCCCTTAAAGTGATGGCATTCTGATATTCATAGAGTTTAAAGCTGAACCTTCTTTTAGGGATAAAGTTGAAACTCTTTTTGTATGCTGTATGATTGTTTGGCTTTCTGGATGATGAGTTATACGATTTCGATTTGGGGGAAACATTCAATGAATAGGAATGAAAATTCACAAATGTTAAGTGGTGGAACTTCAACAAAACAATTTTGGTCATTGCCCGGAGACACGTTGATATCCACTTCGAGGCGCTCTGACATTTTTGAGCACTACCAAAAAGACAAACCTAAAGAAGACACAACTGAACAAGACTTAACATTGTCTAAATCTAATTAATTCAGGTATTAGTGTGAGATTGTTTTAATATGACAGAAGAAAAAGATGTTGATGATAAAAGTGATGGTGTGACCACAGCGTAAAAAAGTGAGAAACAGTAACGTTAAAAGTGCACATGAAGAAAGTTTTACAGCGATAGGACTCGTGAGGAGATAAACCAAAAGGGAGAGGTGAACAGAAAAGCAAGCTGGAACTTTACGAATAGAACCAAATGTTTTACACAGAGAGCGGTGAAATAAATGAGGAAAAAGACAATTTCTGCACAAAAACAGTGAGAGAGAAGAGAGAGAGAATGATAAGGGTACCCATGGAACGGTTAGTTGGTCAAAACCACCCCGCTCCTCTCTCCTTTTTTTAAATTTTGATTATTATTTTATTTGTTTTTGTTTTTGTTTTTGTTTTTTTTGTGTGTTTTTTTTTTGCAGAAGATAGGAGGAATCTGCTATCCGGAATTTTCTCTGCCGACATTTTGTAAAGGATCTGGGATTGGAACTGTAGTTGGTAATGGGTTTTAGGTTAGGTTTAGGGTCAGGATTTTGTTTAGGTATTACGTTTACTCAAGGGTTCAGAATTCGCGTAGTGATAGAAAATGACTTATGAACAATATTGTCGCCGCAGCATGGGTCGTAAAATTCGGAAATCATGTAGGAAAAGTCACTGGGGCCAGCAACATTCCCAAAAATCATATTTCCGGGGGGAGGGGGGGGGGGGGCGGGGAGAGAAATTCACTTCAGGTGAGGGAGGTTAACTCCTCTGTCATGACATGTGTCTTTTTTAGCATGAAATTTAAATGAAAAAAAAATGTAATTTACGAATAGACCAAGACTAGGCGATGTCACTGGGAAAAGATCGCGCAGCTTTATGAGTTAGTGATACGCTAAGCAATCTTTTGAGTTTGCATTATAGATTTCTTCATTTTTTAACACAAAAGCTACTAAAAGGTACGTTGAAACATTTAGTATGATATTTCATATAAAATTGGAGTTGATTGATTCAATTTCTATGTTTTATTGCATTTTTGTAAGGTTTATGTGGAAAATTTTGTTTTGAATTTTCCCACAGAGTTTCGCCTGTCTTACTCTGTGGACCGAATTGAATATTTTTTTTTGGATTTTTATCTAATAACTGCCTTTTAATTGTGGGAGATGCCTAAGAATATGTGTATTAGTGGTGATATTGGACGATAATATGGCTTGATATGTGTTAGGCGTTGTTATTGATTTATAAATTTCAGTTTAGGCAAAGACTATTTTTTATATGGCCATGATGGCGAAGGTAGTATTACGTAATACGGTCTAGAGATTGATGAACCTACGCAAGATTTTGCTTGCGGATTGATATTTTCACATTTAAGAGTGATCCACCACCAAGGGATCCTCGTATACTGTATAAGTTCATGTACCGAGTTTTTAAGTAGGTCAGGTCATGTTTGGCTCATGCCCGGGATGGGGTGTTCTAACTTCATGTATCATAATGATATAGGCCTACATGTACTTGGGTTTATTGGTCTTATTGAAGGGTTTATGCATGTTTCAGAATGAGTTATTTTACACTTAATGTTAATTGTTATGAAGATACTGTACCTCTAACTCTAAGACTGATAATTATGAGGGATAAGCATGTTTCGTTATTTAATTATGTATGAAAGAAATAGGACATACACTTTTTCTGCACAAGCTAGTTCATGAATTTCCTTTGTTTTTTGTTGTTGTTGTTTTTTTTTTGTTTTTTTTACACACTTCCAAATTTAGTGTAATTATTTGGGTCTTGGATTATGTAGTTTCTTAATTGAGCCTTTCTTATTTTGTTTTCACTTATGCCCCTTAACCCATTGCCTATACGGGAACAGGGTGAGCCCTGTATTATGCATATGGAAGTGAGACAATTCAGTATTCAACGGGTTAAAGTAGAATTTCATTGATTTTGAATATTGATTTAATTTTTATTATTGCATAGGTGAAGCTTAGATTGAACAAGGTTCATCAAAATTCAACGCTTGGAAACATTTGAAGTAATGATTATTATCAATTATAAAATGATATAACACAGCCCCGCTATAGCACCTATAGAGCTCTTTGAACGCTGCTGAGATATGTGACGTCATACCGAGGAGCAATCCTTCCTAAGCAGACGATGCCCCATAACATCTTACACATTTTCGGTGCCTGTTTTGTCATCTCATCTTCATTTATTTCTCTTACTTCGCTAGCGTCAGTATAAATGTTTATTTGTCGCCTCACTCTAAATTTCCTGCATGGTATTATTTTGATGAAAAATGCAGCGTTGAAAAAAATAAAGGAATCAATCGCTTGTAAACAAAATAAGATGCCATTGTATTTTCAGCTGCATGCACCGCGGCATGTCGGCGTTTCAAGAGGGAACGAATACCATCCATGCTATAATTCAGCGGGCTTTACAATTCGAAAGTGTGATTTCTTTGATTGATCATTGACCCTTATCATGACTTTTTACAAACAAAAGATTTTAGTTACTAGAAACGGTTTCACTTCCCTTTTAGAATGATGTGAAATACGGTCATGGTGAAACACACCAAACTCTTTATAATTTAAAAATAATTGCATTGCAGTTACGTTCACTTGATATAGGACGTCGTCTGCTTAGGCAGGATTGGTACCTGATGTGACGTCATGAAAACATGGGCATATTTCTGGCGAATCGCTCGGATATCCCAGATGCTGAGAAGCGTTTTTATTTGTGCCATTTTTTAATCATCAAACACGCAGTTAACGTAAAACTTATACGATTACCATCTGCAAGCTTTCTAGTTTCTAGAGATACAGTACTGAGCATATTTGTGATTTGCTTTGAATATCTACTTTAAGAAGTAGTTTCGCATTTCCTTATGGCTTGAATGATAAAGTTGATCATATTTCAGTATTTGTATGGTATTATTATGGTATACTTTTTGAAATGTATAACGTGACTGCAAGAATGGTGAGTTGAAGAAGAAGTGTGTCGCTCTTGTAATCCGATTGAAAAAAAAAATATTTATTTATAAATAAATGGTAATTTGCCAATTTCTCTCCTAACATCAATAGACCGCTTCGTTAATGTATGCAAATTTTGTATACATACCTTTCAAACAAAGGTTGTTCTTGACAACCTGAAAGCTTGCCGGACCTTGCAACAAGTAACGTATGCAAACTGGATATTCCAAGCATTGAGGCTCATTTATAAAAAACAGGTTAATGGAATAGCTCGTCACTAGGTGCTCAGAGAAGAAATGTGCATAAATTTGAATACATTACAGAACTGGTCTATTTACATATCACATCTCTGATACTCTCATTTCATTCATGACCTCTCTTGACTCTACCATATTTAACGTACATACAGTCAGGTAGTAAGATAGTCAGTGTGTGCTCTGTCTTAGGGTAAGGTGACTTCCAATCTTAAGTTAGAGTTCTCATTGCAGATTACCTATTGTACAAAGGTTTCGTATAGACCAAGGAGTCTTATTTTGAATGAGCATGATTTTCAAAATAAAAGCATTTTTCTTGTTCTTGTATAACCAATTACGCGACAATTATCCATTCAATTAAGGCTCTATTAAAACTCAGTCTGTATAGTGACTGCGAGTATAGATGTATGAAAGAACGCGATACCTCGTAAAATTAATGGAAATAAGAAAGGTACAAAACTTGACGTGATATCAAAAACATTTCTATATAAGACCTAATCGCCGACAGAAAAAATCTAAACCTGACACTTGGTTTGGAGTACTGACAAATGAAACTGTGTTATTCTATACACTTTTATAAAGGAAGCAAGATAATGGTTTTTACTAAGTGGTTTGTTTGCTGCTTTTCATGCCTTGAACAGATAATGTTTCAATTACATCTATCCAATCAAAATGAAAGTGGTCCCATGTCACCATGTTAATTGGCATGTCAAGCTATGATTGGGTGATTTATTAGATGTTGGTCATAACAGTCTCTTGGTTTTAAGTTAAATTCCCAAACCAATATAATACAGGTACTTTGTTAATGTCTTCATATATCGTCGAATATCTCTACTCTGTATACATTGTCGTGACAGTTACTGCTCATCTACGTTAATAGTCATTACAAGCTAGTTCACAAAGACATTTGTGAGAGAGTAACGACGGGAAACATTTGTGACTACCCGTATCAAACTTTCTACGCAATTAACGACCAAATGTTTTCGCTACATTTGGGATCACACACCCACTGTGTGATCAGTGGACACAAAATTGGAATACTTTGATTGGGATATACCGGAGTTCCATCAGTTGTAGGATGTAGGACCATCAGTTGCGAGGGGGTGGTGTAGTTCGAGGGGTTGGTGTAGTGCACGGGGTGGTGAATAGGACACTGAAACTTATATGCAATCAAAATGCAATATTTGTGACCCCGAGTACTGATCTCTACCGGAAAAAAAATTCTGTAGAAATCAATGACCCCGAGTTTGAGCTATTTGTCTTACCGACTCGTACCGCAGAGGGCGTGCATCTGAACCCGGAGCGAGCAGTGTTGATTCATTGTCACTATCTCAACATAATCCTTGTTGTTATCTCATCCATTATGAAAGGGGTTTGAATCTAATGGCCTGGGTTAATCGCAATAAAAAATAGACATGCCGCTTGATAGCTGATTTCTTTTTTTCTTTTTTTTTCAAATTAAGGAGTCAAACATGCATGTATAAAATACATAAACAATCAGCATAAGAATAACTTGAAACTTCAACCATTAAACTCACATAGTTTTAACAAGCTGTGCTTTTCCTTAGGTTCTCCAATGAACTCCCTTTTCTATATTCACTTTTGATTTAATACATTGAAACTGTTATTGATTATGATATCTGTATTCGATATTTGAACGATGTATACTTTCAATTGTAATGTTCATGGCAGATTTCTGCAGTATTATGAAATAAATTCATTCATGTATATGCAGTTCATAAATCATACATAATGAAATTACATATCAATCTGTCGACCTATACAAAGGAATCAATAAAACGCGTAGTAAATATGTTCATTAATCCATTCATTATCAAATATCTACCTAATATCACTCCAGTTGGCCTGTTGACAGCTGTACAAAGTCACCATACTGTGCATGAGACACGTTATGAAAATGCTAATCAAATATAAATACTTTCATTTTTGAATTTTGCGGAGTAAAATAATAATAAATAACTAATCAGTATGGATATGAAAGGCGTCCATTTCATAATTAAGCAGACAAAACTTTCATAAAAATTTGCTCACATATTTTTGGCGGCTAGACATTTTTTCAGCTCTTTTTTCCCCCTTTCTATCTTGAGTGGAGTATTAAACACTTGAGGGGAGAAAATTATTTGGATCCCTGGTAGCTATACGTATATCTTAGATGTTTTATTACTCTTGTCATGTCTTTACCTCGTATATTAAAATGCGTCTTAAAGTTATCCTTATCCAAATAAAGAACAGGATCAGATTCTCTTTCCTTGAAAGTTTCACCCTTGGCGATACGGGCTTAAAAATTTGTAAAGAGTTGGTCTGAACACAGGACATCCAATTTTACAATAATGATTACCGATTTCGTTTTAACGAAAGCTTCAGAATAATATAGCATCACTTCGTCTTCCCCAGGTACTATTATTTACGGATTATTTCCGGATTATTTCCAACTCGTTTCCTCATTGTTTCAACTCCATCTTTTCATTTATCTCTGTTATTATATATAAAGTCATTTCGAAACATTCCAACAGAATTTTTGTGGGAAATGCAATTTAACACAAAATATAAACATTATGTGTGTAAAAGAGATAAAAAGACCACAGCTTCTGAAACGCGGATGCAATTCAAAGTACACCGAGATGCACTATTGGTCATAGACGTTTAAAGGTTTGGTTAAATCTGGTCCATGCTAAAAGCCACAGGTTACATAGGGCGGCGATGAGCAAGTAAAGACAAGTACTGCCCTGACTTGCAAATAATACTATCTGCCCCCCCCCCTCCCCCACAAAAAAGGCTGAAATTCCTACCACGTGTATTCTGCATTTGGACCTCCTCTTCCCCTACTGTCACAGATTTTGATTTAGACAGTTTTAGTAATGATTATATCACCTAAAACGAATATGATAAGAAAATATACGGTAAATACGTTGGAATATTTTTGAAGAAGAAAATGTCCTCACTTGCTTGAATTAAAGGGGCACTAGGGGAATCCATTACTGCTTGATTATTATTTTTTTCTTTTTCTTTTTTTTTTTTTTTTTTGGAGCTAGGTATATGCTCTTTCGGGGACTTTAGAATTCATTTTATAAGTGACATTGGGAAAATATTTGTTAAAAGGGCACTTACCACAAGACAAAGTAGGCATTTATCAAAGGTGTAAAGGGGCACTTACCAGAAGGAGAATTATGATGCAAAGTTATTATATTATGTAATAATCTTGGGAGTCACCGGGGACAAAAAAAAATCCCTATCCCTTTATATATTGAAGCCCCTGCCCCCACACATCCGGTTTTTTCATGTAGACTGTGTTCCTAAAGAACAATGTTAATAAACACTGAATTTATTAAAATGCCAGGGAGCATAGCAACTGAGGGAGAAATTTAGATTATTTAATGTTGAAACTACTTTTTTAAAGGCACAAAACCTTTCCACTGTTAAATGCAAAATGACTGATGTAATATAATGCGTTTTTGTCTCGTGAGGAGTACAAGAGAAACGACTTTGCTCTCTCTCTCTTTTGCTGAGAGAAGCACCTGCCCCCATCGCCGCGCTTCGGATCCTTGTAGTAGCAGAGTTTGTAAAGTAAAAAAAAACCATGTACCCATTAGTCTGCGAAGTAGCATAGCAACCGAGCGAAAATTTATCTTTAAATGTTGAGGCCTAGTATTTTTAAAAGAATGTTTATAATAGATCTTTTTACATCAAAATTATCTTTTCTTGCCCCACCAAGGGGGCAAAATAAGTTATTGCAAGCAAGAAAATTTTGATTGTTGCGCGCTGAAACCATGCATTTCACATCACTAGAAAGCTACTCGTTATAGGTCTGGGGGAAATCGTTTTAGTTGATACATTAATTTAACTAATAATTATATCTTTAAAGGTCGGCGACTCATAAGGGTCACTTCCTTTCTGGCTGCTACCTCTGTCAATTAATTTTTTATACTTTTCTGTACCATTGCTTATATTCCATTTATGTAGGTATGTATTTATAATGTTGGTTTGTTTTTGTTTTTTCATTGTTTTGGTGAAATAAAATTGAATATAATTGAATATGCATGTATTCCAGGTAGCGTAGCGACCATGTGAGAAA
Source organism: Heliocidaris tuberculata (assembly GCA_025618425.1). Taxonomy (NCBI): domain Eukaryota; kingdom Metazoa; phylum Echinodermata; class Echinoidea; order Camarodonta; family Echinometridae; genus Heliocidaris; species Heliocidaris tuberculata. The sequence continues at coordinate 29,501,407 of CM046837.1, read as the reverse complement.
ATGTAGGTGTGTTTGGGGGGGGGGGGGTCGATTGAATGATTGGGGGGCAACATGGATATATCTTATGTATTACACCATTGAGCTACGAGATGACCAAGGATAACACGATAAAAACTATTTTCGAAAAATCAACTCAAGGCAATTTCAAAAGCCCTGTCTATCACCTTTAGAAATGTGCGAACATTACAATGCCGTATTACGTAATGCGAACCGGATTTCTATGGGCAGTACAATAGGCCTTTGAAATTGTCCTTGAGTTTATTTTTCGAAAGTAGTTTTTATCGTGTTGGATATCGAAAGACTAGGAAACCAGTTTGGTTGTCAGCTCGTCAACTGGACGAGATTAAATTAAGATATTTTTTTCACTATTAAATCTTTGATTAAGATCACGTAGCCCAAAATGTGATCACTCTTTATATATTTATCTTTAACTTTCCCTGCTTTATCTTCTCCTCTTTGTCTATTTTAATTCCTCCCTCTCCCCCCCCCCCCCCCCCCCCCCCCCCCCCCCGCCTGTCTCTTTGAATCCATATGGCAAATAATACTACTAATTAGGAAATCTCTATACTGGGCATGAATAGCAATCTGAGCAATGTATCTAGCAGAACATATCAAAGCATAACAATATTTGGCTACGTGAGTTTTAAGTTAAATATCTGGGGAAAATAGTACAGAAAATTGATTTAGGATGTAACACCACCATCTATTCTTAATACTAGGTGATAGCAAAAGGAAACCACGGAGAGGTAGAAAACAAAAACAATAATTGAAACAGACATTTTGCTAAATCTAAAAAAAATCATTAAGTGTTCAAAATTATAAATTCATTATGAAAAAAAAAGGGTAAATGAAATATTTTGAAAAGCTAGGGCCATCATTTTTTACACTTTTGGCATGATTCATGTATATTTCTTGATTACATTATAGAGCAAAGATGAAACCACAACTCTTTCCAACCGCATCGGTCCTCATTACCAGCATACACTTAACAGTGCTTATTGCTTCCTAGTACGAGCCTTATTAGGCAATCAATAAAAACTGAACCAGCTACAAATATACTTGTTTTGAACATGCATATCCATATCCATATACATATTCTTTAAGGGGGAACCAGGTTGATGTAACTTCTGATTTCAAAATTAGACGTTTATCATTAATTCATTGTGAGGATGAATCGAACACGGTGTTTCAGGTTTATATCACAATATATATTTACTTTCAAAGGGTTTTTCTGTCACGCAACTAGTGATACTGTCAGATCCAGTTTCGTTGAGTTGGTGAGGTGATCGTGAGAGCAAAACCTTTATGGCTTTGACGACGCTCCGCCCATATTGATTCGCTGCATTCCTTTATAAGCCTGTCGTGCAACTTGTCATTTCTGCATTTGCATTCCTGCTGCACTTATCACCGTTCTATCAATCATTTACTATTTCCGACAATTATTCATATTCATCCCAAATGGCTAAGTTGAGCAAGAATTAAAATTCTACGCCATTCCAGATTTTTAAATTGTGTAACTTTTCCTGCACCTTCTTCTATATATCGAATTCCGATAGATCTGTTTGTATTCTCAAGCATTTGTCGTGTCTTTAAAGGCTAGGCTTGGACATGAAAATAACGACTTTGATACTGAAAATATTTTCCATGGACTTTTCCAAAATGTCTCAACATTCTTCTGATAGTGGAAAGAAAATATGCTTATTGTTATTCATTTCACAATGTATTTTCTACGTTGCATCGTCCGAGGATAATCCTTTTTGGTGTGGCGAGACACAAAACGAAGCAGTTGACGCTTGGAAGGGACAAAATATTTCCACGAGATTTCATTTGATAAATGTGTTACTTGATGGCCAAACGCTGGTGTGGACAAAGGGGGATTCAACATGGATAAAAGAACACGACCGACCTTTAGAATATAACGGTAGTGCAGATTTTGAAGTTAGCCGCTACAGACTGATAGAAGTCAATGCTATCACATTTGATCTGTTCATTGATTGCACAGAGCAGAATGATTCAGGACATCATATTGTCACAGTTAACCAAGGCAGACAGTCTTTCTGCATAGCTTTCATATTGAATTTAACCGTCAAAACTCCAGAACCGATATGTACAACACGTCTCGATAAGAAAGGTGGAAAATTACAGATGTCATGTCGATGGTTGCAAATGAAAGAAGGAGACCGAGCACACTTTGAAGTGGACAATGAAGTCCTCTACGAACACCAGATCGAAGATTTTAATTTTAATGGTTCCTTTGATATGATGCATCAATTCAACGTTCTCGTTTATCTTGATAAGATGTTCGATGAAACCATGGCACCTTATAAGTGTAGTGTTTCTCATAGGAAAGAAAAAGTGACAGAAGTTTGTAAATTCCCAAGGTTAAGACCGTATCCGATTCAAAATGAAAATAATAACAAAGTTGACTTAATATGTTGCGTTGCCAACTCAAGTAAACCCATCCCATTACTATATGACGGGTATGGCAATGAATTACGTGTCAATTCTCGACGAAATTACAATGTAGGTGATGACGATTGTATCTTACTGTTCCTCTGCGGTGCGAAGGAAGATGACTCAAATATCCTTATTCGTAATATGGACAGGTTGAATATTAGAAAATATGCCAAATACGAAAGTTCAATATTGTTGGTAGATGTTGCAGACCCAAAACCTTCATACAATGATTTAAGAGAAGATCAACAATGTAAAGTCATGACGATGAATTTTACAAGTCTTGACTCGACGTCAGATAATCAGGATGGCACCTCTACAGAAAGTGTGACCAAAGGCTGTGTCTCTGCTGAGGTGACTGAGACATTTTCGAGTACAATGCCTACATGTAAACCGGGTGGTGTTGGTGCAAAACAACAAGATATCCTGATAGCAGTCGCCGCAATAGTAGCCTCAGGACTTGCTTTCATCATTGGTTCTTGCATTACGAATTGCTACTACAATGTCTCTGGTAAACATCCTCAGAGAGGTTCTACCGCAACGGAAGACGATGATGGAGGACATCTAGCAATGACGACCTTCACAGCACAAACATCTCAACAAGATGGACATTCCGAGTCCCAAAGACCTGTCTTTAATCACCGCCCGTCGAACGAAGAGGAGCATTGCTTTAAACAACAAAATATGACGAAACCTTCTTTACTGTTAGGTGGACCACCAAACCTGCCTTCGGGACGTGAAATGGTTACACAGGACTCACGGAGTCGTCCAGGAGGTGGGATTGGAAGCAGTGGTCAGCAAAATGCACCTTTTGCCAATGGTAGTACACCATACCCAGATAGTACGTATTGTTCAATGGATGATGCCGAAGGCATCTCTACGAGTGTACACATTCATGGATCGTACAACATGAATCAGCCATGTCCCTCATCACTTCAACAGAAGGCACCTAGAGATAATTTGAGGACTAATTATACCAACTTGCCAACGACACACATAGAGGCGTTGTACGCTAAGCCCGACATGAGCCAGAAAACCAAGTATAAGGCAACAGTGGGGTCGGATTATGATGACCCAAGGCCTCCTGGAGATGAGTTCTTTCAAAGCATTCTCGTTCAGGATCATGACCTACATCCACCTGTCCTGAACACCAATCATGTCTACCATGTACATGACAACAGTATATAGGAAGTCCTACCGATGAATCGACAAGTGGCTGTGAATTACATATAAATACATCTGGGCCCCGTTGCACAAAACTTGCGTTTGAACGCAACTCAGGAAAATCAAACGCAACTTTATTTTCAACCAATCAGAGTGCGCATTAAGGACTTGCGTTTGATTTTTAAGAATTGGATTAAACGCAAGTTTTGATTTAAAAAAGATGTATGCTGTCGGTTTACTTTTTTAAAAAACATCAATACAAAAGTCTCCGGCAGAGATTAATAAGCAAGAAGCAAGCTCGATAATGCGTTTGTACATTTATGTTTATTTATTTATTCATTCATTCATTCATTGTATATTGATATAAATATATAAAGTTCAGAAAGTTCTGCGATGGAGATTAAAACTAGAGAGAGACACAGAATAGATCACTTCGTTAGACATAACGGAATCTAACGAAGTAATTTTTTCTGTCTCTGCCTCCCCCCCCCCCCCTCTCTCTCTCTCTCTCTCTCTCTCGATATATATATATATATTCAAACTTTTTAGCCCTCCATAGGCTATTTTATTGAGTCAAATAAACAACATTTTACAATTCAATGAAACTGATATCTTAAACTCAAATAAAACAATACTTTTACATTTCTCTCATTTTCGTTTAAACAAACAAAGATCGAAGTGGCAGCCATTTAGTAAAAAATTTGTTATACAGACCCGATATAGAATAAATATATCTCTCATTCTCGTAATATTGAATAATTTTTATCTTCATACTACCGAAATTCGGAATTTTGTTATTGAGCTTTTGTACAAACAGTTGTTGCTTAATCAAAGTTACTATACAATTTAAAGCATCATTTCTCTTCTCTTCAAACCCAAAAATTATATTTTCTAAATTAGACTTTATCTTTACTTGAGAGCCTTCATTTATCCATTTTGCTGTTTCATTCCAGATTGATTTACTGATCTCACATTCATAAAAAAAAAGTACAATGTCTTCCAACTCTTTTTTACAGAACGAACATTTTTCGTTACTAACTATTTTCATCCTATGTAGTTGCTTGTTCAAGAACAGGATCCTATTTACTATCTTATACTGAAAATATCTTAAACCAATATCCGGAGTAAAACGAAATATCATGATATGATATTTCTGCATTTTTGAGCTATCAGGGGTATAATCTAAATAACGTTCCCATTTCGAGCATATTGAGGGTATACATTTTGTTTTTCTAATAAGAGTTTTGTAGATGTATCTACATCCTTGTAGGTCATGTACTAGCATTTTAAAGGGATTCAGTAACTCAGTGGAGGCATGATTTAATAAATTGTTGAATTTTGATATCTGTCTTGTATAATGATGTTCAGAAGAATAGATAAATAGCCAGGCATAGAAAGGTTTTCAAATATATAATGCTATTATTAAGATATCTATGACTGAATACTCCCATTTACGAAAGCGTATGGCCATACGCTTTTTTCTAACACTGAGTCTATGGGGGAAAATTAGTCTACATTTCCGGTCACTTGCATATGTTTACTTTTGAAGTGTTTTTTTTTTCCTAGGCTTCATTTGTACGCCATATTACATACACTGATAGCATGTAAAGCCAGGCAGGTTAGATTTTATCAAACCTCTACAAAGTTACCAAATCACTTTAATATGAGAAGGCATTAATGGATCTACTATATGTTTTTCACCTTTTTCAATATACATTCTATATCCACACTTTATTGCTTGACTTATAGAATAATAAGACAAATAATTCAGCTTCAAGCAAAACCTTTTTTCACATTCTTCATGAGTCAACAAATTCCCCTCATCATTAATCAAGTCATTGATAGATCTGATGCCTTTATCATACCAAGATCTAAAAAAATACAGATTTTTGCCCAATTTGGATGCAGCTATTTCTCCACAAAGGATAAGTCAACCAATCACTTCCTCCTGCTCGACTCAACAAAGACAAAGCATGAAATACATCTTTCCAAAATGGATTATCAACTTCATGAGTTAATGTCAAAAGATATCCATCCCCAAACCCAACTACGAATGGTTTTGATAAAAATGACTGCAATAGATGATTAACATCATCACATATACCAAAAATAATTCTTCGAATCCAGGTAAGCTTTAATGACAAACTAAAAAACTCAACATCTGGCATTTTTAGCCCCCCTTCTTCATATGTGCCAACAACCTGTTTCCTATTAATTTTATCCGGCTTATTCTTCCATATTAAATTAAAGAACTTAACTTTGATGGTTTTCATTAACTTATCTGAAGGGTTTGGAATTGACATAAACAAATGATTAAACTGTAGTAACAATAATGATTTAACAACTGTAACTCTTCCAAGAACCGTAATGTTCCGTTTGATCCAAGAAATCATCTGGCGTTTTACTTTGTCAAAAATTCTGTCATAATTATAATCAGGTATTTTGTCAATAACAACATGAAAGTCTGTACCAAGGTAACGAAAAAAGTCATTATGCACAAAATTCACTTGTCTTCCTTCTGGTTATATATCTTCATTAGATTTTGAGGCACCAATCCAAATTGCATTTGTTTTTTGCATATCAAACTTCAGCCCACTACAATTTCCAAATGAATCCAAAATACGTAGTACATTACGGAAACTAGCAGCTTTTCCATCTAGAAATAATACTGTGTCATCTGCAAACTGAAGAATCTTAAATTCTTTTGAGCTAACAGAAATTCCTTTCACCGAGTGTGAATTTCGAATCAACATCCCAAGAATTTCCGCACATAACATTTACAAGTAAGGCGAAAGTGGATCACCTTGCCTACATCCCCTTTCTATGCGAAATCTAGATGTTATTTGTCCATTAACCATAACACTAGAGTAAGCATCACTATACAGTATATTTATCCACTTTATGAAAGAACTACCAAACTTAAAAAAGGAAAGAGTTTTAAACAAAAAGTGATGAGATACACTATAAAAGGCCTTTTCGAAATCAATCAATAAAATCATACCAGGAACCTTTTCCTTTCCTGTATAAGCAATTATGTCATATAAAATTCTAATATTTTCACCAATAAATCGTCCAGACAAAAATCCTGTTTGATTAGTATGGATTATGTGAGGTAATACATTTTTAAGTCTATTAGCACTACAGCTAGATAGTATTTTATAAACAGCATTCAACAAAGAAATTGGTCTCCAGTTTTAGATAAAGTGTCTCGCTTTGTCACCTTTAGGAAGTAATGTTATCAAACCAATATTTTGTGAGTTAGATAATTTTCCAGAATTGTAAGCACACTTCATACTACGCACCATGTATATGCCTAACTCTTCAAAGAAAACTTTGAAAAATTCTACTGTAAATCCATCTTGCCCTGAAGCTTTATTATTTTTCATGTTCTTTAATGCATATTCAATTTCACTATAAGATATTTCTCCCTATAAGGAAATACCCTCTTCTTCTGTGAGACTTTGGAAATGTTCTTCACTTATATGAGAGAAAAGATCTTCTGGATCACAATTTGCATGGTATTTATACAAACGTTCATAATAACAACCAACTTCTTTCAAAATATCTTCTTGTTCTTGCAACACTGTAACATTATCATCAATTAGTTTTACAAATGTTTTTTCAGCTATCCTTTGTTTTTCTAGGTTCAAAAAGTATTTTGCCGGTTTTCCCCCAAATTGCATTACCTGAAGCCGTAGTCTATTTGCTGCCATTTCAAGCTTCTGATGTCTGAATTGTTCCAATTCTTCTCTCAATAATTTAATTCTTTCTAAGTTTTCTCTGGTATTTTTTTTTTCTGTTCCAACAGTCTTTCTAACTTAACTATCTCAGTCTCAAGGTCCTTTTCTACACTTTCTTTCTTCTTTTTCTGTCGAATGGCATACATTATTGTCACTGCTCTCAGCTCCATCAACAGCGTATCAAAAAACAATTGATCATTAATAATAAACTTAAGGTCTTCTTTACTGACATTTTCAAATTGTATACCATCAAGACAGTCAATATCAAGATATTGTAAAGTAACTTCTTTTACCTTCTCCTTAATAAGTACAACAAATTCAGATTTTTTCAAAAATGAGTTATTAAACTTCAAATAATTAAATCTCTTATGACATTTATCTAACACAATGTCTAAACTGATCATTGAATGATCAGTGCGATAACCCAAACCAATTTCACATTTCCTGACCAAAGAAAAGATATCTGAAGACATTAAAAAGTAGTCCAATCTACTTTGCTTCAATGGTGTTGGATGTCGCCAAGTATAAGATTTTGTATCAGGATGAAGTTGACGCCATGGATCAACTAAATTAAAATCCTTTCTTATCTCAAGGACTTTTTCCCTTGCTTTTTTTGTTACCAAGTCGAATGTAATTAGAAGTATCTAATTCCATACTCTGTACCAAGTTCCAATCACCACAAATAATTTTGTGAGGATCATTGTAATCCAATAAGATATTTTCTATACATCTAAAAAAATCTGGGTAATCATTATTTGGCCCATATAGTGCAATCAATCAATCAATATATATATATATATATATATATATATATATATATATATATATATATATGGGTCTTGAAAGATAACAAGACACAAAACTCTGACATAGGTTAATATATAAGACTTCACAGAAAATACCATTTCCATTTGCCCTCATAATCAGTGTCATCTCGACAAATCACTATGAGGTTTATTGACATTTTACATATTTATTCAATTACACGTCTATCTGTCGTTAAAGGTGGCCCCTGTCTCTAGAATGAGTCAAATCGTACTCATATACAGTACCGAAGTGCTGACGTCATATTCGCTCGTCGTCCGGACTACTGGTTCCAGACAACAGAGCCCGTGTATGAGGTTCACTGCGAAACCATTCAAGCAACGGGCTGGAGCAGGGCACATGCAGGCCCTGGTTTGATCACCACGCCGCGGCGCGCCGTTGTTTAGCTCAAATTTGTTTGGAACCAGCAACCTTGACAACTTGGCAAGTATGACGTCACACTTCGGTACTCTATTGCTTTCCTCCAAACGCAACCTTTATAATTTGTGGCCGATTTTTTTTAAATGAAGGAGCAAATTTTAATAGATTGCATATTGAAATGAAATCTTACAGATAGATAATACGTACATGTATTCAGAAAAGGGTTGGCTTCATAAGCGGCTGCGGCATAGTAACGCGAAGTATAAAACTGAAAGTAATTTAATTAGATATGGACGATCTCAACCACATGTGATGGTTCTCGAAATCACCCTTTAAATGACAGGGCCTTTATAGGTTAGAAAGTAATACATTACATTATTACGTAAAGACGAGAGGGGAAAGTATCAATCATCAATACATTGTTTGGGAAAGAAAGTGTGTGGGAAAGAACATAATGACTATGAAAGCAATTTTGAAATATCTGGAGTAGCCCTCAGTTTCTTCAGATTTCATTTTTCGTGCATCATCATCCCCTTTCAAAGATAAACCGAACATGAATAGCACTTGCACTTACCAAAGAAATGTAATGAAGGCTTTACTTTATAAACGATAGCTCCTCCCCATAAGTCGTTTCCGTTGTTATCCAATGAGAGACGCTGTCAGTCTTGGTTTTTCAGCCAATATCTATCGGTGATTCAGGAAGGCGGTGATAACATAAACGCTTCATAAAGACCCTCCTCTTTCATGTCTTTGGCGCAAGTAGTTTGTCTCTACTTTCACCATTTCAATCATGTTAATCAGACATTATGGCGCTCATTTTCTAGTTTCTTCCTGAGAAAGAGGAACAAGAGCCCCATCTTTATTAAAGTCAATGGATTTCTTGATAATAAGATAACTTCATTGTAATAATTCTAGAAACCTTCAAGAAATGGATTTTGCTACAAGATACCGAAGGATCACCAGGTCTCACAAGAGCATTATTGTGGAACGGAGAATATTTTTCTTCTTTTGTATTTTGCAATCTTTGATCCACCTAACTCTTTCTGAAGATGATACTTTATGGTGCAACCAGCAGCAGGAACATTCAATACACAAAGTGAATGGACAGAATATTTCTCTTAGGTTTAATCTGAGAGATACGATGGAAAGTGGTCAGTCGCTTGTGTGGACAAGAGGAGAGTCAGTATGTGAAAAACTAAACAACCGTTCTTTGGAATGTGCTACCGATGCATCTCTAAATCCTGATCATTATACCTTAAGTCAGATCAACGAAACCAATTTTGTTATGTTTATTGCGTTCACTGAACAAAACGATTCGGGACAGCATGTCGTCAAGATTCACCAGGGGCCACAATCACTTTGTACAATTATAATCCTGAATTTAACCATTGAAAGTACAACACCTATCTGTTCTATATTGTTCATCAAAAAAAGTGGAAGATTACAGATGTCTTGTGAATGGGTGCAAGTGAACGTAGGGGATCGTGCACGACTTGTAGCAGGAAACCAGGTGCTGTATGAATATGAAACACCTCTGATGTTCAACAATGGTGATTTAAATTTAACGAATAAATTCAGTGCATTCGTTGATCCTGAAAACATATTTGACGAAAAGAACATGCCTAGCGTGTGTGCTGTTTCCAGCGAGAGGGGGATCTCGAATAAAACATGTACATTCCCCATAATACAAGCACATCCGATTGGAAAAGACCAAAATCAGTCTGCTGTATTCGAATGCTGCGAAATTAAAGACACAAAGGTCTTGTCATGGTGGTACACTACTGGAGGTTATCTGCTTCCTCTTAATCATTCAGACGAGATTTTTTTGTCGGATATCAAGCATATCGCTCTTATTAATGTGGAGGAGAAAGATCATTTTCAAATAATATTGGGTGACATTATGATTTTACAATTACAAGAAAAAAAGAAATGCAATATTTCCATTCCATCAGAACTTGAATCGTCAAACACATCCGTTGTTACTTTAACTTGTGAAAATACAACTGAGAGTGCTAAATCAAATGAGGAACACACTGGAACTTCTTTGAACTATGGCACATCGAACGATGCACTTCTTCAAATAGGTTTAAGAACAACTGCGTCATCAGAGTGCCCAAACAATAATACATTGCTATATTCACTAGTGGTTCTAACATCATTGGCATTAGCGTTCAGCATCTGTGGTTGCTTCGCCAAATGTTACCAAAATTTTCTCAGAAAAGAGCGATACCAATCAAAATATGAGTTAGATGAGGGAATCCGCACGGTTACTACGACAGGAATGGTTAACGAAGGAGCAGAGTCTGTGGATATGACATTCTTATCTACACAACCTCCTGAACCTAACAGGGCTACTGAGCTGCCCGAGTCTATCCCGCATCAACGACAACCAGACAAGAACGCGGGTTGCACCAACCAAGATGCGTTGTCGTTCTGTTCTAATCGACAAGACGGACCTCCAACCCTCCCATCGCGGCGTAATTTGGTCACATTGGATACGAATTGTGTCCTTCATCACAGCAATTCTAGCGATAAAGGCACTGTAAAACTATTTACAAATGACATAGTCTTCGGTACAAAAAACACCGGAAGGCACAATGCGAGAGCGGTCGTTACTACAGTATCAAACCATGACAGTACATATTGTTCAGTCGATGATGTCCAAGGCACTTCACCAACTACCGGTACCATAGATTCGCATTCCAAATGTTTCGTACGTTCCCTCCCAATAGACAGTGATCATGATGGTTTTTATTTTGATCCATTGACCATGAAAGAATCATCTCCACTATCAGTCGACCCAAACACAGAGGGCCCATTGATTAAAATCAACTCAAAACCTACAACAAACCCAGATTCTCTGTACGCTAAACCCGACATGAGCAAAAAATATAATAAAATGACGTCTTTGGAGTCGGATTATGATGACCCAAGGCCTCCTGGGGAGGATTTCTTTCAAAGCATTCTCACTCAGAATGAAGGCCTAGAATCATCATGATCATTTGTACAGTAACTATAATACAGATCCCAATACTGGATCGACTTAGGATGGTGACCGGATATGAATGACACGGTTGAAACAAGTCAGTGAACCATCGTGTTCACAACCTTCTGTATCTCAATATTTACGGATTTGATGGTTTTATGACTTTTATTCCCTTCCTCAATTTTCATATTGACGTCCAAAAACCAAATAATCATTGTAATTCCCTACATGTTCATCATCAAAGGTAGTTAGTATGCAAACTAATGCCCTATTACCCTCGCTCTGCATGGAATAGCTGAAAAACAAAATTATAAGGAAATCAAATAATTGACATTTGATATACGTCATGTACATGTATAAGAAAAATTTTGTAGGCCTACGGAATAACAACATTAATCACAAACTTTTAAATGGTATGTTTAGTCATTCTGTTAGCGTCATCTGTCCTGAACAGTGATCATATGTACAGTAACTACAATAAATATCCTACTACTGGATCAAAAATTATGTTGATCTATACATGAAAGACTCGGTTTGCTCAACATCATAAGTTCCAACATCTTAATCGTTACAGACAGTTGATAGGCTGATAGGTAAATTATTGTTCTATTACCGTAGCTCTGCTCGGGATAGCAGGGGAAAAAATGGAAAACGTTCCTGACCTGTCAGGTCCTTCATCCTTTTACCTAAATTTATAACATACCCTAGTTTAAACACTCATGATGATTGAAATTATTCGTTTTGACCAGCATTGACCAGAGAGATTATTTATAGGGGTTAAATTTGTTGTAACATTTTGGCTAAGAATAGAATTATTGATATATGTGTGCGTCGTGGATGTTTGTGTATGGCCATATATTCTTCCATTCTAATATATATTTTGAGGAATTGTTTTGCCATTGAATTCTACAATAACTTTGAATAAATAAAGTGAACTAATGCTCATGTGTACTCAATTGAATTTTATATAACTCTGTTGACCTGTAATGTAATAGCAAATTTAAGTACAACCACTCTTTATTATTATTATTCTGTCATTAAAGAAGAAGCTTAATATGAATATATAATTCTTTTTAATGTTGATATAACTATGTGGTCACTTTAACTTTTTGACTTAGCAGAAAAGAAAGAATATAATTTTTTGTTTCATGACAAGATGTATAGGATTTTCCTTCAATATAGGACCTGAAGAACACTCTACTTGATTTGTAAAGTGGGACAACGACTTTCTGTTTTGTTAATCAATTGAATAAATATAAAAAGTAATATCGCAGACCACCTAAGTTACATGTCAAGTCCTAAGAATAGAATGATGATGTATTGCCGTATTGATACTCTCATACTCTCTCTATAGACTTTATTATGAGTCTCTAAAAAAAGAGAGATATTCGTGTGCTGATTGTGGTTACAATCAAACGTAATTTGTTATGTTTAGCTATCAGTCTGACTAAGTGCGTTTCTTTTCTTCTTCTTCTTTTTTTTTTTTTTTTTGGCACGCAGTACTTGAGAAAATTGGTTTTCGGCATAGTTCAAGGTAGAAAAATATTTAGCTTTATTTTCTATCTGAGCATGCAACCACCCGGTAGAAGTTATGTCATTATCCGTAAACCAAACCCTCCGCTGGATAAACCCAGCGTCTACATTTAGTTAAAGTAGATATTCATTGATTTTTAAAACTGACTTAATTTTCATTATTGCGTAGGTGAAGCTTAGACCGGACAAGTTTGTCAAAATTCGACGCTTGCAAACATTCGAAGTAATGATTATTATCAGTTACAAATTGCTAAAATACAGCCCCGACATAGCACCTGAACAGCTCTCCGAAAGCCGCTGAAATGTGTGACGTCAAAGGGAGGACGTTAATTGCACAAGCAGACGATGTCCCATAACATCTCACATATTTTCAGTGCCTGTTTTGTCATCTTCTCTTCAGTTATTTCACTTCACTAGCATTAGTCTATTATGTTTAATCCATATATTGCCTCACTCTAAACCCCGTGCATGGGTTTATTTGGATGGAAAATGAAGCGTTACAAGAATAAAGGAATCAGTTGCTTGTAAACAAAATAGACGCCATTTCATTTACAGCTGCATACACCGCTGGACGTTCGGCTTTGAATGAGGGATAAATACCGTCCTTGCAATCATTCAGCGGGCTTTTCAATTTGAAAGTGTGGTTTCTTTGATTGTTCATTAACCCTCATCCTATATATTTACAAACAAAAGATTTCAGTAATCAGAATCTGTTTCATTCCCATTTTAGAATGGTGTGAAATATGGGCACGTTTGAATACACTAAATTCTTTATAATTTGAGAAATAACTGCACTGCACTTATGTTCATTCTTTATGGGACGTCGTCTGCTTGGACAGGATTGTTCCCTTTATTGACGTCATTGAAACATTGTTATTTTTTTGGCGAAGCGCTTGTATATCGCAGATGCTGGGAGGTAGTTTTATTTGTATTATTGTTTAATTACCTGATATGTAGTTGACTTTAAACTGATACGATTGCTATCTGTTAACTTGCCAGTTTCTAGTGATACATTATTTATCATATTTGTGATTTTCTTTGAATGTGTACTTTCAACATGTTTCGATTTAACACAACGTCCGAGGGACAGGGATAACAGTTCACGGTAAAAGTTAGCAAATAAATTCAAGCAAAACGATTTTCAATTGCTGATTGACTTTGCAGAAGAGATGAATTCAGGAACAAACATCATAACAGTTGTTCAGGAAGCTAATGTTGTCTGTACAGTTTTGATGCTGGAATAGACCATCGTTAATGTACCGCAATAATTGTACCACACCTTTCAACAGAGAGGATCAGACTTTACTCCTAGCGGTAAATCGGGTTTTGCATGAACATCGGACAGTTTCCAAATCCACCACAGTTACTGTGGTGGATTTGTAAACTCATTATACATTACCTCATAGATTCAGTATGTACGCCATAGCCTTCGAGATCATCGAGAGAACTATGTTGAATTGCAATGTTGCTTCCAGAACGAAAACAACCCACTCACATAGTGGTACAACACTAATTCCGAGTACATAGTGTTTTCTGTGTGGGGAAAAGGCAGTGCACTCATTACTGAAACTCCATCGCTTTACAACTTTACACATTTTCGCAAAGGGCACTGCAGTATTTCAGTTTCACCTGATATTCACGAAGTCCATAGTCAAGTAAACAATTCCACAAAAAAACGTAAGATGTCAAACGATCACCGCCACCGCTTCAGTGGTTGCAAACTCTCGCTTTAACTACAACAAGAGCCACTCCTACATCTTTGACATTTCAAGATAATGACTCCTCGTCAAACTGTATCGTGAGGGAAGTGATGAATACGACTGCAATAAACGAAAAAAAGGAAACAAAACATCTTCTGAACTACGTCGGTGTAACATTGGCAATCGTGATAGTGTTGATGTTGTCGTTATCTCCATTGGAATCTGCTTTAACAAATGTTACAAACGATTTTTAGTCAAGTATCAATATAGCGTCCAAAGAGAGCGTTTACATGAGGTTAGCATGAACACACTTCAGTCAGTAGATGATAGCGAGTCAGTTGACATAGTGACCTTATCATCTCGCACACGGGCAAATGGAGACATCTTGAGCACGACGGGGTTATCTTGGAGAGGTGTCCTCTAAGTAGTCGAGATATCTCTTGTCCAGAACATGTGGATAATCCACCTGATCTTCATTTGCGACCCCGAAGGGTGGAAAGGGACAGGATCGGCAAAGCTCATCATTTCAGAAAGGCAAGAGATGAAGATCTTGTTAAGGTAAAGGACATCGATAACACGGAAAGTCGAACTAGTGGAGGAAAAAAAAGCGCCAACTCTCTTGGCGCTGTTGCGTCAAGCTCAGACAGCACATGCTGTCCGTAGATAATGCCTGTGACATCCCTGCACGTAGAAACATCGAGAACGAATCGGTTTCGGCATGGCCTCTCAAATCATCTGGTCACCACGACTCTCTACGTGATGTGGGAACTAGTGCAGAGAGAGCATCTTCTCCATGTGTTAAGCCAAAGAATAAGCGTGATCATACATTAATGAACAACCTATCAGGAAAATTGTGGAAAACTTGTACGCCAGACCTCCCATGAGCCTGTCTAATCTGCCAAGAGTTACTTCTTCGGAGGTTGGTCATGATGACTCTTGGAATCCAGAAAAAGACCTGTTTATTAGCACTCCACTTCTAGCATGTGACTTCGAATAACCATCTCCCCTTAATGTGATCATATATATGACAACAGCGCTGCTAACACTGTGGCACAGTGGGCCAAAGTCAAACCAGAGTGCGCCAAAATAGGAGTTTGGTGATTGTGATTTTGTCAATTCAATTCATGTCATTTTGGACCCTTAAAAATACTTCTGAGCAATATTTCTCTTTTGATATGTTTAACGTGTCTTCTTTATGTCTGAAAGTCACTACTTTGCTAAATGCAAGATTTTCACATTTCAGACAAAAATATCATTTGTTATTGCTCATGGTTTTTTCTATTAGCTCATTTAACAATATCAATGAGTGTCAATTCGAAAGCTATTTTATATTTACTACTTATCTTGTGGTAAACCTGCTCAAATGAGTAAAAACGTAAGATGTTTTCAATAATACAAGAAAAATGTTTACATTGCCGCCGACTTCTGCATTAAAAATTCTAGAACCAAAGTTCAAGGTGTAAGCTTGACATGGATACCGAGTGACACGACATTTGCTCCTGCGACGTTTGCTCCTCCGTCCATATCTCGAAAGGTCAAAGTTATCATGTTTTCCAAAATATTTCTCCCAGACAACTAGTATGCAACACAAATACCCCCCCCCCCCCCATTTAAGAGAAGGGGGATGGCATGTTTTATATTGGGATATTTTGGTTTAGCGCTAAACTCTTATTGTTTAATCACCTAACATTGTTCATGCATTCTATCCAAATTACTTTTTTTGCCGAATATGTCAGCATAAAGAGGTATGACTTTGAAAATTTTAGTTGGACTGGAGACATGTCATTATGGTTATTTTGTTCTATATTATAAACTTTTCAGCAGCCAATTCGTAATCAGCCTTTTACATCATACGCGGTTGAAAGCATTTCCATTGGATACTACTAGTCTAATTACCCTAAGATATCTTGTTTCGCTCCAAATCATATCAGTTACGACTTTCGGCTCGCTTTGACTTTATTCTGGCCCACTTTGCGTCAGTGAATCCATCGATGCTGCCAATTTGTATATCAACACTATCTCACTATTTTTATTGAATGAGAACATTCTAATGTGCCTTTTTTTTTCCTGAGAAAACATTGCAGTATATTCTTCTCTCTCTCTCTCTTTATGTTTTTTTTGGTTGTTTTTTTTTTTTTTTTTTTTTTTTTTTTGGCCATCCCTTCCTCCCGAATATATTCTCGAAATGGATGCAAAATAGATTTTGTATGTTATGATCATAACATGGGGAGGAATATGAAAACAAAGATACAAGGTAATTCATAATATTGTATATCCAATGCAGTTAGCATGGAATGGCAGATAAGATGGTCTTCTAGCCAGTGAGTAAATACTTTGAGATTTTTATTTTTGCCGACAGTCACTGATGGGGCATTATGAAATCTGTTTATTCAAAGGATAACAAAAATGAACTGCCATTTGTGGGCCGCCCTTTAAATAGATCATACATTATTGCGTGGCAGATCAGAACTGTAAATTAATAGATATGTCGTAAAGTTGAGTGACAAAAATCACTGTGGGAGACCGAAAGAGTGTTACGATAGCTATTTTCACGAAAAAAGTCGATAATGTTCTTTTACAACAAATACAAAGCCTTTACGTTTAAGCCATAGTAATCTGCAGGGACCATTTTTATTTATTTTTTTCCTGTCAATGAGAGCACGGTTAATCTAAATTCTCTTGACGAAATTACGTTAATGTACATACAATGAGAACACTACATGTAGAGAAGTGCGTGTATGAGCGCTCGTCAGTTACATACTTGCCAAAAGATAAATCCATAACTTCTGGTTTTAATCCCTGTGTCTTAATTCATTTTAAAGATACGTTGAAGTAATATGGGAATGAGGCCAAGTTAATCTTCGTCATTTTTCAAAACGAAGAAAAAGTGGCTGATGGCATAGTCTCATAAACTTCGCCCATTACAAAACCACTTCCTTTGTTTAAAAACAATAATTGCGCTAATTTAGTTTCTAATCGGCTGTTGGTTGGGAAATATACCCATATTTTTTTCTCGAGACAGTGCCCACTCTCACAAACAGATAAATCATTTATCAACTTGAAAGGCTCCTCCCTATATAAAGGAGGAGCGTTCTTTACAGCAATGCTAGAACCTTTATTCCCTCCCCTCAGCCATGTCAGACAATTACTTTTGTGGCCATATTACGTGTTAGGCATCAATTGATTTGATAGATTGTATGATCATTTAAAAGTTTCGTTTTCTATTCCTTCAGATATGAATAAAAAATGTTGCATAGTTCATTTCCACACTCCAGTTCAGTTGTGACGTGTTCGTCGGATAACTCTCTTCCAGCAATACATATGGCAAACCCGTGACCTTCTCTCGTTAATGTACATTTTCCTGAAGATGTGTAACAAAGCCAACTTTGGTAACAAAGTTGTATCAAAACAATCCTCTACGGGCACATCAACCATGCATCGATCTTGCTCTGCGTTGAAATGGAAAACGATTTCATTCATATCTATCATTTTTCAAGCTGTATTCCAAATGGCATTTTGTGAGGGTGACTTATTCTGGTGTGGTGGCAAACAGCTGCAACAAGAACAAGAAATCACGGCAGTCAACGGACAAAATGTTTCTCTGAGAATTTATCTGAGCGATCCATTGACCGACGCTCAAACATTGGTGTTGTCAAAATGGATAACGCTGAACAATCAGACATTAGACAATATCAACAATACATCTGCCAATCAAAGACGTTATAAGTTGACTGAACTTGAAAGGCTCCTCCCTATATAAAGGAGGAGTGTTCTTTACAGCAATGCTAGAACCTCTATTCCTTCCCATCAGGCAATTGCTATTGTGGTCATAGTTCAGTTGTAACCTGCTTGTCGGATAACGATCTTCCAGAAATACAGACGGAAAACTCGTGACCTTCTCTCGTTAATCTACATTTGACTGAAGATTTGTTAAAAAGACAATCTTGGTAACAAAGTTGTATCAAAACAATCATCTACGGACACATCAACCATGCATCGTTCTTGCTCTGCGTTGAAATGGAAAATGATTCTAATCATTTCTATCTCTTTTCAAGCTGTATTCCAAATGACATTTTGTGAGGGTGACTTATTCTGGTGTGGTGACAAGCAAGAACAAGCAATCACGGCAGTCAATGGACAAAATGTTTCTCTGAGAATTTTTCTGGGAGATCCGTTGACTGACGCTCAAACATTGGTGTGGTCAAAATGGATAACACTGAACAATCAGACATTAGACAATATCGACAATACATCTGCTAATCAAAAACGTTATAAGTTGACTAAAGTGGCTGGTGAGAACGCTGTTGATTTGTATATTGCCTATACTGAAATGAGAGATTCAGGAAAACACATCGTCAAAATTCATCAGGGAACACAAACGCTTTGTGCGGTTGCAATGTTTAATTTAACCATCGAATCTACAGAACCGATCTGCTCAACAGTGCTTAACCAAGAAAGTGGAAGATTCCAGATGTCTTGTGAATGGGTGCAGGTGAACTTTGGGGATCAAGCAAAACTTCTGGCAGGAAATCAGGTGGTGTATGTATACGAGACCCCTCAGATGAATTTGGATGGCGATTTCAATGTAATTAATAAATTTACTGTTTACATTCCTCCTGGCAACATTCATGATGAACGAATTGTTCCGAGCATGTGTCACATTTCTAATATCAATAGAGCTATTAACAAGACTTGTAATTTTCTGCCAATAGAAGAGCACGTAATAAGGAATAACCAAACTCAGCGTTTTGTGTTTAATTGTTGTACTACAGAAGAAACCGGTGATATTACATGGTGGTACAATAATGGTAGCAGTCTCCTTCCACTCAGTCTCCCTCATAAATTATCTGTTATCAATATCGAACACTTTTCTCTTTTCTGCGGGGTAAAAAATGGAAATCTCACATTGTTATTGTATAACATTAGAAATGTTAATTTTTTTAAAGACCAACAATACACCATATCTATGTTAGAAGAATATAACAATTCAATCGGGATTTCAAGGTGTGAGAACATTTCGTTTAACGCTAGAAACATTAAGAAAGACATACAACCTCCGGAGGAAAGTCCTGAATCGATAAACACTCGGTGTAAAAGGATAGAAACGACTACCTTATCAGATGCTTCCAGAATACATGATACCAAGATAATCATGATAACTAAAGTTCCGACTTGGGTTTGGGTATTCTTAGCACTCTCTCTAATATTCTGCCTTACCACTGGATTTGTAAACTGTTACCACATTGTTTCAAGAAAATATCGATACAATTTTGTAAAAGAAATAAACGATGGGATCCAAATGGATTCTGCAGTAACAATAGGTAACGATGGTGTCCAGTCTTCTGACATTGCGAACTTAGAGTTACAGCCCCATCAAAACTGTAGGGATTCTGATCTTCGAGGCGCTATTGCTCATCAGGGTCCTTTAGACCAGGGAGGGCATGAACAAAAACAAGAAAGAAAGGCACCTTTCCCTAATCATCAAGATGGACCTTCAAGCTTACATACGCAGCTTCAAACTGGAGGGGCTGAGAGTAATTGTATTGGTCACCAAAATTCAAATGTGGAAGATCATAAGGATGCCACTGGGCGCACTACCACGGATTTTTATACTAACCACGAAGCAACGACAAATGTAGAAGCCTTGTATGCCAAACCGGACAAGGCCCGAAAGACCCACAAAATGTCATCTCTAGAGTCGGACTTTGACGACCCTAGGGCTCCAGGTCCGAAACCCGGTCAAGACACTCTCGATCCAGAACATGGCTTAGATTCCCTGGCCCCGAACCATGCTGACTTCTATGGTAACATGATTGCGACTCCTACTGATGAAGTGACAGATGAATTATACATCAACACATCTGCTCATACTTTCTCCTGAATGACTGGTTGTCGTTTGTCGTGACTTTAAACTTTTAGTGTCGTGTAAGTTAATATGGTGAACAATTTTCTGTTTAGGACGAATCACACTTCGCGTAGCTTTTCAGAGTTTTCTTGAACTACAGATGGAGTATTGACATCAGGATAGAAGACCGCAATATATACAGTATTGCAAAATAGACATTTTTATTGTTTCATTTCTTATTATGCGGCTTCCAAAATATCAAATGGTTAACTTTGTTAAAATTGTTGTTTATCCCCATACGTTTTGTTAAACAAACTTACCTATGTAATATCTCTGAGGATAATAAAAAATCATGTATTGTCAATGTAAGAACAAAAATAAGATGTCGTTATGAAACGGAAGGAAATGCACCTGAATCTCAAAATCGATTTATTTATCCTGTTGATTTTATTTGATATATCAGAAATGGTGTGACCTACATAAAATGCCTTGACATCTTCATATATCTATTAGAAACATAACAGAATTCAAGAGTCTCTATGGCAACTAAACATTAAGATTTGGGTGTTAGATTGAGAACTCTTCAAAGGCCGTTTTTCGTTTGCAAATAAAGCTTTTTTCAGATATTGTATATATACCAATATGTTAGAAAGATCTGCCAACGAAACAGACAAAACTGTAACTAAATAATGAGTATTTCCACGCTGTTGGCACATTTATTTATTATCATTTTTTTTAATAGAACTACTGTGCTTGATTATTATGGCACAACAGCATAATACTCTAGAATATCTCTCAAATATCCTCATATTCATATTTGCCTATTTTATTCATCAGCTGTATCATTTACAGATAAAAGACGAAATGCCTTTATCACAGAAATTCACAGAATGAGGAAGTCACTTTGGCATCAGCTAAGGACAAAAAAAAGGGTCCGTAGCAAGATAAATGGGTTAACAAACTAGGATGTAAATTACATTTTAAAACTCTTGGTTTCGCGATGAGATATTTTGTTTCCTCAAATAGATTGAATTAGGAAGTCAGTGTATTTGGCATCAAGAAAGGAAGAAAAAAGGTGTCCGTACAAGGATTAATGAGTAAACAAGATGAGAACACATCTTCTCTTCGTGATAAGCCTAATCCTTATTCAGTCGTTGTAAAAGCAATCGTCTGCTGAAGAGAACGTAAACTATAAATGACTCCTTATAGTGTCTTGAGAGGTACGCTAAGAATCTAAAAGCAAGATTAATAACATTGTAGTGGATTGTCAGATACTTCTGGTTTGGTCAAAAGGGTTTTTATTTTTCGTTGTCATGTAGAAAGAGGGGGCGCAGCTCAGAATAAAATCGGCGATTATCTTGGAAATATGGTCAATGTGTTCAGAAGTATATCATAGCATATAATGTAATTGGATAATACATTCATCCCGAATAACATTACCTAGGATATGATGTAAAACCTATGGTCCACTGTATATACATACTTACATATGATTTAATGATGGTTAATTTTCAAAAATTACAATAAAATAAATATATAAATAATCGTTCTTACATGTACTTCATTGTAGTCTAATGTATTTTGTGCCATATAAATAACTACGTATCAATCTCAGAATCCTCTTGAATGATGATCACTAAGGAATAAAGATAAAGTGGAAGTGCCATTGTATAGTGGTTCATTCACTTGACTCTCAATCCAAGGGTTGCGGGTTCGAATCTCAGCTCGGCACTAACGTCTTTTGGCAAGACGTTAATCCACGTTTGCCACTCTCCACCCAGGTGTTAAATGGTACCTGGTAGGATTTATTCCTTGAAATGCACTGTGCGCTGATTACGGCTGCCAGAGCTAAAGCCGGGGTAATGATATCCAAACCCTTTGAAGCGCATAGGGACGTTATATCATAACGTGATATGCGCTATAATAATAATAATAATATTATTATTATTAATATTATTATTATTAGGTGGTCTGTCGTAGACAGATCACCTATTAATTTCGTCAGAATTTTCTTTATTTATTATTTTTATCCTCAATTTTTGTGCGCACGATATCTTAAAATTGTCCAAATCAATTTCCGTGATTTTCATACCAGTTATCAAGCTTATAACGAAGATGTCACACGTAACTTTTCAAGGTCATCAGGTCATCATGACGTCATCCAGGCGCCATTTTGTAAAATTACATGATTCATCATATCATCACAACGGATCATCAAAAATCAACCATATTTACAACACATTAACTTCAGGTCAAGGGTCAATGTAACATGTCAGCAAAATCCGCGGGCACGTCATGACGCGCACGTACGCGCGCGTCAAAATTTAAAAATGTTCAAAATCACTTTTTAATCAAATTAGAGTACGGTTCAGGACATTTTAAGCATTTCAAAATTTTCCGTCCGTGCGCGTCCGCGCGCGCGTTATGTGCGCGCGCAGCACGTATAGAACGTAAAAACGCCGTTTTTTCGCATGGTTTGTATTCCTGACACTATTCTTGACAATTTCCAACTATTAACAGTCATTCTCGACATTCCATAATGGCACACGCGCGCGTCAAACTTTAAAATTCGTGCGCGCGTCAATGGGGAATATAATGTAAAAAGTGGTTCAGAATGAACCGCTACCCCCAAATTTTATTACATATTCTGAAAGCCTATGAGTTGTAGATTTCGATTCATGCAAAATTTGGGCCGATCGGATTTTGTGACGTCATCACATTTGCCTATGAACTCAAAAATTCAATTTTGAAAAAATTACGTCATATTTTTTATATTCATTTGACAATATTTCAGTAATAGGTTGTCGATTTTCTTCCAAATTTTGATATGTTGTAGCTGAGACAATTCTCTACAAGATTAGTTACCACGATTTTTCATTTTGACAAAGGCATCATGGCGTATTTTTGCGATTTAAGTAGGCATGCCAATTTTTCACATTTTGCGTGTATTCGCTATGGGAGATGACTTTTTCTCAAATCTTGATTCTACATTCCCGTCTTCTTTGAGCAGTATCTCTGTAATTTCTGCTCGATTTTCTTCCAAATTTTAGTATGTTATAGATGAGACTATAAGCTTTCACAGGTGTGCCCTCCAGGGGAGGATTTCACTAACGCTTGCGATGCATCGTTAACCCTTCGCAAGGGCTTGAACCCATCGTAAGAGCTTGAACCCATCGCCCGTGGACGATGGGTTGCTTTTCGATTTCACAAAGCTCCTGCGAAGGGTTTACCCGTCGCAAACCCATCGTAACGCTGCGGATGCTCAGAGGGTGATCGCAGACTCATCGTAGGGCTGCGATGGGTTCAAAA
This sequence comes from Heliocidaris tuberculata, assembly GCA_025618425.1. NCBI lineage: Eukaryota > Metazoa > Echinodermata > Echinoidea > Camarodonta > Echinometridae > Heliocidaris > Heliocidaris tuberculata. The sequence continues at coordinate 29,477,491 of CM046837.1, read as the reverse complement.
AGTTAACTTCCTGTCCCAACGGAGCGTGTGGCGCGAAATCCTTTGCAAGTTAAATTCGCTTTATTTATTTGTTTTTATTGTGAGTCTGTTTTAAACTTATCTCAATCATTTGTGACTCGCATTCTGGTTAATATAGAACGTTCTCTCTCTCTCTCTCTCTCTTTAAAGCCATACTTATAAACAACTTCCTGCTTTTGATTATCTTTTAAATTTTAGATGAAATGCTTGTAATTATTTTTGAAACATCTTTTTTTTTTTTTTTTTTTTTTTTGGGGGGGGGGTAATTATTCATTATTTCTTTTTTTTAATGTACGGCCTATTATTCGTTAATTAATTATCATTGCATTCATCTTTTTTTATTTCTGTGGTGGGGGAACAAATAAATTTAAACCATTTTGGGGAGGTGCCCCCCCCCCCCGCCCTCAATAAACAGGCATATGTGGTAACTTGTTCAAAAATGTTTGCACACTGTGGAACTGTTTCTTCTGTCCCTCTCTCCATTTCACCGATTTTGTATTCTAATTAACTCATGAATAAATTACTTACTTTCTCCATTTCGCTTACCCGATGATTCCTTTCTTTTTTCTTCTTTCTTCTCATTACCTCAACCTTTCTTCTTCTCTCTCTCTCTCTCTCTCTCTCTCTTACTTTCTAGATATATAAGTCTACAACCCCTGTTCTTGAATCATCTATTTCTTTCACTCTTACTACTTCTCTCTCTCTCTCTCTCTCTATCTTATTGCTTTGAAATATGATATGTATTATGCAGAAATCCCTTAATTTCTCAGCACATTAATGTTACTCTAAGAATTTCAACTTGTTTTACACATACTACAAATCTCATGAATATAAACATATATGAAATACAAATCCAACTGGCACTGTCTTGTCAATCGAAGTCTACAGCTCCACATGGATTTTTATTAGTTAACGATCAAAAAAATTAACACAAAAAGTGACTGAAAAAAAAAATCAAACTATTTCCTGAGTTTACATAATAGTAGCTTGGCGGAAATTGCAATGAAAGTGTTGTTAATCTGAACTCAATCTCATCCAATCTAGAGTAACAAGAATTTGCAATGAATTTAGACAAAAGTGTACGGGCACATTTTCGCGAGGGGGGGGGGGTGATGATTCTTGCCAGTATATCAACTATTTTCTAAATTTTGTGATCAAGCGGAGTGAAAATTCTGCCCGAATATCGGCACTTTCAAAATCCTCAGGGAAGCTGCAGCCAACACCCCCCCCCCCACCCCCGCCTCGCACGCCTTTGAATTCGGATTGAATCAATATAATTTTTAGTGAATTTATAGGCAAATTTCAATTTGTTTTATTTAACTTCAAAACAGTGCATGTAGGATATTTAGATGAAGATACGATTCCAAAAGGGAACTGTGCCATATTGAATATACATGTATAATTCAAAATAAATTTTCATTATCATTTTGAGAATTTTACAACTGAAAAGGTTGTCAGCAGAATACGGTTGATGTATAAAGATGTAGCATTACTCATGTCATATAACACTTTACTATTGGCTAAGTGGGTGTCAACGGGTTAATCATGCACAAATTAGCATTCAACATCATCATTATACAAATAATGACAGTAGTTATATTCAACAACAAAAAAAACTCCTTAATTACTATTTATCACAGCCAAATGCTAATGAAACAATGATCTCGTAGAACAGCATTACCAAGAGCAGGCCTAGCCTGTTTGAATGCAATTTAATGAATAAGTAAACATTATTTATGGCAATAAATAAAACTACACGAACAATAGAATGTCACCTTTATCAAATGTACAACAAGCAAAAGAAACAGGAAAGAGAAGTAGCAGAAATTCCAGATGGCATTCAGTAAGTTCCTCATGTTCTTTGGGTATAAAAAAAAAATCCAGTTTGGTATTTCAATATTAATATTTACAATACAAACAATGATTATAATCAGAGGTATCACCAGCAGCAATATAATAGTTGGGGGAGTGGAGGGCTAAGGGGCAAGGAATATCATGAGGGGGGGGGAGAGACACACCGTGGCAAAGCAAGAATTATTTCACTAATAAAATTTGACTCCTGTCCCATCTTCTCATGCCTGGTGCAAGCACTGTATGCCATTATTCATATCTCTCCAAATTAGTCCTAATTGTACATGTACCCAACTCACTGAACATCGACATGTTGGATGTGTAATCGCCCCTGAAATTAAACTGTTATGCTCCTCCGATCTCCTTGTATATTTTCTATCATATGATTGCATCAATGACTGTTCTAGTACTGTTCTGCACAAAAGACAATCATTTTTTTTTGAAACACAATATAATCATAATTATAAGTTTTACCACTAGCCTGCATCCAAACCAGTTCACAAATAACAATAGGATCAGAGGCGTCTGTTGATTTCTTGAAAATCCATGGATCCCTTGTAATGTGATTAAAAATTAAAAATTAAAAAAACCCCTCAATTTTCTCATCTTTTTAGTGTCATCATCATCTTGTCAATTGGTAGGTGATGCATCTCATGCGTTTCTTTCTTCGCTGCTTTCTTCATCTTCTTTCGTTCTGTTCCTCCTTCCTTCTTGGAATTCATGCAACTATGATCTAGTAAAAAGTGAAGAAAAAGACGTATAATTATGATTTACCTTAATTTCCAGTCAAAATGAAAAGAGGAAAGATGAAGCGGTATATCTTACTTAAAAGTCAGAAGTTCACAATGAAATTGGTCCATCAATTTATCTTTATTTTCAAAGTAGGAAAGGATGTAAGCCCACTTTTAGGATTTTCAAAAATGTAAAAAACTTAACAGATTATTAGATTGAAACATGAACAACTCTAACAGTCAATGCAGAGGTATACATTTCAGGGGCATATTTAGCTTGTCTTATGTTTCTAGAACACTGAATAAACAAAACAAAACACAATAGTAATAGTTGTAACAAAAATGAAGATTTGAAAAGTCGATGTTCCATATGTGACTAAATCTTACCTTCCAATAGGTATCTTCTCTGCCCTCTCGTTTCGATGTCTGCGGTTTCTCCTCATGCACGTATTTTGTTGAACGTATTCTCCACCTTTTGCAAAAGTCAAGTGATAGAGAGAACAAAAAAATTAGCAGGCAGGGTGATTTTGGGTGGGATTTTGTTGTTGATGATGATCATCTTCACCTGTTTGACAAAGCATATTATACAGTCTAGAAAAGCTTGTGGGGCAGGGGGGGGGGGTGATATTCAAATATGATTTTGATATCAAGCAACAACAACAAAAAGCTTTGATATAATTCTTGGTGTCAATTTACTGTATCAATTGTGTCACACTTAGATGTTCTTAGTTTCAGACTATCTGAAACTTAGGAGTCCATGCAGACATGCCATGTGCAAATGACAATGTAAATTAAAATACAAACATAGATCTAGGCCTACCTGTTTTATTCCAGCTGTATCAGAATTTCTTCACAATATCGTTCAAGTCCTCCACTCTCTTCAGCATTTTCTCCTAACTCCTGTCACTTCTTCCTCTGAGGCAACATCTTCATCTTCTTCCATCCTCACAAGTAAAGATGAGACCTTTGCAAGGTGACACAGAGCTCTCAGGCTAGTCTGACTTCTGAAAGTAAAAAAAAAAATATGGAGTAGATCTATTAGCTAGTAAATCAATGTGGTGTGAATTCTTTTTTTAAATTTTTTTTTTTTTTTTTTTTTTTTTGGGGGGGGGGGGTGGTTAAGGAGATTTTTCTTTCATCGGTCTGAAAAATCAGTTGGACTTAAACAGAATGAACGAACACAATTTGCCCAGTTGGGAGCCAGACTAAATCAAAGTAAGAAAGGATATAAAGTCTAGGAAAGTACGAGCATACACCAGACAGTAGCGTGTACTTATACTCTATTAGTATTATAGTGAAGAAGAAGAATCTAGACCATGTTGGACCTAAATTTAGATCCAACAATGTTATTCTAGTTAACACTGCTGGTTCTATATTTGTCCATGATCCCAAAATCTAGATAGATCTACAACAGTTCTAACGTTAGATTCTAATCTACATCTAGAATAGATCTAACGATAGACCCAACTTAGATTGACTAGGCTTAGGTCTAGATCTATTAGTCTAAAAAAGACCCTATTTCCAGGTTGTTGTTGTTGTTGGGGGGGGGGGGTTAGACTCTAGATCTAGATAGATCTAGGGCCTAAAAGAATTTCTTTTTTACTTGTATTATTTCATACGAGGAGAACACTGTGGTTGAGATCGTATATTGTTCTCGACATTAGTCTATTACTCTATAAATAACTTTTGTTACTTAACTTTGAAGTTTGATCTAACGTTAAAGTTAGTTACATACGGTACAGTAGATCTAATTAAAATCTTAGACTTAGTTACTCCAGAGTCCCATGTTACTACTAGACTTGTCTTAGTCCTTAGAGTTAGACCAAGTTAGATCTATTTTATGATTAGACTCTCTATGTATTTTATATTTTTACAAGTGTTAAAGATTTAAACCATTGATATTCTATAAATAAACTAATTCAATTCAATTCTTCTCCACTTCGATTCCACACAAACACGTACACTGTAACAGTGCGACATCTAACGTAGATAGCCAGTGCGGTTCTCTACCGCACAGTTTGCATCGCTAGCACCGCCACACCGCGATGACTAATGACAATAACACTGTAAACTCCTGCGTAGATATTAAATACTTATCAAAATCTTCAACAGAATGTGTAAAACTGTAATTGTATATTATCTTACCCAACTGATATTGTGACAGTCGTTAACATCCATTTTGATGAAGTTAAGAACAAAAATCACTTGAAAATCACAAATGACCGCACACAAATCCCGCGGGCTAAAATGATGGCTAAAATTGACCCCATCCTCGTTCAAGAAGTATTTTTCGAATAAAAATGCATCGCTGCTGCGACGGGTTTTGTGAAATCCTCTGAAACAACTCCACGCAGCTGCGATGAGAAGGGTGCGAACGATGGGTCTTGCGATTAATCGCTCGTGAATGTTAGTGAAATCCTCCCCTGATTAGATGTCGGGATCATGCCCATTTTTTAACTACAAAATGTCATTTGAGAATCCCGTTTTTCGTCTGCGTGTTATCTCTATTGGAAATATTTTGGTCCATTGGTAAAGCACTTGCCTCCCATTCCGGCGACCCCGGTTCGATTCCCGGTGGGTCCATCATTTCCCCCCCCCCCCCCCCTTCATTCTACCATCTTCTTCGACTATTATAACGTATACCATCACAAACAATATAATAAACTGCCTAATTTTATTGAAAATAGTGTGCGGTAGTTTGTGTAGAATCTCATTCCCTGTCGTGTATTAAAGCTAAGGGGATAATCTTCCACATGTCCTGCAATATGAAATCGTCCAGTTCGTTATCCCGATTTCTCCAAATCGGCTGAGTCAATTTTCTTCATATTTTCGTCAGTCATCAGTCCTAATAAGGTCAAGTTCCCACATCTTTTTCAAGGTCATCAGGTTATTGTGACGTCAGCCAGGCGCCATTTTGTGAAAATCAACTTATGGTCATATGTTCATAACGAAATGTCATTTCTCTTTCATATTTGGCATGGTTAAGGTCACTGTCATTCCAGTCACGGTCATTTCGTTAAACGCGCGCATACGCGTACGTCCGCGCGTCCGTGCGCGTGCAAAATTTAGAAATGATCCAAATCCTCCCAAATTCATTTTGCAGACGTTTCATGCCATTTCAAGCACTTTTCGAAAAATCGCCCATAAAATTGAACCTGAAGGGGCGCTATGCCACTTAGGTTATCGTGGTTATTGTCATCATTATTGTTATTATGATCATCATTATCAATATATCATTATCGTCATTGTCATCACTTATATGACCATCTTATCATCATTGTCGTCAACATTATCATGATTATTATCTTGCAGAAATATTATCACGTCTGATAAAGCAATTTGCCACAGGGACAGACAGACCACCTAATTCGTCTTCAGTGACGAATTAAATTTCTAGTTATTATTATTATTATTATTATTATTATTGTTATTATTATTATTATTACATTGTGAATCCTCATTATGTCCCAAAAGCAGGAACTTTAGGGCGTATTATTTAGCCCGATATGGAGCAGTTCAAATACTTCACCCTGAAGGTGCTGCCATTCTGATATTCATAGAGTTTATAGCTGAATCTTATTTTAGGGTCGAATGTTGAAAATTTGTTTTGTATACGGTATGATTGTTTGTCTATCAGCATGAGTTATAGAATTGCGATATAGAGGAAATATTCTATTAATACGAAATGAACAATTCAAACATATTAAGTGGTGGAACTTCAACGAAAAATTTTCGTCATTTGCTAAGACACGTTGGTAGCCACCTTCAAGCGCTTTGAGTAATACCAACAAGACCAAACTAAGCAAGACTTAGTGGTATTTAAAACTAATTTTTAAAAATGCATTGCCGTTGGATTCTTTTCATTATTATAGAAGAAGATAAAATGAGGTGATAAAAGTGATGGTGTTTGTACAGCGTAAAAAGTGAGAAATAATAAAGTTAAAAATCCACATGAAGAAAGGTTGACAGCGACATGACTCGTAATGAGATGAAGACATTAGAGGGGGGCAAGTGAAAGGCAAGCTGGGGCTTTTCGAATAGAAACAAATGCGTTACAAAGAAAGATAAAGAGATAAATGGATGCTGGAAAAAATGACAAATTCTGCATAAAAATAGAGAGAGGGGAAAGAGAGAATGATACGGGTACAAATCGTCAGTGGATTAAAACCATCCGGCCCTAGCCCCAAACGGAAGAATGGGGGAATCTGCAATCAGTTGGTTTGGGGTTTTGGGTAAGGTTTAGGGTCAAGATTGCGTTTAGGTATTCAGGGTTCAGAATTCGGTTTGTATTAGAAAATGACCTGTGAGCAATAAATTGTCGCCGCAGCATGTGTCGTAAAATGGAGAAATCATGTCGGAAATTTCTATTCCCGAATTATATTTCGGGAAGAAAAATTCGGTTTGTGGGAGGGAGGTTAGCTCCAAACCCCCCCCCCCCCCCCCCACCTCCATACGAGAGAGAAATGCTTTATCAGAGATTTAAGACGAGAACAAAATTATAAATTTAAGCAAAATAATGTAAAATCTTGTTAACGCTAGTTAATAGGCTACCTATTCAATGAATAAACAAATACCAGAATAATCTTGACTTCATTCAGGAAAACTTAGATTACAGGATGATTTGTCTAAGCCTCTGTAATTAAACTTTGTGTAGCTGTTTAATTGATTCTGTCTGATCATGTTTTCACTTATGCCCCCCAAGAAATGGTTTCGCTTTTCTTTAGGTCTTCAATGATCATATTTCAGTATTATTTGTGTGATATTGAAATATGAGCATAACTAAAACACAGGAAGTATTGATATCACTCCGCCTTTTTAGGTGAGGAATAAAATGTGCTGCTTTGTATCATTAATTCTAGTCGACTATGCTTACGTTATATCACACTCACTTTTTCTCATATCGTACAGACATGAAAAGGGAACAGATAAGGGTGGTATGGATATAAACATATTTAGCAGAATTTATTTCATTGCAGCACTATCTCTTCAGGATTTCAATCTTTATTTTTTTATTTTTTTATTTTTTTTTTGCAATGTTCTCAATTTTGAGTTATTGAATGCTGCATTCTATTCATTTAACATCAGAATTTTTACGACGAGAACGTTTATAAGAAATTCGTTACAATGTTTTGGAAGGGAAATGTACTATTCCGGTGTGCTGAGCAGCGAGGCCGGGAACGGACGTAACTTTTCTTTGACGGTCTCTCGAGATACTCGGCTTCTGAGTAAGCATTACCTATGTACAATTTCGATACTGCATTTGACCGTCGAATGTACAAAACCCATTTGTTCGACTATTTTCGACAAGGAATAAAATAAAAATCAGTGACAATGTTCGTGCAAAGCGGAACCAAAAATTAAGGAATAGACATAAGTGTATGAAAAGGTCGCAGTATTACATTGCCACAATTTGCGCACTTACGCATTTTCTTTCTTTCTTTCTTTTTCTTTTTTTTTTTCGTTCTTTTTATTCATATAGCTTAACATTAAACTTACTATGAAAAGGAAATGCTCTTTATTTCTTTGTCAGGAAAAGGGATATTTTAAATGATTAAGTCATGCTACTAAATGACCGTTTGCTACGATGGGATTTCTCATCCTGAAGGAAGATCCTCATGAACATATTTTGGATTGTCTCATATATTTTGAAGTTAGAAGACAGAGTTGCTTTTAAATTGCTCTTGTGTCACGTGATCCGTACATTCAAATCATAGGCAAATGGAAAAGAGAAAAATGACACAACGGAAAAGGCATATGAAACGAGAAAATAGAATTTCAGATGAATTTTAATTAAGTATTTTTTCTTTAAATAATTTAAAATAACAAGTAACAGATATAAGATCAAAGAAAAGTATTTTGTATTTCATAGATGATCGGCAGTTGCCCCTGAGAAATCTGCTAACCCTCATAAATGGTGTGGTAGCGTCCCCGTCTGACCATCTGTTGACTGCCCGTCTGCCCTTATCAGCGGAGTCTGGTCTGGACCACTAGCCCCATAAAGAACTTGTTCTGTATGGCATCCGATGAGAATAATCCCAACATAGCCTTACTCTTACTCTACTCTTGTCCTGTCAGCCTGGCTACGTATAAATGAAATATAGCTGACTTCAATACCCCTACTGGTACCCGATGGAGAAAATCCTATCGTAGCCCAAACTACAAGTGGACAACCCTAGCTAGGTATAACAAAAATATCATGCTGCCACTTTGCTGCCAAAATCGTGTCTCCCCGAGGGAAGATTTTACCCCTACATATATACATACTAAGTCATTTAAAGAATTTACACCATTTCTTGTACCAACAAAAATAAACCTCCACTCAGGAAATTGACTTACATTATAAGGAGCACCTTCACAAAAGAATATATTAAGACCTGACTTTAAATGAGTTCAACTTCCTTCCACAGGAAATAATTACCATTACTATAAGACGTGCAGCAAAAGACTGTTTGGAGTTCTGAATAATTATTAAATGAATGAACTCTTGGTGAAGCAAGGTCAAAATATGATAAAAAAAAAAAATTTATATGACACCATGTATTCTGCATTTGAACCTCCTTCTACCCTACTATCACAGATTTTGATTTAGATAGTTTTGATAATGATTATATAACCTAAAACAAATGTGACAAAAGAATATCCTGTACATGAGTGGGATTTTTTTTTTTTTTTTTTTTTTTAAGAAAATGTCCTCATTTGCTTAATTAAGGGGCACTAGGGGAATCCATTACTGCATAATTGTTTTTAGAGCTAGGTATATTGCTCTTTCGAGGACTTTAGAATTTATTTTGTAAGTGACATTGGGAAAATATTTGTTAAAAGGGCACTTATCAGAAAAAAATGGCATTTATAAAAGGTGGAAAGGGGCACTTACCAGAAGGAGAAATGAACAAGGAGAAAATTAGTTTTTGGAATGTTGGATCTTTGGATTTTAGAGCACTGTAGAAAGCTTATTTTAAGGTAGATCCTTGTGAAAAACTCGAAATGTACTTAAGCAACGCCAATTTTGAGTGCCCGCATTGAAATTCCTATGAGGCAAAATCATTTGATTAGGATCTACTTCATCATTCTATAAAAAGAAATAACTTATAGTGCTTTCCTCCAAACACAACCTTTATAATTTGTTTTACACTAGTTTTGTTAGAACTTGACTGATTCCTGAAAACTGAGGAAGAGAATTTTAATAAATTGCATATTGCAATGACATCTTACACAGAAATAACACACTGTCTGAAAACGGTTAGCTTCAAAAGCGACGGTGGCATTATAACGCAAAGTAGAAAACCGAAAGTAATTTGATAAGATATGGACGATCTCAACCACATTCTTACTGTGATGGTTCTCGAAATCACCCTTTTAAATGATAGGGCCTTTAGAAAGGTTAGAAAGTAATACATAATATTTTGCCTTAAAGATGAGAGGGGACAGTATTAATTGATCGATACATTGTTCGAAAAGAATGGCCGAGGAACATACATAAGGACTATAATACCAAATTTGAAATGTCTGAAGTAGCTATGAGATTCTCCATACTGCATTTTCGTATATCATCATTCCCTTTAAAAGTAAACCAAACATGAATGACACTTTCACTTACCAAATAAATATAATGTTGCTTTTACTTTCTGAACAATGGGAAAGTCGTTTCCGCGGTTAATCAATGAGAGACGCTGTCAGTTGGGGTCTTTCAGCCAATAGCTATTTGTAACATCTCGCCATCACCTTGGTGACTCAGGAAGGCGGTCATAGCAGAAGCGCTTTATGAAGCCCCTCCTCTTTTATGTCTTTGGTGCGGGTAATTTGTCTCTACTTTCACCATTCCGATCATTGGAACAAGAGCCCCATTTTTAGGTCACTGGGATTTTTTGATAATAAGATATATATTTATTAAGATATTTCTAGAAATTTTCAAGAAATAGCTTTTGCTACAAGATACCAAAGGATCACCATGTCTCAAAAGAGCATCACTGTGGAATGGAGAATACTTTTCTTCTTTTGTATTTCGCAATCTTTGATCCATCTGATACTTTCTGAAGATGATACTTTATGGTGTAACCAGCAGCAGGAACATTCAATACACAAAGTGAATGGACAGAATATTTCTCTTAGGTTTAACCTGAGAGTTACATTGCGAAATGTTCAGTCTCTTGTGTGGACAAAAGGAGAGTCCATATGTGAAAAACTAAACAACAGTTCTTTTGAATGCATCGCCGACGAATCTCTGAATCCTGTTCGTTATTTCTTACGTCAGAACAACGAGACCAATTTTGATATGTTTATTGCCTTCACTGAACTAAACGATTCGGGGCAGCATATCGTCAAGATTCATCAGGGGCCACAATCACTTTGTACAATTGTAATCCTCAATTTAACCGTTGAAGGTACAGCACCTTTCTGTTCTACAATGCGCATCAGAGAAAGCGGAAATCTACAGATGTCTTGTCAGTGGGTGCAAGTGAACGTAGGGGATCATGCACAACTTCTTTCAGGAAATCAGGTGGTGTATGAATATGAAACTCTTACAATGAACTACAAAGATCATTTTGATATAACGAGTATGTTTAGTGCATATGTTGCTCTTGAAAACATATTTGACGAATCGATCATGCCGAATGAGTGTGCTGTTTCCTATGACAGGGGGTCATGAATGAAACATGTACATTTCCAACAATACACGCTTGTTCCATCGGAAACGACCAAAACCAATCTGCTGTATTCGAACGTTGCGAAATCAAAGAGAAAATAGTCATATCATGTTGGTACACTACTGGTGGTTATCTCCTTCCACTTAATCATTCAGACGAGATTTCTTCGTAGGATATAAAGCATATCGCTCTTATTTGAGTGTTAAGGAGAAAGATCATTTCCAAAAGATAGTGGGTGACATTATGATTTTACAATTACAGGAAGACCGGAAATGCAATATTTCCATTTCATCAGAACTTGAAGGGTCAAACAATTCCGTTGCTACTTTAACTTGTGAAAATACAGTGGAGAATGCTAAATCAAATGAGGAAGACATTGAAACTTCTTTGAACAATGGCACATCGAACGATGCATTTCTTCAAAGTCGTTTAATAACAAATGTGTCATCAGAGTGCCAACCAACGATGATAAGCAATGATATATAGCTATATTCACTAGTGGTTCTATCAGCATTGGCATTAGCGTTCAACATCTGTGGTTGTTTCGCAAAATGTTACCAAAACTTGAAACGAGCGATACAGATTAAAAGATGAATTAGATGAAGAAATCCGCACGGTTACTATGGCAGGAATGGTTAACGAAGAAGCAGAGTCTGTTGATATGACGGTCTCATCGACACAACCTCCTCAACTTGACAGGGTTACTGAGCTGCCCCAGTCTATCCCACATCAACGACAAAAAGACAAGAACGAGGGTTGCACCAACCAAGACGCGTTGTCGTTCTGTTCTAATCGACGAGACGGACCTCCAACCCTCCAATCGCGGCGTAATTTGGTAGCGTTGGATAAGAATTGTGTCGTTTATCACAGCAATTCTAGCAATGATGGTTTTTATTATGATCCACTGACCATGAAAGAATCCTCTCCACTATCAGTCGACCCAAAACACAGAAGGTCCATTGATTAAAAGCAACTATAACAAACCCAGATTCTCTGTACGCTAAACCCGACATGAGCCAAAATACTAAGAAAGTGACGTCTTTGGAGTCGGATTATGATGACCCAAGGCCTCCTGGCCGGGGACGATTTCTTTTAAAGCATTCTCGCTCAGAATGAAGGCCTAGAATCATCTGTCCTGAACAATGATCATTTGTACGGTAACTATAATACTGATCCCAATACTGGATCGACAAATGATGGTGACCTGTATATGAATGACATGGTTCAAACATGTCAATGAATCATCGTGTTCACAACCTTCTGTATCTCAATATGTACGGATTTGATGGTTTTATGACTTTTATTCACTTCCTCAATTTTCATATTGACGTCCATAAACCAAATAATCATTGTAACTCCCCACATGTTAATCATCAAAGGTAATTAGTATGTAAACTAATGCCCTATTACCTTCGCTCTGCATGACATAGCTGAAAAACAAAATTAAAAGAACGTGTGCGATGTATGTGTTTGACCTTAATTTCTTCCATTTTTTTCAAATTCGTAGAATTGGTTTATCATTTAGTTCTCCAATAACGTTCACATTAATTACATTAAGTACATCAAGGATTATGTAGAGTAAATTGAAAATGAAAAATTCTGAAGGCCTAATCTGACGGAATAACAAAATTAAACCCAAACTTTTTTAGTGATATGTTTAGTCATTCTGTTAACGTCATCATGGTCATATTTCCTGAACGATGATCATATGTACGGTAACTACAATACCCATCCTACTACTGGATCAAAAATGATGTTGATATATACCTGAAAGACTCGGTTCGCACATGTCAATAAACCATCATGTTCACAACCTTCTTTATCTCAATATGTACGGATTTGATTTATAAAGACTTTATTTCCTTTCCACTATTTTATGAAATCGACCATAACATCATAAGTTCCAATATCTTAATCATTGCAGACAGTTAAAAGGCTGATAGGTAAACTAATGTTCTATTACCGTAGCTCTGCTCGGCATAGCTGAAAAACAAATGGAAAACGTCCCTGACCTGTCAGCAAAATGGTCAGGTCCTTCATCCTTTTACCTAAATTTATAAAATACGCTATTTAAACACTCATGATGATTGAAGGTATTCGTTTTGACCAGAGAGGTTATATATAGGGGTTAAATTTGTTGTGAATTTCTGGCTAAAGATGGAGTATGTTTGATTTTTTAAAAATGGCCGTTCTTTTAATTGCTATGTGTTTTACGTTGTTTCCCCCCCCCCCCTTTCCTCCTTTTTTTTAGAAATTAAAAGAATAGAATTATTGATAAATGTGTGCGTCGTGAATGTTTGTGTATGACCATATATTTTTCCATTCTAATATAGATTTTGAGGAATTTTTTGCCGTTGAATTCTACAATACTTTTGAATAAATAAAGTGAACTAATGCTCATGTATACTGAATTGAATTTTATGTAACTCTGTTAAACCTGTAATGGAATAGCAAAGTTAAGTACAACCACTCTTTGTTATATTCTGTCATTAAAGAAGAAGCTTCATTTGAATATACAGTTCTTTTTTTAATGTTGATATAACTATTTGGTCACTTTAACTTTTTGACTTAGCAGAAAAGTAAAAAGATTCATGAGTTTGGTAAGAAAGTTCTCAATCCTGAAAAGACTCGAGACATTTTTTTTTTTTTTAATGATAAGGTGTGTTGGAATTTCCTTCAATAGAGGACATGAAGAACATTCTACTTGATGTGTAAGTGGGCCTACGACTTTCTGTTTCTGTTAATCAATAAAGAAATATAAAAGTAAGATCGCCTGCCACTTAAACTACATGTCAAGTCCTACTAGTAGAATGATGATGTATTGCAACAAGTGCAATTGATACTATCATACTCACTATACAGAGAGAGTTATGAGAGGATGAGAGTCTCTATAAAAAAAAGAGAGAGAGAGAGAGAGAAATACATTTGCTGATTGTGGTTACAACCAAACGTAATTAATTGATTAATTATTCTTTTCTTCCCTTTTTATTTACGCAGTACTTGAGAAAGATAGTTTCGGCATAGTTCGGGGTAGAATATTATTCAGATTTACTTTTTACCTGAAGATGCAACCACCCGGTAGAATGTATTTACTCTTGTAAGATTCGGTAGAAAATGAATCACTCGCCATCAAGATTTTGCAGGATTTATTTCATAGCAAGTTTTATCTCAAAGAACATCTCCTATGACAATCCACTATATTACGTAGGTCTCGTAACCTCCTCTTGCAAAAATTTTCATGTATTTTATGTGTGCAAGCTCTTTTCAACCAGCCATTTTCAGAAGATGATGTGCGCGATTGAGTGGAAACAGGCTAAAGCTGTCAAATATCTTCTTTTTTTCTGTTCGATTTCATCTTAAAGAGCCATTATCCGTAAACCAAACCCTCCCGTGGATAAACCCAGCGTCTACCTTTAATAAAACATATTTCGATTTTTAAATCAAAATATGTATTGTTAAAACACAATGTCCCAGAGACAGGGATAACGGCTCAAGGTACAAGATGGCAAATGCATTCAACCCAAAACGATTTTCAAATATTGATTGATTTTGCAGAAGAGATGGATTCAGGATCTGACATCATAACAGTTATTTAGGAAACAACTGTTGTCTGTACAGCTTCGATGTTGGATTCGACCATCGTTAACATTTCAACAGAGAGGATCGGACTTTTCAGACAACGTGTGAATGGCTACACGGCACTAAAGGCGATCTGGCACTATTCCTAGCGGGAAATTGCGTTTTGTATGAAAATCGGACAACTAAGGTGGAATTGGAAAAGCATTTTACATTACCTAATAGATTCAATGTACGCCAATATTCACGACATATCTAATGATAAGGGAACGCCAAACAAATGTGTTCCAATGAAAGGATGAATGTGCGAAAAACGTGCTCTCTTCACCCGATAGAACGTCACAGTCTTTGAGATCATCAAGAGAAATATGTTGAATTTCATTGTAACCTGCTTTAACAAATTTTTCAAACGATTTTTATTCAAGTATCAATATTGCGTCCATACAGATCGTTCACATGAGGTTAACATGAACATGCTTCAGTCTGTAGATGATGGAGAGTCAGTTGACACGGTAACTTTATCATCTCGCACACGGGCAAATGGGAGAAATCCTGAGCACGGCGGAGTTGTCTTTGACATGTGACCTCTAACTAGTCGACATATCTCTTGTCCAGAACATGAGGTTAGTCCATCTGACCTTCATTTGCAACCCGGAAGGGTAGAAAGGGACAAGATCGGCAAAGCTCATCATTTCAGAAAGTCAAGAGATGAAGATCTTCTAAAGGAAAAGCGCATCGGTGACACGGAAAGTAGAACCAGGGTAGGAGAAAAAAGAGTCATCCCTGTCAGTGCTGTTGCGTCATGCCTTGACAGCACATACTCTACATGATGTGGGATCTAGTGCAGAGTGAGCATCTTCTCCATGTGTTAAGCCAAAGAATAAACGTGAGCATACATCAAGAACAACCTATGACGTCCGACAACAGATGTGGAAACATTGTACGCCAAACCCGACATGAGCCGTAAAACCAAGATAGAAGTCGGCTTCCCAAATCAGTCTCTTGCAACCGGCTCTGAATCAGGCAAGGGCGTGTCTAATATGGCAAGAGTTACTTCTTCAGAGGTTGGTCATGATGACTCTCGGAATCCACAAAAAGATCTGCCTGCAAGCACTCTGCTTCCAACATGTGATTTCGAATACCTATCTACCCTTAGTGGAGATCATATTTATGACAACAGCGCTGCTAACACCGTAGATGAATCTACAGATGCTGACAATTTGTATATTAACACATCTACTCAATTTGTTTACTGAATGAGAAAATTCTAATGTTCCTGTTTTTATTTTCTGAGAAAGCATTGCAATATGTTCTTTGTTTTTGCAATACCTTATTCACAAATACATTCTCGAAATGGATGCAAAAGTTTTTGTATATTATGATCAAAACATGGGGAGAAATGTGAAAACAAAAATACAAGGTAATTGGATCTTGTTTGTAATCAAATATCGTGGTCTTGAGTGTCTCATCAAGAACTAAATATTTCTCCTATTTTAATGTAATTCATTATATTGTATATCCAATTTCACTTAACATAACCTGATAGATATGGTCTTTTAGCAAGTGAGTAAATACTTTGAGATTTTCATTTTTCCCGACAGTCATTGATGGGGCATTATGAAATAGATTTTTTTCATAGCAACAAAAATTAACTGCCCTTTGTTGGCCGCACTTTAAACAGATCGTACATTATTGCATGGCAAAACAGAACTGTAATTGATAAATATGTCGCAGATTTGAGTGACACCAATCATTATGGGAGACCGAAAGAGTGTTACGATACCTATTTTCACGAAAAAGGTCAGTATTGTTTTTCTACAGCATATACAAAGCATCTACGTTTAAGCCATAGTACCCTGAAGGGACCATTCCCAGTTTCTCTCCGGTGAATGAGAGCACGATTAATCTAAATTCTCTTGACGAAATTAGGTTTCTGTACAAACGATGAGAACACTAGAGAAGTATGTGCATAAATGCTCGTCAATTACATACTTTTGCCGAAAGATAAATCAATTACTTCTGGTTTTAATCCATGTGTTTTCATTCATTTTAAAGACACTTTGAATTAACATGGGAATGAGGCCAAGTTAATCTTCGTCATTTTTCAAAACGAAAACAAATTGGCTTATGGCATAGTTTCACAAACTTCGCCCATTACGAAACCACTTCTTTTGTTTAAATACAATTGTTGCGCTAAGTTAGTTTCTAAACGACATTTGGTTGGGAAATAACCATAATTACCTGAGAGATAGTACCCACTCTCACAAACAGATAAATCATCTATCGATCTGAGAGGCTCCTCCCTTTATAAAGGAGGAGCGTTCTTTACAGCAATGCTATAACCTTTATTCATTCCCATCAGCCAATTGCTTTTGTGGTCATATCACGTGATAGGCATCAATTAATTTGATAAATTATATGATCATTTAAAAGTTTCCTATTCCTTCTGATACGAATAAAATGTTGCATAGTTCATTTCCACACTTCCAGTTTGGAAAGCTCGTCGGATAACGCTCTACTGACGGCACACTCGTGACCTTCTCTCGTTAATCCACATTTGACTAAAGATTAATTAAAAAGCCAACTTTGTTAACAAAGTTGTATCAAAACAATCATCTACGGACACATCAACCATGTCTCGATCTTGCTCTGCGTTGAAATGGAAAATGATTCCATTCATTCCTGTCATTTTTCAAGCTGTATTCCAAATGGCATTTTGTGAGGGGGAATTATTCTGGTGTGGTGACAGGCAAGAACAAGGAATCACGGCAGTCAACGGACAAAATGTTTCTCTGAATTTTATTCTGAGGGACCCGTTGGCCGACGCCCAAACATTGGTGTGGTCAAAATGGATAAAACCGAACAATCAGACATTAGACAATATCGACAATACATCTGCTAATCAAAGACGTTATAAGTTGACTAGAGTGGCTGGACAGGACGCTGTTGATTTGTATATTGCCTTTACTGAACTGAGAGATTCAGGAAAACACATCGTCAAAATTCATCAGGGGGCACAAGCGCTTTGTGAGGTTGCAATGTTTAATTTAACCATTGAATCTACCGAACCGATCTGCTCAACAGTGCTTAACCCAGAAAGTGGAAGATTGCAAATGTCTTGTGAATGGGTGCAGGTGAACTTTGGGGATCAATCAAAACTTCTGGCAGGAAATCAGGTGGTGTATGAATACGAGACTCATCAGATGAACTTCAATCGCGATTTTAATGTAACTAATAAATTTACTGTTTACGTTCTTCCTGACAACTTTCATGATGAACGAATTGTTCCGAGCATGTGTCATATTTCTAATAGCAAAATAGCTATTAATAAGACTTGTAATTTTCTACCAAAAGAAGAGCACGTAATAAGGAATAACCAAAGTCAGCGTTTTGTGTTTAACTGTTGTACTACAGAAGATACCGGTGATATATCATGGTGGTACAATAATGGTAGCAGTCTCCTTCCACTCAGTCTTCCTGATAAATTATCTGTTATCAATGCCCAACCCTTTTCTCTCTTTTGCGGTGTACAAAATGGAAATCTTCCATTGTTATTGCATTACATTGGAAATATTATTTTTTTTAAAGACCAACAATACACCATATCTTTGTCAGCAGTATCTGAAGGATATAACAATTCAATCGAGAATTCAAGGTGTGAGAACATTTCGTTTAACGCTAGAAACATTGAGAAAGACATACAATCTCCGGAGGAAAATCCAGGATTATACATGATAACCACTCAGTGTAAAAGGATAGAAACGACTATGTCATCAGATGCTTCCAGAACACATCATACCAAGATAACCACGATAACTAAAGTTCCGACTTGGGTTTGGGTATTCTTAGCACTTTCTCTAGTATTTTGCCTTACCACTGGATTTGTCAACTGTTACCACATTGTTTCAAGAAAATATAGATACAACTTTGTAAAAGGAATAAATGATGGGATCCAAATGGATAATGCAATGACAATAGGTGACGATGGTGTCCAGTCTCCTGACATTGCCAACTTACAGTTACAGCCCCTTCAAAACTGTAGGGATTCTGATCTTCGAGGCGCTTTCGCTCGTCAGGGTCTATTAGACCGGGGAGGGCATGAACAAAAACAAGAAAGAACGGTACCATTCCCTAAGCGTCAAGATGGACCTTCAAGCTTACATACGCAGCGTCAAAATGAAGAGGCTGAGAGTAATTGTATAGGTCACCGTTCAAACAATTTCAATTCAAATGTGGAAGTTCATAATGATGCCACTGGGCGCATGACCACCGATTCTAATACTAACCATAGAGCAACGACAAATGTAGAAGCCTTGTATGCCAAACCGGATATGACCCGAAAGACCAACAAAATGACATCTTTGGAGTCGGACTATGACGACCCAAGGGCACCTGGTCGCAAACCCGGTCAAGACACAATCGATCCAGAACATGGCTCAGATTCCCTGGTCCTGAACCATGCTGACTTCTATGGTAACATGATTGCTAATCCTACTGATGAATTGACGGATGCTGGGGAATTATATATCAACACATCTGCTCATACTTTCTCCTAAATGACTGGTTGTCATTTGTCGTGACTTTAAATTTTTATTGTCGTGTAAAAATACGTTAGTATGATCAACAATTTTCTCTGTAGGACGAATCACACTTCGCGTAGCTTTTTAGAATTTTCTTGAACTACAGATGGAGTATTAACATCAGGATAGAAGACCGCAATATATACAATACTGCAAAATAGAAATTTTTATTGCTTTATTTCTTAGTGTGCGGCTTCCAAGATAGCAAGTGGTTAACTGTGTTAAAATTGTTGTTTTTCCCCTTACATTTTCTTTTTAAAAAATTACCTATGTAATATCTCTGAGGATTATGAAAAGCCATCTATTCTCAATGTAACAACAAAAATAAAATGTCGTTATGAAAACGAAGGAAATGCGCCTGAATCTCAAAACCGTTGAATTAGTACTGAAAAATTGTATTTACTTATCTTATTGGTGTTATTTGATAAATTAGAAATGGTGTGATCTACATAAAATGCCTTAAAATTTATCCCCTTATACTCATTGGAAACATAACAGAATTCAAGAATTTCTGTGGCAACTAAACATTAAGATTTGGGTATTATATTAATAACTATTTATGGGCCTTTTTTAGTTGGCAAAGAATAAGGCTTTTTCAGATAGTGTATATACATCGATATCTTAGAAATATCTGCCCACGAAAGAGACAAAACTGTAAATAAATAATGAGTGTTTCCACGCTGTTGGCACATTTAATTTTTTTTTATATAACTACTCTGCTTGATTATTATGGCACTACAGCATAATACTCTGGAATATCTCTCAATTTGTTAGCGCTTCCTGCTCATATTCATATTTGCTTATTCTATTTATCAGCTGTATCATTTACAGACAGATTTAGCCTTTGAAGTATTAAAAAAGAAAAAGGAATACCTATATCATAGAAATTCACTAAATGAGGAAGTCACTTTGGCATCAACTAAGGACCCAAAAAAGTGTCCGTTGCAAGATAAATGGGTTAACAAAATAGGATGTAAATTACATTTCAAAACTCTTGGTTTCAAATGTGGAAGTTCATAATGATGCAACTGGACGCACGACCACCGATTCTAATACTAACCATTGAGGAACGACAAAATAATGTAGAGGCCTTGTACGACAAATCGGACGTGACCCGAAAGACCAACAAAATGACATCTTTGGAGTCGGAATAATTATGACTACCCCAGGCTGGGCTCCTGGTCCCAAACCCGGTCAAGACACTCTCGATCCAGAACATGGCTCAGATTCCCTGGTTCTGAACCATGTATTGTAACATGATTGCTAATAATACTGATGAATTGACGGATACAGGGAATTATATATATCAATACATCTGCTCATACTTTCTCCTAAATGACTGGTTGTCATTTATCGTGACTTTAAATTTTTATTGTCGTGTAAAGATACGGTAGTATGATAAACAATTTTCTCTGTAGGACGAATCACACTTCGCGTAGCTTTTTAGAGTTTTCTTGAACTACAGATGGAGTATTAATATCAGGACAGATTACCGCAATATATACAATATTGCAAAATAGTTAGAAATTTTTATTGCTTCATTTCTTAGTGTGCGGCTTCCAAGATATCAAGTGGTTAACTGTGTTAAAATTGTTGTTTATACCAATACGTTTTGTTAAACAAAATTACCTATGTAATATCTCTGAGGATTATGAAAAGCCATCTATTCTCAATGTAACAACAAAAATAAAATGTTATGAAAACGAAGGAAATGCACCTGAATCTCAAAACCGTTGTACTAGTATTGACAAATTGTATTTATTTATCTTATTGGTGTTATTTGATTAATCAGAAATGGTGTGATCTACATAAAATGCCTTGAAATTTATCCTCTTATACTCATTGGAAACATAACAGAATTTAAGAACTTTTCTGTTAATTAAACATCATGCTTATGGTGTTAGATTAAGAACTCTTCATAGGCTGTTTTTCGTTTGCAAATAAGGCTTTTCCAGATATTGTATATACACACCAATACCTAAGAAAGATATGCCCACGAAACAGACAAAACTGTAACTGAAAAATGAGTGTTTCCACGCTGTTGGCACATTTCATTTTTTTTAAATAACTACTATGCTTGATTATTATGGCACTACATCATAATACTCTAGAATATGTCTCAAATTTTGATCGCTTCCTGTTCATAGTCATATTTTCTTATTTCATTTATCAGCTGTATCATTTACCGATAAATTAAGCCTTCGAAGTACTAAAAAAACACCCCAAAACACGAAATACCTTTATAACAGACATTCACTGAAGGAGGAAGTCACTTTGGCATCAACTAGGGACAAAAAAGTGTCCGTAGCAAGATAAATGGGCGAACAAAATAGGATATAAATTACATTTCAAAACTCTTGGTTTCGCGATGAGATATTTTGTTTCCTCAATTACAATGAATGGGGATGTCAATGCATTTGGCACCAAGAAAGAAAAGAAAGTGTCCGTGGACAGATTAATGTGTAACAAGCTGTGAACACATATGAATAACTTTTCAAACCGATTTTTTCCGTGATAAGATACTTTGTTTCCTTGTTCAGTCGTTGTAACAGCAATCGGCTGTTGAAGAGAACGAAAAATAGAAATGACTCCTTACAGTGTCTTGAGAGGTACGCTAAAACCTAAAGGAGAGATTAATGGCACTGTAGTAGATTGTCAGATACATGTCAGTATAAAATCGGCGATTATCTTGGAAACGTGGTCACTGTGTTCAGAAGTAGGTCCCCTAGGATATGATGTAAAACCTAGGGTCCAATGCAAATAAATACTTTTATGTAATTTAATGAGGTTTGATTTTAAATAATCACAATAAAATAAATATATAAATAATCGTTCTTACATGTGCTTCATTTCAGTCTAATGTATTTTGTGCCATATGAATAACTACGTATCAATCTCAGAATCCTCTTGAATGATTAGCACTAAGGAATAAAGATGACATTGTGAATCCTCATTATGTCCCTGAAAGAGGAACATTAGGGTGAAATATTTAGCCCAATAGGGTGCAATTCCAATACTTTACCCCTTAAGGTGCTTCCATCCTGATATTCATAGAGTTCAAAGCTGAATCTTATTTTATGGTCGAAAGTTGAAACTTTGTTTTGTATACGGATGATTGTTTTGCATCATGAGCTATATAATTTCGATACAGAGGAACATTCTATCCACGTAGCTAGGATTTAATTTTTAGGGGGCGGTTTTGAGCACGCGAAGCGTTTTTCCCAGAAGGGTGCGTGCAGGGAGGGGGGGGTTCCCTCCTCCCTGCAAGCAAGAAAGCTCTGCATTTTGGCAAATTTGAGAGGAAGATAACGGCTCGTAGCACCTTTTGTTTGAGGAGGAAAGTTAGTTCGACACCCAGATTGCTTTTCAATAATTTGGAGACAATACTGCCCTGTATGTAACAGGGGTGGGTGCAGGGAGGGGGAAATTCTCCCTTCCCACTCGAAGCGCGAAAACTTTGACGTTTTAGCAAATTTGAAAGAAAGATAACGGCTCGTAGCAAAAGTTTTTTTAGGCGGAAAGTTAGTTTGACGCCCTGACTGCTTTTCAATTATTGAGACGCAATTCTGCACTGTATGTAACAGGATGGGCGCGGGGAGGGGGCTTTCCCCTTTCCCGTGTGAACGGCGAAAAATTTGACGTTTTAGCAAATTTTGAGAGAAGGATACCGCTCGTAGCATCTTTTTAGGCTTTTTTCTCTCACTTCCCCCCGTTTTTTCGCTCTCGCTTTTTTTTTTTTTTTTTTTGGCGTTTTTTTGGGGGGCGACCGCCCCCCCCCCCCTGGCTACGCACCTGCATTCTGTTAATATGGATGAACAATTAAGAACATATCAAGTGGTGGAACTTCAACGAAGTGCACACGAAGAAAGGTTGACAGAGACATGACTCGTGAGAAGATGCAGACATTAGAGAGGGGCAAACTGAAAGGCAGGCAGGGGCTTTTCGAATAGAAATAAGTACGTTACCAAGAGAGATAAAGAGATAAATAAGTGCTGGAGAAAATGACAAATTCTGCATAAAAATAGAGAGAGCAAGAGAGAATAATACGGGTACGAATCGTCAGGGGGTCAAAACCACTCCGCCCCTCCAAGCCCGTAACTGGAATTTTTGCGGGGGGGGGTTCAACCTTGGAAAAAGTTGACCTTTCTGATGGAGCGAAGCGACCGAGTTAGGGGGGTCAGGGGGCACAACCGTGGTCAGAATTATTCGACAGGGGGTGGGTCAAATGTGAAGCCCGAAAATATACTACCAATGTGCGGATTCCAAATACTTGCCATTCTCCAATGGCAAGATGTTATTTCATTAGTCACCAACAGGTGAAATGTAAAGCTATATCTTCAGTTATCTTGTTGTCAGGAACCATTCATATTAATAAAGTTTTTAGGAAGTGAAGCGAAGGAGGGCACTTTTTTGTTGCTCATTTCAATACAGAAAGTAAGGTAACCATAATATCTGGGCGATATGGCAGCGACGTGTCCAAAAATTGGCATAACACTGAATATTCATGGGCTTCGCTGCATGAAACTATCTCGTTTATAAGTTTTGCGAGCGGACTCATTTCAATACAGAAAGTAAGGTGGACCTAACAAGTATTCGGGTGCTATGGCGATAGGGCTGCGGCATGCCTGAATATTGCAATAACATCACTGAACCAAAATTACTGTAGGAATTTACAGTAAATTACTGGCAACCCGCGGCTGCACAGTAAAATACTGTATCATTTACAGTAAAATATTGTATTTTTACAGTTATGTACCGCTGTTTACAGTTCAACTGTAGAATAAACAGTACAATACCGTGAAAAATACAGTAATTTACTGTGCAGCGCGTTGCCAGTATACTGTAAATTTCTACAGCAATTTTTTTTTTTACATTGATCCTATGGAAATATTCATGGATCTTATTTCTAACGTTTGCGAGCGAGAAAAGCGAACGAGGGAAAACGCACTTTACTATCTCCCAAATGTTATTTCCAAAACGCCCAAAGTTTTATATTGGGGAATCTTGTTATGTTTTATCATAGTTTCCAAGAAGTCGATGTTTTATAAAATACTCTCACGGCACTCCGGTTGAAAAGGCTGTATTAGAGGGCCATAATTTAAGGGCCTGACTGACTAGGCCAGGTCCATCAGGAGAAAATATACTCCATGCAACTTGATAGCGAGATAATTTTCCATTTAGAAGCGAACAGACACATAAAAACACCCTTTCTCTCTTTTAAGTATTTTTCTATATTTCACTATTTTAATTTCTCCATTACAACAAATTTCATGTGAGACATATTATCATGCTTATCACTGCTTATCGACCCACCTTATCTTTATATGCTGTTTTTAAGCAATCTATCTCCTTGTATTGTCAGGATTTACTGTCCAACTAACACTTTTTAAAAATCAAAATGCATCATTGGGCACTTCAATTTCTTCCTATAGGCTGATGGGAATCAACAATCGTCCAAATGTCAAAGAAAGTTTAATAATTAAAATGTCATTCAACAGGTAACATATCTCCATTTATTTTCGTCAGATTTCATTCGAATTCGTCCGACCTGGCGATGCGCTGCAAAATTTTATCATCAAATCCATCTTTGGGAAGTCGATTTCAAGAAATTGTCATTGAAATTCGTCACATAGACAAGACCTTACAACGAGCAGGTGACGATTTTGAATGACTCTTTGAACTCTTTCAGTCTTTGACAAAAATCAAGAGCAAAATGAAAAATAAATTCCGAAAATGAAGGGCCAAGAAATAAATTTACTAGGCCTTATAAATGACTGTGCAATTTTATAAAGTTACGGGACAAAAGCAAATAAAAGAGTGTTCAAATGGACTGAAAACCCTATTATCTCACATCATTTTCCCCTTTTCTTCCTCTCTCCCCTCCACGTGACCCCACCCTAAAATCACTCTGGTGCATTCGGGGCCCCTTTGGAGGTGTTGTTCTCCTTATGATTTTTGTTGTTGTTGTTGTTGTTGTTCAAGCAGATTTCTGCTCGCCAGCTTGGGGGGGTGTTAGAACCCTCTGAACCCCACCCCCCCCCCCTAGTTACGGCCTTACGGACCTGCCCTCCCCCTCCCCCCAAACGGAAGAACGGGGGAATCTGCAATCAGTTGGTATTGGGTTTTAGGTTTAGGGTCAGGATTGCGTCTAGGTATTCAGGGTTCGGAATACGCGTAGTGTTAGAAAATGACAGGTAAGCAATAAATTGTATCGTAAAATTGGGAGGTCATGTCGGAAAATTCTTTTCCCGAAATTCGCTTTGTGGGAGGGAGGTAAGCTCCCCCCCCCCCCCCCCCCCCACCCACATTCCTTTTCCAAAATAGCATTTTCTGAAGACAGTGTACTATTCTGGTGTGCTAATCAGCAAGGCCGGGAACAATCATTTCACGTTGTGAACGGACGTAACTTTTCTTTGATGGTCTCTCTAGATACTCAGCTACGCAGTCAGCAATCCCTTGTGTGGACAAATGGAGAATCAACATGGAAAAGGGAATACAATGGCACTCTGGAATTCACTGCAGGAAACGCAGCTTTTGATGTTACACGTTTCGATCTGATTGAAGAAATTAATGGCACACTCTACATGTTCATTTCTTTCATCGAATGTACTGATTCGGGGAGACACGTCATCGCAACTTATTATGGTGATCAGTACCTGTGTACAGTTTTGATACTGAATTTGACTGTCGAATGTACAGAACCCACTTGTTTGACTATTTTCGACAAGAAAAGAAACAAATTACAGATGTCCTGCCAATGGATGCAAGTAGTAGAAGGGGAGAAAGCACAACTTGCAACTGCAGGAAACCATGTCATTTATGAACATTCGACTTCCAATATGGACTTTGACGGTCAATTCAATCTCACCAACGAATTCTCTATATATGTTGATCCTAGAGTCATCTCTAATGAAAGAACTATCCCAGACAAATGTGTTATTTCGCATCTGAATATGTATGACACAAAAATATGTGATTTCCCGCCAATGACACTATACACCGTTATAGATGAAATGGCTGAAAATGCAAATTTTGAATGTTGCGTTGCACACAAAAATGTTCCCTTAACATGGTGGCACAATGTCAGTGGTATTTTTGTACCCGTCGATCCAACTGAAAGAATATATATAGCTGGTGCCAATTGCATCTCTTTTCTCTGTGGTGAAGAGAAAAATGAATCAAACACGCTACAATTATATGGCATTGGAAGATTAGCTTTAGGAAATCACACTTTTTACACCATATCGGTTTCAGACAAAAATCCATTAAGCAATGCAGCAAATGGTGAGCAATGTCAAACCATCATTGTGAATATTACGAGGAATACTTCCAAATCACTAATTCAGAACAGACAAGTTCAACTCAAGTTACTACGAGCAACGTGATAACAACAGAGTCATCACTAAATTTGCCATTGACCATCGTATCGGCATTAGCGTTTTTGTCGACCATTTGTATGTGCTTCATCAATATTCGAGGTTGTTACCGATCTCACTTGAAAAAGAAATGCAAAGTTCAGATTAATTCGAACGCAGGAATAGGTGTTGAAGGTAGGGGATCTCTTGAAATGACCAATATCTCTACTGACACTTCAGCTAGAGATCATCGTGGTGCGGAGAGTACTAAGGTCCATTCCTGTCAGAAAACTCAAGGTAGACTTCAAAGCTTCTCATTGCAAGGTGACTTTCAAGAAATGGACCACAGATGCATTCCTACTATTTCTATGAACAACCCAATGGCAAAAGATCGTTCTTTTAAACATCAGCCGCTCGAGACCCGGTGCACTTCTGCTGGTACCGAAAACAGCATTCAAAGTGGAAGTGAAAGAACTCGTGCACTCGCCCCGAGTGCACTGTTCCATGACAGTACATATTGTTCATTGGATGATGTGGAAGACACTCCTTCCAACATTGATAAAACGGAGAACTCTTCAACTTCGATCCCCTTTCTATCGTCACTTCCATCAAGTGATGGGAAAATGGGTCATTTCGAACCGCACAACGTCAATATGGATAACAGACCATGCTTATTATCAGGAAAACTTAAGGCTCGGAAGCCAGGTCCAACAAGAAATGTGGATGAGCTATATGCAAAACCCGATATGAGCCGGAAAACAAAAAGAATTGCTGTTTTGGAGTCCGAAAATCATGACCCAAGGGTTCCTGACTTCTATCGTAACACTTCAGGTCCACAAAAGGAATTGAATCCTTCTGTATCAATCATGTGTAATGAACAGCTTTACAGTAACAGCGTCGCCAACCCCACTAATGAATCGACCTGTGACAATAAATTGTATATGAAAGCATCGGTTCACACATCATTCTGAGTAAATTAGAAAATTGAAAATTCATTGAAATATCAATTGCTGTAAGTATTGGAAATTTCTTTTTCTTTCTCTCTCTCTCTCTCTCGCTATTTCTTTTTCTCCAACGGAATAGACTTGGAATGTCTTCCTAGAATCGATGACAAGATTATCATTCTAATTGTGACACTGAATTATATTTCATTCATTTTTGTAGAACGAGGAGTTCATTCACCCAGCGTATAACATAGTAGTTTACTTCAATATTGATCGATTGATTCTTCATCATTGATTGGCATAATCAATAAGAACGTCTATTTATAATATTCACCTCTTTTCCCCTTCATTCATTTTCAATATTGTGTAAACCGAAGTAAAATAATGAAGACATTTGAAAATTCAGAAAATGTTCCGGAGTTTGGCACAAATTTTTCAATGAAATCCTATAATAAATTATACGTGATTTTCAAACCTTGTTACCATATTTAACGTAATAAACATATAAGAGGTGCAAAATAGGTTATATTTTAGACTGAGAATGGAGTCTTGGTCTACTCCGGAACGTTTCAATCTTTTAAATATCTTTTTATTCGCTATTTTCATTAATCGGAAGCATATCCTGAAAGGAATATAACTGCAAACGTGATTAGATCAAAATTAAATCAATAACAACATGAACACTTGATGACCATCGAAATTCAAATTGCTTCCTATCAGCAGTACATAGAGATAAGATGATAGGATTTCGAGCGTTGAAAACGTAGCTTTATTTCACAATGGGTTTGATGGAGTATGTAGTTTCAACGTCATTGTTTTAATAACATTAAAACAAAGCTGTCATTCTTTCAAAAAATTATGGTATAGCAATGATGACAAGGCACATATAATAATGGTAAGCATACAGTACACATATAATACAAAGAGTACGAGGTGAACGGGATACCAAATTATGATTAATGCTTCAAAACGGAGACCAAAATTTGAGTTAAAATTTCCAAAAAAAATTCTAAAATTAACAGGGAGCTCGTTTCTTTTTTGGCCAAAAGGTAATCAATTTATTTCTGCTTCTTAACATGGATTTAAATGCAACCAAATTTGGTAAAACATCTTTAGATTTACAAATAAAAATGAAATATTTCAACAATAAAATAAAATAAGAAACAAATCTATCATTTGGAACACCAAAAAGCTTTTCCAAATTTGTCAAATTAAATGCTTTTCAAATATTATAGTTAATATATCTTGCCACAAAGGGGTAACTAGTTCACATTCATAGAATATATGGAGTGATGTTTCTACAAATTTACTACCAAAAAACACAGTTGGGTGAGTCCTTCCTTTTAATTTTAAAAAGGAAATCATTAAAAGCAAAACATCTATTGACAACTTTAAAATAAAAAGAGCGAATTTTAGTGTAAATGGCACATTAAAAATTAATCATGCGGACTTCTTCCTAGCTTGTACTGTGAGAAACAACTAACTTTCTATTCCAATCATCACACCGTTTATCACATTAAATTGTATCCATAACTAGGTAGCATTTTAATACCTATCAATTTAGCAATTAACATACTATGAACATCCACTTTTTGAAAATCAGAGTTTAGCCACTCTTTAGGAATATTTTGTATTAAAAAATTATATTTTCTTCTGTCTAATCGAGATGACCTTATGACCAGTGAGGGGTTGATTAAGTAAATTTAATATTGTACAAACATTCTTATCATTCCACTTAATAAAAAATATTGTTTGGATTTTTGATCGAATTGTCTATTGAAGCACAAAGACTAAAATGCACCCCAGAAAGGAAAACTTACAATCACAAATATCCGTAGTGGCTTGTTCTCTGTACATGTACCATGTACGCAAAGAATCAGCTATTTGTGGGTTACCCAAAGATCGCAAAACACATTCAGGAGCATATGATTTCCAAAGAAAATTCGAATCCCTATGGAAAGTTTTAAAAAATGATAATTCGATAGATTTCCATAAAGAGTTATAACTATCATCAAGTAAACATTTCACCCAAAACATCTTTTGAGCGAGGGCAAAAAATTATTAAGGATCAATCATTCGAAGGCCACACTGGCTATATTCATTACACATGAACTTCCTTTGAACCCTATCTTTGCCTCCACTCCATATGAAATTATACGATAATCTATATAACTCTTTGAAAAATTTTGCTCTATTGGTTTTAATTTTTCCTTATTATTCAAGTCAAAAATTAAACCCAGATTGATTGAGAAATTAATCCCCAAAGATTTAGAAGTCTTCCATGTGATTCCTTGATTAATAGGAGGAAATTCTTGACACCCACATTTAGATCCAATCCAAGTGGCTTCTGTTTTACTTAAGTTAATTCTACATCCAGAATATAAACCAAAAGTATGCAATGTATCAAAAAGATATTTAAATGAACTATCGGACCCATCCAACAACAAAAAAAACTGAATCATCAGCAAATAGAGAAATCTTTGCCTCTTGACCATTCACAAGGATTCCTTTAATTTGTCTTTGTTGTCGCATGGACAGAGCCATTATCTCTATGACAAATAAAAAATAAATATGGAGAAATAGGGCAGCTTTGAAAAAAAACACTTCTTTGTATAGAAATATTTTCTGTTAAAAAACATTATTCATAACATAGGTCTGTCGAGAAGAATATAAAGTCTCTATCCAATTAATAAACTTATTTCCAAAATGATATTGTTCCAGAGTTTGAATCTAAAAATTATGAGAGACACTATCAAATGCTTTTTCAATATCAAGGAGAATAATTGAATATTTTTTATGTCTATATATCTAACAATATCAAAATTCTAGCGAACTTTATTACAAATATTTCTACCTTTCAAAAATCCAGATTGGTCAGAAGGTAAACGTTATCAGTGTTAACCTTAGAGATCTACAGCTAGTTTGTTATAATTACGGAGGTCAAAATTTTTATTAGATCTCTCTCTCTATCTCTCTCTTTCTTCTTTTCATTTCTACCAAGAAAATGTCATACGAATAAAAGAATGTGACTCCCTTATAATACCTATTACACCATCCGTCAATCAGTATGATTTTAAAAATAATCGAAATAATTAATTGAAACAAACAAGTGATTTATTTATTGGAAATTCAAAAGACAGATGGATTAGTAAACATGTACCTATAAATAAACCATAAGAAACCCGTATATTTTGAAAGTTTTAGGTTCCTTTTGATTTCAGAATAAACTAACTGTACTTATTATTCTGAAGATCAATCGGACTTAAATGGAAAGGACTCGATTTTCAATCAACATACAGATACAATTCTTTGTCTCCAGTGCCACACAAGTGACAATATGTCTTACAAATGACAATCTTATTCATGGCTGCCGAGTGGGCGTTGCTTTCAGGCTCTTCCTATCAACAGCACCTGCTGAAAACTTGTATAGGCTACTCGGTTTGGCCATCCGTATTAGAGATATACACAGTGTACGTTTGTGTGAATGATGCGCCACACAGTAGCATGAACATTAGTCCTATATGTTACATTTATAATACGCGTTATCATCAATTTTATCTAGGAGCTTAGGAGCACAACTTAGTAACCTTTCTCTGGAGATGTAAGTGTTCATTTTCGTTCAATAATGTGACACTGATTGATATCTCTACACAGTCATTAAGAAGGCTATGGGTTCAGACTCTTTCAATATGTTAAAAGTGATGCATATTTGCAACAAATTCGGGGAGAAAATCTTCCTTTCCATTTTGATTTATAATTTTATGTTCCACGTCACATTGTCTAATGCTAATGCTTTATGGTGTGGCAAGGTGCAAGAAGAATTAATGGACGCAGTGAGTGGACAAAATATTTCTAAGAGATTTTATTTGAAAGATCCGTTACTTGATGGCCAAACGCTGGTGTGGACAAAGGGGGAATCAACATAGATAAAACAACATGACCGACTTTTAGAACATAAGGGTAGTGCAGATTTTGATGTCAGCCGCTACAGATTGGTAGAAGTAAGCAATAATATCATATTTGATCTATTTATTCATTACACAGAGCAAAACGACTCAGGACATCATGTTGTCACAGTTTACAATGGCAGACAGCAAATGTGCATAGCTCTCAAATTGAATTTAATCGTCAAAACTCCAGAAGTGATATGTTCAACACGTCTTTATAAGAATAGCGGAAAATTACAAATGTCTTGTCGATGGTTGCAAATGAATGAAGGAGAACAAGCACACTCTGAAGTGAACGGTGAAGTCCTCTACGAACATCAGATCAAAAATTTGAATTTTAGTGGTTCCTTTAATATCACCCATCGATTCAGCGTTCTCGTTGGTCTTGATAAGATGCTTGATGAAATCACGGTACCCGATAAGTGCATTGTTTCTCGAAGGAACGGAAAAGTGACAGAAGAGTGTGAATTCCCCAGGGTTACACCGTATCCAATTCATAATGAACACAATGAGAAAGTTGACTTTGAATGTTGTGTCGCCAACCCAAGTGAACCTATCCTACTACTATATGACGGGGGTGGCAATAAATTACTTGTAAATTCTAGACGAAATTACAGTGTAGGTGATGCTTATTGTATCTTTCTTTTCCTCTGCGGTGCGAAGGAAGATAACTCAAAGATCAATATTTTTCATATGAAAACTTTGGATCTGAGAAGACAGACACACTACGAAAGTTCAATGTTGTTGGTAGGTGTTACAGACCCAACGCTTTCATACAATAATTCAAGGCAAGATCAACAGTGTAAAATCATCACGATCAATTTTACCACTCTTGATTCAACATCAAATAGTCAGGGTGTCCCAACTAAAGAAAGCGTGATCTCCCGAAATTGTCTTTCATCTCTGGGAACGGAGAATGATTCTACTACTACAACATCAATACCTAAAGAAATCTTTAAGAGAGCAGTATCCATGGAAACATGGCTCCTGTCAGTTCTGGTCGTGTCGACTATAGCCCATTGTGTAAGCATCATAGCATTCGTGTTTTCTTACAGAAATGCCAAAGTGTATGAATTCAGTGGCCAACATACATAAGAGAAGGTGACGGTTTGTAAATGTAGTATGCTTTTAATGAATGCGATTAATATTACATATTGTTGGAGGGATCCATTTTCCAACTGTTCTCACTGTTAAAGGATCTTCAATCGACGCCTTCTAAAACAAAAACAGAGTCAACGTGGTTAAAACGACACGATCGAACTCTAGAATATAATGGTTATGCAGATTTCTACATTAGCCGTTACATATTTACAAATATCAGCATCGATACTTTTGATCTGTTTGTATCCTTGGAAATATTGCATTAACGATGTTACAAGAATCGTATATCCGTTTATTCATAACTTCATTCTTTTAATTCATATTACAACTACTGGCATTATAATATAACTAGTGACAGATTCTAAGCCTATTGTTCAAAAGGACAGATGAAGGAGAAAACCTGATCACTGTATCTATTATCTTTATATTATATTATACAAAAGCGAATTAATTTTTACAGTCACAACCTACATTATTAATATTTTGCCGTGTGTTGAAGTTCACCCGATTATGAATTTTCATGGCATTTGGGAAAACCAGTGAGGAAAAGATAGGTAAATCAAACTTTTTATTGTTGAAAGAACCACCATATACTTATGAAGGAATATACACTAATTCAATTATATTTCATTTTAACTGTGTAACTTCAATAAAAGTACTGTTTAAACGGGTTGTAAACTTCTGAAAACACTTCATAACGCAGTCAATTATTTCTAAATTAATAATCAACTTCAAGATACTTTCACAAGTACCTTGGTACAACACAAAAAAGATAACCAATAAAACATATTCACTTTCAACGATCTTAAAAGTGAACAATATAACAATTTGCAATAATTGTCTTTAATCAGACTGTAACTCTAGTTTCGAAATGGGTTTCATGGACTATTGATACTGATATCACTTAGATACAACAATGCCGAATACTCATTTTGATTAGTTTAAGTTAAAGAACAGAAAGTATTGAAGAGACCCCTCCTCCTAAGTGAACGAATGCGCTTAACTGTAATGCGTTCCACAGTTAATTTCAATCGCCTATGGTCACGTTGCTACAGCTAATCAAATTATTTGAATAATCATACTCACTTTTTGCACACATCATTACCACATGCAAGAAGGAAAGACTGGAAGGCAGGGTTCGTTAATGGCGAACATGTCAGGCCACACAAGAACTGTGGATGAGCTCTACGCAAAACCTGATACATGTTGAACACAAAGAGAATTCCTTCTATTATGACGTTTCTCGTCTACAAGATGAATTGACAGTCACAAATAATAATCAGCTTTACAGTAATAGCGTCGCCAATCCCAAAGATGAATAAATTGGACATTAATGCATAGATTTCACACATCATACCGAATAAAGGAGAAAATTTAAGATTCATTTCAATATCAATAGATGTCAAAACTGACATTTGAATTTTCCAACGAAATGTATTTGACGAGGGCTTTCCTATAAATTGACAAGATATATTGCTGAAAGGAATATTCAGTTTTGATTTTTTTTTAATTAAGAATTCGTTTACGCAGTGTCTAAAGTATCATTACCAGGACTACAAAACAGTGCTAAAATACCTTTTTGAGGGCAGTTTGTAATCATTGTAGTTTATTACCTTTTAGTAAGAATCCGTAATTCATAGCCGCAGGGTTTATCCTGTTTATACCGGGTTGTTGTTGTATTTTCTTTTAGTTTGGGGTTTTTGTTTGGGTTTTTCTTTTCTTTTGCAGCCGAAAGTTTAAAATCGCCCTGTATTATTTTGTTCGTAAATTTTCTACTTTCAACCATTTATAGTCTTATATTATGCTGTTTGTTTTATTACGTAAAGTTTTGTAGAAACCGTCGATCAAATATCACAATGTTTTAAAAAACTCTTAAAATGTTCTGGAAATTGGACGTAGACAAGCAAGTTTACCGAAAATTCACAAGGCCGAGACCACGAGAACGAAGCCACTGAGCCTGGAGTCTGTTGTCTTGCGGGCTTCCCGGCAACCACTGGAACGTTCACGAGACCAAACGTCCACTAAGGCAAAGCCACATGATACCCAAGGTTCTGTCTCGCGGTCTCCAAGAGATCTATTATAACGTTTACGAGACGAATGGCACACTACACCGAAAGCTCACAACACCACCATTTTAACTTCGGTAACGTCAGGCTTTTAGTCTCGTGTGTCTCCGGTTTTACGGAACTTCGATCAAATAGGCTGTAGCCAATTTGGAAATCCTATCATACAAAACAAGTGGAGATTTCTTCTTCATTGCCACCAACCATGTTGATGATGAAATTTCCCATTCCAGTGATCTCTAAGCTGCTGCCATGAAACTGACTTCTTGCCTGCTGGGTTGTATCATAATCTAATTAAGAAAACTGCAGTGATAGCCGATGTGTTATTATTGAGTTAAAGAATATTTGATGATGAATTCAATATTTGTATTCAAGTATAGCAATGTGACGAGTCTATGAGACTTGCATAATTGCTAAATTTCATATTAAGGGCATCTTAGGCGGTTAAAGTTTTTTATGACATATCCACGGTTCTTTTTACCCACAAATGATAATCTATTTCTCCTGTTGGGGGGAAAAGAATTCCCGGGGGAAAAATAATCTTGCATCTGCCCCTGTTATGTAGAAATTTTAACAGTAAAAACTAAGGGAGGATTTTAACCTTCATATGAAATTTTGAAAAAAGTGTACTGTCTTCAGTTCGTAATATTTTTGCTGCCGTTCACTTTCAAAAATATAGTAAGACGTTCAGAAAAGAACTTCTGGGGCCCGTTGCATAAAACTTACCATTAATGGTAACTCCCATGGAAACCTTGATTTTGATTGGCTGTTGAGTGATGTTACCATGGTAGCTACCATTGATAGCAGAGTTACCATTGATGGTAAGTTTTATGCAACGGGGCCCTGGTTTGGCTTTATTCACACCAACGTCTAAGCGACGACGTTGACGAGAGCTCTTAAAGCCACTTATAGTACCAAGTAACAATTAATCCTCTTAGTTTCGTATCCTTCAGTTAAGTCCCCTCCCAACAGTCTACTTGGTGTACAATGGGTGTTACCGTTTCCTCGCCATCCAGCCAATAGCAACTCTGTTTAAAAACGCCTGCGCCCTGATACATCACGGCTGATTAAAGGAAGTGGTACATATAGGGTAGAATGCATATAAAGTGAACTTATCTTACCTTTTTAGAGGATCGTATACATGGGAATGTAAAGGATGGGAAGAGGAATGGCGATGGCGGAAGGAGAAGAGGTAGACCGTGAACGTGGATGGAGTCTGACTTGAGGGTGACGAAACGTATGGCGATAGGACAAAGCAAGTCTATAGCTGAGAGGGAAGAAGGTGAAGTGGAAGTATTCGTCTTCAAATCAAAGCGGCGATGCTCACCGGATTCATAGGTTGCGTTTATAGCTCAATCAGAATCAGCATTTTGAAACACGGTTATGAAACACAGTTTTGAAACGCTATATTTCATGGTACCCTGTTTAAAGCTCTTTTCTCCAAGCAAAATCAGGCTCTGTCGCTGGATTCACACACTGCATTGAGTGAGTTTGGAAACTGTGTTTTAAAACCGTGTTCTGCGAGAAAAAAAAGCTCTGGAAATATACGTTTTTTGAACTAAACGCTAATTAAAACGTTGATTGTGATCTGGAAAAGGGAGCTCTTAACGCCCCCTTAGACAAAATTAAAAGCGAGATCGATGACGAAGATGATTGGACAAAACAATTATCTAAGGTAAACTTTATTTCCGTGAAGTAGCACCAGTACTTGCTGTTCCCTCAGCACCTTCGGTCATGTGATCTGCTGTCTACTTTCGAAACTCGGCCTAAGGCATACTTAATCAAAATTTCGCATAACTAGCCACTTCTCCAGTATTTCCCAAGTGAATTATGTACTGTATATACAGTGTGTTGTTGTTTTTTAGTCTCAGCAGCGCCTTGGATTAGGCAACTAGATTTGGCGCTCTACAAATTCCCAGGTTGGATTGGTTGTCTCTAGACTATTTGAATTCTCTCATTTCTAACTTAAGGTTTGGAAGAATATAGGAATTTGTCTCATAGGAGCTGGCATATGTCGAATGGCTTTGCTATAGCCGAATTTGTTTAGTCTCTTTTAGCCTTGTTGACAAATTGCAAAAAATAATTCCACACGAACCTTTTAATTTTATTTCATTGCATACGTCTTTTTTTCAGTTTGGTCCTTGACCATCCTACTCAAATTATTAAAACATCCAAAAACGAATTACTCGTAATTTAAAAAGATACATAGGAAACCTGATATATACTCAGAGTAGTAAAATCCGTTGAACTTTTGACTGAGGATGGGATTGAGGCCTTGTCCGAGTTATTCCGATCTTCAATTTTTGTGTCCTTGTTTTCATGTAACTCAGAAAATATTCAGAAAAGGAATATAACTATAAAGGATATAAAAAAGGGTTCCAAGATGATGACCTGATGACCATCCCATCTCAGACTGCTTCCATTCTGCAATACACAATTTACATACAAATGCATGAAATCTATCTATCGGTAGGAAAAATATACAAAGATGAAGTCCTGTAGAGCTTTGACATCTTAATTTCATGATAAAACGAGATTAATGGAGGATGAAGTGTTTTATGGACCAAACAATGATGGAAATTATACAATGGTAAAACAAATGGTGTATGATTTAGCATCATAGATACTGTGACGATGATCCAATATCTAACATCTGTGGTAAAGCGTCTTGGGATACGGGGGTATCCCCCCCCCCCCCTGCATATGTGATAAACAATAAGAAAAAGAGAAAGGTAAAACGAAAAAAAAAAACGAAAAAGAAAAATGTAAAGGAAACATAATTTTCCAATGTTGGAAGAAGGATATCTCCCTACCATAACCCCCCCCCCCCCCTTCTACCTTGCAGATAACCCCTAACTTGCCTACGAGAACCTACACACTCGCTTGCAGTTGGTCCACTTAATAAAAGCAGTGCTGTCCCTTTCTCGTGACTTAATATGAGGGATTACATTATAATTCCAATATTTTTTTTATTTCTTTATCGTGCCCATCTAATCTAAAAAATTATTTCAACAGGACTGTTTTTAAAACAGACGAAAACAAAGAATATACCGCTGTTAATTGTGATTTTCGTCTGTTCAATCATTTTTTCATTCAGTAATCAGGTTCAGGATATATAAAGAAATTTGTGGTTCTACATGAGGTTTCCACAAGTACCATTTTCAAAAATTAATAAAGAGTAATTTACATTCGGGTTTCTTGAAATAAAAAAAACATTGTTGTTGTTTTTTTAATAGTCTTTATTCAGACTGTAACGCTACCCTTGATGAAAAGGAGTCTATAGTTTTGAAATGGGTTTCACGGATTATTAGTACTGATATCACTTACATACAGATATGCCAAAGACTCGTTTATTTAGCTTAAAGTAAAGAACAGAAAGTAAAGAACAGAAAGCATTGATAAGACTCCGCCTCCTTTGTGAAGGGATACCCTTATAAAATGTGTTTTTAGTCGACCAAGGTTACGTTGTATGACACTCACTATTTTACATATCGTACAGACATTAAAAGGGAATGGATAAATGTGGTTAAGAGCCATTTCAACGCTATGCCTGTATAGATATAGACATATTTCGCTGAATTAATTTCATCGTAGCACTTTATCTACAGGATTTCAATCTTTCTTTTGCAATGTTCTCACTTTTTGAGTTAGTTAATGCTGCAATGTATTAATTTAACGGCAGAGTTTCTACAACTAAAACGATTATTGCAAACTGTTGCCATGTCTTGGACGGGGTTCTTTGACGGGAGTAAATCTTTATATTTATATTTGATCTTGCAGTCTTTTTTCCACTTATTATTTTCGAAGGATAATAAATTGTGGTGTACTAGAAAACGGACCCAGGAAGAATCGTTTCATGTTGTAAACGGACGGAATTTTTCTCTGGGTTTATCTCTTGAGACTCCACTACTCGATACTCAGTCACTTGTTTGGACAAAGGGAGAGTCAGCATGGAAAAGGCGACACAATGGCACTCTGGAATTCACCGGAGGAAACGTTGCTTTTGATGTTACACGTTACGAATTGATTGAAGAAATTAATGGCACACTCTATCTTATGTTCATATCTTTCATCGAATGTAATGATACGGGGAAACACGTTATCGAAATTTATCTCGGTGCACAAAAACTCTGTACAGTTTTGATACTGAATTTGACTGTCGAATGTACAGAACCCACTTGTTTGACTATTTTCGACAAAGAAAGAAACAAATTACAGATGTCCTGCCAGTGGGTGCAAGTGGTAGAAGGGGAGAAAGCACAACTTGTAACTGCAGGAAACCATGTCATTTATGAATATTCGAATTCAAAAATGAACTTTGACGGTCAATCCAATTTCACCAACAAATTCAATATACATGTATATGTTGATCCTAAAGATATTTCTAATGAAAGAACTATCCCACACAAATGTGTTATTTCGCATCGAAATATGTATGATACAAAAGTGTGTAATTTCCCGCCAATGACACTATACACCGTTATAGATGATAAGGCTGAAAATGTAACTTTTAAATGTTGCGTTGCACACAAAAATGTTCCTTTAACATGGTGGTACAATTTCAGTGGTAGTTTTCTACCCATCGATCCCATGGAAAGAATATATATAGCTGGTGCCATTCGCATCTCTTTTCTCTGTGGTGAAGAGAAAAATGAATCAAACACGTTACAGCTATATGGCGTTGAAAGTTTAGATTTAGGAAATGACATTTTTTACACCATATCGGTTTCAGACAAAAGTCCATTAAGCAATGCAGCAGATGGTAAGCAATGTCAGCTATCAGTGTGAATATTACGAGAAATACTTCAAAATCACCAACATCAGAAGAGACAAATTCAACTCAAGTTACTACGAGCAACATGATGACAACAGATTCAACCACGAAAGGGAGTGAAAATACATGTTCACCACTGACTCTGCGATTGACCATCGTATCGGCATTAGTGTTTTTGTCGACCATTTATATGTGCTTCATCAATATTCGAGGTTGTTACCGATCTCACTTGAAAAAGAAATGCAAAGTTCAGATCAATTCTAACGCAGGAACAGGTGATGAAGGTAGGGGATCTCTTGAAATGACCAACATCTCTCCTGTACGGTTTCGACCCGGGAGGAACGTATTGACTGACATTTCAGGTAGAGAGCAGCATGATGCGGATAATACTAACATGCATTCCTCTGAGGAAAATCAAGGTAGACTACTAAGCTTCTCCTTGCAAGGTGACTTTGAAGAAATGGACAACAGATGCATTCCTTCTACTTCTAAGAACACCAACCGCTCGAGACCCGGGGCACTTCGGCAGGTACTGAAAACAGCATTCAAAGTAGAGTTTCAAGAACTCGTGCAGTCGTCCCGAGTGCACTGTTCCAAGACAGTACATACTGTTCATTGGATGATGTTGAATACACTCCTTCCAACACCAATAGAACAAAGAACTCTTCAACTTCGATGCACTTGCTATCGTTACCTCCATCAAGTGATGGAAAAATAGGTCATTTCGAAAAGCACAACATCAATATGGATAACAGACCATGCTCATTATCAGGAGAACATAAGGCTAGGAAGCCAGGTCCAACAAGAAATCTCGATGAGCTATATGCGAAACCCGATATGAGCCGGAAAACAAAAAGAATTGCTGCTTTGGAGTCCGAAAATCCTGACAACTTTTATCGGAAAACTCCAGGTCTACAAAAGGAATTGAATCCTTCTGTGTCAGTCATGTATTGACCAGATTTACAGAAACTGCGTCGCCAACCCCACTGATGAGTCGACCTGTGACAATAAATTGTATATGAATGCATCGGTTCACAAATCATTCTTAGTAAATTAAATGATTGAAAATTCATTCGAATATCAATTACTGTAAGTACTGGAAATTTCGTTTTATTTCTCTCTCTCTCTCTCTCTCTCTCTCTTTCTCTCGTTTTCTTTCTCTTCAACGGAATAGATTTGAAATGCCTTTCTAGAGGTGCTGACAAGATTATCATTCTAATGGTGACACTGACTTATATTTAATTCATTTTTTTTTTTTGAACGAGGAGTTCATTCACGCAGCGCATGACATATTAGTTTAGTTCAGTATTGATCGATTTATTGATCATCATTGACTGACTCAGTTAATAAGAACGTCTGTAAATATTCACCGCTTTTCCCTTTCATTCAATTCCAATATTGTGTATACCGACAGCGAAAAAAAATGCACATTTTAAATTTCGGAAAATGTTCCGGAGTTTGACACAAATTTTTCAATTAACATTAAAACGT
The DNA here is from genome assembly GCA_025618425.1 of Heliocidaris tuberculata. Taxonomy (NCBI): domain Eukaryota; kingdom Metazoa; phylum Echinodermata; class Echinoidea; order Camarodonta; family Echinometridae; genus Heliocidaris; species Heliocidaris tuberculata. Next base: position 29,436,415 of record CM046837.1, on the reverse strand, counting down.
ACGTGATTTAAACAAATACTTTTTTAAAACCTGTTTGGCCTACTCTGAAACATTCCAATCTTTAAATAGCTTGTTATTCGTTATTTTCATAATTCAGAAACAAATTCTGAAAGGAATATAATAACAAACATGATTAAACCAAAATTAAATCAATAAGAACATGATAACCTGATGACCATCTAATTTTTTTGTTTCCAATCAGCAATCTTGTCGAGCAGTGACGACCTAGCTTCATTTCACATTGGGCTTCATGGAGTATGCATTTTCAACGTTATCCAAACTCCGATTTATATTATACGATGGTCAATCAAATGGTGAATGATTTAGAAGGAATGGATGCCGTGACCTTCATCAGATATCCTACAACACTGGCAAAGTGCCGAGGCTGCAGGCACGGATTAAATACTTACGTCTCCTCTTTCTCTCCACTTCTTTGTATCTTATCGTTACACAACCTTATCAATGTTCACCTTAGACATCTACAGCATGATTTGTTATAATCATGGTGGTCACAATTTTTATAAGATCTTTCTCTATTTCTCTATTTCTCTTTTTTATTTCCGCCATGAAAATGTCATACAAATAAAAGAATATAAATGGCTTATGATACCTATTACCCCATCCGTCAATCATTATGATTAAAAAATAATGGAAACAAGTAATCGAAACAAACCAGCGATTTGTTTATATTGGTCCTTCAAAAGATAGATGGATTAGTAAACATGTACCTGTAAAGAAACCATAAGAAGCCGGTATATTTTCAAAGTTTTAAGTTTCTTTTGATTTCACGTACAAACTGTACTTATTATTTTGAAGATCAATCGAACTTAAATGGAAAGGACTCGGTTTTCAATCAACATACAGATGCAATTCTTTGTCTTCAATGCCATACAAGTGACACTATGTATTTTAAAAACTATCTAATTCTTGGCTACTAAGTGGGTGTTGCTTTTATGTGGCTCTTTCTATCAACAGCACCTGCTGAATACGTATATACGTGTACTCGGCTTGGCCATCCTTATAGGAGATATACACAATGTAAGCTTTTTGTGGAGCGAGTCGCCACACAGTAACATGAACATTATCCTAGTTTACACGAATAATACGTGTACTCATCAATTTTATCGAATAGCTTAAGAGTATAACTCATTAATCTCCCTCGGTAACGTGACACTTGTTCATATCTGTACACTGTCATTCAGAAGGCTATAGTTTCAGATTCTTTTATCAGACTTGGGGAGAAAATCTTCCTGTCCATTTTGATTTCCAAATTTATGTTCCACGTAAATTTGGAAATCAAAATGGACACTGTCTGATGTTAATCCGTCCTGGTGTGGCAAGACGCAAGACGATGCAATTGACGACTGAAGTGGACAAAATGTTTCCAAAAGGTTCTATTTGAAGTATCCTTTAGTTGAGTCTCTAACGCTAACAGGCTAAGTGTGAACAAAAGGAGAGTCAACGTGGTTAAAACGACAAGATCGACCTCTAGAATATAATGGTTATGCAGATTTATACATTAGCCTTTAAATATTGACAGAAGTCACAACGATACTTTTGATCTGTTTATTGACTTCACAGAGCAGAATGATTCGGGACATCATGTTGTAACAGTTAACCAAGGTAGACAGGTACTCTGCATAGCTCTCATACTTAATTTGACCATTGAAAATGAAGAATCAATATATTCAACACGTCTGGATACGAATGGCGGGAAAATACAGATGTCTTTTCTATGGTTGTAAATGAATGAAGGAGAACGAGCACACTTTGAAGTGAATAATGAAGTCCTCTATGAACATCAGATCCAAGATTTGAATTTGAATGGTTCCTTTAATATGACGTATGAATTCAGCGTTCATGTTGGTCTTGATAAGATGCTTGATGAAATCAGGGTACCTAATAAGTGTATTGTTTCTCATGGGGCCTCGGAGCCCCCCCCCCCCCCTCCCACCCCCTGATCTCGGCCATGACATGACCGATCAAAGCAAAATTTTGCACGGCCCTTGAAAATCGCGCAAAGACCATGAACCCATTTTTATTTTTATGTAAATCTTTATTTTTTTATCTAACATTATAATTTATGCAAATTTATGCATAAATATACATTTCCACTGATAATCAAGTAAAGAAGGGGCTTGAAGATAAAATTTTAATGCAAGAAGTTCTTTCTAAACCTTAAAAACAATATTACATAAGAAAAAAAATTGAAAGTGATTTCAATTCTTAAGTATTCTATTGTTCTACGAATTTCTTATGTATTTCTTTGTTTTTCAACTTTAACCTTTTCATTGTTTTTTACATGTAAGTCTGCTGTTCCAGAGTGTTATCTGAACCAACATTCAGTTAGAATAAATGATGATTACAGCTTAAAAAAGAAATTTTAGGTGATAAAGGAGAATCATGAGGAAATGCAGTTTCCCATTCGTTTTGTACACGAAACTCAGAAAATCTCCATTTTGGGGCTGACATGAGGTCACAAAAAGTCACGTGACTCAGTAACGGTATAACCGATTTTCGAAAACTTGGTGTGAAAAGATGCACAAGATTTGAAAGAAAAGTCAGAAAGTGGCATAGCGTGAGATGTAGCGGTTCGAAATGTGGGGCACCAAAATTGCATGGTCAAGATGAAAATATAGAGGAATTATGTGTAATTTTTCGGCTTTAGCGGCCATTTTGTTCAGCCATCTTGAATTTGCAGTTATGCAATCGTTATTCTATGATTTGACGTAGCTAACTGGATTGCTCGCCCCTGAAAACATGGGGGTAGACACCATAATTACTTGTCTACGATGAAAAATCAAGGAATTACACATGTTTTAAGGTATTGGCGGCCATCTCGGACGTCATCTTGAAATTTATGCTTTCCCATGGTCAGATTTTGGTAGACTTTTAGTATGTTATAAAGCACATCAAATACTACAAAACTGAAAAACCTTTTGTTGCAATTTGGGGGGGTAAGGCCCTTTTTTTCCATAAATGCACTCGCTTACCTCTCACTGAGCGACTTTTGGAGGGCTGCCGAGACCAAAAAAATACGGATCTCCCTCCAAGCAGTTTCCCAAAGTTGACAATCCTGCATTTGTGTGCCCCCAAAATCCAAAATCCAAAATCCTGGATCCGCCCCTGCAAAACACCACCATTTCAAGTTCAGATAAAGTCTAGTCAGCTGATGGTCTCGTTGGTCTTCGGTCTTGCAAACTTTCTATCAAATAGGCTGTAGACAATTTGGAAATCTTATATGAACCGATTGGTGACTTATCCTTCATTGACATCAAACATTGCTATGATGACATTTCCCATTCCAATGATCTCTAAGATGCTCCATGAATATGATTTCTTGTATTATGGGTTGCATCATAATCTCATTATTGCAGAGACAGCCGATGTACAATTGTCGAGTGAAAGCATATTTAATGATAAATTCAATATTTGATCAATAATATAGGTTTTCCAGGTCAAATTCGCAGAATTAGCTTTTAAATTCATTTTCAAACGCTCGTATTCAACCGATTTGCTAGTCCTGTTTCCTCCTTTGGTTCATATTAGTTTTCAGTCGTTCAAATTCATTTTTCCAATGTCCAAACAAGTGCTTCGAACATCCAATTTAATTTATCGTCGTTCAATTTAAAGAGATTTAAAGCGCCATTCAAATTCATCTATGACGACTCGGTGCGGATTCTTGCTCGAGTTTTACTTTCCTTTTCATCAATAGGCAGTTCAAGTTAGTAGTTTGCTCATTCATTTTCAAACAGGTAAAAGAAGTACAAAAAATAGCCGGGATTTGCCTTCTTTATGAATCTAATTTCTCCAATTTATTCGTCATTTGCTTATCATCATGATTTCAAAATTAAATTGTCGCTGCAAAATGATGTAGTCATCCAATCATTTGGGTGTAAAAACAATTATTGGACTACCCTTAAATTTTCATACGGCATCGTTTTATATGATTAAATGATATGCAATGTAGGCTTTCACATCATCTTTTTTATGTTTATTTAGCCTAATCTTATTTTTCAGTTGACCGTTCGCTTTGTTATTTCTTCTTGTTCTTCTTTTTTTTTATAATCTCAGCCCGCCTCCCAATTGGAGGGGTGCTCACGGGGCTCGAGCAACCCAACTTCATAGTCAGATATCGTTCCGCGGCGTTCGCGTTTGTTTATCAACTTTGTTCTGTTCCATGATTTTACCTTATTGTAGAATATATACCATTTTTCTTCATTATCATTTATTCCAGATCCATTTTGTTTCTAAATCTTATTATGTAAAAACAATTCGAAAATTCGAAGAGAAGGAGTACATTGTTAAATCCATTGTTTAAATCGCGAACATGCTTGTCTATTGATAATTTCAAATTCTCAAATATTCGCGATCCGAAGTTCCCTTGAATTTGAATGCTCAATGGTAAAATTTTAATTTGAATGCTCATTCTACCAAAATGCATGATGATGGTATGCGATCGCTTGCCCTAAAAATCAAAATGAATGCTCATTTTAGGCACTTGAATGTTAATCATGCCAAACATTCAAATTCACATGAAACTGAGCGACTGTGCATCAATTTGATTGCCGTTTTGATGAATTTGACCGGGAAAAACCTCTCGTGGTGTGACGACCCTCTGAGATCAGCATAATTGGTGAATCTCATATCAAGGGCCTCTTGCGGATAAAGTTGTTACGACATACCCGCGGTTCTTTTTTACCCGAAAATGATAATTATCTATTTCTCCTGCCGGGGAAAGAAGACCAGGCGAACCAAGCCCCCCCCCCCCCCTCCAGCTTTCAAACAATCTTGCATTTGCCCCGGTTATGTAGAAATTTGAACAGTAAGAATTAAGGGAGGATTTTAACCTTCATTCGAAAAGTAAATATGACTTCTTTCAATTCGTAATATGTTGACTTGAAAGAATAGTAAGAGGTTAAGAAAAACAATTCTGGTTTGGTTTTATACACACCAGAGACTAAAAGACGACGTTTACGAGAGCTCGGTTTCACAACGTCTGCGCACTGACACACCACGGCTGATTAAAGGTAGTGGTACAAAAAGGGTAGGATGCACATAATATGAACTTATCTTACCTTTGTAGAGGATCGCATACTTGAAATTGTAAATGATGGGAAGAGAAATGGCGATGGGGGAAGGAGAAGAGGTAGACCATGAACTTGGATGGAGTCTGACTTGAGGGTGACGAAACGTATGGCGATAGGACAAAGCAAGTCTATCGCTGAGAGGGAAGAAGGTGAAGTGGAAGTATTCGTCTTCAAATCAAAGCGGCGATGCTCACCGGATTCATAGGTTGTGTTTATAGCTCAATCAGAATCAGCATTTTGAAACACGGTTATGAAACACAGTTTTGAAACGCTATTTCATGGTGCCTTGTTTAAAGCTCTTTACTCCAAGCAAATTCGGGCTCTGTCGCTGGATTCGCACACTGCACTGAGTGAGTTTGAAACTGTGTTTTAAAACCGTGAACTTCGAGGGGAGAAAATGTTCCGGAAATATCCGTGTTCAAACTAAACGCTTATCAAAACGTTGCTTATGGTGTGGAAAAGGGAGCTCTTAACGCACCCCTAGGCGAAAATTAAATACGAGGTCGATGACGACGATGATTAAACAAAACGATTATCTAAGGTAAACTTTGTGTCCGTGAAAGTGATATTACTACAAGTGGACATTTGCGGTTAACAGCGATACTTGTTGTTCCATCAGCACCACTAGCGTAGCTGAGGGGGGGGGGCAGGGGTGGCAGAGTGCCCCCCCCCCCGTGAACTTTACCTCGATTTTTTTTTTCCTTTTCAGAGAATTATGGAGGAAAACATGTGATAACCCTCCCCCCCCCCCACACACACACACTTTTTTGAGTAGACACGTAAAAAAAAAAATCCCCCTTAATTTTCTAGGAAGAAATAATTTCTAGTAATTTATAAAATTGATAGAATTAATATAAAATGCAGATAAAATGCCAAAGATATGATTTGAATGTCCCGATATTTCCGATTTTATATATCAAAATATCTCGTTCATGTCCATTACTAACATGTTTTCCATTGGTACAAATGGGCAATACATCCCCGCCTCTTTAATGCACAGCTAATGCAAAATCTAGGCCTAATAAAGCATGGTATTATAAACAAAGTGTAGAAAACAAGCTAAGCTATTTTCACGTGACTTCTCGTGACTGTACAACATTCTCTAAAATGACAGTCTATCTATCACATCTTCTACAAGTTCATGAGTCTTCTTTCAGGATTCAGAATGACGCATCAACTCTTTAGAGAAATTTTAGGATTATTTAAAATCAGGCGCTGTGGGGTGGGGGAAGGTGTACAGTGTCCCCAGTATTTCAGGAATTTGGGTATCCTAGAAGTTCCCCCTTTTACATAGATTACTTTAGATAAGTGCTCCCATCCCATTATATTCCTGCCCGTTCCATAATCTTAAAATTTGATTTTATTATACCATTGATAATTGCCAGAGGCATATTAAAATCTAAGAGATGCCCCTTCTTCCTTGACAACTGTCCCTTTTCCTTAGTAAGAAGTGCCCCTTCCCCATTTATAAGTATCCTTTATATTATAATACGTTCCCCTTTTCCAATCTTATAATTGCCCCTATTCTTTCTGATAAGTGCTTCCTTTATTTTATTTTTATAAACGAGCCTCTTCCCTTTTCATCTCTCATAAATTTCCTATTAAAAGCTTTCCTTCGACAATTCCCTTTTAAATCATTTGCATCAAATGTACCTATTAATCTCTTTCAATACCTACCTTTTTTCCAAGTATTACCCCCTTTCCGTCTGATAAGTGCATCTTTACCTGTGGCCAAATCTTCTATTCAAATTTGAGAGGTGCCCGTTCCAATTCGACAAATGCCCTTTCCGCCTTCTGTTAAATGACACATGACATCTCTGATGAGTACCCCTTTACACCTCTGATAAGTTTTCCTTAATTCATTTTGAAACAGGCTCCTTTTATTTCTAAGAAGTACAGTTCCTTCTGATAAGAGCCCCTCTTCCTTTATTTAAAAAAACACACAAAAACACCCCTTTTCCTTTCTCATAAGTGCCCCTTTTTACCTCTGGTATAAAGTGCCAATATTCATGTGAGACAAGTACCACATGTTTCATCCTCTGATAATTTCTCTTTTTAATATGACATACTCCTGCTCCTTTTCTTTTGTGATAAGTGCCATTATTGTTCTTGATAAGGGTCCCTTTTTTTCTTGCTCCATAATTTGTGCCCCTAATTTATAGCGATTTAGAGCAATTTTACTTTAATTTCGTCAAGGCTTGCTCGTTACGCTCGCTCACATTTATATATGATATAGTTATGTTACTTATTAGCGGTCTTTTCAGTCTCTCATGCCGAGACTGTGTTTAAACACCTTTCAGAATTTTTTTCTCTCTCTCTCTTTATAAGATTTTGTTGATCACCATGCAGCTTCAGAGATCGTTAAAAATTGCTCGCTCGCTTAGCTCGCTCGCACATTAATATGTAGGTCATCAAACCTTATCGGTGCCCGTAAACTTTGGAAATTTCCCCTCAATGTTGCGATCATACCCCCACTGCTTAAACTGAATTTACTCCGGTGCATTGATGAGTGAAATCAGATCAGCCCCCCCCCCCCTTTCAAAAACGCTCCAGCCCCTGTAACTAGGTACTACTCCAGTCTTTCCACCAATGAATTATGTTCTCCATACAGTGTGTGTTTTTCAGTCTCAACAGCGCCTTTGATTAGGCAACTAGATATTGGCGCTCTACAAATTCACAGATTGGATTGGATATTACAGGACGTAATATGTGGTCATGATGTCTCTAAACTATTTAAATTCTCTCATTTCTAACTTCAGGTTTACAAGAATAGTAGTTTTTTTCTCATAGGAGCCGGCATATAAGGATTTGATATCGCCGATTTTTTTTTTTTCAGTCCTTATGAGCATTTTTGACAAATTAAAAAAAAAATAGTGCGACGCGAACATTTCAATTTTATTTCTTTGCATACGTCTATTTTTCAGTTTGGTCCTTGACCATCCTACTCAAATCATTTACACAACCTATAATGAATTAATCGGAATTAAAACAGATATATATGAAACCTGTTATATAATCAGAGCAGTAAAATCCGTTGAAATTTTGGCTGAGGTTGATATTGAGGCCTTTTCTGAGTTTTCCGATCTTTACTTTTTTGTTCTTGTTCTCATGTAACTCTGAAAATATTCAGAAAAGGAATACAACTACAAACGATATAAAAAAAGGTTGAAAGATGATGGCCTGATGACCATCCCATCTTAGATTGCTTCCATTCTGCAATTCACCATTTACATACAGATGGATGAAATCTGTCTGTATGTAGAAGAAATATATTTATACAAAGATAAAATTCGGTAGAGCGTTGACATCTTAATTTCATTTTACAACTGACAACGAGACTGATGGAGTATGAAATGTTTTCTGGACCGTAGTCCAAACACTGATTGAAATTATACAATGGTAAAACAAATGGTGTATCATTTAGCATCAGATGATACTATGACGATGGTCTGATAACTAACATCTGTGGTAAAGCGTCTTGGGGTACAGGGGTATTCTCCTACCCCCCCCCCCCTCCATATGTAATGAAAAAATAAGGGAAAAAGAAATGGTGAAACGAGAAAGAAAACGAGAAAGAAAAATGTGAAGAAAACATAATTTTCCAATGTTGGAAGAAGGATAACTCCATACCACAACCCCACCCCCCTCTCTTCTCCCTTGAAGATAACCCTTACACAGCCTACGAGAACCTACACACTCCCTTGCAGTTGGTCCGCTTAATAAAACCAGTGCCGTCCCTTTCCCTTGAAAAAAAAATAATCGTAAAACGACGATAATTTTGATTATACTGTCCTAAGGATGTTAGAAGATAAAACGACTAAACAACATTACGGAGAAATGTTCGGCTAATAATGATTTGGTGCACCATTGAAAATATCAATGAGCGTAAGAAAGTACTTGAAAACTATGTTGAAAAGAACTTAATATGAGGGATTAAAGTCTAATTCCAATATCTTTTTTTAATTTCTTTATCGTGCTCATCTAATTAAATAAAATCATTTCAACAGGATTGTTTTTAAAACATACGAAAACAAAAATATATACCGCTGTTAATTGTGATTTACGTTTGTTCAATCATTTTTTCAATCAGTAATCAGGTTCAGGATATATAAAGAATTTGAGGTTCTATATCAGAAGGTTCTTCCACAAGTACTTTTTTCATGAATTAATCAAGAGTAATTCACTTTCGGGTATCTTGAAATTAAGAACATTGTTTCTTTCTTTTTTTATAATTGTCTGTATTTAGACGGTAACTCTACTCTTGAGGAAAATGAGTCTATAGTTTTGAAAAGGGTTTCATGGATTATTGGTACTGATATCACTCAGATACAGTTATGCCAAAGACTCATTTATTTAGCTTAAATTAAAGAACAGAAAGCATTGATGAGACTCCGCCTCCTTTTTGAAGGGATACCTTTATAAAATGTGTGCTTTTAGTCCGCTATGGTTACGTTGTATCACACTCACTATTTTATATATCATACAGACATGAAAAGGGAATAGATAAGAGTGGTTAAGACTTAAGAGCCATTTCAAAGCAATGCCTGTTTAGATATAGACATATTTAGCTGAATTGATTTCATTGTAGCACTGTATCTACAGGATTTCGATCTTTCTTTTGCAATGTTCTCACTTTTGAGTTAGTGAATGCTGCATTGTATTGATTTAATGGCAGGGTTTCTACGACTAAACCGATAATTACAAACCGTTGCCATGTCTTCGACGGTGTTCTTCGACGGAAGGAAATCTTTATATTTATATTTGATCTTGCAGTCTTTTTTACAATTAGTATTTTCGAAGGAAAATGAATGGTGGTGTAATGAAAAGCTGTGGGTCCCGGAAGAATCGTTTCACGTTGTAAACGGACGGAATTTTTCTCTGGGATTACCTCTTGAGATTCCACTACTCGATGCTCAATCACTTGTTTGGACAAAGGGAGAATCAACGTGGAAAAGGCGACACAACGGCACTCTGAAATTCACCAGAGGAAACGTTGCTTTTGATGTTACACGTTACGAACTGATAGAAGAAATTAATGACACATTCTATATGTCTATTTATTTTATCGAATGTTCTGATGCGGGGAGACATGTCATCGCAATATATAATAGTGATCAGTACCTGTGTACAGTTGTGATACTAAATTTGACTGTCGAATGTACAAAACCCACTTGTTTGACTATTTTCGACAAGGAAAGAAACAAATTACAGATGTCCTGCCAATGGATGCAAGTGGTAGAAGGGGAGAAAGCACAACTTGTAACTGCAGGAAACCATGTCATTTACGAACATAAGGCTGCAAATATGAACTTTGACGGTCAATTCAATTTCACCAATAAATTCAATACATATGTTGATCCTAGAGACATTTCTAATGAAACTATCGCAGACAGATGTGTCATTTCGCATCGGAATATCTATGACACAAAAATGTGCAATTTCCCGCCAATGACACTATACACCGTTTTGGATGATAAGGCTGAAAATGTAACCTTTAAATGTTGCGTTACACACAAAAATGTTCCTTTAACATGGTGGTACAATGTCAGTGGTAGTTTTCTACCTGTCGATCCAACGGAAAGAATGTATATAGTTGGTGCCATTCGCATCTCTTTTCTCTGTGGTGAAGAGAAAAATGAATCAAACACGTTACAACTATATGGCATTGAAAGTTTAGATTTAAGAATTAACATTTTTTACACCATATCGGTTTCAGACAAAAGTCCATTAAGCAATGCAGCAGATGGTAAGCAATGTCAAACTATCATTCTGAACATTACGAGAAATACTTCCAAATCACCAACTTCAGAAGAGACAAATTCAACTCAAGTTACTACGAGCAACATGATGACAATAGATTCAACCACGAAAGGGAGTGAAAATATATGTTCATCACTTACTCTGCCATTGACCATAGTATCAGCATTAGCGTTTTTGTCGACCATTTGTATGTGCTTTATCAATATTCGAGGTTGTTACCGTTCTCACTTGAAAAAGAAATGCAAAGTTCAGATCAATTCTAACGCAGGAACAGGTGATGAAGGTAGGGGATCTCTTGAAATTACCAACATCTCTCCTGTACGGTCTCGACCCGGGAGGAACGTATTGACTGAGATTTCAGGTAGAGAGCAGTATGGTGCGGATAATACTAACATGCGTTCCTCTCAGGAAAATCAAGGTAGACTCCTAAGCTTCTCCTTGCAAGGTGACTTTGAAGAAATGGACAACAGATGCATTCCTTCTACTTCTAAGAACACCCCAACGGCAAAACATCGTTCTTCTGAACACCAACCGCTCGAGACCCGGGGCACTTCGGCAGGTACTGAAAACAGCATTCAAAGTAGAGTTTCAAGAACTCGTGCAGTCGTCCCGAGTGCACTGTTCCAAGACAGTACATACTGTTCATTGGATGATGTTGAATACACTCCTTCCAATGGAACAAAGAACTCTTCAACTTCGATGCCCTTGCTATCGTTACCTCCATCAAGTGATGGAAAAATAGGTCATTTCGAAACGCACAACATCAATATGGATAACAGACCATGCTTATTATCAGAACATAAGGCTTGGAAGCCAGATCCAACACGAAATCTCGATGAGCTATATGCGAAACCCGATATGAGCCGCAAAACAAAAATAATTGCTGCTTTGGAGTCCGAAAGTCATGACCCAATGGTTCCTAACAACTTTTATCGGAAAACTCCAGGCCCACAAAAGGAATTGAATCCTTCTGTGTCAGTCATGTGTAATGACCAGATTTACAGTAACGGCGTAGCCAATCCCACTGATGAATCGACCTGTGACAATAAATTGTATATGAATGCATCGGTTCACTAATCATTCTTAGTAAATTAAATAATTGAAAATTCATTCGAATATCAATTTCTGTAAGTACTGGAAATTTCGTATTCTTTCTCTATCTCTCTCTTTCTCTCGATTTCTTTCTCTTCAAAGGAATGGATTTGAAATGCCTTTCTAGAGTTGCTGACAAGATTATCATTCTAATGGTGACACTGAATTATATTTTATTCATTTTTGTAGAACGAGGGGTTCATTCACGCAGCGTATGACATATTAGTTTAGTTCAGTATTGATCGATATATATTGATCATCATTGATTGACTCAGTTAATAAGAACGGCTGTAAATATATACTGACCTCTTTTCCCCTTCATTAAATTTCAATATTGTGTATACCGACAGCGAAAAACAAAAAAGCACATCTTAAAATTCGGAAAATGTTCTGGAGTTCGACATAAATTTTTCAATTAAAACCCATAATAAGTTAAACGTGATTTAAACAGATACTTTTTTTAAACCTGTTTGGCCTACTCTGAAACATTCCAATATTTAAATATCTTGTTATTCGTTATTTTCATAATTCAAAAACATATTCTGAAAGAAATGTGATAACAAACATGATTAGACCAAAATTAAATCAATAACAACATGATAACTGCCCATCTAAATTCACAATAGGTGCGTCTTCATCAGAACGAAGTTCTGCTCTAGCCCGCTATTGATGATCCGGTAAATTAGCCCGATCAGAGAATAGCCAGCTAATTCTCTGCTCTAGCCCGCTATTTCGCTCGAAAAGTCAGCCCACATCATCTTGGACTTATCTTCAGAATAGCCCGCTTAACCGAAAATCAGCCTGCTCTAGCCCGCTATTCCTCGAGCGTCTTCATCAGCCCGAAGTTAAGCCCGATCCCATCATGCACCTGTGCTCCAACTATCGAAGCACGATTTCCGGTTTCATGGTGTTGTTTGTAAACAAACATCAGCTGTGCGCTAGCGCTAGCGCTGTGTGCATGAGCTGTACACAGTGCACGTACGCCTCTCGACGTCTCCTTCTCCTTAGTATTATGCTGAGGACCACTGTAGTTTCCGGAAGAATCATACTGCAAAATGAAATTACACCTATTTTTGTTCAACATACACTTCCGTAAGTACATTAATGATTAAGGCAGCGTAGTCGAGAGATACCGTATATATTTTGGGTTTGTATAGCTGGTCGGGCGAGCGCGGGTAAGATTTTAAAACCGCGCTTGTTCACTTAAAGTGCGCATGCGCACCAACTTCGGGCTTAAGCTCGAAGTGGGGGTACTTCGCTCTGATGAAGACGCGATTGCAAACTGAAGCTGGCTTCAAGAAAATATCCCTGATCCACCTTGAAGCGGGCTAGAGCAGAACTTCGTTCTGATGAAGACACACCTAATGTGCGTCTTCATCAGAACGAAGTTCTGCTCTAGCCCGCTATTGATGATCCGGTAAATTAGCCCGATCAGAGAATAGCCAGCTAATTCTCTGCTCTAGCCCGCTATTTCGCTCGAAAAGTCAACCCACATCATCTTGGACTTATCTTCAGAATAGCCCGCTTAACCGAAAATCAGTCTGCTCTAGCCCGCTATTCCTCGAGCGTCTTCATCAGCCCGAAGTTAAGCCCGATCCCATCATGCACCTGTGCTCCAACTATCGAAGCACGGTTTCCGGTTTCATGGTGTTGTTTGTAAACATCAGCTGTGCGCTAGCGCTAGCGCTGTGTGCATGAGCTGTACACAGTGCATGTACGCCTCTCGACGTCTCCTTCTCCTTAGTATTATGCTGAGGACCACTGTAGTTTCCGGAAGAATCATACTGCAAAATTAAATTACACCTATTTTTGTTCAACATACACTTCCGTAAGTACATTAATGATTAAGGCAGCGTAGTCGAGAGATACCGTATATATTTTGGGTTTGTATAGCTGGTCGGGCGAGCGCGGGTAAGATTTTAAAACCGCGCTTGTTCACTTAAAGTGCGCATGCGCACCAACTTCGGGCTTAAGCTCGAAGTGGGGGTACTTCGGTCTGATGAAGACGCGATTGCAAACTGAAGCTAGCTTCAAGAAAATATCCCTGATCCACCTTGAAGCGGGCTAGAGCAGAACTTCGTTCTGATGAAGACACACCTTGAGCGTTGACGACCTAGCTTCATTTCAAAATGGGCTTTTTCAACGTTATCCAAACTCCGATTTATATTATACGATGGTCAATCAAGTGGGGAATTATTTAGAAGGAATGTATGCCATGACCTTCATCCGATATCCTACAACACTGGCAAAGCGCCGAGGCTGCAGGCACAGATTAAGTACTTACGTAATATCTTTCTCTCCACTTCTTTTTAGTTACACAACCTTATCAATGTTCACCTTAGATATCTACAGCATGATTTGTTATAATCATGGAGGTCATAATTTTAATAGTTCTTTCTCTATTTCTCTACTTCTCTCTTTTTATTTCCGCCATGAAAATGTCATACAAATAAAAGAATATAAATGGCTTATGATACCTATTACCCCATCCGTCAATCATTATGATTAAAAAATAATGGAAACAAGTAATGGAAACAAACCAGCGATTTGTTTATATTGGTCCTTCAAAAGATAGGTGGATTAGTAAACATGTACCTATAAAGAAACCATAAGAAGCCGGTATATTTTCAAAGTTTTAAGTTTCTTTTGATTTCACGTACAAACTGTACTTATTAACTTAAATGGAAAGGACTCAATTCTCAATCAACATACAGATACAATTCTTTGTCTTCAATGCCACACAAGTGGCACTATGTATTTTAAAGACCATCTAATTCATGGCTACCAAGTGGGCGTTGCTTTTATGTGGCTCTTCCTATCAACAGCACCTGCTGAATACGTACTATATACATGTACTCGTCTTCGCCACCCTTATAAGAGCTATACACAATGTAAGCTTTTTGTGGAACGAGTCGCCACACAGTAGTATGAACATTATCCTAGTTTACACGAATAATACGCGTACTCATCAATTTTATTGAATAGCTTAAGAGTATAACTCATTAATTTCCCTCAGGAGATCTACGAAGTGTTCATTTTCGTTCGGTAAAGTGACACTTGTTCATATCTGTACACTGTCATTCAGAAGGCTGTAGTTTCAGATTCTTTTATCATTTCCAAAATGCTGCATATTTGCTACAGACTTGGGGAGAAAATCTTCCTGTCCATTTTGATTTCCAAATTTATGTTCCACGTAAATTTGGAAATCAAAATGGACAGGAAGATTTTGGTTTCCAAATTTATGTTCCACGTCACATTGTCTGATGTTAATCCGTCCTGGTGTGGCAAGACGCAAGACGATGCAATTGACGACTGAAGTGGACAAAATGTTTCCAAAAGGTTCTATTTGAAGTATCCTTTAGTTGAGTCTCTAAAGCTAATAGGCTAAGTGTGAACAAAAGGAGAGTCAACGTGGTTAAAACGACAAGATCGACCTCTAGAATATAATGGTTATGCAGATTTATACATTAGCCGTTACATATTGACAGAAGTCACCAACGATACTTTTGATTTGTTTATTGACTTCACAGAGCAGAATGATTCGGGACATCATGTTGTAACAGGTAACCAAGGTAGACAGGTACTCTGCATAGCTCTCATACTTAATTTGACAATTGAAAATGAAGAATCAATATATTCAACACGTCTGGATAAGAATGGCGGGAAATTACAGATGTCTTTTCAATGGTTGTAAGTGAATGAAGGAGAACGAGCACACTTTGAAGTGAATAATGAAGTCCTCTATGAACATCAGATCCAAGATTTGAATTTGAATGGTTCCTTTAATATGAAGCATGAATTCAGCGTTCATGTTGGTCTTGATAAGATGCTTGATGAAATCAGGGTACCTGATAAGTGTATTGTTTCTCATAGGAACGGTAAACTTAGAGAAGTGTGTGAATTCCCCAGGGTTACACCGTATCCAATTCAAAATCGATATAATGAGAAAGGTGACTTTGAATGTTGCATCGCCAACTCAAGTGACCCTATCCTACTACTATATGACGCGGGTGGCAATAAATTACTTGTAAATTCTAGACGAAATTACAGTGTAGGTGATGCTTATTGTATCTTTCTCTTCCTCTGCGGTGCGAAGGAAGATAACTCAAAGATCAATATTTTTCATATGAAAAGTTTGGATCTGAGAAAACAGACACACTACGAAAGTTCAATGTTTTTGGTAGGTGTTGCAGACCGAAAACTTTCATACAATAAATTAAGGCAAGATCAACAGTGTAAAATCATAAAGATCAATTTTACCAGTCTTGATTCAACATCAAATAGTCAAGGTGTCCCAACTACAGAAAGCGTGATCTGCCAAAATTGTCTTTCATCTCAGGGGACGGAGAATGATTCTACTAGTACAGCATCAATACCTAAAGAAATCTTTAAGAGAGCAATATCCATGGAGACGTGGCTCCTGTCGGTTCTTGTCGTGTCGACCATAGCCCATGGTGTAAGCATCATAGCATTCGTGTTTTCTTACAGAAATGCCAAAGTGTATGAATTCAGTGGCCAACATACATAAGAGAAGGTGACGGTTTGTAGATGTAGTATACTTTCAATGAATGCGATTAATATTGCATATTGTTGGAGTGATCCATTTTCCAACTGTTCTCACTGTTAAAGGATCATCAATCGACGCCTCCTAAAACAAAAAGAGAGTCAACGTGGTTAAAACGACACGATCGAACTCTAGAATATAATGGTTATGCAGATTTCTACATTAGCCGTTACATATTTACAAAAGTCAGCATCGATGCCTTTGATCTGTTTGTATCCTTGGTAATATTGCATTAACGACGTTACAAGAATAGTATATCCGTTTATTCATATTTTCATTCTTCTAATTCATATTACAACTACTGGTCACTGTATCTATTATCTTCACATTATACTATACAACTGATAGCGAATTTATTTCTGCAGTCACAACCTACATTATCACTATTTTGCCGTGTGTTGAAGTTCGCCTGATTATGAATTTTTATGGCATTAGGGAAAACCAGTGAGAAGAAGAAATGTAAATCAAACTTGTAATTCTTGAAAGGAACCATCAGATAATTATAAAGGAATACACTCTAATTCGATAAAGTTTCATTTTAACTGTGCATTTTAAATCAAAGGTCTGTTTAAAATGGTTGTAAACTTACGAAAACACTTCATAACGCATTCAATTATATTTAAATTGATAATCAACTTCAAGGTACTTTCACAAGCACCTTGGTACAATTAAAAAAAAGATGAGCAAGGAAATATATACACTTTCGACTGTCTTAGAAGTGAAGAATACAACCATTTGCAATAATTGTCTCTAATCAGACTGTAACTCTAGTTTCGAAAAGGGTTTCATGGACTATTCATACTGATATCACTTAGATACAACAATGCCGAAGACTCGTTTTGATTAGTTTGACTCAAAGAACAGAATGTATTGATGAGACCCCTCCTCCTAAGTGAACGAATGCGCTTAATTGTAATGCGTTCCACAGTTAATTTCAATCGCCTATGGTCACGTTGCTACAGCCAATCAAATTATTTGATTAATCACACTTACTTTTTGCACACATCATAACCACATGCAATAGAGTGGATAAGAATGAATAAAAGCCATTTGACTAAGTTAATTTCATTGCAGTACTATATCTCCGGGATGTTAAGATTTCTCTCGGAATGCCCTCACTCATCAGTTAGTGAAAGCTGAATTATATTTATTTCAGAGCTTTTACGACTAAAGCGTTTATACCAAATTTGTTGCGATGTATTGGACGGGCTTCCTCGACGTCAGGAAAGCTTTTTATTTGTTTTTAATATTCCAGTCTTCCACAATAGCATTTTCTGAGGATGATTTTTGGTGTGATGGAGTGCAGGACCAGGAAAAATCATTTCACGTGGTGAACGGAAGGAATTTTTCTCTCAGATTACATCCTCTACAGAATCCGCTATTCAATATGCATTCACTTGTATGGACCAAAGGAGAGTCAAAATGGAAAAAGCGACATAATGCCACTCTAGAATTCCTTGGAGAAAAAACTTCTTTTGATTTTACACGTTACAAATTGATGGAAGACACAAATGGAACTCTCATTATGGACATTTCTTTCATCAAATGTAATGATAAGGGGAAACACGTCATCGAAGTTTATGAAGGTGCACAACTCATCTGTACAATTTTGATACTGAATTTGATTGTTCAATGTACAAAACCTACATGTTCGACTATTTTCGACAAGGAAAGAAACAAATTACAGATGTCTTGCCAAATGCAAATGAGAGAAGGGGAGCGAGCACAACTAGTTGCTGCAGGAACCCATGTGCTTTGTGAACACACGTCTGTTAATATAAACTTAGACGGTCCATTCAATCTCACGTACAACGAATTCAATATATATGTTGATCTTGGAGACATTTCCCGTGAAAGAACTATCCCAGAAAAATGTGTTATTTCGCCTCAGAATAGGTATGAGACCAAAATGTGCAATTTCCCGCCTATAACACTCTTCACCGTTACAGATGATAAGGCTCAGAATACAATTTTTGAATGTTGCGTCACACACGAAAATTTTTCTTTTAGATGGTGGAACACTGTCAATGGTACATATCTCCCCGTGGATTCCATGGAAATAAGAACTGGGGCCAATCGCATTTCTTTTCTCTGTGGCGAAGAGAAAAAAGAATCAAACACGTTACAACTCTATGGCATTGCAAGTTTAGATTTAGGAAATCACATTTTTTATACCACAACGGTTTCGGACAAAAAACCGATAAGTAATGCGACAGAGGGTAAGCAATGTCAAACTATTTTTGTAGATATTACCAGAAACACTTCCAAATCACTGACTCCAGAAGTTACTACGAGCAAGATGAGGATAATAGATCCAACCACGAAAGGGGGTCAAAATGCATGTTTATCACTTACTGTTTCATTGATCACTGTATCGGCATTAGCGGTTTTGTTGACAGTTCGTATGTGCTTCATCAATATTCGAGGTTGTTACCGATGCCACGTTAAGGCACCAGTTGAGGTTGAAATGAATTCAAGCCCTATGGTTGGTGACGACGCTATAGAAACTAGTGAAATGACCAACTTCTCTACTGTACGGTCTAGGCGGACTGACACTTCTGCCAGACAGCAACATGTTACGTACAATGCTAACTTTCACTCCTGTCAGGAAATTCAAGGTGGACTACCAAGCATCTCCTTGCAAGATAACTTTAAAGAGATGGACAACAAATGTATTGCTCATAGTTTTAATTACCGTGGGGTAAAAGATATTTCTTTCGAAGAGCATATGCACCAGACCTGTTGTACTTCTGCAGCCACTGAAGACAGCATTCAAAGTGGAAGTGCAAGACCTCGTCTAGTCGTCCCGAACGCACCGTTGCAAGATAGTACACACTGTTCTTTGGATGATGTCGAAGACACTCCTTCTGACAAAGTAGCTGACAACCCTTCAACCTCAAGGCCCTTACTAACATTACCTCAGTCAAGTGATGGAAAAACAAGTCACTCCGATCCGTACAACGTCAATACGGATAAAAGGCTGTGTGCATTATTCGTAGAAGGAAAGACTGGACTGGACCTGCCAGATCCCACAAGAAATGTGGATGAGCTCTACGCAAAACCTGATACGAGTCGAAAAACAAAGAGATTTACTGCTATGGAGTCGGATTATGATGACCCAAGGGTTCCTGGTGAGGACTTCTACCAACACGCTTCATGTCTACAAGATGAATTGACAGTCACAAATAGTAATCAGCTTTTACAGTAACCGCGTCGCCAATCCCAAGGATGAATAAATTGTACATTAATGCATATATTTCACACATTATACCGAGTAAAGGAACAAGTTGTAGATTCATTCCAATGTCAATAGATGTCAAAATTGACATATGATTTTTCAACGACATATATTTAAAAAGGGCTTTCCTCTAAATGGACAAGATGTATTGCTGAAAAGAATATCTAATTTTGAAAGTGATTCAACCTCCTCCATTTTCTTTCTTTCATCTGTTTTTTTTTTTTTTTTTGTTATTAAAAATTCGTTTACCTTTACGCATTGCCTAAAGTATCATTACCATGACTACAAAACAGTGCAAAAATACCTTTTGAGGGCTTAAATAATGACAATGTTTGTTGATATTCACCTCCTGTCACCTTCATTAAATCTTACCATTATGATCGTTGCGAATCTTTGTTATACATTCCTAAAAGCATTTCAAAAAAAAATTGGGGTACGTAATTGTCACAGTACTCTTTCACTCCTCCTCTTCGTCTGATCCTCTCTTGCTTCATACAGTCAGACGCAACTCCGGAAAACCGAGCACAGGTATATACTTCGAAAACGGCGTATAGAGCTAGATGAATATAGAGCCCTCGTCGTTCACTGCGAGGCAATGTGTACAAAAGGCATGGGGGAAATCGTGCAATGTCGACCTGCTGTTGATAATTTATTTTTCAAAAATAATGCTGTGGATATATTTATTTCAAATGTTTGCCATTTGAAAGTCATTTCATATGACGAATCATTCAAGGATTTTGAAGATAATTGACAAGCAGCATTATTTTTAAGAATATGTATATCACTGGCAGGTTGACTTTGCAAGATTTTCCCCATGCCTTTTGTACACCCTGTCTCGCACTGAACGAGGAGGGCTCTATATTCATACGCCGTTTTCGGAGTATATACCTGTGCTCCGTTTTCCGAAGTTGGGTCTGACTGTCATAGGATTCTTCCCTATATTATATCACTATGGTTTTGAATCATACTAATCCTACTCTTCACATCATTTGAATAATTTCTAAAATGTAATCAAAGCAACACGGTTATGCCACTGTTTATGTACAAAGGGAGTAGTGTATAATCACAATTTATATTAAAACTACAAATAACCTATAGTATGATATCTTGTGTAATCAATGCGCTTTATTACCTTTTCTGTTACCTTTTGTTATTTCTTGATAAAGAATTTGTAAATAATAGCCGCAGGGTTTGTCATGCTTATACCAGTTATTTCATTTACTTACCTTTTTAACCTTTCTTCTGTTGCCAAACGTTGTGATCTTCCTTAAATGATTGAAATCGCCTGTTATTATTTTTTTCGTTAATATTTTACTTTCAACCATTTATAGTTTTGCTGATACTTTTATTACATAAAGTTATGTAGAAACCGTGGATCAAATATCACAATCCTAAAAACTCTTAAAATGTGATGGAAACTGGACGTATATAGACAACTATGATTACCGAAAGTTCACAATATTAAAATTCCACGAGACCGAAAGCCAATGAACCCGGAGTTTGCAATCTTGCGGGCCTCCTGACAACGTCTGGAAGTTTCACAAGACCAAACGCCCACTAAAGCAAAGGCACGTGATACCCAAGTTTCTGTCTTGTGTATTCTTTGAGATCTATTAGAACGTTCACGAGACGAATGGCCCACTAGATCGAAACCTCACAACACCACCATTTCAAGTTCAGCTTAAGTCTAGTGAACCTTCGGTGTCGTCAACTTTTGGGCTCGTTGGTCTTCGGTCTTCCGAACCTTCGATCAAATATGCTGTAGCCAATTTGGAAATCCTATCATACAAAAAAATTGGAGACTTGACCTCATAGACCTCAAACATGGCTATGATGAAATTTCCCATTCCAATGATCTGTCTCTGCGCTGCGCCATGAAACTGACTTCTTGCCAGCTGGGTTTTTTCATAATCTAATCAAGAAGATTGCAATGACAACCGATGTGTTATTGTTGAGTGAAAGAATATTTAATGATAAATTCAATATTGGTAATCAAGTATGGTAGTGTGACGATACTCTGAGCAGCATCCACTGTCTATTTCTCTCCTGTGGGGGGGGGGGGGGGGGGGATAAGTCCTGGGTAAAAGCAATTAGAAGACCTACAAATCAATAAAGGTTGATTCCTCCCCCCCCCCCCCTGTTTTAAACAATCTTACATCCATCCCTGTTTTGTTCTGGAAATCCTTAATTATTTTTCCAGTTCCAAAAGTTAAAATTCCTCGTGAGTTAAATCAGTATTGACCAGTAGCTCTTACATGTAATCCTATGAAATGCTTTGAGCGATTATTGTTAAGACATATGAGAAGCCAGGTTAATACTTTCGATAGGTCTCAGTTCGCATATCAGAACAACAAAAGTGTAGAAGATGCAGTACTTGTATTTCTTCAGGGTCTGTATCAGCACCTGGATACTCCTAGGTCTTAAGTTAGATCTGTCTTCATTGATTTTTCCAGCGCCTTTAATATTATTGTACGCCACCTACTGATCGAAAAGCTCCTGAATCTGAATGTCACACTCAGACTTGCTATGATTATTCGCGATTTCCTTGTAGAAAAACCACAGTGGTTTAAGTGCAATAATGTTAAGTCTGTTGTCAAATGGCTGAACTTAAATGCTCCACAGGGCTGTGTGATTTCTCCAATCCCTTTGTCCCTCTACACTAGTGATTGTAACATTACCCAGGGGCGTAGATAGCAGGAGGGATGGGGGTATGCATCCCCCAACTTTTCAGGTGGGGGGATGGTGTGTACAAACATCCCCCCCCCCCCCAAGGTTTCACCCCACCAAAAAAAAACCCCAAAAAATGGTGGAAAATATACATTTCTATTATATGTTGTAGATAAATATAATTTGATATATTATATCTATCATTATTATTCAAATTTATATATTCTTTATTTCAATATAGATAATATTTATTTACGTACAATATTGTATACGTACAATATTGTATGGCGAGTGCCCTTGTCTGCGCACACGCGTAAATGCGCGATTCTGATAGAACAAGACACGCAACGGTCACAAACTTTTCACCTTTAGCCATGTATTCATGCAAAAAATGTCTTATTTCAGATATTTTATTCTCAAGCCTCAGAATGTTGTCTTTTACGTCAAGCTCCCAAACTGCGTATGAAATGAATGAGTGCGCAGACTTGGGCACTTTTTTTTTTTTTTTTTAAGTTGAAATGACACAGCCGCCGTTTCTTGTGAAAATAGCACTTGTTTTTCCTCTAATTTTGATGAGATTTTTTGCAAACTTGCTCTTTAGAATATCAGAAATGATATAAAATTAAGCTTCAGATGAATATTAAAGAAATTCTTGTTCATTTTCAGGTAAAAATCTTAGGTGTACAGACATAGGGCTCCCCATCATATATTTATATGAATTTATTAATATTTATCTACAATCTGTCGTTGCTTCTGATTTTTCCCGATATATTTTTACACTACTAGAAAATTAAAAGGCATCTACTTCAAATTTTACAACATTGGTGTTGATTTGGGAGGGATATGGAGGCATATATATTTTTTTTTAAATTGAAGTGGCATGTGCCACTAATTATCCATCATGATTTATCATAAACTCATCAGACAATCAGCAATTTCTAAACTATATAACTTTTCACTTCACCCAAAGTGGATAGCCAATTCCTGCGCAACCTAATTTTCATGTCCTTTACAAAAGTGGGCAGTGCTCACTCAAGCCTTAAACATTTTCGAACTTTTTGGTGTCATATGATAGAAGGGACTTTCAGCTATCCATATATATAAAAATTTCCCCAGAATTCCATAAAATTTTTATTTGGGGGCCATTTTAAAAGTGTATCACTTTTGGGGGGACACTCGGTATTATGAATGACTCATCACATCTATTATATAATTTCTTTCAATATAATCGGTTAGGCATTCGCCTATGCGTTCCCAAACTAATCGCTGTCGTTTCAGACAATCTTTCGTACCAAATGCTATCAACATATTCAACGACAATGTTAAACGATGATTCTCGTGTAGGCATTCGACCTATAGGTCTGTCGTGTTCATTAATTCATACACCTGAAATCTTGCCAATGCGACGCAACATGCAATGTATGATATGCTATAGCCGTTCGTTTTTAATGATATGTGCCACATAAGATGTATCAATGAAGACCTCTATAGTGTTCATTTTAAATAGTGCAGTAAACATTCGCTTTATATGTATTTGTTTGTCTCTCTCTCTCTCTCTCTGTCTCTCTCTCTCTTAGCTAGCTCTCCTCTTCTGTCACTCTCTCTTTATCTCTCTTTCTCTCTCTCTCTCTCTCTCCTTCTTTCTCTCGGACTCTAAGGCTCATATCTTCTCTCTCTCTCTCTCTCTCTCTCTCTTTGCTTCCCTTCTCTCGACCTTCCCCTTTTCTCTTTCATTGTCATATCTCCTTTCCCTTGTTCTTCCCTTTATCTCCCTATTCCTCCCTCTAAGTGCAACGTGATTCCTTATTTTTATCTTATATCAACCCATATGTTTTGTTCCTTCGGGTGCATTGTATTTATTTTTTTGGTAGTCTGACTATCACTCTGGTACATTTCCTTTTCTCTTCTTCTTCTCTTCCATTTCACTTTTCCATGCTTATATGATGTATGAATTTTAATTGTGATATTGTTATTATGTTTATTGTTATTATGTATATTGCATATTGTTATTATGTATAACGGCTGATTAAAGGTAGTGGTACATAAAGGGTAGAATGCATATAAAGTGAACTTTATCTTACCTTTGTAGAGGATCTTATGCATGAACCGGGATGGAGTCTGACTTGAGGGGTGACGAAACGTATGGCGATAGGACAAAGCAAGTCTATCGCTGAGAGGGAAGAAGGTGAAGTGAAAGTATTTGTCTTCAAATGATTCTGTTTCGTAACCGAGCTATAATCGCATCCTATAAATCCGATTATAGCTCGGTAATGAAGCCAGAATCAAAGTTTTTAAACAAGATTATGAAGCACAGTTTTGAAGCGCCGTTCCACTGTCCGGGTTCCACCAGGCTCTACTACTGGATAAGCACAGCGCACGGAGTGAGTTTTGAAACAGTGTTGTAAAACCATGATTCTGCGAAGAAAAAGCTCCGGACACAACCGTGTTTTTAATGAACGTTTATTGTGTCCTGCAAAAGAGCTTAAACAAAGATGAAATTCGAGGTCGATGACGAAGACAATTGAACAAAACGACTAAGATAAACTTGGTGTCCTTGACAGTAAATTTAATACTCGGGGACATTTTTGGTTAACACCGGTACTTGGTGCTCCCTCAGCACCTAACGTCATGTGATCTGCTGTCTACTTTCAAAATTCGGCCTCAGACAAACATATTAAAAATCGCATATAACTAACCACTGTTTAAGTCTTTCCCAAGTGAATCATGGACTGCAGTGGTTTTTTGTTGTTGTTGTTGTTGTGCCCTTGACTAGGCAACTTTGAATTTGATTGGAATTGCTTATAGCATAGGATCAGGATGCTACTAAAATATTTAATTTTCCTTATCTGTAACTATGGGTTCGGTAGAACAGGAGTCTGTTTCAATGAAGAGAGAATAATATGGGTATCGCTTTCGGTTAAATTCAAAATGAAAATTAAAGCTTTATTATTTTTCGAGCCTTGTCGGCAAATCACAAGAATTGATGACTTTTTCCCCTTTTTCCATCGCTTGTCATAAAGTCCTTTGGAACTGCAATTCTAAAGAATGGTCACGTGTGCTTATCAGACTAATCTACGTAAACGACCTACCAGACGACCTATCATCAACTGTACGACTATAGGCAGACGATTGTGTTATATACTCCGACATCAAAACACAACTCGACACAACCCTCACACTCATATCTTGGAGTAGAGATCTCTCAAGATTTATAATGGGATGCACATATATCTCAAATAACTTCATCTGCAAATAAAGTAAATGGATTTATCCATATAAACCTAGTATCATGTACTAAATAAACCAAATCTACAGCTTACACAACACTAGTCCGTCCAATTGTAGAATAGAGTTCTAGTGTCTGGGACCCATATACAAAAGAACACACTCATGAAATTGGTAAAGTCCAAAGAAGGGCAGCCAGAATGGTATGCAATGACTATAGGCAAGCTACCAGTGCTACAGAACTCATTCAGGGGTTAGGCTGGGACTTGCTTTCCATTCGAAGGAAAGTTTCGAGGGTCAGTATATTGCACAAGGCCTTGGGGGCACTTGACCCTACCGGTGACGCCCGTGACGGACTACCTAGGTCCAGCTACACGAGCCATCAGACGTGCCTCAGGAAACTCCTTCATACAATACTCCACCCGCACCAACTGTTTCAAACACTCCTATATTTCACGTACCATCAAGGACTGGAACTCACTACCACCAGACATCCAGAGTACAGAAGACAATAATACATTCAAACTTCAAGCCAGTGGCGGATTTATGGGGGGGGGACATCCGGCCCGTGCCCCCCCCCCCTGGAAGAAAAGTATGCATTGTGCCCTCCCTTTTTGTGATTATGCCCCCCCCCCCCTTTTAAAACCCAAAAACCTTTTTTCTTTTCTTTTCTTTTTTTGTTGTTGTTGCTTGTCAGAGATTTATGGAGGGGAAGTAGACCCGCATACCCCTCCCCCCCCCCCCCCCCCCCATGAGCGAATTTTGGAGGGCTGGGAAAATTTTTGTCTAACTGTGCAATCACTGAATACTTGACGGATTTGATAAACTAAACTAGCTAGGTTCTAGGTATACCTGTTCAAGAAGGACTTACTGTTCCTGCATGGCACCCAAACACATCTAGTCAAATCCTACAAACAGAACGAATTCAACTCATAGCAACACGTATTGCTCTGAAACAGAAAAGAGGTGTAATGCCTTACGAAGAGAGATTACGGGTTCTCAACTGGTCTACCCTGTCGGCTCGACGAGAGTATTTGTTATGTTCATTTACCTTTAAATGTCTGTACTCCTGCTGTGACTGTGAAGCACTATTAGAGAACACTCTAATTAACAAAAGACGTTTAAGTACTCTTTCTTTCTGTCATCTTCCTTCACGGACACAGGCTTTGTTCCTGTCCCCCTCCCGTAGGTTCCCTCGCCTGTGGGACAAGTTGCCATCAGATGTTAAGGATGCATCAGTAGTTTCCTCACTCTCATGCTTTCTTCTCTCTCTTAAGCGAACCCTTCTTTCTGAATAATTACACCTTTCCTCCCTCCACTAAATTGATCTCTATTCTCTTCTTACTCCCTTTTGACCCTTTCTTCCTTTTCTTGCTAAATATTACCCTGAATTCAGAAAAGTACAGATAATTTAGTTATAAACAAGTGTAATGATATGAACAAATCTGTAATGTATTATTACTTATCTGTTAAAAGGCATTTGAATTGTCATACTATTATGCCATAACCTATCATTCTGCAATTATATTCCACTTGAAGGATTAACCATAATATTCATACAGCCCAAAACAGCAATAGATATGTCATAAATTTGCCTGTACTGTGACTCCTTTTTTTTTTTTTTTAAGTTCTCTAATCCACTTTCAATTCTAAAATAATTCTGGATATTACATTAATCTGCAGCATTATCGTAGTACACGGTGATTTATATTTCATATGTATTTATAAAATTTTGTAATTATCTAGCCTCCATACAATAGTTTGCCTCCTCTGTGTATTTCTATCATTCCCCATGTATTTTTCAATCTATTGCAATTAAATTTCAAATCATAATGTATACTTGCATTGCAATTTTTAATATGAAAGTATATTAGCATTTTTAATGTTACATGCAAGATGTTTTTAATGATATTCTGGTAAGATTTAACCTTTTGAAGTTGAATTTTAAGTCAGATTTCATTTCATTTCATTTTGTTTTCTTCATTTTTTGAATAGTGGATTATCCATTATTCCCTTCTTGTTTTTTCCAAGTTCTCAATCAAACAGATATTTTCACGAATTAATCAACATTGATGACAGGCAGTTTTATCCGAATCCGATGTAATATACATTTTTCAATTTTCAATACTTCACTGTAAATTTCTGGACGATCATTTGTTTTCATGTGTATAATTATATATGTATATTGTGCAATATCTATTATATTTCTCGGAATGGCATGTGCGGGTTCACATGCCTACGGGCAACAGAGAAGAATTTCTCTTTTATGAACCCTGACCCACATGCCATTCCGTCTTATCTTATTCTATTTTATCTATTACTCTGTATGCATATCTTGTATTCGTTTTTATGGTCGAATAAATAATAATAATAATAATAATAAAAACCCTAGAAAATCAAATATGCTGATAATGATGCCAGTGAATCTTTTAGACAGTTTGGGATCATTACAATAGTTTCTGTTAATGGATACATTATAATATAAATGATATTTCAAAAAAGGACGACAGAATTATAATTTCTAAGAAATATGAGGAAAAACAATGAACATGAAACTCCTACTCAAAGTCTTGACATAGCCTGTAATGTAATGTTTCTTTTTAAAACTTGTTACCATGTTAAGAATTATAAAGAGAGCGGGATATTTTTTTAAGCTTTTGCTGACTATGGGGTCGTGTTTAACTCCGAAACATATTTCGATCTCCTAATTTTATGTGATTTTCTTTTTATTATTTCTATATATCAGAAACAACTACAAATAATGGGACCAAGATGATGACCTGCTGACCATTCCATCTGAAATTGCTTCCATTCTACAATACAAGATTTGTATAAAGACAGATGAAAATCTATCTATCGGTAGATAAATTAAATCTTGTAGAAAGTAGAAATCCTTTTTCCATTTTAAAATGGGATTAATGAAGTGTGTAATTGTCTTCGTAGTCCAAACATTCATTAAAATGTTACAATGATAAAACAAGTGTTTGAATTGACATAATGAAAAGGGGAAAGGTTCAAAAGAGAGAGGGGAAAAAAAGAAAAGGTAAAACGAGAGAGCGGAAAAACATAAAGAAAACATAATTGTCTAATGTTGGAAGAATGATAAGCCTATACCACAACCTCCCCTTTCCTTTCAGTTCCGCCACTGAGTAGAACCAGTGCCTCCCCCTTCCCCCATTGATTGATTGATTCATTTATTAATTTTAACACAGTAAAAGCCTAGGTCAACTACTTGGCTGATTTAAAATGGGGCGTGTAACAATAAAATACAATAAATGATAAAATACAAATACAAACATCAGAACAACAATTATATACATAGGAAATATGAGAAAACAATTTAGTATATAAATCATAGAAATGAAGATCAAGCTTAGAAGAATATTGCATAGAATATTAAAATGAAAAAAGTTCAGTACGATATTAAAGGTGTAAAAATTAAAATATAAACACATTTTTGAAAAATATATAGGACACAGAATATATAATTACATTATGTTCAAATGAAGCGGACAAAATTATCACGTATGGATAAAATCAGGCAAAAAAGAGCAATAACAGATTGAAACAAATTTGTGAACAGAATGGAAAGTTAGGAGAATAAAACCTCAAAGTAAGTTTTCTGTGCCTCAAAAATTGAAATCACAAACGAAAGATCACGCATAATGTATGTTAAAGATTCGTGCAAAGACGACGATGATTTGATCAATTCGTCTGTTAAGTCCCAAGGACCCCCATATAAACACGGGCTAAATTAAAGCACATCAAAAATTAATATTTGAATAATGTCTTTACAATAATCGCTTAATTCATAGAGTAGCTACTACTGATGGAGCTAAGAAATTAGATACTTAATATTTGGGCACTTAATCGACTACAACAAACACTGTGAAGGCTGAAATTAGGCTAATCACGAATTGGGAAGAGTGGAAATGCACTGCAGATCAAATAATTCCTCTTAAATACACCAAGACGTCCAAGCTTCCACAAAGGGGTGAAATATGAAAGCATCTCACTCTCAAACACCATTTCTCTTGAAAAAGATTTACAACCCGCCAAGTATTCAATTTTATATGAATATTTGTGAGCAGCTAACAATACATCATTTTAGTTATGCCAGTCCAAAATGGATGAATTACTCGTGTATGCCCTAGAAGATAATCGTGATGATACGGATGAGCTACGTGACGGGGAAACGTCAGCTTTGAAACAAAGTATGCAGAACTTTCAAACCAAACATTTCGATTGGTTATTTGTCAACTTCTAATGATGTATTCATAACGAACTTATAGCTTTTATTGCAGTTGGCACGATGAAGGAAAGTTTCACTTTGCGTTCCTTAATGCAATGCAAGGTTTACATGTGTATAACCTTTTCAATAATTTTTATCTTTTGTTCATGTTCAGACACATAATTTATAATTCAAATTCATGAAAGTCTATTAAAAATCACGATTTGACAATTCAGTTACATGAATTTGAATCACACGTTATGAG
The DNA here is from genome assembly GCA_025618425.1 of Heliocidaris tuberculata. Classification (NCBI taxonomy): domain Eukaryota; kingdom Metazoa; phylum Echinodermata; class Echinoidea; order Camarodonta; family Echinometridae; genus Heliocidaris; species Heliocidaris tuberculata. The sequence goes on along the minus strand of CM046837.1, from coordinate 29,406,283 downwards.
CCAATACATGTACAAATCACTGAAAGGAGTTGTACACACATCTACATCCTGCATTGAATTATTAAACGCAAAGTGCTGCTTTTTTTTTAATACCAACTATAAAAAAACATAGATATGAAAACATTATCAATTGCTCACAATAACCCATCAAGATGTTGGTTTGACAATTCCGCATACTTTGCTTTTTAAATTATCAAATTTTTATCAAGTTATATATTTAAAAGGGTCAGCAGGAACTTACTTTTTTGGTTAAGTATAGTTATACCCCCACCTTACGATTTTAAAGTATATGAATTGATAAAATTAGGAAAACTTTTTTTTTTAATACAGTACAGTCAAAATCACCAATCACTTCACATAAAATTAATGATACTTACTGTTTTGAATTTGACTAAGTGTTCGCTAAAGCTTGGACAAATTATTGAGGAAAAAAAAAACATTCCTTAAGCAGAATGACTTCTTTACTTATTCTTGATACACTCAATTCTGTGCTGCAAACTTTAGTTCCTAAGCGTGCCATCAACGGATGCATGGATGCAATATCTTTTCATGATTTATTAGATTTGTGTAAGCTATTTTCAATGCACCTCAAATAACATATATGAAATAATTTTATGCAAAAATATAAGCTTATTCGTAATTCATAAAATAATTATATTTGATTACTAAGTGAGGAGAAAATTATTATCAAGAACAGAAAGTATATACAGTGCGTCCCAGAAAAAAAAACCGAAACCCTAAAACAAAGGGTTGTTGTGACCACACTATGTGCTCTATGGCAATAATTATCTATTTTCCATAAACTAGAAGTATTATGCTTTTAAATGATACCTTGGTGCCATCCATCCGTAAATGCTTTACCAAGCAGCTGCATTTTGAAAATGACATGTCAAAACTCAGTTGTGCCGGTTTCGGGTAAAACTGTGAAAACGTTAGGATTACATGCAAACTGACTTAATTGCAATACCAGCTTTCAGAGATATGATACGTGAAATTCCCATATGTGATGGAAAAAATTCAATCTGAAATTCATAAAACACGGGTCCATAACCAATTTCCAGTGGCGGCAGGGGCATACGACCCCAAAAATTCCAATATCAATTAATATCCGTGAAACGATGAAAAAATGCCCTTCCTGTGATGGAAAAGATGCCCCTTCTGAGGTGGGAAATTGCCATAATCTTGATATTTTTTCTGCTTTATGTGCCCTTTCTAACTTGTACTTCCATTTGATGACAAAAGAAAGTGTCACTTACTTTACTTTTATGAAGCACATCACCTTCCCGTCCGCTTTATTCTTAAAGGAAATTTCAGTTCAGAAAAAATGTCCCCAAAAATGCTTTTCATTTCGACTGCAGGTACCATTTCAATACAAGACATGCCCTTTCTTTACCCCCAACACTGACCATCCTTTATTTTATGATGAGGGCATTATCCTTACCCTCATTATTGAAAGAAACAGATAAAAACAGTCTTCTCATAGGGTTTTAAAAGTCATGATGCCATCAAGGTATTATAATAAAGCATAATGCTCCTAGTTTATGGAAAATAGATAATTATTGTCACATAGTACATAGTGTGGTCACAATAACCCTTTGTTTAGGATTTCGTGTTTTTTTTTTTTCTGGGACACACTGTACAGAAACAAATAGTACACAAGAAAAACATATATCCAAACAAGACACAACACCTGAGTATCGTATCCACTCATACACATAATTACAGGGGGAAAAAATCTATGGTAATTTCTATGGCGCAACTCTATAAATGGTGTTCCTGTGGTACATGCCAACGGTGAGTAGTATGTGTATGGTACACCATAGTGTAGAGTGATTGCTGTAGTCCAGTTGTAAGTGATATTTCTGTGGTACTGATTGTATGGTGCATGGTATTTATATGGTGTACTCGAATGGTCGAAGACCTGTCTATGGTATGTTCGTTGAATGTTATCCCTATGGTGAACATTATTTCTATGGTAGCTTCATGATGCAATATATGATGGAGCATTATTCTGTGGTACATCAGTGGTGGTCAGCAATTCTGTAGAGCAGATGGTATATCTATGGCATATCATAGGTGGAAATTAGTCCCGTGGTTTCTCTATGTTAAAAGGCATTTTATGGTATGTCTATTTGAAGAACGGTATCTGTATGGTACCCATATATAATGATATTAAATGGCACCTCTATGGAAAGAGGTATTACTATCAAGAACAGAACAGAACGTCAGCAAAGTACATGTATATTCAGCAACAAATAGTACACAAGCAAAACATATCAAAAACGAAACAGAGCACGTGCCAGTGTCGCATCAAGAAGAATTCTTCTGACCATTCATTTAATTGCTATGCCTATAGATCCGAAATTGATTTTTTTCGCAATATCTCCGGAATACTTTATCGAAATTATTTCTAGTTGAGCTCATTTGTCGTTTGAAATATTTCCTTCTATTTTCTATAAATTTGCTCGAAATAATGTTTTGCAATTAATGAGAAATCATGGGTCAAATAATGAATTCCTAACCTCCAGTTCTGAAATGTGCTAGTAGTTCAGACAAGTCATCACACAGGAAATTCAAACATGTGTACTTATGATTGTGATCTTTGGTTTCATACATACACACTCGCATGCGCGCACACCAATCTCCTGTTCATTTTGCCATGATCTAGAGGGTCCGTCTTCTATTTCCAACTTTGGAAAAACGAAAAAGTGAGTTTATAAATTAGAAATCTCATTTTCGATGTGATTATTTGATACTAATTCAGACAGAAAATACAACACTTCAGGTTCACACTCCATAAAAGGGGACTTAACGTATTGAGTGTAATCCAGTGAAATGGGCAACTTATATCATGTATATGACGCTGTGATTTGTACATTGTGAAGGTAAAGTTGAAAAGTACATTTCTTGTAAGAAAGTAAGGTTTATGAAATTCCTTCAAATAATATATTTAAAACATATTTTTCAATAGGTAACAAATCTGTATTTAGATAAATCAAGATATTTTCATTCCGCAGCAAATCTGATATTTCACGGTGATGTTGAAAAAAAAATTAATTGTTTTCTAATGTCTGGAGCGATACAAAGTGTGGAATGTTATCATGTCAAAGTACTGAATCTAATTAATTTAACACAAAAATGAGAAAGTCTTCTTTTTTGAAAAATAACTAACCTATTCAAATTTAAAACATTATCGTGAGAATATCAATTTCAAAAATTGTCATGAACCTTACTCCTAAATTTGATTTTACAGCTTCAGACATTATGCATGACAATTTACTAAGTTATCAAACGTGATCAAAAGTGCAAAATGTATTTCTTACACCAAGCTTAACCTTACCCTAAAATATGGCATTGAATAGCTTCAGCGACATGTAACTCCAATGGATGGTTTGGTTGGTGAGATAGGCGGGATTAGCGACAGCAGAAATATATTTCGTCTCTCCGACAGGGGGGTCTTGTGGTATCTACTGGTAGTAATGTTAAAACACAGTACTTAATAATAAGCCATCGATCATTAGCTCCTCCGAAAAGCAGATATATAGATATTGAATGACATAAGTTAAAAGGCATTTTATGGTATAAATTAGAAAAAATGAAAATATACAGAATACTTATATTAAGTGATATTATGAGAACAGGTGCAACCTAAAGACTTGTTTAAAATACCCCAAAAGATTCTGGTGAATGAATAATCAGTGGAGGAGCATTCTTTTGATATGAGCAGATGCTATCAAACCTTCTCTCCAATAATTATGCTTATTCTCAAACTGCTATGAGTCCAATCCCACAAGTTTCATCAAGGCATATAATCTGATAAAAGTTAACGAGTTAGGTGGAACTAGACCATTACTTGGTTTTCGTATGAGGAGGAAGATTTCATTTGGGGGGGGGATTGGTCTGCTACATCTTGAGATGTAGGTCCTTAGACCTAGGAAAGATAATGAAAATATCTCATCAGCTAGCTTAATCATTACATGTATAGTAAGAGAAACATTTATAAGTTATTCCATTGTGTTAGCGCTTTAATTGATATCATAAGTAGATGCTGATTTTTTTTGATTTTTTTTTGGGGGGGGGGGGTTGGGGCATTCCTACGTATAAAGCAAGTCCAGTGGCGTAGCATTGTCGTCCCCCTGGATTTGTAGATGTTTCGGAGGCACACTTAATATATCTTCACGGTCATGACAGTTTCGATGAAAAAAAATTATATAAATGTACAGATTGCAGGCTTTAATAAATTCATGAAGTCTAGTTAAATCTCCATATTATTTGCATTATCCTATCTCTCTATCTCTTTTTGTCGTTTCTTAGCCAGAAGCAAAAACCATTTTTCTTTAATTGGGCCTTAAATGCAGTTAATGCAATTGATATGTCTATAACGTCGTAGTGCACAATGACAAATCAGTTTCACTTGTTGACTTTGCAAAAATACAACTTACAAGCCCATAACTATGATACATAGCACGCATGCATCCCTATCTTTTTACCTCTCTATCTCCCATTATCAGTTATGGAAGCGTAGCTCTTTACTATGATTTCATTGACTTTCACTGGTCCGGTTCCGGAAAGATTCAGGACACGCTTTAATTTAATATTTGGCTGTGTAAACATGGTAAAACATGTAACTCTCCCCGGAAGCAATTGAGGTTAGCTGGACCCTATAGGGTCGCCATCTAAGTAGTTTGTCATGTCTGACACTGGAGCATTAGCATATGATTGAAACATGTTTTATGTTAATTTTGTTTCGTTTCCTCCATTGCTGAAGGGATGGTGTGTGTTTGCCGTTTTGCAAGCTTTACATCACCTGACCCTTTCTGACGTCGATCCATTCTGGTGTGACGGTCAGCAAGAACAAGCAATAACAGCAGTGAACGGTAGGAATATTTCCATGAGATTCAGTCTGAAAGATGCTCTGCTCGGCATCCAATCACTGACATGGACCAAAGATGGCATTGGGTCAGTGATGGTATGCAATAGCTCTCTGGAATGCATCAGCAACGAGACAGCATTCAATCCTGGTCGCTATGCGTTAAATCAACTGTCCTCCGAGACCGAGTTTGAGTTGGTTATTGCGTTCGTTGACGAGAGCGATTCCGGTACGCACATCGTCAAAATTACCGAGGAGACACGATTCATTTGCACGGTTCTAATTCTGAATTTAACCATCGAAGTTATACCTCCTACCTGTGTCACTCTCCTCGACAGAGAAAGCGGAAAATTGCAGATGTCTTGTCAATGGGTGCAAGTGAACGTCGGGGATCAAGCACAACTTGTAGCAGGAAATCAGGTGTTGTATGAATACTATGCTCCAGAAATGTATATTGATGGTAATTTTACTATAACCAACAAATTCAGTGTTAATATCGATCCTGAGCTTATATATGAAGAGAGAATTATGCCGGCCAAATGTATTGTTTCGCACACTAGACAAAAACGCAATAAAACGTGTACCTTTCCTTACGTAGAACACAATACGATTAATGATTATGAACCTGTTACTCAGCATGTAGCATTTAACTGTTGTGCCCCAAACGACAGTTTTCCGTTAAAGTGGTGGTATGAAAGTAGTTGTGATTTACAGCCTGTCAATTATACCGAACAGCATATCGTGACTGGTGATCGTTTTGGAAACGTCGTTTTCTTATGCAGTGAAGAGAATGACTCCTCAACGATACCTGTGTATAGCATTGGACGATTAAATTTACCAGACCACCAACATTACCTTTCATTTCTAAAAGTATCGGATGGCGACTTTCAACAACCAAGCAATCCGACTGACGAACTACGATGTGAAACCCTCATCGTGAATGTTACAAAGATTGAGTCGACATCGGCAACTGATGATTCAGCGACTCTTAACGACTCCTCGTCAAATTGTAACGTGAGTACAGTGATGAAAACGACTGATGAAAAACAAAAGAACGCTATTACCAAACTACAGAGACCTATTACCATGGAAACGATGCTCTTAACAGTGCTTGCAGTCTCGACCATAGCCCATGGTGTGAGCATCGTAGCATTCGCATTCTCTTACAGAAATGCCAACAAATACGATGTCGGTAAAAAGGATTAAAAGAGCGTGTAAGAAATGAAGACAAGTTCACTTCAAGGTAGAATTTATGTATATTATCATGTTTAATTTATCAGTCTTTAAGTATGCTGCAAAGAAAAAACTTCGAATTATTTAAAGTGACACGATATTAACACATTTGAGAGAAATAAGGTGTACATCGTGTACATAGTTTGGTGGAGTTTTTTGTTTTTGTTGTGTTTTTTTTTGGACATATTCAACGTAATTGTGAAAAAATGAAAATACATGTTTAAAACATTATCAAATACTAAGCCTTTATATATCTATGTAAATAGTTATGTATTATTTTCAACTTTCAAATATTTGATTATGAAAACTATATAAATTGTGTTGTACTACATAAAATAGTCTGTGTATGTTCTAAGGGACATTTTGCAACATGATATTTGTTTATACCTTTGTAGTATTTTTTGATAAATAATCTTTCTGATGTATATTTAGGTGGTTTTATGAATGCAATACAATATTATGCTAATGTTGAACATTTCATACAAAATTGTGATTTATACTTGATTTGTCAAAGATGATCAACCTTCGACTTCAAAACATTCAAACATTAGAGGAATAAAATTATCATTACTGTCTTTTATAAATGAATCAGCCTTGTAACGATTTACATGTACAATTGCATCATGTTCGTATTATTTTCATTTCGAGTCTTGTTCAGTATGTTGAAATAGATGATGAATTCAGTATGAAAATTGAAAATGTTTGATAAAGATCTACATACATGTAAATTGCAAGTTAAAATGAACCATGTATAAAAAAAAAAATACAGGGACTAATCCATGTATAACTTTGTAAATATTAATTTGTTTAAAATTTGTTTTAAAGTAGATGTTGCAATTATGTAGTTTGCAATACTTACAAAAACATACTTGTATCATGTATATTTCAGCATGTATTGATAGCATATCATATAAAGTTTAAAACAAATGGAATAAGAAGTCATTAAGTACATCCGTAGAATTAAGAGGTACTTATATATATATTGATATTTCAATTGCAGGTAAAAAAAGAACTGTGGTAAAACTACGATTTCCTGAATCTATTCATGCCATTAGAAGAACTATATTGTTAAGTTTGATGTTAGAGGGCCGTGGTTAAAGCAGGACTTTCGTTTTAGAATTCGCAGCTCTGTCTAGTTTATCTCACACCATTAATTCATTTTGTATATTGCTGTTTACATACATATTGCACAAAAGCTTTGCAACAGATATACTATGGTACACACTGTTTACAAAGATGATTTGTATATCGTGATATTTAATCTTGATAAATTTTGTGTCTGTTGAGACTTGGGTATTTCATATCATTTAATGAGATCAATTATATTTTTAGGCTAAGATGTTTTATCTTTATTTTGCAATATTATATACCAGGTGGAAGTCCGAGTTGTTGTAAAGGTCTTCCTTAAAATGAGACTTGATATTATCCATTAAACATTTGTTTCTGTGGTTTTGTCAAAATAGGTAATGAAGACAATCTGAGCAGCTTAACTAATACATGTATACCGTTTTGATGATTTTCTTTCAAATTTGCCCCTCTTTCTAACCATACTAACTGTTCATGACTTGGTATAACTTGGTCTACTTGTTTACTTGTACTGAATTTAGAACTAAGCATAATCATGTATGAAAATGTTTAATCTTCACCTTAAATCATGTCACAAAACTAATTAATCATTAATAAAGAGTCACATGTCACAACCAAACCTCTTGTCTCTCACTGCTTATTTTAGTGTATTTAAGTTTCAGTTTTGCTTTCACGATGGCTTCATTATTCATAGAATAGAGAATAACAAAGGATGCATGAGTGGTGGAGCATGATATGTCTCAAAGTTGATGAATTAAGTGATAGGATTATTTTTTATTTTTTATTTTTTGTTTCAGTTCTCAAAATAGAAGGCGTAATATATCCTGTCGAAATATTTTTTTACAATCTATAGGCTTATGTAAACTCATGCAATAAACGGCAATTACCTTTCTCTAAAAGGGTTTTTATTTTTATTTCAACCTATGGATTGAATAAAACCTTTTATTTAAGTTCTAGGAGATGTATATACATATCAACAGCAAAGATTTTACCATTCAAACGTTTAATAATCGACCAGTTCACGCGTGTACTCACATATCTATAGACGCTTCTGCGGACCCTTTTGGCAGATTATTACATCCACCTGTTGCGAATTGCTCATTTCAATATTCAGATCACTAGTTGTTGCTATGTCGTGTGAGCATCTGGTAAGCTTCAGGTCCGTCACAGCTTATCATTGTAATGAAGTTATGCAAGAAATTGAATACACGTATGAACTGGGCCTTTTTCCGTAGGAAATTTATTTGTAACAACGCGTGATAATGCAATTACGCGGGACAGCCGGTCATTGCTAAGAAAATCATTTTTAATGACAACGTAAAATTAAGGTCACAGTTGATATAATGAATTCTATTAATTTTGTGATGGTGAAATATGTGGAATGATAAGGTTGAATGGCAATAGCAATATGGGACAAATCTCTACCAACATCCAGGACCTCAATACGTTATTAGATTCAGATTCAGATTTATGGCTATTATAAAGCGATGTGTCCATCATAGATTAAAGGGGTGGCAGTAATGAATATGGACTTCTGACAAAAATAATTGTCATATAGAAAATTGCGTTTCGAAGCATTCCTTTTTGCACTTTCTTGTCGACAAAACAATTCATCAACAATCTACACCAAGACTGATAAATGTATTTCCAAGTAAACATTTTTTTCTATCAGTTACTCTGCATGAGCTCAATTTCGGCATTTTAATGTTTTCCAAGGGCATGCATATTGAGGAAAAGTCTGTATCATGGGCTCTTTATCGACTTGTTTATTGTTTGTTTATAATATTTTTAAACGAAAAAGCCCACATAAATTGTAATGAAAAGGGGGACAGTCTAATACTCATGCTTGCCTTGCCACCCCCCCCCCCTTCCCCCACCTCTTGTCTATTTCATTTATTATATGCTGAAATGTGATCTTTCATTTCAAATCTTAGCGTCGTTATCAGGTTCTACAACTGTTGTTTTCTTCCTTTGTAATGTGTTTTACTTGCGATGATAGACCCAAATGGAACATCAAGGTCTCGTATACCATGTATACTATATTCAAAGATAACCGATTTGTTATGGATGTGTCTCAGAATGTCATGAAGCCTCAGAAGTTCATCGAGACAGGCTGAATTTAAACAAAATTTTTTTTTTTTTTTTTTTTTTTTATTAAGAAACGTATTTACAATAGAACATGATGACATATTTGCAATAGACTAATTTAAACAAAATATTTAGAGCCATGGAGAGTATCTTCGTTCGAGCTTTCACTCTTTCATTGTGCGCCTTTAAATCCCCTTTCTTATTACGTAAGGCTATAAAGCTCCAGAGAGTCTATTCAGAAGTCATTGTCCTTTTGTTCCCAACTAAATAAAAACGCACATTGCCAAATGGTGCTAAAGGTCGCCGTAAGAACACCGAGCGAGTAAACACTCGTGCTCGTCCGAAGTTCTTGAATAATCATAATAGTCTACATCTTTGCGGAGGTGTTCTGTGGGGCGACATGTGCACTGAACATGGTGAGGCATCTTCTGAATATCCGCCATTAAAGGCTACAGTATAGCCACTCTTCTCTGCAAACCTATTTCCTCAAACGTGTCAGCCTTCTTGCATGATTGATGAAGAGGAGTTTTACTTTCGTAGTGAACACGCGACAAGATTGAAAAGCGTAGGCGACTGGTCAAACAAACAAGGTAATTATCAACTACATACTACAGATATATAATCTTGTAATAAATTCATCATGTGTCTCGTGAAATTAATGAGTTTTTCTTGGGCTATGAAGGACACTTCCTAATTATCATCTTCATGAAGTACGTAATAGATAGACCTACCTTTGAAATCGAAAATGGAAGGAGATTTGTTTTAGATAGTCCCGGCAGTAAAGGCATATGGTGTGCCAGGTTATCTGTAAATAACCTCGCACACACATAAGCCATCCATCGTGACTCGCGTGACACTGGAAGGAAATTTATTCTTTAAATCTTCTAGCAAATTTATATCAAGTGCAGAAATGTTCTTAGATATTACTGATTTTGTGAAGGTATTGAAGTGGTAGATTTTGGCAAAGAGACAGTTACTAGCAAATATATTTTTGTTGAAGAAAACACAATTTTTGTAGCGTGTCTGGCTTGATGCATCTACAATAACCTCGCATATGTGTGAGGGGGCTACATGTAAAGTTTTCAGGCACCACCTTTAGCATTCTACATCAAATTGGCTTTCAATAACTTATAGCCTCAGTAATCAACAACAGGATCTTAAAATTGTGACTCACGTGACTAAGTTGACTTTAGTGGTAGAAAATTAAAGTTCTGAACGATTTAAATGAAATAATATATATCAAAAATATGATTTATCAGCCACTGGGCAAGGATGATATGACATTTTGAAATAAAACTAATTTGCAGACAAAATTATGCATAATTTTGCATAAGATATTATAAATTGTAAAATTTACAACTTTTGGGCACACAGACTTTACAGTGATGGATTTTACACTATTATTGATTCTTTCCCTAAATTTCATTTTGATTGGACCCTTCGAAGGGAAAGATACCAGGATGGCTTGAAATCCCCACCCCCTAGGGAGGAAAAAATCATTTCTACTTGGCAAAATCTCAACCTTCTAACTTCCAATTGAAAATGAGGCCTTTGAGCAGTGTATGTCATATATCTCAATTCTAAATCTTTCGTCAAATGATGACACTTACACGGAATAGCTGAGAAGCGAGTGCATGGTTTTCTACATATTATCGGTCTTTGCTCGACTCTTAAGCTATATTTATTGTACTAGAAGACTAAATTTCCCGGGGATGCCACATATTTTCTTGTAAAAGAAGAACACATCCCCTTCTCGCATACTCGCATAAACATGGCATAATAATCTGTACCCCCACCCCCGTTCATTTTTTTAAAATTTAGATTAAGGTTATATATTTACCAAACAAGAGAAGGGAAGGAACAAAAGAAATGTTAAATTGCACAGTCATACAACGTTTGGTTAAATAACCTGCTTTTAAAAGCATGTTCCATAGCGGATTTAATTAATTGCTGTATATGATTTATTCGATTCATTTTTGAGAAGATAAATGCGGTTAAGTGTAAATCTATACTGTCAGGCTGGAGCTTATCCATTGCATTGAACCACGATTACAATTATACTGATGTTGGTATGTTGTAAACCATGTAAGCAAGAATAAAAGGTGTTCTAATGTGTGAAGTTTTAAATGCAGCGCACCTATAGTTACGAAAATTATTCTTGTCGCTAGGTTCAAACTGAAAATCGTCAGTTAACTTCTGTTATTACCATTAGTTTACTCTTCCTCTATTTGTAGAGTAGCAGGGAAGTATTTGCTAACGATATCAATTTTAAATATACAAACCATTGCTGTCAACAATGTCAGATGTATCCACCAGCATCCGGACGACATATCATTTAAATTGTGCCTTTTTATCAGGCTTGCTTTAGATGATGTTAACTGCTTTAATGTGATATCAAAGTCTGGAAATAACATTTAGCAAATTGAGTGACATGAATAAACTTTAAAAACTAAAGGAACCGCTCAAAATTTCCTCTCTTAATCTAAGATCACTTCTGTCGTGATCATAACTTACTGGGACAGAGGATTATAATAAAGTAAACACTCGAATTTACAATAATCAAACTAAAGATCTTCAGTTATCGGACAATGGACAAAGTCATGCACAGAGGTCATTATCAAATGATATGTTTATTCTGACTCTGCATATGTATGTCTTTCTCCTAGACAATAAAAACATCCATTATTTCACTTCAGCTTATTTAATATCGCTTGTGGGGCATAAAGTCTAATCATGTATAATAACACAAGTGCTTTTATAATCACAAACAGCAAAGAGAAAGCGCGATTCAAATTGGGTCATGTACATGCAGTTCTGAGAACAAACATTTGCGAGCTAACGGCCCCCGTAATCACTATGAATTCATTCGGAAACGATACCGATGGCTACCTCAATGCGTTTTTATAACTGAACGCAACTACCCTGTATTTTAAAATTAAAACTAATAAATAATAAATAAATAATAAATAAATTTCTAGACGCAAGTAACCAGAACTGACTGTATTATATTTCTTTGGGTAAAATGCAACATTCTCAGGGTCTTAATCAAGTTAATGTATAAATGGTGAAAGAGCTATCATTTGATATTTTACATTTAACAGGGGTAATATTGGCGTTGTCACTCAAACGCTGATCCGACAGTTATTAAGACATTTCTATCAGCACCGAAAGCTTTGACAATGGGTCTCTATGCAGCAATCTAACAACTTTTATGGACTAAAGACGATATGTTTAAACATGCATGTGGCGATTATTCAAAATGGGCAATCATGTCCATTACCCATCGCCTTATTATGTGTCATTTAGCCTAACTTAACGATCTGTATTCGTTTCCTTTAGAAAGACATGTAAAATTTGATCAATTCAATAATTCAAGCCCTGTGATGTAATATAACTAATTATCTCTTATAACAATTTTCTCATTTTTGTATCCAAACCAGGATAAGCGACGAGGTACGGAGAACTAACACATACTGCTGCTTAGAGAGTTCTTACATTCTTCGTGCATTGATGAGATGAAAATCTGTCCTTCGAAAGAACACCTTCCAGACCTAGGCGGTCTTATAGATTCAAGACTTCAGAATAGGACAGGGACCATCTACTTTAGTAGTCAGATATCTAAAGCAGAGGGGTTTTCTAGGGGATTTTTGGTATTCTTCACGACGAGGGAGGTTGTCGTCACAGCTGCATATACTCAATTTGTTGCATTAAAAAGGGAGATTTTGTGAAAAGACGATATGTGACTAATTTAAGGATCATCGAGAGAGGAACCGAGAAAAGGAAATAATAATCTACATGTAACTGCTTTATAACCTGGCAAGGAAACCAGAAAGTGTTTTGAGGGCGACATTGCTTAAGGACATTATTTTAGGCTGATGAGCCTAATAAAATGCATTTTTGAAGATGCTCTCTGGACACTGCATTGAAGCCTGGGAAGAGCAATGATACTCTTATTTCTAAAACGCACCTGCAAAACATACAACAAGAAAACAATGCTCTCTAGAGCAGTTAGGTCAGGAACACTTCGCCTTGGAAGATCCTTGTCATGTAGACCAAGAGTTTGGCCCGGCCTTGCTGTGTTGATAATCATCGTTTATTTAATTGTATCGTTGTCATTTATGATACAAGACAGATCTTTGTCAAGTCTGGGATTTGTCCATAATTCTGATGTGCAGCTGAGTAAACTGGTTGGCAGGACTGTGCAAATAGTGCAACACCAACCTTCGTCATCATGTGATGCAAAGATTGAGGTGATCAGTCATCACAGACTTGGAGATGGGTGTTTCTTCCGTGATCGAATCCAATGCGAGGACATGCCGACAATCAATTCCGCTTTCGTTGACGTGGTGGACAGAAATGTGGTTTTCATTGGTACTCTGTTTCAGAATGAAAGTTGGATCAACGAATCATTTGTCTGTGAATTTCCGGACGGCAACATATCATTAGCAGACCCATTGGTAGTTGATGACCGCAGCATGGGCGCGCAGCCTCAGTACGTTCTGGTCATTACCTGCCCAGTCCCTGCGATTTATTTCACCGCTTTCCTACCGCATAACTTGCCAGACAGGTTTCAGGTAAATCTTGTGAAAAACACACCACCTTTTAAAAGCTACCGCAACATATCGCTCTGTAAGGCCGGGTGGAATAAAGTCCACTACCTTGCCATTTGTACCATGGTCAATAACGTCGACCAATACTTTGAGGATTGGTTGTTGTATTATCGTTACATGGGGATCGATCATGTGTATGTTTACGATAATTCTCAAGATGGTACATTACTCGGTGTTCTAGATCGTTTCATCAGTCTCGGTTTCGTCACCATTATCCCGTGGTCGCATACATTCACACCGACTAAAACTTACCTTGAGGTTCAAATCGCACATGAAAACGACTGCCTCTGGCGACATCGTCATGACACGGACTGGATACTGAAAATCGATGTCGATGAATTCATGCAGCCAATGTTTGAGACAGAGACTCGACTGGTCGACTTCTTGCACGAATTTGAGCAAACCTTACCACCATCCATCGGCATCGTCCGCGTTCGAAACTGGTTCTTTTCGCGCCCGCCGTCAAACGTCGGCAAGGAGATCATGTCGGCGAAATCCGTTATCGAGAGGAACCCGTGGAGGAGCCCTGAACCGACTAGAGAGGGGCGTGGTCGTGAAAAGTGTTTCATCCGCCCCCAGTGGGTGCATTACTTTAAGATCCATGCAATGAAACTCGGTGGGGACAGCCTCACTTTAGATCCATATATTGAAATACGTCTAGCGCATTACAGAAGTGAGAATCCCCGCCACAGGAACTTTCATATACACAAGTTTATACCAGACGATAGTATGGTCAAGCTGTGGAAGGCCATAAATAGATGGGTACTTTTCACAAAGGATAGAGTAGTTATGTACGGATACAGAAGACATCGATATAAAACGTGATTACATATTGTCTGAAAGAGCAAGGTAGTGAATTCATCCTATGATATGACGAGGAAGGTTACTATTTATGACCACTATTTACACAAAGTAGTGTTTATCAAAAACTGAAATATACTTCAAATCTGGCAGTTCAATATTCTAAAAGATTGAGGGAACAGAGCTGGTATTTCAGGCATGATGCGTATTTTTAGATTATTTTTAAAAATATTTATGCATGTCCAATTACTTTTTTAAATAATGTTTATTTTGAATGGAGTGAAAATGCCCAAGGTCTCATGGTAAATGCTAAATTTTCAGGAAGACGTTGTATTTTGTATACTTGCTTTAATTTGTATCATAGTTCATAACCTCAACAAAAGTAATACCATGAAATTCCTTTAAAAAGAAAAAATGCATTTGTTGAAAAAGTGTGATGATAAACGTTATGAATATATATTTTTTCTGTACTACAATATCACGCAGTTGAACAACCAAAACAAAATATTACACCTAGAGAAAATTTTAAGAGAAAGCATTGTATCCTCGTCATATCTCTTCTGACCAACTGGTAAGATATATTCTTTCAACAACTCCCAAAGGCATGTATCATTTTTTAGCATAAAGCTGCTTTTGCAGGACATAGAACTTGTACGCATTAGTAGTGGTTAACAATATAAAAGTATGAATGATAGTCTTTCAAAATAATGCGTATGATTTGAATAAAGTTTCGGTACACGTTAGAAAAAGATTTTACTGAAGTAAAATGTGTAAAAAGTACGATTTTATGAGTAGTAAATAGTAAGTATGACAACTGGAGAATGTCGTGTTCGAGGAATAAAAATTGATAAAATAGATATTCGTCTCTTGTACTACTGCGAAATGCAATCAATTGAGTTCCACAGTAACTGGTCCAGGTATTTAAAAAAAAGAGACGTCCATGTAACTACAATATGTGTTTGTTTTTTAATACAATCGTTAAACGTTTGATTATTATTATTATTATTTTGTACTAAGTATGAATATTAAAGTCTGAATGAATCATAATACCTTTGCTCATACTCTAAGCTTTCTTGATCAGTTGTTATTTGTCTCGGCAACTGAGTGTGTGGGGTGAGGGAGGTCAACTTCTTTAGTACGAAAATTCATCACGTATTTTGTAACACGTATTTCAATAACCTTTATCTTTATATAAATAAAATAAAAAGAAAGAGAACAATGCAGTTTCGTCAATTATCAACACAGTTCAAACATGTCAGGCTCATTGATCTTTATTTACTAACTGATATCTAATAATGATGAAATCTTTACACACTGTAACAATATAAAACTGTGTATAATACAAGTATAAAACCTTATTTTGTTAACGTGTAAAGAACACGTACAAAATGATATTTACCTGTCGCTCTATCATTATACTAGTATATTCCGAATGAGACGAGATCATTAATAGAACCAAGCCAATCAACATACTCGTGACAATGCAGTTAATTTCCGCACAACAGGCTGTACTACACAAAAGGCTGCCCATTAAACACAAATCAATTTCATAATACTGACAGAAAGGGATTTTTTAAGGGTTTCTGCAGTGTATTTTGAGATCAAGCTGGTATATGAGAGAGGGAAAAGGGAGCAACGTTAGTAGAGAGGAAAGAAGTGTGGAGGGATGTAACCACTTGACAACTATCAGTTAGAGACAGGATATGATCTATGTCATCTATCAAAAAGCGCTATTGAGAAAATGCTTGAAGGAGGGTGTACAAGAGAATATTAGGAATTTTCAGACGATTGGTGCTTAAACAAGCCTAACTTATTGACCCCAAATTTTACACATTCTATAGAATTATTGATAATTTATACGTAAATGCAAGTGCCTACAGAGCAAAGAGATTTCTAAGCCCTCTTTCCTTAAACGCTGTTTATTCAACACGTCTATGTTTGAATGAAAAAAATCTTTCCACATGTTTGGCTGTTTGCAATTAGGATTTGCATCGAATCGCTTAAAGTGTTTTTCGAATTAATATCAGGCAGATGACCGTCCTTTGCAGAGCGTACTATACCAGTTCGTAACCCATTCATGATATTTTACAGTGTTAGAAATGAAAAGCAGATTAATCCCATATTCCGTCCCTGCCTTGGATATCAATACAGGGGTGCAGAGGGGCAGTTGCCACCCCTAGCATTTAATCATTCTTATTAGTATTTTGTAGATTAATGGATGACAAAATCTCACGGGATAGACCTTTTCCAATGATTTTAACAAACACTAGTACTGCACTTTCAACAAAAGCTAGTTATTAAAACAATAGATGTAAACGCTATGCCGACACACGCTGACAAGTCGTCCTTTAGCATTTCTCGCCATTCTTAGCATCTCGGCTCTGACACGTCTGTTCATGAAAGCGTAGATGAGTAGGTCGGCCAGTGTATGGCAATAAGACAACCACATGGTGAAAAATTCAAACCAGTGGGCATCGGTGACCCAAATCAGGTCTGCGTGGTAGATGAAGTGAGGAGTCCAGCATAAGATAGAGGCTGAGATTAGAAGAACACCTTAAGAAACGAGATCAAAAACTCAATTAGTATTAAGGAAACACGCCGTTAGGGGTATCATAAAACAAAAATTCAGTCATGCAATCTCAAGATGGTGTTTTAAAAGCCTACGTCAACTGTCTGTCACGAATAAAAATGCCTAAAAATGATAAAGTATTACTCATACACAGTTCTGAGCAGGGTTCCTTTTATTTATAAACAAAATATTTAACATGACTATTGATAATTTAAACATCAAAATGCTATGAAATTAAATGAGTGAGGTCAAAATTTCACAATATTTTCACAATATTACACTAATGTGTGTAGCCTCAGCTGTAGAGGAATCATGTAAGCCCAGGTGCAATGCAAACTCTAAGGTTACTGGGATACTATATTCTATACACTACACAAATCAAAACGTCAGACTCAATATATACATAAGATGAACATAACGGGTATCCAGATTTTCTAATTGTGATAATCATTTTACGTTCGGATAGTTTGGTAGCATATCCTCTGAATTTTTTTTATCAAAAGGCCTTGCAAAAAGCACCAGCATATTAGCGGGATTGACATCATTAACCATAATAATCGGTATAGCTTATTGTGGCCTACCCAATTTAGCTCCCCTCCTGTGTGCCTGATGAGTGTGTGTTCGACCCTTCACCACCGCATGTTTCGTTTCCGAGGTCACTGTATTGGGCAAACTGCCCTCAGTGTCTTCATCATCACCTCCTGACTTCTCTAACTGATCTGAGAAAATCGTTTCCTTGACGATAGGAGATGATGCCTCCGAGTTTCTCTCTGATGGTCTAGGTGAGCCCTAGTGTATGGAACAAGAGATAAGAAAAATTATTGCACAATGTTGTATTACTTGTAGAATATATGCTGTATGCCAGACATGATAACTATGAATATTTATAGTCCTTTTTTTTATAGATATAATAGAACGATTAAGTACAGTTTTTCTACATTTGGCAGCAATGAAGGATATCAAAGCATTTGAAAATTGCCTGTCAGTAATTCCTTGACCGGTTAAGTTTTTTAGCATAGGCCACGAATAATTCATGCTCAGTGTATATTACATGTATATTTCTATATTTTGATATATTATTGTGAATAATATTACTAGTTAGGAACTTAAGACTGGAAAACCCCTAATAATCCGAGTTTCTGCCAGGAGTCGTATGTTGTACAGATCATATCATACAGTGGACGTCAATGAATTAAGAGTGATGACAATAATTATATACATAAGATAGGATGGAATGCATAACGCAGTCTTGTAACATTGTCAATATACCATAAGCTAACAGGCTCCCAATCTTGAGCCATTCATATATAACTTTTTCAAACACTTAAACATAAATTACACCCCATTTCAGCAAAGCAAATTTATCTTCTGTTATTTCCGTAAGTCTTATAATAAAACACGTATAATTCTTCAGTCCAGCTTTCACCAGTTATACATTTTGCCAATTGAGTTGGGTCGGACGAACATTCGTGTTGTTTAAAAAAATTGTGGCTTGGGTGGTTCGTGTGTCTATATGGGCGTGTGTGGGTTTGATTAGGAGCGTGTGACTCATTGCTGTACGATACCGGCTAACCTGGACGGTGAGCTGTATTGCATTAATTGGGCGCATTCTCATCAGCTGATGAAATCGACTTCGCGACAGTCTTCGGCTTTACCACAGAGTGTCTATGTAGTCGTCGATCTCTTCCCCAAATGTAGAATGTAATAGAAGCGTATATCATGACGAATGTCGGTCCTAGAATACCTGCATTTACTATCAAAAAGGCATTTCTAGCCAAAGCACTCCCAAAGGGAGCCGCACAGGTTTTACTTGAAGACGTGAAGTGGAACCCTCTCATCACTCCAGAAGCTTTGACAGAGGTAAATGACAGTCCAAACAGCCAGGAAAAGGCAGCCATTACGTATATGCGTTTGCGTTTTGGCGGGAAACGCTGGGCGAAAATCACTAGAAGCAGACGATCAACAGCGATACAAAATATGAGGGGGAAGCTAATGATGGAAAAGGTCAGCGTCAGAAACCCGTTCAGATACTGTTAATATATCAATCGGATATTAAAATCATTAGGGCAACTATTTTCATGTAATGGCAATTAACTATTTTCATAAAAATTGTAATCACAGTTTGATTAAATCATATGACATAAAGATTATCAAAGAAAAACACGATTATAATATAAATAATGTTGAATTTACATTACATTATTTGATTTTATTGAACTTTTTTGGCGAAGTACATTATGCTCAAGCCAACTACAGCGTTTAATTACGTTTACTAAAAACTAATGCCCGATAAAGGTTCCTGAGCATAATATACAGTGGGATATTTCATGCTCCATCACTCCGTTGCTTTCATTACAGTTCCCTTGGTAAAAAGGTATTTACATATCGTAGTCTTCAAGCATGATTGGCATAACAGAGGTAAAGGAAACACATATTACACATCACGACCGTATTTGATTTTTGAAAATTACTAAATTTCGGTGACGCAATTCTTTGGTGGTTAATGAATTGAGGAATCGTCGACCGAGCCCTTTATTTGCTTGTAATTTATCATTGTTGGGAATTTACCTTACAAATCAATGGATGTGACGTCAAAAACTTTCCCTCGTCAATCACAGACAAAAGCGAGAAAGACATGCCTGAAAAGACCACACCCAAATCTGCCACGCATAGATTCATGATCAGCAGATTGTGGCACGTCTGCCGCAGATTGCGCGCGCGCAGGATAACGAAGATTGCGGCCGAGTTGAGGCACATCGTTACCAGCATGATCATGATCAGACTTTGTTGACGTTTTGTACCAACGAGGAAAAGTATAGTTTAAAGAGATTAACACAAAAAATTCATACGAAAATTCTAAATTCACTATTTTCCTGTTTCGTTGGTGTAGTGTAGCACATCTTGATTGAATAATGTGAGCAAAATATCGTCTGTGAGTGGTCATGGTCTGGCTGTCACAAAGTTTGGGGAAAAAAGTTATTAATTTTGCCTGACAAAATAATTTTTAATAGAAGGCAGTCGTGTGGAAATGACTGGAATGCTCGGATTGTGGACTACGGATTTTCAAGAAATCATTTCATGCTTTGTATTTTTTTTTTTTTTTTTTTTAGAATTTGGATTGATATCGGCAAACATTTTTTTATCGATTTTCAAAGTAATATATCGTTCAAATTTTACGAGATTTGGGAACAGTAATGGCGATTTAGAACGGAACGATATCAACGAAAGAGTACACTAATCGATATCTTTCCATCTCAAGTTCTTCAAACCTTGTGTATTTTTATTCTTACCATAGGTTTCTTTTAACATGTTAATCTGAGGTACGAGTAATCAATATATACTTGATTATTACAACTACAAAAAGAGCAGTATGTGTGCTATATAACAAAAGATTACATTATTCTAGTGAGTCACTCTTTATTGCATTGTTTGTTTAAAAATGAATTTCATATCCATTAATTTTGATAATAATAAATAATAATAACGATAAAAATAGCATGATAATGATTAAGCAAATGTGTGTAAACGATCCTTAATGTGAAATAAATTATGCAGCTTTATAGAAGGAGCAACATCTTAATATTTTCGAGGGCTTAAAGAAATGATGCAAAAAAACATTAACCAAGATTTCCATCAACTTCTTTTTAATTAAATTTCTGTTTATGCGTTTTATGTTTCGTTTGGCTTCCTTCTTTTAGTTCTTCTTACCCTTTCTCTTCTTATTCTTTTATATTCATTTCCATTTTCGCTGTCGTTGCTTTTCATAGTTATTCTTACTTTATTTTCTCTTTATTATTCTTCTCCTTCTCTTTCTCCTTCTCCCTCTCATTTTCATATCATCACTCCATTTCATATTCCCTCCTAAATTTCTTTATCTGCTGATGAGTTGTCTGATATCAAATTACTTACGTAGAATGACTCCAAAGCTTTTGTAACGATGCTGTCGCTGACTATCCCGGGCACCAGCACCAAAGACTGTTATTGGCAACTTGGTCATCGTCGAATCAAGCATTTATATGATATGATTTACAATTTCAAAACTTGTTATGACTCCAGATACGTACAACGAATTCTTCTTTGGCATGTCTTACCTCAGATCATTTAGATTATGATTTTTTAATGAATGTTTTAGAATACTAGGTGTGGTATACTTTGATTAATGATTTACCCTAGAGCTTTTCAAAACGGTTACCGATGCAACAAATAAATGAATGTGAAAGGGGGTAGGGTTGATAGAAGGCCTAACAACGTGATGAATCTTATCAACAATATATTCATCTGTAATTGTCATCTCAGGATCACTGTTAAATAAGGAAGTCATTTGAACATTCCAACAAAAAAAATATTCTTACAACTATATGATATTTCTTAATATGTTATTGCAATTCACACTTTATTTATCTTCACCGCGTTTCAGTTCACTACAAAATATTAAAATTCTCTTTTGAGAAAAATATCAAACAAAATTTGAATTGGGTAAGCCTCGTTAAAATGGTTAACAATCGTTGTAATTACGAAAATATATATATATATATATATATATATATATATATATATATATATAATAAAAGTAGAATAAAAGTTCATCATCAAATGAGACGAAACTAGTCCTTACTATAAGAGGGATTTTGGCAAAGTGAAAAATATAAGGTCAGGAAACTACTAAGAGGCTGACTAAGAGCAAGGCTTGGAAGTACTGTTGTTCCTGTGTCATCGTGTGAATGAGAGAAAATTCTGGTATAGAGAACAAAAGGTCAAGCTGTAACTTTATTTTACAACAGCCATTTAATACATAAAAAATAAAATTTTCTTTTATTTATCTTTTTTGTTGCACAAAAGTTGAACAGACATGTCTGAAGTTTGAAGTTTATTAACAAGTACGGTTGATGCCTGAATCAGATTGATATATTGACAGATATTTAGACATGATGCAGTTGATAAGAACATTAATAGGCACATATACATGTTTGTATAGATTAAACTATATTAACTCAAAAACAGTTACAGAGAGCAAGATCTACGTCTACAATGGTATGTACTATTCACATCTATGTACAATATTTAAATCTAAAACATCAATAACAAGGTCATGGGGCACATAATCACTTTACATTTTAAGCTGATAAATTTAAGTCGCTTATGTAAAGCTTCACTTTTTTCTCCAATCTAAAAAAAATCCCATAATGTTACTCCATCGACGAATGGCGAAAATTGGCAATGTGTTATCCTGCCATCTATTTCCCTCTACTTGTATAACTATGTTGGGTTTATAGTTGGCAATAGTCCAATGGCTAATATTGTACATGAGAAGCAAGTTAGCCACATGCAAAATGATTTATGTCAAGTTCATGCACATTATAATCATCTAGTATAATTTCAGTCTTTTGGAGCGGTGCTTGCCAAGTTTTCTAAACTGGCAAAAGGTGGTTGCTTTCATTTGTCATCTTCTGACTTCTTACACAATTCAAAGTGGATGTACATGTATATATTTTCTGATGCCCCAATGCCATACGGTATTTGAAAATATAAAAACGAATGTTGTGTGATATACCTAGCAATAGAAGGCCGAGACTTGTTCGTTGACTAACTCACTACTTGATGTGGTTATACATGAATTAACATTTATGTAAGCAAAAACACTTACCTTTGACCATACATTTTAGAAGTTTTTGGATCAAATGTTGACATTCTAGGTGAAAATCCAAATGTTAACTTATCATTTACACAATTCTCCACTTTTGTAGAATCCGCTTCTTATTGAAGACATAGCAATCACACAAAAGCTTCATTTTGCAATTTGCCTGTATGCTTCCTTCTTTCGATCGCTATTGGATTGCGATCACAAAACCAGATCCTTATTCGCGGTTTGTAATCTGGCTAACGCTTGGTGTTTAACACAATACTTAAAACTTTGCATGAAAATAATTACATTTAATATTTTCTCATACAAAACTGACAGAATGCAGGTAATGTTTTGAGGAATTCTACCAAGGCAAATGCAAGTGTGCATACAAATTAGATTATCACTTGAAATGGAAGGTTTCCCGTTCTTTTCTCTTTTTTCTTTTAACTATTTTTTCAGCAAAACACGAACACAGAGGGATGTGATCACGAAGGATTGAGAAATAACAATAATCAATAAGAATTATCCAATCAAAAACAAAAACAAAAGAAAAGAAAGAGAAAGAGAGGGAGAAGCAGCATAATATTCAATATTACATAGTATTTGTGGAGATGCATGCAGCCACCAAGATCATATGTCAAATCTCCATTCACGCAAGTGAATTGTAAGCTTATTTTTCTTTTTCGCTATACGGTATTCTAAATCTTTACTTTATCAATATAGGCTTTAAAACCTTGAAAGCTGGGGGATTTACTTTGAGATTTACAAAGGTAGAGAAGAAACAAGTATTGTAAGAATATATCTTGTACATATTTTTTTTTTTAACTTTGAAATGTTAATGACTTTGTTACTCTTCTGATCCCCGTTTCTTTCCTCTTTTTGGATACTACATGACACTCGTCAAGTGAGGGACGCAAGATCAAGTGTTAAGGTTAAACCTTTCAGATCTTCAGGAGTAAAGGGTTCTGGTAGGAGGGGCAGACCTGAAGGGATTTTACTGTCGGTTTTTTATTGAGTTCATCACCCAAAACATTCGGGGGAGACTCGTCCGTATCACTCGACGGTCATGAAAAGCTAACGGCGACATACTCCGAGAAGTTGTCCTTTGACCTTACGCGCCATTCTACACATCTCGGCTCTGACACGTCTGTTCATGAAGGCATAGATAAGAGGGTCAGCCAGTGTATTACAGTAAGCCAACCACATAGTGACAAAGCCAAGCCACGAGGTATCGATGAACCGAAGGTAGTCTGCGTGATAGAGGAAGTAAGGTGTCCAGCATAGGATGGATGCAGAGATGAGCATGGCGCCTATATAGGAAAAACGATAAGAACGTTTTCATTAACGAACATGGTGATTTTCTTTTCTAAAACTGGATATATTTTTTAAAGACATTTTCTCTTGAAAATATTTGTACACGTTATGATTATGGTCGACGGAAATCAAAGTTGTTTTCTGATTGACATATTCATGCATATCCACATTATAGAATGTTGTTGTATGCAGTATTTATTAACGCCTCGTCAATTGTAATGAGTAAATACGAAAAGGGTTTTTGTGAAGATAAAAAAAAATTATGATATACATATATATAATATATGATATACCATACTTTATGTTTATGAACAGAATATTGATGTATATCAGTGATGTTTTTAATGTTGTTTTTACAAATACAAATTCAAATGTTGGTAGGGAAATGTTAAATTTTGAAGTTTTTGTTACCCTGGGAGGCTGTGAAAAAAGTATAAATAAATTGTCCATCACCTACTCAAGCTGGCCTTTAAGTAAATTTTATGAAGTGCAATCAACAGGAAGACGGTGGGTCATTATAAACATAACTGCACAACTCAAACACATTTGAATTCTCATGGCGTACCCATTATAGCGACCCGTCTGTGCGCCTGATGAGTTTGTCTTCGACTTTTCACCGGGTATTTCGTATCGGGTGTCCCCACAT
Organism: Heliocidaris tuberculata; assembly: GCA_025618425.1. NCBI lineage: Eukaryota > Metazoa > Echinodermata > Echinoidea > Camarodonta > Echinometridae > Heliocidaris > Heliocidaris tuberculata. Next base: position 29,381,443 of record CM046837.1, on the reverse strand, counting down.
CAGTAGAAATGCCCTCATCACCGATTGACTTCTCCGACGGGTCTAAGTAAGGCGTTTCCTTGGGGACTGGAGATGATATCTCCAAACTTTTGTCGGATGGTCCAGGAGAATTCAAGGGGGAAACCTGGTGAAAAAAGAGAAATAAGAAATAATTCTAATTGTTCTTCATAGATACTAGGCCTTTATAAACTGTATATAACTGCGCATATGAACACTGCAAACGATCTTTCACGGAATAGGATCCACCGTTTTAAAATAAAATCATTTATATATAACTTACACACGATCTGACTACCATGAAGAATAATCGGTATTGGGAACCAGCAGAAAAAATCTTCCCCAACATTATTAGCAAGATTTCTCCTTAGTAGAGGTCCATCCCCCCCCCCCCCATCTGTTATATATCAGGAAAGGTCCCGCAGAGTCTTGTTTGTAACTTTTCACGCCATGAGCACCGAAAGGTGGACCTGTGCGCTATAAAAGTAGCCACTATTATTATATCCTCGTTTGTCACGTGTTATGACATTGAGGGTGCTGCTTAATCTTATTTGAAAACTGGTACGCAATTTAGGGTGCCAGTAGTCTTGTATGTAATGTGGTATACCACTGCGAGTGCCGCATAGTATTGTTTGTAGGTGGCATGCGATTAAAGGTGCTAGTAGTCTTGTTTGTAAGGTGGTATGCCATTGAGGGTGCCAAACAGTATTGTTTGTTAGGTGGTATGCCATTGAGGGTGCCTTATAGTCTTGTTAAGGGTGCCAGTAGTCTTGTACGGTGGTAGGCCATTGAGGGTGCTAGTAGTCTTGTTTGTAAGGTGGTATACCATTGAGGGTGCCAAATAGTATTGTTTGTAAGGTGATATGCCATTGAGGGTGGCGTATAGTCTTGCTGACGGTGCCAGTAGTCTTGTACGGTGGTATGCCATTGAGGGTGCCAGTTGTCTTGTACAATGGTATGCCATTGAGGGTGACAGTAGCTTTGTTTGCAAAGTGGTGTGCAACTTAGGGTGCCGCAGTCTTGTTTGTAAGATGGTATACCAATAGGAGTGCCATAGTCTGTGTTTGCGAGGTGGTATGCCATTGCAGGTGCCGCGTAATCTTGCTTGTAAGATGGTATGGCATTGAGGGTGCCACATTTTCTTGCTTGTGTTGTGTTCAGGTACCTGGGAATCGACCTGTATTTCAGTTGAAGGCATCGGTTTCACTACCGGATTTGGCTTAGCCAAAGCGTGTCGAAGAAGTCGCCGATCTCCTCTCCAAATATAGTATGTTATAGTAGCGTAAATCATCAGAAGTGATGGTATGAGAACGCCTGCTTGGATAATCATGATGTTCCTTGCCAAAACATCAGCAGGGGCTGCGCAGCCTTTAGTAGAATTCTTGAAATCGAATCCGCTCACCACTCCCGAGGCCCTCATAGAGGAAATCCACAGACCAACCAGCCATGATATGGCCACCATGACGTATATGCGACTGCGTTTTGGCGGGAAGCGCTGAGCAAAGACCACGAGCAGCAGGCGATCAACGGCGATACAGAATATCGTCACGAGGCCCGCGATGGAAAAGGTCACCGTCAAAAAACCGTTCAGATACTGTTAATAAATCGATAAGGTATGAAAGTCATTAAGGTAGTTTTTTGTAAATAACGCCGATTTTGTTGATGTTTTCTGAAACAGAAATCTAGATGAGAATAGGTCATTAAAGAAAATTTTCCATGTAAATAAGTGGCTACAAAGGTTAAGAAAACCCTTTTGTTATAGCTGTAAACTAAAGAATACAATTGCAATGTAATCTGATTAAATTTGATTTAAAAATGATTCCTCATTCATTTAGAACAATGTCTTAAATCGATATAATCTTCCAGAGCTTATTCCTTTCAATTTCCATGCACAATTGACAAATGATTGACTTGGTATATCGAGTTGGCATTCATTAGTGATTAATATTTTTAGTTTACGCCATATAATATTCAACAGACTCTCTGTCCCACATAATATGGATATAATAATCCTTGAAACATTTTGATTGTTCATCATTACTATCACTCACAATTACTCTGCTCAAGGGGTTACAACATGATTATGTATCATTCAAATATGAATTATTAGAATCTTACATGTTTGATCTACACGTGAAAACACTCAGATTTCAGATTAAGATTTTATTTCATTGCATTTTCATTTTTCAAAGTATATAACAATAACTATTGTGCAATTAACTATATACAAAATAATTAACAAAATTAAGTGTAGAAACATTTTCGAGTTGTAAGAAAATAAATATCAACAATAAAGACTACATTAGACATCAATATACATCAAATCTTGCGTCGAAAAAAAGTGTGAGCTCTTTTACTCAGAACTGAACTCCGCTGTCAATCTACATTTCCCCAGTAAATGCATCAGAATACATGTCTCTGACAAGCCATGGATAACACCGAGGGTGAAGGCGCTGATAAAACAACGACAGACAGCATTCCAGCAGAACTCTTTCAACTGGCATGAACTGCGCAACAAGGTTCAGAGACAAATAAAGCGAGCCAAGAAGTCATTTTACCACGATCGTGTCCAAAACCTGAAGCGAGAAAATCCAAGATCGTGGTACCAGTATATAAAGCTAATGACTTCCAACGTACAACAGGAGATGTCTCTTTCAATTCCAGAAATTGATGCAAGTGATCTGGGAGCTATAGCTAATGCTATCAACTCACACTTTGTTGGTATATCGCATAACTCACGCCTACTAGATCCAGTTCATCTACCAGCATTCAGACCCTTCCTAGCAAATACGGTTCCCTCTATTCAGCCATGGACCGTTTACAGAGAACTGTCAAAGACGAAAGTTGGAAAAAGTGGTGGGCCGGATGGCATTTCTTCCCGACTGATCCGTGAGTTTGCTTTAGAGCTCAGCTCCCCGTTGTGCAACATCATGAATGCCTCATTTGAACAGGGTACAGTGCCAAGGCCTTGGAAGAAATCAATCATTCTGCCACTTCCTAAAGAATCACCACCTTCGCTTGAAAAGCTTCGCCCGATTGCTTTGACGGACCACTTTGCAAAGCTCCTCGGACTGTTTGTGTACCGGTGGTTTATAGAAGATATTGGCAAAAATATTGACCCTCAGCAATTTGGCAACCGCCGTGGCATGTCTACGAGTCATTATCTACTGAGCCTCATGGATTACCTGCAGTCAAATGCTGATAAGCCCAACACCGTTACCTCGATAATACTTACAGACTTTTGAAAGGCTTTTGACCTAGTGGACCACAATGTTGCCATCAATAACTTGTATGCCTTGGGAGCTAGACCTTCTCTTATCCAGTGGTTGTGCTAGTTTCTCGCTGAACGCACTCAACAGGTGCGCTACCGGGGTCAGCTTTCATCTTCACTTACTACCAAAGCAGACGTACCTCAAGGCACATTGATTTTCTTAGGCGTTGTAAATGAAGCCCTTAGATCATCTGATGTCAGAAGATGGAAATACGTAGATGATCTAACTCTTGCCCAAAGCTGCCAGTTAGATGCAAGAAGTACTTTGCAAGCTAGCCTTTCTGAATTCGAGCAGTGGTATAAGGATTCCTACATGCGGTTAAACCCACTCAAATGCAAGGTACTACGGGTCGCTTTCACACGTCGTCAACTACCTCCAGCACAGATTGAACCTGGAAGACAGGTGATCCCAGATTGCCAACCGGTCAAACCTCTTGGGGTCATTATCAGAAGTGACCTCAAGTGGAATGACCACGTTGATCATATCACCTCCAACGCTTCCAGGAAATTGTACCTCATACGGTTGCTCAAACGTTTTGGAATGCTAATATCTGACCTTATTACCGTTTTTACGTCATATATTCGTCCGATATTGGAATATTGCTGTGTTGTTTGGCACTCTTCATTTATCTGACCTTATTACCGTTTTTACGTCATATATTCGTCCGATATTGGAATATTGCTGTGTTGTTTGGCACTCTTCATTTATCTGACCTTATTACCGTTTTTACGTCATATATTCGTCCGATATTGGAATATTGCTGTGTTGTTTGGCACTCTTCATTTATCTGACCTTATTACCGTTTTTACGTCATATATTCGTCCGATATTGGAATATTGCTGTGTTGTTTGGCACTCTTCATTTATCTGACCTTATTACCGTTTTTACGTCATATATTCGTCCGATATTGGAATATTGCTGTGTTGTTTGGCACTCTTCATTTATCTGACCTTATTACCGTTTTTACGTCATATATTCGTCCGATATTGGAATATTGCTGTGTTGTTTGGCACTCTTCATTTATCTGACCTTATTACCGTTTTTACGTCATATATTCGTCCGATATTGGAATATTGCTGTGTTGTTTGGCACTCTTCATTTATCTGACCTTATTACCGTTTTTACGTCATATATTCGTCCGATATTGGAATATTGCTGTGTTGTTTGGCACTCTTCATTTATCTGACCTTATTACCGTTTTTACGTCATATATTCGTCCGATATTGGAATATTGCTGTGTTGTTTGGCACTCTTCATTTATCTGACCTTATTACCGTTTTTACGTCATATATTCGTCCGATATTGGAATATTGCTGTGTTGTTTGGCACTCTTCATTTATCTGACCTTATTACCGTTTTTACGTCATATATTCGTCCGATATTGGAATATTGCTGTGTTGTTTGGCACTCTTCATTTATCTGACCTTACTACCGTTTTTACGTCATATATTCGTCCGATATTGGAATATTGCTGTGTTGTTTGGCACTCTTCATTAACCCAACAGCAAATCGCAGCGACTGAAACTATCCCGAAGAGAGCACTGAGGATGATACTCCATGGCCAGTATGAATCGTACGATCAAGCATTACTCATATGTAACATGGTTTCATTACAGTCTCGCCGAGATCAATTGTGTAACAAGTTTGCCGCTCAGTTGTTCAAAAACTTTCGTGATTGGCTCCCAGCAGCGAGGTCATCTCGTCGGCAACTCAGGAACAGTTACAAACTGATAGAAATCAAATGTAGAACAGAACGCTACCGGAAAAATGCAATACCCTACATTGTCCGATTATTGAACACTAATGTTGATCTTTCATAGATCGAAATACATTTGCTTATTAAAACTGTCTTTGTACCAATTATTGTACCAGTTGCTAATGAGAAAAGAAATAATTTAAATTGTAGTTCCTATAATATTTTCTTTGTGTTTTATGATTTTTTAGTGCTTCTGATGAATCGCTTTTTGGTAACTTTTTAAAATTCAATTTTGAATTTTGATTATAATCCGTTATTAATTACTAGTACTTTAATTCCAAGTCATAGATATTCCCTTCAGTGCACACTGCTTTAATATGTGTCATATCAGTTGTATTTAGGCATTCAAAACAAAATATTTGAAGGCTTTTGAATGAATTTTGACATTTTTTTTTTATTGAGCGACCTTTGAATTTAAAGGTAATGCGTTGTGATTCAAAAGAGACACTTGGTATTGCTTTTAACATAATTTGCTTTAAAATGCAACTCTATTTCAATTTCATTAAATTATCCTAGTAGAAATTGTGTGATCTGATCTTAGTCGAAATACATGTATCTGAAGGCATCTTAAATTGATTGGTCATTATAAATTGTCTTTTTGTTCACTCTGTAAAAGCTCAACCACAAGTCGTATCATTTCTAAAATGTATAAAATGTAAAGATAGATTAAAAGAATTATAGACTTTCAATATAATTTATTGACATCTTTTTTGCAAAAAAATTGTAAGAACCAATATTAATCATTTTCTTATGTCTTTACCCTGCATATTTAAGCAGGATCTTTCAATTTAATGAAACTACAGAAGCATATTCATTCATAATGGTAGGCTAACATTATATTTGTGTTCAGTCTTTTTTTTGTTTGTGTGTGTGTGTGTGTGTGCCAAATTACCGGATATTCAATGAAATTGTAAATTTATATATTGTAATGTTGAATGTTTTTTATCTGTAAAACTATCACAATTCAGCCATCCGGCTGCAAAGATATGTTCTAATAAACCTTGAATTGAATTGAATTGAATTAGATTAATTATATGAAAATGAGAATGAAAGCAGAGAAGCATAAAAGCAGAGCTTGTAGACGCGCTGGTCCCTGGCAAAAGGTAAATCATAAATACAATACATAAAAAAAACTAGACAGGGCAATCATGCCTAACATGCCTCAAACAGGGGGAAAAGAAGAAGACAGATACATTGCAACAGATACATTACAGATACAGGTACATTGCAAATATACAACAGCAATCAGTCCAACCTGCCCCTCCACCCCCCCCCCCCCCTACACACACACCCACACATCATAATTCATTGAAAATCAATTTTCATATCCGCTCAAAAAAATGATACATCATTTTAAACTCTGTGTGACGTAATAATCTCCGAGACCTCTTGATGCCGCTGTTTCAATAGTCACGTCAGTGGTCAAGAATTTATGCATGAATTAAAGAAAAGGTTGAGTACTGATAAAGGTTAAAACTGATTTGTGAGGTTTCCCATTACTTCATTCCTCTTTGGAAGAATATCAGAGTAGCAATATCACATGAAAAGGATTGCTCTAGAAATGCCTCTTATTCCAATTAATTATGACTAGAATCAGTTCGAAACTTCAGAAAAGTTTTGAAACTTCCTGTCTATAGTGTAATATACCCTTATCCATGTTATCTGCGTTTTTTTTTATTTAATCAAGATCTAGTCATTTCTTATTATTTTGATGATCGCAAAATCTGACAATATGCAGTCATTCTCATTCACTATCTATAATCAACGATTTACAATAATATCTAGACATTTCATTTGCATAAGCAGTACTCATCATTATCTTTAAGATGCAGTAGGTGTTATCATGTCATACGGTCTGTTACACCTACCCTACCTTGCAAAGTGCGTGATGAGACTCCAAGAAATTCCCTCCATCAAACACGCCGAGAAGAGAGAAAGACGTGCCTGAGAAGACCACACCCAAGTCCAGCACACACAGACTCAAGATCAGTAGGGTGTGGCCAGTCTGAAGCAGACTGGGCGTGCGCAGGATGACGAAGATGGTTGCCGAGTTGAGGCAAATTGCTGCCACCATAATCATGATCAGCCTGTGAAGACCGAGAGTTGTAGAAATGGGGGAAATGTGTGGTGTAATAAAAAAGAAATTATGAAAAAATGTGGAGAAAAATATTTAAATGAGCTCAGCTTAATTTTTTTTAACTAATGTAAGTAGTCGTGTCATCTTACGAGCCCCTCCCCCCCCCCCCCCCCCCTCCCCCTGCGCAAAAAAAAAATCACCAAAGACAAATCCAGCAGCCTACATCTGCCCCCCCCCCCCCCCCCCGGGCTGCCCAGATATATTTTTTCGACAACGCCTTTTTAAGTCTCTACTGTTTTTTACCTCGTCATTGTGTTGTGATCTTCTTCCCTCTCCTTGTTCCTCATCATCACTATTTGGGAGGGGGTCCGTGCAATATAAGCCCAGGCCACAAGACATGACATTATGAAATAGATGAATGCGAAAGTTAATATTATAACAAGTGTTTATTGGATGTTATAAGTTGCGTCTGCTATTTGACCAACTTATTGTTTGAATTTGAATATAAAATCTTCATGAGTTGTAGAGTAGTGAATCAGAATAATGTTAGTGCATGAAAATCATTTTTCATGAAAGTGAGGGCTAGCACTATTTTACACCAACCCCCCTCATTTTACTTCTTCCCCTTTCCTCTTCTTCTTCCTAAACCTGTTTTCCGTCATTTTATTCCTCCCTTTTACCATTCCGCACATGGTATATATGAATTACTTACGTTGACGATTCCAGAGTTATTGCAACGACACTATCATCATAATCGGTGACTTCTCGATGTGTATCAGACAAGTTGGACATCGTTAGTAAAAAGAGATCAGTGACGATCACGATGTACAATTCCAGTGGTTACGAATTATTACTGCTTTGTGGTCTCCAAACTGAATTATTAGAATGATTGAATCGTATTCAAAGTATTACCAGACAGAAAATACGATTATTTTGCATACGCTTCAATATTCTTCGTTTGGCATGTGTGGTCTGAAGATGCTTATAAAAACAAATGGTATACTCATGCTTAATTATAGTAACAAATAATTTCATAAAGGTTAAAAAAAGTTAAGTAGCCCTGATGTATTTCAATACCTGACAGCTTTCAAAACAACGGTAACTGTGTCGAAAATTGATTAGGAACTTGAAAAGAAGAATCGTACTTGACTTCCTATACTAGGGCTTTCAGTTAAGGTGATCAATTTCAATAAGTTGTCATATCGATATATATTTTATTTTAACGGTATTGCTCTGCAACAGGGCAGGCGCACAACAGTTGTCAAAATTAACCGATTCTGTGCCACTCGATTTCTGAACAATTGTCATAAAAGAAATTTGGAAAGTGACATTTTGAGAAATGATGTTTTGTTTCAGCGATTAATTATAAGTTTCACAGTTCTGCTTACGGGAGAAATACGCACTTACTAGTCAAAACACCGTCAGCTGGCACGTAATCATGGTAATGCGTTAAAAAAATCTGAATCCCCCTGTAATATCCATAGATCATCACCCCCCCCCCCCCTTGCCAATAAACCAACAACAACAAACAAACAAACATACATTCAAACTAACGAGCAAAAATAAGCCAAGATCATTCAATTGTACACAATTCTTACTTTCAAGATCCAGTGATAAGAAAATAAGATGGACAGCACTTTGCCGACTGCCTATCAAGTAGAATAAATTGGTAACTTTTATGATATGGAGAAGCCTGTAGAAATTAAATATTTTATTACTTGACCTCAAACAAATGGGATTGGTGAGTAGGCTATAGAAACAGAAAACTGATTTTACAATCCTGCCCTGCTGTTATCATCTTTGAATGTTTATAATAATTACAAATACGTGCCTTCACCTAGATTCAAAACTTTTCAATAGTTTAAAGCTGCAACAATTGTATATTTTCACTTTCATGTACGATTTAATATATATTGATTTACGGCAAACTGCATCGTCCACAAATACAACTTGTGTACCACGCAACCTGATTGATCAACACAGAGTATCAACAAATGTCGATAATATTCACATAATAATAGTGGGAGAGCTGTAAACATGGGCTACTTGTACAAAAGCCCCACGAAGAAAACTTTAAGTTTTAAAAATCTTATTCTTAAAAGAATGTTTAGTGGATTGGTAAAAATGCATTATATAAAACACGCGGAATTTATTTCATTCTTTTCTAATCCACTCAAAATCTTGAAAGCTAACATAAAGAGGGAGTTAACTAATTTTACAACAGTTGAAAAAAAGTTGTACGCAATAAATTTGTAAATCTATTTACAGATGATAGACGGTGTTTATAAATAATCATGGTTTAAGTTGAGGTCAACGCAAACGGCATTTAATCAATTCATATCGTTTTCATTTAATGTGCAAGTTATGCATATGCCAATCACCAATCATATAGGCCTACGTTGGATAAGAAAATTATCAAAATAATATCATCCGTTTGGCACGTTAGTGATTGAAACTAAGATTGCCAAACAGTGTGATGAGTGTTAGGAAATATAGGACTATCAACTACCCAGTAAAATTGATTAAAATCCAATACACCGCTGCAGAAGCATATTCTCTTTAATATAAATTTCCTTCATATAATCATATTTATATATATATATATATATATATATGTTAAGGTTTCACGTATCGGCTCAAACAAATTCAAAGAAAACTGCTAAAAGCGTTTGTAATGCATTGTGGCCAATTTTATTTTTCTACTCAAATTTTCGACGCTCCCTGGCGTCTTCTTCAGGAGAACAATAAATGATAAGGTATCATACAAATAATTGAAATTATTTGTATGAATGTGAGAAATGTGAGAAATCAAATGTCCAAACTTTGAAAATGTGAGAAATCAAATGAATTGAAAGAGAGAAATAATTTGCGTGGCCAAATTCGATGTTTCTCCTTACTGACTTCCTTTTTGTGGAAATAACTGCAGGGTTTGCAAAAACTGTCTCCGCCGGGAGTCGAACCCGGGTCTTTGGTACTGTACGCCAAACGCCTTAACCACTAGACCACGGAGGCGGGTTGAGTGGTATTCGGCTACACCAGGTATAAACACCGACATGCAGCCCTTGCAACCCCTTCGCAGTTAAAGGGGAAGTTCACCCCGAAGATTACTTGAGTTTAAAAAATGCAGAAAAAATAAAGAAAAATATTGGCGAAAGTTTGGACAAAATCCGTTAAAGAATAACGGAGTTATGGACTTTTGGGCCGGAATTCACAAAGGAGGTTTAAATTTAAACCATGGATTATTTAAATTTTGTGGTATAAGTACGCTTGATTTAGCGCATGCACTTAGAAAGGTCCAATGATCCCTGGTAATGAACGCGTGTGCTTGGCAAAATGCGCTAATTTACGCTTGTTGCCATGGTTTCGACCATGGACTAACGCAGGTTTAAGCAAATTAATTTACCTAAACCTGCGTTAGTCCATGGTCGAAACCATGGCAACAAGCGTAAAATTAGCGCATTTTGCCAAGCACACGCTTTCATTACCAGGGATCATTGGACCATTGTAAGTGCATACGCTAAAATCAAGCGTACTTATACCACAAAATTTAAATAATCCATGGTTTAAATTTAAACCTCCTTTGTGAATTCCGGCCTTGAAGTTTTGATTTTGTGACGTCACATGCGAGCAGCTCCTCCATTATATAATGTGATAAATATTCCATAAAATACAGTTTTCTCAGAAAATTTAGAATATTTTCGTCTGTGCATTTGATATATTGTCAGAAATGTTATTCAATACTAGATTCTGAAAAGAAACAATATTAATTTATCGTGGAACGTTAAAAAAAATGTGAATATATGGAATATTTATTACATGACCAATGGGCAGCTGCTCGCATGTGACGTCACGAATCCAAAACTTTAAATAGTCATAACTCTTTTATTATTTGACCGATTTTCATCAAACCTTCGCCAATATTTTTCTTTATTTTTTCTGCATTTTTTAAACTCAAGTAATCTTCAGGGTGAACTTTCCCTTTAATTAATTTATTCCTTTTCTTTGAGGGACAGAGGAGTATTGAACAATGAAAAGCCGCATGCCTAGCTAGACCATTGCGGATTCATGTTTTAGAATTAATTACTTATTTACAATGTGTGAGAAATTTGTTCTAATACTATAGCATCGGCAACTCTCGTGGCTAAATTTACATAATGTGAGAAATCAAATGAATTGAAAGAGAGAAATAATTTGCGTGGCTAAATTCATTGTTCCTCCTTACTGACTTCCTTTTTGTGGAAATAACTGCAGGGTTTGCAAAAACTGTCTCCGCCGGGAGTCGAGCCCAGGTCTTTGGCACTGTACGCCAAACGCCTTAACTACCAGACCACTTAGGCGGGTTGAGTGGTATTCGGCTACACCAGGTACAAACACCGACAGGCAGCCCTTGCAACCCCTTCGCAGTTAATTTATTCGTTTTCTTTGAGGGACAGGGGAGTATTGAACTATATATATATATATATATATATATATGCGTTATATTTCACGTATTGGCATTGTGGTGACGTAGACAAGGATTTAAAAAGGTGTATACACACAGTTCATGCATTTATATTGAACCAATTGGGTCGATGTTACATTGTCCCGAATTTTCGACGCTCCTGGCCTTTTCTTCAGACTGAAGCAAAATCAGTAAAAGATAAGGTATCATAATCATTGAAATAGTTCTAGTGCTAGCATTCTCAGTCAGATATAGGTTGCTTAGAAACTGTCTATCTTAGAAATCTGCCTGAGAATGCACGCACTTTACAATGAAGATGATAGATAAAACAAATATCCCGATAACACGAGTAGTGTTTTTACTCGAAAGCTTGGTCTTGTTTTAGAGTTATATAGTAATATTCTGATGAAAATTAATTTTCTTTTAAAATCGCGAGTAAGTAATACAAAAACAGGAAAGATTCCAAACGAACACACCGCTCAAGCGAAAAGAAACATTTCGCTTATTATACATTAATCTGGAAAATATACTAACATCCCAAGAAAGAATTTTATTAAGGTTAATGAAACAAATCTACTGCCGAAATACACCAAGAAGTTATCCTTTAGCTTTTCTTGCTATTCTACACATCTCGGCTCTTACATGTCTGTTCATAAAGCTATAGATGAGTTGATCAGCCAATGTCTGACAGTACGTGAACCACATGGCGAAAATAGCAAACCATTGGGCATCGGTGACCCTGAAGGTCAGCGTGGTAAAGGAGATTAGGGGTCCAACAAATGGAAGAGGCAGAGATCATCAGAGCGGCTTAGGAAATGAGAAAAAATAGTCATTATTGTCAAAGAAACAAATTTAAAAAATTAAAGTGATGCTTATTTTGAAGATGGTTTGTTTGTATTCCTTATTAATATAGAATAAATAATCTCACATTATCGGCTGACAAATTTGCCAGCAGGATTTTTGTCCAAATCAAACTTCAATCATGATAGATATTAGAACATTTACAGCCATTGAAAAGAATAGAGTCTTGCATATAAAAAAAAGACATAGATATCTTATGATATTTACATAAGATATTCCTGCACATATAGGTTAATTCTACAAACGTAATTATCATTATAAACATCGTATGTCGGGATGAAATATAATACAAAGTAAATGCTCATTCTCCATGATAGTTTATTAAAGAATTGTTTCATAGAATGTTACAAGAAGTTTTGTAAAAACAGTGAAAATTATTGGAAGTAGTTGGTTGCAAAATGTCATGACATACCCATTTTAGCTCTGTGCATCATACTGTCCAATTCTGTCCAATCGGGGATCTTGTCATCATCTGACTTCTCCAGTGGGTTTGAGGAAACCGTTTCCTTCACGACAGGAGATGATATTTCCATTTGTCCAGAAAAACATAATGGTTGTCTTTTTTTATTGCTGTCTATTGCACTCCGGAGTTAGTAAACCTATTATAGTAAATGCAGGCGTACTTCATTCGCACTTCGTATTTTTTATTCTTTCCTTTTCTGTTCATTCTGTCGTTACTCTGTCTTAAAACAAAATTTGTATATCTACAAGTAGGTACAATTATGAAGAGTACTACTAGAATATCCAGTATCATTCTTCTCATCTTTCCTCATCTTTCTTCTCCATTTTGTTCTTCCGAAGTCACATTTTTGCATTTCAAGCGATTCGGCCTATACTGTATTTACTTATTCTCATTTTCAATTTCCCCTCCTTAATTCATATCTTTCGTATTTATTCTTCTTCTTAGTTTATTTGATTTTTTTTCAATTATTCCTCGGTATTTTCTTCTTAATTATTATTTCCTCTTCCCCTTCCCCTTCTTCTTCTTTTCTTCTTCTTCTCCTCCACCTCCTCCTACTCCTCCTCCTCCTCCTACTACTACATGTACTACTACTGCCGCTGCTGTTACTACTACTACTACTACTACTACTACTACTACTACTACTATACTATCACCACCACCACTACTACTACTACTACTACTACTACTACTACTACTACTACTACTACTATACTTCTTCTTCTTCTTCTTCTTCTTCTTCTTCTTCTTCTTCTTCTACTACTACTACTAAAACTACTACTATTACTGCTACTACCTCTTCTTTCTCTTTGGCATCTAATTTTCCAGTTCATCCATTTTGCTCTTTCTGTGAATGAAAATGAGTTGCTTATACGTTGTTGATTTCAGAGCATTTGTAAAAACACTTTCTTCGTGGTCTTCGACTACTCCTGACGTCGTCGCGAATAAATATGTAATTCGCAAAATGGACATCGTTAAAGAAAGGCGAGAATGACGGTGACGATTTGAAATTTCAGTGTTTACGAATTGATATGCTTCCCCCTTCGTACACTTTGTATCATTATAATGAGTGAATCATATTAAATAAAGTATCACTAGGCAGATAATAACCATTCTGCATACTCGAAAGACAAATTAATTTGATATCTAAATTTGTCACCCCGATTTGTCTTTCAAAGAGTTCTGAAGCTTCTGAAGAGCTAGATGGTATAGTCCTTTATAATGAGAAATAAATATAAATATAAATATAAGGAGAAATGAAAATGATCAAAATCTAAGTAATGTATTTCAACCTCTGACAGCCTTTGAAAACAGCTGTCATGGAGTCAAAAATTATTTAGGAACTAGAAAAGGAGAATGTCCAAAATTAAATAAGGAAATTGAAAATGAGAAATCATCTTTGACTTGTTGATTTATTGCCGGAAAAAAACACGAAGGGAAAAATATAGCAAAACAAAGTAAAACAAATGACAAATGTATTGCATGGTAACAAACCAGTCATTAGAAAATTACGTAAAAACCTTTTGCTGGTCACCTTTCATGAATTATAAACGGATAATTACGTATTACATGTTCTTCATATATGTCATTCATATATTCTGTCGAAATCATTTCAAATAATTAAGCCACAATCATCATTTCCAATAATCAAGCATACGATGCAGCGGTTCATTTCATTTGCACTGGTATAATTTACTTTATTCTAAATTTGCAAGGCTACATGACACATCCCATACAGCGGCTGCTGAAAGAGTTAAAGGGGCCACACATATATGAGGCCTAGACTGAATTCCACAAACTCTATTTCAGAATAATTGTATGATTTATAGGCCAGTACCATTCCTATCAGCATGATTAGGCACAAAAATAGCCTAAAAGACTGCCTCCAAAGTAACACCCATTAAGCCGATAGGATTTCACCGTACCCCTAACTTTAGACCATCTAAATCATTCATTCACAAAGCTTGTCAGCCAAATCGTTATCATTATCATTATTACATTATTATAATCAGCAACATTTTTCTCAGATTGTCAAATTTGAATTTACATTGCTTGATCATGTAAAATCAAATCCATATTAATTCACAACACATGCATAGAACAACCGGAGATCATCTTCCCCATTTTGTTTCATTATGAAATGAACTTGAGAGGCATTACATTTTTTAACAAAATTATATACAGATGTCTGGCCTAAACCCAAGAAACTTTAGAAAGCAGGTTGTTAACCATGTTAACAGACATTGTAGAATATTGTAGACTTGTCTTCCGATTCAAACCGTATATTGCATACTGTTCTTATGAGATTATACTTCATTTATTTTTTGTGTTTTTACCTGATCAAAATTTCATTTAGTACTTAGATCCATAAGTGATTTCATATCACTGAGACGTGGTACAATATATTGATGTAATCAACAAAACAAATAACATATTTAATGAAGTATCAGCGATATTTTTCATGGTTGAGAGACTGAATTGTTGGTTTACAAAACATATATACTATAAATCCATCTCTAAGCATTTTATATTGTCTTTTCCAGAGCTCCATAGCGACGAATGTGCAATTATGTACAATTAATTCAAACGTCATAAAACAGCATGAATATATTGAGACTAATTCAAACGAGAGATAGCAACAAACCTACTAAGAACGAAAAAGTTTCTAGAGGAGAAAATGTCTTTTGTGTAATTACACTTCAAGTCAATATCTTTCTTCTTTTTTTAAATTAAATTTATCATATTGAGGACATATAACGAATTAAATGAAAGGTCATATGAAAACAATAAGACACATCTCAAAGTATATAATTCATCTACAACTACAACTAGAGCTAAGTAAAAATTTGTGCAAGGCATATTTTAGACAATCAGAAGAGAGACAATGGGGAAAAAAGTACTCAAATAGTTATTTCAATATTGTATATTATTTTCATCTTTAATCGAAATTTCGTTCTGACCGGAACATGTAATTTCATAGCAAGCAGCTGATATCCGTACAAGCTTATTAGATTTCCCAAATAAAGTAGAAGGGTCGTCTGTTACGACGATTTTTTTTTTTTTTTTTTGATTTTTTTTTTTTTCGTAGGAATCAGTCGCTGGAGGTTTTTATGCAAGAAGATTCCACATAAACAAGATTATTGTTTCATTTTCATTGTACACTACCAATAAACGAGAACTGATAGATAATTTCGTCTACCAAATACAATGTACAGTATGTGACAATTAGCCAGCTGTGCTAAAACTATTCGATTTCATATTTACCCTCCCAAATCAGTAATGGAATGTCAAAGGGGCCCACTGCACAGTCACATCTCCATGTTACCCTACGTTACCTCCATCCACTTCCTTCTTGTCCTGTAACGCGTCTTGCGTCAACTGGTTTTTGGACTGGGCCCTGCATATGGTCCTTCATAGCAATTTCTGGGTCTCCTTAATGATGGTCCTGATGTCTAAAGAGGGAGAGCTGGCATGACGTGTCGTCTCATTAAAGGGAAATGTCAGCACAAAGTCTCCTACCCGCTGGGTTGGTAGCATTGCAGTTGCCAGGGGGTCTTTCATGAAGGGAGTTTCCTTAAGACGTCCATATGTAGTTGAACCTCCAGAGTTTGGTCCTCTCTTTGAAGCTCATGAGTTTGCACAACTATTGGTAGACTGAGACAGAAACTGAGAATACCCGAAAGGCGCGACAGATGATGAGTTTGCTATGACCACACCAAAGTCTGAGGTTGAGGAATGTCTAAGAAATTAGTGCAAAGTCTCCGAGGAAGGGATGCCAAGGCAGAGCGCTTTTGCTCCAGTCTACTACGTATTAGCTCCCTTCTGATGTCGAGTTGCTTTCGAGTATCTTCCTCACTATGTACTAGTAGGTCACTCTTTGGCTCTATGGATTGAGAGCTGTTATCTTCATTGCCAGATTGGGAACTATTAGAGGTCTGGATATCCTTGACACTTACTTCACTGGATGTTCGCTTTCAAGCAGCTGCTATCTCATCATCATAATCATCCTCTAAGTCCTCTATTATCTGTTTCTGGGATGAAGGGTTTCATGTAACTCTTTGAGTACTGTCTTTGTTGATATGGGCAAGCTTATCGTTGCTTGGTACTCTACTCTTTGATGAACTTTGGACATAGAAGGTTTGGGTCCAGTTTTCTTGGGTCTACACGGATATGATCCAGAACCAAGACTAGTTTTGCCCCTCGTGGTAGCTTAGGGCGAAACTTTTCTCTTGCAATTAGGGGTATAGCAGAGCCTGGGTAGTAGAGCTGCTCCTGTTTTAGCTTGACAAAATTCGCTTCTCCGTGGTCCTCATCGCCATCCTCAAAATGCATGAGGTAAATTATATCAATGAAGAGAGCTCTCTTAACAGTTCTGTCAACAGAGCAGTCAATGCCAAGTGAAGGACCGCAGTTAACCTCGAGGAGCCAAGGTTTCAGAGTATCATCGATCAAAAGTCAAAACCAAACAGTTCTACACACCGCCAATCTTGGGGACAGTAGGGGTTTGAACCATCATAGTCAGTGTTACAATGTTGCATATCTTCTGCCAGATGACTTCATCGTTAATACCCTGTTGATAAAAGTAGTTTCTCCGAGCTTGGTCAGACACCACTTAGATTCATTTCCCACACCTTCCTTGTAAGCAGTGTAGGTAGTGCCTAGCCTGTTGATGCTCGGGCTTGTCAAGTGACAAAACCTGTTCCCTGGAGAAGTCAGGTCGAATTTCTCTGTACATAACCTTACGATTCCTTCCTTGTGCAAGTAGATATGAAGAGGACTGAAGCTGGTCACGAGGGTGTAAATTCGCAAGTCGAATTTGTAGCCCCCTATGAGGAGTGGATCGTTGATGTATCTCTGAACAACAGCAGGGTAGTGTAATGTCAAATCAAAAAGATCATTCAAGATAAAGACACAACGTCCTCTTGATAGATTAGCTGGTTTGCATATCCACAGCGTCTTCGGTTTCCGATTCGTTATCAGATTGCTGCCATTTTGGAGTACTCTGCAATATATTTCGAGTATTCATTGGGCAGGTTAATCCCGTCTGGGGTGATTAGTTGAATATTCTTGACCCATACGCCACTTTCATCCGTCTTATGTTCCTTGCCAGTTTGTCCTTCGATCGTAGTTAGGGCAATAGCATTAGGGAAGTGATTCAAGCGTTGTCATCATGGCCTGATGTTCGCGTAATCAGAAAGGCGAAAGTGCTTGGTGCACCACCACAGGTTCCGCTTGAACTCTTCCATTTCCCCCATCTACGAGCTCCTCCCAACCCCTACCGAGGAGAACTTCGCGCACTAACTTGGGTTCAACTCCATTCTCGTTGAGTTTAAAGATCAGAGGTTTTGCTTTCTTGGAAGACACACACCCAAGATTCTCAGACGTCAATCTGTTTTTGTCTAACTGCCCTCTACCATGCACACCATCAAAATGAGCAATTTGGGGACAGGAGTCTGGAGAAAGTTTTCCAGACCCAGTAGGAGAACTGTTCGCCATAGTAAGATAATGATTAAGATTCCAAAAGTCCACAGATTGTAGTGAATAACATTTGTACATGGAGATATACATATAGGATTTCAGTTTTCAGCAATACGAAATTCATTTCAATTTCCCCTTTAATTCTTGAGAGTCATCAAACATTCTGTCAGCAAACGCAACACTTTCATTCCTGTTCAGTTTGTCGGTACATTCGATTGGGCTGTCCTTCCAACATGAACTGCTGGTGCAAAATAAAATTACGATGACACAAAATTCAAAAAGCCCTTTACTTTCTACTGTAAGAAACAAAGTTGCAGTGCATGACACATTCATTGACATTCGATTGTACCACAAATAAATGTGACTGCAAGAATCCTCCGGTCCACCTATATTTACTGACTTCTCAATTAAAAATTGACACTCATTTTCCTTTCTCGTTTTTCATAAATGTCAGTTACTCTTCTGTTGTTGCTGTTTGTTTGTTTTGGAGGGTTTTAATGGAGTTAAATTTGACCCCCCCCCCCCCCAATGTATTTCGACGATGTAGTAAAAGGATCCATTTTATATATGTCTTCGCCCTTACAAATAATACTTGGTTAAGTTCAGATGGTGACAGCGGAAATAAAACAAACATCATCAGGTTTTATTTTTAAAAAATATATGTTCTTCCCGATTGAGTTGGAAAAGAAAAAAGAAGGCTTTTTCAAAAGGTTGCTTGTTGTCATTGAGGTTACTGTCATTTGACTTTACCACTGTATGTACATTATTCATGAATGACACTCTTTGATTGTTAGGCCATGGTTAGTGCAATTAAGAAATCCCCCCCAAAAAAAAAACCAAAAAAAAAAAAATTAAATAAATAAATAAATAAATAATAATAATAATAAATAAATAAATAAATAAATAAATAGGTAAATAAATAATAATAATAATAAATTAATTAATTAATTAATTAATTTAAAAAAAAATAAAAAAGAAGAAGAAGAAAAGAAGAACAAATACACACTTAGGCCCTGGGAGTTCGTTCTTTACGCATGGTCATTTCTGAATATGAAAATGTCTCCTACTTTGCGGGAAAACGTGGAAAATCATCAATGCAATTCAAGGAGGCTCTTCATTAGACATGTGTTCTATTATCAACATAGAAGGAACACGCGAAAATACCAAACCAGTGGGCATCGGTGACCCAATGAAGGTCTGCGTGGTGAAGGAGATTAGGGGTCCAACAAATGGAAGAGGCAGAGATCATCAGGGCGGTTTAGGAAATGAGGAGGGAAAGGTCATTATCGTCAAAGAAACAAATTTTCAAAAAATAAAATGATGCTTATTTTGAAGATGGTCTGTTTATATTCCTCATGTGTTATTATAGAATAATAATAAATCTCACTTTATGGGCTGACAAATTTACCAGAAGGATTTTTTCCCAAATCAAAATACAATTGTGATAGATATTAAGACATTTATAGCCACTGAAAAGAATAGGATCTCATATATTAAAAAAATACAAAAATATCTTATGATATTTACATAAGATATTCATGCATGTAGGTTAATTCTCAGAATTAATTATCATTATAGACATATTCGTATGTCGGGGTAAAATATAATACCATGTAAATGCTCAATCTCCATGATAGTTTATTAAAGAATTGTTTCATAGAATGTTACAAGAAGTTTTATAAAGACAGTGAAAACTGATGGAAGTATGTTGCAAAATGTCATGACATACCCATTTTAGCTACCCGCCTGTGTGCATGATACTTTCGTCTTCGCCCTTTAACCATATGTCATGTATGTTCCGTTTCGGATCTCACTTCTCCAATGGGTTTGAGGAAACCGTTTCCATCACGACAGGAGATGATATTTCCATTTGTCCAGCTCTAGGTGAAGTCTTTGAGGAATCAGAAACCTTGAGTGTAGAATAAAAACGTAAGAACCATATGACATTGTATGGTATGCCATGTTGGTATTTTCAACTTCAAGATTACCTCTTTTTTTTTTTCTTGAAACGTTCTTGGGTTTTCGCTATATATGGACCGCTTTTCATCTTCCAGACGGTTCCATCAGGTCCGTAGAATCCATTTTTTTCATAACACTGGGTGTCATATCTTGCTTTTTCTGTCAAGAGACATAGGCCACGCAAAGAGACTAAAACAAAAAACAAAAAATTTGCTCTCAGCCAATCAGATGCAAGGATTGCAGTAGCTTATAACAGATATTAGAACTTGTCATTGATGACAAGTTTTATGGAACAGGGCCCAGATCGTCGTATTGGACAGTCCAACAAGCCAGGATACGGCAACCATGACGTATATGCGGCTACGTTTTGGCGGGAAACTGGCGAAAAGTACGCGAAGCAGACGGTCAACAGCGATGTAAAATATCATCATATAGCTCGTGATAGCCAAGGTCAGCGTCAAGAACCCGCTCGCATACTGTTGGTAAATGAATTTAGACACTGTTGATAAAGCATTAAAGGGGGTACCCAATGCTGAAACAATGTTAGTTCATTTAAAAGATCATGATTTTATTAGCAGAAAATCATCTGCCTTAAGTTTTTTAAGAATTCGTGTTGCCAGAAAAATCCCCGAAATATGGTAAGACTTCAGGATATTTTGGCCCCTCAGCTGTGTCCCAATTTCAGCTAGGTAACCACAATGACGTCAAAGTGGTTACCCAGGTTCGCGTATTGCAGATGTGTTGCGCGCTAGACTGTACAAAATGCATTACACCTTGCGCGCATTTTGCTATAATTGCGCGACAAGGTAACCACTTTGACGTCATTGTGGTTACCTAGCTGAAATTGGGACACAGCTGAGGGGCCAAAATATCCTGAAGTCTTACCATATTTCGGGGATTTTTCTGGCAACACGAATTCTTAAAAAACTTAAGGCAGATGATTTTCTGCTAATAAAATCATGATCTTTTAAATGAACTAACATTGTTTCAGCATTGGGTACCCCCTTTAAGATAATGAATTCATGATGATGGATGATGGATGATGAACATGATCATGAAATGAAATATCGAACTTCACTTGCGGGAAGGTCGTACTTTGGTATGTAGTACCAATGCTCTTTACTTTTTTTGGTATTCTAAGTTCACGAACTTGACCAATGTCGTGAGAAGCCATAAATATGATAAATCTGTCTTTGTTGTGTTTTAGGGCAATTCTACATGTTAACGTGTGACTACTGATATTATGTTCATTGTAGGGTGAAGGGAATCTACACTTCTTGTGTCAATTTGGAAAATACAATTTATAGCATGGAACGCTCTCACATAAAGGAAGGGTGTCGGTGATAGAAAATAGCTCAACTTAAAGGAAATTGAGATTTTTTTTTCCAACTTGAAAAGTGAAAAAGTAGCTTTCTTAATATTTATGAATTTCCAGGCAAAGCAATACCTGAAAGATAATTTTCTGATCTTTGTGATGACATTATTTTTTTGAACGAGATTAAAGATATTGCCCTGTACGCAGGTAGGTCGATATTGAGATTCTAGGACAACTACCCCCTAGACAACTACCCCCGGACAACTACCCCCCGGAAAACCACCCCCTGGACGACTACCCCCCTAGGACATCTACCCCCCAGGACATCTACCCCCCCCCCCCAGGACAACTACCCCCCAGGACAATTACCCCCCAGGACAACTACCCCCCAGGACAATTACCCCCAGGACAACTACCCCCCAGGACAATTACCCCCAGGACAATTTTTCCGCGGGTAGCTGTCCAGGGGGTAGTTGTTCGGGGGGTAGTTGTCCGGGGGTAATTGTCCTGGGGGTAGTTGTCCTGGGGGGTAATTGTCCTGGGGGTAGTTGTCCTGGGGGTAGTTGTCCTAGGGGGTAGTTGTCCTGGGGGGTAGTTGTCCTAGGGGGGTAGTCGTCCAGGGGGTGGTTTTCCGGGGGTGGTTGTCCGGGGGGTAATTGTCCAGGGGGTAGTTGTCCGGATACGGATATTGATTATTTACCTTACAAATCAGATGATGAGTCATCAGAAAGCTTCCTCCATCAAACATAGAGATGAGTGAGAAAGACATCCCTGAAAAGACCACACCCAAGTCTACCAAACAGAGGTTCAAGATAAGGAGGGTGTGGCCTGTCTGTTGCAGAGGGCGCGAGCGCAGGATGACAGAGATGGTGGCTGAGTTGAGGCACGCAGATGTAAACATGATAGTGTTCAGACTTTGGCATTGAAGTTTTGGGGGGCAATAGGGAAAAAGTATGAATTCAGTATTTTTGTTCCAAAAAATATTTGTGAATAGAAAGATATAAGGGATGATATATCAGTTCCGAATCTGACTTCTTCAATGTTTGGTAACAAGGGGTGCGATGCGTCTTTATAGTATAACCCTTACACTCTAGTAGGCTATGAATCTTAATAAATCTATTATATCAAAGAACACGTATTTTGCATTGTGCTCATCAGGGAAATTTTAATGGTATCACAATGTATACTGTATACTTTTTGTAAATGTTCCGTTCATCCCTTTTCTTATATATATATCTTTATATCTTCTATCTTCCTTTCACTGCGCCATGAGCATCTACCCATGATGGATACCGGCGCATTACAAGTGTTCATATTATTATTATTATTATTATATGCGATCTTAGGCATAAAGGCATTCTATTCATTCTCATTATGAGCAACCTTCGATATATACTAGTATACGACGTATACTTGTCATGTTTGCTTCTGTTTGAAATAAGACTGAAACTTTCAACACAATGCGGCGAAAACTAAAGAAGCATGAAATGTCACGAATGACGTACCGTCGGAACCTAAACAGAAAAATATTGTCTTTTCATACTGCTGTCTATTGGCACTCCGGAGTTAGTAAACCTATGAGTAAATCTATTCGTACTTCATTCGCACTTCGTATTTGATCATACGGGGCCCATTTTCGCAAGGAGGGGGCTGACGCCTTTTGCCCGAGTATCAACTTTTCAATTTCTAAATTTTTGCGAGCAAGCGAAGCGAGCGAGAATTTTTTTTTCTTCTTTTTTTTCGTAGTGAAAATGTACAGAAGTTACACACAGAAGTTACATAATTATCTGGGAACCTCGCTGCCCAAATATGTGGATATTCTGGCACCTCGCTGCCCGAATATGAAGTGGTGGTTGCCCGATATCGGAACTTTGAAAATCTTCGAGGGGGGGCTGCAGATCATTGCCGAAGTAGGACGCCTTTTGCCCGAATATCAACTTTTCAATTTCTGAATTTTTTGCGAGCGAGCGAAGCGAGCGAGAATTTTTTTTTTTAACTGTTCGTAGTGAAAATTTACAGCCGGTTTACATACACAAGTTACATAATTATCTGAAAACCTCGCTGCCCAAATATGTGGATATTCTCGCACCTCACTGCCCGAATATGACTATCGGAACTTTAAAACTTATAGGGGGCGGCTGCAGCCCATTGCCGATGGGGACGCCATTTGCCCGAATATTAAAAGAGGTGGCGCATTTGCCGACAAAAATTTGGAGTGGGGGTGCACACCCCCCCCCCCCCCCACCACCACCAGCGACGCCCCTGTGTGCCGCGGAGAAGACCCCCATTTTTACACTCAAATTTCCGTTCCAAAGCATTTTTTTCTTGTTGAGGAAAAGAAGAGAAGAAAACAGTTCCAAAGCACCGCTTTTTTATATAATCATTCCGTCGTTCTGGCCTTTCTGGCCCACCCCGGCCCGTTTCGAAGAATATCATTTTTGGTGAAAAGTTGAAAAGTTTCATTCCTCCGGGCTTTCCCCATTGCTTCCAATCTGGTTCCAATCCACCCCAGGAAATTCAGTTTTTATTCATGCTGAGCGCATGCATGCGAATTAACCCCGCTTATATTTTGAATACACACACACACCATAGACTTGCCATGACACATAGCGTATTAAGCTACTTTATGGGAGCTTGTGGGAACCAGCTCCGTAGCATGATATTTATATTGTAATCCAGTTCCAAACATGGGCCGCGGAACAGGGGGTAGGGCTGGGGGGCTGCAGCCCCCCCCCCCCCCCCACTTATTCGAGTAGGCACGTAAAAAAAAAATCCCCCTAATTTTCAAGGAAGAAATAATTTCTAGTAATTGATAAAATTGATGAAATTAATATAAAAGACTGTTATTGTAGTGGGAATTCCTATAAAATGCAGATAAAATGCTAAAGATATGATTTGAATGTCCCGATATTTCCGATTTTATATATCAAAATCTCTCATCCATGTCCATTACTAACATGTTTTCCATTGGTATAAATGGGCAATACATCCCTGCCTCTTTAATGCACAGGCACGGTATTATAAATAAAGTGTAGAAAACAAGCTTAGACTGTACAGCATTCTCTAAATTGACAGTCTGATCTATCTATATATCACATCTTCTACAAGTTCATGAGTCTTCTTTCAGGATTTAGAATGACGCATCAACTCTTTAGAGATATTTTAGGATTATTTAAAATCAGGCGCTGTGGGGTGGGGGAGGGTGTACAGTGTCCCCAGTATTTCAGGAATTTGGGTATCCTAGAAGTTCCCCCTTTTACATAGATTACTTTAGATAAGTGCTCCCTTTCCTTTATATTCCTGCCCGTTCCACAATCTTAAAATTTGATTTTTTTTTTTTACCATTGATAATTGCCAGAGGCCTATTAAAATCTGAGAGGTGTCCCTTCTTCCTTGACAACTGTCCCTTTTCCTTAGTAAGAAGTGCCCCTTCCGCATTTATAAGTATCCTTTATATAATAATACGTTCCCCTTTTCCAATCTCATGATTGCCCCTATTGTTTCTGATTAGTGTTCCCTTTATTTTATTTTTATAAACGAGCCTCTTCCCTTTTCATCTCTCATAAAACTAATAATAAAATATTTCCTTCGACAATTCCCTTTCAAATCATTTACATCAAATTTACCTATTAGTCTCTTTCAATAACTGCCTTTTTTCCATTCTCACTTTTCAGATACAAGAATTACC
This sequence comes from Heliocidaris tuberculata, assembly GCA_025618425.1. Taxonomy (NCBI): domain Eukaryota; kingdom Metazoa; phylum Echinodermata; class Echinoidea; order Camarodonta; family Echinometridae; genus Heliocidaris; species Heliocidaris tuberculata. Next base: position 29,356,139 of record CM046837.1, on the reverse strand, counting down.
CCCTTTCCGTCTGATAAGTGCATCTTTACCTGTGGCCATATCCTCTATTCAAATTTGAGAGGTGCCCGTTCTAATTTGACAAGTGCCTCTTCCGCCTTCTGTTAAATGACACATGACATCTCTGATGAATGCCCCTTTACACCTCTGATAAGTTTTCTTAATTCATTTTGAATCGGGCTCCTTTTCTTTCTAAGAAGTACAATTCCTTCTGATAAGAGCCCCTCTTCCTTTATTAAAAAAAAAAGCCAAAAAACAAAAACACCCCTTTTCCATTCTCAAAAGTGCGCTTTTTACCTCTGATATAAAGTGCCAATATTCATGTGCGACAAATACCACTTGTTTCATCCTCTGATAATTTATCTTTTTAATATGACATACTCCTCCTTTTCTTTTTTGATAAGTGCCATTTTCGTTCTTGATAAGGGCCCCTTTTTTTCTTGCTCCATAATTTGTGCCCCTAATTTATAGCGATTTAGAGTAACTTTACTTTAATTTCGTCAAGGCTTGCGCGCTACGCTCGCTCACATTTATATTTGATATAGTTATGTTTAACTTATTAGAGGTCTTTTCAGTCTCGCATGTCGAGACCGTGTTTAAACACCTTTCAGAACTTTTTTTTTCTGTCTTTATAAGATGTTGTTGATCACCATGCAGCCTCACAGATCTTTAAAAATTGCTAGCTCGCTTCGCTCGCTCGCACATTAATATGTAGGTCATCAAACCCAACTGCAAACTTTGATGCTTAAGTAAATTATATTAGAACATGTAAGAGAGAAGCATTATTGAAATCCTTATGAATGTAATCAAAATGTAGGGTATATATGACAATGTTTATAGAGATTGTATATTTTTCCCGTTGTAGGTGCCCCCTTTTTCCCAGAAATAGCCCTTATCGGTGCCCCTAAACTTTGGAAATTTCCCCTCAGTGTTGCGATCATACCCCCCCCCCCCCCACTGCTTAAACTGAATTTACGCCGGTGCATTAATGAGTGAAATCAGATCAGTCCCCCGCCCCCTCCCCCCTTTCAATAACGCCCCGCGGCTCCTGCCAAAGACCCCCTTTTTTCCAAAATTTTAGTATAGATCCGAAGACCATGCTTTTCATGATACGCTAGTTCCGAAGCCCTCTTTTTTATCGTGCCAGTGGCACATACCTACCTCTTTGGGGGTCGAGTGCCCCCCCCCCCCCACGAAACTAGTAGACCTTTCCGCTGAAACTTATAGGAATTAGCCCAATGAATGCTCGATGATGATGATGATGATGATGATAGGATCTCTATGCCTGAATATTAGTGCGCCCTCTCTAGTTTAAATGCGTAACTAAGTTACGTATCGACGCACCAGTACATGTTCTGTGTGTGAGCGACAGGTGTATTTCTGGCCTGGCGCTATGGCGCTGGCATGGCAAACCATTTATCTCGGGTCAGGCTAGGCTAGCTTGCGGACAACCACCGATCCTGCATGCATATGCCCGTCCGACGCGACCCCGGGCCCGGGCCGGGCGGCTCTTGATGACATGAACTATACTAGCACAAGGAGTTGAGGAGTCGAGTCAAGCTGATTGGTCAGGCCTATTGATGTGAACTGTTTTGTTTGGAGTCTGAAGACATAGACCTACGGTATTAACTTGGTCTTGGACATGGTAAAGAGATGACGCTGGAATGTTTTAACTTCGATAACGTAGGTCTAGTCGTTAACGTGATGATTTAGACTTATTCACCACTTTTAAACATGTTTAAGTTTTGTGTCTGACGACAGAAAAAATGAGCGATGCCGATGCCATGTTACAGGTAGATCCTTTATCAATACAGTTTTTGACATTTTCTTTTTCTAACGTTAGAGTTCACGTTCAAGCTTTCTCTCTCTCCTCTCTCTCTCTCTCTCTCTCTCTCTCTCTCTCTCTCTCTCTCTCTCCCTCTCTCTCTCTCTCTTCTCTCTCGATTAGACTCTCCCCCCCTTTCTCAATTATAATGGTGGTGAATCCAGTGTTCGAACACTTTTCAGAAAATCAACGATAGCAAATAAAATATCAAACGAATATCTGTCAAACTTACATAATGAATGCTCAAAGTCCTACAGAAAAAGAAGTTGATGAAATTTTAAAAAGACAACGTAGATTTAATACGATATTCCCTTCCGAGTGAACCCCTTCCTAACGACGCGGCGTTTTGGTCCCTTGAAAAAGGTACTGTATTTCCGAAGTGTGAAACCTATGGGAAAAAGACACAACCTGGCTTTGTTTCAATATGTGGCGTAATCCCACGCATATGAAAATCCATTTTAGGCGCTTAACTGTACACGTTCGGTAATACAATCTGTTCGGAATTACAATCCTTGACTATAATCGTCTTTTTTTCAGTAACTTTGTCTTTGATCTAAATCGTGCAGATCGACTATTAATTAAACTTATGTTAATTAGGCTAGACTAACTTTAGATCAAACGAAACATTAACCCATGCAAATAACCCTTTCAGGCCTTAATCTGCCCCCATGACCATGTACCAAACCCAGTAGTGCCACAGTGCTAATCCCTGTTGACATTGTGCCAGCCACCAATCCCCCCCTGTGCCGGGTTTAACTTTAGTTTTTATTTGGGGCACTCATATAGGCCCTTGCCTACGAAGCCCCGTTAGGGCCAAATTGACAACGTAAAAAAAAAAAAATATTACGTACGTACGTAATAATTACTACGTACGTACGTAATAATTATTACGTACGTACGTGATAATACTACGTACGTACGTAATAATTACTACGTACGTACGTAATATTTATTACGTACGTACGTAATAATACTACGTACGTACGTAATAAATAATACGTGAAAAAGGTCTATATCCACATTTTGAAATTACACAGCTGCCTTATAATTATCCGTCGATTCCCGTTGATTTGCCACAATATTGTGAGCTTGTGGGCTGTATAGCTTGTCTAGTGTGAAGAATCCTCAACATTTGTGTGATGTGTGTGTGACGTGTGTTGGTGGATATGTATGTGTGTCGCTTCATTTTCCCAGCGGCAAGTCCGGTCCCGATACAAATCAAAACAGAATAAAGCAGTTCGACTTTGTTCGCGAGTAAAATCGAACAAAATGAAGTTATGAATCTTTATAACTCTAAAAACTATCTGACACTGTATAGTCTGAAAGTTATGAAACGCTGAAAACTACTGCAAACAAAGAAAATCACTACACAAACTGACCACTTTGTCATGAATTTGTAACGTCTGATATCCTCATCACAAGCCGTCAATTGGCCTTCATATCCTCAATTTATGTCCCAGAATATGATTTCCTCATAACTTGAATCTAATTATAGACGATTTATAGTAATATGTTTTTACATGTATCCGGGGAAAAGGTCAGTGAGACCGCTTTCAAAATATTACTTATTCCTAGTCATTGTTTTTTTTTTTTAATTTATATTTTCATGCTGTTAATATCGGAAATTCATTTTTTCTGTATTAACACACACATGCAAAAGTATATGAGTAAAATATAATTGCATTCAATTTATGAAGAAATCATAGGCCTATTCTTGGACAAAACGTAAAATGTTTTATTAATAGGCCTGTAGTAAACAGAGAATTGTTTTTTCGTCAGCACTGATCTCTATATAATTTTTTTTTTTACGTAGAGATCACTGAGTGGTCGTGAGGGAAAGACGTCAAAACTCATGACTAAGTTGTCTAGTGATTTTCATTTTTGTTCATATCTATTCATGTCTTTAAAAAAAATCACATGTTTTTTTGTTATATGTCCGATTTTCGTCTAACCTTTTTTTTTTTCTTCACAAAATCTGCTTTCTTCCCTAATTTTTAAGTTCTGCGCCAGGGGCAGCGGAGTGTCTTTCAAAGTGGGGGGGGGGGGGGTACCAACAAAAAAGGACACCTGAGGGCACCTGCAAGGGGTGCATATAAAGCAACATTGGTATTATTATCAAGCACCTTCTTATGATGGTTCTGCTTCAGCTTGAGTTTCCACAATTAGCAGTTGTGTGTGCAATTGTCTAATGATGCACGTGCGAGTCACTAAATCTTAACTAATGCTGTTCATGTTGTTATGCATTATTCAGAGCGATATAATGAAAATGACAACAAATTAATTTGGGTGAAATGTCGAATGATCTTGAATGATCTTTCATTTCTTACATTAACCCTGTCGTTTTTCTTTAGGAGATATCAACATTATTATGGTATCTGCTTGATTTCATAGGCCTACTAGTCTTGGGACATTTTCTGAAAATATTGACCTTATTTTGTGTAAGTTACGGAATATGAATTCCTTTGCGGGGGGGGGGGGGATGAGCATTGTCCCACTCTGCTTCCAGCTCCGCTGGCTTACATTGTAGTTGTAGTAATATGGGTAGGTACATGTTGCTACATAAAGCCGCACTGATTCTTGAAGCTAGATATGGCACTTTTTGTAAGAAACAAAGGGAAATATAGGGATAAGGGTACACTTATTAGATGAGGGAAGTGCGCTTATGAGAGGTGGAAAGGGGCATTACAAGGGGTGAAAATTGGGCACTTGTGAGAAGAGGAATAGGGCATATATTAGATAGTAAAAGTGGCACTTATCAAAAGTAAAGTGGGGGCACTTATCAGATTTAAAAAGAGGCACTTATCAGAAGGGGGAAATGTGAACTTATTGGGGAAAAGGGGCACTTAACAGATTTAGAATGAGGCACTTATCAGAAGGGGAAAATGTGCACTTATTGGGGAAAGGGGTACTTCCAGTAGTAAAAAGGGCACCTATCAGAGAGAAAGGGGCATTTTAAAAGTGTGGGGGCACTGTGCCCCCTGCCCCGGGTGCGCCATTTCTGATTTTAAAAAATTGTTTCTCATGCAGAAGAACTTGACTTTTACTTATTGACGCTGGAGCCCCAAAGATTAATTTTTGAATTGGGCCTAAGGAGATTGAACTGTTTTGTCTTGCAAAATACATGTAGCAAACATGAAAATATTTACATAATTCAGTGTCAGACTGAGCCTGACATTCCCCCCCCCCCCCCCCCATCTGAAAATTTGAATCAGCGCCCCTTTTGGGGCTTCGTACATATGCAACCATAACCGGCATGCATACAAAATGCAGGCAGATTGCGAGGTTTCCATGCAATCAACTTCAGAGTGAGTTGTCAACTTTAAAGTTACAATTTAAAACAGTTTGGCATGTCAATCAGTCAACTTGTTAACTTGTATATCAGTTCAATTGTCCATTGTTTGAGAAAAATCTCTTGAAATTTTCAAGTCGAAGAGATTTACATAGGCAAAGATATGAATGAAAATAGAAGGAAAATATTACCGCGAAAGCGCCTCATTAGAAATGCTCTCACAGAAAGTCAGATATCTTCAATGTAAGACAATTTTTCGTGGACTTTTTATGTCAGTTCCTTGCACACACAGTACAGACACATCAGATTACCAACAGTTCAATCCTCAATTCAGCAGGTTTGCATTTCACTCACCCTAAGACAATGGTAAATAGTATTTAACCCTTAAATTTATGTTTGGAAAAAAAAATGTAAATGTAAATGTTTTAAAAATAACATGCTGCACAAATACTCACAAAAACATACACTAATAACATAAAGATTTAATATATATATATATATACATGTATATATATATATATATATATATATATATATACATGTATATATATATATATATATATATATATATATATATATATATATATATATATATATATATATATATGTATATATTGATAATGAACGTGAATATTAGAGCTCTTTGTAAAGACACAAAACATAGAAGTTGTACATGGCAATCTGCATTTGGGTAATTCTGTCCGAAATATTACATTCCACACTCTGTTTCTCTAATTGCCCCATCGAATAGTGAACATGTATTTCATGGAATTATTCCAACACTGCAGTAAAACAATACTGACAATGGACAATGATTTATCCCTTTCAACTGAATTAGATGAATTATGCATGTCATTTGGGACAAACAGATGTGCCATACTTTTCTTTACATTTCACAAGAAAACAGACAAATCTTCTACTGTTCTTCAATAACCAATCACTATTTTGTCTACAAAAGAGATAGGAAGACATTAACATTACCAAAAAAGAACTAAAAATCTGATCTGCCCTTACTACTATTTAAAACAAAACAGACTAGAGTTTTCTCAGTAGAAAGTGTTCTGAGGCTAAACACACTTTAAAAAGATAAAAAGGAAAAAAAATGAATGGATGTACTTCAGGCGTACGTTTCCTTTAGACAGGGGCGTCGATCTTGGGGGGGGGGGCAGGGGGGCGATTGCCCCCAAAGAAAATATTGGAGGGGCAAACATATCATTCCCCCCCCCCCCCCCCAATAAATCCGGAGGTGTAAGATAAAATAAGGAAAAAACTGATGCAAAACTCAGGAAATGAAACCTTCCAAACAATGAAATACAAAAGGTTTTACACGATCAGACTTCAATTTCGCCGCGCACTCCGCGCGCAAATTCTCTAATCTTTACTGCGTCATGTAACCGTGGAGAAGCTGTTTTTAAGAGGCGTTCCAAAAAATCATGACGCTATTAAAAAACGTTCTCAACATACATAATTCAATTCAAAGTTTAAATTTTTATATTTATTCAGTTTTTTTCTCTATTTTTTCATATTTTATTAGTGTTTATTTTTTCCCATTATTTTGTGTTATATCTTCATTACTCAATTTGCTGTTATGTGAAATATATTTTCCCATCATTTTGTCGTTTTCCATGTGATCTTTAATTCCATTTTCTGTTCATGATATATGCATACTTTACTTAAGTTCAAATTACCATCATATCTTTATCAATGCTATGATGATCAGAGGTAGCGCTCCGGGGAAGGGGGGGGGTGGGCAGAGGCACAGTGCCCCCCTCACTTTTTCAAGTACCCCAAAAGTGCCCCTTTTCATAGCTGATATAAGTCCCTTTTTCTTCGTATAGTGCCCCCCTTTCTTTCTAATAAGTGTCCTTTTTACCTTCAGATGAGTGCCCCCTTTCAACCTCAGAAATTAGCGCCCCTTTTGTTTTCTGATAAATGCGACATCGGTAGATACTGGTATATAAAAAAGTATATGGGTATGTATGAAGTCCACAAAGGAGCCTTATACATATAGCTCCAAATAATCAGAGAGGCTTCATAATAATACATTCCTCTACTGATATCAGCACAATAGTGAAGCAGTAGAGCAGGGGGTAGGAGGGGCCCAATGCCCTAAATTATACAAGAATGAACAGTGCTCCTAAATTATAAAAGGAACGAGGACAATTTTTTTCTAAATTTTTTTCTAAAGCTCACTCGCTACGCTCGCTCGCATTTACTATTATCTTCTTATCATATTAGGAAAATCGCTGTATATAATTCAACACCCGTTGCCTTCAGCGTTAGAAATAAATCTTAAATTTTTTGCTCGCTCGCAAATGAATAATCAGGCTATTACACTCAACTGCAAAGTAGTTTTATCTAGAACCATGTTAAGATAGAAACAATAGCGTGTCGAAAATGATCCTCGGTTGTGTATTGATCAGAATGTACCGGTATACTAATGTATCGAAGTGGTATTTTCCGCCTTGTTTCCACCCTTTGTAGGTGCCCCTTTTTGTTCGTGCCCCCCCCCCCACTTTGAAAGACGCACCGCCGCCCCTGTTGATGATTGAATTGAGTGCGGAAATGATCATCGTTACGATAGACTCTCTTGCCCCCCCCCCCCCATCCGAAAAACGGATCGACGCCCCTGTCTCTAGATACATCAAACATTTCGCGTGCATCCAACGATATCCGTGCAGTATTTGATAGGATGTTCAATATGTAGAGTGCAACGTCAAGGATATTTGAAGGTTTTCTTCGAAATAATGCAAGGCTTTTTAAGACGCACTTTAGGGTTCTGTTGCTTATTACTATTCTATGCTTGGAAATTAAATAATACAGTATTTCCCTCTGAGTAAATCCAATTTCAAAATGTAAACGCACGAGTCTGTCCCTCTCTGCCGCCATTGATCGTCATCAATACTACGTACGTACGTAATAATACTACGTACGTACGTAATAAATACTACGTACGTACGTAATAAATACTACGTACGTACGTAATAAATACTACGTACGTACGTAATAAATACTACGTACGTACGTAGTATTATTACGTACGTACGTAGTAATTATTACGTACGTACGTAGTAATTATTACGTACGTACGTAGTAATTATTACGTACGTACGTAGTAATTATTACGTACGTACGTAGTAATTATTACGTACGTACGTAGTAATTATTACGTACGTACGTAGTAATTATTACGTACGTACGTAGTATATTACGTACGTACGTAGTATTATTACGTACGTACGTAATAATTTTTTTTTTTTTTACGTTGTCAATTTGGCCCTAACGGGGCTTCGTACTTGCCTATGTGGGACTGTGTCCAACATTCACTGTTGCAGCAGTAACAAACAGACAACAAAATTACTCTATTAAAGCAAGATTTAATTTTCTTAAATTTGCTAGATTTCCTGATTCAGGGACTTTTCAACTGTTACTGTGCAACAAATTTGGGGATTCAGAATTGAAAGTGAAATTTTAAATAATTATTTTCCTCTCATGTATGAATGATCTAGACTGGAAAAAGGCCTGCTGATACATGTACACACAAAAGCTATTGAAGTGTATTCACACGTAAAAGCTAGTCTGGAGTACAAGGTTATCTTCAGATAAGCTGGTACATGTATAAGTGGTTTTGAGGTGCTTAAGCGCGAACAAATAATGTGACTAAACATGTATGTGGCACCGCTACAGGGGCTACTATACAAGGTTGTGGCATGTGAGCACGGGCTAGTGCACATGAACGCGGCACTGCTATGCAGATCAGTACACATGGTTGTGGCATCGTATGGGTTAACCCACTACATGTATACACAGCTTGCCATTCTCTAGCGTTGCGAACTGCGACTACAAAGTGCTGACTACATGCTTTTTGCTGAAATTAGATCTACATATATTTTTTATCTAAAATTATCTAATACTATATTTTTTATCCGCCCACCGTAGGTGGTAGCCGGAGGCATGTTTTCGGGTCGTCCGTCCGTCCGTCCGTCCGTACGTCCGTACGGGTTTTGTTCTCGCGATAACTTAAAAACCGATTGCCGAATCAACTTCAGACTTGGCTTGAGTGTGCACATGGGAGGGGCGATGCGCTGATTAGATTTTGGGGTCATGAGGTTAAAGTTCAAGGTCATATAGTTTAATAGAATACATAAAAATGGTTCGTTCTTGCGATAACTTAAAAACCGATTGATCGACTTCAGACTTGGCTGGAGTGTGCATATGGGAGGGGCAATGCCTTGATTTGATTTTGGGGTCATGAGGTTAAAGTTCAAGGTCATATAGTTCAATAAAATACATAGAAATGGCTTGTTCTTGTGATAACTTAAGAACCATTTGACGGATCATCTTCAGACTTGGCTGGAGTGTGCATATGGGAGGGGCAATGCGCTGATTAGATTTTGGGGTCATGAGGTTAAAGCTGAAGGTCACAGGGTTCAATAAAATATATTAAAATGGCTTGTTCTTGCGATAACTTAAAAACCATGTGACGGATCAACTTCAGACTTGGCTGGAGTGTGCATATGGGAGGGGCAATGCCTTGATTTGATTTTGGGGTCATGAGGTTAAAGTTCAAGGTCATATAGTTCAATAGAATACATAAAAATGGTTCGTTCTTGCAATAACTTAAGAACCGATTGATCGACTTCAGACTTGGCTGGAGTGTGCATATGGGAGGGGCAATGCGCTTATTAGATTTTGGGGTCATGAGGTTAAAGCTGAAGGTCACAGGGTTCAATAAAATACATGAAAATGGCTTGTTCTTGCAATAAATTAAGAACCATTTGACAGATCACCTTCAGACTTGGCTCATGTATGCATACGGGAGGGGCAATGGTCTGATTAGATTTTGGGGTCATGAGGTTAAAGTTCAAGGTCACTGAGTTCAATAAAATACATAGAAATGGCTTGTTCTTGTGATAACTTAAAGGCATTGATTAACTTTGCCCAGGATTGAAAAAAGAAATCACTGTTCCAGCTAATGCTGTAATCATAATTGCAAACCTTTAGCTCAGACAGGAATCGCCTGAGTTTTATAAGCTGATCGGTCGTTTATATATCAAGATATTTACAATTGAACATTGATGTCGGGATAGAGTACCACCGAACCCTAAAGAACTCTTACGGTTGGCATACCTAGCTCTATCACAGAATACCGTACGGGCTGGAAACCCGCTCTGACAGCGCCAAGCGCTGGTGCTTGGTTTTTGTGACTGCAGCGCAGCGAAGAAGCCGAGCGACTTGCGCTAGCGATTGATCGCGATTTTCTCTTTTTTCGGATAATAAACGGGTTCCATTTTCTCTCATACTTTCACATATCCTTAATTATATATGTAGTTAGAGGACTGCACACAATTCACTGGCATTTGAGTTGATTTTACAATTTTTCACAAAGTTAATCACTTTAAGAACCATTTGACGGATCATCTTCAGACTTGGCTCATGCATGCATACATGTATGGGAGGGGCAATGATCTGCTTAGATTTTGGGGTCATGAGTTTAAAGTTCAAGGTTATGGAGTTCAATAATTTTTTGTCGATCAAACCAATGTGGTGGTTAAGAACAGCTTCCCAAACAAATAATGTTTCTTTGTCATTATTTAACCAACGATGTTTGGTCATTAATGCTTTCAACACTAACCAAGTAACCAAAGTGTACATATATATGCCATACATTTCCAATCTGTTGTTGGCGGAGGCATAAATTCCGACCGTGCGCGGTCGAAAATTCTTCTAGTTTTTTTCAAATTCATGTTTATTTCATTTCCAACAGAAACTTGGCTTTACAGATATTATAACAGAAAATGTGAAAAAAAATATGTATAAATTCATTTTTTCTTAATAAGTGTAGAAGTACACTGAACATATAAATAAATTATTATAATGAATTATTAAAAGAAATTCATAATTTCTGAGGAAGTGTGGTTGATTGCATTCATTAAGTTAAATTTAGTTAACTAACTTTCTACAAAAAAAACAATGATTTATTGCGTCATCTGCCCCCAGTCGGTATAATGGCAGACAAGTTACACACGGGTGTGACCTTTCAAAAAGTGCAGCGATTACATTCCGCCATTATGGACTGGGGGAGATGATGCAATAAATCATTGTTTTTTGGTAAGTTGTAAGTTTAGCGAAAAGCATGTACATGTAGTTGGCACTTTGTAGTCGCAGTTCGCGATGCTAGAGAATTGCCAGCTACGCGACAGCGCCACAGGCGTAGCCAGGATTTTCCAGTGGGGGGGAGGGGGGGGGCCAGACGTGAAGGATCCAACCACATAGCCAGGATTTCATTTTAGGGGGCGTTTTTGAGCACGCGAAGAGTGCGAAATTGGTGATGAACACGCAAAGTGTGCTCTGCAGGGGGTGGGTGCAGGTTCCCCCTCCCCCTCCCGCGCGAAGCACGAAAGCTCTGTTTTATAGTAAATTTGAAAGATAACGGCTCGTTGCACCTTTTTTTAGGCAGAAAGTTATTTCGACATCCAGACTGCTTTTCAATTATTTGGACGCAATACTGCACTGTAACAGGGTTGGGTGTAGGGAGGAGGAATTTTCCCCCTCTGTGCGAAGCGCAAAAGCTCTTACGTTTTATAGCAAATTTGAGAGAAAGATAACGGCTTGTGACACTTTTTTTAGGCGGAAAGTTAGTTCGACGCCCTGGCTGCTTTCAGTTGTTTGGAGGCAATACTGCACTGTATGTAACGGGTGGTTGCAGGGAGGGGGAAGTTTCCCCATTCCCGCACGAAGGGCGATAGCTCTGATGTTTGAGCACCTTTTATTAGGCGGTTAGTTTGACGCCCTAGCTGCTTTTCAGTTATTTGGACGCAATTCTGCACTGTATTTAACGAGTGCGTGCAGGGAGGGGGAGATTCCCCCTTCCTGCGCGAAGCGCGAAAGCTCTTTGACTTTTTAGCAAATTTGAGAGAAAGATTTTTTTAGGCGGAAAGTTATAGTTCGACGCCCGGACTGCTTTTCAATTATTTGGGCGCAACATTTCACTGTATGCAACAGGGGTGGGTGCTGGGAGAGTGGAGTTACATGTATTTCCCTCTTCCCGCGCAAAGTGCGAAAACTTTGATGTTTTAGCAAATTTTTAGAGAAAGATAACAGCTTGTAGCGCCTTTTTAGGCCTTTTTCGCTCTCGCTTTTTTTTTCTTTTCTTTTTTTTTTAGTGGCTGAATAGGGGGGGCCAGTACCCCCCTGGGCCCCCCGTCTACGCCAGTGGACAGTGCTGTGTATAGTTAGGGTTAATCATGCATGTTAACAGTTCTAGCTGATAGATCTATATAAATTCATTATATAGTCATTATATAGGAATTACGATGAATAATTAAATTTTCATAGCTGAACCTAGATCATAAAAAGAAATGTTGTATAGCGAAACGCATACATGTTTGAGCATCGTATCGAACGAAAACTCGATAAAGAATCAGCATCCCCTTGACTTGCATATGCAGTCTGAACATCGTATCAGACGAGAATCGTATGACGAAGTTCATCGTGTGTGCCCATTGATGTGTCCAATAAGCTGTAAATTGTAACATCGTATGCTCCATCGCTGTCCTTGACGTAACCTGATACAAAACATGCAGTGTCAGCTGACTTCCCCAAAACCTTTTCCTTTAATATAGGTCTACGATGTTGTAGTCTGTACACTCCTTGGCTTTCTCTAATCACAATTCTTTATACGACGTTTCTTTATACAAGCCTCGTATAACTTTCCTATAGTCTTAACAGGCTATTGACAGTTGAAGACAAGCAATCAATGGAAATCGTCGTTTTTCAATATTTTTTAGCCTTTCATGTTTGAATACTTGAATCTTACTGAATGGACAATGAAGTGTCCGCATCCATCTTGTTTTCAAGAAGTTTGAACGAGAAAATAGTAAAAAAAAAATTATTTAATTGGCCTTATTGCTGTTTGATAAGGAGCCTTACACCATGTCTAACCCTGAAGCTAAAAATTTTCCTTTAAAATAAATATTTTTGTATTAAAGTACCGACCATATGCCTAGAATAACTTGTTTTCATGTCAGCCGTTATATCCTAAAAAGTCAGTTTGCCAGAAATCTCACCAAAATGCTAGCAAGAACATTTTCAATTTAACAAGAAAAGATGGCCGTGTTATTTTGATATTGCCAAAATAAATTTGTCATTAAAGGAAAATGAAACTCACCAAACATTAGCTGATAATCATGTGGAAAATTGTCAGCCTGTTCAAAATATCTTGAAAATACTCTTATTTGATTACTCAGTAAGGAGAACAATCTCTCTAAAGTTTGCAGATTCCTTGCTAGATGATGGGGGCTGCCCATCGATCTCTACCCACGTGGATATTGCATCATACACATGGCTCTATGCGAGCAGTTGAGGCACCCGCACAACCAAAACTAGGAGCCCTCACTCAAACACAGTACGCGGGACCGCGTGGAACATAGCGTGGGACATCGTCTGCTGTGTATGAACCCAGTGCACTCCTATTCAAAAGATACGTGATTTGATTGTTTACTTGTAAAAGACATTGTCACATTAAATCGCCTCTAGAATTTGTACGGATATACTTCTTTTGCCTGATTTTGCAATTATTTTGTGGAAAAGACTTCACAGTGCTGAATTATTTGATTCTAAAAATGCATAAAATTGTATTGAAAATTTGAAATAGTACTGCAGTGTTGTTTTTCTGCGAGCCCAAACATGGCGACGCGTCGCGCCGGGTCGCATCGAACGTTGAGGGCGTTGCTTTATCTGGTGGGTAGAGATCGATGGGGCTGCCATTTTGAAAAACTGTGATGTCATAGTAGTACATGTCCATTTACCTGGACAAAATGAATATGATGTTGCATGATGAATAGCTATTGTACAACTAAAGTCACCAATGCAAAATAGCAGCCATCTTGGTACCCCCAGCATCTCGCACAGGTGATATCTATAATTATCTATAATCTAGGAGCAGTTGTATGTACTGTAGGTCTTTGTCCCTTCTTTGAAGAATTGACAAACCTTTGTCTGACCAAGCGACAACTTGTGCATATAATCCTGCTTAACAAAAGAAACTGCCCCCACCTATAAAACAGCTGAACCAAATATCTTGACACAAATAGGTTACATGACAGGATAAAGGTATCTTCATTTGAATGTACATGACTACAAGAATGGTTTATTACGGGTAACTGCAGTGTCATGCATTTCACAGGTGATCGTGAGTGTCATCGTAGAGCTCTAGTATACAGGTCAGTGGGTATCTCACAAATAGCACTGCTCTGATATTACTTTGTAAAGAAAATGGCAGCCCCCATGGGATAATGTCTAGCAAGGAAACTACAACTTTTTGAGACCTTATTCTCCTTCTTAAATAATGAAATAGATGTAATTTCAAGATATTTGTAATGGGCCGACAATTATCTAAATGATTATAGGCTAATGTCTGTTGCCTTTCATTCCCCTTTAATAGATCTATATACATGTATACATGTATGTTTAACCCTTTTGAGACAACTGACCAAATTTTGTGGTTTGGCTCAATAACTTGATTCAGAGCTCTAAAAAATATACATGTACCAGATGCATGAGTAGAAAGAGCAAAAATTTCCTCACACACTATGACCATCTTTGTTGCATGACCATATTGCATTTCATGTCAGAAATTTTAGAAATGAGATCAAGCTTTAAAATCCTTAAATTGGCAACACATTGAGAGGTTCAAAATCATTGTTTTTTATGAAAATTGGCAATTTTTCAACCTTTTGACAAAATTCCTAACCATGTGTTTATTTGAACCATGTAGCATTAAAAGAAAAATAATATTGGTGCCAATTTGAAGAACAAAATGTGATCAATTTAGCCCTTAAATAATTCCTGTCCTGAAAGGGTTAATAGCAAACTCATTAATTTTGCAGCGCTTGCAGGATTTGTTCACAGGAAAGGTGACATATAGAGACTTTGAAATAAAATGCCAAAATCAGAAGTTTCATTAATATTTTTTGTTTGTTTTTGTCTGTTTTTGTATCCGTACAGTAGGTTCCCATGAAGGAAAGACTAAAATTTGATGTCTGTTACCTGTTTTGTTCTATATGTTCCTAAATAGTACAGTTTGCATGTTTGCAGACATACCGGTAACCTTGTGATAGTTATCTTAACAATTTTAGGCAGCTGCTCAGGGGAGAAATCGATTTCAGTATGGGTCTCATTAAATTACAATGTACATGTTGTGTAAATTCTATTGGCCCATTGGCAATATTCATGTAGCAACATGAGTGCTTATCATTTAGTCAGATGTCTTTATTTGCACAGTGTATCTGACACTGAGTGGTTTCTTTTGTAGTCTTTCAACCTCTCCATCAAGTAGCCATTTCAGTGTGCAAACATATTGATTAGTGCCCTCTCTGGATAAGCCCAAAAGCAAACTTACTGTGTACAGAGTGCAGTTCCTTTTGGTATAGATAGGGAGAATGATGTGGTAGCTGGAGAACTGAATTGGTGTTGGCGATAAAAGGTACCTTCTAAATACTCGGGCATATCTGTAGGAAGAGGAGGGAAGGAGGGAGGGAATATAGATATTCTTTTTTTCTCTCTCTCTCATTTATTTTTATAGATTTTTTAATAGATTTTTACAATTCTTAATCTACCTTAATATCATGTGCAATGATTCATTCACCTTTCTATTTTTTTCCTTTCCTTTCCTTTCCTTTCCTTTCCTTTCCGTTCCGTTCCTTTTCTTTCCTTTCCTTTCCTTTCCTTTCCTTTCCTTTCCTTTCCGTTCCTTTCCGTTCCTTTCCGTTCCGTTCCGTTCCGTTCTGTTCCGTTCCGTTCCATTTTTTAAGGTACTTTTAGCATTTACAATAAATTGGATCATTGTTTTGGAATAAAAATTTAGTAGTCCTGCTCTTTGGTAGGGGGGAAATTCATTTCTACTGCTAACTTGGCGGAATTTGATATTATGAAGATAATTATGAATCATAAAGTAATGTCCCGTCTGTCACGTTTTGCATCTACAGCAAAAATATATATGGATGGGACTACATGAAAATTTTCCGATGGATGAAAATTAAAATCCTTTTACTATTATGTTTCATGATATTAAAAATGACCCTTTAACCCCTTTAGAACAAGAGAATAAGGTAATTAATGCTGGAAATTTGGTTGTCTTTAAAAATTGTATTTTGTGTACAATCTCAATGTGTCCCGTCTGTCACGTTTTTATTGTCGCGTATGTCACGCTCACTTTTTTCCCTCAAAAGCAAGATGAAATTTCAAATGTATACTAGCAGGTTTCAAAAAGGTACCAACAAGTAATAACATGAATACCCATATTTTGTTTCAAGATTTTCCAGTGAGGAGAGCTTAGTGGAAAAGTATCGAAGTAGAAATGGCTTGGTAAATTCATGTCCCGTCTGTCACGCTGAACTTGAAGCCCTGCCCACAATTTGTGGGCGGGGCTTGAAAAAAAAAACCAAACCCTATAGATCACATCTCTACATCAAAATAAGCATCACTTTTAAATGAAATATAAAATATCAAATAAAAACATCAAAAAGTGAGGGTTGGATGTCCCGTCTGTCACGCTGGAATTGCCCATTGATATTGCAGTACTTAGTGAGTGCAGTACTCTTTCATGAAATTTGAATATTTCTGGCATGTGTGAAGCTTTCGTCATGTAGTGTAACGAGAAGGAATAGATTTCTGGTTTGATTGTTTTTCTAGTATCATTCATACTGTAGTTTGGACATGTACAATAAAATAAGTAGGCCAACAATAATAATCTGTGAAGATCTGTTTGCAAATAATAAAACATTTTCTCTGCATGGAAATCTATGACATGTGTGCAACTCCATACATGTGTTTTGAATCACTTGAAAGGAGGGATGAATTGAATTTTACATTCTAATAATTAACTGCTATTCTATTTTATATTTCCTTATACAGATGGTATTTCCTTGGTTTCTTGGAGCTCAAAGTGCAATCCTCAGCTACCTGTAATGAACATTTGGACGGGATCATTCAACAGTTCCATGTAACCAAGTTGGTCATCCATTGTGGTCAAAAGCATGATGGAGGGTACATGTAGGTGAGAAACAGACAGTGATGATGTCCAAGAATCATGGGTGTGCTTCTCCCAGCAACACAAAGCCCCTGATCTTCAGACTGAACGAGAATGGCGTGGGACCAGAGGTTGTGCGCGATGTCCTCATTGATAGGGGATGGGAGGAGTTTGTGGAGGAGGAGATGGAAGAATTTGACTGGAACCTGTGGTGGCGCACCAACCGCTTTCGCCTCTGCGATTACACTGACCTCATGCCATGGCAGCGCTTGAATCACTTTCCCAAGACCATTGCTATCACCAAGAAGGACACCTTGGCAAGGAACATGAGGCGGATGAAGGGTGTGTATGGGTCAGCAATATTCAACTTTACTCCAAACGGGTTCAATCTGCCCAATGACTACACAAAGTTTGTTGCGGAGTACTCCAAAATGCAGCAGGCAGATAAGGAATCAGGCAAGCAGACACTGTGGATATGCAAACCAGCTGATATGTCCAGGGGACGTGGCATCTTCATCTTCAAAGACCTGTCTGACTTGACTTACGACTGCAGTGCTGTTGCTCAAAGATACATCACAAATCCCCTCCTCATAGGGGGCTACAAGTTTGACTTGCGCATTTATGTCTTGGTGACCAGTTTCAACCCTCTGCACATCTACATGTACCAGGAAGGAATCGTTCGGTTCAGCACAGAGAAGTTTGATCTGACTTCCTTAGGGAACATGTTTTGCCACTTGACAAATACAAGCATCAACAAGTTGGGCCCTTCTTACACCACCCACAAGGAAGGTGTTGGGCCTGGATGCAAATGGAGTCTAACCATGCTGAGGAATTACTTTCGTCAACAGGGTATCAATGATGAAGTCATCTGGCAGAGGATATGCAACATTGTAACATTGACTATGCTGGCTCAAGCCCCTACTGTCCCTAAGACACCTGGGTGTGTAGAACTGTTTGGCTATGACATTCTGATCGACGATCATCTTAAGCCATGGCTCCTTGAGGTAAACTTTAGTCCCGCACTAGGCTTGGACTGCGCTGTGGACCATACCATCAAGAGAGCACTTATCAGTGATATACTTGACCTCATGCATTTTGAAGATGGTGATGAGAACCGTGGAGGAGAGAAGTTAGTCAAGCTCAAACAGAAGCAGGCGTACAACTCAAATAGACGAAACTTTGCTATTCCTAGCAAGAGAGGAGCTGCACCCAAATCTTCAGTGAGAGATAAATCTAATCTTGCTTCTGTAGCATCTACAAGCAGAATCAAGAAAGCTGGCCCTAAATCCTCTCTTTCCAAAGTTTCATCAAGGAGTAGAGTATCAAGCAATGAAAAGCTGGCCCCTATCAACAAAGACAGTACTCGAAGAGTTACATCAAATCCCTCATCCCAGAAACAGATAACAGAAGACTTAGAGGATGATTATGATGATGAGATAGCGGCTGCTTGTAAGCGAACATCCAGTGAAGTAAGTATCAAGGAGTCAAAGACCTTGCAAAGTCACCAGTCTGAAGATGAACCTGATAATTCTCATTCCAGTAAGCCAAGCAGTACCCTCCAAACCTTCTTGCCCAGTCTGGAAGATACTCGAAAGCAACTCGACAGCAGGAGGGAGCTGATACGTAGTAGACTGGATCGGAAGGGCACTCTTCTTGCTTCACCTCTTCGGAGACCTTCCACCAACTCCCTTAGAAATCCTTCATCATCAGACCTGGGTGCTGGCAGGGCGGATACATCATCCAGCGTGTCTTACAGTAAATCTCAGTCGCAACTGCCACCGTTTTCCCGGGGGTCACACAACCCAGAACTTATGCAGACCAATCAATACGCAAACACAGGAACTTCAAGAAGAGGACCTGTACTTTCATCAGGCAACTCACAGGGATCAACCACAGATCCTGATGCACGTGTGAAGAAAACTCCCTCCCTGACTAAGCCCTTGACAACTAGAACTGGTTTGAAGATGGGGGTTAGAGATGGTCCACCATCTATCATGAGAAGTGAACGAGGAGTGCAAGGGTCTAAGGGGAAGGACTCATCCTTCGCCACAAAGAGCAAGTCCTCAACGCTACCGCCCCAACGGGTAGGAGACTTTATGCTGACATTTCCCTTTAATGAGGCGACACGCCGTGCCAGCACTCCCTCTTTGGACATCAGGACCATCATCAAGGAGACCCAGAAAATGCTGCGAAGGACCATATGCAGGGCCCAATCCACAAAGCGTTTGACTCGAGATGCAATGCAGGACAAACACCAAGTGCCTGGTGGAAGCCTCCGGCAACAGAGAGAAGTGATTGTACAATGGGCTCCTTTAACTTCACAAACAGTCATGAGTGGAGAAGGTTGATAGGAACTTAGAGCACGTGCATCATAGCAAAGCTACCAGAATGACTCTGAACTTTATTTTGGAAGGTGAAATTCTTCCTATCTGTAGATTGTCAATAGAATGACACCCAAAAAGCAATAAGCCACTTTATATAGAAAGTCTTGAAGCACACAAAGCTACATGTATAGCAACTGATTCCATTGAACTTGCAGCTAAACACTTCTCTTTCTTCCAAAGAATTGCTGCCATTCAGTTGCTGATATTCTGATATAAAGGATGATTTGTCTATCAGCTTCATTTACTTTACTTCAAAATCATGATCTATGCAGAGCAGAAATATAATCAGATATCTTCCATTCTTATATTTACCTCTCTGAGATCATACAATATAGTGACCAAGGCTTGATTGTGTATGACACATGTAAAGCAGCAATATGTGTGACATTCCTCCATTGTTTCTATTTGACAAGCAATTTCCATTTCAGAAAAAGAGATATTTTTTTTTCAATTTTATCAAGCACTTCCACCTTACTATATTTTCTAACAAATGTTGAAAAGAAAAGTACTGAAATATATCAAGCAATAAGTTCTTATTTCATCACTTTTTTATGAGTAAGCTGTAAAAACAAATTATGCAAATTAGAATGATAAAATTTATGTAGTTCCTGTTTTCCTATCATTATTCATTTTACTTTGATCTGGAATTATAGATGTTCAAGACCTTGAAATAAATGTAGATATATGTGCCGTACTCTGTAATTTATATTGCTTCTAAAGCTTTTTCTTTCTTGCCCAAATTCTCGAAAGAGGCAAAGCTGCCAACCAGGCCCACTTGGAGGTACGATTCCTATTTTTTGACCTTCACACCATAATGTTATCAACCCTAGATTCCACTTTTTTTCGGAAAACCTATGTATAAAAGGCTTACAAATACATGTATGGTGTATTCCTCATTTTGCCTCAAAGATTTTCCAACTTTTTGCTGTTGAAGGTTGGCTGGTACATGAATGAAGAAGTTTGATTCAAACCACGGTCTACTCCTCGACCATGGACTAGAATAGATGTAAGTAATTTTAAGTAAGCCTAGGTTAGTGCCTTCAAGCGTATTGCTCAACCATTGAGCAAGAGGACAAATGCATACAACATTTATGGAGGTTTAAACCGTGAGTTAACATAAACCTCAGTCATGACAGTCATCTGTGTTTTCAGTCGTGAATTAGAAAATATATACCAGTAGACTTGATCCAGAGTGTAAATGGCTTATGGCAGTACTACACTGTATAGTAATTCCCATTACTCATTAGCTTCTGTGAAGTGTTAGGTGTACCTGTATGTCAACTACAGAAATTATTTTAGTAATGTGGTTTGTTGCTATTAATTTAATTGATCATTGGTGTTTCAGTGTACATATTTCTTTTGTCAGGAGTGTTATAGACCTCAAGTCCTCAGGTTATATGTCTGTGTAGGATACAATTATTGATGTATTAGAGACCAAATCACTTTTCATTTCACTGGTTTCTTTATGTATGTTTTTGGTGATACGGTTCTGTACAACAAAATGCCTCATAAGTAGGTGTACTGGTAACCCATTGGGGGTCTGCTCGCTATTCATAAGGACCGCTATTCATAGAAAACCGCTATTCATTTAACATGCGTTATGAATAACGGTCCTTATGAATAGTTATGAATAGTGGTCCTTATGAATGGAAGTCCTTGTGAATAGCGAGGTAATTTGTCCATGGTTTGCTCGCTATTTAGAAGGACCACTATTCATACAAAACTGCTATTCATTATTCACACGTTATGGATAGCAGTCCTTATGAGTAAGTGGTCCTTATGACTAGCGAGGTTACCCCACCCATTGTAACCTCTAGCTGAATGAAAATTTGAAAAAAATGCTAGAGAAGTGTAGTTACCAGAAATGTTTTACTGAAATTAAGCAACTCGTTTATCTTGAGGTTTTGGCATTGAAAGATGTGTAAATACAGTGGGAGGTATTTCTTGAGGCTAATGTACATGTATTTTATCTTTTATTTTAGTGAGAGGTCATTTGATTGACATCACAAATTCACATTTATGAGTTGTACACTCAGAATAACATTGTTCATTGGTGCATTTTTATCTTCATGTACAAGCAGATATTAACCATTGACTTATTACAGTTTTTATTTTTATTTTTTTTTTTTCATCCTCTCAAATGAATGAAATTTTTAAAAAAGAATAGATTTCAGAATACAGCCTAGGGTCAGGATGAATTTGTAGAGGCAACCCATATTTGGAGTCAGATTTATCATCATTAATTAAGCTAAATATATGTGTTGTAGGAAGATACACTTGTGATGTTTTTTAATGTTTTTTGTGCGCCTGGCAGAAAGGCGTAAGCACGTTATATGCGCGGACACCCTCTATTGCATCAAGCAGGTCTTTAGCATCAAAATACCCATTGCTTCAACAAAAAAATGTGCTTATTTGGTAGTTACCATCCATTTTCACTTTTTAATTGAGTTGTTAAATAGAGAAATCCCTGTCATGTTTGAAAAATGGTGTAACATGTATAGAACAATCAAAATCTTAGAAGCGCGTTACCAGAAGTTTGCTTTAGGGCATGTGCACATGCTACACCTTTCTGCCAGCCACCAAACAATGTACATGTATTGATTCCCAACTACAGCAAGCATTCTGTTCACATCTCACTTATATCAACAGAAGAGGGTAACATAGATATGAAATAGTATCTAATGAACATTGTTAGGTAACTGAATATTAAAAGTAATCCCCAGAATTTCAGAGAAGTGTGAAATTCTTGTTTGGAAAATATATCTTACAAGTACTATGTACTTGGCTGAGGATTGTTTGAAAATGGAGACAGTCGATCAATAGTCACCTTCTAACCTTAGCAGTGGTCCAGAACATTTTATTCTTTTCTGTGCAACATCTGACTTGCAAATTGTTTCATGCTGTTCTTCCTTTAAGATTCAGTTAAACTGATCATATAATCTTGTGGTTATCTCCATTTACACTTGTAAATCCTACATGTATATATACATGTAGGCTTGTTTCTTGTGGAATGTTGTAATTTGTGATTTGATGGTGATTTCACCAGATTATTTATGTAGCAACTAGAATGAGAGTGTTATCATTGTTTAAGTATATATTAAGTTACAATTAGAGTTCAATTGGCTGAAAATCAATTATAATTACATGTGTTTATTTTTGTGATACTGACACAAAAAATGGCTCTTATTTGGACCTACAGATTGCTGGAACAACTACTGTGAACATTTGCTTTTATATCATTTCTTTGTTAAAAAGTCCACGTATGTGAACTCGCACTACCAGAGTCATTAAAGGATACTACATGTATTTTAACTCTCATGGATGTTAGACAAGTAATACTGAATGTATTAAGGCCACTGCACACCTTACGATCGGTCTGCAATCTGATTTCAGAAGAAAATGCAATAACATTTGACAAATCATTTAAAAACGAAAAATATTTTTGATTTAGGGCCTGAATAGTCATAGAGATAGTAAAATCGATAATACGGCCTTTGCCGAGTTTTCTAGTCAGTGGAATGGCCAAATCGGCTCCGAGTCGTAGTGACGTCACAAAAATCGTACGACTGCCTACGTTTTGAAACTAATTTTTCCCTTATTTCCTGTAGAAAGCTGACAGCTCACCAAAACTCTATGTTTAGTATTCATATTACTTTTCAGAACCTGAATAGGGTAGATTTCATTTGTTAAAAAGCCATTATTGAATGCCATAGCGATTTATTTCACAAATCGGATCTCAGACCGATCGTAAGGTGTGCGGTGGCCTTTAGAAGGATTCTTGGCATTGGCAGTGTCATGGAATCTCTTCGAAATTATTCCTTTAGTTATATCTATGATTTTTTTAAATAATTATTTGTACTGTACTACTAATGGTATCACCCTTTCCCCTTTTTCTTTTAAACCTTCAGAAATACATGTGTTACATTCTAAGACACAATAATACAGCTGCCTTCACAACTAAATGTAAATTGTCATTTAAAGACATGAAGAATTTAATGAGGAAAAACAAAATAGACAACTTAACAGAATTTACAGAAATGTTTAGAAAAGTTTTTCATGAAAGTTCTGAAGATGAAAGAGTTTGTTTGAAACTGATCTATCAAAAGTAGTTATGGGCCATTGATAGAAAATGTCACACAGGGTTCATCATGTTATGTAATATGATCTGATTTGAATGCTGCAATTCGTTTGATTTTATGTGCAGGAGTTTGTAGATATAGTATGCATGGTCTTGTTTGTTTTGCATGTGCTTGCCGTGTATTTAATTGGTGAAGAGAAATACCAGTGTTCTGGTCATAATAAAAGGTATTTCATATTCCTTCAAGGATGTTTAAGTTCTATGAATCAGAATGTAGTTGAATCTTGTGCCATTCACATTTATATAATTGTAGATGGAATGAAACCTTTCCATGGAGTTGGCCCGGGTGGAAGCAGAAAATCTGAGAAACACAGGAGAAAGCTTGAGATAAATATAAACAATTGTGAAATTTCTCAAAGTTGTAGTAGAGGGGAGGAGTATAGATTGAGAGTAATGAAAGATCAAAGAGAGAGATATGGTAGGGGGAAGAATTATACAGAATGTGACTGGAGGAAAGAGAAGATGAATACAGAGAAGAAAAGAGAAACGATAAAGATGAAATTATTGGAGGGAGTGGGAGGGAGGTCCGTTTTGAAGAAAATGCTTGAGGGAGACTGAGAGGGCAGAAAAGGTGTGTTTCATTTCTAGAAAGAGAGGGAGACAAAGTATGATAAAACTGCACTCAAAAATGAACAGAAGGAAAAGCCCAGACAAAACACAGAAGGTGAGAAGAGGAGACAAAGACTGGGTCAAAACACATAGAAACAACAAGGTTACCAGTGGCTTCTTGCATATAATGTTGCAATCACAGATTATAAGCAAGTCCCAAATATGTGTTCTGGGGCCCGTTGCACAGAACTTGCGTTTAATTGCAAGTCCTTAATGTGCTCTTCTGATTGGCTGAAAATAAAGTTGCATTTGATTTTCCTGAGTTGAGTTCAAATGCAAGATATGTGCATTGGGTTAGTTGAAAGAAAAGTTGCATCTAATCACATTCTATGCAAGAAGAACACCCTGCTTTTATAAAACAAGGGGGAATTTGATACGCATGTAGAATCTAACAATATTCTTTTCAAAACTTGTCTTTATTGCATTTTCTGCTTCATCTCTTTTTTGTGTGTGTATTCTTCTCTCAAATGTTTTATTTTACAATATGTAGAATATATACAATACAATAACAATACATATCTAAACTCAATTAAGTGTCCAATTCAATGCACATCCTCATTCACCCCAAACACAGTCTTCCCTGGCATGTTGGCAAACAGAAGGAATGAACCCCAATGCCATATTCCACTCAAAATCTAAACAAAATGCCGGGTTTAAAGATAAAGTTGAGTTCTGGTCATGCGATTACATTGTGAAAGAAATGTCTCAAAGCAATTGGGAAAGGTTGATCATGTATCTACATAAAAATTGGTGTATACTGTGAGGTCTTGGATTTATCAACAGCACATACACTACACACAGAAATGGGTATATGGGATTGCACACACATGTGCCATGAACGTTCAGCACGCACACTTCAGCTTTTTCTCGTCATATTTCAAATATGAGGGCATTTAAAGAGCAATCTTTTTCAGGGATCATTTAAATTATGATGTTCTTCCAAACCGACATAAAAGGAATGAGAAAGCTCACAAAATCATTTTTCACCTCTCCCAGAACTCAACCTTCTCTTTCAGCTCGGTCTAAAGTCTAATTAACAACAGAATTTAAATATAGACTAAGGTCTATGCTTCCCTTTGTTAAGCGTGATTTATTCCTAGCACTGGGTTTAACTGAATTAGTACAATATGGCCTTAGATTACAATAAATAACTCAACAGGGCTGGACAAGTTCATTTTGGATCTCCAGTAATACACCAACAAAACCTGACTGTCATAAGATATCAGCCAGAATCTGCAAATATTCTAGAGATGATTCAACACATGAAGTATAAAATATGTAAATCATTTGATTTTTTTGTAAAAACCTGGGATTTAGGAGGAAGAAAATAGGTAGCAATGGAGATGTGACATGTCTGCGTAGAATTATTACACAATGTATCCAAAAATTAAACTTTAATTCGACAATCTTTCATCAATATCAGAGTGTCTTACATGACAAGAACAAGATATTCAGCTACTCAACATTTTACCCTTAGACCCAGTAATCATGTACCGTATCAGCAATCTAAAACCATTTTGGGGATCATACATTATCCAAAACAAAAATTTATAATAATAAAATTCATAATCATTCATGAACATGGCATTTTCTGGCTCAGAAATCGTGATGCCATTGGCAGTAATAATCTCTTTTAACAATCATAAGAGAAATTAATATTCCTGTCAGGTGCTATAATTTCCTTGGTTATAAGCCAAATGCACACTTGGGGGGTGTTTCATAAAGCTGTTCGTAAAGTTACGCATGACTTTACGTACAACTTGAAAATGACAAGCCAAATGGGATGCTCAATCATTTTTAACTGCATCAAGTAAAGGTGAACTGTGGAGATGTAGATTAACATTCTTATTATAACAAACATTTTTAATGCAAAGTATAATTTTTGTCATATTCTAATTGAGGTTTTTTGGAAATACAGTCACACTTTGTTAAAACATAAGGAAAAACTTTGGGCATCCTACATGTATCTGGCACTTCATATTCAAGTCGTTCGTAAAGTCATGCGTAACTTTACGAACAGCTTTATGAAACACCCCCCTGGAATACTACTTGATCTCTGCTATACTACTTAATTGCAGGGCATTGCATTATTAGGTCTGATCTACACGGTAAGAATAACTGCATATTTTCAATTGTGGTGGTTTTGAACAAATTTTTTCCCAAATACATGTACTTGTATGTGAATGATATTCTCCAGTAAATGGTAGAATACTGAATATCTTGATTTCTTAATCCATTTTACTTTGCCTTGTGTAGTCCCATATACCCATTTCTGTGTGCAGTACATGTGCTTTTATAATATAATTGCATGACTAGAACTCTACTTTATCTTTAATTAATATCAAGTACAGTAGCTTTAATAGCGAAATTTAACAGCACAAAAAGACGCATCTGGAAAAGGATGCAAAAGGCAGAACTGTTGGTGATATCAGTGGATTAAAGGGGGTGTTGCACAGGAAATACTGGTTAACGCCATCTACGTCTTTTCTTTGGACAACTGCACGTAAACGAATGGACCTCAGTTAACGGTAGTCAGCGACTTATTTCTCTACATGGTCAGCGTTTGCAAAACAGACTGAAGTTACCCTTACTCTTCGGTTTTGCATATGTTACACATACATGTATGTACATGAGGGAATAGCATGGCCCGTCCAAAGAGTTGCAGATAAACCCAATTGGCCCCGAGTCAGGCCACGGGAAAGACACATTGTCTTGTAAGTTTACACCCCCTTTAAAAGTTGTAATTTGACGTATCTGAATGACAATTTTTATTTAGCCCAATCAAGGTACATGTACATGTACTAGAGTTACATGGTATTTACCAGCTCCATGTCTTAATAACATGTGCCACTAAATTTTGACTATCCACAATTACAGTATGCACTCTGCGTTCTGGACTCGTCTATCAGTGCCACTATATTGCGGTAAGCTCCACAAATACATCAACATCCTGTGTAATAATTTCACGAGCATTCCTACATATCGAAGAATAATTGCAGGAAATAAAACTATGCATGTGCATAAAATATATATATCTAATTTCTTTTTTAAAAATAATGCTCACTTTTAATTTTTTCATAAAATGTTTGAATTTGCAAGATAAACTTAAAACCACTATGGGTATTTTACGATTTCACCATTATTGAAGTGTATAACATTGTGAATACCTTTCAAGAATTTGGGACAATATTAAATATTCAGATTCAAGGGTACACATAAACAAGAATGTTATCATGAGAAATGTTATCTCCAGAAAATCATAAAGACATTGAGAATACAAAACGTAGTATTGTCACAGTAACATAACATTTTGATTTGCTGGCCTTCAAAATTATTTTTCATCAAAAAAATTAATCCCAGAAAATATAACTGTCATGCCACTCTGTATATTCTAAACAAAGATTTTTAAAATAACAAACCTTTCATCAAAAGCAGTACAAAAACATCTCAATTTGCAGATAATTTAAGTCAATTTTACCCCTGCAAAATAAGGACATATCTTAACATGTGCATGTATATGTATTTGTCTGTGTTCATTCATTTAGATTGTTATCATTCATTTGGCTTTTACAATTTCAGATAATGATGACATAATGAATAAGCATAAATAGAAGAAAAGAAAAGAAATGGCACAGTTGTTGGATGCTGTCACGACAAACATTCCTAAAATGAAGACATCGTGTGGCTCGCAGAAGGGCATAAGCATGTGTGCATGTCATAAAGCAAATTTCTGGTAATGCGAAGATTTTGATTGCTCTATACATGTTACACCATTTTTTAAGCATGAACAGGGATTTCTCTCTTCATTAACTAATAAAAGTGGAAAATGGATGGTAACAACCTAATTTCAGTAGTTTTGTACGAAATAAGCACAGATTTTGAAGTCGTGGGTACTACCTTCTTCTTAATGCAATAGTGCGGGTCCATGTTTAATAGAACGGCAGAGCGCGCTCACACCCTTGTGCCAGCCGCACCATGAAGTATGAAAATTTATGCTTTTACAATTTCTTCCTGTCACAATCGTGTAGTCAGGCTGGTTCAAAGATACGGCACAAAGCCAACTACTTCAATAAATAATCTTACATTTCTACACAACTACCACTGATGAAAAAGTTGTCCCAGGTCTAACTAAAATTGCAAAATATATAAATAATTCAGACTGCATAAGTGAAAAAAAACAAGTCGCTCATTTAGAGTGAGACACAAAGAAACCAAATCATTTAAAGGGGGTACCCAATGCTGAAACAATGTTAGTTCATTTAAAAGATCATTATTTTATTAGCAGAAAATCATCTGCCTTAAATTTTTTTTAAAATTCGTGTTGCCAGAAAATCCCCGAAATATGGTAAGATTTCAGGATATTTTGGCCCCTCAGCTGTGTCCCAATTTCAGCTAGGTAACCACAATGACGTCAAAGTGGTTACCTTGTCGCGCAATTATAGCAAAATGCGCGCAAGGTGTAATGCATTTTGTACAGTCTAGCGCGCAACACATCTGCAATACGCGATTCTGGGTAACCACTTTGACGTCATTGTGGTTACCTAGCTGAAATTGGGACACAGCTGAGGGGCCAAAATATCCTGAAATCTTACCATATTTCGGGGATTTTCTGGCAACACGAATTTTAAAAAAAATTTAAGGCAGATGATTTTCTGCTAATAAAATAATGATCTTTTAAATGAACTAACATTGTTTCAGCATTGGGTACCCCCTTTAAACAGGGATATTATCATACAATGTAAGTATGTGTATATTGTGCATTGTAGATGGTAAAATTTAAATACAATGTACTTGTAAAGTCAAACTATTTTCAAATGAAGTATTATTCAATATTTAGTAGAAACCATTATTTAACCCTTTCAAGACAATTGACCACATTTTGTGGTTTGGCTTAATAAGTTTTGATTCAGAGCTCTCAAAAATATACCAGATGTATGAGTAGAAAGAGCAAAAATTTCTACACATGCTATGTCCATTTTTGTCACATAACCATATTGCGTTTGATGTCAGGAATTTTAAAAAGGAGAATAAGCTTCATAATCCTTAAATTGGCAACACATTGTGAGGTTCAAAATCACTATTTTTTATCAAAATTGGCAATTTTTTCAACTTTTCGACTAAGTTTCTAATGATCTATATTGTTTTCAAAGACATTGCATTTTGTTGGAACCATGTAGCACTAAAAGAAAAATATTATTGTTGCCAATTTGAAGAACGAAATGTGATCAATTTAGCCCTTGAATAATTCCTGTCCTGAAAGGGTTAAATAAAATGATTTGAATGCAAGGTGATTTCCTTTTAAAAAAGTAAGCTGTTCTCAATTCTATGTCAAAATGATATTATTACTCCCTCTCCTCTATTCTATAAAAATGCAAATATATATATACTTGCGCATTGCCCTAGTCAAAGTGTCTCAGAGACAATGCGCAGGGATACAATCATATTGCATAAGTACATGAGGAGTGTAACTGCATAGCCAAAGGGACTTTTCTTCAATACACAATACATGCCTGCCCACATGATATATATCGGCTGACATGAATTCACTGCCTATGACTGGGAACATACATGTATAGTGCTGTTAGATTTCTTATAAACACTTCTTAAGTGCTGTTGGTTCTAAAAATTCACATCAGTTTCTCATGTAGAAAACACCAAATTTCATCTAGACTGGTGATAGCTTGCGAATCGCTGAAACTACCCTCAAGTTCCATGTCTTCCCACACCCCATGGGTGTCTATGACCTTCTCTAGGCCGTCCCAGTGAATTCCAACAACATTTCATTACAATCTGCAATTGTAATTCCATGAGTTTACAAGACAATGCTCAACTCTCAACATTGTGGGCCTTGAGAGAGCACCTCTACATTCCCTGCACTTTCACAAACTCCTCTACCCGTAGCCTACATCTAGAAACCCTGTAAATAATATTTGCATACTGGCTGTACCGAACATGTGTAGTCTCCACTGCACATCGCTATAAATCAGCCAGGCTATTGGATGAGTAATAACGATGCAATACGCCTTTAAAAAAATCACCACTGTAAATAATTGAATAGTCACACTATGCAAAAATATCTGAATGTAAATCTGTTATCTTTAAGGAATATACATGTATATTCTATGTACTATCTTAAATGGACCTCATCGAAAAATAAATTAGAAAATGAAGCATACTTTGCTTTCCGAAGGAAGTACTGAAGGTACTATTTCGCTTTTAGTTGTATTGCAATACAAATATCATTCTCATTGATAATGGACATTGATTTTGACCTTGCTAAATATTGATCATAGTCTTATAACTTTTGGCAATGATGTTTCTTACCTTTTAAAATAAAGAAATAAACAATTTCAACTGATTTAACAACTAGGTCATAAAAATACAATATCTTTTACCCAAAGCAGTTCAGATGTTTCCTATGGTCTTGATTCATCAGCTTTCCCTCCTCAAATTAGCAATAATTATTCTTTTTAAAAATAAAAATCTTTAAGAAATGAAGCAATGTGAATGAAAATTTAACAATGTAACACAAAATTGCCACTTTGCACATGAAAACAGAGATTATATAAATTACGCTGTGTTGCCAATTTAGAGACTTTAATTTTAAGTTACAATTAAATCGCTCTTCTTCGAGAACAGCACAATGTACTGCATTAAAAATGGACTCAAAAATGTGTAATGCTCACGTATGATGTGTAATTTGTAGCATCTTGGATCAAAAGATACTGCAAAAGTTTCACTAAAATAAGACACTGTACTGCTATGGGTTAAGCCCTATGTTAAACCAATCATTAGATATGTACTGCAATCACTTTTGGGATCTCCAAATAATAAAAGTCAAATTCAATTACTAGTACATTGCGATTTGAACAGGCTTTTAATAAGGACTAATAATCGTCTTGTTCGGAGATCATTCTGCATAGCATTCATTTTATGTTACATGTATCTCCTTTATAAACTACTTTTCTTCGCAGACAATGTTTTGACATCAGATTTAAGCAGGGGAGGGGGTGGGGAGGTTTTAAAGATCAGATGAGCGAGTGGCCTACTACCCACAACATGAAGTTTCAAGCTTTTAGACAAAATATTTAAATCAAAATCACATTAAGAATTCAAGTAATAATCTATCAGCCAACAATATAAAATGTATTTTTAAAAAAGACATACATGTACATGTATATGCATTCATTTCCTTTCCCATCTTAACAAAGGAAATCTAAATGTAACCAAAGGTTGCTTTAATACAAAGATGCTTTAGTTGCATGTAAAAAGAAATAGCGTAGACACCCTAGTTGTGCTAAACATTTAAGCTGTATCAGTACCCTAGGCAGAAATACTGTGTGTAAAAGTTTATGACATCTTGGTCATGTATGGGTTGGTTTCCCATTTTCCTGAGAGGCCCAGGGTACCCATCAATCCTGTCATCTCTTTGCTTTCTACGTCTCATGCAGCTCCTGGATGGCTGTACAGATTTTACCATGTATAAAAGTCGATGGCATCTTGGCTATGGTAGCGTACTTTCCCTGGTTCCCCAGAGGCCCAGGGTACCCTTGGTCATGTCACCTCCTTGCTTTCTACACCGCATACAGGTCTTGGATGGTAGGTCGATTTCACCATGTACAAAAATCCATAGCGTCTTTGATATGTAGGGGTTGCTTTCCCTGGTTGCCAAGAGGTCTAGGGTACCCTTGGGTCGTGTCACCTTCTTACCAGTGGACCTCCTAGATGGCGGTACAGATTTGACCATGCATAAAAGTGGATGGCATCTTGGTTATGGTAGGGTTGCTTTCCCTGATTCCCAGGAGACCCAGGGTACCCTTTAGTCATGTCACCTCCTTACTTTGTATGCCTCATGGAGCTTTTGGATGGCGGTGCGGATTTCTTGGCGCTTCTTGGCAACAACCTCCTCCGGGAACCAGTTCTGGAGCCCTCTCATCGGTGAGTGGTAGTTCCTTATAGGCTTCTGCAAAAGGAAGGTATGTGATGATAAATGTGATAACTTTTGCATAGTGCTTTAATACATTATTTCTCAGAGTAAGCCTGAATCAAATCGGTTTGTACACCAGTCCTTGATCGAGGCTATCGAGCACCGGTGCTGTTTTGGTGAAACAGGTGCATCAATAACTTATGAAAATGATATAATACAAAGAAAAGAAGTAGCAAGGGATTTAATTTTCGTGAATTTTGCGAGTTTATGATGGGACGCGTATTTAACAGAGAGCGAAAATATCGCCACTTATTCTAATTTGCGCCGCAAAAAAGTGAGGCCTGAGAAAACAGGATCTCAGATCACAATAATCACCTTATTCCATTCATCAAGGGTGCTAGCACTTAATACGTACATAAATTCTACTACGTAAAAGTTGGTTAGACATTTCAAAACTTGGCTTGAATTTCACTTTTATTCTAGTTCAATGCTAAAACCTCACGCCTCAATTCATTTTCCAGTAAAGATATTTATATTCTTTCATTTAATACAATTTTTTATTGGATTCCTGTTGCAATAATTCAGTTTTGGTGTCAAATTATTGAATTTCTCGGATTATTCTTCCTTCTCAAACATGTATAGTCACATGACTCATGGTCGCAATCGCGATCGTAAAATCTGCTATCGCAATCGCAAACGTGAGTCAAGTGACAATACGTGTTTGAGAAGGAAGGATATTTTGACACCAAAACCAACTTTTTTAAACAGGAATCCAACAAAAAATCAAATGAAATAAAAGAATACATATGTCTTTAACTGGAGATTGTATTGTGGCAAGAGTTTTCAGCTTTGAGCTACAATTAAAGGGAAAGTTCACCCTGAAGATTACTTGAGTTTAAAAAATGCAGAAAAAATAAAGAAAAATATTGACGAAGGTTTGATGAAAATCGGTCAAATAATAAAAGAGTTATGAGTATTTAAAGTTTTGGATTCGTGACGTCACATGCGAGCAGCTGCCCATTGGTCATGTAATAAATATTCCATATATTCGCATTTTTTTAACGTTCCACGATAAATTAATATTGTTTCTTTTCAGAATCTAGTATTGAATAACATTTCTGACAATATATCAAATGCACAGACGAAAATATTCTAAATTTTCTGAGAAAACTGTATTTTATGGAATATTTATCACATTACATAACGGAGGAGCTGCTCGCATGTGACGTCACAAAATCAAAACTTCAAAAGTCCATAACTCCGTTATTCTTTAACGGATTTTGTCCAAACTTTCTCCAATATTTTTCTTTATTTTTTCTGCATTTTTTAAACTCAAGTAATCTTCAGGGTGAACTTTCCCTTTAAAGAGAAATTTACACCAATACTTTTAAGTGTCTAACCAACTTTTACATGGCCATGTTTATGTTCAAATTAAATTCAATGATTTGTAACCAATGTACTGCACTTAAAACAGCAAGTCAAATGGATATGTTAACCCTTATATAAAATGTTCTTGGTCCATCAATTTACTGGTGTTCGACCAGAGGAAAGCCATCGATCCCCGGTTTACAAAATAACCGATATGACTCAGGCCTACATGTATCTCAGAGGAAATTATTCATATCAATAGACAAACTATTTTTATATAATTTAACATAATTTTTATTTATATCAATTTTCATTTATATGATGCTCCAGCAAAAATTGTCTCTACCACAAACTGACTTCCTAACTTCAATTATGGACCAGCCACTTTACCAAACCGTAGCCTTAACTGCACATGTAAATCTACCCTATAACCCAATCACAACCTATGCCCTAACCCTTTATCTTAAACGAAATAAAGCCCAAAGCAAATTACCGGATGAAAATTTGAATGAAATAAAGTGTATGCTAGGAGATGGACCATAATCAAGCTTTGTTCTTACCTCAAAGAAAGTCTCTACGTATTGGCAGACATAAAGCCCACAGTCACTGAAGTTGTTTTGTTGAGGTATCTTTGGATTCATGCCCTTCATGTTGGCAGTAGTAAACTCACATTTCCCTTCTTTCCTCTTCTCCCACTCTATCGTCAAGTAGCTGTATCAAATGAAAACAGAAGGACGAAGTCATGTCAATGAAAGTTTTCAGAGTTTTCTAGTAATGGTCTTCACGTCGTGGTACAAGCAAACTTACATGTACATTTCCTCATCAAATGTTTGAGGGAAATCAAAGGTCACAAGAGGAGTGGAGCCTTATCCAATTTGTCTCATGCATGCATGTACTATCTCTATCTCTACATGTTTGAATACGTCTGTGGATAGACCCCAAACAAACTATGAAATATACCAACAAATTAAGGGGAATACTTCTATCTTAAAATCACCATTTCTATAACAAACAAGGTATTGATGTTTCCTGACTTGGGTGAAAGCTATTCATACTCCGCATGCCTACGGCAGTGTGTACAGCAGAAGGGCATAAGTACACATATTTCTTTTGGTGAATTGCTGATTTAACTTTTTAAATTTTGACTGCTGATGTAACATATCACTGTAAACAATTTCTATAATGTAGAGACTGAAATGTGTAGCATAAATGTAGAAGTAGTCAACAAACAGTCAAAACTTAAGAATGCGTTTTTCTCAGAAAGTACATCTATTGTCCATACATCCACTCACGCCTTACTGCCGGGCATAGGACAATAAACCTGGTATGTAAATGTATACACGTATATATGTTTGAAAATTGTACTCACTCTCTCAGCTTTGCAATGACATTTCTCCTAGGAGGTCCAGCTAATGAGTCAAACACAAGGATGCATGGCCTGAAATTGTAAATAGAAGAAGTAACATA
The DNA here is from genome assembly GCA_025618425.1 of Heliocidaris tuberculata. Classification (NCBI taxonomy): domain Eukaryota; kingdom Metazoa; phylum Echinodermata; class Echinoidea; order Camarodonta; family Echinometridae; genus Heliocidaris; species Heliocidaris tuberculata. The sequence continues at coordinate 29,321,104 of CM046837.1, read as the reverse complement.
CAGTAGGTGAAAATAACAAAATCTTTTGTGAACTTTTTAAAAAAGGTGTGTGATTTTTCTATACAAAAAAAAAAATACGGTGACTGTTAGAAAATCTATATTGGGCACAGTGTACCGGTATTGACCAAATATATTGACCAAAATTAAAAGCAACTGAGAAGGTGAATTCATTTGAAGAGATATCACTGAGGCAACTTCCAGTTGACAGAAAAATATACCCACCTAAAGAGGCCATCAATTGTTACTTCCTAGCTTGACAGTAATTATGATCTTCACAGTCAATCAATCACTTTTGGCAAAATGGAGAAATTTACATAGAATGAACACATCTACATGCAAGACCATGTGAGGGGTGAGGGGTGTGGGAGTGTGGGTATGTTTGGTAAAATATAGAAACGTATTTAATCCACTTCATCTCACACCAGACCACTTTCTCTCTTTCTTTTCCTTTCAAGGCGTTTCTTTAAAAATAAAGTTGAGTTCTGGGCCCTCTTGCATAAAAAAGTTGCGATTAAACACAACTCAAAAATTAAACGCAACTCGATTTTCAACCAATCAGGATATCGTATTTGGGACTTGCGTTTAATTTTTTTGAGTTGCGTTTAATCGCAACTTTTTATGCAAGAGGGCCCAGGTCATGCAATTACATTGTGAAAGAAACTGTCTCAAAGCAAATGGGAAAGGTTGATCACATCTACATACATGTCATAATTGTTTTATACTGTGAGGTTTTGGAATCATCAAAATGATAAGAAATAGACCCAATCTAGCTGAAAGACACATGTCCTGCACACAGAAATGGGTATATGGGACTGCACGCACAAGTGGCATGAATGTTCATCCCCAAACATTTCATTTTTTTCTTGTCATATTTCGAATATGAGGGCATGTGAAGAGATATCCTTTTCGGGCGACATTTCAAGTATGATGTTCTTCCAAAATGACATAAAAAGAATGAGAAAGCTCACAAAATCATTTTTCACCTCTCCCAGAACTCAACCTTCTCTTTAATTGAATATTATCTTGCATAAATTATGACATAAAATATTGAAAAAAAAAGAGATCTTCAGAAAATGATTTTTCTTAGTTCTTTTGACAAGCCTTCAGGTCTTAGCAAAAATTCATGGCATTCAGTAAAGTCTCACACCTCCTCCCCCCCCCCCCCCCCCCATGTCAGAAAGAGCTCTGCATACCCCTGTTCAGTCAAGTTTAAACTTCATTGTTAGGCAAATCATGGGATACAGATCCTAGTCAAGAACTTACTGCTTGAAGTGCTTGTGTTCTCCAACATGATATTGCTGATAATCAAAATCTAGAAGTTTTGCCTTGGACGCTCCGCCATTCACTGTCGGAGACTGGGCAGTCGCCACAGAAGAGTCCGACCTTGGGTTGGCTTGACTTGATGATATTGCACTTTCTGATTTAACCTATTCAGAGAAGGATGGTGACAATATTGTGCATATGATGATACTGGAATTGAAATAGAATTTTGAGGTGTAATCGAATGAAAGAAGAGGAAATTTCACTAGAAAATTTTTAGCCATCCTTCAAAACTATATTTCATGATAAAAACTGATGTAAAGGGGATCAATCATGAAAAATACTGTACTCTGAATGTTTTAGTTTCCATACAGCTGTACATGTTCTTCTTACTCCATAAAAAACAACATAAAATCATACTATCTCTATATAAATCATTCTCAAGTGATTGGTCTCTGTGAAAATGGTCAGTACACAAGTGCGAGTTATCTCTGCTACATCAAAAATAATTTTGCTTCTGATTTTTAAGAATATCTGTGAGATTTACCCTTAAAATTTTCAATTTGCAAAACGTTCCTGGTCAAGTGTTTATGTTTGTAAGATTCATGGAATCAAATACATGTCAACTAAATCAGGGGATCAAAATACTGGTAACAAAGATATTTATTCTTGAAGTTTTCTTCTAAGCAACAATATATGCGGTGGTAATCTGAAGATGTGGGCAGACTTGTAAAAAAAAACCAACATTAGAATTCTTTCTAAAAAATATTTAAGATGTTCAATACTGAATTATGATCAAGTATTGATGTTTCCTCCCCCCCCCCAAAAAAAAATAGCGCACAAAGACAATACAAAAACACAATTATCATTTGAGATAAAAACTTATATAATTTGAAGTCATGATTCCTCTAAAATGTCAATCAAATCAATTACAATAGTTCAAGACCATCTCCTTGCATCAATGCCTATATATGGTGAAACAGAACAGATCCCTAAAGAGAGCATTGCATTTCAAGTAGTGCTCTGCTCGCATGAGAGAAAAATTGGATTTTTCACTTGAAGTGTTTGCCCTTGTGACAGCTACTTTCACAATTAGCTTACGTTCAATCACGGGATAACTTTTTGCACATAATACATGATTAATTACCTTTTCTAAAGCTGCAGTATTGTTTGAAGCATTAAGTGCTTCTGTACTGTTTCCTAAGGACTTTTTAAGTGGAGGATTCGAAGGATTGTTTTGAGAGTTTTTCAGCTTTTGTGAAGTCCTTTCACTTTCGTGATCCTCCATTCTTTCATCAGGACTCTCTGAAGTGTCCATAGGCTCCTCCTCATTTGTGCTATTGCTTCCCTGAGTGGCTGGTTGCTGGCAGACTTGCCCAGCATCATCCGTCCTATTGGCCAATTTGCTGTTGTCATGCGGTGACTGTGCGGTCTGCCCTGAAGGTGACTTTGAAGGGAGCTCCGCCCCCGAGTTCGGATTGGTGGATTGTTGTTGTGATGATGAAGACAATTGGACACTTGGAGTCCTGCGACTGGCTGGTGGATCGGACGACTTTGAGGGGTGTTCGCCCGGTGTGCTGTGACTGGCTGACTGGTCTGATGGTGAGGGTGTGGCTCTGGAGGGAGCGGCGGGGGAGGGAGTGGCAGGCGATGCCGCAGATGCCGGCGATGGCTGATTTGATGATGAGGGACTGGGCGATTGTGATGGTGATTTACCACTTCCTTTCTTCATATGGATCACTTCTCCAGCAAAACAGATGATTGCAACAAACCAATGAGCACTAAGGTGAAAAAAAATCATTTCCAAAGAAAAATTGAATAATATATTTATTACATGTACAATACCAAGAAAACATTAACTCCATAAAGACATGTGCCCAAATACAGTTATCTGTTTTCTTGAATCAATTTACACAATTTATAATACATTCCCTGTTCAACATACATGAAGGCATTCAAAAATTTGTAACTCTAAATTCACGTAGGCTTGTAATCTTGCTATATACCATGTTTTGTTTACGTTTACACTGCATGTACCAGGTCAATTCCAAGGTATGTCCCATACACGTACATTACCAAGTCTTAAGTAATTGTATTATGTTATTGTGAACATAAATTGATAAAAACACATCATTTCAACTGATATTTTGTCTGATCCAAGCTCTAGGAGGGCTTTCAGCTTGATACAGTTGTTATATACTAAATTCATCTATGAGGTCGGTAACGTATGGGACAAAATAGCTTGGACCTGGCCAACACTAAAAGAAATCATCATTCAATTTCATAAAAGGGGCAACAAGGAGTGAATCCTTCATCTTGAGAATAGAGGCGATCTATTACAAATGACATATATGCTTGCTCTTACTTTCAATTCTTCAGTTGAAGTGTCTTGTTGGCATTTTCTCAAATTTTTCCCCTTAGAAAAAACAATGAAACTGAAACAAAAAGTACTCTGTCTCTCTGATTACATTTTTGACTCTGTCTGCCTCTCTCTCACAAAATCTGGAATACAATGTACTTCTTTTTCGACATCCTTTTTAACCCTTACTGTACTGGGCTATTGCAAGCTCCTCTCTGACTGGGGGGGGGGGGGGGCTGGGAAGCCCTCTGATCTCGGCTGCGACATGACCGATCGCCGTAAAATTTTGCACGGACCCCGAGAATTGCGTAAAGAACACAAATCCATGGTTATTTTTAAGTAAATCTTTATCTTTTTATTCAATATCATAATTTATGCAAAGGATATGCATAAATATACATTTCTATTGATAATCAAGTAAAAAAGCCTTGGAGATAAAAGTTCTTTCTAATCCATAAGAACATTATTACATAAGAAAAATTTTTGTAAGTGATTTCAATTCTTAGGTACTGTAAACATGGAATGTTTCGCGGTGTGGGAATTTTTGCGCATTTCGCAAAAACAAAAATATGTGGAATATTGAAAATTTCTACTTTTACAGTATTCTATTGTTTTACAAATTTCTTCAGTATTTCTTTGTTTTTCAACTTTAACTTTTTTTATAGTTTTTTTTTTAATTCTGCTGTTTCACAGTATCATATGAACCAATATTCAGTTAGAATAGATGGTAATTACAGCTTAAGGAAGAAATTACATGTATAGGTGATAAAGTAGTAACAAGAGGTAATGCAGTTTCCCATTCGTTTTGTACACAAAACTCAGAAATCCTCCCTTTTCCTCACATGACTCGGTAAAGGTATCACCGATTTTTGTTAACTAAAGATGCGCAAGACTTGAAAGAAAAAAGACCAAAAGTTGCGCGCGGTGTGAGATGCAGCAGTTCAAAATGCGCGGCAGAATTTGTCCGGGGAGGGGGGGGGGGGCTGTAGATGGTTATGAATATTCATTTATTCTAGACCAGGGTCGAACATATATTTTTACCCATAATTTGATTTGCTTAGATGACAAATGACATCAGAGGTGAGAAGCCGTGTACAGTGTATTTCATTTGTGGATAGAGGGAGCCCTGTAATTTTGCTGCTCATAGACACAAGTGTCTTTTCAAGACGTCATCTTGTGGATGCACCGATAATTTGTACTTTTTTGTGATAAGCCCAATGTTGTAAGCATAGAATAATAAGATGTTACAAAACTTTGAAGTCTGATATCACTGATATGTTGATGATGTCGAATGATATTAAGTTAAACTCTTGTATTTTGAGCAGAAACATCTGAGCTTATGATGATTTGTATTGCACACTCAGTTCACGTGCTATAGTGTATGTACCTTATGTTAACCAAGATGATAAGGAAATTGCGTATAAAGATGAACGTAATGTATGTGAAAATTAATACTTATGAGCCAGTTGTTATACTGGACAATTTACAAGTTATAAGCTAGTTTGTTTGTAATGGACGTTTTATCAGTAATAATGAGACTGGTATGAGATAGCGATGAAATGGACAATAAGGAATGTGCACATAACTTAGTATGTTGGTTGTACATGCACTGTAGCTCTATCTAGTAATTGATGGATATATATAATTAGGTCATTCAAAGAAAGGGTACACTGAGTCAAGTTTGGGTTTGCTTGGTATTCATTTATAACCACTTCATGAAAGGACATTTGAGTACTATATTTACAGTTAAGCTTAAGCATAAGCATTTACTGTACTAGGCTATTTGAATGATTTATGCATAGATGTTGGGTTAAAGAGTTAATGACAAATTAATAGAAAAGGACAATGTTAGTTTATTTTTTATTGCGAAGGAATTATTGATGTTATGCAAATTTATGCAAACAAGGATATTATTTGAGGTCAAGCTGGTCAAGCTTATTATTGATTGATACACATGTTTGTACATGTACTGTGAACAAACCTGCATTTAATTTATACATGACAGTTCATTCAAGATGATTTATTATTGTTTGTCTTATATTAAATTGCAGGTTGAACCGCTTGCATCTTACACAGTACCAACTATGCTATGGTCTCGCAACTCGGCTTTTGTACGGTGTCCACTAAGATATTTTGGGATTTAGCTATCGTCACTAACAGGAGCTTCCAAGGCCCACCCCCCCCCCCCCCCCCAGTAGAGTAAGGGATAAACATCACATTCTCTCTCTCTCTCTCTCTCTCTCTCTCTCTCTCTCCTCTCTCGCCATGAAAAATGGGAAACACTATGAAATTTCCTTTTAAATATTCTACGCTCACCAGTCATTGATGGGAATTATGATGAAGTCTTTGGCAAAGATGTCTACATGGCGCGTCCATTTCCTGACCTTCTGATGTCGTTTCTCCTTGGGGGTGAGGCCGTTGAGGTCTGGTGAGATGTTCCCTCGCGTGTCCTGCTGCATCAGTCGCTTGTAGAAGAAGCAGCTGAATAGATGGGTCCTCTCCCGGTCAAAGTCACTCAGTTTCTCCATGACGATATACCTGATAAAAACAATAAGAAAGTGTTGTGGTACTTGACGTTCTATCCAACGGTTGAGGGTTTGGAATCCCTGCCTGGCACAAACATCCTTTGGAAAGACATAAATCCACATCTGCCACTCCCCACCCAGGTTTAAATTGCTACCCGGTATGCAATAGCATTTTGAGCAGCTGGAACTGGCAAGAGACTTTATAAATAATAATTATTTTTATTATCATCATATCACACTGTGAAAAGTTTAACTTTGTAGCAGTGATACAAAATAACGAAAGTGTAAAATGGACGGGTCCTCTTCCAGTCAACGTCACTCAGTTTCTCCCAAACTGTGTACCAAACAAAAAAACAGTGTGACGAGTTAAGACTTTGTGTCATTGATTTAACGTAACATAAACCATAAGAGCAAAACAGAGCAAGGTTAAAGAATTTTGCTCACTTCCTTCAATGTGAAATTATGAATAAGTCTTTTGTATTCATACATCGTACCAGTTTGTATTTTTCAAATCTGTTTTTACAATTCCACACAAAGAGAAATGAAGAAATGTCAAAACTGAAGGATATGTGATCAGTGAAAAAAATAAGCGGGGGGTTAAGGGCAATTAGCCCCCGAAACTCTTGAAAAAGCCACTGTAAATGAAAAAAGAGCCACCGTGAAATAATATTTCTGCCCATGGGTCGTAGTGCATAAAAATCTCTGAACACAATAGGTGGACTTCTAAGTAGCCCTCGCGAAAGAAATTTTAATTTTTACACTGTATGTGATCACAGCCACACTTTCAATAAATTTATTTTGGACACTACTCAGCAAAGAAAAAACTTTTAGAATAGGGACATTAAACACTTGATTCCATCCTATTGATTTTAATGAAATTTAATTCAATTCAACTCAACGCATTCTTCAATCTACCATGGAATTCCCAATAAAAAGGAAAAGCTTGACACAACTTTTTTTTCCAACTTACTTGAGATAGAAGTCAATGATGACGTCGTTAAGGAATTCCCCTTCTTCTAGGCAGTCTCTATCTTCTGTTGTCACAGTGATGCCACCAAACTTTGGAGGTGGTGGATAGACAAATAGTTTACTGCAATGACAAAGAACATGCATGTGAAGAAAGAAAATGTATGTGATATATCTATTTACTAGTATTTAGTTCATGCACGACTGGACTGAATGTCCAATGGTACCAAATACAGTAACAAGAGAAATAGTGTTGATTGAAGATTAAGTTAAGTTCTGGGGTGGTATTCTGAAAATTGTTGTAATTTTTGTTGTAACTTTTATTGTTTCTTCCAGAGATAATACCTCACTAATATTATTGTAAGTTGGTATTCTGAAAATTGTCTTAAGTAGATATTATCTCTCTAAAGACCGCCTTTATATTATCTTTGACATGCCCATTTTTCAACACTTTACCAATCAAGATGGATTTTATATAGGTAGATTAACCAATAGGAGAACCCCTTAGGTCAAACATAAGGATGGGCTTTGCGCGTATATCAATTTCGGGCATAGTTATTAAATTACGTATTTTATAATGTGCCATGCGCTATTGGACTGCAATTAATTAACATATACATGTATGGTTCACCCTCTTCTGCTCGAACCAAGTCACATATTGATGTAAAATCATCGAATTCCACCTGTAATTTCTTAAAAATGTCTTCTCTGTGAGATCTAGAATCATACACAGTCTCCATCTTGCTATTCGAGCATGTACTGTCTGATTCTGAGCTAGAAAAATTGCCGAGATCATGAGATACAACAGCTAGAAGCTGTTGTAAGTTTTGTTGTAGTTACCATGGAAGATAAGATACAAGAAAAGATAAGATAATTTTCAGAATACCAATTATCTCATGATATTATCTTCAGCGCGCAAATGTAAATGTGGATCATGCGCAGAGTGAACAAAGATACAACAAAAGTTACAACAAAAGTTACAACAATTTTCAGAATACCAATTTTATCTTAAGTGTGGAGATACAACAATATTTGAGATAAAACAGTTTTCTGAATACCGCCCCTGGTCATACGATTACATTGTGAAAGAAACTGTCTCAAAGCAATTGGGAAAGGTTGATCATGTCTACCTAAGAATTGAGGTTTTTAATCTCACTGAAAAGCATATGTACTGCACACAGAAATTGGTACATGGGACGGCATACACATGAGGCATGAATGTTTGGACCGAACACTATTTATTAGCTATTTCTCGTCATATTTCCAATATGAGGGCATGTCAGGAGCAATACTTTTCAGGTGATATTTCTACTACGATGTTCTTTCAAACTGATCCCCCCCCCCCTCAAAAAAAAAAAAAAAAAAAATGAGAAAGCTCACAAATTCCTTTTCACCTTTCCCAGAACTGAACCTTCTCTTTAAACTAGAGTTTCCAAACTTCTTTTGACAATTTTAATTTACATACTCTAAAACTGAATAAACAAAAAAGATATTTGTTTAAATAAACTATCCCTTTATATAACTAACCCCCTGAGTACCGAGTCTATGAGAACTCACGCTAGAGTCTATGTTCAATATGTGTTATACCAAAATCGAATTGTGTCCAACAAGTTAATTCCACTAAAGCTTTGTTCCTATATGAAGCTGTACACTATAATGACATAAGCGTAGTGCACTTACATTAACATCAGTTTTCTGCATTTTATTACAATCAGGCAAGTGAGAACGCTTAGAGGCCTTTGTTGCCCGAGGCCTTTTTTTTTTTCCTCACCCCACTTTCCATTCATATACATGTAAAATAAGTGTTTAGTTTGCAGCGGTGGTGTACCACATCACGTGCAGCGTCGGAAATACACGGGGACGACGGTTAATTTCGCCCTCGACGGCCCCCATATCACCCCAATAAACAAACACTGGAAAACCTGTATTTGGGGGCGACCGTTTTCATATGAGTCGCCCCCATCAATGATTCGAAAGAAAATCACTATTATGCTCAAAAAGCAGCTAAATTCAACCTTTTATCTCGTTGTTGATTCGGAGCTTAGTACATCGCGAATGTGTAGCATCGTGAGCGCTAGACCAAATTATAGCCAGATATCGACACGGAAACTGAAGATAGCGCTTTTTCACGCATACTATAGTAACTACCTGCATTCTATACCAGGGTTGTGTAAATTCATCGACAGCTTCATTTCACTTAGTCTTTGCGCGACACCTTTTGTGAAAATTTCCTTTCCGAAACGCAGTATATCACTGTTACAATGATAGGTCTAAAATTACCATCATCCGTGCAATGAGACTATCACTAGATCTACGACCGGATACACCACGCAGAGAAATTGTCCCTTACCACATTAAGTCTGTAGTCACCTCAAAAAATCAATCTGTAAAGCCAAAGCCTGCCTAAAAAATGCGGAATTAGTGCCATTTTATCAAAGCACGCGGCGCTTAAGTCAAGTTGTAAGAAACAGAATCATCGAAAACGCTCTACAAATCAAGAAATCAGTGGATTTATGACGGAGTTTTTTACTTATCGCGCGCGAGATCGATGCTCATCGAGTGTGATGGTATCCGCGAAAAACAAACTGGAAAAGAAAAATCACCCGGAACTGTGTGCATTCACAGTATATATGTACGTACGTACGTCCAAGCGGATTTAAGAGTATTATGTGCGAGAAAAAAAAAATAAACACACCAAGCCCGCCTTTTCGCGTAAAATAAACATCTCCGCGGGAAATACGCCTAATGACAGCAAATTCGGGTGAAATTGACCTATTGTTGAATTGACCTATTGTTGTTGATTTATTCCTTCAAATTTTTGGAAAAAAAAAAAAGTCTGATGGGGGGGGGGGGGGTGAAGTTAAAATTTCAAAAATCTGTATTGTAAAATTAAATTGGGCAGTATGACGTAAAATAAACCTGTGCATGAGATAGTACGATTAGTACCAATGTAACAGCAATTGCAATATCACAAAAAAAAACAAATAACCAGTCTGAACTTTCCATTAAAATGGTAGCCCCAATAATATAAGAAATAGCCCCATAAAATTCAAAAGTAGTCCCAAGGCAAAAAAAAAAGTAGCCCCTAAAAAAAAATAATTATTTCCTAGGCTGATCACGTGTGAACAATAGACCTGGGGGGGGGGGCATTTCATCAAGTGTCTTGTCAGTGATTTTTACTGACAAATTTGCTCTCAGCCAATCAGACGCAAGGATTTCAGTAGCTTGTAACAGTTATTGCAATTTGTCAGTGATGACAAGTTTTATGAAACAGGGCCTTGTTTACTAAGTTTATGCATACTTCTTGAACAAAAGTTTCTTTTGATGACTCAAAAGCTTGCCAGAGGCTTGCCCGACATAGCAACAACTAATGTCTGCAAACTGCATTCCATCCATAGAGATTCCATTATGCATAGCAGGTGTACTAAATAGTTGGTAACTAAGGATTCTGGAAAGAAACGTGCATAAATTGAAATACATTAGTAAACAGGTCTACAGGCATGAAAATTGCTGTTCATGAAAAACACTGAAAAACTTTCACCAACCAAAGCGAGGGAGCAGAGAGAGGGTGTGGGAGGGGGGTGTCCCTGCCTCCCACGGTAGGGAGATTTTTCAAATTTCGGGCTCAGAATTGTGCAGTCTAGTGCATTCTGAGGGTTAGATATTTAACCTCATATTCAGTGACGATCTGGATTAGGATGATTTTATATAGCGTAATTCATTCCAAAATAGGCGTACAGGATAAAAATAGGAGTACATATTTATCAATGTGATTTAATGTGTATTATGTGCAGAGCACTTTCATGAATAAAACTGAGCAGTGAGCTGAATAAACAACAAATAATCCACTTCCCCAAATCCCAACTTACTTTTCTAGACTAATAAGTTGACTTTTCTCAGTGCAGAAAGTCTTTAAATTTTGTCTCTCCTGTATCATTATCTCTTTCGACGATGTCTTTGCTCTTTATTCTGAGGCCACAGAATGCCATGATTTCTGCAATTTTATGACGTGAAGTTGTTTTGACTTCCTGCATTCAACAACACGGCCACGCCGCAGGGGCCGTGAGCGATCGAAATATCCCCTCGTCGATGATCACATACCTTGCAGCATGCCGTTGACTTTTTCCAAAAGCCGTGATAAAGTCAAACTCTACTCTTATCCACATGATCTTGCTGTAAAACTGGTAATTTTCAAAGCTTATCCTTTTAAAAGTACAATCCAAATCGGCAAGACAGATTGCTCGCTTGATTGAGACATCGCAACTGCACAGGCAAACATACGGTGTGCACTACACATGGGTTGTCTGACTGTGTACATGTAATAACATGCATGTGCTTGTAGTATGAATAGCCTTCCGCCTAAGAGCGAGTGCGCGATTACGGGGGGTATTTTGTGTAATCCTCGGCAGTTATTATGCGATCCTTTCGCATGTACGTACAGTATAAACACGGACACAAGTTGCTGTGTGAGTACATGCGTGTAGTAAGCTAAGGGATCGCCTCCGATTCCGTCTTAATTGCATGCCCATGTATACTGTGTATACATGATGAAATGTGCGCAGAAATCTGTCATTTTTAATGGAAAAATGTGAAATACGCATGAAAAAATCTAGGCTCGGAGGAAAAAGCGGAAATCCGCGGATACGCGGAAAATTTTCATGCCTGGGTCTATTTTTGATGGTCAAGTTGTCAAACTTACTTATCAGCCTGGTCATCTGAGCTGGTTTTGGTCTTGGTGTCCCTAGTAGAGGCCACCCCGAGCTGACCACTCCGCAGCATGTTCAGTTTTTGCATCGTAATGGAAGCTGGCCGGTCAGTGAAATTGAGGGTGGGAGTCTGAGTGCCATTGTTTGGCCTTGTGATGAAGACTGCGCCTTTCATATCTGGTCTCGAAGTGGACTTCAGAAGGGCACTGGTCCTTGTGTTCTCTATGGGCTCAAACTTCAAACCTGAGAGAGAAAAAATATTATTTGACCAGCTATTTTACGAAGCATATGAGCAGTGTTGAGCCAATTATTTCTGGAGCTAAAATGCTTATCAACAGCTACTTCATAATTAATGGATTAGCAGTCCCCAGACAATCACCCATTTTGACAATTATTTAAGGATAATTACGACCAGGACGACTATACCCGGAAAACACTGCCCCCAGACGAATTTCCCCAGAGAATTACCATGTCCCTTCATTCCAATATGAAAATGGTTTTGTACCACCTAATACTCTTTAAATGTCCAAGAGGATGATTGCTTTGAGTTTTGTCTTGGTCTGTGCACTGTGGACTTCTTCTTATTATGGATGTGATGTCAATTCTAACAAGCAAACAAGCAAAGATTCTTGCAACATGAATGGGCTGCTGTGAGGGGGAAAATAAAAATCAACACATTGTGGATGGCATGCCAAGAGGCATGTCTGCTATCATCACAGGTAGCAACTTTGCTACCAGGAACTGAACAAAATGCCTCTGCAGGAGTGAATATGGCTTAGACAGACAATCAAGCATATCGCTGGACCATTACCGCCAGACCACGACTGCCAGTGCAATTATTCTAGCACCCCTACCCCTGCAAAATTTCCCCAGGACAACTATCCTCTTGGACATTTACGTTCTGTTTGTGATTCATAAGTTTCTATTAAACCTATGGGGGTGCCCTTTACTGTATAAATTGTCCTTTGGGGATAGTTGTCCAGGGGAAAACTGTCCTAGGGGTAATTTACATGGGGAAAATTGTCTGGGGTATTAGTTATTGTAAGGGATACTCACCATGAGTAAGTTAGTAGAAATCATGTCGAAAGTTAATTTACTGATGTAGTCAACAATTCCTACATAGGCCTAAAACGAGCTGGTGTAATAATTATTTCTAGGGATGTACATAAATGACATGCAGTGTGAACCCTCTTTTCTATGCTATTTTCAAAAATACAACAAAAATAATGATCAAAAAGAAAATCTGAAGTTAGTCTGGGAAGCGAGACTAGATGTGAACATGCACAAGACTGAAAATGGGCGGAGAACTTACGCGGCCCGAGATTCTCGCCTACGACATCTGCATTCTCAAGACATCACACATATAGTGATAATTACCCTCATTTATCAATCACCAATAAACATTTTGAGTGGCAGTTGTTTCGCTCAATTATGAACATGTCATCAATAAAACTGAAGAGAACTTGAAATTCCAAATGGAGAATGGGGTATTTAAAGGGGTAAACAGAGTCACAGGTGGACAGATGACCCCAACCTACATGTATGTCGTAATGTTCAAAGTTACTGTATAAGCTGAAATTTTCGCGAGGGTTTTATTTTCGCGAATTTCGTGAGTAACCTGCCGATCGCGAATTTAACACCACACAAATATAATGCCACATCAACAGTGATGTGTATGATTTACTGGTATAGTAGCAGTGATGTGTATGATTTACTGGTATAGTAGCAGTGTGAAGTGCAGTTCGCATGCAGCGCTGTGTGACTGACTAGAGTGACGGTGCCGGTGTGTATTGTTTATCGCTAGATAGACAGATGGCAGGCCTGGGCCTGGACATGAATATGTCTTCGAGTCTCCCATTCGCGTAAATATCTGTACGCGAAAATATTAGCTTATACAGTACTTGAAGCATGAGCACATAAAGGTCATCTGTGACAAATTCTAAAACCCACTGACACGAATACTTGATATGTGCTCATGAATGTCATGTAATCATTATTCATCAACTGATCAATAGTGCAATCCATGATATCCAGGTGGAAGTATTCTTTTTAAAAGGGGAAACAAGAGCTATTCATGAGGCACCTCTATCACTCTCAGAGTGATTTCTCGAAAGTGCACAAAAAGGGGACCCTCCATGTTTAAAAGATCTGAGGATATTTGGAGTCATTTGGGACATGTGCTAACTATGAACTGGTCTATTAGTAACACACTGGCCTTTGTATTCAGCTACCACATTAGGCACTTACCACTACCTGAGTTATTACTCTTTTCAGCCATGGCAGCTAGGACCTTTTGCACTTGCTCCTTGTAGGAATGGACATTACGATCCTCCACAGAACGAATCACAACCATTTTCTCATATTCCTCTGGCAAAAAGATTCAGAGAGTTCTGTTTTTAACAATGCTGTACAAATATGTTATAAAGGTAATCATCACAAATTTTGAGACTTGGTTGAATAAAAATAATCAGGAGTCCCATGATACATGGTGATCTTAATTTCAGAAAGAACCAAACTTTAACAATTATTCCCTTTTGCTAACTAATAAACTCAAAATTTGCGTACATAAGTATGTTCAGATTTATTTCAAAATTCCATAAAAAGATATAGACATGTCAATACATAAAATACAAATGTATAGAAAGTTTAAAATGCAAGAAATATATCAAATGAAATAAACATAGAAGTAAAATAATGAGGACTAAATTAACTTTTGGGGTTCTGTCAAGGCAACATAATTGTAAAGTCTTACTGCGTTAACATTGTAAAATAATAAAGACTTTTTTGTACCTTTAAGAGGGTTAAAGCAGACATCCAAAGATAATAAATGTCTAGTATGAATTTGTTATCTACGGCTGGCATATGTTATTTTTAAGTTGTTCATTTACAAAACATATCACAAAAATCTTCTGGGTATTAGATATCCGCAATTGAAGTGTTGAAAAATAGCCTCCTCTCTTTGCCTAGAAAACCACTCACGAAACAGGTCCAGTATCAGTGACGTCAAGGGCGGGATCGGGAGTAGCATGGTACCCAAATGTTCCATAGAGAAGCATGTCAGTGTCATACAAATTTCTGCTTATTTTGTTTCAAAGGCTGAAAAGTCCAAATTTCATAACTCTATGTACAATTCTTCACCCTCTCCTTATATTTCATAGTATGAATATCAATTCCATCTTTCAGAATTATGATATATATATACATATATATATACCAACGATGCACAATAAGTTGATATTTTCACCATGTAATTTTTTTTGTGTGTGTGTTTACTTTGATGAGATTGTACGTGTACTCGATAAAGTAGATCCGGTCGTTTCAGCTAGCGCTATACTGTGTATGTGTATGCCGTTGTTTATTTCACGTTCGATCTATATCACACATAAAATTCGAAAATGGCCGGAGAATTTGATCAAGACGACCTTCTTGTGGCTTTTGAGGAGTTCAGTGGAGAAGACTACGAAGGTGGTGATCATGACTTAGACGGAAATGATGAAGGAGAAAGAAAGAAAGTTTGTGTTGAGCCTCACTCCATACGCGGATGAATATCGTTCATTAGATCCTAAAACTACAACACGCACTAGTCACAGTCAGAGCAAGGAGTTATGACAGAACATATTCAAGTTTGATATATTTATACAAATATTTTACAGGTACCGTATCCTTTTTTAGGCAGTCATTATAATTACGATCATATCTCTAAGCCTCTTCTTTCCACGAAATTGCTCCTGTATGGAGCTGCTGACAAGACAATGTCTATATGTACACCCGCCCACTCGTTAAGTGCATGTTGATTTCACCTTGTTTTCGAGCAGTAAACTCGTCTTAAAACCCTATCCAAAAAGAGAATGTGAGGATATGAAAAAATCCACGACTGGAGAATGTTGCTTCGTTATTATTTATTCAAATACAAACCGAAAATCATCCACATGAACTTGTTAACAAGAAAAGTTGTAAGCTCTGACAGAATTGCATTTATGTGGGAATACCACAGCCATTCACTTCCACATAGACGTGATTACCTTCCATGACGTCACGGGCAGAGGACCCGTTTTCTATGTGCAAATCGGCGTATACGTCTTTGATATTTTGGTGGAGTTTACTCGCATATTTCACGAATCTGAACTTGTTTTGTTGGCTGAAAGGCACATAATGTTATTCTGGGGGTTAACAGCTTTCTGTTGGTATAATAATCTTGATATTTGGGATCGTCTTCGTATTTCTACTTTAAGGACTGCATGGATTTCAAAAATATGCTCAAAATAACCCCCTCACATGAAAGTTCTGTGGAAGCCTGCATCATAGCATTATGTGGGGATAGAACATTAATTTTCAGGAACATCTAGACTGAATGAATTTTGAAGTCAAAGATTCAAAAACACATACCTCTACTACAGGGGTCAAAGTGTGCCTCCTTGCGGTTCATACCGAGCCTGGATCGTACTAGTGTGGCGAAGCAAGGCGTGGTCTTGATGAAGAATGTTGAGAAGCCGTTATCAGTGATGTAATGATCACACTTCTCTACGTCCTTGAGAAGCAACTCTATTTTACCACATTTGTGGGTCGCTTCTAAGAGATGACAAAAACCATGTTTGATTAACTCAGGGTTCCCAGCATTTCATGAAAACAAATTTCCCTCATTTTTCCCTCATTTTCCCCTCATTTTTCCCTCATTTTCCTGGACGAAGTGTCAAAGTTCCCGGATCATTATTTCAACCTACATGTACATGTACCTCCAGTTTGAAACGTCTTCAATGAACAGTAGTTGCAGGCACTATTAAAGGCATACATGTATGCATGTCAATAATTCAACGGACACACTGTTTGGACACAAGTAAAAAATAAATCAGACTGACTACTTTCTTTGGGAGCCAAAGAATTCCCTGACTTTTCCCTGACTTCAAAGAAGGGAACTCATTTTCCAGGTTTTCTCTGATTCCCAGGATAGCTGGGAACCCTGTAAAAACCTGGAAGCAGCTACACCTGAGATTCTTGCCAGTGCATAACATATTAGGTGCTCAAACCAAGCATGAGGGTTTCCAGAAATGAAAGTGTTTGAATATAGCATAGAGCTATTGGTAACTACTAAAAGAAAGATTCACTAAATTTCAGTCAAATTTCTATTATAATTATTTCGGGTAAACAGATGAAAATGCCCCTTTCTGTATGCACTTGTGTAGAAATTGACATATTCACCTACAAGTTTCATTGTTCTGTGACAAATATTTGATTCAATATTTCTTTCCTTTTTTTATCTTGCTCCTGAAGACCTTTTGGATGAATTTTGGGCCATTATCCCCAAAATATTCAACATTACGTTTAGAACATTTGAGACACTCGACCATCATTGTATGCAACATTAAAATAACACAAAAATACTTATAGGGCTAAAGGGTTTTTAAAGGGTCCCAATCGCCTAAAACTTTTTTGCTCTTTACATGTATGTTAGGGGTTCTTTCCCTCTACATGTATGCTATATTCAATATATGAGCTTCTGATGTTGCTCCTATAATGAGATAATTTAAATAGACGTATAAGGGACTTGTAAGTAGACTAGTCGGCACACCAATACACCTTGCATAGAAAAGGGTGCACATGGAACACAAGTCCGACTTGGGTTCTATGCACAGGGATATAATTATTCCTATTTTCTTCATACTCCTAAACCGTTAACCCAAAGAATGCTGGGTACAGTTTTGGCAGGTTGATCTTATACATACTAGCTGTACACAAATCATTTTTGGGGTGATTCATACTCTTTACAGGAAAAGTATGGAGGTGGACTTACGTTGGAAGTGGAATTGAAAGCCCTCTGGTGTCATCGATACAGCAGGCAGTTTTAACGTGGTTCCAAATGTATGCATAGGCCAGGAGCCAAACCTTAGGATTGCTACATTAAAGGCTACTTCAAGAGAGTTCTGATCACTCTGCAGAGGCTGATGACCGTCAGTAGAGTCGTTTCCACCTTGAGTGTCAGGTCTTCCAATGAAGTTTCCTTTCTGTAATTACAAACAAATTGTTGGTCAACAAGTTGATCGAGGAAAGGTGCAGCATATCTTTGTCTAATTCAATGATACCTCAGAAGAAAAAAAAGTGAACAGTATCCCAATTAAGTTTTATCTCACATATCCACATTTTCAGCACTCTTAAGGTAACATTTTGGTCAATTATTCATCAGTTCCTACCCCTCCCTTCCCCATCCTCTTTCCGAGTACAAATTTGTTCAAATTTTCTTTTGCATAAACTTGCACTTCACATATCCACATTTTCTAAGTCTTCAGAAAGAGTATTCTCAGTTTTAAATATCTACTTCCTTTTAAAATTGGGAGCCCTCATATCAGAGTCAACTTATATAATCGCTACCTTTTGAATGATGATGCATAACACTATGCATTCAATATTGCAAGTATTTTCATTCCATTGCACATGGTCTTCAAAACACTAGACAAGAAATGTTTAGATCAGTACCAAATATATACTTCAAAGACAAATTTGAGGGATCGACAATAGCTGTATGGCGGCGCTATACTACTTTTGTTGTGATGCCTACTTCCAGTACAGGCGTCCGTTACGAAGTTTTCCTATAGATTAGCAGTCTATGTGTCTTATTTAAGAACGGGCCTGTAACGCTATTGAAAAGTGACTTCAAACCACACAAGAGTGTTTTTGTGGGCATAGGGTTCAGTTGCAAGGCAAAGATGTGCTGGTAGGAGGAAAATAATAGTACTATATCATGTCGTACGTAGCCATGGCTGTCAATGCAAGACTGACCAGCTCTACTCTTTGTGTACTGTTGCATGTTCTGCATCTCTCTGTTAAAGTAGATATTCATTGATTTTTAAAACTGACTTAATTTTCATTTTTACGTAGGTGAACCGGACAAGTTTGTCAAAATTCGACACTTGCAAACATTCGAAGTAATGATTATTATCAATTACAAATTGCTAAAATACAGCCCCGACATAGCACCTGAACAGCTCTCCGAAAGCCGCTGAAATGTGTGACGTCAAAGGGAGGACGTTAATTGCACAAGCAGACGATGTCCCATAACATCTCACATATTTTCAGTGCCTGTTTTGTCATCTTCTCCTCAGTTATTTCACTTCACTAGCATTAGTCTATTATGTTTAATCCATATATTGCCTCACTCTAAACCCCGTGCATGGGTTTATTTGGATGGAAAATGAAGCGTTACAAGAATAAAGAAATCAGTTGCTTGTAAACAAAATAGACGCCATTTCATTCACAGCTGCATACACCGCTGGACGTTCGGCGTTGAATGAAGGATAAATACCATCCTTGCAATCATTCAGCGGGCATTTCAATTTGAAAGTGTGGTTTCTTTGATTGTTCATTAACCCTCATCCTATATATTTACAAACAAAAGATTTCAGTAATCAGAATCTGTTTCATTCCCATTTTAGAATGGTGTGAAATATGGGCACGTTTGAATACACAAAATTCTTTATTATTTGAGAAATAACTGCACTGCACTTATGTTCATTCTTTATGGGACGTCGTCTGCTTGGACAGGATTGTTCCCTTTATTGACGTCATTGAAACATTGTTATTTTTTTGGCGAAGCGCTTGTATATCGCAGATGCCGGGAGGTAGTTTTATTTGTATTATTGTTTAATTACCTGATATGTAGTTGACTTTAAACTGATACGATTGCTATCTGTTAACTTGCCAGTTTCTAGTGATACATTATTTATCATATTTGTGATTTTCTTTGAATGTGTACTTTAAGAATTTACGAAGTGGAAGAACAGTTATCTTCTTAAAATCTTTGTTCTCAGAACTGTCCATTATGACGGATGAAATGATACAAAATACTGGTAAGACTTGATGAACAGTTCGTGTAGCTGAAGTAAGTTGAAGATCGTGTACAGATAGAAATGTACTATAAGCGAAAAGACTAGAAGTGGACAACACAACTAAGCTGGACCCACTGTTCCAGCAGCGTGCATCAACCAATCAAAAGTAAGCATTGGTTAGATATTTGTTGACATCCTCTAGTGGCTAGGTAGTTTTATTTAATGTCAATCCCTCAAATTAGAAGCTTCATCTTACCTGATCTCTCATCTTGGCTTTCACTGTCATGAAAGACCTGGCTAATTCCTCATCTGATTCTGTGGCTATGACAGAGAGAAAGGGGAGAGAGAAAGAGAGAGAAAGAGAGAGACAGAGTACGAGAGAGACAGAGTAAGAGAGAGAGAAAGAAATAAATACGGAGAGATAGAAAACAAGATAGAGAGATAAACAAAAGGAGACAGAAAAAGTGAGAGGGAGACAAGGGGGATCCAAGAATTCAAACCAAAATACTTTAATCTCTATTTGGAATCAGCAACAACTTCAGAAAATACAATGATATCAATTATTGGAAAAAGAAAATACATAGTAGTTGTCATTTTGGCCCACAGATTGCTTCTGCAATGGTCTTTGCAAAGGTATTAAAAGCACTGAATCCTACTACACATGAACATGTATGTCAAGATAACAGTAGATAAAATACTTTATGAAAGGAACACAAGCAGCACCTAACACTGCCCATATTCATGCAATTTGTTGGGCCTGGGACTACATGTACATGTACTAAAATTAGAGCATTATATGAGCCTGATCGGTTAAGAGTAGGCATTTGGTTCATCCGTGACATTGAATATTTTATGAATTATGATTTTAGTAGGCAGCCATGGCAACCAAATTTTATCAAATTTCAACTCCTTCAGTGATACCCTTCACAATGAAACATAAAATAGCTCTGTTCAATTAAATACGTGTTTTCTACTGGCCTTCAAACTTCAGAAATTTGTCAAATGTCCGTCCATGACTAACCGATCAGGCTCATATTCATTATCACTTTACCATCATCACTCGGAGCAACAAACAACAAAAATGTATGAAATTTGTTGTGAAAGACATACTGGAATCAAACTCTAACCATGTCCAGATCCATGCATGTTTTGCTGCCTTTAACACGTGAACTACTAAAATCAATCCTTATCTTCAATTATCACTTGTTATCATCACCACTGAAAAAAAAAATATATATACTCTGTTGTGAAATATATATATTTACCATCTTCTGAAGCAGCTGCTGTGGTAGACTTTTGTTTGGCACTTTCTTCCTCCTCATCTTCACTATCTGATATTAAAACTATTTCTGCAGGTGGAGAAAACCAATCGACGATAAAGACATTAAAGCATTTCCTGGAACTTGAAAGGATTTCCCCCTCGTCGGCCCCTAAATCATCCCAAGAAATGCTGAAAACCCTGTAATTGGGAGCGACCATTCTCTCATGAGTCGCACCCATCATCGATTGGGAAAAAAAATCACTATTGTGCTCAAAAAGCAGCTGAATTTAACCTTTTATCTCGCTGTTGACTCAGACTCAGTATTGTAGATACGTGAATGTAGCGTCGTCAGCACCAGACCGGATGACAACAATTACGCAATGCATAGCGGGACATGGATAAGGAAACTGAAGACAGGGCTTTTTTCACACATATTTCACACATTTCAAGTCAGAATTGTATAAATTCATCGTGCAATACCTTTTGTGAAAATCATTTCCTTTCCAAAACGCATTATCACTGTTACACTGAGAGGTCTAAAATTACCATCATCCGTGTAATGGGACTATCACTACTCTATGGCCGGTCATACACATCGACACTGAGAAATTGTCCCTCACCACATTGAAGTCCAGTAGTCACCTCAAAAAAATCAATCTGAAAAGCCAAAGTCTGCCTCAAAAATGCGGAATTGGTGCCATTTTTTCAAAGCATGTGGCGCTTAAGTCAGAATGTGAGAAACAAAGTTACAGAAAAAGCGCTGTGAAATTAAGAAATTTGTGGATTTATGACAAGTTTTATTTACTTATCGTGAGCTGGTATGAGTGTGATAATATCTGAGGAAAATAAATTGAAAAAAAAATTGCCCAGAACCTACAGCACATTCACAGTGTATGTCCCGGCAGATTTAGGAGTACTATGTGCGAGAAATAAACCACCAAGCCCGCCTTTTCGCCATTGATCTCTACAGCATGGATATAGGCATAGGCTCTATGCAAGCAGGTGATGCAGCCACACTTGTAACCAAAATTAGGCGCCCTACGCTCAAACACAATACGTGAGACATCGTCTGCTGTGTACGATTCCAGTGTACTCCTATGCGAAAGAGACGTGATTTGATTTTTTATTTTAAAAAAAAAATTATACTGATTGTCACATTAAATCAGCTTTAGAATTTGTAAGGACACACTTGTTTTGCCTGTTTTTGCAGTTAATTTGTGGAAAAGACTTCACAGTGCTGAATTATTTGATTCCAAAAATGCATAAAATTGTATTGAACAGTACAGCGGCGGTGTTTTTCTGCGAGCCCAAACATGGCGACCGGTCGCATCAAACGTAGAGGGCACTGCTTTATCAAGTGGCAGAGATCGATGTTTTTCGCGTAAAATAAAAACATCTCCACGGTAAATACGCCCAGCAACAGCAAATTCGGGTGAAATTGACCTACTGTTGATTTATTCCTTCAAATTTTGAAAAAACAGAATATTCTGATTTGTGGCGAGAGGGGTGAAATTTTAAAAATCTGATTTTTCCAATTAAATTGGGCAATATGACGTAAAGTAAACCTGTGCATAAGATAGTACGATTAGTACCAACGTATTGACAGCAATTGCAATATCACAAAAACCCTAAATTGATAATCAATCTGCACTTTGCATTAAAATGGTAGCCCCTTAATATAAGAAATAGCCCCTTAAAATTAAAAAATTGCCTCAAGGCTAAAAAAAAGTAGCTCCCTAAAAAAAAAAATTATCTCCTGCGCTGTAACAAAATGTCCACTTACGGCGTATTATTGGTTAATGAATGAGCAAAAGTGGCTGCGTACGTGGAAGACATCTGCACAAACACCAATAAAATGCTTTAATTTAAAATTTGTTATGACAAATAAAATCTTTTCACTAAAATCAAGATAAATTCTCAAAATACCACCCCAGTACTTGACATCTCTTTACAAAAGGTGCTCATGAATGACAGCAATGTGATTGGATAACCTAACACGTGCCTGCTTTAATTTTTTTTTCTCTCTGAAAAAAAAGTTATGACAAATGTTCAAAGCTTGAAATGATATTCAAGACCAAAAGAATGAATAAGTAAATAAATAAATAACCTGGCATAACTGTGGATCATATCTGTTTTGATCTGTAATACATGTACCTCAGTCACATTGCCTAACCCTTTCAGGACAGGAATTATTTAAGGGCTGAATTGATCACATTTTGTTCTTCAAATTGGCAACAATATTTTTTCTTTTAATGCTACATGTTTCTAATAAAATGTAATGTCTTTGAAAACAACATACATTATTAAGAACTTAGTCAAAAAGTTAAAAAAATTGCCTATTTTGACCCCCCAAAAAATGATTTTGAACCTCTCAATGTGTTGCCAATTTAAGGATTTTAAAGCTTATTCTACTTTTTAAAATTCCTGGCATCAAACACAATATGGTCATGCAACAAAAATGGACACAGTGTGTGCAGAAAATTTTGCTCTTTCTACTCGTGCATCTGATATATTTTTTAGAGTTCTGAATCAAAAGTTATTGAGCCAAACCACAAAATGTGATCAATTGTCTTGAAAGGGCTAACCGACTCCAGACTGCCGATTCGTGGTAATGTAATTATGTGTTCGGTCTGTTGTCTGTCTGGTATTGGTCTTGTTGGTGTGATTCCATGGAAGTCTCATATTTACTACAGCAAATCCCCAAAGAGCCCTTGGGAATAAAAAAATTATTTCTTCCCTTTCCTCAATAATTGACAAAGTGGCTATATGATATAGTTGAATCTACAATGATTTCCAAAGCTCTTTGGAAGCGCACAGGGACGTTATATCATAATGTGCTACGCACTTTACAAGAACGGAATATTATTATTGTTATTATAATTATTAATCTAGCAACATAGCCTTATGTCTTTGGTATGTTCCAACTCACCCGGTTCCTTTCTCTTGGGTGGGGCTCGTTTTGCAGGGGTTCTTCTTCCTCCTCCAGACTTCAAGGGTCTCTTCCTACTGTTCGGGATCCCATTGTCCTTTGCATTCTTCGTCAAAGCAGCCATTTTAGTAATGCCTCCCGTACTGACAGCAGGTGACGAGCTAACCGCTTCGATCCTGTTCAAGTAGAATGTCTTTGTATCTATTGACGGGGCCTTGGCAACCGTCGAAGTGGCCTTTGTTTCAGGTGATAACTTTTTCATGACAATGAATCTTTCTTTCTTTGTAGTATGTGGTTTCACAGCGACCCCAGGTAATGAGGCAAGAGATTTTACGCTGATTAGATTCGATTGTGCATTTCCGCCCTGCGTGTTTCCTGTATTCGACATCACACTTGTTCCTTGCGAAGTCGTCCCTGATACAGCACTCGTTTTTGACAGAGAATCTTTGGTAGATGACACTATTGAGTCTCTGTATCTTTTTGCATCCTCTTTCCGGTAGGTCGGTCTTGCGGTTGCAAAAAATGTTCTTGGGCGGGTTTTCTTTGGCTTTTTAGTTGAAAAATCAAAATTACAGAATGAACAGTATTGATCATTTGTGGACCATACCCCACAATGTGGGCACAAAGCTTCCTACAGGAAGGGAGAAAACACAAAGAAAAATGGCAGCAATTGAATATGCATGAAAAAAAAGCTATATAACATAAATCTTAAAGAATTCTTAAACATATCTTTAATAATGATACTGAGATTAACTTTTCCAGTTACTACAGTGCATCCGAAAAAATCTGGCGATCTTTAGGTGTCATTTAATAGAACAGACACTAAGCTAATCACAGACATGAAATTTTGTTTCCAATATTTTTTCAGACTGTTATCTTTTTCCTAAGATGCACTGTACAGTGTATTAATGTAATTGTAATGCGCATTGCAAGCTAAAATATTATCACACTGATTTCATTAGCCATGCTGCCAAGACGATCAATGATCCTACAAATTTCTCTCTACCAGGTAACAATTCCACTCATCTGGATGGAGAGTGGCATTTGTTGGTAAATGCAGACAAATATCTTGATGTACAACACCATGACATCAAATTTCCTACGTTTGTTATCTTGAAATGAAAAAAAAAAAAAATTTTCTTTCATGTCACATCTTACAATGTTTTTGTAAAACTCTCCTGGTATTAAACATATGAAAAATACTACCAGAATTCGTTGACAATTAGGGTATTCCAAAGCTCAATTGAAAAGCACTTTTCTTCTTTTCTTTTTCTTTTTTTTGTAGAGGAATCTAAATTCACACAGATTTTGACAAACGATTCTGTGAAAGAAAACTTACCAAGGGTTCTTTGGGTGAATTTGAAGGATCACAAGAATCATTGGATTCGGAAGACTCTCCTCTCTCTGAACTTGCAGCAGCTGCAGCATTTGAATTCTCTGCCATAATGAACAATAGTAATCACTGCTTTATCTATTCATCATTTTATAATCCATCCTAGACCATGAACGAGGTATAACACAGAGAGAAAACCGATCAAAATGCAGTTCTCAAGAAAAAGTGTTAGGCCTATCATGATCCTATATTTCCTCTGGCAGCATTAGCTCCAGGTTTTATTTTGTCAAGGATACAATCTTGGGATTTGCGGTTGCTATTCAGGTTTTAGGTTACATTTAAGGTTAAGACACAGGGTTATGGAAAGGTATAAGGTCCAGGGTTAAAGTTAGGAATAGTGCTGTAACATCTCGATTAATTCATTTTCCTTTTACCAAGGGCTAAAAAATGAAAGTTTTCGGTTAAACGCACTCACACGTATGCAAGGTTATAACAACTGGGTGATCCAATATGATTTTGAAAACATGGGACACAGGCATAACAAAAAAGAGACTCGCTACAAAAGCCATTATTTCCTTATTTTCCTCTTTTTAATCATAAGAGTGATAAAAAGCATACATTTACCTACAAAAACTTGAGCTTAAAATTATTGATATTTTGTGATTTTAAGCTTCAAAATGTTGATAGGTCTAACAATTCCATCGATGGGGGCAGCCATATTGTCTATCAAATCCCTGCATGTAAGATCTGATCAGGAGAGGGCACCAGAGAACTTTACACAGAGATGGTTTTACACATATTTACATAAAGCTTTGCATATTCATGAGTACCAAGATGGCACCCCCATTGCTGAACAATTATCGGCATTTGAAGTTAGAACTGAATTTTAAACCACAAAATAACAAGAAATAAGACATTCTAAAATCAAATCATTTTAGGTAAATTGATACTTTTTAGCAAGTTGTTATTCATAAAAAGGAGGAAAATTTGGCTTTTAAAGCAAGTTTTGTTTTGCTTTTGGACATTCCCATGTATTCAAAATCATCAATAGCATCTTTTCCCGGCTATCCAAAAATGGTGAAATCCATTCCGTTTTTGGACCTCACGGTCGTTTTCCCGACGTTTAACCGTTTCGATACAGCACTCGTTAGGAATATGACTAGTGTTAGAAACAGATCGTGGAGCGACAGGTGCCAGAGCATACATGTATGTCCTACAATCTAGGCCTATACCTGGGCCCTGTTTCATAAAACTTGTAATCAAAACTGCCCCATTTCTATGACAAATTTGCTCTCAGCCAATCAGATTCAAGGATTTCAGTACTTATAACAAGTTATTGATAACAAGTTTTACGAAACAGAGCCCTGAATTACTAATCTCAAATAAAACTGGTCTGGCTACAAGGCAATTGTAAGATCTTCTTATATCAAACCTAGAATCCTAGACAAAGCTTAAAGGGAAAGTCCACCCTGATTACAAGTTGGTTTTGAAAGAAGCAGAAGTATTAAAGACACAGATCAGTGAAGGTTTGAGCAAAATCCGATAAGAAATAAGAAAGTTATCAATATTTGAAGTTGCATCAATCAAACACAAAGGCCTGAATTCACAAAGGAGGTTTAAACCATGGGTAAGGTTTAAACCTCCGTAAGTACCCATGCTCGCGCTCAAAGAAAATACATGATTGGATATGATTCCGTGCGCACGTATGCTTAAAAATCCCAGGAGGGGGTTTATATCATGGTTGAAACCAAACCTCCTTTGTGGCAACTCCGTGACATATCTTGCGAGCTCCTCTCCCATTTGCTCAGTACAGAAAATCTCATAAATTTTCATTTTCTTAGTTTTTGATGAAGGAATAGATTTGTTTCATGCAGGTGTTGTGTAAAAACATATGAGCAATGATTATATCTAAGGTGCATGTATGATTTAATATTTTCTTTAGAGAAAATGGAAATCAATAATTTTGGGGGTACAGGGCAAATGGGAGAGGAGCTCGCAAGATACATCACGGAGTTGCCAATTTACGTTTGATTGCAAACAACTTTAAAAATTCATATCTTTCTTACTTCTTATCAGATTTTGCTCACAATTTCATTGATCTGTTTCTTTAATTTTTCTGCTTCTTTTAAAACCAAGTGAATATCACGGTGGACTTTCCCTTTAAAGGTATTCGGTAACTTTGTGGAGATGTGATTTAATAAATTGTTGAATTTTGATATCTGTCTTGTATAATGATGTTCAGAAGGATAATAAATAGCCAGGCATAGAAAGGTTTTCAAATATATAATGCTTTTATTAAAGGGATACTTTGGTAGGCCTGCATGGGCGATTTCCGATGAGAGAGGAAAATATACTCGGAGCTTCGTGTCACTTCGATACAAGGACTTCCATCGCACGTGCTAAAACATGTGATTCATATTGGACCACCTCTGAGATAAGACTGGCTTGTGTTTTAAATTTCGCGCGGTGGGAAAGTAATCAAACATATGGAAAAGTAATTACAGAGCCAGCTCTCTGGTAGAGCCTGGGATTAGTTACGTAATCGTGGCGACAACGAGTCGCGGCAGGGCAGTGCAGAAGCGATGGCTAGACTAATCAACCAGAAGTTAACCGTGTTTTGTATTTGGAAATATTTCAGCATTACACTAAACTTGTTTGGGGGAACGAGGTTACAACCAGTTACAAGACTAAGAGCCCGGGACTGGTTAAACCCGAAGTATTCGCCGAGCTCCAGTTCGATCAACTTCGTGCCGTCCGATCATTTATGACCTTAGTCCGACGGCCTCGCACAACGGGCGTGCTATGTGTACAAGTAAACGAGCCTTTTGCAAATTCCGCACGATTTCATTTCCCCATGAGTTCTCATTAGACTGCCCCTTTAAGATAGCTAAGACTGAATACTCCCATTTACGAAAGCGTATGGCCATACGCTTTAGTCTAACACTGAGTCTATGGGGGGAAAATGAGTCTGGCATTTCTGGTCACTTGCAAATGTTTACTTTTGTGAAGCACATGATGATTTTGAAGTGCTTTTTTTTCCCCCTGGGCTTCATTTTTACACCATATTACATACACTGATAGCATGTAAGGCCAGGCAGCTCAGATTTTATCAAGCCTCTACAAAGTTACCAAATCACTTTAAGCATGTATTCAATATTTCTACTAGTGAAATGAGGAACTGAAAGCCCTAGTTATGGATGATAAAAAAGGTGAATTGCTACACCCTCGAAATTACGTCTTTGAATTCCTGATTAACCCTTTTTCGTGACAAGAATTATTTAAGGGCTAAATTGATTAAATTTTGTTCTTTATATTAGCAACAATAATATTTTTCTTTTAGTGCTACACGGTTCTAATAAAAAAACAGTGATTTTGGACCTCTCTGTGTGTTGCCAATTTAAGGATTTTAAAGCTTATTCTCCTTTTAAAACTATTCCTGGCATCAAACGCAATATGGTCATGCAACAAAAATGTACAGTGTGTGTAGAAATTTCTGCACTTTCTACCAATGCATCTGGTATATTTTTCAGAGCTCTGAATCAAAAGCTATTGAGCCAAACCACAAAATGTGGAGTGATGTCATGAAAGGGATATTGCAACTTTAAACAGAGGATACCATTTTGCAGTAAGCACATCTTACTCACGGAGCCTTCAAAGCTTTCCCCTATACTATTATACTACTTGTAAACAAGGTTCTCCCTAGTACATAACACACTTGATGCTTTATACCAACCATGGGGGCTTTCAGAAAAAAAATATCGCAGGTAAATTTCATAATGGTGCCAAATTGAAAATGCTTTGATACTCCTTAATCAGCCCACACCCAGGATGCTGTAAGACCATATTTCACTAAATTTGGAAAAAGGACAAACAATTTTCCTGCCAAGAAGCCTGCCTGTAACATACCTTCTTTCTTGCTTTCTGTTGCCCCAGCCTCATTTCTTGGTGTTGTGCCTTCGGGGCTTAATGATAGATCTACCGATGACTGGGTGGAAGAAACAGCACAGTTATTGCCACTTTGCTTGGCAGTGGGACAGGTGCTTGCCATATTGCTGACACTTTGGAATAGGTGGGTTGCAACGTTGCTGGTGGAGTTGTTGGTGGAGTTGCTGGTGCCAGCTGTGGTGTGTGGTGTCGTTATCATGGAGATGGTATGCTCCTGGACAGGCAACTTGGCGCTTGATGTGCTGCATGGTAACCTGTTGAAAAAAAGAAAAAAAGGGGGAAATAAAATCATTAACATTCATGTTCTTTCCTACTCCAACAGCTTATCAAGCCTGAAAAGAGGAAAGTATCTATGTTACATTACTTTCCTTATGAATAGAAACAGTAGGAGCATTTCAACATTATCATTTTTCCCACTGTGACCATAATTTACCCACTGGATAAACTTTAACATCGCATCTTCAGAATAGTACACCAGTCCTACATGTATAAACCTTCATTCTCTGCAACACTAGGATGTAGTTACTGATTTCCGTGCAAAAAAGAGACGGCTTCTATGCATTCAAAATGACAAGTTCTCATCACCCCTCATATGGCCTGGAATTATACAACAACCAAAAAATGAAGCAATAATCGCTTCCATGAAGCAAACATTTCTTCTTTTTTTCTTTCACACACATGTAAACATATGAAACATGTTACAATTTCTGTGTGAGGCATACGCTGCAATATTCAGGGGTTAAAGTTTAATCTGACCTGTTGGCAAAGCGCCAGTTCCTAGAGAGTGCTTGAGGAACTTGCCCTGTAGAAACAGGAGTTGTCTGTTGCTGTCTCCTAGAATACCAAGCATACAGAGATAGGCTGTCACCACTAGATTCACCTTGTACAAACTTATCTTTTTCAGTAAAATATATTGTGCTTTTATTCATTGTCAGAAAAATTTCACATCCAATTTCACATGTCACACTAAGATCAACTTTAGTTTTGAAAGTAAATGTATCATTAAAAGCAATTTTTCTTTAATATGCCTTTTTTTTAATGACACAGATCAGGGAAGCAAGGTTAACCTTAAAGTAGAATTTCATTGATTTTGAATATTGATTTAATTTTTATTATTGCACAGGTGAAGCTTAGATTGAACAAGGTTATCAAAATTCAACGCTTGGAAACATTTGAAGTATTTCAAATGTAATGATTATTATCAATTATAAAATGATATAACACAGCCCCGCTATAGCACCTATAGAGCTCTTTGAACGCTGCTGAGATATGTGACGTCATACCGGGGAGCAATCCTTCCTAAGCAGACGATGCCCAATAACATCTTATACATTTTCAGTGCCTGTTTTGTCATCTCATCTTCACTTATTTCTCTTACTTCACTAGCGTGAGTATAAATGCTTATTTGTTGCCTTACTCTAAATTTCCTGCATGGTATTATTTTGATGAAAAATGCAGTGTTAAAAAAATAAAGGAATCAATCGCTTGTAAACAAAAAAAGATGCCATTGTATTTTCAGCTGCATGCACCGCGGCATGTCGGCGTTTCAAGAGGGAACGGATACCATCCATGCTATAATTCAGCGGGCTTTACAATTCGAAAGTGTGATTTCTTTGATTGATCATTGACCCTTATCATGACTTTTTACAAACAAAAGATTTTAGTTACTAGAAACGGTTTCACTTACCTTTTAGAATGATTTGAAATACGGTCATGGTGAAACAAACCAAACTCTTAATAATTTAAAAGTAATTGCATTGCAGTTACGTTCACTTGATATAGGACGTCGTCTGCTTTGGCAGGATTGGCACCTGATGTAACGTCACGAAAACATCGGTATATTTCTGGCGAATCGCTCGGATATCCCAGATGCTGAGAAGTGTTTTTATTTGTGTTATTTTTTAATCATCAAACACGCAGTTAACATAAAACTTATACGATTACCACCTGCAAGCTTTCTAGTTTCTAGAGATACATTATTGAGCATATTTGTGATTTGCTTTGAATATCTACTTTAAAACCAAAAAGCAAGAGAAATGTTGTTGTATTTTTTTAATTAATTTTGTTATTTTCACCAAAAAAGTTAAAAAAGAAAACATTTGCACACATTGCATGCATATCTTTACATTTACTCTGTTCATATTTTTCTTCTTTTTTTTGTTCTAAATCCATGCTTACAGCATGTCTTACACAAATTCTTACCCTGCCATATTCAAGCCTGTAGCATTCCCTCTCAAGCCCCGCCCCCTTCCACTGCTGCGGTTGTCATGGTCCCCTCTGCCCCTCCCCCTGCCTCTGCCTCGCCCCCTTCCTCGACCCCCACTCTGCGGGGAGGAGCTATTCATTGCAGCTCTGCACCAACCAGCTTTCTCAAGTCCTGCAGCTGGGGGGTTGCTAAAATGACAAGAGGATTTCTTGATCTCAGTTACACATTCCAATTATGATGACAGACCAATGCTTGAAAAGTTTATACAAGGCTTGGAAATGTTACTGCTGCTGAACATGTGACAGTGAAACCCATAACAATCCTTACATACAACCAAAGATACCATGCTTCACATAAAGAACTGAAGATTTATGATCACAATCCAAACCTGAAATTATAAATGGACTACACTTAAAACTTTCTGCACCAGTATAACAAATTATCTGTCTTTGTATCGCAAAGCTTTATAACGAAAAAGTGACAATGCTATCAGTAAATCTTATAAGCAAGACATGTCTTTAAATTCCTTTCCAAAAATCAGAGAATTAACCCTTTCAAGACAATTGACCACATTTTGTGGTTTGGCTCAATAATTTTTGATTCAGAGCTCTAGAAAATATACCAGATGCATGACTAGAAAGAGCAAAAATTTCTGCATACACTAAATGTATTTTTGTTTCATGACCATATTGCGTTTGATGCAAGGAATTTTTAAAACAAGAATAAGCTTTAAAATCCTTAAATTGGCAACACATTGACAGGTTCAAAATCATTGTTTTTTATCAAAATTGGCAATTTTTCAACTTTTCAACAAATTATTTAACCATGAATATTGTTTTAAAAAACATCACACCTTATTAGAACCATGTAGCACTAAAAGAAAAATATTATCATTGCCAATTTGAAGAACAAAATGTGATCAATTTAGCCCTTAAATAATTCCTGTCCTGAAAGGGTTAACTCATAATAGACACAAGTTCAAAACCTTGCTACCAAAATGTTTATTCTTTTAAACAATTCGATCTACCAAAATTATTTTTTTTAATCAAATGATGTGATATCTATTTAATAGCTGCATGATAAAATACAATTTTGTCCAATCTGAACATTTTGTTCCTGAATTTTCAAGAAGACAAATGAAACTTAACCAACCTGTCACCACCCGCCTTTACAATGTTAAGCTTGATTTCATGTTTCTGTGTCTGCACACCGTTACAAGTATTCTGACTGAATCCTTGAGAACTCTGTTTGGCAGGTGATGCAATTTTCTTTGGAATTGCTTTGGAGTCTTTTCTGTTATATGCCTGGAGAAAAAAAAAGCATGAACACAGCACATTAGGAGAATTCATACATGTATTACAATAAAAATGAAAACCACTCCTTTAAAAAGTCAATTTAACATTAAGAAATTAATGAATTGAGATGCAGATAACTGAAGACAGAAAATGTGTGTTTGATTTGAAGACAAATTTACATTTTTTGAAAACATAAATGAATAGTGAAATGGGTACTTTGCGAGTGTCCTCATGATTTGAGATTTCTTTGTTGTATAAAACCTAATAAACTATATATCAGTAGTCTGTTGCAGTATAGAGATAATGTGTTGAAGCAACTTCTCCTTGAGCTTTTGTAAATTATTACCTTAGCTTTAGTTCCTATTGACATGGTGCATTATTGAATATAAGTACTGCCAAATGCCCATTTCCTCTCCTTGAATCAAGGGTTGCATGTCGTTTTTCCGAAGGTTCATAATTCCAAAGGTTCATTACTCCGACGGTTCATAATTCTGAAAATGAAATAGGGTTCATAATTCCGAAAATGAAAAAGGGTTCGTATTTCTGAAGGTTCGTAATTCCGAAAAGTCATGTAGGGCACTATTGCAATTTTGGAATTACCAACCTTCGGAATTATGAACCCTTTTTCATTTTTGGAATTACAAACCTTCAGAATAACGAACCTTCAGAGTAATGCATCACATGTTCAGAATTATGAACCCTATTTCATTTTCGAAATTATGAACCCCGTGCTATGTGAAACTTGTGTTTCGGAATTACAAACCTTCGGAAAAACGAGTACCCTCCAAATCAAGTATGGCACTTGCAGTTAATGTCATACCAAAGGTCATTACTGCTGTGCCAGGGGCTCAAACCCACGACCTTCGCACATCCAGTCAAATCATATGTGTAAACCACTCAACAACACCACCACCTCTATAATGTGTGGGATATTATGAGGGTTTGTCAGAATGAACAGGAAAGAGAGAGATGACAATTCCAAGATGGCGGGCAATAGCCAATGGCCTGTACTCATAAAAATAAAGTATACTAACAAGTTTTGGAAAAACAATCATGACTTTAAAATAAAATTAAAAATTAAAAAAACAGAAAGATTTATTTAATTCAAATTACGATTTATTTCATTTAACTCAATTTATTTCATTGTTTTAATTTATAGTCTAAATGATGCTCCTATAGGAAAGAATAAAGATTATTTTGTCATATCTAATATCAGACATTATTTTGAATACAAAAACTCTCACTTGTATGAAGTTTATAGCCAAAATATAAAATAACAAAATAATGATTTTTGAGTGATATGTTTGTCACAGCAGCAAAATCAACATCAAATTTTTGCATGTATTTCTTTGTTTTTTATTAAAATCAACAAATTTAAAATAACATATCTACATGTAGGTGATTTAAATCGTACCAACCCTGATACTAATTTTAGTCCAGGTTTAAGTGGGCAGAGTTAGTCCAATGATTTATGGAACGTCAAGTGTCGACCTCCTTGGCTCCATTTCATAAAACTTAATATCAATAACAACTGCCCCATTTCTATGACAAAGTTGCTCTCAGCCAATCAGATATAAGTATTTCAGTAGCTTATAACATAATTGTATTAAACTTGTTATTGATAACAAGTTTTATGAAATGGGAACCGTTATCCCATAAAAATTATCATAGTTCTGTAAATACATGAACAAACAGAAAACATGTCAACATGAAATTGATTTGTCAATTTTCATTTCAATACTGGATTCATTTTGTTTATTCATTTTGTTACAGAATTACAGTAATGTTTACAGAATACAGAGCTTGACACTTGGCCTTCAATAAATGGACTAAGTTAAACCAGGTTTAACTGAGTCCACCTTCATTAATACAAGCCATTTTCTTTACCTGTGGATCACGATGTTGACTTGACAGGACTAGATGTAGTTGTGGTGCTGAAGATTTTGAAGTATCTGATGGATTGGTGCTTACCACTTCAACTTCTTCACTACAAGATCAATGAAAAAATTGAATTTGAGAATTTAAATAGAGAATTTTAATTGAGGAGGGCCCAAGGTATTAATGATGACATGACTTACAAATGTATAACATAAAACTGAGATTCTATGCATTCATTTTCTGATAGTTACATGTATTTGACGATTAAAGACCTATCAGAATGCCAGAACATCAAGTGAAAGCACTAGCAATATCTATAATAATTAATTCGCTAAGGCGACGCGGGGGGGGTTCCGCGCCCGCCCCGATTGACTTTGCACGCGCTGCAGGAGGGGGTCCGTTGGTCTCTATAGAATTTTTTCCCGCTGCCCGCCGCGAGCCGCCTTCCGTCCCGACCGGTCGGCCTGGCCGTCCGCATGTGCAACGTCCCCTTTGCGTTGCACGACGTCACGTTGGCAGCAGGTGCGCGATCTCCTGAACGACCAAACCCCATTGGCCCGCGTGCTTTGCCTCGCCGTCGACCAAATCAGAGGACGATTGCGCGTGCGTCCGGCGAACTGTACGTAGCAGCCTAGGAATTAATTTTTTTTTTTTAGGGGCTACTTTTTTTTTTGCCTTGGGGCTACTTTTGAATTTTATGGGGCTATTTCTTATATTATTGGGGCTACCATTTTAATGGAAAGAGCAGACTGTCAGCCTGGTTATCAATTTTGGGTTTTTTGTGATATTGCGATTGCTGTTTACATTGGTACTAATCGCACTATCTCATGCACAGGTTTACTTTACGTCATACTGCCCAATTTAATTTTAAAACATAGATTTTTAAAATTTTAACTTTAACCCCCCCCCCCCCCATCAGATTTTTTTTTTTTTTTCAAAACTTTGAAGGAATAAATCAAAAATAGGTAAATAGGTCAATTTCATTCGAATTTGCTGTCATTAGGCGTATTTCCTGCGCAGATGTTTATTTTAAGTGAAAAGGCTTGGTGTGTGTTTTTTCTTTTCTCGCACATAATACTCCTAAATCCGCTTGGACGTACGTACGTACATACTGTGAATGCGCACAGTTCCGGCGATTTTTCTTTTCCAATTTGATTTTTCGCGGATACCATCACACTCGATGAGCATCAATCTCGCACGCGATAAGTATAAAACCCCGTCATAAATCCACCGATTTCCTGATTTGTAGAGCGTTTTCGGTGACTCTGTTTCTCACAACCCGACTTAAGCCCCGCATGCTTTGAAGAAATGGCACTAATTCCGCATTTTTTAGGCAGGCTTTGGCTTTACAGATTGATTTTTTGAGGTGACTACGGACTTAGTGTGGTAAGGGACAATTTCTCTGTGTGGTGTATCCGGTCGTAGATCTAGAGATAGTCTCATTACACGGATGATGGTAATTTTAGACCTATCATTGTAACAGTAATATTGCGTTTCGGAAAGGAAATTTTCACAAAAAGTGTCGCGCAAAGACTAAGTGAAATGAAGCTGTCGATGAATTTATACAACCGTGTTATAGAATGCGTCAATGCGGGTAGTTACTGTAGTATGCATGAAAAAAGCGTTATCTTCAGTTCCGTGCGATATCTGGCTATACTGTAATTGTTGTCATTTGGTCTAGCGCTCACGATGCTACACACTCGCGATGTACTAAGCTCCGAATCAACAACGAGATAAAAGGTTGAATTTAGCTGCTTTTTGAGCATATTAGTGATTTTCTTTTGAATCATTTATGGGGGCGACTCATATGAAAACGGTCGCCCCCAAATACAGGTTTTCCAGCATTTATTGGGGCGATATGGGGGCCGACGAGGGCGAAATCGCCCATCGCCCCCGTGTATTTCCGACGCTGGTACGTAGTGCAGACTCTGTATCTCTCACCGGGGGAACCCACGTAAGAAAATAATTATGCCACGGGTATGTTCAGTAGAGGTACGTGGTATGTACGTACGATTTGTGTCATAGTCCGCTTTGTGATTAGTATATATACATGTAGGAGTAGCACCCACCAGACTGCGGTGCAATCTCAATGCAAGCTCAGTGCGACGCGACTATACACACATGCATACAAGGCATACATACAACAATACACTGCACAGCACTCAACATGAGATGACCGCGAATTCCCGAGCGAACTCAGAGTCATACGTTAGATGATTTTGGACGTGAGTTATATTATTTAGAACTAAATAATGTTAGAAACTGTATTTATAGACTTTAATTGTTTGTCTCTATGTTCTCTGTATAGTTAACTGATGAAATTCTTCTCTTTTTAGCCGGAATCTGTCTCGGCGTCGTTGCACTCTGCTCTGAGCGGTACCAGCATGCATGCACTGAAGCCTTGGCTGCTTGAAATAACTACGGGGGAAGAAACCTGCAGTAAAAGCTGTTTATTTCGAGATTTTAAGGTTAACTTTGGACGTGGGTGACTTTGTTGAGAACAAAAAATGTTTGAGTATAGTATCTGTATTTAGTTAAAAACTGATGACATTCTTCTTTACAACGCTGGTAATCTGTCACGGCAGCGCCCACAGTCTGAGGCTGAGCTGTAACTAGTAAGGCTTGGCTGGTTGAACCAAACATTAAAAGTCTTTGGTTGAACTCCCAGCGAAGAGTCTAGCAGTAAATACCTTAACTGAGCGCTGCTTATTTCAAGATTGAAAATAGTATACTTACCATTTTTTTAATACTACAGTTAACATTTGACAATGAATTCATCCTACCATGTGTCAGAGCAGTGGCGTACCCAGGATTTTTTTAAAGGGGGTAGTTTTTAATTCTCTGACAAGCAAAAAAAAAAAAAGTTTATCAGTATTTTTTTTTTTTGGGGGGGGGGGTCTTTGTACTTAAAAATTCTCTGTTAAGCAAAAGAAAAAAAAAGTTATCAGTATTTTCTTTTTTGGGGGGGGGTCTTTTTTTTCAAAAATTATCTGACAAGCAAAAAAAAAAGGGTTATGAATTCTAAAGGGGGGAGTGTTTTAACTTCAAATAACACCAAACGGGGGAAGGGGGGGTGTTTGAACACCCAAAACATCCCCCTTGGTACGCGCATGTTCAAAGTAGATTCTACATTACTTGAATTTTTTAAACCCGCACTGCCGTAAATGCCTCACTGCGTTTCTTATTTCAAGATTGGAAACGGGTTAGGCCGAATACACCTGTACTCATTTTTTTTATATTCAATGGAAAATTCATTTTATTTGAGTATATTCTACATCTATTTTGTTTCTTTAAACAAAACAAAACAAAAAATCGTTCCATGAACATTATCCGTTTGAGGGGCAAACATTATGCTAGGAGCGTTATTCCATTGAAGTCATGGGCGTAGATATAGCGGGCAGGGGGGGGGGGTATGTGAATGCATCATTCATTTTTTTTTTTTTTTTTTTCATTGTAGAAAAATAAACTCACAGTATAGATAGTACTAGCAGGGGTGAA
Source organism: Heliocidaris tuberculata (assembly GCA_025618425.1). Classification (NCBI taxonomy): domain Eukaryota; kingdom Metazoa; phylum Echinodermata; class Echinoidea; order Camarodonta; family Echinometridae; genus Heliocidaris; species Heliocidaris tuberculata. The sequence continues at coordinate 29,283,126 of CM046837.1, read as the reverse complement.
GGATTGGATGGGTGATGCGGGATTATGTGAATGCATCAATCATTTTTATTTTCATTGTATTTGGGACCTTTCTATGCCACTGGCTGCAGGAGAGTGAGGGAAGGGGCATGATAGGGCCTGCCTTCACCATCCACCATGTCCAACGGCGGATCCAGGATTTTGTGAGGGAGGGGGCCAGCGCCGGATCAATGATTTTGTGATGGGAGGGGGCCCAATATTCGGAAAATTCATGTTTCTGTTCTTTGAATACTTTTCATGTGTATTTTAGGATGTGATTGAACGCATGTATTGCACTATTGCTCATACATGTAAGTGTCTGATTGAATTTGAGAATTATAATATGTGTAGGTGAATCTTCACTCGATTACTTATAGAAAATATATAACTACTACCAATTTCTATAACTAAAATTGTATTTCTTGCTATAGACTAAGTAATGAGCGACCTCTATGATGACAACAATATTCCATACACAAAATATACATAACTAGGCCATAGTAATCAATTTTACAACTATATTTAAGTTCTAATAATAAAACAATAAGCTAAATGGAAACACTAACTTCAAAAGAAACTCTTTTATCTTTATTCCACTCTCTCTCTCTTTCTGTTATGTTTATATTCTCTACATCCATTCCTCTCTCTTCCTATCTGTCTACCCCCACTCCCCCCCCCTCTCTCTCTCTCCCTCCCCCTTTATGTCATGATGATATCTAACATAAATTATGTACATTACATAACATTATACAATATTATACAATATTTTTAACTGAGTATGTGGGTAAGTGGGTATTAAGTAATTGTGACCATGAGCACTCATGTGTGCGTGTGTAAATACATGTTTCTCTGAGTGAATGCCTGTGTGTATATAAACATGATTTTGTTTATAATAATATAAGGGTGTGCCATTTGAACAAATGAATGACAGTTACGTGCATCCATTTAAACGATGTACTCTGTCTGTCCGTCAAACCAAAAAATACCAATCTGCACGCGGTGCTTTCAATCGACCATTTAAAACTTCCAAGATAGCACTTATAAGGTTTCAATGAAAAGTCTCACATCCATAGACACCCTATTTTCTCTTTCCATCTCTCTAACTTCCAGTTAATTTTCCCACCTGTTATCTCTCCAACCCCTTTTCCAACCCGCCCCCTCCCCCCCCCCCCCCCCCCCCCTCTCTCTCTCTCTGAAATCCTATTACAAAATTTGTAACTATAAAAAAAAGAAAAGTGTCATGTTTGTTCAGTTATAAATGATGTCTGTGTATCGTCTTTGTATGTGAATGTGGACGGACTCGAAATTAAAGAAAAAAAAATTTACCTACAAAAATTACTCAATCTTCATATAACCATTTTCGTTTCCATTTAGAGCAATTTAGTGATAATTTCATTAACAAAAAAAAAAAATGAATATAAACTCACAAGAATGTACGCATCGATTGTGAAAATGTTGAATGTGCAATGTAAAAAAGGAACCCGTGGATTTCCACGGGTCCCGCTAGTCTTTATATACATGTATAATACGCTAAGGATTTGGGGTCTTTTTTTGTGTTCGAATAGGCGCCTCCCCTGGCTCTTTAGGTCCCCACCTTTTGGTACCCACGGGCGGGGAATAGTCCCCAGATGGTTGGGAGGCACTTTTTAAGTGCTGAAGTGCCGTCCATATTTCATAAATTCATTTTTAAACATTGAATTTCCGGAGGGAGTAATATTTCTGTTGATGGAACAGCTCACTGTCGTAGCACGGAAAAAATACCTTCTGTTATGCCCCCAACCCATACCGATTACTGTATAAGTGGTTATTTTCGCGGTGGTTTTATTTTCGCAATTTTCACGAGTCGGTCCTCGCGAAAATTTCCACTTCAATATATGGCTATTTATAGTAACAAAAACATCACAAAAATCGCGAAATTAAACCCTCGCGAATTTCCCTACCTAGTCCAAAATCGTGAAAATATCTGTACGCGAAAAAAACAGCTTATACAGTACCTGTGAAAGGGAGAAACTTCATTGGTGTATTGCCAAAGAACAACGTGACATATTCTCCATGGCCATATCCGCATGTGTATATTGGCTTCAGTGTATACAGCACACGTGTTATTTGTTCGCACATGTACATGTACATGTACTGTTCCATGTACTATTTGTAGCTTCATGGTTACATAACAGTTTAGTGCGTGTGTAACTCTATGGTTTCACGGCGGGGGGGGGGGGGGAAGGGGTGGTGGGTGGGGTGGGTGGGGACATGTCTCATTGAAGCCGGTACACGTACATGAAAACGGATAAAAAGGGTACCTTTTTTTTTCGTCGCGATCGATTCGGACCGATTCTGATTACTTTATAAATTGAACTTTCAACAGGTTTTTTTGTTTGTTGTAGTTTGTAGGTGTGTTTTTTTTTGGGGGGGGGGGGGCTGTTTCTTAGTTGAACTTAATTCTTTCTGTAATACAATTGTTTTTGTTGTTTTTTATTGTTTTTTTTTGTTTTGTGGGGGTTGATGTTCGATGAGACAGGGTGAAGCCGGGAGGAACATGCAACTGTTAGATGTATTACGTGGATGATGTACAGACCTCAATGAAACATCGGGGGGGGGGGGGGGGGGGGGGGGGGGCAGTCGTGGCGATCAAATCGGATCGATTCGGTGCCCGTAACCTTTTCTGCCTTTTATTTGTGAAAATTCGGCTCCTTTGGAAGTTTGATTTTTGTAAGCATTCCATTACTTTATAAATTGAACTTTCAAGGTTTTTGGTTTGTTTGTTTGTTGGTGCGTTTTGGGGGTTTTTTAGGGGGGGGGCTGTTTCTTAGTTGAACTTAATTCTTTCTGTGATACAATTGTTTGTTTTTTTGTTTGTTTGGTTTTTTTTTTTTTTTTTTGTGGGGGTTGATGTTCAATGAGACAGGGTGAAGCCGGGAGGAACATGTAACTGTTAGATGTAAAAAAAAAAGGGGGGGATTTCGGCCACTTCATATTTTAGGACTCTTTATTTCACTTAGGAATATCGGTTGCCACGGTGTAAAGAAGGAGCTCCCCCCCCCCTACAAAATTTCCTTCGAAAATATTTCCACTATGATATGAATACGTATAGGATACTAACCCTCGCGCTGGGGGTGACGGGAGGCTGATGGGGTGGGGGACGGGGTACGGTAGGGAAAGGTCAATCCGTCGGTCCTCCCAAGACTTATACATATAAGGGGGCCATAATCCCCCTGAAAAGAAAATGACAATAAATTCATTTTTTCCCCTAATTTTTGCATCCTTTACAAGGGACGTACCACTAATTATGCATGTTATGTTTTTATGGCCTTAATTTCTCTGAGTATTAAACCACAGAAACATGGCAAGATCAAATCGCTCACTCTAGCTCTATTCATGGATATACTATACGAACACAATTACATGTACATGTATATCCATGCTCTGTGTGCGAGAATCCTGCACACAGTGTACATGTAAATGAGATCGTGTGTCATCCACAGGCCACAGGGCCGACGTAACATAAATATCATTATTCCGTCATTCATAAAGTAAAACAATCATTTAGTCTTCATCAAGATGAAAATGTATTTTCTTCAGAACTCATGTAAGATTTGGATAAATAACACATACTCACATGTTGTAAATACTTCTTGGTAAAAAAATAAAACATTACCCGACTTTTTTCTTTATTCACTTGATTATTGTGACAAATATACAGTACTGTGATTAATCATAAACACAGCTAGCGCCCGTGGATGATATGTCCACGGGCTGCTTCAGCTAGTTACATGTAATTATATAATTCACTTACTTGGTAATGGGATAAAAAAAAGGAAAAAAACATAGTGGAATGAAAAGCCTATATCCAGGAACTGAATTTTTAACAACCACCACCAAAAAAAAAAAACAAGAGCATAAGCGATATTGTGTCTCACCCACTCGCAAAAATAACATGAATGTACCCTTTAGTCAGGGCTCGACACTAACTGAAAATTTTGGTGGTCCTGTTGGTCCTCCAAATTTGACTTATTTTCATTTTTGGTGGACCACACTCAATTTTGGAGGTCCACATTAAATAATAAAATAAATAAGATTTTTTTTCAAACTTTTAGAATTATTTGTTTGCGGTATTGTTTTCAATTTCATGACATGTGCTTGACCTTTCACTTTCCCGTACTGTATGTAAAAGCCATAATTTTCGCTTATTTTGGGAGTTGATGTTGGAATGCAAATTTCACAGCTCGCGAAAATATTCCCAGTTGATTAACCACTGCACTAATTTGCGCCGCAAAAAAAAAAAATGAAGCCTGAGAAACCGGACCTCAGATCACTATGATCAGGGAGGTAATAGTGATTGAAGCATAAATTTTCACCTTAATCTGCTCTTCTAAAATGCCAGCACTTAATGTACATAAATTCTGCTACATAAAAGTTGGTTAGACACTTCAAAAATTGACTTGAATTTCACTTTTATTCTAGCTCAGAGCTAAAATGTTATGCCTTAATTCAGGACAGTAGAAGACATTTATATTCTTTCATTTAATATGGTTTTTTATTGAATTCCTGTTGCAATAATTCAGATTTGGTGTCAAATTATTGAATTTCTTCAATTATTCTTCATTCTCAGGTACATGTATAGTCACATGACTAATGTTCGTGATTGCGATCGCGATCGTAAAATCTGCTATCGCGATCGCGAATGTGAGTCACGTGACTTAAAAGTGTTTGAGAAGGAAGGATATTCAGAGAAATTCAATATTTTGACACCAAAACCAACTTTTTGAAATAGGAATCTAACAAAAAATCAAATTAAATAAAATAATACAAATGTCTTTTACTAGAGATCGAATTGTGGCATGAGGTTTCAGCTTTGAGCTATAATTAAAGTGAAATTTAAGCCAATTTTTTGAAATGCCTAACCAACTTTTACATGGCAGAGTTTATGTTCAAATTAAATGCAAGACTTCAAAATAGCAATTTAAACAATCATGTTACACAGTACATGCACATCACTTACACTCGCTGTTTATCTTCAACACGCGCATGTTTTGTGAAAATGTGTGACGCATTTGAACATCGCGTTGAGCTCTTTCCTCGATTTGGGAGAGGGATCGGCGATTTAAAATTTTTGGTGGTCACTATGGGACCTCCATTTCCTTGTTTTTTTTATATTTGGTGGTCCAACACATCATTTTGGGGGATTTTGACCTCCGGATCTCCGCTAGTGTCGAGCCCTGCTTTAGTGCATCTACAACCCAAGTTTGGTTGAAAAGTGACGGTTCCAAAGATATCTGTCATTAGAGAGTCTTGCAGGTAAACTTTAACGTTTGACCTGAAATGACCTCTGACCTTACCATGTGACCTCTTAAGGCACCATAATATGAATGTACCCCAAATGCACCTATCACCCAAGTTTGGTTGCCATTGCAGCAACATGTGCAGAGTTATGTATCATACAAATGTAGTCTAGCAGGTAAACTTTTAACATATGACCTCAAATAACCTATGACCTTATCACGTGACCTCTGACGGCACCATAACATGCAGGTCCCCTTAGTGCATCTACAACCCAAGTTTGGTTGAAAAGTGAGTGACGGTTCCAAAGTTATCTGTCATAAGAGAGTCTTGCAGGTAAACTTTAACGTTTGACCTGAAATGATCTTTGACCTTTAATACCATGTGACCTCTGAAGGTACCATAACATGAATGTACCCCAAGTGCATCTACCACCCAAGTTTGATTGCCATTGCAGCAACATGTGCCGAATTATGTGTCATAAGAGAGCCTTGCAGGTAAACTTTAAACGTATGACCTCAAATGACCTTTAACCTTATCATGTGACCTTCCACGGCACCATGCAATGAAGGTAGCCCAAATGCAGATCTATGACCTAAGTTAGGTTGTAATCCAAGCAACTGATGTGAAGTTATTTGTCAAAAGAGAGTCTTGCAGGTAAATTTTAACATATATATGAAAAGAGAGTCTTGCAGGTACTCTTTAATATATGACCTCAAATGACCTTTGACGTCATCATGTGACCTCCGACAACACCATAACATGAAGATACCCCTAGTGCTTCTATCACCCAAGTTTGGTTGCCATTGCAGCAACAGTTGCCAAGTTATGAGTCCTAAGAGAGTCTTGCAAGTAAACTTAACATTTGTGACGGACGACGGACGACGGACGGACGCCATTTTGGATCCCTTAGTCTCACCTTCACAAAAAGCAAGAACGATAATTCAACATACCTAATCACCATTTCATGACCTAAAATAAAAATTGCAACAAAGGAGACTTTTTAGTCTTCACAGTGCTTGAGACTGTCTTTGAAACCCGATTTTGTTTATTGATAAAAAAGCTTATATTTTCTTTAGGACTTACTCTGTTGATGAAGAAGCTCTTGTTGAACTATTGCTAACAGCTGGTGAGGATGACTGTTGGTTGAAAACAGTGTAACTCTGCGAGAAGCCTAATGATGGGCTTTTCTCCACTTCTGTCAGGGCTGAAAACAAAAAGACATGGAGAGCAATGAAGTGGATGGTCGGAAAGAGGGTCAAAGGTAGGAACAAAGAACCACAATTGGTACAGAAACATTACAAGAAAGTGTTAATATATTGTGACCAGACAAAAAACGGTTACAGGTGTAAGCAAAGCTCTTATATTTTATATTCTGAAGTAAAACTCCATGACAGCAAAGTCCATACCAAATTCTGTTCAACCCAAACAGGTCCTTAAGCTACACAAGAATGACATGTGAATAAACTTGATCATGCAAACCTTGATTTTGTATCTGACCGATGATAATTTTAATATTCTTTTATCTACAATTATCTTAGACTATGAAATGAAATAGTTTGGTGTACAAATCACATTGCATCGACTTACTTTTGGAGCATTTCAACGCTAGTTATTAAAATCCCTCACCACTCCTGTGTACATTTTCCAATCGTTTATTACAAAGTGCCATTGAAAGAATTGTGACAGATCTGAACCAATCACAAATTCTCATCATCACCGGAATTGACTTGTCGTCTTGTGGATCGGGTTTGGCACTTGTTCGAAACATCTCACGTTTTATGGGTCGTCTCAATAATGTTTTCACTTACGTAATTTTATGAGAGGTCGAATATATGCGAAAACATAAAAATAAAACTAAAAAACAAGAAAGTTTTTGGCTGGAGTTCCATACGGTGTGTGTCACCCATTAAAATTGAAAAAAGCAAACAGTATGTATGATGGAGATGGTCTAGAATGATGTAGCATAGGGTTAGGGTTAGGGTTAGCATGGGGTACCAGTGTAAAAATTAAAATTTCTTTCGCGAGGGCTACTTCAAAGTCCACTTACATGTACTGTGTTCAGAGATTTTAATGCACTACTTGTACGACAGAGGGGCAGAAATATTATTTGATGGTGGCTTTTTTTCATTTACAGTGGCTTTCAAGATTTTCGGGGGCTAATCGCCCTTAGCCCCCAAGTATTTTTTTCACTGTGGGGTACATACATGTATGATCATGATGGTAGGAACTCTTTCCAACTTCCAATTTTTTTTAGCCAATGGCAATGGCAATACCCTTGGAAACTCAACTCATCTTGACCTAGGCCTAGGTGACAGATCCTACAGGGACTCCTACCCATGCAACTAGCCTGGAAGGCTCTTTGAAGAGTAAAAAAAAAAAAAAAAGCTGATGCTACTCTTCATAGAGCCTGGTTTTTTTAATCTCGCTCTGCAATATAGCAGTCATTTTAGAGTCTAAAGAACCTCCTGAAAATCACTTTTACCGTGAGCCAGCTTCTCTCATCTCCTCTTCACCATAGCTTTAGAGTATTGAAATGCCATTTTTTACCCTAGAATTAAAAAATATTAATATTGAAAACAAAATGTGAAATATTAATTTTAATGTTTACCAGTAGGTTCAATATTGTCCAAATGATTTAAAATCAATCATGAAATATTAATGTGTAAGGTTTTGTTGTGATTACTAGCTATCTTCTTGATAGAATTGTATGAAATACCGCAGAATGCCCGGTCTCCGCTCACCTGCGCGACAGGGCTTCACGGACATAACGGCCGTCTTCCATCGCTCGAGTTTCTTCCTTGCGCAATGAAGGCGTGCAACTCACTAGCCTACTTACTTACTTACTCACTGCAAGGAATGTGTAAACCAAAAATGTTCACTTTCGATCGTGCGTAAAACGGAAATACGCGAATGACTTCACCATGCAGTAGTGAGCAATCCCCTTATTTATGTATGAACAAACTATTTAAAAAAAACATAAATCTACTCTTTAGAATGGTCAGAAAAAAATTGTAGTAAAATATGAATGTTTCTTTACAAAAATATTTATGCTACAATTCCTGAGGTTTTACCTAGCCAAATTTCTAGTGGGAATTCATATTAGTGCTGTAGCCCGGAACAAAAAGTCCGGCCCGTTTTAAGCCCGGTAATTTTTTTTCTGATCTTTACCGATCCGGTCCAACCCGGTAACCCGGCCCGATAAGGAGTATAATGATAATAATAATAAAAAGGTTGACTCTTAGTGATCTTGCCTTGTGACCCTTGTACGTAACAGTAGATCTAGATCACACTCCGTTATCTTGCTGTCTGAGGTCCAGACATGCCACATTCCACACAAATTCAGGATCAGTTATTTCTGCCCCATGATTGTCTTACAGACACTATACATCTGGATGACCACGCCCACATGTCACTCTCACTATATGCGCCATGTGCTTCGACTGTCCAATTCCAAAGCTGTGGTCCAAAGTCCAAATATCAGTCCATTCATCAGCCAATAGCAAACGAGAGTTTGCTGTTCGCTGAGGCCGCGCGCTCTGCATAGAGAGACGGCGGTGTAATGTTACACCCAGCTGGGCGCCAACCGTCTGACAGGCTATGATCTTTGCTGTGAATTAATTTGTAAACAAACTGCCCATGTGCTTTGATAAGGAATGTCATTATTTTGGTTCTGCCACATGACTTGTTGGAAATTTGAGCTGATGAAAACGAAAGTCAGGAGGAAAGCGATCAAGATGTAAAGAAGGATTGTTGAGAGAGGGAGAGAGACTCAAAGAAAGATGCGAAGAAAAGAAAAGAAAATATGGAAACTAAGTGAAATCATGAAATCGGTAATTTAAGAGACAAGATTTGGGATAGAAAAAATGTTACTGGAAAGAATTTATGGAAAAATAAATAGAATTAAAAGGGGACAGAACTGTAACAGGTTTAAACAAGAGTTTTTCTTCTTTCCATCATAATATGTATCAACTTTATATCATAGCATACGGTAAATACATGTCATGTGTATCAATTCCTTTTTTTCTCTTCCTCCCGATATACTAAGTACTAGAATTTTGAGAAGGGAAACGGGGAGAGGGGAAGAAAGAAAAAAAATCAGAGAGAGGGTGACTATTAATTTTATCTTCATGTTTATTAATTAGCTCATCTTGCTAATAAACTTGAATTTTCGGCCTATCAGGAAGTGATTTGGCGATGGAATTACTCTTTCAAATCTCCGCTGTAAACTAGGCTAAATAAACTCCAGTTCAAACTCCAGTTCAAACATCGATAACATCACTAACTTTCATCATCAGGTAGTAGTTCCCTGCTCTATCTCACACATTGACATAACATACACTTTTATCATGAACAAAATACATGTACACAGAGTGCCCTCTTGACCTCTTCTGTCACACATTCTCGATCTCTCTCATGTCACAAACTTTATCGACTGTAAGCCCTTTGATCTGATCTGCTGCCGGTGCAGTGCATGGGTCGCCGATGGCCATGCCCATGCGGTCACTAAACTTTAATTTATTCTGAGATTAACTCCGCCCACATATTGAGGGAAACTTCCTGATTGGTCACTAAATTGATTTTGCCCTGCATACATGCAGGATAGGACTAGACTGCAGGTGCATGGTTGTGTGTATGTACCTGTATTTGCAGTGCTGCATATATGTGTAATAATACATACTGACCGTATATCTTGAATGCACTGCAGATAAACAGATCGAGCTACACTTAGGCAATCGGATATATTTATTTAGTTATTTTGACAGATTTATTATGATAAAAGACGAAGAATAATGAGCTATTTCAAGACCTTTACACTATCTCTTTCTGTTACCGAGTTGACCCAATTAATTGCCACAGCCCGGACCGGAATTGGTCCGGCCCAGACAGCTCAGTCTGGCGGACTAAAGACCGGCATGTGTTCCGGGCTACAGCACTAATTCATATCTAAAAAAAAATTATCCAGGATTAAACTCGACCGTGCAGCCGCGTGAAACCCTGTATTATACAGCCTTTTACTTATCGGGACGCCGCGGCCCGTGCATGCTAGCAGAGCTGCTAATGAGCGCAAACTCAACTTCAACCGGCCAAGTTTTTGCAGCTCGTAATATGCTAGTACACGCACGATATAAAGGCGCAATGCCAATGATTTGAAAAGAAAAGACTATGTAATATGGCTTATCAAAATATTGCGTGGAAATAAATTAGGACGGGTCATCGCGGAAAAGGGACCGGAAAATGCTTCGCGCAGTCGGCGCACTACAGACGGCCGCTTAGGAATTCAGGAGTACGAGTGTCCTGGTACGATTCGCTAGAATTTTAGCGTCAAAATGGTGTCCATTAGCGCCTGTATAATTCTTTAAAAGTAAAATTATCAGTGAAAAACTGCAAAAGTGAGCGGAAACCGGGCAGTCTACGGTACTCACTTTGAAGATAATCTTGTAATTTTCTAGAGCTAACATGATATAAAAGTGACATTTTGGACAGTTTTATCACACGATCGACACAGCCCGCAATCGCCGTGCATAGCATGCACTGTGTTTGGTACGGTATTCGGAGCAATGAGTTGGATACACATCTTGCAAAACTGCAAATTACTGCAAAACTGCAAATTACTGCAAAACTCTGTAATTTTTTTCTATCCATCATGAATTTGCAACTAATATCAATATATAAAAATGAGTTGTTACATGTAGTTTCAAAATATTTCAGACATTAATATCTACAGAATTTTGCAGTACACTGTACATTCAAATCAAAATATGTCTCTAGATACGAGTCCGAGTACCAAACACAGTCACTGAGTCAGTGAATGCAACGCATGACGTTTGCGAAGGCTGCAAGCTGTGATTACGATAAAACTGCCTAAAATATCACTTTAATATCATATTGGCTCAAGAAAATTGCAAGATTATCTTCAAAGTAAGTATTTCATACAGTTCTATCAAAAGAATGGTTAAAAAACGTATTCTTAGCTAGTATTTTGTAATCAAAACGAAACCTTACGGATTGGTATTTCATGATCGATTCAAACTCTCCGGGCTAACTCGGCCTCGCATTTCCGGTAGGGCCGACTTCACCCTAGTGCCGAGTTAGCCCGGATTCAAAGCTATGGTGAAGAGGAGATGAGAGAAGCTGGCTTTTTTTTACTCTTCAAAGAGCCTTCCAGGCTACATGCAACTTAAAGTTAGGCTTGATTTTATATTTTCAGACAGAGTGAAGTTCAGAAGCTTAACTTAGATTTAACGTAGAGTAAGGGGGAGAATTCAGCCACTTAAGACAAAATCCCATTTTCTGACTCTCTATTTCATATTTATTTTCACTTCTTGCTCAAATCATGAGAGCAAATTTTGTTACTATTTTAACTAAAAAAATCCCGGAAGAAAATCAAGAATTACCATGGATATATTCATTTTCATTTACCCTGTCTCCGAAGCAGTTTTCGGCCGAGCAGATCAGTTTTCGGCCGCATGTACAAAGTCGATGGGGAGCGCCCGTGCGCGCCGTGCGTGCTCCTGCTGATCAAAGGTCCCAGCAGCCTGAGCCGGCGTCCAAAGCCGGAGCTCCCCCGCGGAAAATCCGGCTGAAAACTGCTCCTGCGCTATCAGAACTGAAATCTCAAGACTAAAAGAGATATCGTGTGTGCGTCTCACGCACTATCTTTGACTGCAACATGTGACTGGACACTTATGAGCTTGCGACACATGAAAAATCCCGATCTAAAACTGAAAATTTCTTAAAACACAGCTCAGTTTTGGAACCCATTTTCCTTACGGACACGCGTAAAACATGAGATTACATTACTAAAATGTGATATTCATGGTTATTTTTTTCATTGCTACTGCGGTTCCCCTGTAGATCTATGTGTGTGTGATATGTGATATGCTGTCATGCTATGCATTTTAAAGTGATTTTTGCCATGCATACATGTACATGTACGTCATACCGGCCGAATTCTCCTCCCGGCCGAAAACACCATCCTCTACTCGAGAAGCACTCACGGGACCATCACTATATGGGGGTGTGTCAATTTTGGCCTGTCACGACCTCTAGGTTGAAGAGGTAAAAACACCAATATAATCAGCAAAATTTTGAGAAAATACTTCCTTCTACATTTTAGAATGATAGAATATCTAATTTCATGCCAGATCCTTTGATAGGATCTTTATCATCTTGATCAAGTAAAATTTTCAGGCTGTTTTTGGTCGGTGATCTTGCTCCCCTCCTGCACACATATGGGCAAGATATCACACACTTGCCTATGGGAGGCAATTGCTCACAATATGAAGGTACAGAGTGCGAGGTTATTGGAGATAACCTCGCATAAGTGTGAGTGCTCGAGAAGCAATGATCAATGTCGACTGTCTGTGATGATCAATCGCACACACACACAAAAAAAAGACCCAACAACTTTGAACTTATTCAGACTTTTTAAATCGTACTACAGCCCACACCACGTATAGTCAAGGATTGTAATTCCGAACAGATTGTATTACCGAACGTGTACAGTTAAGCGCCTAAAATGGGTTTTCATACGCGTGGGATTACGCGTATGAAAACCACACTATTGATACCAAGGTTGTGTCTTTTTCCCATAGGTTTCACACGTTCGGAATTACGGTACCTTTTTCAAGGGACCAAAACGCCGCGTCGTTGGGAAGGGGTTCACTCGGATGGGAATATCGTATTAAATCTACGTTGTCTTTTTAAAATTCCATCAACTTCTTTTTTTGTAGGACTTTGAGCATTCAATATGTATAGTTTGACAGATATTCGTTTCATATTTTATTTGCTATCGTTGATTTTCTGAAAAGTGTTCGGACACTGGATCAACCACCATATGGTGGTCATACTGACCACTACGCGGGACGAATGCAAAAATACTAGTCATTTTCTATCGCATGTACTTAAGGTATGGAGGGAAAAGTAAGATAAATGTTTAAAATACTTCCTTTCAAATTCAGCGCTTTAAAATCTTTCCTACCTTAAATGGCCGTTAGGAAGAACTTCTGATATTTCCAGCAAAATCCAAAGTCAAAATCATGTCCAAAACCTAAGAAATCCCCGCCAATTTTTTTTGCGATCGCATGTTGTTTTCATGGTGCCGATGTTTTTAGACTAAATCGGCCAATAAAATTTTGTCCACAACGAAACTCGGTATCGCGTGCACATCGATCTCTACGATCGCACACACAGAAAATCGGGACTTCCGTGTGCGCGATAGGAACCGAACTTTTAGCGACCGAATTTTTTAGCGGGAGATGTCAGCGCTCGCGGCGATCCGGAAATGTACATCATGACTTGCGATACCCCGTTTCGCCAGAAGTGACAGTAAATTACGGATTTCATTTTCGGAATTATCTTTTCCAACATCGGTGAGTTGAATTTATTGTATTTCATGAATATATTGGTGTCGTTTCTTGTAAATTAAATGCCGATTATGAGTGAATGTTGGTGATTTTTGTGCAGTGGTGTTTTGAAAGTGTCGAGGTGGATGACTGCCTAGAGTCTACACACGAAGTATAGTAAAGTCGCTATGAGTGCTACAGCCTACCACTAATTATCGGGGTCTAGGGCGAACTCAGCCCTGCACGGTGACTATGTTTCAAGAGTTGAAGTCCACGCTACGCACCGTACCCTTTTTTAGCCTTAAATTTCATGTTTTGCATAATTTTACTTCTTGAAATTGTCAACATTACTTCTTTGATAATCATCTTACTCATTGATATCAAATAATTTGAATTTAAGTGTTTTGAAATGTGTAATTAAATGCGAAATTCAACACAAGTTTTTGCGATCACTTTAACTCTCTGGGCTCGCTCCGCGGCGATTTTCCGCCAAGGCCGAGTTCGCCCTAGTGCCGAGTTAGCCCGCATCCTAATTATCATGACTAGGGTCTAGACCCCTCTATTCGTATATATATTCTCCTTACCTAGCATGATTTTTTATCACATTTGTGCCAGTTCATCTCTCAGTCAGTCATGCTCAGCTGACAGACTCACAGTCAGAGTCAGTCACTGCACTGCATTTCTCTGACTCAAATCGCACATTCACGTACCACATTCACCATGTTCACACACAAAATAAATGGGAAGCCCATGGCCCAGCACTGCACTGCAGCAGTAAAGGCAAAGCGATGCATTGGCGATTCCATACAAAATGAAAATTGAACTTAATATTTATAACCTCATGCACACAGTAAAAATGTACAGTACCTTCCAATAATGACTTGGCATGTTCATTAGAACTCATATTTCAAAATCAAAACCAGCTGACATGTTCAAGATTGTGGAATTTTTTACAAATCAGTATTTCAGTTCTGATCTTAACTTGAGCTCTGTCGTCGCGGTGCAAAGTCGCTGGCAATCTTTTCTGAATAACTTCCTGAGAAAGGTCAAGTTGAGGTCACTTCACTTCATCTCAAAAAAGCCAAATCAACACTTACTAAAATTTTCAAGACTCAAATTAATATTAATAACAAATTCACCAATGATATTTAACATAATTAGGTAGCTACGATAATTTATTTAATGTAAAAATTCACAATAATTCAGCCAAGATCAACTTTTGCCGAATGCTTGCACGTGCGCCTGATCTGAGCCAGCTGAGCCACAAGCCATATGCATAGTGTAGAAGCCGAGCACCTATTGAGCGGATTTGTACGGGGTCGTAGCGGCATGGTTTTCCGAGAGGACACGCTGGCACTTCATTTTTGAGCGGAGACTTCACTTGTACATGTACTTGACCAAGGAGAGCTTGAACCTCAGCACATTTTTTCGGGTTGTTTTCAGACAACGGATTTTGACACGAAATTTGACAATGGACGTGTTGCTGAGGTAATTATGAACTTGCAAATAAGCATGAATAGGGGCCGTCTATTGCAAGTGTTTGCATACACACTGAATGAGAGGGGACTTATGACCACGATTAGGCCTTGCACATGTTTCTTCTTTTTTTATGTCTATTTCATCATATATTTGATCCATGATTTCTCATATTTTACAGAACTTTATTAAGATCAACTTATACCACTTAAAAAGCAAAATTTTAGACATCAAGTGGGCAAACTAAGTTAGATTGGCAAGACCACTTCAAGCTTAGACTCTACATGTATCTAGACTGAAGATATGGGCAAAGACATATCATGAAAGGCCAAAGACATGATCATGAAAGGCCAAAGACAAAGTCTAACTCTAAGCATGCTAAGTAAGATAAGAAATCCAGGGGCCTGTTTCTCGAAACCGTCATATGTTTAAGTTCTTGACTAAGTTAGCGCTAGTTCTCTAGTTGTCCGCTACGTGTTTCACGAAGACGTCTTTACCAAGATGCACGACAACTTCCTGACTAAAGACTTATGACGCCTCCAACCCTGTCATATCTTTTTTAGTCGACGTACAGCGCCAGGCATCACATGTTATTTATTGGGTAGATTATGGTCTGCAAAAAGCGACGCTACATACTTTTACAACTCTTTCAAATCAAAATTATATTTCTACACATTTACTTAATCTGGAATTTATCCATTTTTATATTATGAAAAATTATATGACAATACGCAGTGTTTCTGCTAAAGGCTTGTCTCCACTGAACTACTATAGTGAATCAACACTCTTTCAACATTCTAATTGATAAACAATAAGCATACAAAAAACAAAAACAGTATGACTGAGGTATTTCAATACGAAAGGAACTTTTTTTGCAAAATCATGAAAATAAAGAAAACCAAAATAAAAACGGAACAATAATAGACTGCTAGGCCTATATCAAAATGAGGTGGGATTAAAAAAAAAAGAAGTTAATCCAAAACTTGTAAAAATTAATCCCATCATTAGAAACTGAAAACAAAATATTATACTGTTGACAAATAAACATTGGGCAAGAACAAAATGCAAGCCTACTGATTAAAGCAATGCGAAGTAATGTAATCTAGAAAAAACAATAAATTCATAACTGTTGCTACATGTAGGTATGTTTTTATATTATTAAAAATGGATTTAGTTGATGGCAAAGCTTTTTTACGGTCTTTCATATCTGATCGATTAGCATGAAAATGACGTGCTGTACCATAATGAAAATCACATTGTAATTCTTGTACAAGCGTGCAGGTTATGTGAAAATGAATAATTAAAAGATTTTCGTGAATGGTTTCTATAAACGTGATAAAGATTTCTTTGATGAACTAAAATCCGACGAGGGAACCGTAATCTGGCACCATAGGCCAGCCATAGTCAAAGGCATATTTTGTGCTTTTCAGACCCTTATCAGAGTAAACGTAAATTATATCAATGATATTTAAAATGAATACTTTGAAACATACGTGTTTAAACTTATAATATGAATATTTTTGTAATTACGATATCATAATCAAGCCTGAAAACATTGTTTAAAACGTTCATAGCATCTTATAAATACTATGAAAATATATGGGTATATTTTGATAAACTATCAAATGACGACATCCAAGGGGGTACCTACGAAACGTAAAACTGTCTCACCGATCATGAAATCAATAGCTTGTATTTTTCAACTTACAAGTGAATCCATCGTATTATTTACATAATTTAACAAACTTGTTTTGGGCATCTATTATACCGTTCTTCTATTTAGATTTTTAATTTCCTAATTCATTCAAATATTTGCAGTTTGAGTTAAATTTAGCTTTATAAAATATAGTGTAATTGCAACCAAGGCTACGTGTCGGCTCCTATTCTCGCCGATAGTATCAATGTCACGAGATGTCTAGTTACATGTACATGTAGTAAGCTCTTCGTGAAACAGTCTAGGAAGATTATAGACATCTCCGTAGTTGGCGGATAAAGTTATGACTGTCCTGTCGTTGGTTTCGAGAAACAGGCCCCAGGTGATCAACAGATCTGCCATTGGACCTATGAGACTAGTCTAGACAACTTTAGCAATCGTAAATTCCATGTCGGATTGCCTTAAATGCACAACAATTGATAAAAATGGCCATGATGACAACATTGAACAAGTCAACAACACTAATATAGGTCCAATCTTTCTTGATAGACTAACTTAAAGGGGAAGTCACCCTGATATCAACAACAAAAAAATCATTAAATTCCATTTTCTCTCAAGAAAATATTCAAACATACATGCACCTTAGATATACATGTAGATCCAGTCATTGCTCATATGTTTTTACACAAAACCTGTGCAATACAAATCTATTCCCTCTTCAAAAACAAACAAAACAAAAATTTATGAGTTTTTGTGTATGGAGGCTTGGAGCAAATAGGAGAGGAGCTCGCAAGATACGTCATGGAGTTGCCACTTTGTGTTTGACTGACTTCTTTAATCGTTCTGCTTCTTTTAAAACCAACTTGTATCTTGATATCAGGGTGGACTTTCTCTTTTCATGGACTCTTTATGTCATGAAATTACAGTGTCTTTTCACTCTCTCTCTCTCTCTCTCTCTCTCTATATGCTCTCAATGCTCTCCTTTTCACGAGTGAATAAGAGGTAAACTTTTTTCGTAAAACAAATCTTTTTTTTTTTCTTTCAGCCTCCAGGGTTCTGACGTGGGAAGGGGAGATGATGATGATGACGATGGTTCTCACCCTGATATCAGTGCGAGTGAAGATGAGGTAACATTTTCAAAAAACCTAATGCTCGACACTTACTTCTTCTTCTTTTTTTTTTTTTAAATCCAGGGAGTCCCAAGCATTTATCTGGAGTGGTCTGGGCCCCTCTTTCACATTCTTTTACTTTGGGGTCCGGAGTAAAATTTAGGGGGTTGGTTTGTACCGGACTCCTGTTTGTCTCAAGCCTTACATTGATTGAAATGAAAGCTGCTTCTTATTTTCTTTTTGATCATTAAATAAATCATCATTAATTCAGCACTCTCCAAAACAAAACTTGAATTGAATTTTTGAAAATTGACAAATGGGCAACTACATTTAAATCTGAATGTCAGAGCTATAACTGGGTGTTGTGGCGTGCGCCTGTAATCCAGCTAACAGAGGAAGTTATAAACTGATTCAGCCAACCCAGGTTCGAGACTGAGTCACGTCTTTCGGATGGTGACGTTAAAGGTCGGTCCCCAGACGTAAGTAATCATATATGATTGCAGGGTTCGACATACATGTAGCCCGCTAGCCAATGGCTAGTAAAAATCACGGCGGACTAGCCAAAATCTGAAGTTTCTAGTCCGTGTGGCTAGCCAAAATATCACTCTAGTGTCGCACAAAGCGATGCTCATTGTCGACACATCCGACAATGATTCAAATTCAAACAATTAATAATCAGTGATTGACAATATGTTCTACATGTAAAGTATTTAATATGTCAGATTTGTTTCATCTTAAAGTCTATAAAATCCGCGCAAGCATGCGTTCGCTGTCGACTCACACTTGATATTTCAGCTTCCCAAGCTGTAGCGAGCACGTACGAGAGCTACTGTAGCTACAATGCAGCACGAGAGAGGTACCTAGATGTAGCTAATTGTGTGTGTTTGCACATACATGTACATGTACGTACATGTGTCAGATGTGTTTACGACGAGAAAGGGCGCACTGGTATGTTTACGTCCCCCCGCCCCCCTTTTTTTTTTTCTTTTTTTTTTTTATTGAACAAAATACGATATCGTGCATACTAGGGCTTCACGATATGGCGTAATGGGTTATTCGATTATCGTCAGCTGTCAATATGCCTATATAACGTCACCACCCAAAACAGTACATTTCCAGTCACCTAAAATATAGCACAACTAGAAACGGTTACCCACCCAGTCGCTGCATCACGATTCAAAAATAAGTATCACATTGTATTAAATTGAATTGAAAATTCTGATTAATAGGAAAACAGAATTATATTTTTTCGAACGACGAGACTTTTTTCATCGCTCGAAAAATGTGGGGCGCAAGGAAGATTCAAACTTCGCGGTACAGGCTCATGAATAATAAATACATTCGTCACCTAGATACGCAGGGTTGCTTGTTGAATATTCATGATTTGCCCTCTGCTGTCAAAAACATTATAATTTCTCATATTATTGGCTTTCCGTTCCGGAGTACGTCTTTATGTCGAAACTCCTCGAAAGTCATTATTTCTGGGAGTTGTTTTGGGTGACAATAGTATGATTTTCAAAAGCAAGGAATTGCTTTACATTAAATTTTTTTTTAGGTGTATTTTTGTTGTTTTAATAAAGCTTAGTTTGATCCAATCTCGTTAAGTATATTTGTACCTGTGCCTGCACAAAAGCACAGCCTTTATTCGGGGAGCAAGGAAAATTCAAACTTCGCGGTACAGACTCATGAATAATAATAATACCATCGTCACCGAGATACTCAGGACTGCTTGTTGAATATTCATGAGTTTGCCTTCTGCTGTCAAACACATAATTTCTCGTATTGGCTTTCCGTTCCGGAGTACGTCTTTATGTCGAAATTAACTCCTTGAAAGTCATTATTTCTGGGAGTTGTTTCGGGTAACAATAGTATAATTTTCAAAAGCAAATAATTATTTTACGGTAATTTTGTTTTTTAGGGGTATTTTTGTTGTTTTAAAGCTTAGTTTGATCCAATCTCGTTCAGTACATTTGTACCTGTGCTTGCACGGAGCACAGCCTGTATTCGCCCCCTAGTCGTGCTAGTGGACTACATTGTACATCGTGACTTTGCTTGCGTCTTTTTCTTTGTCAAAATATTTTACTGATCCTTCACGATCTCTTTCATGTTTTTTATGACATTTTATTCCCCTAACCATTCTAAAACCCGTTAGTTTTTAGTTGTTTTTTTTTCTTTCTATCAAATCATAACAAAACTGGATGCATTATACATTGATATTTTGACTGAACTTTAACATTAATAACGGATTTTGTGTTTCATCTGTGAATGAAACCAAAATAATTTTGGTAGGATTTCTTCTTACCGAGTTATGATTTACCCAGTTGTGTAAATTCTGTGGGCAGATAAAAAAAAAATTATAAATAGACATCTGCCAGTGTGTAACTGTGGCATGTTCTCGTGCTATAAAGTAAGAGATCATGTAACAGTTACACAGTTATATGTTAATATAGTGGCAGAGGCTGCAGTGCTACATGAAGATTCATCAATAAATGTCATGATGGCAGTTGAATTGTTGAATATCAGGGTAAATTCAAATGCCAGTCCGTTGACTTGGTATTAATTCGCTATAATTGAAGTGTGAAATGGTGTTGTGTAGTAAAATATCACTCGTGTATTCACCATTTTCCTGATCAAAGTGCAACATTACATAATCTGAACCGTCACTCAGGGGTAATAAGGTAACAACATTTCCTTTTATTTTACTCAAAGAGTCAGTGTAAAATATGATTTACATTAAATGGGATAATTTACAAAACAATACAAGGAAGATATCAGTACAATATTCAAAATAAATTACTGAGAGGGCATCAATTCAGCCAAAAGGATAACCCTTATAGGATGTTTGCGCCATATTATTATTTTTTTTGTTTTGTTGGGGGGGGGGGGGTCAGAGCAGCAGAGAAAAGAATGTTTATTGCCAACTGGATAGATTCCGTCTCCGTAAACAGTTTGTTATGCTTTTTAAAAAATGAGGCTGGTAGACTAGTCAATTTTCATCGTGGCTAGTCAAAATTCTGGCGGACTACCCAAAATTAGAGCTAACTAGTCCGTCTGGCTAGTTTAAAAAAAAGTTAAGGGCAAACCCTGGATTGATACATGTCTGTAAAAATCCCATTACAAACACAGTGTAAATTTGCAAGTAACACTGTCTCTTTGTGTAACTATATGAATGCTGTCAACCATGTGTACACAGTATTGCGTACAAAATTCACACTGCTAGATGAATTATTTTAGGTTCACAAATTTGTTGAATATACATTTTGATCAATAAAAGGAGAAGTTTGGGCGAGTGAATTTGATGAATGGACAAGTGTGGAGTATGATTTACTTGGGTAGTTGGACAAGTGGTAAAAAAATTTTCCAAGCACTTGGTAGTAAAGAGAGTGAAGAGAGACAAAATTTAGAACATATGCAGAGACACCAAGGTCAAAAACCAGCAATGCGTGAGATTTTCCATGCGTCAGCGCCAGGTAGGCGAGGAACCGTACGCTCGCCGCGCGGTATGTATATGGAGATAGGCTGTGAGGCCAGGTGTGAGAAAGAGATTTTGGGGCGTGAGAGTAAGAGCCCTGATGCGTGACTGTCACGCCTAATGCGTGAGACTTGGTAGGTCTGATGCCTCTAGCACACCATGTTAGAAAATTTTGGAAGTCATTCTTTCAACATGATGTACAAAAGCTACCAGTGGGAGAGCCTGTATTTTAAAGCCCCTTGATTGATTGCCAATATAGCAACAAATTTACAAACCCAGAATTTGTAGGGAAAAGACTAGGCTGATGAAAAAATATGGAAAATATAGATGCTGTCTTCAGTAGATGAAAACAAAAATTGAATCAATTTGAATTATTTCATATTTTTGGTTTATACTCTAACAGATTTAATGATGGGAGCGGAATATTGTATGATTTATAAACTTGAAAAGCTATCAGTTTATGAGGTGTAACTGTCTTGCAAAAATATAAAAGATGCTATCTTCATTAGATATAGGCAACTGGTGGAATCATTGGTAAACCACATCTATTTGTTTCTTCATATATTTTTTTTTCATTGCAATTTTTAATGCCACTCCATTAATTTTTTTTTTTTTTTACATTGAAATTTCAGCTCTATTCTTGTTGCCAATGTGACCTAATGATTAGGAAACTGCTGAACTGTGTCACTTTATTTGGAAAACTTATATGAGAGCTTGTATCAGGATTTAACCAACAAACAAATATTTTGAGAGCTTTTTAAAGATTTTCTTGCAACATCTTTTAGTATTTCTATTTCTTTCCTTTTCTTAACCCACTGCCTACAGGAGCGTATGGGAATGAGAGAATTCTGTAGTCAATGTGTTAATATTCAAGATCTCTTGTAGACCTTTTCAGAGCCACATATATATTTTTTCACTGGCTTGTATACTGTAGATGACTGCTCCTGATTAATTTGTGTCATAAAAGCAAATGTGTCTGGAGACAAAAACTTCCCATTTTTCCTACTCTTTTTTTTTTTCTTTCTTTTCTTTTCTTCTTTCTTTCTTTCTTTTTTTATTGCACTGTACATCAGGGCTTTAGCCAGGATTTTAAAATTGGGTGTCCAAAGTAAAAAGCAGGGTGTCCAAAAAATTGGGCGAGCGCAGCGAGCCGTTCAGGGGGTCCAGGAGGCAGCGCCCCCGGCGGGGGTAAAAGGGGGCAGCGCCCCCTTTCCGCTGGAAATTTTTCATTATTTCTAATCTAAAAAGACACTGTTTCCTTGCTTGTTTACTCCTAGCTTGCTGGAATTATCCCCTCAGTGTTTAAGGTAAAAACATGTTGAAGTTACACATTCTGATGATTTGTTTTCCCTACATGAATGTAAGTTTTCATTATACATGTATTAATGTAAGTATTACTTTACCACCAAGTTAACACTGTACCAATGTCGACCCCAAATTTTTTTTTCGCCAGCCCTCCAAAAGTCGCTCAGTGGGGGGGGGGGGTGTTATGGGGTCCAGTTCCCCTCCATAATTCTCTGACAAGGAAAAAAAAAAAAAAAAGGTTTCCTGGTCGAAAAGGGGGGGCACAATCGCAAATAGGGGGGGGGGACAATACATTGTTTTCCCTCAAAAGGGGGGGGGGCACGGGCCGGGATTGCCCCCCCCCCTAAATCCGCCACTGCGTATATGTACGTACGTACATAAATACACTGAATGCGCACAGTTCCGGGCGATTTTTCTTTTCCAATTTGTTTTTCGCGGATACCATTTCACTTGATGAGCATCACGCTCGCGCGCGATAAGTAAAAAACCCCGTCATAAATCCACCGATTTCTTGAGTTTTAGCGCGTTTTCGGTGACTCTGTTCCTCACAACTCGACTTAAGCGCCGAGTGACTTTAAAAAATGGCACTAATTCCATATTTTTGAGGCAGGCTTTGGTTTTACAGATTTATTTTTTGAGGTGACTATGGACTTAATGTGGTAAGGAACAATTTCTCTGTGTGGTGTATCCGGTCGTAGATCTAGCGATAGTCTCATTACACGGATGATGATAATTTTTAGACCTCTCATTGTAACAGTGATAATGCGTTTCGGAAAGAAAATTTTCACAAAAGGTGTCGCGCAAAGACTAAGTAGCTACAGCCTAGACCCGTACGCACGTACGGTACTTGTTTGCGGGAGCGTTTACGACTTCGACTTCTGCTGAGAAGCCGAGGATATAAATTATCGTGAATACAAAACATCTTTACAAAAACTGAAAGGGTGTTCATCAAATGATTTTTAAAAGGCGTCTTGCAAATTGATCTTTAACTATTAAAAGGGCGTCCATCAAATGATTTTGATCAAGGCGTCTTGCAAATTTTGCTGGGCGTCTTTCAGAAGAAATGGGCGTCCAAAAGACGCCTAGACGCCCGGCTGGCTAAACCACTGCTGTACATGTAGAAACTGCCAAAATCTAATGTTCAGCAAACCTGGAATTTTTTGCTGTGTGACAAGTTAAAACCTCTTTAAATAATTAATAGAACCTCTTTAAATAATTAATAGAACTTTGTATTTAGAAATTTAAAGGAGATTGACCATCCATGATAATATCATCTTATCTCAATAAACAGGATGACTTGGAAGACGACTCGAGACATTCTAAACTTTTGGAAGCCATTGGCTCAATGGAAACAAAGAAGAGGTGAGCAACATTATATCCCAGATATTCTGCGCTTGTTATGACCATCTAAAATAGGTGAAATAAAGAAACAGGATTAGATTTGTTTGTGTCATTTTGCTGGAAAGTGTTACGATGAATAATTCCCCAGCCCCCCCGTTCCCATAAACTTGCTCCTTGCATTGTATACATGTCTGTTGCTTCTTTTCTTTATCTCCAGGTTGTTTACTTGATCTCTCCCCCCCCCCCCATCTCTCTCTTCCCACCCCTCCCCTATTTCTCTCATTATTCATTATCATTTATAAAGTATCTCTGTACTTTACAATTTTTATTATTCACAGTTAAGGGAAAAAATAAACTGTATTATCTATTCTAGTGTTAAATCCTTCAATAAGACTTTCATTTATTTTTCAGTATTTGCTTAAAAATTCATTCCCACTTTGAGTTTTATTTTTTTTCAAGAATACCACTCAGCATTGATGTTATACATGTACATGTAAATCTCTTTTTGTTAATGTGCAGGTCAAAGGTCAAACAGAGGTCTGAAGCCAGTGCAGAAGTATCAGAATATCAGCTGAATACCAAGGATGGTAAGAAGGACAATCTTTTTCCCCAGATCATTGATTATTTTCTTTTTTTCTAAATGAGGAGGCTAGGGTGGGGGGATAGTCTCTGTAGTCCAGAAATAGTTAAACTCTTATCATTTAGAAGTTATAAGATTACTTTTTCTTGCTCAGAGACCATGTTGTAGTTGTACACAAAGTGTTACAAAATTTTCAGAAGTATTAAATTCCAACCTAGATACTTCTACAAGATTGTTTGTTGTTGGTTTTATGTTGTTGTTGTTTTTTGTTTTTGTTTTGTTTCATTTTTTTTTGGGGGGGGGGGGAGGGTTCCTGCTCAGTTAGAAATTGCAGGCTGACCGATCATCATTGTGTGCATCCATATTGTCTTGTTGTTTATGTTGTTTATGTTAACTTTTACATCCATTGAAATTATAAGAGGGAAGTGTGTACATTATCAGTGTCATGTTGCCAATGTTCTTGGTTCCATCACCAGTCCAGGGTAAAGGAGTATGGATCCACGATCTCATGGGGTCCCTCAAGAACACCCCTTCCCATTCTATACTGAAGAAACAAATGAACAATGTTAACAAGCGCAAGGTTCTACCTACTCCACTACACCAGCATGAAGCAGAAAAGGTATGCCCATAGTTGGTACAAGTAGTATTGACCCCTTCTGAGCCACTTAGATATTGAGCAGTTGTCATCAATGCTTATCTCTTTCAGGAGCTAAATATGGACTTTTTAATGAATCATTTCTGTAGTGAATTATGCACGAAATATTTTGCGTAGGAAGAAACTTTACAATGGTGGTACCTTTTCCTGTGTTAGGAAGGAAAATATTACTGTTCTAAGTCCAAACAAATAGACAAGCTCTCAGATTTTTTTCAGTGGGATTTATCACCCACTTCATGGAAGGGGTTAAACAGGAGACTTGTTCTAATATGATACTTCATTCATGTTTACTATGTCTATAATCTTTGAAATTGTTGTGACACACACAAGGTAAATCAAACAGTGGTGCTGTTTACTATTTTCTCAATTATAAATTATAGTTTATAGATCAATACATCTGCTGGAGGTTATATACATGTACAAGTATGTAAGCACCCGGCCTGAACCAAAATCAAAGAAAAAAATACTTGTGCTGTACTGCATCCTATTATTTCTAATTTGTTTGTTTTGTTTACACTGTGGTCATAGCTTTAGATTTCTGTATATATACATGTATATTTACTGTAACACAATGACTGAATGCAATGATAGATCTGACTGACCCTTCGTTCCCCCCCCCCCCCCCCCATGATGAATAGGACAAATGAATTCATTGAGTCAAATCTTAATGCTATATGCTTCTCGTAGCTGTGGATATTGTCCATTTCAATATTATTTAGAGAATTTAAAAAGAGCAAATATTAATGCAATTAACAATGTAACCTTTGACCTGAGCAGATCCAGAGGACGATGGCCTACGAGGGGGTCAGCAAAGAGGTCTCTAAGTGGGACCAGGTAGTCCAGAACAACCGTAAGGCTGAGCACCTGTCCTTCCCTCTCAATCAAGAAGTCGTCGGACTTCCGACCACTGACCAGTTTGTCAAGAAGTTTAAGGTAGGGTGTATGAACAGCGTGAAGACTTTTTTAACATTACAGTGAGATATATATCTCAATGAAATTTGCACCTACAAATACCATCAAACCTGCTTTACCAACCGCCTGTATACAAAGACCACATTTTCTCTCTCTCTCTCGATCGATCGATCGATCGATCGATCAAATAGTTTTTCTCATTTAAACCTGTACGAAAGGAACCTGTTAATAAAGACCACCTGCGTATGAAGAAAGCTTTTCATGTCTCCCTTGAGCGGTCTTTGTTTCCAGATCTATGTCACTGAACAACTGTTTTTGTCTACATGTAATTTGCCAAACTGTTGTCCATAAGGAGAAAAACTGAAACACACTTCTTCTTTTTTTCAGTATTCTAGGGAATAGTTGGCTTTTAGATGTAATACACAGGGTTAGTCGTGGATTTGGTGAAAATGTTCAATTAAATGGCTGAACACATATTTTTGATAACAGTAACAATAAGTAATGATCTGTGTAGATTAGATATTGGTGTTGCTCATCGATGTATGCCAGTGAGCCTTTAGCATTGCTTTCCTCAGATCCATTACCTTTTCTATATTCCCCAGTTTTATCTTTATCATTAAGATTGGTGATTTGTGACCAGCCCTTAGAAGTTTCGATGTACCAGGGTATGTTTTCCCCATTCTGCAAATCCTTTCTCATCTGTTTTCCTTACAGCCAAGCACTCCATTGGAGCAGGAAGTCTACAAGATTCTGCATGGCAGTAAGTTTGCGGAGAGGCCTAACAAACAGCTCTCCCAGGCTGAAGAGGAGGCTATCAAAGCCATGAGCTTGTCAGAGGTATGACACACATTTCTGTTTTGTTTATTGTAGACAAGTCTGTAGTGCTATGCTCTAATTGATTTACACTGGTTCACATTTGAGTTTTTGCCGCTTTTACGTTAAAAAGTGTGCGCACAAATTTTCCTTCATTCTGCTCTTGTACCTGGTATATTTCCTTAGAATTTGAACAAAGAGTTAATGAGCTACATGTAAACCACAAAGTTTTGTCAGTGTCTTTAGAGTATTAACAAAACATTTGTGCAAATGTGACAAGAGATTTCCTAGTGACTGCTATGATTGTGTTTCTATGACATAAGCTGATAATGAAAAAAAAATAATAATAATTGCAGCTTGACATTCAAACAATCAGAATAGAGTATTTCAAACTTGCATTTGAATTTCAGAGGTGGGTTTAATTGCAGCATTTCATGCAAAATGCCCCAGTACCTTTACAAGCTACTACGTTAGTACTGGTTATATTGTTTATTGTCTGAGGAGTGTGTCATAGCCGAGTGGTTTCAGCACTTGACTGGAGATATGAAGGTCATTGGTTCTAGCCTCAGAGCAGTTCTAAAGTCTTTTGGCAAGACATAAATCTACATCTGTCACTCTCCACCCAGATGTTAAGTGGGTACTAGTAGGAAGATATTCCTTTAAGTAGCGTAACGAAATATAGTGGCGCAAAAAGACGCATTCGGAACGCAAAATGCATAATGTTGAAAATCATAATTTTACTGCATTAAGGTAGAAACATTTCATTATGCAATAGAGTGCTTAAAAAAACCTTTGATACATTGATGAGGTTTAATATTACCAAAATTGTCATTACAAATGTCAAATTACAACTTTTGATTCACCACTAATCACTTACAGTTTTGCTGTTCACGTTCCGGACACGTCTTTTCGTGCCATTTTGTTGCTAAGCTACATGTACGTTACTGCTGTGAGCACCGAAATCTGGTAACCTAGCTGAAGCTGGGGTGATATTGGAGCATCTTGAGGACCTTGCGCGTGGATATGAGTGCTGTACTAGTATCCAGTATCATTATTACATTATACATGTACATGTAGTTACCGTTCCCTCTCTGTATCTTTGTCATCAGGCTCGGGAGAGGAGAGCAGAGCTCCAGAAGCATAGAGCCCTCATGTCCTTCTATGAAGCCAAGTGCAGAAGACAGAAAAAGATCAAGAGCAAAAAGTAAGTCATTTCCCAGGGTTGTTCTCAGACTGAGAATTATGTTATTTTTTTGTGTTTGTAAAACACTGTTAATTATCATAACAAATCAAAATTAGGACAAGTTTTGGTATTCATGCAGAGCTGGTTGCGTATGTACCTACACAAACACCAGTAGCAAGTGTTAATTCCATGCTATTTCAGTTTTGTTACCACAATAGTCATAAATTTACCTTAAATACCTTTTCAGCATGACTTATCAAGGCTTGTTGACACATGCTTTAATTCCTGTAAACCGCCTCAAAAAAACCTGCAGCGGCCAAAAGATATCACTTCACATTCGTACTCTGTGCTATGTGTATTATAAAAAAAACAGATTTATGACGCGCACTGCACTTGTGTGATTTTATTTTTCTGCTGTGGTTTTTAGGTGGTTTACATCGGCATGTGTGAGAGAGGCTTGTAAACACTTGTGAATATATTTAGTGATAAGAGTATACTTGGAATGGCCTGATATTAATCAGACTGGTAATAAATGTGAACTTGCACTCCACTAATGGATATTTCATCATGTGATGCAGGTACCATCGCATACAGAGGAAGAGCAAGGCCAGACAAGAGTCCAAGAAGATGGAAGAACTCATGGAAGATGATCCCGAAGCGGCCAAAGAATCGATGGACAAACTTGAGAGAACGAGAGCAACGGTATGTTTGAAGATACCTATCGTGTTCCCAGGGTGGAATTCATGTGAAAAGAGGCAAATTTTAACCTTTTGATAGTGATAATGCTGTTGCATGTATACAATAATACTTTTTTTAAACCAGTGTTTTTTTCAGATCTGTTTAGTTATTTATTACTTGTTTATGTTTTTTAGTCATGAAGGAGCAGTTTATTTGATATTCAGACTAAAAAAAAATATTGAGCTGGGAAAATAGAGCATCAAGATGTGATCTGCTAACAGTCAGAAGGGAATTATCTCATATACATATTAATCTAATGATATAGAGTTAACACCCTTCTGGCTGTGAGCTCGTCTCCACTGATGAATTATTCCTGAATGACAATTCTGCATCATGTGCTCTTTCCAGGGACTGTCCATTTCACATGCATCTCAGTTTCATGTCAAAAGATTTGTTGGATGCAAGGATATACGGTCATGAACTTTTGTACTTGTACTTTCCTCTATTCAATGACAATCTAATGAGCAATGGTGTGCCAAGTGCATGAGCTCTTCTGTGTATTTAGATATACCCTGTTCTATAACAAGCACCATATTTGCACAGCTGTATTATGGTCAGGACTACAATGTATCTTTAATGTAGTGAAGATGGGAACTAGCTGGAGTAAGTAATGGTTCTGTAATAAATACATCATTGGAGGGGGCAAAAATACAGCATATGTAGCATCTTGAAATACAATGTGTGTTTCTCTATTTTTTCCTCTCTTTTCACATGCACAGGAGAGAATGAGTCTAAAACATAGGAACACTGGAAAGTGGGCCAAGACTATGATGAGATACGGGAAGCACAACATATCGGTAAGTATCTTTCCCTTGTTGTTTTAAGTTTGGCTCTACACTTCCCTCGGAGGGGACAAGGGTAATTTTTGGGGGGATGATCAAAATGAAGGAAAGATGATGGAATTGACATAAATGATTACACATCAAAGACCTTCAGCGTTTTTCTTTATTTTGTGTATTTTATTTATCAGTTACTCCATGAACCAACACTTTTAAAATTTGTTTTGCAAAATCGATGGGGGGGGGGGGGTCCTTTCACACTTGTTGACAATTTCTTTGATCAAATATTCTCTGTGCTTCTTTGTACAGGCAAGACAGGAGCTTGCCCAGCAGCTTCAGAAGAGCCATGAACTGACTGAGAAGATTGCACAGGTGAACGAGGAGAATGATGACGAGGAGGAGAGGAAGGAAGAGGAGGAGGAAGAAGAGAATACTGTTCAGCCGTCCCTTAGCGACATCAACAATCCTTGGTTTACCGGAGGTTCAGCTGTCAAGGAGAAAGAGAGAAAGGAGGAGGAGGAGGAGGAGAGCAAAGGGGAAGAGTATGTGGCGCTGGAAGAAGTACAGGCAAGGAGAGAAGATGGAGGGTCAGATGGAGAGAAGGAGGATGACCCAGAAGACGAGGAGGAGGATGAGATTGAGAAGGACCACAGGATGTTGAAGATGATCCAAGAGGAGAGGAGAAAATGGAAGGATGGTAGTGACGATGAGGAGGAGGAGGAGGACCATGTAGAAGAAGTAAAAGTAGTGACAAATGGAAATAAGAGCAAGCAGCAAGAAAGGACCAAGTCAACAAAAGTGGACAAAAAGAGGAAAAAAAAGAAAGTCAAGGTCATTGAAGTGGATGTTGAGGATGATAAGGAAGGTGATGAGGCTGAGGAGTCGCTACTTGAGGAAGGAGTAGAAAGACGTCAAACGCACTCCACCCTAGAGGACCAAGACTGGCTAAACCGGCTGGAGGAGGAAGGGAAGCAGTTGCCACAGTTACCATCCAACGATGCCATCCATGCTGACAGCAGCGCCCAGAAGGAGAGAGATCATAAGAAATCTTCTTCAGGAATCGTTGACCCTAGCAAAGTCTTCATTGTGAAACCCAAGGAGATGCTGAAGTCGGCGATGCCGGTACTGGTGGATGAGGAGGATGATGACGATGGAGAGAAGGAGAGGAGGGAGCATCGCATGAACATCCAGCAGGCATTCGCAGATGATGATGTGGTGGAAGAGTTCAAGGAAGCAAAGAAAGCAAGAATCGAGAAGGACAAACCGAAAGACATTGACCTTACCCTACCAGGGTGGGGAGACTGGGGAGGAACGGGGGTGCAAACTTCAAAGAAGAAAAGGAAAAGGTAAGTCTCTGTGCAGGTTATTGAATTTAATGTACCAGTCCTTTAAAAGTGCTTCATCTATTCAACATTATCAAGTGAAAAATAAAGGTGGTTAATTGTGCAAAATTCTGTCAAAGGTGCTTAATTTTTTTCTAAAAAGTTATGTAAAATGATTATCAATTTTAAAAAGAAATCTTTCCTTGTACGTCCACTTTGGCTTTAATTATGTGCAAATTTACAAGGATATCTGTGTTAAACATGATTGAACCATTGTCATACTGTAATGATGACAACGGCTACATTCATATCATGCACAATCCATATCATGGGGATGCACAATGTGCCTACAAAGTATAATTATGACCTTTGCTATAGCCAGTCTGTGTTAAGGCACTGAAAGCATTCAAGGAGGGTTTTTTTTTTTTTTTTTTATTACCTGGTATTCATATGCTACACCTGGGTTGAGAGGGGTAAATGTAGATTATTGAAAATATGTAGAAAATTTATCTGTTCTAAAGCAACTCCATTTAAACTGTTAATTTATCTTTTATTTGTAGATTCACTGTAAAGGCAAGACCTCAGGCTCCAAGACAGGATGCCAAGTTACCTCATGTCATCATCAATGAGAATAGAGACAAGAAGATTGCCATCCACCAGGTGAAAATACAAACCAAGATCTTTGATGTATATTTGAAAACAGTTATGTGTTGAGGTAACTCACATTTTCCAGAAGTCTGAAATGTCTCTAAAGTGTATCGATCCATGAAGAATATGACACGAGCTTAGGTTGTGATAAAAAGTCCTCAAAAAACCTCATGAAGTAATTTAGTGATTGTGAATTAGAATTTGGTTGGTAAAAATAATTCAATTGTATGCAGTCTCCTTCTAATGAATTAACTTTGGTATATGAAGTCTTGCAGTTTGCTCATACATCTTGTGATTAGATTAGTATACAAAAAGTACTAGAGTGTGATAGGGTGTTACATGATAAGACCTTAGTAAAAAGAAATTGAGCTTTGAAAAGCTCTTCAATTTTTTAACAGGGTAAGCTTGTTGGAACATTGATAAGTGAATCTAGAAGATTTAGAATACTCCTTAAAAGTGATATTGAGTTTTTATAGAACTCCATTTCGAGAGATAAATGTCCAATGCTTGGCTTTAACAACTCCGCAGGTGAACAACCTCCCGTTCCCCTTCTCCAACACGGAGCAGTTTGAGAGGAGCATCCGCGCCCCCATCGGCAGCACCTGGAACACCCCCTCGGCCGTCAAGTCCCTGACCACACCCAAAGTCAGCACCAAGATGGGTACCATCATCCACCCCATCCAGGCGGAGGAGGCGTTCAGGGAGAAGAACAAGAAACGGAAGAAGATGGAGGAGATGAGGAAGAAGAAGAAAGGACAGAAACCAGATATTGTGTTTGATGAAGGGAGTAAAAAGAAGAAGAGGAAAGGAAAAGGAAAATCATGAAAACAACTCTGATCTCACTTCAATAAGTCAGAGAAAGTACTGTGCCTTGAAATGTGGACAAAATAAGCATTGCATATTGTTCCAAAATGCAGAGTTCTTGACAACTTGTACAACTGAGTCTGAACAAAGCACTACATTTGAATTGTGTTGCAAAACCTTGTGTTCTATTTTCTTGAAAACTTGTACAGGTGAATATGTACAGCCAAAGCATTACATTTTTTCCCCAAAATAATGTTGCAATTAGAAGCATTGTGGTCAACAGAGAATGCAGCTAATTACAGATATTTTCTTATTACAGATATACTGTAATATTGACGATGGTGGTAATAAAATTAAGAGATAAAGAAGGGCAACAAGACACTTTCGGCTTTGACCAAAAAATTTATTCTTAGTTTACTGGATGGCAAGATATAACAATCAGGAATATTATTAATTGTATGAAGGGTTTTCAGGCGACCAGAAAAATTGGCGTATCTCATGGTTTGCGCAAAAGTACCCGGATGACCGTGCAATTTTAAAACAATATCTCATGGTTTGTGTAAAAGTACCCGGATGACCGTGCAATATATCTCCATATCTCATGGTTTGGGGTGCGCGTGACGCGTAAAAAAGAGAATACGCGCTTAAATACGCAAAGGTTAAGACAGTGGATGTATGCGCGCAGCTCTTGCAAAATGCTTGGGTAAGGACAAAAATGTTTTTCTACCTGTGTTTCATTTCGAAGTCAGTACAAAAACATAAGGACATGTAATGGTGAAAATTGAGGAACTAGGTATCATACAATTAATAATAATACTATTGAATGGCTTTTCTTTCGTGGGACACAAGGATATATCGTACTCGCTTTGAAAATGTTTCACTTGTCGTGCCGACTCGTGAAATATGCTCATAGCTCGTGCGATATATCCTTGTATCCCACTCAAGGCCATTCAATATTATATAAATATTGACTACACAAGAAGATCAATGAGTAGAAATTTATTTCTTTTTAAAATTATGTATATTTCTGCACACTTAATGAAAGTTGCAGGATGGCAAATTTTAGTCATATCACACTGTTTCAAATACAAGTACATGTACTACATGGAGCTCTTGACCAGACAATTCATGCAGCTTTGCATCATACACTTTTCCCCCAGTATGCTTCTTTCCATTCTGACAACCAACAACTAGTATCTTCGAGTACACATTCCCTCATTGTCATCTTAAGGAATTAATATGCCATTGACATGACAGCAAATTTCTATCCCCATCTCTTTTTCTCACTCTCTCTCTCTCTCTCTCTCTCTCTCTCTCTCTCTCTCTCTCTCTCTCTCTCTCTCTCTCCCTCTCTCTCCCTCCCTCCCTCTCTCCCTCCCTCTCGCCCTCTCTCCATCTCCCTCTGTTTCCACCTTCTTTGTTTTTCTCACTTCTTATCTTCATGCTATTCACTTTGTCCAAGGATCAACAAATGTCTGCATGTACATGTATGTGATATTTAAAATATCCAAGCCTTACCACAGCCTCCTGACCAGTCATCACTACATTGTATTTCTATAGCTAAGGTCTAAAAACCCAACAGCAAATTAAACAAGTGAACTTGGTAACTTGCTACTTCACTGAGTACTGGGAACAGATTTTATTTACCTCATTCATTATCTATTGAACATTGATTGTTAAATGCTTGCATAAATCAAAATAAATATACTTTATTTACAAAGTACCATTCCTGTTTATTTTGCATTTGTTCTTTGTGTGCACCATATAATTCTCCTTTTGAAAAAAGTTCATTAAGTGTTCGTATTACATACAAAAGTGTACAACACTCTGAGAATTATGTCACTCTTCTTTTTAATAAAGCATATAATACAGACCCCCAAAGTAGCGACCATTAATCCATACAGCTTATAATCCTTCAGATATGTGTTACATCGGTGGGTAGACTAAAGATCACCATTCACCTTACATGTATAACCAGATTACGAATGCATTTTGAAGTGGATTGAAATGGGTTTGATACATATATGTAACTTCCTGATGGAGGTCCCGAACTATTAAAAGGAAAACCCACCCTGGTACATGTATTTTGTTGATTTGAATAAAAGCAGAAATATGAGAAAACAGATTATTAAAAGTTTGAGCAAAATCCGTTAAGAAATAAGAAAGCTATGAATACACTGTATATAAAGTTATATTCAGTCAAACACAAAATGGCAACTCTGTGACGTATCTTGCAAGCTCCTCTCCCATTTGCTAAGTACAGAATACATTTTCATTTTCTTAGTTTCTGATGAAGGAATAGATTTGTTTCATACAGGTTTTGTGTATAAACATATGAGCAATGATTATATCTAAGGTGCATGTATGTTTCAATATTTTCTTTAGAGAAAATGGAAATGAATGATTTTGGGGGTACAGGGCAAATGGGAGGGGAGCTCGCAAGATCCTTTAAGGAGTTGCCAATTTGTGTTTACTTGATTACAACTTTAAAAATTCAGAGCTTTCTTATTTGGTATCGGATTTTGCTCAAACCTTCACTGATCTGCTTCTTTTAAAACCAACTTGTAATCAGGGTGGACTTTCCCTTTAAATAAATGCTAACATCAAATTGCAGGGTCTTAAGAGCCTTCCTGTCCTCTGCTACAAATCCTAGTCGCATGCATGCCTGTCCCCCATCTGGTAGCTGATTTGGCTTTTTTCTGAAGACTGGAGGGCTTGAAATAATGAGATACTGATATTCATATGGTCATTCAAGATCTCAGATATATAGTTAACTTTGCCTAAGTCGAATCTGTTGGGACCACAAAAAAATAGATCGACTTATGCAAAATTCGACTTAGGAAATGTAAATAGCACATGTTTTGCATAGTTTGGTCCAAAAATTTCATTCGACTTGTGTAAATTTCGACTTATGCGACTTCGAGTTATGCAAGGTTAACTGTCATTTTACATTTTTTTTCTAATTCCATACAGGTATGTAATCCTATTGCAATTTCTTTCAAAATCTAGGTGTTGGGTGTGCAGTGACCTTAACTGTTACATGCTATTGTTACATGTATCAACTCTAATATAAATTTGTAAACATGTACATAAAGAATGTCTTTGTTCACTGACATATATGTAATAAAAAAAGATACAGTATGTCCGTGCAAGTGATCAGGTACTACATGTATTCTTACATTTCTAAAATTAATGCATATAAATTTGCATAAAAGTTCAATGTAGTTTTTGCAAAATTTTAGTACTAACTTATGTGCAATGCAACCATGTACAAGTATATGATTAAAAATTATTACCTATACAGGGCATTTTAGCCGCAAAATAAAAAGCTGTGTTTTGTGCGTAACTCCGAATCCGTCACCGGAGCGGGCAACATTTTGCCATATTCCACCCTTTCGTGTCAGTGCACCTATCAAAGTGCATATGCGCAGTATTGAGTACGCGTAATAATATGTACAAAAGGCTTAAACAATGGATACGCGCTGTAACAATTTACGTCACAATTGCTTGGCCAAGATTACATACCTGTATGAATAACCTGAAATCAGAGGGTCTGACAGGCAAACAGATGTGTCTGTCATTGCTACAAAATAGGCATATGCATGATATAGGTAATAATAATAATAATAATATTGACTGGCTCTACTTTTGGGGAACATCGAAAATGTTGCCCTTAAAAGAACCATATTGCCCTCGTCTTCAACTCGGGGCAACATGATTCTATTGCGGGCAACATATTAGATATCCCCCTCAAGGCTAGTTAATATTATATAAATATTGAATATCACCTTTGAATTCTTTTGAGGGAGAGCGTACATGTACATACATGTACACCATTTTCATATCTGTTTATGGCTTTTCCACTGAATACTGAAATGATAGCTGAATACTAATTAAAATATAAAATTATATGAAATTGTTATAATGTTTCACATTATCTTTCTATTACCACATATACAAAAAAAAAAGTTTTGGCACCTCCAATATACATGTACATCGTAAACAAGCAGCCAAGATAGTTGGTAGAATAATACCTTGTCCAATGGAAGATAAATGGTGGAATATAATGAAGCTATAAACGCGGAAAACAATATATACAATAATACATGCAGCCTCCTACCTTGTGCATTAATAAATATTTCAACAAGATATATTATTCTCATCACATTCAAATGCAAACACAAGACAGTACATCAGGCTCACAAATTTGAATACTCAACTATGATGAATATTCAAGAACTAACATGAATTATTCATGACAGCACAATAGGGAAATATGGTGCTGGGAGAATAAGTAGACTTTACAAATATATCCAATGAGAAGGTACCAATCATCAAATGATTTTGTTCGTTCTTTATGTTTGAGGTTCTTGCTCGTATCCTGTTATACATGCACTTCTGCAAAGAGACATTGCGAGTATAAATACCAAATTGCACTCTCAATAAAGATAAATACATCTGAGTAGACTAGTTGATGCATACGCACAGAATTTGGAGCACACAGATATTAACTCTGATGATTCACTGCTTTTTGCCAGTTTTATTTAAACTTTCAATGCATCAGTTGCTAGCTGTGCAGTGATTTTATCTCATCTTGATGATAAATGAAAAGTTATTGGCATCTCCTGTAACTCTGTGTTGACAAAATGAAAACAAGCTGCCATCAAGGAACAACTTGTCTTCCTGTAGTACAACCTCTTTCATTAGTACAGCACCCACACACATGTATATTTGTTCATTTACTGATCTAGGAGTACATGTACATCAACAATGTATTTCAGTACATGTACATTATTTGACATCTAAAATCAACTGTAAATAAATGATGTCAATATGCAATTCTCAAAGAAGTACTATTGGAAATGTAGTGACGGAAATATTCCACTTGAGTCACAGTTTACAAGTATGTGTAGGAATGCTTTTTGAATTACATTCTTAAATCAGGTACACGTACATGTGTAAGTCAAGTTCATGGATTTGAAGACAATGGATAATCTAAGGTCAACACTGATGATTGCTTTCTTGAGAATCTGGACCATATAATTTTTGCCTAATACCTTTAGCCATCCAAATGTGCAGATTTGATCTGGGTAGAAATTCCTCTTGAAAAAAATCATGATTGTTTTGGTAATAATTTAAGATGTGAATAGAGTCTCATCTGTAAATCATAAGCACAGGAATACTTACACACCTCTGACATACATGATTAAATAACTCAACCATGATACCAAGTTTATCATTTTGAATCGTAAGCTATTTCTGACATGTATATGAACCTGACACAAAGGCCAGTTCTGGACTTATTTCTTTTAAGATTTGGAAGACTCAGTAAGTTAATGTTTCATGAATATCTAATTTAAATATGAATAATTATTGAAAACTTTGAGTTTCCTTTTGATTCATAACCAACCTGTTCACATCGAACAAGAGGCAAGTACTGTTCATAAAATCTATTAATCCCAACTAACGTCATCTTTTCGTAACGACGTCTGCAAAACCTGCATGTCCCGTAGCATTTGTAGATTGCGTTTGGAATCGCCGCTGGATACATGGATAGGCCCCGCCCCACGACCTTTGGTCTTCACCGTGGTGATGACCTGGACCTCAGCTCCATTTGAAGTGGAAGGGGCTGATCCTTGCCTTGTTCGTACTGGTCTTGGCTGGGTCTTCTGAGCTTTGGAAATTGTCTTTGTCTTCTTCGCCTTGCTAGAGAGCTGTATAAAGCATACAAACAAAAGATACAGTACTGTTTAACGAAGTCTCCATGTTGCATTATGTTGCGTTATTACAGAACAATCATTCAAATGGGGCAGTCTTACTGAAGTCTGAAGACTCTGTGTGCTAATTGACAAGCCTCTGTTCAACAGGAAATAATCACAGAGATATCTTAGCAGAGAGCTACTATCATTGATACGAAAATGGTTAAGAAGTCTGAAGACTCTGTGTGCTAAATGACAAGCCTCTGTTCAACAGGAAATAATCACAGAGATACATGTATCTTAGCAGAGAGCTACTATCATTGATACGAAAATGGTTAAGAGTCAAGTAGCACAGCCCTTTCCAAAATAGCAAACGAGGAAAGAAGGAAATGACCACCCATCCAAACTAGTAGTAGGTTTAGAACACTAGGCTATGCCTCCTGTGTTTCAACAATGCCACAGGTAAATATACACAATCTGACTCAAGCATTCATACATGTATACATGTTAATGTACATGTATGTGCATCATCTGAATACAGTGCCCCGTTTCATAAAAGTTATTATCAATAACAAGTTACAGTAATTTTGATAGAAGCCAATGTGAGCATTGCGCTAGACTGGTTGTTACCAGATTTGTTATAGAATTGTTGCTATTGTCAATCACAAGTTTCATGTAACAGAACCGAGGGGTGGTATCCTGAAAACCATGTTACCTTTTATGTTTAGAACAATGTTAATTGTCATAGCAGATCAAAATTAGGACAAATCATTGAATAATATCGGCACAAAGGTGGTTGCATTCACATATACATGTAGCTAAAACAGACATCTGCGCAAGCACCAATAATAAGTATTTATTCCCTGCAATTTAATTTTGTAATGAAAATAGATGCTTTTTTTATTAGCATAAAGGTGACACAGCTTCCACAATACGTCTCCAGATCACAGATCGTGTTACCATAACAACTTACCTGCTCTCTGTGTTTCTTGAGTTTAGCAATCTGGTCCCCCTTGGCCTCCATCTTGAACACAAGATGGTCAAGCTCTCTCTCCAGGTCCTCTCTGATGTTAGAGTCCTCCGTCTCACGGATCTGCTTGGCGAGGTCTTGATGCTCCCTGTACCATTACAGAGAGAGAGAGCCGGAGAGAGAGCATAAGAGAAAGCAACAAAAAAAAAAGAGTCAAAGACAGAGAGAGAGAGAGAGAGAGATAGAGTTAAAGAAAAAGATTCAGAGAGAGAGAGAGAGAGAGAGAAGACAGAGAGGGACAAACAGATATACGAAGAGAGAGAATGAGGACAAGTGGAGTGAAGCAAGAGAAAGAAGGGATAGAGGAGATACATTAGAGAAAGAGGGGCAGAGACAATCAGAGATAGAGAGCCAAGTAAATGCAATAATAAAATAAAAGACAGGAATAGTGAGAGTAGGAGAGGTAAAGAGGGAGTAAAAAGAAGTTATTGAACACATGTTTACGAATGTAATTTATGTAATCAAATTTATGGAGATTCCTTCACGAACACCTCATGACTAACTACATGTACATGTATTTAATCCGTGTGTATTGTATAAAGGCATATCTATGGAAGGAACCCATATTGCATACATTTCTTGGTGCAATGTTGGGCAAAGTATTAGGCAAGCTTTCAGGTCATCATGAGTAACTTTGGTTTACAAAACATGCACAAAATCTGAGTACATTAAACTCTTCTCTTCAGCTTTTCAAGTGAAAAGCTGTCATCCGGCAACAATATGAATGTATTCTTGGCTGCTATATCATAAAACCTCAGGCAAGCTTGGGTGGTTGCCAAGAGCAACATCTGGCTACACTATATACATGTACATAAAATGTGACTACTAGTATACATGTATCATGGACATACATGTATGCCTCATGTGAATACACAAATTTTCTAGCCTTCATGAACACTGAGCAATACTTGGCAATACTGTGTAAACTAATTATGCCAGCCAAGCATCTCCTTTATAAAGAAAACTTTCCCTACATTAATCAAAATGGGTAATATTCTTTGAAATATTCATTTTTATCAATATTTCCCTAACCCCCCCCCCAAAAAAAAAGAATTATAATGTAGGCAAAGCCAGAATGTCTACACTACTATTAAAGCAAGCATCCTACAACACCACTCTGCTTTCACACGCTCTGCACCATGAATATCCATAAGCTAATTTGCATATACTCATTAAATATGCAAGGTTGCTTTTTTACAGTATTCTGACAAGAACTGACATATATAATAACAGAATTTGCTTTAACATCCCTTGAGAGATAAATAACATTCATAATGCCTGTGAATCATGTGGTATTTGGATGTAATCTTGCCAGCATATTTATCTAAGACTTCACTAACTGTTACAGAAAAATTACATTAAAAATACAATTTCGTAGAGCATTCCTTAAAGCCCTATGCCTTAAACTAATGAGTAAGGAAAATAACGAGCCTAGGTAGCCCTAGGTTCCACAGCTTATTAGTCTGTGAGGAATTTCTCTAGGGGGACAGGTTGCCCTTGGTGTGACCCGCCTTACTTTGGTGGGATGCCCATGACTAGGCGATCTTCCCTTGTCCCCAAAATCCAACCAAAGACAGCCCCAGCACATGCAAGTAACATGTATAAGTTTTCATATCTTGTTCAAACTGAATAGGTCCCTATGTTAAATCACAGTATTTGGTTTAATGGAGTGCACTGTATGCATTGCTTCAACTTCATTCTAGCATAGCACCACTACTACCACATATCCATGTAAGTGCTTGTATGCACAGGTACACAATATAACCAGACAATGTGACTGCTCAAAATCAGTGGCAGTAAGAACAATCTCAACTGAAGGTGGAGTCGGAGGTATTATGTTTTCAGGTTGTCCATCTGTATGTACGTCCATTTAGCTTTCACAGTATCACAAGAACCATTTAAGGTAAGAACTACAAACCTGGTGATAGTACGTATCACCATAGTAAGATAAT
This sequence comes from Heliocidaris tuberculata, assembly GCA_025618425.1. NCBI lineage: Eukaryota > Metazoa > Echinodermata > Echinoidea > Camarodonta > Echinometridae > Heliocidaris > Heliocidaris tuberculata. The sequence goes on along the minus strand of CM046837.1, from coordinate 29,242,032 downwards.
CTGATTAGATTTGGGGTAAACAGGTCAAAGGTGAAAGGTCACAGAGGTTAATTTCTGAAATTACAGGTTTTAACCTCATTATCGAGAAATCTCAAGAACAACTTGAGGTACAAACTTCAAACTTGTGATAATAATGTACATGTATGTTTCACCATACAAAGATAATCTGATCAGATTTTGGGGTAAGTAGGTCAAAGGTCAAGGAGTTCAATTTTCGTCAAATTAGAAATTTTTGCCTCGTGATCTCAATATCTAAGGAACCATTTGAGGTACATACTGAATGAACTTCAAAGTGAAGATAGTATGTATAAGCATCTATAGGGAGACAAATTATTAGATTATAGGGTTATCAGGTCAAAGGTTAGATGTCATGAAGTTTAATTCAAAATAAAATAGTATGTTTTAGCCTTGTTATGTCAGTATTTCAAGGAGCAATGAACTACAAATCTGGTACAAATATGTATCACCTCTAAATGAACTGAAAGATCTCGGGGGTAAGTAGGTCACAGCACAGGTCAAAGGTCACAAAGGTCAATCGGTAATAATTATGAGTATTTTGTGTTGTACATGAATCGCAGTCTCACTAAAACCTATGATAGATGTAAATCAACTAGTATGCAGCATCAGGTGGTAAAGTAAATTTACTGACTTCATATTCATATTGTAGACCCATTTTATAAAACAAATAATTCATGTTTTGTAGCTCGTGCATTAGTGATATGCACTGCACTCGGTTAAGTCACAATGAGATGAATAATGAACTCGACAAGTCTCGTATTATCCGACTGTGACTCAACCTCGGTGCAGTGCATATGCTCTAATGCACTCACAAACATGAATTATTTGTACACTATACATGTACATGCAATTAATAAATAGAAGAGAAAATTTAGATCTTGTTAAAAGTTATCACTTTTCACACAAAGTGTTCAATTTTTATTTTAAAAAATTAATTAAAAAAAACTTACAGTCCCATGAGAGCAAACTCTTCCTGGAGTCCAAGCACAAGGTCAGATAAGTCACTGTCAGCAGAAGATGACACTGATGTTGACCTCCTGACCTTTGCACTCTGAGGTCGATGTGGTGCTAAGGGCCCATTGCCGCACCACGCTGTGTTGTGTGTCTTCAGCAAGGCAAGTACATTCTGAAGGTTGGCGTTCACCGAATGACTAGGAGTTGTTGACTGTGGAAGAAGAGAAATAGAAATAAACTGCAGGAGAATTGTGTGGGGGTTTTTTTGAAGGTATGCTTTAACACACTCAAGGACCAGTCAACCTCTAAGCTGAAGAAGTAAAAATACCTGAATAATCAACAAAGATTCTGGAGAAATGCTTCCTTTCTACATTTGTAGGATGATAAAATATCTTCTTTCCAGACAATTCCTTCAATTGGATCTCCATGATAAAGTGAATTTGGGGGGCTTTTTGGCTTGCAACCTTGCTCCTTTGTGACTCTCACACGAGATCAAGAACGCACACTCGCCTATGCTAGGCTATTCCGGCATTACAAATGAATGATGTGGGAGATTATCTACAGATTACCTTGCACAGAGGTTTCAGTGGCTTTAGCAAGACCTAAAAATGTTAGCCTGTATAGCTGGATCTAGTAGAAGGACCACTTGTGACCCATTCAGACATAAAACAATAAACCATTTCCAATAAATGCTTCTGCAAAGTGAAATTAGCATAGAGTGCTAAATATGCTTTGCATTCTTGTATCTTTTAAGCCATAGATCAGGGGAGAACGCTGCAGGCCATTGTGGTGCACAGGTAATTTATTTTATTCCAAAAAACTGCCTCTTGCCATGCCTTTCAAATTTTTATATATTCCACCTTAATTTTCTTGATATGATGGTTTAATGGACCATATCATTATGAATAATTTATTTTTGACAATGTTCCCTCCATATGGGTATTGGCATCACTGCAGTGATGAGCAATTTCCATTGCAACATTTCTGGATGTACATGTATATATACAACATAATAAGTTGTCTTTATAAATGGCTACATGTATGAACATTGGTAATTGTCAACTTCCAACAATGGAAAGAACGGCAGAATGCAAGCCCACTCTTCCAGTAACTATCACAGCGTCTCACCTTCCCTACAACAAAAGGAATCTGCCCCATGCAGTGGCGGCCTGGTGAAGTTTGTTGCGGAACCTTTTTCCTCTTCTTCTTCACTTTCCGAGGTCTGCGCTCCTCTGTGGCTTGTTCTGTGGCAAGCAGGATGCGGTTGGTTTCTGCAAGAGTTCTCAACTGAAAGGGACAAATCAAGATGAAGTATCACAGATATTGTCACAATGCTGTCAAGTGAACAAGGATACATAGTCACTGATCAGCCATAGATTCAGGTATGAATTGTACATGACTGATCAACATTACTTATAGACATATATTTCAACTCAGTCAGTCTCTATTTTACTGAGTCCCCATTAATTTGAATAATGAACAAGTTTAGGATCACTGCATCTTTGCAAAAGAAAATATCAATTTCCACTTTCTTTTGAATAGCATAACAATATATTTTCTGCATGTTTCTTCCTTTAGAAGATTAAGCAATACTGATTAACATTCTCTTTTATATCTCCTACATGTATATTAAAGTGATTTGGTAACTTTGTAGAGGCTTGATAAAATCTGAGCTGCCTGGCCTTACATGTACATGCTATCACTGTATGTAATATGGTGTAAAAATGAAGCCCAGGAAAAAAAAGCACTTCAAAATCATCATGTGCTTCACAAAAGTAAACATATATGCAAAATGACCGGAAATGCCAGACTCATTTTCCCCCTTAGACTCAGTGTTAGACTAAAGCGTATGGCCATATGCTTTCGTAAATGGGAGTATTCAGTCATAGATATCTTAATAATAGCATTATATATTTGAAAACCTTTCTATGCCTGGCTATTTATTTATCCTTCTGAACATCATTATAAAGACAGATATCAAAATTCAACAATTTATTAAATCAAGCCTTCACAAAGTTACCGAATCCCTTTAATTATGAAGAGAAAAATCAGCTGATACAGTTTTACAAACTAACTCAATAAGAAAAATTAAAAAGAAATCATATATTCAGCATATCTTTTCCCATTTTTCACATGATGATCATGAAATGCTTGCCTATCAACAACAGTTGATTATGCCAGGAAGAAAAAAAAAACTTTCACCAAAAAAGATGAAACTTACTTAGGTCAGATAAATGGAGAGAAGTTTTAGCCTACCTCTGCTTCACGATCTAACAGCATCTTTCTCTGCCGTCTCTCTTCTCTGAGTCTGCTTTCTAAATCTGTGATTTTACTCTGCAAAACCAAATAAGACAGCAGAATTACTTATTGTTTGGGCAAGATAACAATGAATTAGACGAAAAGCAAATGGGAAACATCATATTAATTTGATGAAAAGTCATATTCACAATCAATATAAAGGTTACCAATCTCATTTGATCTGAGACTATTATTGTGTAAAGCAGTAAAAAATTGTAACTTGAATTAATACTTTAAATCACATGGCCTATAACAGTAAGACAGGAAACTTGATGTCAACCTACATTTATATCTGCTATATCAAAGAAAATACAGAATCTATAGCACTGCTGAAGAAAACTTGTCACAATGAATGCTCCTAAAAATGAGATGGTACAAATATCAAATACATGAATGTCTGTAAAGCACTTACAGACATCACAGATGTATAAGATGCTAAATAAATCCAGAATATTATCATTTTTTTCATTCAATTTGCACTCAAACAATCTTTTACATCTCCAGGAGTACAGACTCCATAATATATCAAATAACTTTGCTTTGAATCCCTGTAGAGGGATGGGCTCTACGATCTGAATATTTTAACCCTTTCGAGACAATTGACCACATTTTGTGGTTTGGCCCAATAACTTTTGATTTAGAGCCTTAAAAAATATACCAGATGCATGAGTGGAAAGAGCAAAAAATTCTGCACATACTGTGTCCATTTTTGTTGCATAATCATATTGCGTTTGATGCCAGGAATTTTAAAAAGGAGAATAAGATTGAACATCCTTAAATTGGCAACACATTGAGAGGTTCAAAATCATTGTTTTTTGTCCAAATTGGCAACTTTTTCAACTTTTCAACAAAGTTCCTAACCATGTATATTATTTTTCAAGACATTACATCATATTAGAACCACGTAGCACTAAAAGAAAAATATCATTGTTGCCAATTTGCAGAACAAAATGTGATCAATTGAGCTCTTAAATAATTCCTGTCCTGAAAGGGTTAACTTGTTTTTCAGTCACACCAGCTATATAGATCAATATCAGGGAGTTACAGCAATATTCTCTAGGAATCTCTCCATTGAAATACTTGCAGATACAGATAACACTGATAAAGAAAAACTTGTTCAATGTTGTTGAAATTTAAAAAAAAACAATTTCAAAAACAGGCATTTATGGCGTTAACACAAAAACTAAAGACATTGAAGTCTGTCCATCACATGCTCTTGAAAAATGTGGAGTGGAACTTGTCAAAGTTCAATGAAGAAAATTCCATTTGTGGGAAAATATAATGCACTCAGTGTTTATTCTTGCTGTCAAAACACTTTGGACTGCTTTTGAGTCATACATGTACATAACAAATTGACTATTTCCTTCAACCTGGCTAGTCAGCTATTGCAAGAAAAGTTGCAGCTGATCCTGAATAAGGAACTATAGGTAGAATTTATGTCCATGCAGTCCATTGGCAGTAATTAAATTTACAGTCTCTTTTTACGATAACGTATGTGCGAAATCACACTGGTGTACCTGAGAAACTGTCTGGTCGGCGGTCAGACGACTGTATTCCCTCTCCAGCTTCCGCAACTTCTCTTCCTGACTTTGGATCTCCTCTCGCTGAGTGAGGGCGTCCTGCATCCTGCGAGCCTCGGCCATCCTCAGCGCCGCCTGCCTATCGCTCTCTGCACTCTGCACCATCCGACGCATGTACTCTAGCTGCTTCTCAAGTAGTGGAATGCGCTGGTCCGCCCCGGAGAGCTGGCTCTGGACCTCTGAGAAGACAAACATTGAACATCGGAAAGTAACCAACGGTTGGGAACGTGAGTACTCTGGTATTGATTATTTTGCAAAGAGATTCTGTGAAGTAAATACTCATATTCTCCAATCAAATTAAAGAGGGATCTTTGCTGGATAATGACTACCAGGTATGGGAAATGAAACAAAATAAAGTTTAACAAAACAAACAAAAATTGCACCATTTCTACAAGTAATTTAAATCAACTATTCCACACATTTTTGGTGTGAAGTGTCAAAATTCAATGATTAGAGTACCAGATGGAGAAATATTTTGAGAGTAGGTATTGACACTTGATAGTCATTCTTGCAATTTATCTCCCTACATATACAAAATAGAGATCAACAGGCCTTAAATTTCCTCATTTTAAGGGCAAGGCCACTTTGGCCTTAAATGCTTCATAATTTTAAGGGCACCAAGGCCACTACAAAGGGCACCAAGGCCAAAATCATTTTATAAAAAGGGCATCGAAGGCCAAAAATTTTTCTGCATACTTTTTTTTTTAGATGTGTGTAATTATATTAAAATGTGCGTGTTCAATGTCCCATTGTCTAGTATTACATGTACTAGTAGAATTGCCACTTGACTTTCAATTACTAAGTACATGTAATTATTATTGTGACTGTTTTTTTTAATATGATCCTCATACATGTAGGTGCACTAAACAGAATAATTTTATAATCTAAATGCAATTTTATATTGAACAGAATGATGAGGATGTACTGTAACAGCTGACCTGCAGAACTAGCACAGTACCACAACACCCCAAGTGCAGCTTCAATATCACATACGGATCATTCTCACATTTTAACTTACAATTCAGCCTTAACTTTTATCCTTGTTTATTTGCTCTGATTTTTAAATCAATATTTTATGTTCTATGAGCATCTATTCATATCATTTATATGTGTGTGTGTGTATATATATATCGTATGCATATTTTTGTGTGCATGGGCGTGTGGATGAGGGTGTGTGGGAGTATGTATAATGGGCAGGGGCGGCAGAGCGTCTTTGAAAGGGGGGGGGGCACCAGCAAAAAAGGGCACTTTTTGGGGGGTAAACAAGGGGCACCTCCAAAGGGTGAACATAAATCTGAAAAAGGGACCATTTTGTGATATTGCTATTACCCTACATGCATCATCTAACTAATTTTTATTGTGGCTCTGGAAAGTGCTTACTGTCGTTTATCAGAAAATGGGCACATATCAGAAGTAAAAATGCACTTAATCAAAGGAGAAAGAGCACATATTAGAGAGAAAAGGAGGAAATTATCAGCTTTGAAAAGTGGTACTTATCGAAGGGAAAAAGGGCACTTAGAAAATTAGGCATTTATCAGATCTGAAAAGGGGCACTTATCAGAAGGAAAAAAAAAGGGGGGGAAGGGCACTTATTAGAAAGGACAAGGAAAATTGTAGTAAAAAAGGGCACTTATTAAAGATAAAGGAGGCATATTTTTCAGAAATAAATAGGGCACTTTGGGGGTATTTGGAAAAGTGGGGGGGGCACTGTTCCCCCTACCACCCCCCTCTCTCTGATAACAGGGTACATATGTTTGTGTGACTTTAGTTTTACTCTTTTTCTTTTTCTTTTTTTTTATCTCGGGGAGGAATGGGAGAACAGACAAAATTTTTCTCTCGGAAGTTCTACAGAGTATTCTTTGATGAAGTATATGAAAAAATAATTATTTTCTAAACAGTTTATGAAAAGGTACTTTCTGTTTGTTTGTTTGTTTTTTGTTTTTGTTTTTGTTTTTGTGTATTTTTGTTTTACCGTAATTAATGTTTAAGTTCAGTCAAAATATCAATGTATAATGCATCCGGTTTTGTTATGATTTGATAGAAAGAAAAAACAACAACTATAAACTAACGGGTTTTAGAATGATTAGAGGAATAAAATGTCATTAACAAAACATGGAAGATATCGTGGAGGATCAGTGAAATATTTTGACAAAGAAAAAGACGCAAGCAAAGTCACAATGTAGTCCACTAGCACGACTAGGGGGCGAATACAGGTTGTGCTTCGTGCAGGTACAGGTACACTACAAATACTGAACGAGATTGGATCAAACTAAGCTTTAAAACAACAAAAATACCCCTAAAAAAAAAAGAATTACCGTAAAGCAATTATTTGCTTTTGAAAATCATACTATTGTTACCCAAAACAACTCCCAAAAATAATGACTTTCAAGGAGTTTCGACATAAAGACGTACTCCGGAACGGAAAGCCAATATGAGAAATTATAATGTTTTTGACAGCCGAAGGCAAACTCATGAATATTCTACAAGCAGCCCTGAGTATCTCGATGACGAAGGTATTTATTATTCATGAGTCTGTACCGCGAAGTTTGAATTTTCCTTGCACCCCGAACACAGGCTGTGCTTTGTGCAGGCACAGGTACAAATATACTGAACGAGATTGGATCAAATCATCAAACTAAGCTTTGAAACAACAAAAATACATCTAAAAAACAAAAATACCATAAAGCAATTCCTTGCTTTTGAAAATCATACTATTGTTACCCAAAACAACTCCCAGAAATAATGACTTTCTAGGAGTTTCGACATAAAGACGTACTCCGGAATGGAAAGCCAATATGAGAAATTATGTTTTTGACAGCAGAGGGCGAAAGTCATGAATATTCAACATGCAGCCCTGAGTATCTAGGTGACGAAAGTATTTATTATTCATGAGTCTGTACCGCGAAGTTTGAATCTTCCTTGCGCCGCGCCCCACCACATTTTTCGAGCGATGAAAAAAAATCTCGTTGTCGTTCGAAAAAATATAATTCTATTTTCCTATTAATCAGAATTTTCAAAATCAGTTTAATACAATGTGATATTTATTTTTGAATCGTGATGGTCTGTGACTGGGTGGGTAACCGTTTCTAGTTGTGCTGTATTTTAGGTGACTGGAAATGTACTGTTTTGGGTGGTGACGTTATATAGGCGATATTGACAGCTGACGATAATCGTATAACCCAGTACGCCATATCGAGCAGCCCTAGTATTCACGATATCGCGTATTGTCAACAACAACCAAAAAAAAAAAAAACAACAACAACAACAACAAAAACGGGGGGTGTAAACATACCAGTGCGCCCTTTCTCGTTGTAAACACATCCGACACATGTACATGTACATGTACATACACACACACAATAGCTACATCTAGGTACCTCTCTCGTGCTACATTGTAGCTAGCTCTCGTGCTCGCTTCTACAGCTTGCCAAGCTGAAATATCAGTGGTGTGAGTCGATGTAGCGAACGCATGTTTGCGCGGATTTTATAGACTTCGAGATGAAACAAATCTGACATATTTATACTTTATATGTACAGCATATTATCAATCACGGAAAAGGGCACGACGGCCGGTTTGAAAAAAAGGGGCACGGCCTCTTTGGCCGTGAATTGATCATTTTTTTGGAGGGCATCTCGGCCAGTTATAGGGGCATCGACGGCCTGGCCGTCGATGGCCGTCGATTAATTTATGCCCTGGATCAAGAAATGTAACAAAAAGCACCTAGCCCCATTTGTTACAGTTTTATCCATCAAGGAGTTGTACTTACTTTGGCATGTGCCTTATTAAGGGAAGACATGAACATAAATTTCTATCAAATTTGTGAACTGTTTAAGAGATTTTATTGCTGGAGTATTCAATATCACTGTAAAAAATGTGAATGATTTATGGATGAGAATACATGTACAGATGGAAAAAATTTAGACAGGCTTTTAAAATTGGGTGTGCAAAGTAGAGAAATAAGATGTCAACAAAAAAAATGGGGTCCATTAGTAATGTATATCAAAAATAATTATAGGGCACCTCCCACAAGAAATATTTTGAACATGTACATGTAGATGCCCTCCAGACTAAAAGCCTGCTTTGGAATGTTCATCCCTTGTCCATGCATCCGTTCGAACCCTTCTAATTTGTTTATGGTTCAAACCTTGTACATCCCTAGCAGTCTGCGTTTCCCGTTGTGTCTTCTTCTTGGGGGTAGTGGACTCCTGCAGGGACTGCCTGTACTGACTGGTCTCTTTGGAGAGTGATTTGAGGTTATTCTCTGCTTGGGCTCGCTCTAGCTCCAGCTTACGGATCTTCTCCTGCAGCCCTCTCAGAGCAGACACCACAGCTGTTAAAAAAAAAAAATTATTATGTATGAAACACTGGTCTCCTTGCAATAATATCTTGAAGATATATCTCTGCTTCGACTCTCTTGAACTCCCGCTTACAAATCTTCTCTGTAACCCCCTAAAGGCACACATCACAGCTGCAAAACAAGATGAGCCATCAAATTAGTTAGTGACTAATTCATCTGTATCTGGAAGTCATCGTTCAGATTAAAATTTAACCACACAAAAATACTTTAAAACGTACGGGAGTGAGCAAGTACAGTTCACTCCATTCCTGTTAGAACAAGGTTCTCTTTCGTCAGCAAAACCTATTTAACCTGTGAACTACTTGTTCAGAAATCTCCTGACGAACATGTTTGTTAGTAGCTTGCTCCACTATAGCATGGGACAGAGAGAACTGGCTCATAATTATAACAAATTTTATGCCAGTTTAATATTTATGAGTCAGCATGTGTATACACTGTTTAAGCCTAGATGAAAGTGAATCCAGGAAAGAACTGGAACATCTTTTTATTTCAAGTGAAAATGGTTAATTTTCTTTGACAAGTCCACTTACTATAGTGAGTAGTAGGCCTGTTTTGAAAGGCCATTTTCGGTAGTCGTTTACTCGGACATTTTTTCGGACGAGTAATCGACTACTCTGTATATGATTTTGCCAATAAGACAGGCCGACCGCTCCGGCCCCGAAGCCCGCAACCTTTTTAGGCCGGAGCACCAGCGTAAAGCCATGAAACCAGTCCAACAGCCTGTGCAACAACCGAACTAATGTCCGATTTCTGTATTAAAATGTTAAAATTAAACAAGTTTAAAACGATCATTGTTGGTTATAAAATTCAGAGCAATGCAAATTATCTCCTCCTACCTACTTTCGTAAAGACTAAATTAAAATCAAGGTAAAATAAAGCGAAACAGATCATCATTTCCTTCCCCCTTTTCATCACAGTCGTAATCATGATATTGCAGTTGTTTACCAGTCGCCAAGAGGTGGCGCTCGTACCCGAAAGTACAGTTGGGTTCGGAGCGTTTTAGTACACGAAATCCCATTCATCTTTCTCCGTATTGAAAGTGTGCACATTCTGAGCGTGCGATCGACATCAAATTCAGTGCCCTCGTCAAATCGACATGGGCATGCCCGTGCAATGCCCGTCGGCAACGAACAAGCGCGCGTTAGCAAGTAAGAAGTATTTTAGTGTCGTTTTGTTTACATCTATTACTATCTTGAAAATATTCTGTGCTGATACGCGTCCTTTCATTTTTTCCAAAAACTTGATAAGAGCTCGCTTACTCGGTGAGCTATACGGTGTACATCGCGGTGACCGATGTGTGTGCGGCTGGCTCACACACCCGCTTATAACTTCAGCTTCCGATGTAGCCGGAGTATACACAGCCAGACTTTGTTTTTACTGCTCGATCCCCGAGAACTTAGCCACCGAAAAGAAACACTCTCATCATGCTCATGTGAATTTTATTGATTCAAATGACATTAAAATATCTAAGAACTAACAATTAAGTGATAAATTTCTATATTTCATTCTGAATTAGAGGTTTTGGGGGGTTATTCACAAGTTTCAACTATGCTACCGAGTAGTCGGATGAAAATTCCATTAGTCGTGTAGTGACCCTATCGGGCGAGTACACGGTTAATGGAGTACTCGAAACGGGCTTAGTGAGTAGTATTACAGTGTGTAGGGATCTATACTTACTCTTCATAATTTCTGAATATGAACTTTTTAAAATATCTTCTTCTCATCATCAATGTAGTACACAAACAGGCAATTAAGATCATTGGTTTCTTTGTTGTTGTTGTTAAATCCATTATCTGTATATGTTTTCGAATTTATATTTGTAATATACATGTAAACAAAACAAATTTCCATGTACATGTATGAAGTATGGACAATAAAGATTGAATGCACACATCATATCAAGCATGCCCTGTAAAAAACCTGAAATGGAGTCCGTCTCTCACCTCTACTGTTGCTCTCTGGGACTGCTCGCACCTGCTCTGGATACTTCCTCCTAGCGATCTGATCCCCCAGCAGCGGCCTGGAGGTCGGGTAATCCTGGTAGGAGGAGACCGACTCTACGTTGAAGGATGTATCATCTCCTTGCAACCTCCCATCCATCCCTCCCAGTGTACCTGTGGTCCTTCCATACGGTGAGGCTAGTCCACCTACTCCCTCCAGCCTCCTTGCTGATGTCTGGTGGCAAGATATTAGAAGAAGAGGGATTTGTCATGAAAAAGGAATCAACTCATTCATCTGCACACACACACACATTATAAATAACCTCGCACACCATCCAGAATTTATGAAGAGCATAAACAACAGCTCCATTGAAATAATTATTTTAAAAAAAGAAAAGGTGTAATTAATCGTAACATCAATAAATTAACGCAGACGACATTTAACAACATTCAAAATGGTTCCAAGCAGGAAAATAGAATCATGAACTCACGTGTGGTGTGGGTGTGGCCGTCACTCAAAGGCCCATACGTGCCGCTTACTACATCAGCAATTTGAAAAAGGTAGTGTCAAATTTAGACATGTTAGATTCTAATTATATTGAGAAATAAGTTGACTTTACTCACCATTACTCAAAGTTTTTTAAGAATCCTCCTTTATTCGCTTGTTATTCCTTAACTTGTAATTCCAAATATAGAAACTTTTATTTTGTTTGGCTTTTTCTTGCTCCTCACATTTACGGTAGCGAGGACTGGTTCTTGCTACTGCCGTCTTGAGAATCAAAATGGGGCATGCGCAATGGCCAATTCGATATAGATATCGCAACTGACCAAGATTTTAAGTCATAGCCTATCGAGAGAGATAGTTGTGACATATGTGCACGCTCGAAGGTCAATTTTTGGAGCTATGATCCGAATGGTATTCAGGAGGGCCCTTTCCTATGTGGGGCTGTGTCCAACATTCACTGTTGCAGCAGTCAAAAACAGACAACAAAATTGCTTTAAGCAAGCTTTAATTTTCTTAATTTGCTAGATTACCTGATTCAGGAACTCTTCAACTCTTACTGTGCCACAAATTTGGGGATTCAGAATTGAAAGTGAAATTTTAAATAATTATTTTCCTCTCATGTATGAATGATCTAGACTGGAAAAAGGCCCGCTGATACACACAAAAGCTATTGAAGCCTATTCACCTGTAAAAGCTAGTCTGGAGTACAAGGTTATCTTCAGATCAGCTTGTACATGTATAAGTGGCAAGGGCCTATGCTATCACACTCACGGGAACATCACTATATGGGGCTGTGTCAATTTTGGCCTGTCACGACCTCTAAGTTGAAGAGGTAAAAACTCCAATATAATTGGCAAAATTTTGAGAAAATACTTCCTTCTACATTTTAGAATGATAGAATATCTAATTTCATGCCAGATCCTTTGATAGGATCTTTATCATCTTCATCAAGTGAAATTTTCAGGCTGTTTTTGGTTGGTGATCTTGCTCCTCTGCCGCTCACATGTGTGCAAGATATCACACACGTGCACACTTGCTATGGGAGGCAATTGCTCATGGTATGAAGGTACAGAGTGCGAGGTTATCTCCAATAACCTCGCATAAGTGTGAGTGATGCTATCATAGCCTATGACTATGAGTGAGTGGTCGTGAGCTGTGCCTGTGTAAATGTAATGAGGCCTGAGCCTGAGGGTTCACATATTGACTTTACACTATCTGACTATACACGGCAGTGTGTGCATGGTGTGTGTACACACTCGATGACCGGTGGCTTATTTCACAAGATGGCCTCATATTTTGATTTAGCTCCACAAACGTGGATTTGTTTACATTGATTTTAAAAATAATAACCATGAAATCACATTACATTAAAGTCTAACGTTAAAGCAAAAACTGAAAAAGCGACACCAAAATAGCATATCTCGGACTACACATACACATCGGACTCTAAAATATGCATAATATTCAATATTACCGATGCATATGTTGAATATTTATCCATGGAATCTTCTGCAAATGAAAGTTTCAGGTCATCTGTATCACGAACTAGAATCCAGAGTGAAATTTCCTTGCGAAAATCAACACGAAATGGAAATCGTTGTCTATAATAATTAGTGCCGGCGCCCTTTGATCTCTATACCGCGCACAAACAATTTGAATGACTCGGCTGCAGATGGCGCTAGAGCATGCAACAATGAAACTTTGCAATGAACATAAACATGAACAATGCTTTTACACCAGCGCCATTGCCAGTATGACAGCTCGACAATGGGAAGCAAGCGCTATAGATTAGGCTAGCAACATGGGCCGCGGAACCCCCCCCCCCCCCCTACACACACACTTTTTTGAGTAGGTCTACACGTTTCATAAAATCCCAGAAAAAAGGTGTGATATTGTCATTCATTCATTCAACTGAAATCAAATCAGCCGCCCCACCCAATTTCAAAAACTTGGCTCCGCCACCCCTGAGCAAGTAGCTGCATCGCGGTTTTTGGCCCCTAAAAATTCAGCTTGTCCACTTCAATCAAAGTTTTATCATGTCAACCATTGAATATAATAAATGTGCATGTATTATATAAAAACCCATCGTGACCAAAACCGGACAAAAGCCAAATTCAGGGGCGTCTATACCATTAATCAATGAGGGCGGGGCAGGAGGGGGCGGAATGTACCAAATTTGCGACACGGCAGAGGATAATTTTTCTACAAGCATGACAAGAAAAGCAGTTTCAGCAGATTTTCACATTTGCCTACGGTAAACAACGGGTTGTCGGATATTGCTTTACAAATGTTTCGCCTATGTTCAACAACAAAAAAAAGTGTCTTCATTTTTTTCCCCCGACAGCCTATAAAAAATTTCGAATAAGCCAAATTCTCAATAGGGGGAATCACTCATATAGCGACATCCTTGTCCAAATTGCGAGTGATCACAAATAGAATGATAATTGTCGACTTGGATTGAATTAGTTTTAATTTTAATACATATATATATATACAGTGCGTCCCAGAAAAAACGAAACCCTAAAACAAAGGGTTATTGTGACCACACTATGTGCTGTATGACAATAATTATATATTTTCCATGAACTAAAAGTATTATGCTTTTAAATGATACCTTGATGGCATCCATCCGTACATGCTTTACCGAGCAGCAGCATTTTGAAAATGACATGTAAAAACTCAGTTGTGCCAGATTTGGGTAAAACCGTGAAAACGTTAGGATCACATGCGAACATGACCCAAATGTAACATGACTTTTAAAACCCTGCGAGAAGACTGTTTTCATTTGTTTCTTTCAAGTACGAGGGTAAGGATAATGCTCTCATCATAAAATAAAGGATGGACAATGATTTGTCGATGTTGGGAGTAAAGAAAGGGCATGTTTTGTATTGAAATGGTACCTGCAATCGAAATGAAAAGTAATTTTTTAATTTTGAAGAACTGCAATTTCTTTTAAGAACAAAGCGAACAGATAGGTGATATTTTTCATAAAAGTAAAGTTAGTGGCACTTGTCATTGTCATCAAAAGGAAATACAAGGTTGAAAGGGCTCATGCGGCAGAATAATTATCAAGATTATGGCAATTTCCCACCTCAGGAGGGGCATCTTTCCTATCACAGGAGGGGCACTTTTTCATCTTTTGAGGGAAATTCATTGATTTATGAAATTTTGGGGGCGTACACCCCTGCCACTGGAAATTGGTATTGACCCGTGTTTTTTTTATGAATTTCTGATTGAATGCATGTCATCACACAAGGGAATTTCACGTATCATATCTCTTAAAGCTGGTATTTCCCTTGTGTCATGTTCGCATGTGATCCTAACGTTTTCACGGTTTTACCCAAATCTGGCACAACTGAGTTTTTACACATCATTTTCAAAATGCTGCCGCTCGGTAAAGCATGTACAGATGGATGACATCAAGGTATCATTTAAAAGCATAATACTTCTAGTTTTTGGAAAAAAGATAATTATTGTCATAGAGCACATAGTGTGGTCACAATAACCCTTTGTTTTAGGGTTTCGTTTTTTCTGGGACGCACTGTATATATATATATATATATATTTGAGCCGATACGTGAAACCTTAACATGTTTATATATATATATATATATATATATATATATATATATATATAATATATATATATATATATATATATATATATATATATATATATTTATATATATATATATGTATATATGTATATAACCGGGGTGCCGCGAGAGAAATTTAGTTATATGAAAATACATTTTTGAATAACTTATAACCAAAGAATAAAATTATGTCAGCTAGGTGATGAAACTATTAGAAGGTAAATTATTCATCAAATAGCATTAAAACCTCACAAATTATAAACATCTTCTTAAAAAATTTCTGCTCAGCCGCCATGCGATCTCACTAAATGGTACTTGGTTATTTTGTATAGGTGACTGTATGAAGCCAAACTTAAAAAAAAGGGGGAAGGGAAACTTGGTTTACGTACCGTATCTCCCATAGACGTAGACAGGGGGCCCAAGGGGGCACTGCCCCCCCCCCCTATTCAGCCCCTTAAAAAAAGCGAGAGCGAAAAAGCGGGAGAAGTGAAATAAAAAAGCATAAAAAGGCGCTATGAGCCGTTACCTTTCATTCAAAATTTGCTAAAACGTCAAAGATTTCGCGCTTCGCTCGGGAAGGGGGAAATAACTCCCCTCCCCTGCACCCACACCTGTTACATACAGTAAAATATTGCGTCCAGAAAATTAAAAAGCAGTCTGGGCGTCGAACTATAACTTTCCGCCTAAACAAATTGTTTTCTACAAGCCGTTATCTTTCTCTCAAATTTGCTATAAAACGTCAGAGCTTTCGCGCTTCACGCGGGAGGAGGGGGGGGGGGGGACTCCCTCCTCCCTGCATCCACCCCTGTTACATAAAGTGCAGTATTGCGTCCAAATAATTGAAAAGCAGTCCAGGCGTCGAACTAACTTTCTGCCTAAAAAAGGGTGCTGCGAGCCGTTATCTTTCTCTCAAATTTTGCTATAAAACGTCAGAGCTTTCGCGCTTCGCGAGGAGTCCCCCCTCCCTGCACCCACCCCCCTAGGTAGCACGCTTTGCGTGCTCATCACCAATTTCGCAAGCTTCGCGTTCTCACACCGCCCCCCCCCCCCCAAATGAAATCCTGGCGTACGCGGTTGGATCCTTCACGTCTGCCCCCCCCCCCATTGAAAAATCCTGGCTACGCGTATTTCCTCATATGTAAAGCCCAAATAAAAAATTAAAAAAACTTGAAAGCTGTTCGTAATTCATGATGAAATTGAGATCAGTCTGAGAAATTATCTAACATGCTTACAAACCAATTATTCATGTATTATAAATATCTGAATAATGCATCAGTCTGCCCTAAAACTGCAACTCAAAAGAAAATCTGGAGAAAAAATTTGGTCACTCGCTTCACTCGTTCACAAATAAGTATAAATTCATGATTTTGGATCCTGTTGTTACTACTTTTGCAAATATTTATCCAAATTAACTCATTTTAGCATAATTAAGAAGAGATGGAAAAAGAAACGTCCGTCGCCCTACACAAGATTCAAGATTCAAGATTCAAATTACATTTATTTCCTTCTCATAATCAAATAAAATGAAATATACATTCACAAAAACAAAACAAAAAACAAAAACAAAAAAACAAGGTGAAGGAGGCGAGGGTCCCAGGAAGCACCCCTGCAGTTCTTGCAAATAAGGGCCAAGAAAGTGATTTTTTTGCTGAAACACACGGATCACCATTAGCTCAGATGTTTTCCCCGCCCCCCCCCCCCCCCCCCCCGATGACAAGTTCTGACCAGATACGCCACCGGATGTGGGTGACGCGAAAAACGCTGGCCTAACGTATATATGATGTTCATTTCGCACTCAATTCAATCATGATGATGATGATGATGATGATGATGATATATAGTGATGATGATGGGGATGAAAATAATAATGATGATATGATGCTGCTGCTGCTGATGATGATGATAATAATAATAATGATGATGATGATGATGATGATGATAATAATAATGATAATAATAATAATAATAATAATAATGATAATAATAATAATAATAATAATAATAATAATGATAATAATAATAATAATAATGATAATAATAATAATAATAATAATAATAATAACAATATCAATAATAATAATAATAATAATAACAATATCAATAATAACAATAAAATAGTCATTATCATTATTAATATCATTATTATTGTTGCTTTTGTTGTTGTGCGAGCTCAGCAAGCAAGCACCTCAGGAATATATATATACGCTTCAATTCTCAGAAATAATATTGCTATGATGATTACAGTTACATGATTATATATTTAGTGAAAATTACAAATAATTTAAGTCACAACACAAATTTGAATTTGAATCATTTTATTCATCATTTTCTATTTTATTATAGGAGTGCATTCATGCGACAAAAATATTTTGCTTTGATGTATAGTTATACCATTATTCCCATAACCTACTGTTTCAGTGTAGTCTCTGCGGCACTTTGATGATTGGATTCCGGATTCACTGTTCTACAACAAAATTGCCTTGAAGATTTAGGCATAATACCTTTACCACCTATGAAACAGACCAAACAAACTTACCATAAAATTATCATAAGCAGAATAACCATATAAAGATCAGATTATTTTGAATTATTTGAAGTGAATTTCTGTACAAATCATAACATACATTTGTTTCAAGTATTGGAAATGACAAATACGGCGGAGGAGAAACAATGTATAATTATCATAATACTCTTTCGATTTTCCTATTTTGGTAGAAAGATATAATGATATCGCTCCAGCACTTCTGGGCTCTACGTGAATACAACTTTAATACAAAATACAATGTCGGGCATACAATGCCATGTTTTTTAATGGCGTCATTTCAAATGAAGCTATATGAGTGCAGCGCCTTCATGATTTTTTTAACTCCTCTTAATTACCAGCTTCTCCACGGTTAAGCGGTAAAAAAATAGAGAATTTGAGCGCGTAACGCGCGGCGAAATTGAGGTCTGATCGTGCATTTGTTTTTCATCATTTTGGAAGGTTTCATTTCCCGAGTTTTGCATCATTTTTCCTTACTTTATTTCACACCTCCGGATTTATTGAGGGTGGAGAAAAACGGTATGTTTGCCCCTCCAACATTTTCTCGGGGGGGGGGGGGGAGGGGGCAACTCCCACCCCCCCCCCCCCCCCCCTCTCCCCTAGGATCGACGCCCCTGGTGCCGACTTGAAAGTTGGCGCCGGCATTTTGTTCACTAATTGTCATCGCCCGTCTATGGATAATGGAAAAAACGGCACCGATCGACACATCTATTTACCTATCAGCGCAGGTATCAGCGCAGAATCATACCACAATAGTATGGAATGAATGTCCAAAATGTGTAAATGGAGGCGGCGCCGATTATTACTTTGTTTACTGTATGTCCTGATATATGCCATCAAAAAATTATGGTTGAGTGCATCAGGTGAAATTGAAAGACTCACCAAAAGTAACATTTTGAAACACTCAACAAAAACACGATAAAAACAACTTTCGAAAAATAAACTCAAGGGCAAATTCAAAGGCCTATTGTGTTGCCCATAGAAATCAGGTTCGGATTACGTAATACGCCATTGCAATGTTCGCACATTTCTAAAGGTGATAGACAGGGCTATTGAAATTGCCTTCACTTGATTTTTCGAAAGTAGTTTTTATCGTGTTCAAAGTAGTTAATTGCTCACTCAAGCATAGAATATTGATGGGTATATAAGACATACATAGAACAAAGCCAGCTGTTATTTCATAAATTGCCTTTTATTAACCAGAATATGGAAATTTCCAAGCCTCTTCATGACTCGGCTTGGCTGATACCAGCCAGAGCCAATATAAATTCTTGTCAAGTCTGGATTTTGTATATATTTCACAAAATTGACTTTTGCTCACTCAAACGTAGAATATTGGCTGATATTTTGGTGTCATTTGACAGGTATTTGACAGGTATGAAAATTTCCTTAGAATAGTTAGAAATATTTATTTGGGTAGACTTTTTTCCAACTGTTAAACAACAGCCGATCAAAGTGGCAGCAGTGCAGTGGCGACAACTATACCCTGTTCACACGAGGCATCATTGCATGTGACTGCGTCAGCACCCGGCAGTGTGGCCAGCGAAAAAAATGCTATTCTGCTAGGGAGAAGCGAAATTCTGCAAAATCAAAGATTTTACTGCTAAATCAAAATTTTACTCAAAAATGCTCTGACAAGCAAAAAAAAAAAAAAAGAAAAGAAAAGAAAAAAGAAAAAAAAAGGTTATCAGCATTTTTTTTTTGTGGGGGGGACTTTTTGCTCAAAAATTCTCTGACAAGCAAAGAAAAAAAAAAAAAAAAGGTTATCAGCATTTTGGGGGTGTATTTTTACTCAAAAATTCAAGCAAAAAACCAAAACACCAAAATTCTGCTCGATTTTGTCAAATTATGCCTATAGCATAATGCTAGATGCTAAAGCGGTCAAAATTCTGCCAGAAAGCAGAATTCTGCCAACTCTGGCAACCTTGGCACCCGGTAACTGAATAGAGTTCAGTGGTCAGCACCTGGGCCAATCGAGCCCGACCGAGAACTGAGAAGGCAATGATCGAACAGTCTGAACCTATGGTCTGAACACATGTAGTTGTTTGCAATGTTCATCTAAAAAATTGAAAATCCTCTCAGTTTTCTGGGGAGGGGCCGGGGGGGGGGGGGGTCGCGCACAGCCCTCGGCTGGCTTCCTCACCTCATTGGACAATGATTTTTCTTCCTCCCCCCCCCCCTTTTTTCTCTTATTCTCTAATTATACGTTTTATTTTATGCCCCTCAAGTGCCGCCGTGCCCTATAGATCTCTGCCCCCGATATATTTATGCTTATTATATATGCATGCATGATTGTCACACTAAGAAAGAGATTTTCCATTTTGAAATGCTGAAATATTGCATTTTTGATCACTACAATTAATGCCTTTATTCAGTTGATCAAAATATTTGTTTACAATATGTGGAGGTTTTATGATTTTTTTTTTTCTTTCTTTCTTTCTTTCTTTTTCAGTTCAAAGTCGCCGCCGCATGCAGTTTAGAGCGGCAACGGCTTCAAGCAGAGGCCAATCGGGCCTCTTTTCAATTCACTTTAATTCAATGTCACATTGTGTCCGTTTTCTAGAAACACTCCTTTTCTGTACGTACGTCTTTTCATACTAAAATGTGCCCTATAGCTGGAAAGGGGCAACATCATGCTCAATATTTTCCCAAACGATCCCCGATGCCCTTTTAACACGTCAGATGGTGCCCTTCCATGTTATAGTGATCTTTCATTATGTTTGTTTGTTTGTTTTTTTCTTCAAGATTTTATAAATGAAGTGACTTTCAACTACATGTACTAATGTAACTGCCTGGAAATGCAGGGCGGACAGTGCCAGAATGTGCCCCCCTGTTCCTAAAAGTGCCATTTTCTGCGAAAACAGGCAATGACAAGTGAGGCAGTGAGTGTGGGAGGATATTTGCCGGTTGTGTAGGCTTTAAATCCAGGAGTTTGTATGTTAGGACAAAAGGTTCATAGTGATCTTTTTCGATGTATTAAAACAAAATATAACGAAAAGACTGGTACCGAATCTATACGGGAGCAATACGCAACTGCGCAGTGCTATATCCTTATCTCGTGGTGACGAATTCTCAACTTTACTCCTCTAATATCCCATTTACCCACCGTAAGTATCAGTTATATTAGTGATTTGATAGTAGGTCGTTATTCTAGAAAGTGAATATGTGCGTTTCATAATTTTTTACTCTATTTGTACATGTTTAAATTACCGATTATTTTGTGATGTACATGGCCAACTACGTCGCGTCGGCTATATGACTATGTCGACGTAATGTTCAACTTGTATTGAAAGTATGGCATTGTGAATGTGTATGAATTAGAGATGCCGGGGACAGGATGATGCATGATGATTGAATGAATGCCTGTGCCACGGGCATGGCCATGATGGCCAATGATCATGATGATATGTGTGTGAACAATGAATTGGTGATGTTGATAGTCAGATGATAGTAAGGGGGGAGGCAAGAAAGGACTTTTTGTGGCTTTATTGTGAAATCTGTCATCCGTCCATTCACTGCCGTTTATTTCGTCAGTGCTGCCTGCTGGTGATAGCATTCCACTCCACACCACGTAATACTATAGTGGTCATATTGACCACTACGCGGAACGAATGCAAAAATACTAGTCATTTTCTATCGCATGTACTTAAGGTATGGGGGAAAAAATTAGATAAATACTTAAAATACTTCATTTCAAATTCAGCTCTTTAAAATCTCACTCCTACCTTAAATGACCGTTAGGAAGAACTTCTGATATTTCCAGCAAAATCCAAAGTCAAAATCATGTCCAAAACCTAAGAAATCCCCGCCAATTTTTTTCGCGATCGCATGTTGTTTTCCTGCTGCCGATGTTTTTAGACTAAATCGGCCAAAAATTTTTTGTCCACAACGAAACTCGGTATCGCGTGCACATCGATCTCTACGATCGCACACACGGAAAATCGGGACTTACGTGTGCGTGATAGCAAGGCTCGACACTAGCGGAGGTCCGGAGGTCAAAGTCCTCCAAAATGATGTGTTGGACCACCAAATTTGAAAAAAGCAAGGAAATGGAGGTCCCATGGTGACCACCAAAAATTTTGAATCGCCAATCCCCCCAAATGCAAACAAGGAAAGAGCTCAAACGCGATGTTCAATTGCGACAAACATTTTCACAAATAAAAACGTTCGCATGTTGATAAACAGCGAGTGATGTGCATGGTATAAAAGGTCTTGCATTTAATTTGAACATAAACTCTGCCATGTAAAAGTTGGTTAGACACTTCAAAAAATTGGCTTAAATTTCACTTTAATTGTAGCTCAAAGCTGAAACCTCATGCCACAATTCGATCTCTAGTAAAAGACATTTATATTATATTATTTAATTTGATTTTTTTGTTAGATTCCTGTTTCAAAAAGTCGGTTTTGGTGTCAAAATATTGAATTTCTCAGAATATCCTTCTTTCTCAAACACGTATAGGTCACGTGACTCACGTTCGCGATCGCGAAAGCAGATTTTATGATCGCGATCGCGAACATGAGTCATGTCACTATACATGTTTGATAATGAAGGAAAATCGAGGAAATTCAATAATTTGACACCAAATCTGAATTATTGCAACGGGAATCCAATAAAAATCATATTAAATGAAAGAATATGAATGTCTTTTACTGGAGAATGAATTAAGGCATGAGATTTTAGCTCTGAGCTAGAATAAAAGTGAAATTCAAGCGAACTTTTGAAGTGTCTAACCAACTTTTACGTAGTAGAATTTATGTACATATTAAGTGCTAGCAATATTAGCTGCAATTATAGCTATATGAGGTCCAGTTTTCTCAGGCTTCTCTTTTTCGCGGCGCCAATTAATGCAGTCATAATCAAGTGGCAATATTTACGCGAGCTGTTAAATTCGCGTCCCAACATAAACTCACGAAATTCGCGAAAAAACCAGCTTTTACAGTATGTGAAAGTGAAAGGTCAAGAGCATGTTATGAAATGGAAAACAGTACCGCAAACAATAATTCTAAACACTTGAAAAAAAAATCTTATTTATTATATTATTTAATGTGGACCTCCAAAATTGAGTGTAGTCCACCAAAAATGAAAATAAGTCAAATTTGGTGGACATACTGGACCACCAAAATTTTCAGTTAGTGTCGAGCCCTGGTGATAGGAACCGAACTTTTAACGACCGAATATTTTAGCGGGAGATGTCAGGCGCTCGCGGCGATCAGGAAATGTACACGGTGACTTGCGATACCCCGTTTCGCCAGAAGTGACAGTAAATTACGGATTTCATTTTTGGAATTATCTTTTCCAACATCGGTGAGTTGAATTTATTGTATTTCATGAATATGTTGGTGTCTTTTTTTGTAAATTAAATGCCTATTATGAGTGAATGTTGGTGACTTTTGTGCAGTGGTGTTTTGAAAGTGTCGAGGTGGATGACTGCCTAGAGTCTACACACTAGCATGACTAGGTATAGTGAAGTCGCTATGAGTGTTCCACTCCCATTACTAGACTGTCTTTGTACACAATGCGAACGGACACGCAGGAAGAGAGGTGACAGATTTCACCATTAGGCCTTTTTAAGTTTTTTGTTTTTCCAAAATTTAATTATTAACACTAACACTAAAACAGTGTGGGATATTCATGCAAGTGAAAAGTCTGACCGAGTTTTGTACTTTTAAAATTTAGTTGAGATTTTCTAGAAAAGTAAGACTTCTCTAACCGTAACACTAACACTAACTGTTAACAGTTCGACAATGGCATGCTAGACCATAGATCATCGAGACGAGTCTAATTTAGTCTTGCGGAATGGTGAGATGTAAGACTGTCCAACTACGATTAAGAAAACTGAAAAGATAAGCTGGTGTCTGAATTTGGGCATTTTTTAAAGCCTTCTGTATTATTATTATTATTATTTATTATTTTTATTATTATTATTATTATTATTATTATTATTATTATTATTATTATTATTATTATTATTATTATCATTATTATTATTATTATTATTATTATTATTATTAATTATTATTATTATTATTTATTCAGCATTTCAAAGTTACATAATAGAATCACTCATACTACTAGACCCTTGCCTATGTTGGACTGTCAAACATTCACTGTTGCAGTAGTTAAAAAGAGACAACATAATTGCTCTAAGCAAGATTTAATTTTCTTAAATTTGTTAGATTACCCGATTCAGGGACTCTTCAACTCTTACATGTACATGTACAATGCTACAAATTTTAGGTTTCAGAGTTGAAAGTGAAATTTAGCAAATTATTTTCCTTTATAAAATGGGTTCAAGAATGTAGCCATCCGGATTGGTCAAATAACACCATGTGACCGTGCAAAAGAAAAGTACTAACGCATGGCGAGGGGACTAACGCACGGCTAATCCAGATCAAACACTAAGATTGTAAGAAAACACTAAGATTGGAGACCCGTTTTATAAAACTATTAATACATGGTTGTGAGTTCGTGCGTTAGTGCTATCCGAAAACACGCAGGTTTTTATCGTGGTGTCTAACACACTCGGCTACGCCTCATGCGTTAGTACACCACGATAAAAACCTTTGTGTTGGCGGATCGCACTAACGCACTCCCAACCATGTATTAATAGTATACTCGTGTACGTATAAATGATCTAGAATGGACCATAGCCCACTAATACACACAAAACCTATTGAAGCCTATTCACTCTTAAAAGCTATTGTGAAGTACAAGCTTATCTTCAGATAATGTGAAATTCCTATGACCCTTGAGCCTTTCCCTCCTCTTGTCTTATTCCGCATTGTCGGTCAGTGTAAAATTGCAGACAAGACTGTGAAATAAGACAGACAAAACAGTTCTGACTGAGCTGAAATCATGCCTTCTCAAAAGAAGAATATCTGAAGATAAGGGATCATAACATGAAACCACTCCTGCAATGCATGATGTCTAATTGTAAACAGACAGTATTGACCAGTGGCATAGCTAGGATTTTTTACAAGGGGGGCAAATTCTGCTTGAAGGGCGACCCATATTTTTTTATTCTTGCCAGCGCTCCAAAACTTGCTCAGTGGGGGGGGGGGGGGTAGCGACAATTTTTTTTTTTCGCTAGCCCTCAAAAAAAGTCGCTCAGTGGGGGGGGGGGGCTGTAATCAGATGTTTTCCTCCATAATTCTCTGACAAGCAAAAAAAAAAAAAATTGAGGAAAAGTTGTGAGGGGGGGGCACTCTGCCCCCTGCCCCCCCCCCCCAGCTACGCTAGTGGTATTGACCTCATGCCTGATGAAAGCATCATGTCAACTCCACCAAGAGAAATTAAAATCTACCATCAAATGCTCAGTCTGCATTGGGTACATGTACTTTAAAAATTGTGCCTTTTTAGGTGAGCACAACTGATGCGATATTATGAACCAAGGTTTTGATGACCACCCTATTTTTATGGAGTTTGCACAAAGATTAAAATGGTCGTGCCGTGTTAAAATATAGGAAATAGAGATACAGTACGACATATTTTATCTCCAAAATTCTAAGAAAATGTTGTGTATTGATCTTTTTTCTTTGTTTCTTATCAAGAAAAATATTTGCTTTTCTCCATTCAATTCTTTTTTGCAGAACTTGCAGACACACACATCAGAACGATGGCAGCATCTAACAAAGAACACTTCAGGTTATTCAAGAACAAGGCCTTAGACTCAGAGGAGCTGAGGAGGAGAAGAGAAGAAGTTGGAATTCAGCTCAGAAAACAGAAGAGAGAGGAGCAGGTAGGATATGTATTGAATTTTAGCATTGATTGCAAGTTCATGAAAAAATGTCGTTTGTAGATTCAAAGAGTTTGCAATGTTGTGAATTTGTTTATAAATAGTAGAACTGTGTCATAACAAACTTTTTGGGATGAGGAAAATTACTTACATCTTGTTATACTGAAACTTGACATACCAAGACTGAAAGTAATTTGAATACAACCAAGTGGGACAGGCAAAATATGTGAACCTCGTTATAATGTCACTGGCGTTTGTTTTCTTTGTAATGATGTTCCATTGCATCTTGATTAAAGAGGGAGGTTTATTAGAAAAGAAAAAAAGTTCAACAATTTAAAAGTAAAATGTTAGAGAACTTAGAGGCATGGTGGCAATTAGGTAGATTATCAGTCTGTTGAATCCAGCCCTGCAACATGACTGAAGCTATCGTTGTGTGTTAACGTGCCCCTTCCCTCCGCTGTAGACACAGGCTAGGTTACAGTGGAAAACACCCCATCCCTCGGATGGGACATTCAGTGGAGGTCCTGTGTGTATGTATAGGAGAGTCATTGCCTATCCATGCTTCAAAGAACAAGTTGCCCTCATTTTAAAAGAGTAGGGGTAAACCCTGGAGTAGTGGTACATGTGCACGTCTCAATCAGATACATGTAAGTTGGGAGGAGAAACCAGAAAGTTTTAGTGATTAAGTTCACGTTTTCCATTCCCAGGTGCAGGGGATGCTGAATAATAGAAAATAATAATAGTGATGAATGGTGTTAATGACGATGAGAATGATAGTGATGACAATAACTGCCAATTCTTTAGTTGTTAAAATAATGTTATAAAAATTATTTAAGTGGACAATAGACCGCTTCTGTAATGTATACAAATTTATGCAAATAATTATCTGAGCACCTAATGAGGAGCTATTCATTAACCTGCTTTTTATAAATGAGCCTCAATGCTTGGAATCCAGTTTGCATACATTATCTGTTGCTATGTCCAGCAAGCTTTCAGGTTGTCAAGAACAACCTTTGTTTGATAGGTATGTATAAAATTTGCATACATTACCGAAGCGGTCTATTCCACATGGATGGTAATAGAACTTTTTTTGTTTTGTTTCATTTTATTTCTGGATATCATACATGTACATGTACATGTACATGTACATTGCAAATTAAATGTAGGTTAAATGTACATGTAGGGTCAAGCTATACATCTACACCTGTCTAAGCTTTGATGTAAATTGAAGGCTCAAACAATGAAGGAATGTCTGCAACAGGTTTTTTTTTCTTCAAATTGAAAAATGAAAAAAATAAACTAAAAAATAAAAGTTCAGAATTTTACAAGTTTCAGCTAATGAAAGTATGCAAAAATGTAGTGAAGACACATGTAGATTACGGTAATTGAATTAATTAAATATATTGAGATTGAATCATACAGCCGTCCACTTCCTTCCACAATGAAGGAAAGTACATATGGTTAAATTTAATGAAGTCTCAATTCTCAAGTCAAAAATCAGAAATTATTTTTGCATATACCAATCATACATGTATGCTCCCTTTTATTCTGTACAGATGCCTTTTTATCAAACAAGAGAATGAAAAAACAAAGAAAATAATCAAAATTTTCCCTTTTTTTTTTAAATAGGCTTTTAAAGGTTTACATGAAACTTTGAAGTTACATGTAAACCTTTAAAAAAAGGTTTACATGTAACTTCAAAGTTTTTTTTAATCCTTATCAATTGCTTTTGGTTAAATGGGTTCTGTGACCTACAGTGATTACCATTCTGTTCAGTTTTAAAATTTGAAATTGTTTGCACCTTGAACTTTGAGAACTGGTCATTAAAGGGAGGGGAATTGCATTTCAACAACCATTCGATCAATTTCTAAGCTACATGTAAACAGGGCTCGACACTAGCGGAGGTCCGGAGGTCAAAGTCCCCCAAAATGATGTGTTGGACAACCAAATTTAAAAAAAAACAAGGAAATGGAGGTCACATGGTGACCACCAAAAATTTTAAATCGCCGATCCCCTCCCAAATCGAGGAAAGAGTTTAACGCAATGTTCAAATGCGTCACACATTTTCACAAAACATTCGCGTGTTGAAGATAAACAGCGAGTGCTAGTGATGTGCATGTACTGTGTAACATGATTGTTCAAATTAAATTTTGAAATCTTGCATTTAATTTGAACATAAACTCTGCCATGTAAAAGTTGGTTAGACATTTCAAAAAATTGGCTTGAATTTCACTTTAATTATAGCTCAAAGCTGAAACTTCATGCCACAATTCGATCTCTAGTAAAAGACATTTGTGTTATTGTCCCCGCCGAACAAAGTTCGCGAGGGGACTATGAAACGGGCTCCGTTCGTGTGTGCGTGTGTGTGTGTGTGTGTGTCCGTGTGTGCTCAAATGTTAGAAAATGCTACTTCTCCGTCATTTCTTGGCCGATTTTGATTCTGATTGTTTTATCTGATAGGGCTTGGTGAGAGCTTCCAAACTTCTACACAGAATCGTGAAATTCATTAATTATGCAAATTTATGCAAATTTATTCAAAATTGACGAAAAATGCTACTTCTCCTCTATTTCACATCGGATTTTGATTCCGATTGTTTTATCTGATAGGGCTGGGTGGGGGCTTCCAAACTTCTACACAGAATTTTGAAATTCATTAATTATGCAAATTTATGCAAATTTATTCACAATTGACTAAAAATGCTACTTCTCCTCTATTTCATATCGGATTTTGATTCCGATTGTTTTATCTGATAGGGCTGGGTGGGGGCTTCCAAACTTCTACACAGAATCGTGAAATTCATTAATTATGCAAATTTATGCAAATTTATTCAAAATTGACGAAAAATGCTACTTCTCCTCTATTTCACATCGGATTTTGATTCCGATTGTTTTATCTGTTGGGCTGGGTGGGGGCTTCCAAACTTCTACACAGAATCGTGAAATTCATTAATTATGCAAATTCATGCAAATTTATTCAAAATCGACGAAAAATGCTACTTCTCCTCTATTTCTCATCGGATTTTGATTCCGATTGTTTTATCTGATAGGGCTGGGAGGGGGCTTCCAAACTTCTACACAGAATTTTGAAATTCATTAATTATGCAAATTTATGCAAATTTATTCAAAATTGACGAAAAATGCTACTTCTCTATTTCACATTGGATTTTGATTCCGATTGTTTTATCTGATAGGGCTGGGTGGGGGCTTCCAAACTTCTACACAGAATTTTGAAATTCATTATTCTTGCAAATTTATGCAAATTTATTCAAAATGGCTGAAGGTTCATAATGTTTTCATGTTTTATATTTCAGTTGTATACATGCATTGTTGGTATTCTCTTCTTTTGCATGCAGTAACATTATTATTTTATTCACTAAAGTTTTTCACTGAAGTTTTAAGGTTCAGGCTAGTTAATTTCCACAGATCTGCACTTCCGGCGGGGACATTTATTACGCATTGCGTAATTTACTCATTCACTTGTTTTATTTAATTTGATTTTTTGTTAGATTCCTATTTCAAAAAGTTGGTTTTGGTGTCAAAATATTGAATTTCTCTGAATATCCTTCCTTCTCAAACACTTTTAAGTCACGTGACTCAAATTCGCGATCGCGATAGCAGATTTTACGATCGCGATAGCAGATTTTTGCGATCGTGATCACAAACATTAGTCATGTGACTATACATGTACTTGAGAATGAAGAATAATTGAAGAAATTCAATTTTCAGTTAGTGTCGAGCCCTGATGTAAAGCACTCTTACTTCTCACTTCTCCACATGGCTCCCCATAAAAGAAAGGATACATGTACTCTTCAAGATTCTTATTGTTTTGTTTTGTTTTTAAAGCCTTCCATGACCAAATGCCAATAAATATTGTATAACATTTCACACCCATCTCATTCTCATCGTAAATATTTGCTCTTCTAGGGACCCTTTCTTCTCCCCATCCCCAAAACCCGTAGCAAAGCTGGTGATTGCACATTTACTGTAACCGCATCCAAAGAATGGAACAATATCACCTCTTTCATAAAATTAGCTACATGTAATTCCACTGACCAATTTAAGACATTTTTGAAAACATCTCTTCCTGGAATAGTTTAGTCCATCAATTTCTCTCAAACTTTACGCTTAAGAAGTTAATTTTTATTCTATGTTATAATTAATTTTGTATTAATGTTATGTTATTGATTTTGTAAATTATGCTGTGACATAAAATGTGCATGTAGTTGTACTATGGAGAGCGTACTAAATGCTAATTATTATTATTACGTGGGATTGACTGTTATTGAATGGGAAAACATGTTAATTGCAGATATCAATGTTTTGCTTATTGTGGATTCTTGTTACATGTATTCAATGAAAGAGGAAGTCTGAAGTCCCATATTTCCTTCAAGTTTTATTTTTCCTGGAGGCAAAATGTTGATCAAAACAAAGCTGTGTGATTGATGGAATGGAATTTATAACCGATGAATAGAACTGTACTGCTGTAAAATGCAGTTGTTTGATGAGTTGAAAATGTTGCTTCCTCTTTGCATAAAAGTGTTTAATACATGTAGGCGCTATGAAGCAGCAAGGATGTACACGTACATTGTACATTACATTGTACATGTACATGTACAGTGTAGTGGAATTATCTGAGTTCATGAGGAAATGAGATTTGCCATATTTTTTACATTTTTGCAGGAAAAAAAAAATTCCCTTATGAAAGCTCTTTAGGTTTTTTATAGAAAAAAAAGGTATTTTCTTTGGGTTGCCCTCTACAATGCATATTTTCTCCCACAGCTGCGATAGAGCTCTTCATACATGTACAGTGTACATGTAACTGAATTTTGTTTTACTTTTTACTATGTTGTACATGTACACAAATTTAGATTATTTTATTTTTTTGTGCAGTGTATAAGAAATTGAGACAACTAGAGAAAAAAGATAAATTTATAAAGGAGGAAATATGAATTGAAAACAAAAGATTTACAGTTAATTGATGACTAATATTAAGTTGGTGAGAGGTACATGTTCTCAATCAAAAACAGAAACAAAATTTATGAGATAAAGAAAGAAAATAAATTCAATCACGTCAGTAATTAAAATGATTGAGGGTTTGTGTATATTTGGTTGCAAATTTGGGAAGAATGGGGGAGGGGAGAAGGAGGAGGATGTACATGTATGGGGTTATAAAATGACCTACATTACAGCTGGATGAATGAGAGAGATAGAGGGGGGGGGGGGGGAGAAGGAAATGGGCAGAGGAGCTGAAGAGATAGCGCACTAGTTGTTGAACGTCCATCATCAGAATCTTATGCTACGGCTGCTTCAATCTGCACTTGAAAATGGGCATGTATAGAATTACACATGCCTCCACAGTGCAGTGCCTCTGAGGCACTATAGGAGAGAGAGAAAGAGAGAGAGGGGGAGAGGAGATTGAGTGCAGGGAGAAAGAGGGAAGGAGAGAGAGAGAGTGATCGTGATTATGTAGAACAAGTATTTCATCTGCAAATATCAGCTCAGGATCATGTGAATTCAGCTATTTCCTACAAGATGAAAGAACTTGGTGCACTTGAATGGACAACTGATGCAGTGGACTTTAATACATGTACACTTTTATGAGTAAAGCATGTGTAGGCCTACATTTACATGTATACTGTCAAACCAATTTAGAGTATTTTCCTAAATTTAGGATAAATGTATGAAGTGTACACTGTAGATCATGTAGAACTAGCAAATACTCAGTTCTTGTACTGTTATTACTTTAAGGTTTTGGTAATTCTATATTCTGAATTATGGTTTTGGTATTGTAATTGGTCATGAGGAGGAGGGGGAGAAAAGGGAGAGGAAAGGAAAGATAAGTAGGACAGGTCTACATGTGTGGGTTAAGAATCTAAGAGATTAGTAGTGGGTATGGAAAGAAGTGAACGTGGAGAAGGGCGAGAGAAATATTGTTAGTTGAAAGGCAAGGAAAGGAATTTAACTAAAAGAAAAGGAAAGGAATAAACAAGAAAGAGAGGAGAGCAGGGAAAGGAAATAAGGTTTACAAAAGAGCATAAGTTTTGAAAGACAAAGAGGTTTCATAGTATGTACTGTAGACCTTCTCTGTATATGTATCTTACAAAATTATGGGAGATGGATGGAAAATATTAAAGCAAAATAATATTTAGAGAAATTTAAAGGTGAAAGAAATTTTGGAAGCTCATTTTCTAGTGTACTCACAGGCTACGTAGATCTACATGTAGTATGCATGTCATTGAATATGATAATAAAGCAAATAATATTGGGGCCAAGCACTTAGTGCATCTTTTAATAATATAAAGACATACATGTAGTAAGGTCATTCAGAGGTGAGCTTTGCTCATATCATGCCTTGTGTACTACCTTTCCATCTGCTTGCGCGTGCTGTTCCCATGTGTCCAGAGTGAATGCCTATGTGTACATTGTACTTTACTATTATTGAGTAGGGTAGCTGCTTGAAGTCCACTTACTTTTAAAGGTCACATTTTTACCACGATATGGTGATGGTCCTGACAAGTATGACGTGGTAATTAGTCAGAAATTTGGAGATGGGTTTGAGCTAGGGCTAGTTTGAGTGTCATGAGGACGTTGGATGAGGGGGATGTCTTACAGATTATCCCATGACTCAAGATGGATCAGGACTTTGCATGTGCGTAAGCGAGACATCAATGAACCGTGATTGAAGCTGTCTTTACATGTACGTCATCTGTCGTATGAGTAAAGTGAAGAATGTTGTCTCTTGGGGGGGGGGACTCACAGCAAGCAGTGGGAAAATGGAATAATTATGGAATAGAAACTACATGTATGTACATGTATTTTGTCAATGGTAAAGATAAGCTTTATAAAGAAGAATCCCCCTCTCTCGTCACTTCTTCCCACCCCCCTCTCTCCTTTTTATTTCATTCCCTCCTTTCTTTTTTCTTCTTCCTCCTCCCCCTCTCTTCCCTTTTCTTTCTCTGTCATTCTTCCTCCCTTTACACCTGTATATCCTCCAATAAAATTCAATTTGCCTTTGCTCTTTTGCTCTTCTCTTCTCTTCTCTTCTCTTGCCACAAACTTTGTTGATTTATTTGATGAAACAAGCCATGAATGCTTTTCCTTTTTACCGGAAGTCAAACCTGTGCTACATGTACATTATGTGTAATACTGATTCTCTTTTTGCAACTTTTGTGTGTTTTATTTTTCTCGCTTCCCACGTTTCCTATCTTATTTTTTTATATTTTCCGCAAGTACATGTAACTTAGAAATAACAGGCATGTGAAATTTCCGCGTTTACGCGAATTTCCGCTTTTTTAAAATCATTTTCTCACGTTTTTTTTTCACTTTCCGCGTTTTTTACTCTCTGGGTAATGAAAAACACAGTCTAGTCTCGTACCATGCTTTTTGTCAAAATATAAACGTATTTGGAGCTGCTCATTACGCGAGCAATTATTATTCATGTCTAAAAACGCCTGGTAATAGAGACTATCCAATCCGGTATTCTGGTTTCACGCTGCAGTGCGTGGCGGCCTAGCAGTGCACTGCTAAGCAGCCGCGCCGGGCTAGCAATCGAGTGCCACGGGGAAGCTCTGGGGGCGATAGCCGGTCTCGCATGTATCGCGCGGCGTTGGTCAAGTTGCTTCAGCTGGTAGCTGTGACTTCGAGTGGTACTTCGAGCGGGACTTCGAGCGGGACTTCGAGTTCGTTTGGATAAATTTCTTCCGCGTTTCCAACACAGTTATGCACCATCTTGGTACTTGTTTTGAATTTTTTATTTACTGATGTGAACTTCACAAGAGGAAATTAAATCATGGCTTCTACTTCCAAGGATCAAAATTTAATATGTGGAGCGGGGCTCGCGTGATGATAAGGCATCAATTGACAAGAAAGACCCTCTCGTTAAAGAGATCAGTATTAGTAAACAAGAAAAGTAGGAAAAGCATATAGTCTGTGAGTACCATATTAAAAACTGAAGTAATTTTGAACTGTGAGTGTGAATGTTTGATACTTCATACAATAATAATATGTGTGTGTATTTGTGTTAGCGTGCAAATTTATTAGTGTGTCAATTATTTGTGTTTTTCAAGAAAAATATAATTATTATAATTAATTATCTATCAAATCATAACACACCTACCCAGATACAGTTAATCCTAAGCCTGAATTTCCTCTCTTGGTATGCACGCCACCAGATTGCACAATTTCAAGTTCAAAAACTGCAAAGCTCCCTACCGTGGGAGGGGGGTGACCCCCCTCCCACACCCTCCCTCCGCTCCCTCGCAATGTCACTAATTTATTTTCCTCTTTTTTTTTCTTACCTCACTCACATGCCTGAAATAAGAAACATGGTCTATTTGCTCTATTGTTTATCAATCATTTTTTTTAAATTGTAGTATTAATTCTTCACAACAGTAGAAAGTGTAATACATGTATACTGCAATCCATGTTTTTGATACATTCAATTAAATTCAACCATTCTAAAAAAGAGAATTTTTTGCCCTTTAACCAAGCACATGTTTGCTCTTTCTTTTCATTTCCAATGCAGCTCTTCAAGAGGAGAAATGTAGATGTTGTGTTAGAACCACCGGACATTACTGTCCAGGAGAACTACATCTCATCATCACAGGTAAATAAGAGGCATTATAAGGGTTGGAAAAAATAATCATGATTTTTTTTTTTTAAAGTATTTATTTGATTTAAATTGATTTATTTGATTTTTTTTTTTTATTAATTCGATTTTTTTTATTGTTATAATTATAGTTCTAGCCCTAAATGTTACTCCAATAGAAAAGGAACAGATTATTTTTGTAGATCTAATATCAGACATTATTGGGAGAACAAAAATTCTCACATGAATTTTTTTAACTGAAATTTTTTAAAACTAAAATGATTTTTGAGAGATTTTTATACATATATAGGAATCAGCGTACGATCGGGCGGGCGGGCGGGTGGTTGGTCGATCTGTTGGTTGCAAATCTTGCGCATCAAACTACTTCCTCATTTTTGGAGCAATGCTTGTGAAACTCGCCACACACGTTGGTCTTGGGATGAAGATGTGCAAGACATATATTTTGAATGTGTCGGAACTGTGTTGCCATGGTAACGGCATATGGCAATAAATCAGGTTGAAATCTTGCGCATCAAACTACTTCCTCATTTTTCGAGCAATGCTCATGAAATTTGGCGCACACATTTGTCTTGTGATGGCGATGTGAAAAACTTTTTTTTTTAATGTGTCGGAAACTGCGTTGCCATGGTAACGGCATATTATGGCAATAAATCGGGTTGAAATCTTGCAGATCAAACTATTTCCTCATTTTTCGAGCAATGCTCGTGCAAGACATATTGTTTCAATGAGTGGCAACTGTGCCATGTTAACGACATGTGGCAATAAAACAGGAAAATATTGCAGATAATACCACTTCCTCATTTTTCGAGCAGTGCTCAGGAAATTTGGCACACACATTGGGGCAGTGGTATTAATCACCTTCAGTGATATTCTAAGTTTTTTTGACACTTTAACAAACTCAGCAACAAAATTGCTTTAAAAATATTTCTTTGTTTTTTATTTCAGTGGGCTTTAAAAAAATGAAGGTGATTTAAATCACAATTGAACTCATAATTGAAATCGAGCCAACCCTAGGCATTACACTTGGATAAGATTTCCTTTTGTTTCTTTCTAGACATACAGTACTGTAGTGTGGACAAATCTGATGTACATGTACATGTACATACACTGTGCATTGTCATGATCTCTTACTATTCCATATTGTTTAATTTGTTTGTTATTTGTTCCAAAGTTTAATTGACATTTATTTCCACGTCACTTCCCTTCCATTGAGTTCATGAAAGTAGGCATGTAACAGTTTCCATGCCTCCTTCTCTGGAGTAGTTAGAACATAGAGTTTAAAGGGTAAATATGTAACTGATAAAACACAGGATAGAAAATGTGTTATGAGAAATCATTGTCATGAAATTCACACATAATGTACATATACTGTAAAGTCAGATGTAATGTTTAGATAGTGCATGCCGAAATGGATTTGGGATTTGATTGACATACAGGAAAGAATTTGCAAAGAAAAGAAAATGAGTTTAAACTTCTATTAAGGAAAGGATCAGTTTATAAAGGAGAATACCCTGTCGATATAGAGCTTGTACCTCTTCCCTGAAGGCATAACCTTAATTAACATCTCATTAATCTCTAACTGGTAAACACCTTCAAGAAATGGAGCATCACAGCATCATGTGACCCAAATTAAACCTGTTTATTTAGATGTTTTCTACTTTTGTACCCGAAGGGCACTCAATTTAGACAAGAAATTCAAGAAATGCTATAGGTGTGGCAGGAAAATTGATGGAGGTTAATTTCATTTCAAGATGTGTGTGTACTGTACATGTACCCATCATTATTTCTTTTAGCTTTTTCTTTTACATTTCCTTGTAAATCCATGTGTACTTGTTTATGTAAATATAAGTTCTATACATTTATTTACAGGTGTATATGAAATATTAGGGGAAAAAAAAACATGTGTATGTGGAAGAGATAAAAGGCATTTCCCAGTAAACTGCAAAGCATTCATTTGATACATGTACTTAGTACAGTTTCCCAACCCTTCATCATGTACATCTATGTGTGTGGCTTGAAGCACTGATTCATGTGATGTCATTTGTGTCATGTACATGTATGTGGGATGCACCCAGAGGCAAATGTGGCATGTCCGCCCACACGACTTCCATATTTTTCGTTTGCCAAGTATTAAGTGTTTGCCAGGAGGAAGTATTCTCTCTCTGGTTTTGAACCTCGGGGAAAGTGCATTAATCGTTTTCACGTTGATGAGAAAGAAAAAAAAAAAAAAGAGAGAGAGAAAGAAAAAATGATGAGAGGAGAGAAAAGGAGATAGAGAGATTGGGAGAAAGAAATGGAAGGGAGATAGAGATTATATAAAGAGCATGAGAGACATAGAGATAGCAAAGAGCGTGAGAGACAGAGAAAGAAAGAGAGAGAGAGAGAATAAGAAGAGTGAGAAAGAGAAAGGAACAGAGAGATGAAGGAAGAGGCCATCGGTGATATAGCATGATGGAAAAACAAGAGGCTTGAAAGATGATACTGGGGATATTAATCACGATCTGTAAAAAGTAAGATAATTACATGTACTATATCTGGTCATTATAGAATCTGGTAGGAGAATAGAGTAGAGGTGAAAGTGAAGGATTAATGACATATCCATGATAACAATAACATTGAAATCTGTCAACATAGAAAATGTATGGCACCCAACATCGCCTACATGTACTGCAACATACATGTAGATCCGTATGTGTATTGAAATATTTGCACACTACAGACTAATATTGTGAAACGGTTTTGCAGAAAGAAAAAGTATTTTTGAACTGATGAAAGAGGTATGCAACAACCATAGTCCTTTAAACCATAGACCTTCCATAAGATTAATGATTCTTTATTCCATTTTTGTTTTTGTCTCTCTGTTTACTTCCATTTTCCCAGAGTTCAGTGACCCAGGACATGGTTGAAAGAGTGATGTCAGATGACCCTGAAGCCCAGCTTAATGCTACACAGAGGTTTAGGAAATTGCTATCAAAAGGTAAATACCTCGCCACATTGTATTTTTTCATTTTCTAAAAAAACTCAAAGTTCCTTACTTTTTTAATGGAAATATATTTGAATGCATACAAAGCTACACTAAATTAGAGAAGACTTACATAACCTGCCAAGAGCATTGAGGGTATTACATGTACCTCCATGTTAATGCCCTTCTCACCATCAGCAGACAACATGCTCAATTTCTTATCAAAGTGTATCTAAACACTTGAAGTCTTGTATTTAAAGGGATACTTTGGTAGGCCTGCATGGGCGATTTCCGATGAGAGAGGAAAATATACTCGGAGCTTCGTGTCACTTCGATACAAGGACTTCCATCGCACGTGCTAAAACATGTGATTCATATTGGACCACCTCTGAGATAAGACTGGCGTGTGTTTTAAATTTCGCGCGGTGGGAAAGTAATCAAACATATGGAAAAGTAATTACAGAGCCAGCTCTCTGGTAGAGCCTGGGATTAGTTACGTAATCGTGGCGACAACGAGTCGCGGCAGGGCAGTGCAGAAGCGATGGCTAGACTAATCAACCAGAAGTTAACCGTGTTTTGTATTTGGAAATATTTCAGCATTACACTAAACTTGTTTGGGGGAACGAGGTTAAAACCAGTTACAAGACTAAGAGCCCGGGACTGGTTAAACCCGAAGTATTCGCCGAGCTCCAGTTCGGTCAACTTCGTGCCGTCCGATCATTTATGACCTTAGT
Source organism: Heliocidaris tuberculata (assembly GCA_025618425.1). Classification (NCBI taxonomy): domain Eukaryota; kingdom Metazoa; phylum Echinodermata; class Echinoidea; order Camarodonta; family Echinometridae; genus Heliocidaris; species Heliocidaris tuberculata. Next base: position 29,204,201 of record CM046837.1, on the reverse strand, counting down.
CCGACGGCCTCGCACAACGGGCGTGCTATGTGTACAAGTAAACGAGCCTTTTGCAAATTCCGCACGATTTCATTTCCCCATGAGTTCTCATTAGACTGCCCCTTTAATATAAAAGCCTTTATGTGCAAGAATTTAATAGAGCCTGCTTTAAATTTTAGGTCTTGAAATCTAGTACTGCTAAATTTCTTAGTTCCATTTCATTCGAGTCATGGACACCATGCATCATTTTTCCTTAGAAGTCTTGTATTCGAACCTCTGTGTGCGAGAATTCAGTGGAGTCTTCGTAAATCATAGGTCATGAAATCTTTTGCTGAATTATTTACATATAGTTCCCTTTCATTGTGAGTCATGGTACCCTTGTTGGCAAATGGTTGCATGAATTGCAAGAAATATGAGCAATTTCGGTGAAAACTGGATTCTATTCAAGTCTTTAAGGTCAAGTTAGCATGGTTACAGCCCCTCTCAAGCTTCATACAGATCAATGTTCTCCCCCCCCCCCAGATTGGAACTATGTATTAAGAAAACTCTGAAGTATATTGACTTAATACTACATGTAGTTCACAAGGTTTCAAAGAGTTTCACATGGCAGCAGTGCAAAATAGACTGGGGCTGAGGGTATATTTACCTACATTACACACTCAACATGATTGTGTGCATCAAAAATGCAGGAAAATGCTGTCTGTGAAAAGTGATAGCCGAGTCCATTTTAGCTTTTAAGTACATGTGTACTTTTATTTTGTACTTTGTGTACCAGATACTGTAAAAGTTTTTTGTGTTTTTTTTCGGGTACAGATACTTTTGCAGACTATAGGGACACAAGACATTTTCAGGAGTTTGGGGGTTTTTTTCACGATAATTTAAACACAGGCTACTTATAATGCATGCTCATACATGTATTATCAACTCATTTTGGGGTGTTGTTAAACTCGTTACCCTACAACAATACGTAGCATAATCCTTGCGAAAATAACGGCTTCAACACTAGTACATGTACACGTACATGTATATATGGGAAAAGGGGAGATGGGGGGGGGGGGGCTTGGGTTGAATGGTCCTTTATGGCATGTTTCTAAAGACATGTTTTATAAGTACATGTAACATGACAGGATGCATTTGTACATGCTGTGGAATGCTCTTTTGGTTTTATAAAACTGTACTGTTCCAAAAGCGGAGAGGATATCCTTGCATTGTTATACAATGGCTGCCACATCCTCCTAGCATACATGTACATACATACATGTACATACTCTATGCACCTCTCTGGAAAGGGAGCATTTAGAAAGAGCACCAAATGTTTGATGATTCATGAACCTACTGCAAATGTGTACATGTACACGTCCATGTATATTTATGGAATAAAATTTGTGTACGTGTGAAAACGTGTCAGGGATGTAGAATACATACATGTACATCTACATGTTGAACATACATGTACTTGCTGCATGAGAACATACTACGTTATGCTGTAGATACTTTGTGTGCTTGTGTCGTACAACAGAATTTCATATTTGAAATTAAGTAAAGCAATGAAATATTTAGATGTCAAGGATATTGAAATTGTTATGCTTTAATTTTTTAGCTGAAGCCTTTGTAGATGATTTTAATTTCATACACATATATTTTCTATGGGTTTTAATTATCATCCCTTGCATAGATTTAAGAAGGTGAAAATATAAGTGTTACATGTACTGTACATGTATACTGCATCATTTAACCTCTTGATATTAGCTTTAAAGCAGTAATGATAATGGTTAATGAAAAACTTTTAAGTTAAAATATGTGGACCTGTTTTGCTTGATCATATAAGCTGAAGCCGTTACAGTAACTTTCATATATCAACATGTATTTTCAATTATTTTCAATTAGGCCTACATGTAGTGTTAAGCTTATCAGTATCGCATTTGGCTAGGTGAAAGAGGAATGAAATGGATAAAGCCCACCGCACACTATACGTTCGACTACTATCTGATTTTGCAAATAAAATGCAATAGCATTAAATATAGGCATTTTAACAAATAAAAACTTCCTGATTCAGGTTCTGAACAATGACGTGAATACTCACATTGGAAATTGGTGCGATGTCAGCCTTATATCCGGAATAATGGCCAAATCAGTGTTAAATCGTAGACAATCACAGGACTGCTCTAAGGTCACTACGATTCGGAGCTGATTTGGCCTTTCCTCCGACTAGAAGGCTTGTAATAGGCCATAATTTCAATTTTACTATCTACATGTAGGTAACTTCAGAAGCTCAAACATATTTTATATGTTTAACTGTTTATATCTACATGTAATGCTATTACATTTTCTTTCAAAATCGGTTCATAGACTGATCGTCTACAGACGTCTAGTGTGCGGTGAGCTTAAGTCAAAACTAAATCAGTTATGATCCACTTTGATTGAAAACCAATCTTGACATGCTAACATCGTAATGATCTTTCACCTTTGTACAGAGCCTAACCCACCCATTGATGAAGTCATTCAGATGGGCGTGGTGCCGAGGTTTGTTCAGTTCCTACAGGCTGAGACGAACAGCGTCCTTCAGGTGAGAACAAAGCATTGCTTCCATCTTTCAACTTCAATCCTTTTCCTGCCATCAAACAGTCATTTTTCTCACTTCTCCCATCCTAGCTTGTTTTTTTCCTCTTTCTATCTCTCTCTCTCTCTCTCTCTCTTTCTCCCCCCCCCCCCCATATTGGTATTTTCCTACTGTCTCTCCGTGTCGCTTCACTGCACTCGCATGAATTTTCTTTCACTCTCACTTACTCTTTACTCTTTTCCCTTTTACTTACCTGCTTTCTCTCTTTCTCTGTCTTTGTGTCTCTCTCTGTCTCTCCTTTTTCACCTCCACTTTGTTTCTCTCCCTTTTTACTATTTCGTTTTATCCTTTTACCTATCCGCAATTGCTCTCTCTTTACGATGTAGGTATCCTAATTTTTCTTGGTTTATGTGTCAAGATATCACAATTAAATGTTCATTAAACTCCAATCTACATCAGTGTTGTTTCTGCATAAATAGATCTTTTCCTGAATGAATACCTAGTAAAGTTTTTCCCATTAATAGAGAGGCTTTAAACATTTTTTCCCCTCATTGGTTATGAGTCATACTTACAGGCCTGTATATTTAATTAACCCTTTCAGGACAGGAATTATTTAAGGGCTAAATTGATCACATTTTGTTCTTCAAATTGGCAATAATAATATTTTTCTTTTAGTGCTACATGGTTCTAACAAAATGCAATGTCTTTGAAAACAATATACATCATTAGAAACTTAGTAGAAAAGTTGAAAAAAATTGCCAATTTTGATAATAAATAGTGATTTTGAACCTCTCAATGTGTTGCCAATTTAGGGATTTTGAAGCTTATTCTCCTTTTTAAAATTCCTGGCATCAAACACAATATGGTCATGCAACAAAAATGGACACAATGTGTGTAGAAATTTTTGCTTTTTCTACTCCTGCATCTGGTATATTTTTTAGAGCTCTGAATCAAAAGTTATTGAGCCAAACCACAAAATGTGGTCAATTGTCTCGAAAGGGTTAAAAGCTATTTCATTTTGCTTTAGAAATTCTTATGAGCATGTCTTCAGTAGAAAAATATTATGTCATAGATTGTTCTGTTTGCTCCCATGCATTAATTCTTCTTTACTGTCAGTGTGCAGTATATATTTTCTGTATTATCTATGTTTTTTTCGTGTCATAGTTTGAAGCTGCATGGGTGCTGACAAACATTGCATCTGGCACCACGGCTCAGACTGGGACTGTCATAGATGCAGGTGCTGTTCCAATCTTTATACAACTGCTTCAGTCCCCGTACGACGATGTCCAAGAACAGGTGAGATAACTAAGATTAAGCCCTAGCTCGCATCCCCCACCTGCAATAGCTACGTGTACCTTCATACCCCATTCACACAGCCTATCCAATGGATAATCAACAAAATCTTGGCCATTCAGGGTGATAGAATTTTGGTTTGGTTTGTTGTCAGTCTCCTTGTCTTTACACAGCTATTAAGCCCAAACCCTCAACAGTTATCTTCAATCAGCATTCATATTTATTGTTAATAATAGTGATAACTATTTGGAACGATGAAAAGACTATAAAGACACAAGAAAATTGTTTTTTGCTCTGTGCACACATATGGGTATACTATATGTGAAAAAATGATCACCAATATTGAAGGGAAGCTCTAACAAAATGAGGTCATACAATTCAGACTTGGTAATTTGTTGCACGCTTACAAAAACAGTCAAGGTTTAGCACCATGCCTGAAGTCCCAACACAAGAACATGATATAGTAAATTATACAATAGAATCTGCTTCAACAACAATCTGTAAAGAAAGACCACCTGTCTATAATGACCGCAATTCCGTTTTCCCTTGCACAATATTTCTAATTGAAACCAGTGTTAAAGGAATCTGTGCATAATGACTCCATGACTATGAAGTCCACTTTTCTCTTTACATCTTGGGGGTCCGCTCTTTGTTCATAAGGACTGCTATTCGTAGAAAACCGCTATTCATTTAACACGCGTTATGAATAGCGGTCCTTGTAAATAGTTATGATTTAATAGTGGTCCTTATGAATGGAGGTGGTTTGCTCGCTGTTCATAAGGGCCGCTATTCATACAAAATTGCTATTCATTTAGTCACGCATTATGGATAGTGGTCCTTATGAATAAGTGGTCCTTATGAATAGCGGTCCTTATGACTAGCGAGATTACCCCCATCTTGAGTGGTCTTTATATAGTACATTTTTCACTGTGTCTGGTTTGTTGCTCTCTTTGTCTTTCCAGGCTGTGTGGGCTCTAGGTAACATTGCAGGAGACAGTGCAGAATGTAGGGATCGTGTCCTCAACTGTGGTATCCTCATCCATCTACTAGCGTAAGTCATGCAGTTTAATATGTGATCCAACATCAGGCTCTGCCGCTCTGGCAAAATTTTCTTTGAACTTTTACTTGAAAGTTTGACTTTTGGTAAACATGAAAATAATTTGTGAGCTTTGTCACAGTCTCTTTGTGTTAGTTTGGATGAGTTATTTCTGTGTGCAGTACGCGTAACTTTCAGGAAGATTGAATCCATTTCTTATGGTTTTGATGATTCCAAAACCTCACTGTTTACACTAATTCCCATGTACTAACACAATCCACTTTTCTCAATTGCTTCTTTGTTTCTTTCACTATCTAATCGCTTGACCAGAATTCAACTTTATCTTTTATCGAAGATATAGGGATAAGTTTGTAATTTAGTTTTAGGTTAGGTCTAGGGTTAGGGGTAGGAATAGGTAACATGTTTGGTCCACAATCTTTCACTATCTAATCGCTTGACCAGAATTCAACTTTATCTTTTATCGAAGATATAGGGATAAGTTTGTAATTTAGTTTTAGGTTAGGTCTAGGGTTAGGGGTAGGAATAGGTAACATGTTTGGTCCACAATTGACCACTGAGTAATTGTCACCAAAACATGTTTTGTTCAACTTATGGGGCTCACATCTGCTGAGAGCAAGAAGGGTGTAAGCTTTATGGAAGGTGTATTTAGTTAAATCCCTTCTTGTACACAGCTGATGGTATATTCTGTTGGTGATCTTACATTTGCTGCAGTGAAATTTGCTCTGGGATTTCTGTCATAAGAGATATATAGGTTAGGGTAGCAATTGGGTTTTAGGTTTGGTGTAGGGTTAGAGGTAGTTATAATAGTGATAATAATAATATTGGATATTTATATAGTGCTCATATCCACCATGAATGGTGCTCAAGGCGCTGAAATATTACCCCGGCTATAGCTAGGCTACTAATTTCGGCGCTCACAGCATTCAAGGAATTCATTCCTGCCGGTACCCATTTAACACCTGGGTGGAGAGTGGCAAATGTAGATTAATGTCTTGCCAGAGGACAGTAGTGCCATGATGGGGTTCGAACCCACGACCTTCCCATCTCCAGTGAAGTGTTTAAACCACTCGACTACGACACCTAGTGTTTGGGCTGAGGGTGAATGTACGAATTTGACTTGTGTAGGAAATTGACTAGGGAGGCATTGTTGCTGGTGTATGTGTCATGCAATCTTTTGAGAGGTAGAATGGCATTAAATCTATGTAAGGTACTATGAGTTGACACCCTTCTGGCTCTCATATATCCTCTTTGTTGGCTGGAGTGCTGATGATAAATGAACTTTTGATTCATGTCTAGCTGAGAGCCCACCACAATAACCTGACCTTTTTAAGTTAAACAGAATCATATTTTAAAGGGAAGCTTGAGTTCTGGGAAAGGTAAAAAAATAATTTGTGAGCTTTCTCATTCTCTTTATGTTAGTTTGGAAGATTATCATAGTAGATATGTCCCCTGAAAATGATTGCTTTTTCAAATGCTCTCACATTCAAAATATGACAAGAAACAGTTGAAATGTTCAGGCCGAACATTTGTGTGTAGTCCCATATACACATTTTTGTGTGCAGTGCATGTGACTCTCAGCAGGATTGAGTCAATTTCTTATCATTTTGGTGATTCCAAAACCTTACCGCATACATCAATTCTTATGTGCTATATAATTAACCTTTTCCAATTGCTTCGGACAGTTTCTTTCACAATCTAATCGCATGACCAGAACTCAACTTTACCTTTAAGGGGGAAAATGTTGTCCCTCACCAAATTAATCTTTTTAATTTTCTTTGCTTGCAGGGTACTTTCAAAATCCAATAGGCTTTCAATGACTAGGAATGCTGTATGGGCCTTGTCCAACCTGTGCAGAGGAAAGAGCCCCCCTCCAGATTTCAAGCAAGTAAGTTCAATGAAGGCATGGAGCTGCATGTGTAGGTTTTCTCAATGTATTCTGAGAGTGCAAAAGGTGCATTGCTTAAAGAATTATGTAGATATGATAGTGACAGGATTATAAAATAGTCAGCCATTGTAATGGTTCATACAAAATTATTGCTGGATGTACTGAGAAAAGAAATATACTGCTTATTTTTGTTAATCCTCATTTTCTATGACCATAAGGTACATATGCAAAATTAAACTTAGCATTAGACTTAAATTTGTATGTTTACTTTGTTACTATTACTGAAGTTCACTTTTTTTCTGATTTTTGCCTTCTGTCATTTTGAATGTTAATTATCTTCGATCTATAATTTTAATCAAGAGAAATTGAAATCCATGAACTGTAACTTTTCATGACCATTTGTCTTTCAGGTCTCTCCTTGTCTACCAGTGTTATCCCGTTTGCTGTTCAGTAGCGATCAAGACGTTCTAGCTGATGCCTGCTGGGCTCTGTCCTATCTATCAGACGGACCTAATGAAAAGATCCAGGCTGTCATTGACAGCGGAGTCTGCCGCAGACTTGTAGAACTACTCATGTAAGTTGGACTGAATGTTGGGGTGTACATTTCACAATACCAGAATATTTGTTCATATATATTATGTCCTTTGATTTGTGTTGTTTTGCCATGCTTTTCATCATTGAAAAGTGTTATAGACGCTTACTAGCACTTTTTCAGAGATTACTAGTTGTTTTGAAATTATATTGTACGTAATGTTTACCATTGATGTACTGTTGATTGATGTTGTGTTCTAGTTCTTTAACCCAAGACCTAATGCAGGGCTTAACACTAGCAGGTCTGGTCCCCATGATATGGACCCCCCCCCCCCCCTCCAAAAAAAAAAATAAATAAATAAATAAATAAAATAAATAAATAAATAAATAAAATAAAATAAATAAATAAATAAATAAATAAATAAATAAAATCAATAAATCAATAAATCAATAAATCAATAAATCAATAAATCAATAAATCAATAAATAAAATAAATAAATAAGAAAATTTAGAAAAATGTTAAAAATAAAATAAAATCAGTCCAGACCCCCTAGATTAAACAGGGGTTCTTTTCATGCATACCCAAAATGTCACTCATTATCTCTAGAAAAACAAAAGAAAAAAAAAGCAAGAAGAGTGCGGAGAAGCCTAATGCTAAATATATTCATCTTAATTTTTTTTTTTTTTTTTTTTTTTTTCCGGGGGGGGGGGGGGGGGGGAGTTACAATGTCTAATAAGTTACAGCCCACCCTAGCACATCTTTGATTTGAAGCTTATTTAACGAATCCCAGTTTGTTTCAATGTAAGCTGTGTATTTACGTTATGTATTATATTATTTGTATGTATGTAAATCATTATATTATTTGTATGTATGTAAATCTATTATGTTGGATGGTAATGCCAAATGAATATCATTGATAAGATTATGCACATTTTAACCTCTTACAGGCATTCTTCCAATAGTGTGGTATCAGCTGCCCTGAGAGCTGTAGGTAATATCGTCACCGGTGACGATGTCCAGACACAGGTCAGTTATTAGAATTCGAAATTTTCTTGAAAAGTCACCATCATCAAAATCTTAGGACTGACGTACCACTAATTGCAATGTACAAAATCTTTGTGAAACAAAAGAAACAATTTCACGTAAAGATGACATTTTTTATTTGCATGAAATTGCAAACTAGACAATTTTGTTGATAGTATGAGTACCTAGTTTTGTAGAAAATGATATGCTTGTTTGATAATATGAACATATTATAATGTTTGATATGATATTGTATGATATGTATGATATCGTGTAATTACATTGTTGCATAGATTAGTTTGCACCTTTTTTATCCTATATTTAGGGGAAAAAACTGTCAAGAAAGGAGAAGACAAAAGTGTGTGTTTGCATTGTAAAAGCTATTTTTACAAAGTTATTTTCCTCGTGTGACGCTTGTAGTTTTAGTGTCGTTCTATTAATCTTTCAGAAACATTTTTTGTGGTCCAAGCTGTATAATCTGTTTTGGAAACAACCACCTGATTCAAAACATGTTACACAGATATAAACAGAAATGAATGATAGAGGCCTAGAGGTAGCAAGTGCATGGTCATTGTTTCAGTATCGCATTTAGTGACCAGAGTAGTAATTACTTTTATGTGCATGTAAAACACTCTTAAAGGTCATGTAAAGTTTTGGTAAGCCCTCAAAAACTGTTCATCAGATTTCTTCAATTTTTGTTGATAAATAGCAAGATACTAGCAATACTAAGACACTGTGAAGATTTCGCCTCCTAAAGTTTAATATTAAACAAATAAGAAGCAAAAACTAATTTATGTGCCGGGACAGCCACGTAAAATCCCAACAAAGGCAGCATGTGCTATACACTGAACACACACGTGTAAAACCAATGATGAGTAGCTACACACAGTGCACACACGCTGTCTCTATGCGAAGCCCCAAGATTGCTGCGCGGGGAGCCGTCGGGGTGGAAGGGTCCTAGCATAATGGCAGTGATCAAGCATTCCTTACAGATATTTACACTGAAATTCACCAGAAATCATAGATGGAATACCAAATGATCTCTTACAGACATCTTGTGATACAAGGAGAACAACATGAGACTATATTTATCATGTTTCTTTCCAATTTCCTTTTTGCTACCAATACTCTACATGAGCTTTAAACATATTAAGTAATAAGTGCTATGCAGATGTAACTGATATTCTTGATTATTTTATTTTTTTGCAGGTTGTCTTAAACTGTTCAGCCCTTCCCTGCCTTCTAAGCCTCCTGAGTAGCTCCAAAGAATCCATCCGAAAGGAAGCGTGCTGGACGATATCCAACATCACCGCCGGCAACCGTGCTCAGATACAGGTAAATGATTGCTGTTGATGTACTGCAGAGCTGCCAGCCAGTACATTTTCACGATAATTTATTACGTTTCTCATGAAAATACGGAAATGCATTTTTCCTTGTTGTATCTGTGGTACATCTTTTATAATGGTATATACTGATCCACGGATGTTTAAAGAGAAATATGTGCAAGAGAATTAAACATCAAGTGACCACAATTGTGTACAGTTCAGTTTGCACAAAGTTTGGGTTAAAAGATACATTAATTGGCAACTTTGCAAATTTTATTTGCGAGCAGCACTCTGATTGTTTGTACTGAGAATTATCAGAAAATATTCCTTGTTACTTTTGATGGACAGAGCTGTTTTATTAAGTTTATGTATTCAAAAATATGTCCTAAACCATATGTCCTGTGATATATCTAGGACACATGTATGATAGATTATTACCTATACAGGGCATTTTAGCTGCAAAATAAAAAGCCATGTTTTGCGCGCTACTCCAAATCCGTCACCGGAGCGGGCAATATGGCAAATATTGCCCTCTTCCGGGTTTTCCCCATAGACCACTGTACTAAAAAAGAGGGCAACATTTTGCCATATTCCACCCTTTCGTGTCAGTGCGCTCATCAAAGTGCATACGCGCAGTATTGAGTATGCGTAATAATGTGTACAAAAGGCTTAAACAATGGATACGTGCTGTAACAATTTCTGCCCTTAAAAGAACCATATTGCCCACGTCTTCGACTCAGGGCAATATGATTCTGTTGCGGGCAACATATTCGATATCCCCCTCAAGGCCAGTCAATATTATATAAATATTTCTTGGGGGAAAAAAAGGAAATTTATTATCATTTTCGTGCACAATAGAGCACTGCTTGTACATATAGGAAATCATAGAGCTACCAGTTTCCATTTTATTGATCACAACTTTGAATCTTCATCATTTTCATCTCCATTTTGTGGAATTTGCTTCAAACATTCAGTGATCTGGTTCTCTCATGTTTCTGCTTGATGAAAGCCAACTTGATGCCAGGGTGAACTTCCCTGTAAAAAGATCTTTCATTGATACCATTACAAGGTTAACAGATAGTATTTTATTTTTGGATCCTTCTGACAGGCTGTGATTGATGCCAACATCATCCCAACGCTGATAGACATCTTGGGTAAGGCTGAATTCAAGACTAGGAAGGAAGCCGCTTGGGCCATTACCAATGCCACTTCAGGTGGTCGCCCTGAACAAATCAGGTGAAGATTATTGATATACTAAGAATACATTCTAGAGGATATTTTTTTTATGTCTCCGCCCACCGGTATTAGAGGCCTTTTATTCTGGTTATCACAAGATTTCAAGAACAGTTTGAGCCATCAACTGAATTTAGGCGGAGGCATATAGGAGACGCAGTCGCAGTCATCTTGTTTTAAAATGCTCCTATCTCAGCCCCCCCCCCCCTCTTGTTTATCGTTGCCAAGCATAATGTACTGAATACAAACCTAGTTTTGTTCTGATATGGGATAATTATCATCAATAGATGTTTAAAGAAAAAAAAAAAGCCATCAAAATCAAAGTTAAAGATTTACATGTACTGTAAATTACATTGTATCAACCGCACATTTTTGCTTGTCGGAAAATGTCAAAAGTTGGGGGTTGTGGGTAATGCACGATGCTAGGCTCCAACAAAAAAATGAGGAGTCACATATCGCCAAAACTGACAATATTCTAAGGGTCTAAGGTCCTGTTTATATGCTCAAAGGGAATGCATTTACTATTTTGTAAGTCTACATGCTACAAAATATTTTTACAAATTAATTTTGATTTTGAACTTGCGTATACAACCCACTAGCAGGTTCATGCCGTGACACAAACCACGGTGGCAGGGTGCCGCACTCTCAATCAGGGCCACCCAAATATAAGTCCATTGACCTAGCAAGGCTTGCAAAGACGTGACACTTGTCAAAGTAAAGATTTGTGATCGTATCTTAATCACCATCAAAATGAAAGAAAACATCACAAAACATAGTAAGGATACAGATTAAGGCAAAGTGATACCTTGCTTGAGAAAATATTGCTAGATAAATCCAAGAACTATCACAGAAGTTCCATGTTTGAAGACCTATGGCACAAGGTTTTTCAACAAAATGATCGATCCCAAAACATTTAAAGTTTCCCCCAAGTAGGTTCGCTCCCCTGCTCTAGCCCCCATCGAGTTTGCACGTTCTGCTAAAATAAGAGAAAAGTCTCTGCACATGGCTTTTGCATAAATTAATTTTCATACTAGCTCAACCAATGCGCATTGTTTGAGCTAGTATAGGGTTAGGCAGCTGGAGCAGGGCAGCGAACCTACCTATGCATGGGTATGAAATGGGGGAAACTTCAAACTTGTTGGGATCGATTATTTTGTTGAAAAACCTTGTGCCATAGCTCTTCAAACATGGAACTTCTGTGATAGTTCTTGGATGTACATGTATCTAGGAATATTTTCTCAAGCAAGGTATCACTTTGCCTTAATTTGTATCCTTACTGTACGATTTGTGATGTTTTCTTTCATTTTGATGGTGATTAAGATACGATCACAAATCTTTACTTTGACAAGGGTCACGTCTTTGCAGCAAGCCTTATTTTGGTCAATGACTCATATTTGAAGAGTTCCCTGACTTCGAAAAAGAGTTAAGAAAAGGCAAACTACCAATTAAAGTACAATTTTGTTTTACACTTTTCTAAATCATTTCTTAATGCTTTTGCCTCTAGATTTAGCTTTTGCCTCTAGATTTAGCTTTTGGATAAGAACATGATTTGAATTTGGCATGCATTTTTTTTTTGGGGGGGGGGCTCAAAAGGTTGAAAGTTGGTGGTGCGGTAAATACACGACAGCAGGTTATACAACGTTAGTTACGGTAAATTATCCTTTTGATCCAGATTCATTGTTGATCAGGGTTGCATCAAGCCTTTGTGTGATCTCCTGACCGTGATGGACAACAAGATCGTCCAGGTTGCCCTCAACGGACTTGACAATGTTCTCAAGCTAGGTCAGACAGATGCCAAGGCCTCGGGCACTCCCAACAGACACGCCCTCATGGTGGAGGAATGCGGAGGTAAGTTACTACTGGCCAGGTTTCTCGGCAGGAAATTACTTTGTGCTTGGTACAAATGAGCCAGCTTGTAGGTACAATCCATGCATGAGCGGGGTTCTTGGCAGAAATTTGTTATATGCATAGTGCAATGGTTGAATGGGTTATAATAGTTTACATGCAGTCATCTAAAATACAATAACATGTACACTATTGTCATCAACACCAAAGGTGATACTTTTGTAGGACATGTTTGTGACTCTTTCGTAATCTCCAGCAGTTGTTCCCTCCAAGTGGTCCTACCTCCAGCCTACTACATGTAATGTCAGTGTATCCCATACCTGTTCCTGTCAAGTCAAACCTGTCATAGTCGCCACCTCTCTATAAAGACCACCTGTGTATATTGGCAATGCATATTGTCTCTCTTGAAGGAGAAATATGTAATTATTAGAGAGCGTGTCTGGAAAGATAATCTGTATGCAGGGGCCGATTTTCGTGTATCTCTTAGGTAGCTTTGATAGGCGGGGTTGACTTCTTTTAAAAAGATCTCTGCACTTAAAGGGGAAGTTCACCCTGAAGATTACTTGAGTTTAAAAAATGCAGAAAAAATAAAGAAAAATATTGGCGAAGGTTTGATGAAAATCGGTCGAATAATAAAAGAGTTATGAGTATATAAAGTTTTGGATTCGTGACGTCACATGCGAGCAGCTGCCCATTGGTCATGTAATAAATATTCCATATATTCGCATTTTTTTTTTACGTTCCACGATAAATTAATATGGTTTCTTTTCAGAATCTAGTATTGAATAACATTTCTGACAATATATCAAATGCACAGACGAAAATATTCTAAATTTTCTGAGAAAACTGTATTTTATGGAATATTTATCACATTACATAATGGAGGAGCTGCTCGCATGTGACGTCACAAAATCAAAACTTCAAAAGTCCATAACTCCGTTATTCTTTAACGGATTTTGTCCAAACTTTCGCCAATATTTTTCTTTATTTTTTCTGCATTTTTTAAACTCAAGTAATCTTCGGGGTGAACTTCCCCTTTAAGTGATGCTACAATAATAGTCTCGATTTTTTTTTTGTATTTCATAAAACTGTACTGTTAACGTATACATTCTGCTTAATCTTGTGTCAGGTCTTGACAAAATTGAGTTCCTCCAGAGCCACGAAAACCAGGAGATTTACCAACGAGCCTTCGAGATCATCGAGCACTACTTCAGCGCCGACGAGGAAGATGAGAAGCTGGCCCCTGGGGTCAACGCAGATGCCCAGCAGTTCAATTTCAACCCCCAGGACAACGTCCAAGGGTTTGAATTCTAGACCATTAGTCATAACTGCCCCAGGGGGTGAAGTATTACCTCCCTTTAAAGATGCTGTGAGATAAATAATATAATGTAAGGGTATACAGAATATAACTAGTTGGGGAAATGTTGTGTAATTTTCTTCAGACTCCATCCTGGTTGACAATTCTCATTGGTAAGTGATGGTTTTGGCCCTTAGACTACTGTAACTCATTTGTAGTACATGATATAGTCTGCATTATTGGTAGAGTGTCTAGGAATCGCCATACAAACTAACATGAAATACCATTTCCCTGGATGAGCAGAGTATCAACTCCAACTCATGAGTAGCAACAAAAGTTTGACAGAGAAGTAACAAGTTGATTTATAGAGACATTTTCCTTGGATTTTCCTGCAAATATGAACTGCTGAATCCACGACTGATCAGTACAACTCCTATGTCAACATATGGTTGATTTGAATTCATCCTCTTTAGGGTATGGCTTCACATCCATTGGAAAAATTGCAGTGAATATACAGGATTGAGTTTTTTTCAAAGAATTAAACCGTGTTTAAAAGACTGACTTCAGTCCTTTCACTTTCAATAGCTTTGTGAGAACAGAAAGGGGCGATGCCTTCCTTGAGAATCGTTGTGCTTTTGAAATGGTCACACTTCAAATGATATAGTTTCTGTTGTTTTGTGAGCTCTGAAATGAGAATGGTAAGATGATAAACAGACAATCGAGATCCAATATTGCAATCTGCATGTATGTAAGAATGCTATTATCTGACAAGGAAAGCAGGCTTACATGTAGCAGTATGGAAGTCTGATGCTTTTATTGAAGTAAATTCTTGCAAGGCTATGTCTTCCTCAGAGGACTTTAATTGATAAGGATTGGCAAAACATGGAAATCGTGGAAATAGTAAGAGGAAGATAGAAGATGTGAATCTGTAAATATATGATAGAGTCATTTGTAAATTTCATCATACTCTGTTGTGTATTGTAGAATATGAGTGTATATACTACAGTCATGGGGATTGCCATTTTGTTTTCTCCCTCATTTCCTCTTTTCTCTCTTTCCCAAATATGCTAATCAGGGATTCTGTGCAGATGCTTGTCTCCCTAATAAAATTGATTAATGCTTCAAATTAGGTTTGGAGCGAGTCTGTCTTGAAAATCTATACATTAGCTTGATTGTTTGCAGCATACCTGATTCATTTTTTGGCATTGCATGTCATTCTGTGGAAATACTCTATTGATTAGACTCTGTCACCAGTCTGCATTGTATATATCATGTTTAAGGTATGGGATTAAAGAGAAAGTCTCTTCTCTCTCTCTCTCTCTCTCTCTCTCTCTCTCTCTCTCTCTCTCTCTCTCTCTCTCTCTCTCTCTCACAGAATTGCTGCAATTCAAGAGATATATTTCAAGTGCTATTTGTCACTCTTTTGCAGGGTTATGGCTCAACTTTCACAAAGATTGATGGGTTGTGAAATATCCTAATAGCTTCCCACAGACTTACATATTATCTGTAGAGCTTAATCGAAAACGAATAGATTCTCTGCCTTATTATGACGGTATACTGTAATCTGCCTGGTTGATATAATCTTGCTATACATGTAGGTAACATTGGGATGCAGCTATTATGTATATGCAGTGTAAAAAAAAAAAAAACATTTAAAAAGAGAAAAAACAGGGCAAAATCCAAAAAAAAGAGAGAGGAAAATATGAAAATCTGGTTTCCTCATATTATTCTCCTTTACTACGAGGAAAGAGGTAAAGAGCGAGGAGAGAATAGCTACTCTTGAAAATAATATAATACATGTAAAGCTACTACTGGCATTCTTTTCCTGTTTCAAGCATAATGGGACTTATTTAGCAAAATTACCCATATATGCAAAGGGAATGATTGCCCCATCACTGTATTTCCTGATGTAAATTCTGGCAACGAAATTGATTTCACGTATCTCTCCGCTCTTTATGCCAATTCATCGAGTTGAATATTTACTTCAAGAGGTTGTAGCTTTAGTTCGTACTTGTAGACTGAGATACTAAGACCATAATGTAGTTGGTTAGCAGTAGATTAGTTTAGGATGATTTTTGAATGGAATTTCCCAGTGAATTTTCCACCGTGTATGTTAACAATAAGTGCATGATATGGAGACAAAATTATTTGACATGAACCATACATCACGGACAAAAGTCCCTGCACATTAGCAAACATACAAGTCACACATGGACATGATGCAAAAAAAAAACATTGACATAAACATGCCTTTTTCATGTTTTTATTATTATTGTGTATTTTATTGAAGAAATATTGACATTTACATGTACATCTTTCAGCCTCTCCACTGCTCTAATGTTTCTAAATTGCAATTTTTCAACCCTTCTTCATATGAAATAATGTTTTTGTTTGTAATATATTGATAATAAAATTATTGGCAATTTGAATGGAAAAAGCAGTAAACATCAGGAATGTGGGCTGCTGGAGAGGCTGAAACATCCACTTGTCATGTACAGTGGGAAAAAAATATATTAACATTATTATCTTGAACATGAATATATACAAGTGCAATACATACAAAAAATATGTACAAAATATAAGAAAGACTATATTGACAAGTTTATTATTTACATGTAACATGAAATATTTGTACAAGACTTTAAAATAATATATGTGACACTTTTTACATGCGTACTTAAAGACATCAACATTTTTACACAACATTTCTACACTCTTTTCTTCTACCTCCAACACTAACACATCAGTACATGATACATGTCATTAAAAAAAAAATAAATTGGGAATTGAGTCTCTCTCTATGAAATATCTCATTGATAGAACCTTTGGGGAAGGACATTGTTTTGAAATTCTTACTTTTCAAGTAAGATCAAGTCATTTTTAGAGATCCATTTTTCTGTACTTGCGGAGGTAGGAGTAGTCACAAACAGAGATAAAAGGTATTTGTTTGGATTTATGAGCATTTTATTAGTGCCATGATTTTGATCATTAAGGAACTTTCATTACTCCTTAAAGGGGCCTTGGGAGGAGGCAGAGTTGTGGGATCCCTTTTGGTGTTTAATAGCCTCAAGTTTTTTTTTCATCTGATATTTAATACCAAATTTACAAAAATATGATGCATGTGGCTTACAACTGTCAGTATCCTTGTGCAGCTTCTATCTTGGAACGGGATCTTACATCAGCATATACAGGTTCTTTTATTTTTGCCAATTCTGTGTTGAACACATTCATGTAATCAAGGTCACAATTATGTATGGAGCAATGCTCTATTTAGGGGAGACAAAATTCCCATTTTCTTACATGTGCTTGTGCAGAATCATAATGTACTGAGATCCTTTGACAGATTGACTCTTTTTTTGTTGTTTTTTTTGGTTTTGTTTTTGTGTGTGTGTTTTTTTTAAAGAATATATTAGCAATAGATAATCTATTCATGAGGAAACAGGGACCTATTCACTAAGAAGAGCAATAACTTAATTTTGTTAATATTTAGTAGAAAAGTGATATCAAACAATGGATCTGTTGTAGCTGCCCGCTGTACGCGTAAGTTATTTTTCAAATTCTTTATGTAGGTAAGCATTTCACTACAGTGGATTATGTTCATGTCATGATTAAAATCATTTCCTTTGCTGCTTTGTCATTGCTTTTGTGTAGAATGTTGTGTAATCATAAAAACAAAGGGCTAACATGCTTAGTCCACTTTGTTAGAAAAATTGACTCACATTTTTGCTTTTATAGAATACATCTCGGTATTCCGATCTACGGAAAGGTTACTATGTCCATATGGTTCTGCATGAGCATGTTTAAGTCATTTATGGTACAACGTCTGTTATTTAAAACAAACAACACAAAAAGAACATGTACATATGAATTTTTTTTATTTACAAAGTTTATATTTTTGCACATGAAATATCGAAAACAGTACATGAACACATTACAAAAGAGACTGACATATATAGACCAACTTGCAAAGATTTTGAGACTTGGACTTATGAATCGGCTGGAAGTTAATCCAACCAGACCCGACTTGAGCTGACAAGACCTGACCTAGCTTGACTTGACTATATTGAGTATGAATTGAAGTTGGAGAAATAATCCTGTGTGTGTGTGTGTTATTAAAAAAAAATAATGATGTATGTTTATGAATAATTGAATTTCCTTGCTATTGAAATATGGAGTATAGTGAGAATGATTTTTTTTGTGAATTTTATACCACTCCAAACAACCTTTGTAAAGATAGTTTCTCTTAGATTAAATCACACCTATGGCCTTAAGATCTATGCAAAAGTAAAAGATTTTGTCCAGCCATTTATCTGTTATTCCAAGAATTCTTTGATATACTGCCAACCTCATTTGTCAGAGCATGGCAGTGTTTTGTACAATGCTGTTGGCTCTGCTATTGATTTTACGAGAAATGTTTAGGGCAGAGTTAGTAATATTTGTCCCGTGCTGGTGCTACATAGTGCAGATGGTAATTTGTCAAAATATTGGAATGGCAGGCATTGAATATGCACTCAAAATTGGGATAAAATGTATTTTTTTCTAATTTTCTTCATTTGATTTTAAGAAACATGTCTTTATGGGAGGGCATCCTACATGCAAGTAGACCCACAGCGCATGAGACGGAAAATGTCAGTTTGTGAACCCTCAGGAAAGCTGTTGGGAGGTCTCATTGGCTGACATTCTTGTGGGCTGTCCGTCCCGTGGCCATCAGTCTTGTGGGCTGTCGGTCTCATGGGCTTTCAGTCTTGTGGACTGTAGCCCACTTTTTCCATTTCTTCTTCCTGAAATTTACAGGTACATGTATTTTACCTCAGTTGTAGACAAACAAATGGGTGTTCCTTAAATATTCCAGTACCAAAAAGAAACTGAACAGTTTCATGTTTTGGGGGTGTTTTTCGAAGTGCAATTTCTCCTTGTTGGGATTATTTTTTGATGCTATACCTTCTATCATTCCAAAAAGAATTTTGAAGCTTTGATGAAGAGAATGTGTGTACTCATGGATGTTTTGATACTTGAGATGTCTCCAATTTAATGTTTAAAGTCTTTGTCTTTGAAAGATGACTTCTTAATGAAACCTCTGAGCAATATTTTGTGGAATAAGCCTCTGAATGTTTTAATTGTTCTTGAATATTTTGAAAGCGTGTAAACAAATTTTATCGCCTTCATGTCATCTTAGAAAGTATTGGTCTTTTTTGTTATTTCTATTTTAGTCAGTATTTGTTTCCAGTAGTAATGCTGCTTCATAGACACACACAAATATGTAATGTAAGATCAAGTGCACAAATAATTGCGTACAAGAATTTTATTATTATTTGTGTAATGTTTGAAGAACCTTTTTATTGAACTATGTGGGGAGGGTTGTTAAATGAAAGTGAATTCAGTTTGTAAATCAAATTTTTCAGTATACTATTAATACATGGTTGGGAGTGCGTTAGTGCGATCTGGCAACACAAAGGTTTTTATCATGGTGTACTAACACACGAGGCGTAGCCGAGTGTGTTAGACACCACAATAAAAACCTGCGTGTTGCTGGATCGCACTAACGCACGAACTCACAACCATGTATTAATAGTTTTATAAAACGGGTCTACAATTTTAGTGTTTTCTTACAATCTTAGTGTTTGATCCGGATTGGCCGTGCGTTAGTCCCCTCGCCGTGCGTTAGTCCCCTCGCCGTGCGTTAGTACTTTTTTTTTGCACGGTCACGTGGTGTTATTTGACCAATCAGGATGGCTACATTCTTGAACCCGTTTTATAATACCAATTTACATGTAGGAGAAGTTTACAAGACTTCTTTTTGAACTTTCACGTATTTAAGCCTGCATGATAAGACATTGTTTTAGTATTCTTGAAAGGGGATTAACTTCAGCCTTGTTCTGAAATGCTGCTGTGAACTTCCTTTGGCTTAACATGTGAACAAGCCTTAAAGGGGTTGAGATAGTTCACTGGTGTGTGGAGTGCCATGGGTCACCCTCTGCTTTTGTTCGTAATTCCTTTAATTCTGACACAAAATGAATGTACATTTCATGCCATGCCAGCATGAAATTAATTTCTTGTTTTCATTTCATGACAACACTTATTTTGTCTATTTACTTTGTTTCAGATTTATAGTAATTTTTATGGAATGAAGAAGTTTACACTTGATGCTCTTATCAATCAGCGGTTGAAATTAAGGCAGGTTAACTCTGTCCACTTTACAGAACATTAGCCTATGCCGTTGTGGGCTGAACCCCCATGTCCAAAATAGCTTCTGATTTTAAATATATAAGGCATAGGGATTGCAATCGTTGATGCGGCAGCTAATATTTGCTCTAGTTTAGATCTTGTAATGTCTGTTAGACAAATCACGCAATACCATCCTCTTGAAATTGCCAAATTTATCTCCAAGATACTCCTGTGTATGTGTGTTGAAAACTCAGTTGAATGTCAACGTAGACTTTAATATCATGACTATAATTTCTCTCTGTATAATGGATCTGTTTGATGTGTAGTGAAATACTTGTAAGAGTTATGAGAAAATGAAGAGGCAAGATGATATGTTGCAAAATTGATGAATTCCTTGTGTGTGATTGAATGACATTGGACGACCGAGGCGGACTGTTAACATTAACATATGCTAAATAGAGCATCATTTGTAGATAGGACTTTTGTGGAATGTGATTATTGTAGTACTACCAAGTAGATGTGGGTGATGTTTAATGTGTATTTGTTTCTTTTTGAGTGAAAAACATGAAATTGTGTGTTGGTCATTAAAGAGACGGACACTTTCCCTTTTTTTTTTATCCGCTGCATGGTAACCAACTGTATGTTTTTAGGAACCAAATGATGCTCTAATTATCAGCTAGACTTTGCTGTCTTTTTATTCTTGCGTTTAGGTGTCTTTGAAAACACAACTGCAAGAATGAAATGATGGATAAATATGATATATATTTGAACAAAACATGCACAATGTCAACATTTAGATATCAACATGAAATATGTGAAAACATGCTACAGATTGTAATTAAGAACATGATATTATGTACAGAGTCATAAAGAAACAAATCATTTTTTTTTTACATGGTGGTACAGAGATATTAGAGATCTGCGTGCATAATAAAATACAAAATTTCCTGTTCTTTGTACAAAGTAGAATGTAGTTAACAATTTTTTTTCTATTTTTTCATCATCGCTGCTAATAATGCAGGATTGTTGAGACAAGGTTGAAGTTTGTGAAAATATCTACTTTAGATAATCAGTTTCTATGTTTCACATATAGATTTGTAAAATTGCTTCCAATTTGATTATCATATTGCCTTTCACATGTATCTTACACTATCTCTCTATGACTGTTTAGGGCACCATTTTAGGTCATTGTGTTTAATAGGGATCTTTGCTTTAGTATGTTCTGGTGTTGTAATCACAATTATATGTTATATTTGCTCATGAATAATAAAAATTACTGATAGTTACTGTGTTCAAAATTGTGGCTATGACCTTCCTATTATCTTTGGAGTTCAACCTTTAAAAAAAAAAAAGTCATCCATTTGAACTAAAATATATATATATATATATATATTCTCACCTACTTATTCAAAATCTATCAGCTCAAAGATTGTGAAATTTATATACCTAATGCAAATTTGGGGCTTGTTATTGTGTAATATGTAATTTAGAAGTAATCATTTTGATATGCTTTACGTATATGTTTAAAAACAAAGTATGGCATTACTGTTCACTCTTAATCTCCCCAATGAAGACAAAAGATGTGATGAGATATTGCACATCTCTGTAGTTAATGGCCCAAATGCACGAAAGAGGTTTATCTTAACCCATGGTTTAAACCCCAGTAAAGCGTAGTATGCGCATGTCCTCATGTCCAATGGGCGGGCAGTAATATACTTATACACGCTTATTTTCACTTGTTTTAGTCAACGATGGAGCTTTAAACTTTGATTTAGACCATGGGTTAAATTAATGCTCCTTCATGAATTCGGGCCAATGAGTCTATCCAAGAATGTTGAAGTCTTTGGGTGTTTTTTTTTAGTAAGGCACTAAATTGTGGCACATCTGGAAAGCAATTCATTAGTGTACTTGTTAGAGTGAGCCCTTGCCTTTAACCCTTTCAGGACAGGAATTATGTAAGGGCTAAATTGATCACATTTTATTCTTCAAATTGGCAACAATGATATTTTTCTTTTAGTGCTACATGGTTCTAATAAAATGTAATACCTTAGAAAACAACATACATAGTTAGGAACTTTGTCGAAAAGTTGAAAATGTTTCCAATTTGTATAAAAACAATGATTTTGAACCTCTCAATGTGTTGCCAATTTAAGGATTTTGAAGATTATTCTCCTTTTTAAAATTCCAGCAATCAAACGCAATATGGTCATGCAACAAAAATGGAAACAATGTGTGTAGAAATTTTTGCTCTTTCTACTCATGCATGTGTTATATTTTTTAGGGCTCTGAATCAAAAGTTATTGAGCCAAACCACAAAATGTGGTCATTTGTCTTGAAAGGGTTAAGATGATTATCGCATTCAAGAACATGTCATTAAATCTAAACACGATTGCAAGGACTCTCAGGAAATCAACCAAAGGGTGAATGCAATAGCCTCCTACGTCACTTATTGAAATGTTTGAACAATGACATAATCCAGTCTGTTTTCTATATAAAAGTCAAATTCATGAATTAGGGTATTGAAATCACCTTTTGGGTGATTTCTTGAAAGTCTTTGCAATCATTCTGATTAGTATATCTTTTGTTAGGTCCTAGGTCCGGGAAAAAAAAAGAGATAAAAGCTTTTCCTAAAAGGGTCACATGAGGTTGAATCAAAGGTTTCTTTGAATTATAGAATATTCATTTTGCCAGTTTTATTTTTTCTTATAAATTTTGATATAAAAATGCATGTTTCCTTTTTTAAGGAGACCACTTCCAATTATGATTTATGCATTGCAAGAGGAAGAAAAAGAAAGTTCTTGATTTATTTTAAAGAAAAGACTTATTCAAGTTACCCAGAAGTAAGAATGCCATGACACATGCACAGATGTATTCTTTGTGCAAATTATCAATCATTTTTTTTTTTCACTGCAAACTGCCTATTTTTCGATGAATTAATGTGGAAATAGTCATTATCGCACCATCCATTAAAAATAATTATTTCTAAGTTCACCTAAATTGTATTTTGTCACTTTGTCTCATTGAGTGTGGTTAGTATTGAATGTTAGGAGTGTGTTTTAAGAGAAGGTTGAGTTCTGGGAAAGTCAAAGGTGAAAAATAGTTTGTGAGCGCATTCTCAATCTCTTTGTGTCAGTTTGGAAAAACATCATAGTAGAGACTTCTCCTGAAAAGGATTGCTCTTCAAATGCTCTCATATTTGAAATATGACGAGAAATAGCTAGCTGAAGAGTTCAGGCCTAACATTCCTGCCACATGCGTGTGAAGTCCCATATACCCATTTCTGTGTGCAATGCATGTGCTTTTGAGCGATATTGGGTTAATTTCTTATCATCTTGATGATTCCAAAACCTCACAGTATATGCCAATTCTTATGTCAACATATCAATCTTTCCCGGTTGTTTAGAGACAGTTTCTTCCACAATGTAATCCCATGAAGAGGACTCAACTGAAAACTGTCAGCTTATACATTAGTGAGAGATATTTTTCATTGTCCAAATAAAACAAAAAAAATCATGAGTCAGCTTATTGTCTGCACATACGTGGTTGCGTAAGTGCATAGTTCACAAAGACCAAATGACAATGTTTGCCAAGTGATTTACGCCCTCTAAACTAAATAGAATAAAAATAGTTTTCAGAATACATGTACCATCCTTTTGTTTTACAAATACGTATGAAAAAGGGGGCATATATGCCTGTTGTCAAGTCTTAGAGAGACTGGAAGAAAATGGTGAAAAAGAGGGAAAGAGCGAGGAGGGAGAACAAGCAAGAGAAATACTTGGAGGTGAAGGGAGAGGTGTTGCTTCCATCTGACCGAAATGATCATGCTAGCATTTTAGGAAATGATACATATCTACAAAGAAATTTTTAAAAATGTATGGTTTCTTCCAAGAGAGGGCAGCACACAATGTTCAGATTTTGTTTACATCTAGCTGTCATGTCTCTGTTTTTTTTTGTGTGTGTGTGTGCGTGGGTGCGTGTGTGTGTGTGTGTGTGTGTGTGTGTGTGCGTGTGTGTGTGTGTGTGTGTGTTGGAGGGGAGGGAGGGGGCCACCCAGGCATGGCACCTCAGAATGACTTTTCCACCCCCAAATTTTCAGACAAACAAGCAAGCAAGCAAGCAAAACAATATTTGTATCCTTTTTCTTTAAAAAAATGAAATAACAATTGCATATTTTTTCAGTCATCATTTTATTTATTTATTTTTTCATTTCATTTTTTTTTTTAATTTGCTCGAACCCCCTAATCCCTAGCTCGTACGGCCTCATTATGTGGATGTGATTCCCCAAGTGCTTTGAAATTAAAGTTTCTATCTCTTCGAATGCAAAGTTTGACTTGCTGCTCCGGTCCTCGCAAAAAATGATAAGGGACGTGGCACTAAAAATACAAAGTTCAAAATTACACAAAAATCGCTACTCTATTCTGCCGGGGAGGGGCCCGTGGGCCGGGGAGAACTAACTCAAGCGATATTGAGTAGTACATTCCACCGCCCTGTGAAGTGGCGTCTCTCCACCCCCCCCCCCCCCACCTGCCCAGAACAAGGTGGGGACTGTACTGGGGGTCGGATATTTTTTCAAAATCAACAAATATGCCAAAACAAATGCCCCCCTCCCCCCCCCCCCCCCCCAATAGATTAAGTGTACCTCCTCGGGTGAAATTGACATTTCTTTAATATTTCATGTGCCCAGTTTAGTGCACATTCAACAAAAAGAGATCATTCTTTGATAGGTAGGTAGGTAGGCCTTCATCCCGGTCATGTGCTTTGTTCATGGAAGTTTTATTTGCCCTTACTATAAGTAAATAATGATAATCATAACATCATTTATGCACACATATCCATCGCAAGGGATGTGCTCCTAATAATTATATACAAGAAAGATAAGAAAATTACATAAGACAGAGTAAATAGTATTGAATAGATAACACTGTGCAGGGGCGGATCTAGCTTTTTTCCAAGGGGGGGGGGGGGGTTTGAGGGGCTGAGCTGGGTATTGCGAGCGAGCGAAGCGACCGAGGGGGGAGGGTGTAGGAGGGGGGATACCCCCCTCCCACAGTAGGGAGATTTTTAATTTTTAGGGTTGCCAGCTTGCGATTTTAAGCATACTTGCATGCTCTATTTTTTCTCTTTTTTGTTTTCCTATGCACATTAAATGTTTACTTGGCAGCCCAAGGGGGGGGGTTTAAACCCCCTAAACCCCCCCCCCCCCCCCCCCCCCCGTAGATCCGCCACTGCTGTGAAATATATCATAGAAATTAACCAAAATATTAATCTGACATGATCGGATATGTTTTCAAGTTTTTGTTGTTTTTTTTCCTACTTTTTCTCGACGATGTTATGTCTGTCCCTCCTGCAACAACAAATTAGCTCAAGGCGGCGGGCATGGCCCTAATAATTCTGTTCAGCGCAAAAGAAAAGTGCCGCCCATTCCTGACTCAAAATTGCCACTTGCTAATCCATTCATTAAAAATCAGATGCTCGGTCTTAATTAGATAGGAAGGCCAAAATCTGCATTTGTCTGCTTCGACCATCATTGCAGCCTGTAGCTATAGGGTCTACTACCAATTGATTCGTAGGGCTGTCAGCCTCTTTTTTCATTTTTTTCCCAGTAGGCCTGTAATTCGCTTACTCGATTTGCTCGCCTACCACTTTATCTGAGGCCCGAAGATAACTTAGGCCCATCCATTATCTAAAACATTGAAAAGTAAGTAGACCTCTAGGTAATGAAAGAGGATATAATCATTATTGAAAACGGGTTTAAAAGGTCATTTTGTGATGAAACGTCTCCTTATTTCTATTTTGTGGCAACGGGTGCCCCGGCCCCCCTGCCCACCCCCCCCCCCTTTTTAAGTGCCCGTTTTAGCAATATACTCCACTCTGAAACCCGTTCCGTCGTCCCTACCAACAGTAAAAGAAAATCATCAATTTGGTCAAATCGTCTTTGTTCAAACTACAGAATGTTGAAAATGATCTCGTAAACAGTTTATATTGAACTTTTAATTTTTTTACCCTGTTGAATAATAACCGTAGCGTGTAACCCATCCTGTAGAAAAAAATACGACATCAATTTTTATTGTAATCCAGTACGGTATACGGTACATGTATAATAGATCTCGTCATGATCGTGTTGGTGTTCATGGCCCATGGGTTTTCAAATAATGTTAGAAAGAAAGGGTGAGTTCACTGTTTCATTTGAAATTACTTGTAATTTATGTTTAAATGTGCTGCTCATTTATTGTCAGTTATTGTCAAATGGGCCTTCTCGTGAATGTACTTTTCCTGTGTACATGTAACAGTTTACTCATTTTACGCCACGGAATGAAGGAGGAAATCGAGGAGGGATCACTTGCAGAACCTTCCGTACCGGTACAGTACCGGTGTGTGCGGGCATGCCATGGGGCTGTGGCCTATGTCAACGAGATCGAGAGATCTAATCTAATCTAGAGACGGGCTTGAAATCTTGAGATCTTGTGCTGACTGCGCACCTAAAAATAAAATGAACTTTGATTTTTGAAGATCGACCAAGAACTTTCTTTTACAACTCCTCTAATGATTTATTTTTGTACTACCTAGATCTTTTTCATATAGATCTAGATCTAGACCTCTAGATCTCTAGCTAGATCTAGTTTTAAGACAAGTGCGAATATGCCAAAAATGTTATGAAAATTTTAGCAAGAACAATATCAGAAAAGAAAGTGTCAGAATTCAGAAACAGAATTTAAGTTAGATCTTACTTCAGCATGTTCAGTAAAACTCATGTAAAATTTCACTGTCGATTCTGAATCCCCAAATTTGTGGCACAGTAAGAGTTGAAGAGTCCCTGAATCAGGTAATCTAGCAAATTTAAGAAAATTAAATCTTGACTTAGATCTAGATCTAGACTTAGTTAGGCAGGTGTTAGGGCCTAGAGCAATCGCAATTTTGTTGTCTCACTGTTTTTGACTGCTGCAACAGTGAATGTTGGACACATAGCCATAGGCAAGGGCCTAGTATGACTATGAGTGACTTTAGACCCTGTAGATTTACATGTAAAATGTAGGATTTCAGGAGTAGATCTCTTGGTCATGTAGATGCGGCATCTACGGTACATGACCAAGAGATCTACTCCTAAAATCCTAAGCGATTGTCCGTAGTGCGCCAACTACGCGAAGCATTTTTCCGTCCTTTTCTACTATGCCTGGCCTGTCTCCAATAACCTCGCATAAGTGTGAGTGGGCCTGTCCCACCTCCCCCCCCCCCAAAAAAAAAAGAAGATCAGCAGGTTTGGGGAGTCTCTTTGATTGTCTGCAAAAACAAAGAAAAAAGTCATTAGCTCTAAAAAAAAAAAAAAGGGGGGGGCACAATATACATGTACAAAAGGAGGAGGGGGCACAATTTACACTTTGGTTTCTTCAGGACTCTCATTTTTTTAGAATTTATGCTACTTAATTAGGATACATGTACATGTACATTAGGGCTGGGACTAAAAACTGGGTACCCGAGTCCCGCCCGAGAGCCTCGGGACCCGGGTCAAAATATTAGATAACCGATACCCGAAAATGAGTATTTAATTATCACCTACATGTATGTATGTACACGGTATAGCCACAATCAGGGTGCAACTTTCTACCTACAAGCGTTACGCATCTCTTCTGGAAACACAAAGTTATTTAATTAAATGTCTTGTGGCCTGAAATGTTGGACCATATGAGTTCTTCATCTCGCAGCAACTTTTGTTTGAATTTCATGTGTGTTGGGTGTGTGAGGATGGTAATAGAGGGCCAAAAATACCACTTTTTGGCTGTTACACATTTGCACTTTGAAAAACTGTCTTTTTTCATATGTTGTTACCATGAAATTACACAACATATGCCACATCTGTTCATGCCATCTTATAGTCCTTTTTATCTCCACTCGGTATTTTTTTACGGCTTGTGAATTGACCCCAGAATTGCGATACAGTGGTTATTTCTGTGAAAAGAGACAAGCGTAACACTTTTTTGAAAAACAGCTATGTACATAATTTTGCCTCTATAATTCATATATTTTTCACATTATATTGATTGGTAATTGGTTATATTTTCTTAGTAACATATTGTCCTATCATCAGAAACAAAAAATCAAACATAGATACAAACTTTACAAAAATATATGCCCCCATTGCAATCATAAATTGTGTCCGGAATTTCCTGTAGTGTCCGTAACGGTGTCATTCCTGCTACATGAAAATGTTTTCAAAGCTCTTATATGCTTTGCTTTATGTAACTACCCCCGGGGACTAGCTGTGGTATAATAATATTCCGCTAAGCATAACAGTTTTTTTTTAACGAATTTAATAAATGCCATTTGTAGTGTCCGTAACACATGTAGTGTCCGTAACACAAGTGTGTAATGTCTAAAAATACAGCTTGATAACTAAATACTACTAATTTGTAATTCAAATTTGATTTTTTACAGTTGCTCTTCTTAATATGTCACCACATGAATTAAAAAATTTTTCTTTCCCTGGAAGGTCTTCTCCCGAATATGATATTTCGCAAACAAATAAGGTATTTTCCATGAATTTTATTCAGAAAATAAAACAAAACTTGACTTAGGATTAATTTGATATTAATATTTTATTTCAACAGTATCAGTTAGATGTAGTAAAGTATCAAATAAAATGCATCATTGTGTTTTAGTTTCAATGTCAAGGTTAGAAAAGAGTAGGAACCAGTGTTACGGACACTACAGATCTGTGTTACGGACACTACAGAAGGGATAGTATTATGCCTGCAAGCCAAACTGTACTTCCTTTTCTGGAAAACAATGTTCTGAAATAAATTTTAAGAATGTAAAAGCTGTCTATGACATCAAATATGCATGATGCATGTCTTTTGCATGAGAAAATACATTATTTCAATTAAAGTCTATAATATGTACAGTTGGTGAAAGCCAGAAGGGCATTATTGATAACTGTTTAAAACCAGAAGGGTGATAACAATGCAAAATGTCTATGGCATTAATGCCCTTCTGGTTCTCACTGGACAATATATTGCACAAAAGAATCATCTCTTGAAGTTTCCTATTTCATGAACTGCCGAAACACTGCCCCCAAATGGAAGTTGGCACAAAACACATACATGTATTGTCAAATGATCACTGTGCCTATACTAGTATGAGCTGTAGTATCTGTAACAAGCTACGGACAGTTAGTTAATTTTGACATCATACTACATTTTTATGCACTAAAACAGAATTAATGTCTTGTTGTTATATGCAGCTGGTATTAACGTGTGTCTTTTGTCTAAAAATTTTCACAGATACCCTGACAATTTTAAGAGTTATCAGTTTGAGATTGTGGTTTATTGGAATTTTAGCCTTTTGTACCCTAGTTTACAAGAATTCCTATATTAACTGATCATAGGAATCATCTCTCAAATGTTCTTATTTCAAGAATAGACCAAATAATATTCATAGACCAAAGCTGGCAGAAGAAAAACACAAGGTTATCATTTCAAACCATGAAACGGGATGAATAGGAACAGTTTCTACACATTTTGCCTCACAACATATATCATTACATCGCCAGTGGCAAATGTTTTGGCACCATGAAATGTCTATTCATGCTACCTTTCTATTGACATGTAAAAGAAATTCCATCAGCATCAGATTTAATTTTTATATGGAATATTGTGACTGCTCCTATTCACCCCGGTGTTGGGTTGAATGGGAACAGAATGGAAAATTATGAAATATATGTTCTTTAAACTGTTACTTGTATACGAATACTTTTAAATTTATTGGGGAAGGGGTTTGTACACTAAATGGGTTTTTGAAAAAAGAATGCTTTCAGATACATCAGAATGCATTATCATAAATTTAAATGACAACTGACAAAGGCCTATCTTTTAAAAAACGGTACTGTGTGTTAGTGAAAATGGGATTTGTTTTAATATAGTTTGCATCATGGCTTTAGAGCTGCTTGATTACAGAAATGATATGGGAAAACAGGCATTGCAAATTATTGGCAGTAAACAATAGCTGTTGGGTAATTGGAGGGGAATGAAGGGGAATCACAAAACTAGTATTTGAATTTTCATACTTTTATTAAGCTAATGGCCCCATGATGTATTTGATGGATAATCCTATTTGGAATGTGTAAAGATTGTCTTTAGATTTATTTAATTTAACTTATTGTGTGAAGTAATATTTTCCAAACTATAGCAGATGCATGTAGGGTGTTGGGGTTCTTAAGGAGCCTGGAAATGACTGTTCTAAGAATGCCATTGAGTTTTCAGGCTTCTCATACCTCGATCTATATTGTACATCTAAAATATCGTGATTACTACGTCTATGGTACATATGTGATATGTATTTAGGTGCTTAAGGTATGTTTTGGCATCAGAAAGTCTGAATCATGCACGTAATTGCTTGGTAGTCTGTTCCTATTCACCCAGTTATTCAGGAAACAAAAAGTGTAAATAAGGAAAATGAAGAAAAAATATATAAACCCTATTGCCATCAATTTCTTTCACATGAATTATATGCAAGACCATATTTGTGAGGTCTTGTTGCAAAATCTGATGATTCATTTCAGTAGGTCTGAAGATAAAATTTTGTAAACATATTTCAGAACATCATATCATATTCCACACTGGGGTAAATATTAATTAATTCCCATCATGTAAGTCATATTGGTCAGCTAGAGGTATGCACTACATTACTCAAATAATTTTGATGAGTTTACATTATAACTTTGAAAATGAAATTACCAAGAAATTTTTTTCCACTTTTGTTCCTATTCACCCGCTTTAAGGTACTTGATAAATGAATATATGTCAATAACAAAGTGACCTGTAGTGTCCGTAACAGGCTAAAGTCAATTGTAAAGTACTTAATCTTGACATCATATAGCGCAGGATATGCACTAAATTAGAATGAGTGTCTGTTTTTCACATGGACGTAGTGTAAAAGTATGTTTTGGGTACAAATAGTATTAACTAATTCTATCAACTTTTAACCATTTGAAGATGCATTTTACTGGGGTTTTTTCAGCTTTTGTACCTCAGACTGAGAAATTGCAATGAACAGATTTGAAAAGATAATCTCTATTGGATTTAAAATTGTAATTAGGCATCAAGATATGCAGCAACAACAATAATGACAGGAAAAAAGCAAATGGATAACTTATATATTGCACCAATGAATAACATGTATACTATGTAGTGTCCGTAACACCCTACTGGAAATTGTACATAAGTTATTTTGGACAACTTATGATAGTGAACAAGCCTTCCTAGCAAGTTCATTTGTTTTTATATGTATACAGATGGGACTAAAGTTTGGAATTTGTCTCATTTACCAGTGTTTGGTTGGCTTTTTAAAAAGTTTCAGGTTTTGAAATAACTGGCATTTATGAGATTTGACATTTCGTTGCCACTGATGTGTATACTGCATCTATTTTATGGACTGAAGTGAGTGCGAATTGTTTTATTTTTCACAAATTGCCATTAAATTCCAAAAAGAAGTGCAAAATATTTCAGTATTAAGGTAAATAATGCTGGAAAATTCCATTTTTGCAGCTTTGCGTAGTGTCCGTAACACCTACCTCACCCCGTTGTGTTGCTGTTCATAAAATGATAACCAAGATAGTTTCCTTCAGGATATTGCAGGGTGTTAACCCAAGGGTATTCATGAACAATTTGGGGTTGATGAAACAACTCCATTGCATACTTCATTTTTGGACCCAAGTGCAAATGGTTTTGCACCCTGATTGTGGCTATACCGACACGACAAGGCGGTAGATGAACGTCGAACAGCCATTTACTATTTACATGTAAAAAAAAATCCATGTAGCGCTCTAGCGCACCATTGCAGTGATGCGCTTTTGATTCGTTCAACTCACTGTGAAACATAACCTTACACATTCGTATGTACACAGAGAGCAAAGCTCACTGCCGCTATTCGGAGACTGCTCATTGGTTCATTGAACCCATGACATAATTTGCATTTAGTGCCCTTCCCCCTTCTTTGCAGTGAACGATAAGTCTATGAGCGATTAACGGGCGTAAAGTTTACAAACTCATGCATATTCAACAGTCGCTCCACACTCGCACGTGGCATCTCACAACTCGTACACTATTAAACAGGTATTTTTAACATCGACGATCACGATCTGACACTGTCACAATATCCTGAAACTTTAGCAAAGAAGTTACCAATTACTGAAATCAGATTAAGAGTACATGAACGATATATCCAAAATAATATCCTTCATTGTTCATGCGAAAGTGAAAAGCAAGGCTGTGAGAAGCAAAGGATGTCTACAGTGCGCGCGATTAACATTTTCATTCATAAAATTGGGCTTGTGACGTCATTTCATGAGCGGTCCGTTAATAACAAGTCATGACAAGTCATATGCCAGCCAGCCAGTGAAGGTATGCGCCTTTTTTTTTTTCTTTTTTCTTTTTTCCTTTCATATACCGCGGCGGCATTGGGCGGAAAGGCGCTTTGTATAAACAGATCGAATTTCAAAAGGGAACCGCATGTGTGTGTTAAAGGATGAAGTTGCAGTCGGACAGAGAAGAAAATGTTTGCTTGATGATTTTTTTTGATGAATGATGAGTTTGATGAATGATGATATTTGATGTCTGATGAAGATAATTGTTTTGATGATGTTATTATCTTGATAATGATGATATGATGATGATGTCTTTGATGATTATGATGATCGATGATGATATCAATGGTGCTACTGGCGAAGAGAGAGGACCCGGCATGTATTGATGATTTCATGTGTACTAGTAGTAGTACGTGAATTTCAATAATTGGCGGGTTGATCACACGTTGAGAATGAAACTGTCGGTGAGACGATGACCGCGTGCGTGAGGACTCGCAATGTGTATAATTAGAGTATGAGGAGTGTAGATACTACAGAAAGCTCGCCATTTTCGCCAGGCAAATCAATACTCCGTGTGAACAGTGAAGTTTGTGTACAAAGTGAGTAAGTGACTCGATCTCTACGATCACGATGTCAAAATTCCCAAGAGCTGCCCGTACAAAATTATTAAGAATCATCATGATCATCGTCTCAAACGAGTTTTTCTTCATAAGATTTCTTTGTATTCCCCTTCCTTTTTTATAAGTACATGTACATTCATGTAAATTATTTTGGATAAACATGTGCGAGGGACTGTTGACCGCGCGTGACTACCTAAGGCGCTGGCGCGCTGGCATGATTAGACGGTAGACAATTTCTACAGATTAGATTTAGGCGGCTTATGCCTATCCTGTCTTGCGCCCACGCGATTTCCTCCGCCTGTTTTGTTGTTGTTGTTGTTGTTTTTGTTTTTGTTTTTGTTTTTTCCTCGAATGGTTTATTTCAGTTGCCAAACACAAAGGAGTTTTCCCACAGTGTTTGTAGCTTCTTAGGGGTAAATATTGGCTTGTAATTCGTGTTATATCATTTTCGGGTAACCGGGAACCCGCCCGAAAAATAGTCGGGTTCCCGAATTGAAAAAATACCCGAAACTCCCACCCCTAATGTACATGTAGACAGGGTCAGGGGTATTGAGGTTTGAAAAGTTTCTAATTTGAAAGAAAGGGTAGTCCCTCTTGATGAATAAATCTGAATGATGCAGATGTGCATAGGCCTACACTGAAGAAAAGCAATGGTTAGAAAATGTTCAAACTTTGAGTAATTTTAATATTCTATGCCAAACTTGGGAATTTGTTATTGCATGCATGTAATTTGAAATGATTACTCTTTATTTTGACCCAAATTGGACAATATGTTAACATTTAGGTAACAAAACTGCTGAAGTTAAATGGACACAAAATTGCCCTTGTCTTAGGGAAATTTTTACCCATTTTATTTAGTGTATTTGTGATACATTTTCTTCTTTATTTTTGTTGAAAAGTACCAGGGGTCATTTCCCTAGCCGCTAATGAGCACTTTTTTTTATAAGAAAGAATGAAGGCAATTTGAACATGAGGGTGCAATTATATAAACTAATGCAAAATAATCCTGACTTCTTTCAAGTCCTTTGATAGATGTATTTATCAGCATGAATATGTATTTAAATTTTAAAACAAGTACGAATTATTTTTTTTTTTTTTTGCTGTCTTTCCCAGTGGGCTTTTATTTAATAGTTGCACTTGTGAGTCTTTATTATGACGGGAGATTGCCATCAGGCTGACATAACGACGGCAAAATTTGAAGATGTACTGTATGCCTGATTTTACCTCTTGCTGCATGTTCTTCAATTATGAATTTGTTAAACTGAGTGTGAGACGTCAATAAAATATATGTTTTGACGCATATGCCTACTACATGTACAGTATATTGGTGATGAAACATCATTTAATTTTATATACTTTTTAATGTGTTGTATGATTTAGAATTATGTATTTTTGAAAAACTGTATGAATTATTTAATCCTTTACCCATCATCACTTTTATATACTGTGTGTGACTACGAATGTTCTTTCTGATTTTCTTTTAAACTTGAAATTGTTTTTTCTTTTTGTTGTTTTTGTTGTTGTTTAAAAACATATAATGTATGTATGTTCATGTATGTAATGGGAGAATGTACTGGGAATGCATGGAGAAACATGTATACAACTATTTTAAGGGCAGGGTATTCACCAGATCATTGCCTCACCGGGCAGCCAAAAAGTGTTGAAAGATTTTTTTTTATAATAATAATAATAAGTTGTGCTTTTAGAGTGCATAATACAGAAAGTCTCTATGCACTTTACAATCAACAAAGTGAATTTTACACAAAAAAAATAACATAATTTAAGTGTAATATGTTGATTTAAAAAATCTCAGTTGCCCTTTCTTGCAATTCCCATTACTTTATTAATAATAGCAGTGTGTAAAGCAGAACGTAATAGTGAAAAGACTTGTTTTCTGGTTGTATGGATTTACATCTTCAGACATGTTTTGGTAAAAAGTCCTGAACTACATTTGAACTACAATGTACAGCCTGACTAAGCCTGTGTACATGAAGGTGCTTACAATTTCATTTTTAAAAATATTGTATTATTTATTATCAAACTTTACAGTATATATGTTTTGGTAAAAGGAACACTGGACACTGTACTGTTAGCAGTGTTGATCTTTAAAAAAATCACTGAAATTACACCTGTCCAGTTTTACTGATTTTTATACTGTGACATGTAGAATGTACATGTACATGTACTTGTACATTGCACACATGCGATTTCTACATGACATGTACATGTACATATACATTGTTGTTTTTATGCCTGATACATTTGGTCATGTACATGTACATGTAGCTATATTTTGTTTTCTTCAAGGAAATTATACTGTATGCCTTAAACTAACATTAACAGAATTCTTTCTTCTTTGTTTCAGAGATTATGATAGTATGGACATACATGTCCAGGGTGTGTAATTTCTAGTGATTGTGCTGCTTGCATTATAAGGAAGTGTTAGATTTTATAGTGCTGCTTCAGACTTGTTGGTTTATGTTGGCGTTTTGCCCGAGTTTGATTTTTGAGACCTTGTAAAATGTAAACACTTAGCATGCGCACCGTGACAGAAATTTAAATTACATGTACATGTAATGTAGTATTTAATATAATTTCTGAGTGTCTTCTAATAATAATTTTCAAAGCAATAATTTTTGTCTTTCAAATGAAACATAATAATAATGATAATAATTTAAGTAATTTCTAATGCTAACTTTCTGGTATACATGTAGTACCACTCAAAGTGATACAAATGTCAACAATTTACTCAAGAGTCTAACAAAACAAATGCAAAAAAAAAATATAAAAACATGTACAATAGTATTCTTAATATCTCCGAATAAAAAGAGCTGCTTGATTATGGTTTGAAATGTTCTGTGGCAATTAGGCCCGAATTCACAAAGGAGGTTTAAACCATGGGTAAGGTTTAAACCTCCGTAAGCGTACTAAAATAAGCGTATAAAAATCCAGGAGGGGGTTTAATACATGGTTTAAACCAAACCTCCTTTGTGAATTCGGGCCATAATGTTTCTAATACACTCGGCAGTCTATTCCACATTACTGGTGCAGCGTGTCCGAAAGCACGATCCCTGTAGTGGGCGGTTCTGCTCCGTGGGACTACAAGCATAGTGGAGACAGAAGATCGAAGAGGATAGTGGCACTGCTTCACTGCGAGCAGATCCTTGATATGTACTCAGGAGCAGTACTGTTGAGTGCTTTAAAAAGCAGAGTCAGTACATGTACGTGTACCTTGTATTCAAGGTTTTTAGACAGTTCAAGATTTATAGGAAGTACATGTAGTTAAAAGAAGAACCCATTATAATTCCACAACACCTTTTTGCCAAGCAGCAGTGTGACATGTGTATGTGATGGATATCCAATGGGTACTGTTGTCTTTCTAATATTGTCTTGATAACTTGTTACTCATACATGTAGAGAAAGAACAATGCACATGTATGTAAAAATATTTGTTTAGTAATAGGGCAAATCCAAGCTACAGTATACATGTACATGTATTTTGTCCCACACATTACCAACCTTATCTCAGATTTAAGTATACATGTAGCTGAAAGTTCTGGTGTAAATAGTTGAAAGTTAGCTTTGATCAGAACGAAAATATGAAGTAAAATGACACGTTTGATGTCAGTTTAAGTTTAGAACTCCACAATACAAAATACTTGGTAGCATATGGGACAACGCCTGGGACTCGGCAAATATCCAAAGAAATGTCATGACAAACTCATGATTGGTTTTGTTTTGTTTTGTTTTGTTTTGTTTTGTTTTGTTTAGTTTTGTTTTGTTTTTATACATTTTTGAAACTACATTACGACATGATGTAAAGTGTCTTCAATTTTTAAGTTTTTAGATAAGAACTTGAAATGTCCTTTTCATACAGGGTACAAATGTACATGTACCTTACCATTGCAAGAAACTAGCTTCATACATGTATTGCCCCTGAACCCTGGCTCGATCAGGCCATGGAATAGTAAGTCCATCCTCAGACTCCCAAACTAATTTAGTTTTGAATTATACCCTGGAGCAGTGATAAACTATACTGAATTATTAAATCAAATCAAGAATGATGATGAGAAATATACATGTATGTACATGTACATGTACTACATGTATTCTAAAGTGCACTAGCAGAGATTCATGTTTATTCAGAGGTCTTGTGTAAACATTCACTTGAGGCTTTAATACATGTAAGCCCACCTCACACTATACAATCAGTCTGTGATCCGGTTCTGGAAGAAAATATATTAACAGCATTAGATATATAAACATTTCAATACATAAAATATGTTTGATTGAGGTTCTGAATTTAGTCATATACAGTACATGTAGATATGAAAATCAAAATTACGGCCTGTTACAAGCCTTTTAGTCAGAAGAAAGGCCAAATCGGCTCCGAATCGTAGTGATGTCAGAGCAGTCCTCTGATTGTCTACGGTTTGAAACTGATTTGGCCCTTATTCCGGATATACATGTAAGGCTGACATCGCACCAAATTCATATGTTGACTGTTGAGTATTCATATTATTGTTCAGAACCTACATCAAGCAGATTTTATTTGTTAAAATGCCCTTATTTGATGATATTGCGATTTATTCTAAGAGTTGGATTGCAGTCGATCGTTTAGTGTGCGGTGGGCTTTAATCTTACAATGGAAATTAATTATGTACATGTAGATGTAGGCCTATGAGAAAAAAATATATACATACAGTATGTAATTAAACTTGCAATATCTCTTTATAAACAAGTACTTTATTTGAAGCCCGGTATAACGACATGGAACCTCTAACATACACAGAGCAAAATATTTTTTGGCATTGGTACCCTTTAATTTGTTATTGTAGTGCAAGTGTAAAGTACTGAAACTTTGCAAATGTGTCGGATAATGATAAAAAACAATAAGGTGCAGCTAAATGTTGAATACATGTACATGTACATACCTGTATGTACATGTACAATGTTTTGTGTTTGCCTCATATTTTGACTTCCCACCACCTCCATCTTCAGTCATGATGGTGGAATGGGAATAGTCTATCTTCAGTCATGATGGTGGAATGGGAATAGTCTGCAAGCACAGACCCTACATGTAATTTGACACTTTATCATGAAATCATTGTGTCTTGAGAGAAACCTAATTCAGCTACCTTCTGGTCTTGTCAGCAGCTATAGTACATGGCCTATGGTAGTCTTATAGTGCAGACACTCTTTTATGACTGACCAGGGTTTGTGCCTGCAAACTACATGTAGGATGGGAAGGGGGAGTGGGGGGTTTGGGGAGGGGTGGGAAAGGGGTTGGAAGGTTCTACGTACAATGGGTGAATTCAAGTTCGGTGTTGAAAGCTGGTGTTGGTGTTGGGGCAAAACTAGCACCAGCCACAACACCGAACCTGAAATGAAGCTGGTGCTGGGATTGACTTCACTAGGTGTTGAGCTATCAATAATGTGATTGGTATTATTTTTATAAACCCGAATTCGGTGTTGGGGCTAGAATCAGCAGCCCAATTCACGCTCTCAACACCAACACCAACACTAACACCGAACTTGAAATCACCCAATGTACATGTAAACATGAATGAGTTTTTAGCCCAGTCATGAACTCGAGCAGTGCATATTATAGTGCTGGTATCGGCATGGAAAATCTATGTCGCCATGTCGCAATAAAATTAACGCCGATGTCGACATGTGTCGACATCTGGACATGAGTCAAACAAGTCTAAACTCGGGTCGCTCCCGTAGTGACCGTACACTATTAAACCAGAGTTACCCGACACAAATTCACAAGAGCTTTACATGGAATACATGCACTATGTCCTCACGGGCTCACACTCGCAGTCATACATGTACTCACTTACAGTTCTCAAAGATGCACACTGTCAACTATTTGCCCCAAAATTTGTTTTGTATGATCCAATTTATCAAGCATTAATGAAAGTCATGCGGTGCGAGTCAGCTAGTGTCGCATATCTAGGCATGTACATGTACGTAATGTACATGTATACCGGTACGGTCGCAGCTAGATACGCAGCGATCGTGTCGCACGCGCGCTGCTAATGCGTACATGTGAAACAAATCACGTACACGCGCACGACGCCACGGCGAGGTACATGTAATTATATAAGACCCATTTTATGTCGCCATCGGAGCATGCGTGTCGACATGTCGGTAAAGTCCAAAACCAGTACTTTTGTCGCCATAGTGGCGACATCAGGCGTGTCGATACCAGCACTAGCATATTACATGGTATGCATTTTCATAATACTGCTCAGGTTTACCCTTTCATGTGGTCAAAATGCATACAAGTATGTAGATTTTTAATCCAATTAAAACCTGTAATTTACAATAGCTTATAACTATTCCAATGTACATACTTTTATCTAGAGTAATCATGTACATTTTGTAGAGCTGACAAAGTAACATTTCTACCTTTTACCCAATGGGGAATCCTACATGTAATTCATTTCTTTTCTTTTCTTTCTTGAAGGAAAACTCCAAGTGCTTACAAGAAGGAAACAAACAATCATCAGAGAGATTTCTTGTGAAAGACAATAAACTTCATTGTCACCACTTTCTCTGGAGACGGCATCATCATACTATTCCTTCTGCTTAGGAAACAAAATTTACATGTACTGTACATGTACATGTAAGTGTGTAAGATCTACTGTATGGAAGCAAACACAAGACTAAACTGGGATTTGCACGTGGATTAATTGGGAAGTGCAAGGATCACTCTCGTCATCCTGCTAAGAATCGAACATCGATCTCGCATTATTGTCGTCAGCCTTCATTGGGGGAAGTCTTCTTCTCGTCTTGCAAGTGACTGTGACTGTGACTGTGTGAGCTCATGCTGTGTGGACCTGGCCTTCTGACGTTTGGGGACATCCAACTGTCATCCCCCACTGGATGTGGGAATGTTTAGTCATAGCTAGGTCATAACACCTTGGTCACACAGGTGTAGACATTCCCTCGTGCAGCGTGGGTAACATGTGACTAACCCTCCAGTCATGCCGATTCCAGTCTGAAGGTACAGCACGCTGAACAAGGGAACTTGGCAGGGTATGTTTCCTCTCTTCTGCTGTGAAATTGATACAGTCTTTCTTTGTCAATGAGAAGTACATGTAGCAGGAGGAAGATCGGTACTTTTCCTTTCGTTTCCTTACGCATACTTGACTACTCAGAGTGGAACTTCGTGAATGCTTCAAAAGCGATTCATGAGAGGATTCTTAGTGTTTCTGATTTATAAAGAGATACTGTTTTAAAAGATCTTAGAAAGATCATCAAAGCCTTGGGGATAGGCAATTCTTCAACCTCAGTAACACGCCACTGGTCTTACCAAGGGATTGCATTGAATCCCAAGATATTTCTCATCAAATTTATAAGGAATTAGTCCTTACTGTTTTCAGAGGATGGGCTTTAAAGCACTTGTTCCTTTGATTTAGAAGTCAGTGACATTTTGGACAAGAATTCCACGATGGATATCAGGATAGCTGTACAGGAGAAACTGAAGACTGCTGCCGGAGAGCAATGCATAGACATATCCTTTTTCATTCAAACGCACAAAAAAGTTTTGAAATGCTGTAAAATAAGCAAAGTTAAATGCATGTTCTACATGTATGTACATGTACTTGTAAGACATCTCTGAAAAGAATTCATAATTTCTTGAATATTTCTGTTGTGGACATTTGTTGTCCCCGCCGAACAAAGTTCGTGAGGGGACTATGAAACGGGCTCCGTTCGTGTGTGCGTGTGTGTGTGTGTCCGTCCGTCCGTCCGTCCGTCCGTCCGTCTGTCCGTGTGTGCTCAAATGTTAGAAAATGCTACTTCTCCTTCATTTCTTGGCCGATTTTGATTCCGATTGTTTTATCTGATAGGGCTGGGTGGGGGCTTCCAAACTTCTACACAGAATTTTGAAATTCATTAATTATGCAAATTTATGAAAATTTATTCAAAATTGACGAAAAATGCTACTTCTCCTCTATTTCACTTCGGATTTTGATTCCGATTGTTTTATCTGATAGGGCTGGGTGGGGGCTTCCAAACTTCTACACAGAATTTTGAAATTCATTAATTATGCAAATTTATGCAAATTTATTCAAAATTGACGAAAAATGCTGCTTCTCCTCTATTTCACATCGGATTTTGATTCCGATTGTTTTATCTGATAGGGCTGGGTGGGGGCTTCCAAACTTCTACACAGAATTTTGAAATTCATTATTCATGCAAATTTATGCCAATTTATTCAAAATGGCTGAAGGTTCATAATGTTTTCATGTTTTATATTTCAGTTGTATACATGCATTGTTGGTATTCTCTTCTTTTGCATGCAGTAACATTATTTTATTCACTAAAGTTTTTCACTGAAGTTTTAAGGTTCAGGCTAGTTAATTTCCACAGATCTGCACTTCCGGCAGGGACATTTATTACGCATTGCGTAATTTACTCATTCACTTGTTTCTTTAAATTTGGAAATTGGAGCCGTATTGGATTTCATTAATTCGTTGTGAGTGATTACATTTACATTTTATGTATGTAGTTGTGCTTAATTTTTCACTTTTCATTGCATGTTTCTGGACATTCTTTCTTATCATCTTTTAAAACTAATAATAGGATATATTGAAAGAACCGTGTATTGTATGATCTGGATTCTATTAATATTATCGACAATTATGAAACTACCATTTGTATTCTCAGTCTGAAACCTGTTCTGATAGAATCTATGCATGTGTAATATCTCTGAGATAGATTACTCTGAAACACAATATCAATTTATATCAATGTTTTTACAAAGTGATTCTTGAAGGCAGGCATGTCTTGTGTGTTGCAATGCTGTGTGAAAACACTAATACTTAATGTACATGTAGCTTATCTTTCTTAAAAGCCACATGAAAGGAGGAATTTTATGTATTGGTACGACATGCATGTAAATACATGTACATGTACATGTACAATTTATACATGTATGTATGTAAAATACATTGATGTACACTATGTAACAAATTGTGCATCTCCTATTGCCTTGTTTGCAGGTACATGTACATGTCAAGGAAAAAGTTAGCCACTTTATTTTGCTACGTGTAAATTATGTAATTTTTCAGTTAGTGGCTTGAACATTTTCACAGTGTTTAAATACTTAAAAGTGCAAGTGCTCAAAAATATCTGACTACACTGGCTGGAGTATACTGACTACAAATAATTGATGAAAAATGGTCACAAAATACATTTACCAGAAAGAACCATAAATCATATTATCAAGAGATTTTCCTGTTTGGAATGGACATTAGACACATTTCACATATACATGTACATGTAACTCTGTCGTTATTGACATGTACATGTACATGAACCAAGTACAAAAAATGTATGAGTCTGTGTAATTCACACATCGGTTCTTTCAAGAACAAAGAGAATATCAATCTCGCTAAAGTACACATTTACATTTGTATTAGAGTGGGTTGTACTGCCTATGATTTTTGTTAAAGTTCTACACATATTGTCTTGAAGAGTAATTCAGTTGGAATCACAGTATTTCCTGTACCGTACAAGTGCATCTATACATGTACTTAACAGCATTTTGTTTAAGAATCTTTTAAATACATAGTATACTGCACGTACAGTAGTAGAGTGAAAGCAAAACTGAAAATTCGGAAAGCAAAATGTGAAGTATGTGTGTTTCCAGATATATTTGGTCCTACAGTTATTTGAAGCTAACTTACAAATTAATCCCTCTGTCTGTATAAAGATCAATCAAAAAGAATTTTCAAACCTTTGTGATCTAAGATTTCCTTGACCAACTTGATTGTGCACTACTTGGAAGGGACACTTGTCCCCGACTGGTTACAAGGCAAGCGGTTGCTAGCCCTCGTCCATTGTCCAACTGCAGCACGTGGGGTCGGCGAACAAGGGTATGTACATGTACATGTATGGCATTTTATTTCTAAAGTGATGTGTACTGACAAGGTAACCTGCATACTATCTTGTATCAAGGGAAATTCATCTCAGGTTTGGCATTCAGCAG
Organism: Heliocidaris tuberculata; assembly: GCA_025618425.1. NCBI lineage: Eukaryota > Metazoa > Echinodermata > Echinoidea > Camarodonta > Echinometridae > Heliocidaris > Heliocidaris tuberculata. Next base: position 29,161,025 of record CM046837.1, on the reverse strand, counting down.
GTGACATTTACTCTTCTACACCCATAACAAGGTACAATGTATCCCCCAAGTTAATGTAGCTCCTTGAGTCTTATAGATCTCCTTCAATCTTATCTCCTTCAGTCATATAGATCTTCTTCAATCGTATCTTTTTCAATCGTTTATATAAAAAAATCAATTATGGTAGACTTTAAATTTTATTAGAAGTACTGAGAGATATTTAATTCATTCTAAGATACAATCAGTTGTAACAAGTGTGGAGATGCAATACTGTACTTGTAGATACATACATGTACATGTACTTAGTTATTAAAGGTAACAGATAGTTTTGGGAAGCCCTCAAAAACTTTTCGTGAGATTTCTTTGATTTTACTTGATAAACAGCAGGGTACTAACATAACTAAGATGCTGTGAAGTTTTTTCCTCCTCAAGTGAAATATTTATCGAATGAGAGGTGAAAAGTAATAAAAATCCCTGGCCCCAAAAGAGGGGATGTAAATTCAAACAACGGCCACACACACTACTTACACGAGGATTGCTGTGTGTGTAGAATACGCTACACATAGTGCGAAGCGCTGGGTTTATTGTGCGGGGAACCTTCGGGTGAATATGGTCTTAGCGTGAGGCAGTGAAAAGCCTTTACCAAGCGTTTCTTACAGATATTTACACTAAAATTTGTTCGAAATCGTGAATGGAATTTTAAATAATCTCGTACATGTGTCTTATGATAAACGGAGAATAGTATGTGACTATTTCAGATAAGTTTCTTGCCAGTATGATTTTTGCTACCGAGACTGTCTATGAGCTTTAAAAGTTGAATCATGTTTTATTGGGCCTTGTCTGTACATACAAATAGATTAATAATTTATAGGTCTAAATCTAATTGAAAATTGCAACTGCAACATCCAGTGTAAACACTTGTAAGAAGAAACAGAAAGGAAAGAAAAAGGAAAAAAAGAAAGTCAAAATACATATGTACATGTATTGCATATCCCCCATTTCTCTTGATTGAACCAAATATATCATCTCAAAGAGAGGGTCGATGACACTTAGTATTTGTGTTTGAGAGACAGTGCACATACATACAGAAGTAAAGGATAGTTCTGGAAGATTTAAGTGGATGTACATATAAAGCAGTACACTATTCATGATCACTTAATTAGAGAAATCCTGACCATCGCGACAATCGACTTCATCAAGTGGGAGTCCCCCCGTCGTATTGACGTGATCCAAACCACAAGATTGTGTAGGAGGAGTATTTATGGTAACAGGTTTTGAGATCTGTCCAAAAATACATGTAACCTGCCAGTTGGTTGATCATGTGTTGCTCATACATTGCACATTTTGTCATTTTTGGGTACATTTTTGAGACATGGTTGTAGTTTTATTTTATTTTGGCTTCTTTCTTTGTCTTTGAGTTAATTTTTTTGTTCCACTAAAGGTGCGTCTCCATCAGCCCAGTTTGCTCAAGCTCGAGATTCTAGCCCGATCAGCGCTTCTCGAGAAAAAAGTCCAAGTTTGAAAAACCCTGTCTCCATCAGCCCGCGTCGAGCGATTCCCGCTCGTTCTTGGAATAAACTTGAGCTTCAGAGCATGCGCACTTCGAGGATGGAAAATTTAAAGACATATACATGTATAGGATAAATGAAGAGAAAAGAGCAAAGAAATACATGACGAAAAGAAAGATAAAAAGAGAGAAGGAAAAACAAAGAAATACCTAAGAATAGAAATAAGAATAGATAATGGGAAAACAAAGAAATATTTAAGGAGAAAAAGGAGAGAAGTAAAAACAAAGTAATACATAAGAAACAAAGAAATGCATAAGGAAAAAAATAAAATAGAAAAACAAAGAAATATATAAGGAAATATGAAGGAAAGTGGATAGAAAGAGGAACAAAGAAATACATAAGAATAGAAAGAAGAATAAATAATGGGGAAAACAAAGAAATACATAAAGAGAAAAAAAGAGAAGGAAAAACAAAGTAATACATAAGAAACAAAGAAATACATAAAGAAACAGATAAAATAGAAAGAAAAACAAAGAAATACAAAAAGAAAAAAAAAAAGGGAAAACAAAATAATACATAAGAAACAAATACATAAAGAAAAGAGGATAACAAGAAGAACAAAGAAATACATAAGGATATATTAGGAAAAGAGAAGGAAAACAAAGAAATATAAAGGGAAGAGGATAAAAAGAACAAAGAAATACATATGAATAGATAGAAGAGCAGACAACGGGAAAACGAAGAAATACAAAAGGAAAGGATAAAAAGATAGAAGAAAACAAAGAAATACATAAAGAAACAAAGTAAAGAGGATAACAAGAAGAACAAAGAAATACATAAGAAATGAAAGAAGAATAAAAAGTGGGGAAGACAGAAATACATAAGGAAAAAGATAAAATAGCTCTAGAGAAAAATAAAGGAATGCATATGAAGAGAAGAGGATAGAAAGAAGAACAAAGAAATACATTAGAATAGAAAAAAAGAATTGATTATGGGGAAAACAAAGAAATATATAAGGAGAAAAAAGAGAGAAGGAAAAACAAAGTAATACATAAGAAATAAAGAAATACATGAGGAAAAAGATAGAATAGAAAGAAACATAAGGAAATATAAAAAGAGGACAGAAAGAACAAAGAAATATATAAACAAACAAAGAAAAGAGGATAGCAAGTTCGAACAACAGAAAATGGAAAAAAAAAGAAATACATAAGGAAAAGATAAAAAGAGAGAAGGAAAACAGAAATATATAAAGAAAAGATAACAAGAAGAACAAAGAAATACATAAAAATAGAAGAATAAAGAATGGCGAAAACAAAGAAATACATAAGGAGAAAAAAGAAAGAAGGAAAAACAAAGAAATACATAAGGAAAAGATAGAAAGAGAGAAGAAAATTAAGAAATATACGTAAGAAAAATAACATTTCTAGGATTGGTGTCATGAATAAATTAACCCGAGTCAAAACCCGAGTGCGTCTTCAACTGCGAATTAGCGGGCTAATTCGCCAAATAGTGCGCTATTTCACAAAAAAACCCAAGTTGACTTAGGCTTCTAGCTCGAGCTAGAAACCCACGAAATAGCCAGCTAATTGCGTCTTCATTACAAATTAGCTTGAGCTAGTTCTGATCGGGTTAGTTTCCCGGATCAGAATTAGCGGGCCATTTTGGAAACTCGGGCTGATGAAGACCGGCCTATTAAGGGGATTTCTGGAAGTCCCCTATAATATATCCCAAACAAAAACACCATTGATATTGACCAACAAGATTAAGAATAACAGCAAGAAAAAATGTGCAAATTAATGTATTTAAACAAAATCTGTTTGGTATTTTCATGTGCAGATAAAATGCCATTCTTTCAAAATCATTTGGAAGTAAAAAAAAATTAAATTATGTACAATGTAATAAAGTCTGGAACAACTTAAATGACTCTACTAAAACGTGCTCTTCATTCCATACATTTACTCGTACTTTAAAGAATATATACTTTGTACAATATAGTCAGTAGCACATATTGCAGATTTTTCTTGATTTTTTTTTTCTTTTCTTTTTTGTCTTTTACATTTTTTTCTTGTATGTTATGATTGTTGCTTAAAGGAAACCAAAACCCAAGGAGAGAATCAATGTTATTGGAAAGTGAGAATTCAGAGAAGCACTTTACAAAAAGTTTCATTAAAATTGGTTAAAAAATGAGAGAGTTATGGAAGTTTGAAAAGTCTCGTTTTACTTTCTATGGGGATCCTCAAATTGGCAAAATTGCTTCAAAATGGCTGATTTTGTGAACAACTCTCCATTTGTTTTGTACATAGATTTTCAGATTTTCCCCATTATCTGTCAAGGTGCAGTTAATCTCCTTCTGAGCTCAACATATATAATGGGAAAATGTATTTTACACCACATATGTCGAGTTCAGGAGGAGACAAGGAGCACCCTGAGAGATAATGGGGAAAATCTGAAAATCTGTGTACAAAACAAATGGAGAGTTGTTCACAAAATCAGCCATTTTGAAGCAATTTTGCCAATTTGAGGATCCCCATAGAAAGTAAAACAAGACTTTTCAAACTTCCATAACTCTCTCATTTTTTAACCAATTTTAATGAAACTTTTTGTAAAGTGCTTCTCTGAATTCTCACTTTCCAATATTAAACATTGATTCTCTCCTTGGGTTTTGGTTTCCTTTAATATTGTATATGTAAATAGGTACTGTAAAGGTGACCCCACCACAAGCCAAGTGCTTCTTGGGACCCTCGCCTCCTTCCACCATGTTCTTTTTGTGAATGTATTTGTATTTGATTATGATTATGAGAAGGAAATAAATGTATTTTGAATCTTTTGAATCTTTGAAAAAAACATCTACAGTACATTGTACATGTATATAAATGGAATATACTGTACATGTACAGGCTGTAATGGTGTTTTTGTTGTCTGTAGTAATAAAAAAAAATTGTGCACAGATTCTTTAGTTTTCATTTACAGTGTATCAAGAGGGTAGACCTTAAGAACAAATTATCTTATCCCCCTTTTTTCAATTTCTCTTCTACCTAGACTGCTGATTTTCACGAGACCTGACATTATAAAGCAAAGCAGTGACCTCACACTTGTGCGTGCGCTACCCATCAAGGGTGATTTCAGCTATACAATAGGTGAGAAATACTTGTAAGGAAATTACTTTGCCTCGTTGATTAAAAATGAAATTACACTAACACTGACAGATGGTGAAAGAATGGTCTGTGATATTTTTTGTTTTTGTTGTTCAAATCTAGGATGAAGTAAGTTGTGCTCGTTTATAAAGTTCGTTATTAATATCACTCAATTTTTGTTCAATAAATTTTTGTAAATTATTTGTTTTGTTATATATGTACATGTATAACAAAACAAATAATTTACAAAAATTTAGTGAGTCATATGTATCCGCCCCTGTACATTTACATGCATTTTTTTCTTAAATTTGTTTAGAAACAACATGTGTATGTATATAACCAAAACAGAATTATAGCATTTTTACGGAGCAAATATGACAGCTACAGTGAAACCAGCATAAAGGCTGCTGAAGGAAGACAAGGGGGGCAGGGATGGGCCGTGGCCCCCCTTTTGAAACCCAACTGGCATTCCTTAAGTACACAATAAAAAAATTTGTGTACTTAATTGTGTACTTTTCTGGCTCCAGCTCCCTCTTTTATAAAATCCTAGATCCGCCCCCGATGTATGAACCCTTATTTCATGCCAGTACTAATGTATTACCTTCATACCAAGTATGTGTACATTGTACCCTGTAGCAACAATTTGTCGCTGGTTTCACAAACTGTACGTCGGTTTGCAAAGCCTGTGATGAATTGACCCTACGATATGATTTTGCCATTTATGATTTCACTACAAAATGTTCATGCTTGCATTTATATTTACCCAGCATGGCCTTCAACAGGTGAGAAAATATAAAAGCATGCTACTATTATTTTGATGATTTGTCTTTTACATCTAAAAGGAGAATGAAACCCTGGGGAAAAATCAATTTTAATGAAAAGAGAGGATAGAGAGAAGCAATTTTTAAAAAGTTCTATCAAAATAGGTTACAAAATGAGAAAGTTATGAAAGTTTGAAAAGTCTCAGTTTACTTTCGATGGCAATCCTCAAATTGGCAATGTTGCTTCAAAGTGGCAGGTTTAGTAACTACAACTCTCAATATGTTTTGTACACAAAATTTCATATTTTCCCCATTATCTCTCAAGGTGCAGGTTGTCTCCTTCTTAGCTCAAGATATATCATGGGAAAATGTATTTGACACAACATATGTTGAGTTCACAAAAAGACAAACAGCATTTTTAGAGATAACATTGGAGAAAATATGAAATTTTGTGTACAAAACATACATTGTATTGAGAGTTGTACTTTACTAAACCTGCCACTTTGAAGCAGCACTGCCAATTTGAGGATCGCCATAGAAAGTAAATTGAGACTTTTAAAACTTTCATAACTTTTTCATTTTGTAACCGATTTTGATGGAACTTTTTGAAAATTGCTTCTCTCTATCCCCTCTTTTCAGTAAAATGGATATTTCCCCAGGGTTTCTTTCTCCTTAAAGCCGTTGAATACAAGTTGATTTGGGTATAACATGCATTTTCCATAGACTTCAGGTTTTAGTAGTCATTAGGTTTTAGTAGTCATTAGGTTAAAGTGTACCAATCACCTGAAAAAATAATTTGTATACAGCTAGAAAGTATAAAATCAAGGTCAAAGAACTTTATCAGGCATTCTATACATGTAGGTCAGCAGTTAAGGAGTATAAAGGAAATAAAGGATAACATGAAGGTATGCGTGCGGAACTGAACTTCGAGATGGGTTCCGCGTGAGCCCTTACATGTATCTTGGCAAGCGCGTACGGGAACGTCGAGTAGTCTATTCACAAGTCGCTTTTACACTTGTAGAGAGTGTAATTGAATTTGCTACATCTTTTTAGAGAAGTAATATTTGAAGCCCATAGTTTGAATATAGTATAACGATATGGAGCCTCTAACATACAGAGCAAAATATTTTTTGGTGATTGGTACCCTTTAAGAGCATATATCCATAAATACAGACTCTACCACAGTAGAAATATCTGTACACTGCACAAGAGTGAATGTCTACCCATGTATGAGTACACCATTGTACCACACAGTGCATGAATTTTCTTGGTAGATTTTTATACATAGAACCACACATGTACATCTACTTAGTATTATGTATGTACATTACAGTAGAGGAGAGTCGTAGAATTATTGTATTTAAAAATTATGTATAAATGTATAGGGCGGATCCAGGTTTTTAAAAGGGGGGGGGGACAAATTGCAGAAAATTTTTGAGACGAGAAAAAACAAAATTAGAGAAGGTCATTAGATTTTGAGTCCAGTATTCCTGACAAGCAAAAAAAAAAAAGAAGAAGAGAAGGTCATCAGGTCTAAAAAAAAAGGGGGGGCATACAGGAATACCAGAAGTCCCCTCCCCCCTGAAATCCGCCACTATTATGTATACATGTTGTACGTGTACTGCTCAAATGATGGTGTAACTGTGAGCTTTGTTGCCTTTCAAAAAGCAGCATACAAAGTGCCCCTGGACGAGTCCTATTATTAGGCTGTCAAGTATAATTTGGAAGCATGGTTCCTGGTGTGGTGTTGTTTTGGTGACCAGCTTGTTTGTTTTTATTCTTGGATATCATGTACATTAAAAGTGAGAATAGATTGATTGTGGTTACAAATCTGTCAGAATTATTCAAAGAATGGTAATCATTTTGTCCACTGATTTCTCAATGAAGGGTTGTCTTTGTTTACCATGTTTATTTGATTTGTGATGGGAGTGTGGTCAAATCATGCACATGTTACTCTTCATCACATTGCACCTTTTTAGGAAATCAAATTACAGGGAGAATCTATAAATACATGTACGAACTACCAACAATGAAATCGGGTCTACATGTATATCCCATGATCATCGAACCGCAGAGAGTCACACCTGGCTAAGCCATCTTTGTTTGTGATACATGTACGTACATGTAAATGTCATATTTTGAGAATCTGACCTGCATGTTGTTCAGTCAGAAAATCAATGTGTGACAGCTGATGCACACATGTGTTTCAAAAGACATTTGTGACCCACCATCACAAAACGACCAATAAGTCGGAAATTTGGGTTTTTTTAATTTCAGCACAGTTTGAAAGTTTAGATTCTAAGCTTTAAATGATATATAACTTGTCTTGTATAGACTAAGAAACCCCTTATAAATTACAATGAGAATGTCAGAGTGTCAGACAGACTAATAACCAAAACAATGGAGAAAACGGGCTCTAAAGAAGAGTGACCATTTAAAGAGCACCTAATCCGTGTTCTATTGTTTGTCGCACAAAAGGTTGAGTCAAAACTCCAAAGCCTGCGCTGTGAAGTTCTCATTGGATTGGGTTGAAAGTTTCCATACTTTTATAATAGATATATTTCTTTCTTTCTGTAGATTTCGAATATCAGACAGTGCATAGTTTTTGAGCTATACCAGAAAAGCGATGTGAAGTACGATCCCAGCAAGCTGACTCACAAAGTTTGAAAGTCCAGGAAAAACTGGTCATTTTGAATGAGAGTAAAAACATATTTCAACATGGTATTTTACCCCGAATTTTTTTCAGATGGTAGAGTAATAAATTATCTTTCAGAAAATACCCAAAACTTGAAATAAAAATTTTCACCCCAAACAACCTTTTTCTGCTGTTTACTCTAAAACTCCCATTGCGACTTATTGGTCGTTTTGTGGTGGAAGGTCACATTTGATGAACAGCGAACCCGTAACAAACCAGTTGGTCTAAAATGTAAAAAATAGGCCCAAGTGTACCGTATACCAACTATTACTTGGTTACACATAAATGTACAATGTATGTGCAGTAGTACTTGTATAAATAATGGAGTTATATATGTATGTATGTAGTACTTGTATAAATAATGGAGTTATACATGTATGTATGAATTCATGTTCATGTACATGTACATGTATTTACAATGTACATGTACTTGTAAAATGAACCATGAAACCATAAATAGTTTCTTACAGTGTAAATAGTAAAAAGCACCAGGCATACTGATTTTGATAATCCTTAAGAATTTATTTATACTACATGTGTACAGTACACTGTATGTCCATCAGTATGTCTTTAGGAAGAGAGTTGACATGTTGTGCATGTACCTGAATTTCAATCCTCAAAATCTCAGATTTTCAGCCAAAATGTTAATATGACAGAAATCATGATATAAAATGCCTCAGAGTTTTAATCAAATCATCCATTGATCTTCTGTGTTTGATCTCAGTAGACTTGAAAGGTAATTGTGTTATCAATCTTAGTGTTATTTTTAGACAAATTGGACTTTAATCTATCTGTAGTACTAGTAACCTGACTTCTTTCCAGATGTCAGACATCATTCTTAATTTAGAAGAAAGAATAATTAATTGATACTTACATGTACATCTGTTTAAGTCGGTATTAAAGAAAAGCGATACTTTATGTTTGCACTACTACACTGTTACATGTACAGTGTATATAGATCAACTGTCCCTGGGAGGGGAAAACCATGCAGACTTATTTATTTGTATTACAATTATCAGGAAAAAGACATACATGTACAATCATTTACAGGTTTTGAAGATTCCATTTATGCAGGGCTTCACACAGACTTTTCTCCACAATGGTGCTGGATTGAAATTTTAGAGTCTACAGGTATGCATGGTCCCCAAGGCTGTTAAAATGGTGAAATTCCGGGGGTCCGTAGTTAGAATTAAAGGCCCATATGTATCAGGTGCCTGTCAATGTCGAGCCTTAATTTGTGTTCATGACCATTTCCATGTTCGTTCCTACACCTTCCCAGAAACCCTTGCACGGGATCAGGCTATGGTGAGGGCGCACATCAAAACCGCAGAGACGAGTCTTGTGATAGAGGTCCCCTTCGCACAGCGCTCCTCTGTCTTCTTCAACAACGTGAAGAAATCTATGACAGGTAAAGTGTTTTGATCAGCGGTTCTAATAAAAGCAGACCTAGAGCCATTACTGCATCATTCCGGGGAAGATAACTGTAAGCTCAGTCTAGAAAGAGCTGTAGTAAATTAAGATACTGTTTGACATTATTTTATGAAAGTGGCTGAATTAGCATTTAATCATAAAAATAATTGATTAAAAGAAATAAAACAAAACAAAAAAATGATTGAGTGAAATAAAGATTTAGATAAGTCTGCCTCCCACATTTTTTCTTTCTTCTAGATCCATCTGGTAAAAATGGGTATGATACTTCTACATTAGCTACATGTACATATACCATTTTTTCATATACAGAATTTAAAAAAAAAACTTATAGTATATAATATTCTTATAATGGTGTTTTCCCAGACAGTTTTGATTGATTTGCATCGTAGTCCCCCAAAATGAAATATCAGTAGTACCCTTTATTTCTGAGATGCTTCTATTTGGTTTTCTCGAATTAAAATAAGTATCGGCATTGAGCTTGTGCAAAATATACACTTTAAGTGTATTTTTATGATATTGTGTGTGAATAAAGATATGCCAAGGTTCTTCAATGTAAACAAAATGGCAACCGATTAAATGGTTATTGTTCCATGATGTTGGTGCACATTTTGGTAGTGGGTACTATTACATGTACATGTAATTTTGATTAGCCATTCACGATCACCTCTTGTTATCTCTTCCTATCAAAGCTTGCCTTGAAAAGGTCAAGCAAGGCATTGTCCCCCAGTTCTTCTGGATGCAGCGATACCAACTCCAGATCAAGGGGGCCAACGCCCAGCAACAGCAGACACCAGACTTCCTCAACCTCTCCTCCTCGACAACGCCCACAGACCCCTTTGGGATGACATCGTTTGCCCCCCTCTCATCACCTATCTCCCCCCAATCCACCCCTGTGTCATCCTCCACCTCCAACCCCTCTGCCAGTACTAATCCTTTCATTCCCCATGCTAAGACAATGCCCCTCTTGGACGTGGGGGGCGTGAATGCACCTCCTCCTCCTCCGTCCATGAACCGCGTCACATCTGACCCGGTGCTGCACGGTTACGTCAACCTCCAAGCGCAGAGCGAGCTGGCTTCGGAGAAGGATCAAATAGACAGTACTGGCGGCATGGCCCCCGCAACAAAAATGGTACATCCCAAGCCGCCATTAAATTCTTCAAGGCCAGAAGGTCAGTGAAAAAAAAAAGGATTATTCCTAGATTTCTTTCTTTAGCATTATTCACCCCTGTCCTTTGTATTGAAAAATCACCTTTATTTTCTTTTTAAAATTTCTTTCATTCCTTATAGTACATGTACATGTATTTCTTTTTATTAACCTGACCTCCTACATGTACCTTTTCTGTTTTCTCTGTGTCTTGTTTTTCTCTCTCTAATCATGGACCGCTAAATGCTCTCCGTCTCCACTACTTGATTTGAGCATTTATTACCAAATTTCTTGTCACGTAGATACAATATTGACATATTTTGGTGAAAGCAACTCTCTCTCTCCCCATTATCATTGGTTTTTCTCTCTGAATTGTAATTTACATTGGTTTTACACTTTCTGAACCATTTTGCAATTTCACATTTTATATGAAAATATACCAAGCTTTGGAGATGACAATCTTTTTTTTCTTGCTTCTTTGCCCTTTTCAAAGAAAGCAAAAAATTACATTTTCTTGCTTTTAATATTTAATCTATACATGTACACTGTAGTATCTACAAACAAGAAAACTATTAGGTTATGTCTCTGACTTCTTTAAAAAGGAATGTGTGAAAATTACTAAAAATATAAAGAGGAGTGTGATGACTGCTAGATGTGTTAAGCAGAAAGCGTAAGATCATAGCTCAAGAAAATATATTTGGGTAAATTTATTAACTGGTACCTCAAACAATTATAGCATGCATTTCTAATTCTTAAGATATTTTCATCATTTCAAAATTGATTTAAATGCACTGTTCTATTATCAGTTTCTCTGAAAAGTTTACATTTTGTTTAATTAGAAAATTATCTACATGTAGCTTATAGTGCGGTGTTTAGTATTCAGATGAAACTTGAAGATATGTATTTCTGAAAAGTTACAATTTTGCTTGAGCAGTTTTCCCTCTCATGCAACATATTGAGATTTCATGTTGAATTGGCTTATTATCCAACAGGTAAAAATTGATAGCACTGTATCACTTACAATGTACACGTACACTGTATCCATTTCTGGAAGGAGGAAGAAATTTTTTTTTTTAATGTCTTTCTTCCCCAGAAAGATCATTTTGTTTTAGTTTCAACTTTAGAGTTCAGTTTGTATTTCAGCATGGTTTCTCTTAACCCTTTCAGGACAATTCACCACATTTTGTGGTTTGGCTCAATAACTTTTAATTCAGAGCTTTAAAAAATATACCAGATACACGAGTAGAAAGAGCAGATATTTCTACACACATTACGTCCATTTTTGTTGCATTACCATACTGCGTTTGATGCCAGGAATTTTGAAAATGAGAATAAGCTTTAAAATCCTTAAATTGGCAACACATTGAGAAGTTCAAGATCATTGTTTTTTCATCAAAATTGGCAATTTTTTCAACTAATCAACAAAATATCTAACCATGTATATTGTTTTCAAAGACATTACACCTTATTAGAACCCTGCAGCACTAAAAGAAAAATATTGTTGTTGCCAATTTGAAGAACAAAATGTAATCAATTTACCCCTTAAATAATTCCTGTCCTGAAAGGGTTAAAGAATAAGAACTCTCATGTACACTGTACAATGTATGAGGACAATGTACATTGTATCTGAAACTAAGCCTTCATCCCTTTTCATGTTCGTGTCCATGTACATATCATTCCCATTGCGCTTTGAAGGCAATGTACAAGTACATAAGTTAGGCCTGTTCAGACGTGGAGCGTTATACTGCTTTAAACACGACCACAGTGGAAAAATGAAATGAGATTTAAGCATATTGTGCTTCGCATTTTTGGTTTCTTTGTAACACAGGTCAAGGAGTACCTTAAACTTTTACCCCACCCAACCTACCTTTTAAAAAAAATTATTTATTTATTTATTTATTGGCCCATACATATACCTGCTACAATGTATGTGTCTGAATGGGTCTTGAAGAGGAAATACAACTTTCATGTTGGCAACTTCTGAAAAGATACATGTAAATTTACAATGTACTTGAAATATACTGTGTACACAATTAGCAAGAGTTTCAAAATATAGAAAAGCTAACAGTTGGGGAACCAGGTCAGTATTTGAATCATACTTCACCTGTTTAATTACATGTATGCACTTGATAAACCTCTTTAGAAGGGGAAAAATGCTGTGGTATTGAATAGAGTATCTGCAAATTATATTGATCAACTTATTTCAAAAGAAATCAGACCAAATCAGAATAATGGTCTAAGCTTTAACCAAAACTGCAGATGGGCTTTAAAATACATGTACAGTATGCCATGAGGGAGGGAATTTAAACCTCTTTTTTAAAGACAAAATTGAGTTCTGGTCATGCGATTATTTTGTGAAAGGAACTGTCTCAAAGCTATTGGGCAAGGTTGCATTATGTCTGCATAAGAATTGATGTAAACTTTAGGGTTTAAGAATCATCAAAATGATGAGGAATTGACCCAAGCTCTCTGAAAAGCATATGCACTGCACACAGAAATGAGTATAAGGGACTTCACATACGTGAGGCATGAACACTGCAGATATTTCTCGTCATATTTCAAATATGGGGGCATTTGAAGAGCATTCCTTTTCAGGGGACATTTCTAATTTGATGTTCTTCTCAACTGACATAAAAGGAATGAGAAAGCTCACAAATTATTTTTCACCGTTCCCAGAACTCAACCTTCTCTTATATATTTTCTTAGACAGTACACAAAGTGGTTTACATTTCCCTGTTAGTCATCAATGGCATTTATTTATTTTGTCATGCACTGTTTCTGTTGCATTTATACTACAGACATGGTCCATGTATTTGTGTAAGGCCCCAAATCTTTTTTTGGACGATTGTATTTCAGTGGCTAGTAATTTTGGAGGAGTCATGTTTAAATCGTGAAGATCATTTCATTTGATTTGATTTCCATGTATATGTGTTTGCAATTATTTGATATTTATTACTTATATTGATGAGGACATATTCCTATTTTGCAAACTTATGCTTTCATTGGTATGGAGAACACATGTATGAGGAACTTAAAGTGTAGTACATCATTCCACTAGCATACCCAAGGGGGGGGGGCAGGGGGCAGAGTGCCCCCCCCCCCCCCTGACAACTTTTGACAGGATTTTTTTTTTTTTTTTTTTTTTTACCTTTTTTTTTTTTTTTTGCTTGCTTGTCAGAGAATCATGGAGCAAAACATCTGATACCCCCCCACTGAGCGATTTTTTAAGGGCTGGAGGAAAAAAAAATTGTCCCCCCCCCCCCCCCCCCCCCCCCCCCACTGAGCGAGTTTTGGAGGGCTGGCGAGAAGAACAAAATACAGGTCTCCCTCCATGTAGAATTTGACAGTTGACAAAATTTGCTACCCCTGTAAAAAATCCTGGGACTGCCACTGCAGCATTCACAACCTTTCTTCACAACCTTTCAACCAGAAGTGACATCATTGCCCAGTATCACTGCTACATGTATATCATTGGAAGAAAAGTTTTGAATGCTCTCCTATACTCCTAACACAAAACAGATTAGTTTTATAAATGCCATGCTTATAAAAAACCAGCCTGTTTTGTTTCCATGCACTTTCTTTGCATGGAGAGAGTTATGCAAGAATAAACTTATATTTTGTTGTTTGGTACTGACACAAGGACTTTATTAGCGGGGTGAATTCTTAACCCCCCCCCCCCCCCCCCTGTTGTAACTGTAAGAAGCAATGTTAATTTTGTGTACAGAGCAGAAAAAAGTAAACAATGGTCCCGTTTGTGTACTTTGGTGTCAGTGTGGCTGGCTTAATTGCTGTGCTTAATTAGGCAAGCAGTGCCCAAACTATTGTCATATGTACATGTAGTTCCTACTAGGCAAAGGACAAGGTATAAACTACAGCATGTATGTACATGTAGGTGTACATCTTGGCTAGAGCAACAGAGGAGTTTTTCTGCTGCTTTGGAGTATTGAAGCTGTCTTAAATCTGGTAAGCTTAAAGTTAATTACAAGGCAAAATGTTTTTCATTATTCAGAAATACATTGTAGGCACCTACATGTATACTGTGTAGTCCTGAGAACAGACAAGGTGGCTGGAGTATGAGAGTGACATATTCACCATATAATTTGGGAAGTTCTTCTGTGTTTAATATTTGAATGATACATGAAACAAGTCATGACATTGCACCTTTGTACACCATGCACATTTGTGTGGAAAGTGAAATATGTGTAATTAGTTTTATTGAAGACATGTATACATATGCCCTATGGGGAGAGAGAGAGAGAGAGAGACATCACACACACTGTATTTCACAAACTAATTTCCATTTTAATGAAATATCCCATGTTGCTTCATGTAGTCCATGTAACCCATTTCTTGAGTTTATTCTTCAATTTTTTTTTTCCTTCATACATGTACATGTAGCTATATGTACATGTACTATGAACTTGTATTTGATGCACTTGTATCGTACAGTATCGTTAATGCTCATTTTTGGAATTACATGTAAGCCTTTTGCATAGCTGCCAACATCTCTACGAATGATTGCTACATTTATGTTTTTACCTTCAAACAAATGTTATGGACCCTACGTGTAGATTCCTCTTTTTTGTTGAAAACTGTTTTAAACATTGATCATTCAAAATACATTGTATTCCTAATTTTTCCATGAGTGATTCCTAGTTTTTGGTGTGAAATATTGACATGTCTCCCTTTTGTTGCGTAAGGGCTCCACATTAATCTAAAAGAGCATGTTTGTTCAAGCACAAAAAAAAGAAACCAAAATAAAAAATCATCTATTGGTCCATATTTCTCTGCTTTAAATTTGTGGTGATTTTCTGATTATTGTCTGTCTTTCTGTAGCATGGAGGATATCTCAAGACTTTGGTAATAATGCTGACGGTTCATCATCTTCTTCAACATCATCATCTTCCTCATCATCATCCTCCTCATCGACATCCAGTGAGTGTTCAAACTGTTCAGTAGATTAGGCTCGTTTCACCCTGCTGTAAAGAAAGCAGTGTTGGGAATGGTGTGAACGCAAAGTAGATTTGAAATGCTTTCTACAGTTAAAATTGACTATTTTAAGGGATGAGTTTACACTGTATGACACAGTTTGACACACTGAATTAATGTGCTGGTGCCACAGATGTGAACACAGACTGGATTTGGAACACTGTGAGAATGTGGACTTTATTGAAACACTGTTCACACTATATATACACTCCATGATACAGACACTGTTGCCATAGAGATATTGAAAGAGTACACACTACAGGTGCGAACAGATGATTTTGAACACTTTTATAATAGACTGTATTGAAACACTGCATTCACACTGTATTCACACTGCATGACACAGTATGACACACTATGGCTGAGGAGAAAACTAAAGTGCACACTCTACAGGTGTGAACACAAAGGATTTTGAACACTTTTATAGTGTGGACAGTATACATAATAAAATACTGTTCACACAGTATTGACAGGTCTATGGATAACTGTGTTAAAACTGTTAACACTGCACAGCACATTGTGACACATACACTGT
Source organism: Heliocidaris tuberculata (assembly GCA_025618425.1). NCBI lineage: Eukaryota > Metazoa > Echinodermata > Echinoidea > Camarodonta > Echinometridae > Heliocidaris > Heliocidaris tuberculata. Next base: position 29,144,849 of record CM046837.1, on the reverse strand, counting down.
GGCTAGAGAAAATGAAACGGGAGTATTCATCACAGTGTGACCAAAGTGAATATGCAGTTCCCTCCTAGTGTAGACTTTATTGAACACTGTGTTAACACTGCATGACACATTGTGACACACTGTGGTCTCAGAAAATCACAGTGTATTCATTACAGTGGACACAGTGTGGATTTTGGATTCTTACATAGTGTGGACTATAGAGAAAAACTGCAAATAGTTCTCATACTGCAAGACAGATTGTGACACAATGTGCCATAGAAAGAATGAACATGCATATGCCTCAGTTTCATGTATGGATTTAGAACTCTTTCATGTGCATGTATTCCTTTTTACTTGCTTATTTCAGGTGTGGATAAAGTAGGTGTGTCTGGCCCTGCATTCGAGGATGATTTTGCCAGTCTCATGTTAGACAGCAACGGTCGCATGCCTATACACGACAACCACTTTCAGGAGGTCCAGCAGGAACACCAAGGTAGTACCTTCTACACCAACTTAGATGGACATTCCTTCACAGAAGCACCTAGGACTTCCCTCATGTAAGTAGTCCTTGGATTTCAGATATACCAAGTCTTATAAATGCATCATAGCGAGCAAGAACTTGATAGCAGTACCTTCCACACCAGCTTCAAGGACATTCCTTGACAGAAGCACCAAGGACATCCCTCTTATGAGTGTCATATAGTGAGTTATCCCTTAAGTCTTATTTGCCTGTGTTTGTACCCTTGCAAATTATATGGGGCAAGAACCTTGGAAATATTAAATGACAAACACATATGATCTGATCTTATACCCTAGTTATCATACAGATGAGACAGACTTCAGACCAACATTAGCCGGACGATAGACCGAGCAAAAAGATTTCATCACTACAAATGCCCAAGATTTTGTCAGTTGTCAGTCATTTTAGAGTTGGTCTGATGAACAGGGTATGAGCCAGTCCTGTGATAGGGATTCATGTGAGTTTCTATCATGCATGTTCTTATTGACAGGGGCTCCCATCCGGAGATAGATACATTGGGCTACGCGTCAGTCAAGCCCTTCAAACCAGCCGGCATTAGAGAAGAGATCCTGAAAAGGAGAGAAGCAGAATACACATTTCCACATGACTTCAGGTATGTAAACTGATCAAATGTGCTATCAAATTCATTTTGGGCTGTGATGCTAGATAATTCCCAAATGTTACAGATTGCAAGATAATGAAGAAATATATCTCCCTCCTAAGGTTGTTATTCTGATGTAACTTTGGCCCTGTATATGTACATGTATGTCTGGCTCTTAGGCTTTTTACACTTGCAAATTGTGCTTAGTCACTTACTATTGGTGAGACTAAACAAGGATTTAGCCCCACCGATAGTACGGGACTAAGCTTAGCTCAATTTCTGTTCACATTGCATTTTACCAAAGTGGGCTAACTCCACAATAGTACAGGATTAGTTTAGCCCTGGAAAAAAACAATTTGTAATCACTGTCCTTGATTTTTGCATAAAATGTATTAAGGATCCATTTAGCATTTAACGTAATAGATTTCAATGTTAACTTTCAATACATATATTTCACTAGAGTGTGATTATCTGTTGTCAGGGTCTTTGTTGGGACATGGAACGTGAATGGGAAAGGAGCGACAGAGGACCTAAGACACTGGTTAGCTGCCGACCCTAAACCTCCTGACATGTATGCCATCGGATTCCAGGAGTTAGATCTGAGCAAGGAGGCATTCCTCTTCAATGACTCTATCAGGGAGGAGGAGTGGCATAAACGGGTCGTCATGTGTCTCCATCAAGATGGCGTCTATATAAAGGTAGAATGATACAGTCGGAAGCTTGGGGGTGGGGGTCATTTTTCAAAAAATTGTCTGAACTGCAACTTTGGCAAACTTGCTAATTTGAACACATCTTTCTGGATGGACAGAGGGATATTAGGTAGGGTGAAAAAGGAGGGGTCTTTAGGAGAGATTCATATTAAGGGTGGGAATATCATGAAAGAGATGAAGGAGTGGCCTAAACGGGTCCTCGTGTATCTCCATCAAGATAGCATCTACGTAAAGGTAATTTAAAGATAATACAGTCAGACAAACCTGTTTATAAACAGGTATGCCAAGCCTCCCACTTTCACCTGATTTTATGCCCTGTTGCCCCTCTGATTCAGGTCTTTCCAGGCTTTTTCCTGGCTCCATATTGTGCTGGACATATGAGACCCAAAACATATTTTAAAATGTTAATATAAATAGGATTCTAGATGTCTCTATAATAGAGCGCTTTACAGATATATTATTACCCCGGTCATCGGATTCAGGCTTGCCCGCACACAATGTATGCACCTTCTCCACTCCCTGGGCAGTATTCCAGCCAGGAGCCTTTTTACAAATGCTTTCTATGCTTAACAAACCACAATGACTTTCGCATCCTACCAGGTACCCATTTAACACCTGGGTGGAGAGGAGCAATGTAGATAAAATGCCTTGCTCAAGGACATACATGTACATGTACATGTAAGTGCTGTGTCGGGGGATCAATTCCACGACCTTTACACATCTCCAGTCAAGTGTTTAAACCACTCGACTATGACACCTCTTGACATGGCTCTCTTTTCAGGATTATTGAGTCGAACCAACTGGTATCCCTGATGCAATTGTATAAACATTGCTTTTGGTTTAAAGTAATCACTTTCTATTGACAGGTGCATGGAAATTTCCTTATATACAATGTATGTAAACATAAGAGAACACTGCTCATCAAGTGAAACAGCAATGTACATGTAGTCTTCCAGTATTTATTGTCTTTTTTTTTAATGTTGGCAGCTTGTAATACAAAAATAGTATGAAGTGATTTTTGTGTTTTGGTATTTACTATTATACGTGATGTATTGCAAATACAGATTACCCAGGCTTTTGCACAGTTACATTTAGCAATGCATTTTGGTCGTCAAAATCATTAAAGGGGAAGAAAATTCTCATATGATTTGGTTTGCAGGTGTTGGAAGGGGAAGGTTAGACATATCAAAATACATGTAAGTGAACCTTTTTGTTTTCCTTTTTGCTCCAGCTGAAGTTGATCCGTCTTGTTGGTATGATGCTCCTGGTATTCATTCAAGAGAGGCACTATCCGTACATTGATGAAATCATAGCTGAGACAGTTGGTACTGGCATCATGGGAAAAATGGTAAGTCTGAGCCTTAAACCTACTAAAAAACTTATCTTGAAAAAGACACTAGTTACATGCATGCGCCAGGGTAACAACACCTTCTCATTTGCATGGGTGATTTCCTGATATTTTTGGGGAAAAAGCCTCTGTAGATGATTTTGCTATAGCCATTTTTGAGCTTTTGGTGCTTCTTTTGATTGAATGTTACTAGTCCAATAATGAACATGCTGTACTTGTAATACTATTGTTAAAAAGGCACTATTTTACTTTATCCATCAGAAAGATTTTTGATGCCGTATGATCCTGATTGTGCATTTAAAAAAAAAGAAAAAAGTGTGAAGTAGATCTGAAAAATTTAAACTGTTATAGGACAAAAATGCTTGCTGTGCGTAAAGCATTCAACTAACTTTACCCACCTTTTGGGGGTTTAAAGAGAAGGTTTAGTTCTGGGAAAGGTGAAAAATAATTTGTGAGATTCTCATTCCTTTTATGTCACCTTGGAAGAACATCATGATACAAATGTCCCCTGAAAAGAATTGCTCTTCAAATGCTCTTATATTCAAAATATGACAAGAAATAACTGAAATTTTCAGGCCGAACATTCATGCCACGTGTACGTGCAGTCCCATATATCCATTTCTGTGTGCTGTGTCTGTGCATTTTAGCGAAATTGGGTCAATTTCTTATCATTTTGATGATTCCAAAACCTTGCAGTATACACCAGTTCTTATGTAGACATGATCGAGCCTTCCCCTCTGCTTTGAGACAGTTTCTTTCTGAATGTAATCTCATGACCAGAACTCAACTTTATCTTTAAACCTGGTTTAAAGCTAGTACGCTTTCTCAATACTGGCCTATGTATCCTCTTTCAGGGCAATAAGGGTGCTGTGGCAGTGCGATTCAGCTTCCACAACACCTCCTTCTGCTTCATCAACTCTCATCTGGCAGCCCACATGGAGGAGTATGAGAGGCGTAACCAAGACTACCATGACATCTGTGCCAGGATGAAGTTTGAGAGAGAGAACCATCAACCACTAGGCATCATGCAGCACGAGTAAGTATATGAAGTAGAAGTACTGTAGTGACAGTAGTCATTGTACATGTAGTTAGTTGTAGTTAGACCGTGTAAACTGTACATGTAGACTCAATTTTAGTTGAGAGTGCACTTATGTGCCTGCTCTCATATTTTCGGTGGTCGTCAGGATTCTCGACTGTGCATAACACCCTCGCTGCTAAAACTAAATATGGAGCTCTTTAGAAAAATAAATTCACATCCTGTGATGCTGCATTCCAATAGGGTGTCAATTTTTTGTTGAATGCAAAATAGGGAATTATACTAAAAGGTGTTGTTACATTATGGAAGAAACTGTCTTAAAGCGATTGGGAAAGGTTGATCATGCAGGACCTAAGAATTGGTGTATTCTGTGAGGTTTGGGAATCATCAAAATGATGAGAAATGGACTCAGTTGTGCTGAAAGCCCAATGCACTGCACACAAACATGTGCATATGGGACTACACATACACGTGGCATGACAGTTTGGTCCAAACCTTTTAGCTATTTCTTGCAATATTTTCCAATACGAAGGCATTTGAAGAGCAATCCTTTTCAGGGGATATGTCTGCTGTGATGTTCTTCCAAACTGACATAAAAAGGAATGAGAAAGCTCCCAAATTATCAGTCACCTTTACCAGGACTCAACCTTCTCTTTAACCCTTTCAGGACAGGAATTATTTAAGGGCTAAATTGATCACATTTTGTTCTTCAAATTGGCAACAATAATATTTTTCTTTTAGTGCTACGTGGTTCTAATAAGGTGTAAAATCTTTTAAATTGATGTACATGGTTACAAACTTTGTCGAGAGTTCAAAAAAATTCCCAATTTTGATAAAAACAAGGATTTTGAACCTCTCATTGTGTTGTCAATTGAAGGATTTTAAAAGATTATTCTAATCTTTTAAATTCTTGGCATCAATCGGAATATGGTCATGCAGCAAAAATGGACATAGTTTTTGCAGAAATTTTTGCTCTTTCTACTCATGTATCTGGTATATTTTTTAGAGCTCTGAATCAAAAGTTATTGAGCCAAACCACAAAATGAGGTCAATTTTCTTGAAAGGGTTAAGCACTAAATATGATTCTCTTTCACTTCCCCAGTGTGGTGATATGGATGGGAGATCTCAACTATAGAATCAATGATCTACCTGTGGACACCGTCAAGGCTCTTGTTGATAACAACCGCTTCAAGGAGTTACTCGTTCAGGATCAGGTAATTAAAATTATAGTTATCTGTCAATACTAATAAATAGGATAAACAGAATAGAAGGGCAGGATGGGGGAAACATAGAAAGAATGATAGATAAGTTAGTGATAAGGGAGAAAAGAAAGAAGAGAGAGAGTGAGAGAGAGCAAATTAATCAGTCTATGTTCATGTACATAGTGATATTAAAGATTATTATCACCAAAGAGAGAAAGAGAGAAGAAGAATATATTTGTGATTTAGAGAAAAGAGAGAAAGAAAGAAAGTAGATAGAGAGAAAGAGAGATAAGAGCAAATTATTCTTCTATGTTCATGTACATGTACATAGTGAAATGATAATTTTAATAATGTTTGTATTGCATTATCCAGTTGCAACATCATTGAAATGTGAAATATAGCATTATGCAAATGTGGATACACCTCCAAATTGTAATCATTCACAGCTGAAGAGACAGAGGGACCTTTCCAGGGTGTTCAATGGCTTTGAGGAAGCTCCCATTGGTTTCCGTCCAACCTACAAGTACACCTCTGGTAGTGACGAGTGGGATTCAAGGTGAGGGATGGACTCAAATCGCTTGTATTATCCACAGTTTGAAAGCTGTACACAGGTGTTCATGTAATCATGATCCCATAATAATTAATTTAAAAATTTTCATTAAAAAAGAATCAACCAAATTTACTTCAGTCAATAATTTGTGTCCTTCTCCCTAGTATTGCATAAAATTTGTCAAGTTTTTATAGCTTGTAATTGCCAAATTTCTTGCCAGTTCCTTCTTTTCTTTTGTGTGATACAAACGTTGTTTCTCTATATGTTATGAATTATTCATCTCTTCTGCTTTACTACTACGGATTAGTATGTTTACTACTGCAAATTACTTCTCTCTTTCATTTATTTGAGTGACTAATTCATATCAATACATTCATGTCTATATTGTACATGCATATTTAGTGGTACACGTATGAATTCTTAATTGTGTTGATGTAAAATAAGCATGTATATTTCAATACTCTTTCTGTATGTTGATATGAATTATTTATCATTTGATACTATTCGTTGACAGTGAAAAGCAGAGGGTGCCAGCCTGGTGTGATCGCATCCTTCACCGGGGTGACCGCATCGTCCAGAAAGTCTACCGTAGCCATATGAAGCTTAGACTGAGTGATCACAAACCAGTCAGCGCTCTCTATGACATTGGGGTGAGTGCCTGTAGCAATTGATAAGGATAATTGTGGACTTGTAATGCTCATCATGTTGCCACTATTATCTCTATGAGCTAAGATAAGTAAAAGAAGGGGAATACATTGCAGATCCCCCTCCCTCCCCCCCCCAAAAAAAAAAAAGTTTGATGAACATCAGACAACTAATAAGAAAATTCTGAAATTTTTAATGACATGGAAAACTATGGAAAACTGAAGATTACTAGACAAATCGGCAACTCGGTCATGAGTTTTTTATATGTATAAACTAGTACAGAGTAAAAGAGTTTTTGTAAAAATCATGCAATATTAATTTTGTATACAATGTAAATAAAAAATGAGTGATTATGAACATGTAATATTTTTGAAAACAATCTCAATATTATTTTGTTCATTGAATGTTTTGTGAAGGTGTATACATGCAAAAACAAAAATTGCTATAGATATGGAAATCATATTCTGGGACAAAAATTGAGACTCAATATAAACAAAATGATTAGTAAGTTGTGAAGGAATAACGTCACAAACTCATGACCGAGTTGCCAATTTGTCTAGTAATTTTCATTTGTTTCCCCAGTTTTCCATTAAAAACATTCATAGCTTTCTTATTTCTTGTCCGATTTTCCTCAAACTTTTTTTGATCTGTTTGTCTGATTTTTCTGCCTTTAAGAAAACCGATAAATTCTTGGTCTCTCAGCCAGAGATTCGTCCCAACTCCAGGCTAAAGGTATAAATGAACTAACAACTCTACTCTAAAAGGCACCCGTGACACATGGGCTCCCAAATTGCAACTCCAGACCCACCAAATTTAAAAACTTCTAGCAGGGTGCTCGTGCAGACAGACCCTAGAAATCTATACCCCATACAGAACAGTGTGGAGGCCTGGAATAAAGCCTTCTTTATACCACAGCAATAAAGCACCTTTGGAAAACAGCCACAGCAAAATAAAAACCATTTTATATGCATATGAATGGCAACTGGGGGAAAAAAACTAAATGTGGGGAACGTGCATTGTAGGTCCCAATGGTTACTCTTTTGATCAGTGCATTAGAATATCGATTTGCACTGCGCTTGTGTCATTTTATTTCACTGAGGCAGTTTTTTTAAAGGTAGTTCACTGCAAAAGACTCTACTGAGTTTGTGACGTCGTTCCTTCACAATAAACGTCTGAGATTTCTTCTTTTGTTCCATTCTTTCGGCTGCTACAGGTGAAGGTGGTAGATGAGAAGAAGTTCCGTGAGGTCGTGGAGGAAGAGATCAGAAAACTAGACAGGCAAGAGAACGAAGCACTACCCCAGGTTACGCTAGGTAGAAATGAGGTGAGTCCTTTCAATTGAAAATTTTCTGTATCAGAAAACTAGACAGGAAAGAGAACAAGGCACAAACACAAGTTATGCTAGGTGGAAATGAGGTAAGTCTAATCAATTGAAATGTTGTATACCTCTTAAAGAAGCAAGTATATCCGAAAAATTGACGGGCTAGAGAACGTGGCACTAACCGGGTTACACTACTGTAGGTAGAAATGATGTGAGTCTTCTTGATCGAAGTACTGTAAAACCAGGAGTTATTGCTTGCCTGAAAATTTCGAAAAATTTGGTAATTGGTCAAGATTCACATAAGTTTCGTGCCGTGAAATAACTGAATTACAACTGGGGCAACATGGTATTTTAGCTATTCACAAAAATTTCTGTTCGCCAAAACTGTCTTAAAAATTTCCCAAAAGTTTCATGTCTCCAACGTTTCTTGTTCCCCATTCTGTGTGAGCACCTATGGATGTGTTGACTAGGCTACTCGCAAGTCGCTTTTATGTTTGTTAAGAGTATTTCAACTTGCAATGTCTCTTTATTACTAGAAGTAATATTTGAAGCTTATATTTTGAATATGGTATAGTGACATGAAATTCCTAAAATACAGAGCAAAATGTTTATTGGTGATTGGTTCCCTTTAAAGATAAAGTTGAGTTCTGGTCATGCGATTACATTGTGAAAGAAACCGTCTGTAAGCAATTGGGAAAGGTTGATCATGTCTAAATAGGGATTGGTGTATACTGTGAGGTTTTCGAATCATCAAAATGATAAGAAATCAACCCAAATTCGCTCAAAAGTGCATGCACCGCACACATAAATGGGTATATGGGACTGCGCACAGATGTGGCAAGAATGTTCGGCTCAAACACTTCAGATATTTTTGGTCATATTTCGAATATAAGGGCATTTGAAGAGAAATCCTTTTCAGGGGACATTTCTACTGTGATGTTCTTCCAAACTGACATAGTAGGAATGAGAAAGCTCACAAATTATTTTTCACCTTTTCCCAGAACTCAACCTTCCCTTTAAGCGCATAGGGACTTTCTTTGTATTTGTGATATGCACTGTACAAGCAACATTCATTGTCATTATCATCATCATCCATCATTGCAGCTGAAGCTTGGAGAGCTACGCTTCATGGAGGAGAAAGTAGAGATGGTGGAAGTGGCTAACACCGGTCAGGTCAACACCATGGTGGAGTTTGTAGCCAAGCTGGATGATAAGTCACCCTGCAAACCATGGCTCAAGGTTGAGCCTCAGTCAACATTCATGATGCCAGGTCAGTGATTCCTCTCACAACTCAAAAAAAATTAAAGGTAACAGATAGTTTTGGGAAGCCCTCAAAAACTTTTCGTGAGATTTCTTTGATTTTACTTAATACATAGCAGGGTACTAACATAACTAAGATGCTGTGAAATTTTTTCCTCCTCAAGTGAAATATTTATTGAATGAGAGGTGAAAAGTAATAAAAATCCCTGGCCCAAAAAAGAGGGGATGTAAATTAAAACAACGGCCACACACACTACTCACATGAGGATTGCTGTGTGTATAGAATACGCTACACATAGTGCGAAACGCTGGGTTCATTGTGCGGGGAACCTTCGGGTGGATATGGTCTTAACGTGAGGCAGTGAAAAGCCGTTACCAAGCGTTTCTTACAGATATTTACACTAAAATTTGTTCGAAATCGTGAATGGAATGTTAAATAATCTCGTACATGTGTCTTATGATAAAAGGAGAATAGTATGTGACTATGTTAGATAAGTTTCTTGCCAGTATGAATTTTGCTACCGAGACTACATGTATCTATGAGCTTTAAAGGGGATCGGTGCAATATAGTGCTAACCCACAGATGTGCTAGATGTCCTGTATCTTTTGAGATATGCACTTGAAAGTTATGATATGAAAGTCAAAGGAGGATTATTAGTTGCATGACTATTATTTGACAAACAATTTGCTTCAGTTTGAATATGAAAGTTTTATGAGTTGTAGAGAATTGGTTCAGGGTGATGTTATTCCATGTATCACATTTTTCATGAAAGTGTGGGGTAACACTACATGTATATTCCACCACCCCCTCAATTTGTCACATACATGTACATGTATATTATGCTTGCCTACTTCTTGTACGTCAGAAAGCTACAAATACAATCCTGTCACAATATTAGCGAGCTTTTTCATGTTATTTCTTTTTTTTGGGTGTGTGCCCATGTGAACGTATTGATGAATTGGATAGGCATAATAAGCATTCCCTGACATTTCCGGGCAGAAGGTTAAGTGTGGAAGCTCAGCGAAAGACATGACAAGTATTTTACATGCACAGAATTCTCATAAGTAAGTTTTACCAAGCTAGCTTAAGACTCGGCGTGCAAAAAAATACACAATAGTATTTTCCCTCATTCTTGTCCAGTTGATTCCTGAATTCTCTGTGAGTTATGTCAAGCTCTTTGATAGTCCAACTTTGCCTAGAATGAACTAAGCTTAAGTTTGTTAAGTTTGTTTTTAGAAAAGATACAGTAATATTTTCATTGATTGCAATATTTCATTATACATTCAAAGATGGAATTGTCTATTTAAATTTTTTGTAACCCTCTTCTGTGTTGACCAATCTTGTTTTCAGGTGATATGATAGAGGTGAAACTGACAGCCTTTATTGACAAGAACACAGCAGCAGCATTCAATGCAGGCAAAGACACCGTAGAGGATATTCTCATACTACACCTTGAGAATGGCAAAGATTACTATATATCCTTTCCAGCAACTTGTGCTCTGACATACATTTTTTTATTTATGTTTTAATTGTGGATGGTAATATTATTATTAACTAGTAATAATAATTATAATAAATATAAAAAAATGATTACAATTATTATAATAATTTCTGAGAGGCCTGGATATATCATTTCACAGTGTAATTTCTATTATGTACCACTGAGGTTCTTATGGTGTAATTTATATATCACATGCAAAGATTCTAGGCCTCTGATTGGTCAAAACTGCCTGCATGAAATTCGCTACTGACCACAGGGCAGTATAGCAACAAATATTGACCGGGCAAAGCTCTACTTGCGCGTATAATGCAAGGATGCAATGTCAAAATATCTCTGTTTGAGAATCCACACTCTGGATGCGGTATAAAAAACAAATATCGACTGCTTATTTTTCGGGTCACGGTTAAAAATATACATGTACATGTAGGCTCCTCGGCGAGCTTAAGACAAAGTTGAGGGGCACAGTACAGTTTCTAGATCACCTTGGGCAATAGTCTTAACCATGCCCTTCAAAGCAGTCATTATTTGAATACTATTGAATACGAAGCCCAAGACATATGAGGGCATATGAGGAGCAATCCCTTTCATTAGACATCACATTTCTACTATGATGTTCTTCCAAACTGACTAAAAAAAGGAATCAGAAAGCTCACAAATTATTATTCACTTTTCCCAGATTTCAACCTCTTTAAATCATTGTGATATGAATGCTTTTGACTGTTTAAATGCCTGTTACATACATGTACTTGTGTAACTACAAATCTTACATGTACGCCTAGCTTTGCTGCACACATCCCGATGCAAGAGTGTAACCAGCAAAGTAGAAAAGAACATGACTATTAAGATTGTATCCTTGACTGCCTGTATGCACATCACAGTAACAGGTAGCTACAGACCTAGTAGCTTTGGAGCTTCCCTTGAAGGCTTGGTGAGGATGCACGAACCCATACACGAGATGGCGGCAAAGGAGGTGGTTGATCTGGTGAGTTGATCGATCCTTGAGAATACCCTGCCGGAAAGAACACAGTGTCCCACAGTGTGTTCACGGTGTGTTCACATTGTCGACTCTGTGAAGATGTGATTCACAATGTTAAAATGCTCGAATTTAACAGTGTGAAGATGATTTCACACTGTGGACACCTTGACAGTGTGGTTTACCACAGAGTGTTCACACAGTGTTGTTCGATTTCACAGTGTGAATTTACTCACTCACATTGTGAAGATATGATTCACAATGTTAAAACACTCAAATTTAACAGTGTGAAGATGTTTTCACACTGTGTTTCACACTGTGTTCTTTCCGGCAGGGTAGTCTTGACATGAATGAAGGAATGATTATATTACCACTTCTGAAACAAAATATGAAACATATTTACTACATGTAGGTATAAACAAATGTACATGGTAATGGGAAACCACAAAAAATCTGAAATGGCTAATGAATATGTGGTTCCTGAAACATCATGTAAATGTGATGCGTAAAGACAACTTGAAATATGTCAAGACTTCTTAAAATACACATGCTCAAACAAATAAGGCTTTACATGTATATCCTAAAACAAAGTGAGTGAGCAAAATAGGCCTACTATACTGTATAAGCTGAAATTTTTGTGGGGGTTTTATTTTCCTGAATTTCGCGAGTAACCTGCCGATCATGAATTTAACACCATGCGAATATAATGCCACATTAACATTGGTGTGTATGATTTACTGGTATAGTAGCGGTGTTAAGTACAGTTTGCATGCAGCGCTGTGTGACTGATTAGAGTGGCGGTGCCGGTGTGTCGGCCATTCGCGAAAGCAACGACACACGAGTATGTCTTGGAGTCTCTCATTCGCGTAAATATCTGTACGCAAAAATATTAGCTTATACAGTATTCTAATTTAGTTGTGATATTAGTGCATTCAACTTTCTGACATAAAAATATGTATTATGTGTATCTCTGTATTTATTAACTTTATGTCCTATATACGTGTACACTAAAATTATGACTTTCAGCAATCACGTCTTTTGTGCCTCTTGTTCATCTTCATATGCCCCTTCATTTCTTTAGACTAACCATTAAACTTATTTTCATATATCTTTCTATCAAACCATGTCTGTCTTGTTCATTTCTAAAGGAAACCAACCTGACTGCCAAGCAGAAGGCCTCTAGTGCTGATTTCCAGAGTTATGACATTCCCAAAGAGATCTGGATGCTAGTGGACTATCTTTTCAGAAATGGAATTCACAAGGTACATGCAACTTATTACTAATTCTTTTTTTTCTTCAGCATTTCAATCTTAGTTGGATTCATGAACTGGAAAAAACAAATTTTATGTCAACCCAAACAACATCTGCTAATTATAATTCTAGCATTAAAAGCATAGGCCACTATGTTTAGATGTAGATGTATTCAAGCTTCTTGATGTAACAGTTGACCCAAACGTTAAATGTAGTGTTATGAAATGTGATGTCCATGTACTGCTGAGGAGAAAAGACATTTGTATTACAGCAAAGCTGTCACAGATAGACAATTATAAAATGGGTTCTAGAATGTATGCATTGTAATTGGTCGAATGACACCACGTGACCATGCATTAATGATCCCATCAAAAATTGATAATGCACGCTAAGATATACGTATACGTATATATGCGTGTCTCTGGTGCATACAAAACAAGTGAATGAGTAAATTACGCAATGCGTAATAAATGTCCCCGCCGGAAGTGCAGATCTGTGGAAATTAACTAGCCTGAACCTTAAAACTTCAGTGAAAAACTTTAGTGAATAAAATAATAATGTTACTGCATGCAAAAGAAGAGAATACCAACAATGCACGTATACAACTGAAATATAAAACATGAAAACATTATGAACCTTCAGCCATTTTGAAAAAATTTGCAAAAATTTGCATGAATAATGAATTTCAAAATTCTGTGTAGAAGTTTGGAAGCCCCCACCCAGCCCTATCAGATAAAACAATCGGAATCAAAATCCGATGTGAAATAGAGGAGAAGTAGCATTTTTCGTCAATTTTGAATAAATTTGCATAAATTTGCATAATTAATGAATTTCAAAATTCTGTGTAGAAGTTTGGAAGCCCCCACCCAGCCCTATCAGATAAAACAATCGGAATCAAAATCCGATGTGAAATAGAGGACAAGTAGCATTTTTCGTCAATTTTGAATAAATTTGCATAATTAATGAATTTCAAAATTCTGTGTAGAAGTTCGGAAGCCCCCACCCAGCCCTATCAGATAAAACAATCGGAATCAAAATCCGATGTGAAATAGAGGAGAAGTAGCATTTTTCGTCAATTTTGAATAAATTTGCATAAATTTGCATAATTAATGAATTTCAAAATTCTGTGTAGAAGTTTGGAAGCCCCCACCCAGCCCTATCAGATAAAACAATCGGAATCAAAATCCGATGTGAAATAGAGGAGAAGTAGCATTTTTCGTCGATTTTGAATAAACTTGCATAAATTTGCATAATTAATGAATTTCAAAATTCTGTGTAGAAGTTTGGAAGCCCCCACCACGCCCTATCAGATAAAACAATCGGAATCAAAATCGGCCAAGAAATGACGGAGAAGTAGTATTTTTCGTCGATTTTGAATAAACTTGCATAAATTTGCATAATTAATGAATTTCAAAATTCTGTGTAGAAGTTTGGAAGCCCCCACCACGCCCTATCAGATAAAACAATCGGAATGACGGAGAAGTAGTATTTTCTAACATTTGAGCACACACGGACAGACGGACGGACGGACGGACGGACGGACACACACACACACACACACACACACACACACACACACACACACACACACACACACGCACACACACACACACACACACACACACACACACACACACACACACACACACACACACACACACACACACACACACACACACACACACACACACCCATACCTGTGCGCGCATAATAACCGATGACATCTTTTACAACCTAGAATTTGACCGCATAACCGATGACCTGTGTGTGTAGAATTCAACCGCATAACCGATGACCCGTCTGAAATTTTTCTATACAACCGACGACTTGTTCGTGTAACACTAACTGATGACCTACCCCTATATGCAAAAGCATGTAATTTGGGTCTAACTGCGCAGGTCTGCCAACCGATGACGTCATCGGTTCGCTGTGTGTCATCGGTCCGAATGTAAAGTTCATGCCTATGTCATCGCTTTAAATGGGCGCACATACACACACACACACACACACACACACACACACACACGCACACACGTACGGAGCCCGTTTCATAGTCCCCTCGCGAACTTCGTTCGGCGGGGACAATTAAGACACTATGAGACGGATAATGAACTTGGCAAGTCTTGTTCATTATCCAATTGTGACTTAACATCAGTGCAGTGCATTATCACTAATGCACAAGCAAAGATGAATTGTTTGTATAGACCACTATAAAACCAGAAATTTTCATGTGCATGAAACTTTTTCGCAAGTGGTCAAGATTTGCGAAATTTTCATGTGCATGAAACTTTTTCGCAAGTGGTCAAGATTTGCGAAAGTTTCATGCCGCGAAATAATCAAATCACAATTGAAACAACGTAAAATTATTGCACTTCATGAAAGTTTCTTGCTACAAAATTTGGCTGTCAACAATTCGCGAAAGTTTTATGTCGCTGAAGTTTCTGTTTTTACAGTACTAAAGCAGGATTGGATCTGGCAAGGAGCACCTACATGTATGATGTACTTGTATATATATTGATTGCATTTATTTAGAAATCTTTAACAGACGATGTAACCTTCAGTGTGTAATAGAAGATCTCATAACAACCTTAAGGCTTGTTCACATATGGTGCAGAAAATGATGTGTAAATAAATGGCAAGTGGGAATGAAAAAAAAAGTAGCTTCGCACTACTAACGTCCCATGGTACTCACTTAATGTATCTGTGTGTTTTTTAAGCATAAGGTTTTCCCCATCATACTGTATGTGAAGGAGCCTTAACATGGACCTTTTCAATATTGTCTTGATCAAACCTTATCAAATGACCTATCTTGTATGATATTTCTTCCCTTTTATAGGAGAATCTGTTTGGTCAGGAGGGTCTGCACTCAGAGGTACTAGCCATCAGAGACTTTCTGGATACAGGCTTTCCAGAGGAGATCCGTATCCTTACTATTAACAATTTTATTGGTATCAAGTTCCTTCTGGAGGTCTTCATGATTTAGAATGAAATGCATATGATTATTTGGTAGTTGTTACTTTCTTAGATTGCATGTTTGTTAATTTTGTAACATTTTCAATTTTTTTTTCAGGTTCAAATATTTTATAATTTGTTATGTGCCAAAGGTGCAGAGTTCTACAAGTCCAAACATTTTCTTCATCTTCTTCTTCTTCTTCTACTCATTACCCATTTCTCCTTCTCCTTCTTCTCGTCCTTCTTCTTCTCCTTCTCCTCCTTCTCCTCTTTCTTCTCATTATCCTCTCTTCTTCTTCTTCTCCTTCTCCTCTTTCTTCTCCTTCTCTTTCTTCTCCTCTTCTTCTTTCTTCTTCCCTTTCTTCTCCTCTTTCTTCTCTTTCTCCTCTTTCTTCTCCTCTTTCTTCTCCTCTTCTTCTTTCTTCTTCCCTTTCTTCTCCTCTTTCTTCTCTTTCTATTTCTTCTCTTTCTTCACTTTCTTCTTTCTCCTCCTCTTTCCTCTCTTTCTTCTCTTTCTCTTTCTTCTTCTCCCCTTTCTTCTCCTCTTTTTTCTCCTTCTTCTCTTTCTTCTCCTCTTTCTCCTCTTTCTTCTCCTCTTTCTCCTTCTCTTTCTTCGCCTTCTCTTTCTTCTTCTCCTCCCCTTCTCCTTCTCCTCCTCTTCTCCTTCTCCTCCTCCTTCTCTTTCTTCTCCTCTTTCTCCTTCTCTTTCTTCTCCTCTTTTTTCTCCTCTTTCTTCTCCTCCTCTTTCTTCTCTTCTTCTCCTCTTTCTTCTCCCCTTTCTTCTTCTCTTTCTCTTTCTTCTCCTCCCTCTCTTCTGCTCTTCTCTTTCTTCTCCTCTTTCTTCTTCTCCCTCTCCTCTTTCTCCTTCTCCCTCTTTGTTCTCCTCTTTCTTATCCTTCTCCTCTTTCTTCTCCTCTTCTTTCTTCTCTTTCCTCCCTTTCTTCTCTTTCTTATCCTTCTCCTCTTTCTTCTCCTCTTTCTTCTCCTCTTCTCTTTCCTCCCTTTCTTCTCTTTCTTCTTCTTTCTCCTCTTTCTTCTCTTTCTTCTTTTTTTCTCTTTCTTCTTAATTCTTTCTCCTTCTCCCTGTCTTCTGCTCTTCTCCTCTTTCTTCTTCTTCTCCCTCTCCTCTTTCTCCTTCTCCCGCTCTTCTCCTCCCTCTTTCTTCTTCTGCTCTTTCTTCTCCTTCTTCTCTTCCCTTCTCTTTCTTCCCCTTCTCCTCTTTCTTCTCCTCTTTCTTCTTTTCCTCTTTCTTCTTCTCCTCTTTCTTCTCTTTTTCTCCTTCTCTTTCTTCTCCTCTTTCTTCTCCTTTCTTCTCCTCTTTCTTCTCCTCCCTCTCCTCTTTCTTCTTATCCTTCTTCTCTTTCTCCTCCTCCTCCTCCTCTTCCTTCTTGTCCTTCTCCTCCTTCCCATTCCCCTTCCTTCCCTTCTTCTTCTCATTAATAATGCTTATTCGCAAATCTCGTAATCAGGCCAGCTTCAGATCCTGTCAATCCATTGCCCCCATACCTTTGGAACAAACTTCCTGCACTTCTTTTAAATAGCACTTCACTTGATTTCTTCAAAACACATCTGAAAACATGCCTTTACAATTCTCCCTAATTTAGTTTGTTTATTGACTAAGGGACAGCACCTTGTATCCTCTGGAAAAGGCGCTATGTAAATCCAATTATTATTATAATTATTATTATTGACCTTGACCTTGACCTTGCCATCAGCTGGGAGTATTCACTCGGTTGCAGAGTCTCTTCTGGTGTTCCTGGCTAGTCTTAGGGAACCAGTCATTCCCTACAAATTCTACCAGAAATGCCTGGATTGTGCCAACAATTTAACTTTGTGCAAACAGGTGAGAAAATTAATATGTTGTACTTCAGTCACTCCAACAGGCCAAACCCAAACTGAATGATACTCAACTAAATATTGGCCATGGGGGTAATGTATGAAAGTTTTGTTTGGTCTGACCTTGATTGTGTGTTGTGGTCTTGATGTGACCAAGGACCTGTTGCACAAAACTTGCGTTTGATCGCAACTCCTAAAATCAAACGCAAGTCCTTAATGCGCACTTCTGATTGGCTGAAAATAAAGTTGCGTTTGATTTTCCTGAGTTGCGTTCGAATGCAAGTTTTGTGCAACGGGCCCCTGGTTATAGATGTGACCATTGTGACTGTGTCTGATGTTTAAAACACAATCATGCTACATGTACATGTACTTGTATGTCAGTATGTCAAAATCTATTATTGAAGGTCATAATCTAGATACTGTCACCAAGGATAAAAGCCCCACTCATGGACTTTTATGCAGTGACTTGGTTTCAGAATGTAGACCTCCAGGTTCCAAAACTGCAGTTTAAACCACCGAGCAACTGTGTCTCTTATGACTTGCTGTGAACCAGATATACATTTAGAAACCAATAGACCGTTTCACAAATATATTCAAATTTTATGCATACATTTAAAACAAAGTTTGTTCTTGACAACCTGAAAGCTTGTCAGAGACTTGTCAGACATAGCAACAGGTAATGTATGCAAACTGGATTCCAAGTATCGTAGTTCATTCATTAATAACAGGTTAATGGAATACCTCATTACTATGTCCCCAGGAAAGAAACATCCATAAATTTGAATAACTTTGTGAACAGGTCTATTGGAATTGTATTAGACACCAAAAAATGTAAATTCATCCTGATTGATTATATGGATAATACTGATATTGTGGTGTACTTTAAGCCTCCCAGTCAGAGAAAAGGCATAATCATCTGCAAGTCAGAAGGCAATTTTGTGACTGGTATGAAGTCATTACAATTTATTTTGATATACATGTAGCTATTTATACTAAATTTTCTATTTAAATTTAAAAAAAACGACACACATTTGACACTTTTGATCATTAGTAACTCAAAGGTTATAATGTCTTACTAGACTGAGATTTTCACATTGTAAAGTTAAAGGCTGTCAAATTTATTTTCAGTAAGTTTTGTAAAAGTTCTTTGAACAATATTCATACAGCAATGCCCTGAATATTTAATTAGATTTTCACTGTTTTTACAAAAAAGGGCCACAAAATCTGTGTTTATCACTAATTACATGTAATTCAGAGCACAACAATTGTCATTGTGCTTTGCAGCTGATATTCCAGAGCATCTCTTTTAACCCAGAGTCTTGAATTGTTAATGACACTACATAGCAAAAAGTTTAGCGGAAATGACATGTGCGATGTACAATGGTATTGTTGTGTTCTGAATTAAGTACTGGTACACACAGATTTTGAGGCCTTGATTTTGAAAAGTTGTTGGGAGTTTATATCCCTGACCCGGCACCTAAATTATTTTTACCTCTCATTTGTTTGATATGCTGCTTTAGGACGTGAAATCTTCACAACATCTTCGTATGGCCGGTATCTTGCTATGTATCAACAAAAATCCAATAAATCTGACTAAAAGTTTTTGAGGGCTTAACTAAAACTACATGTAAACATTACCTTTAACGATCAAAAGTGTCAAATGTTGTTTTTTACACCTAGTATCACCACTTTGGACATCAGACAGGAAGAATTTACTTATTAAAGAAATTCTGTACATAGAACATTCAAATTTTGTTTTCATATTCAGATCATGAAGCAGTTACCCAGATGTCATAAGAATGTCTTCAAATACCTGACTGCTTTGATCCGTGAGCTACTCATGCACAGTGATGACAATAGACTGGATGCCAAAACATTAGGTGAGATACATCATTTACCTTGCTTTAGATACATGTATGGACATTTTATATAGTATTGGTAATACTCTAAAACTTGTATATGAAGACCACACAAGAAAAACAAAAGTTGGTCTTTGTAGAATTTGTTTTTATGAAGGTTACCTTTTATGGGAACAAGAGTTACCCTCTGGATAACCACCCCTCTCCATCCTGACAACTACCTCAAGGAAAATTAACCCCACCCCAACAACTACCCCCTTTAGATACTTACCCCAGTTTTCCTCAGACGACTACCTATGGTGGTGGGGGGGGGGGGGGGGGGAGGGGGTAGCTAACTGAAGATTAATTGTCCTAGGGGCTTGTTGTCATCGGGGTTATTGTCCTAGAGGATAGTTTCCTAGAGGTACCTGCAATACTCCAGGGGGAGTAGTTCTTGAATCAAAAGGTGTCATTTCTATTCAAGAAAAAAAAAGGATTATCAAGGTCAGTCAGCCCTCTTGCTTTTAAAGATGTTTGCCTTTTTGAAAAATCAAATTTATAGATATGTTCGTGAGACCACTATGTTTCATGGAGACAGTGGTTAATCCACTTTTCTCTCTGTGTCCTTTCGTATCCCTAGCAACAATATTTGGTGAGCTCTTCCTCCGCTGTCCACCAGAAGACAGAGACAAGGAGGATGCAGCCGTGAGGAACAGGACTACCAACAGACAGCAGATCACACGCAAGAAGGCCACTTTTGTCTACCAGTTCATCATCAATGAGTACGACGATTGAGGTCGTCATCGTCATCGTCCTCGTTTTGTCGTCATCATTATCATCCTCATACTTATCATCGTCATCATCAGTAATCATTATCCTTGTCATCATAATCATCATCTTCATCATCTTCATCATCATCTTCATCATCATCATCACATGATCAACCTGCAGTGAGCCTTTCCAGATCACCCATCTTTCCATCATTGCAGCTGATAGTGATGCTGTTGATATTGTGGATGGATGGTGCTCCAACATTTGTTCCCCGACAATTGCTCCCGGCATTTATTTCGTCAAGAGATTAGGGTGAGGGTTAGTGTTGCAATTGAGTTTAAGGTTAGGTTCAGGGTCGAGTTGCGATTGGATTTCATCTTAAGCTTAGGGTTTGGGTTTTAGTGTAGGGTTAGGGTTAGCTGTAGTGTTTGGTCCAGGTTTGAAGTTAGCAAATCATTTAGGGTAGGATATTGACCACTGATGAGCAATTGGTTTTTATCTGTTTGTAATTGTGCAGTTTGGAAGTATCTTTATTAGTTTTAAAATAAGCTCCGACTGAAGAGAAACTTTTGCATTTTACTTTTCTGTCATCGTGCCACTGTTGTTATCCAACAAGGTAAATTTAAAAAGATGTGCCCAAATCAACCTGTTCTGTATTTTCTATTCCCTTAGAAATGCCTATTTGTAGATCAAGTATGTATGTGCTAAGCAGTACAGCATTTATTGAATAGATAAATTAGAAAATAAATGAATGAAAATGAATTAGAATTTCTAACATTCAACATACTAAGAAATGTTGCATGAGGTGTATCTCATATCTCAATAGTTGACCTCTATTGTATCTTCCTCTTCCTAGATAGAGTGTAAAAATACTTGCAGGTCAGTGATGGTAGGCAATTGCTTAATGTGCAATGTGGACAATCGTGTGCTTAACAACAGAGCAAATTCTTTTTGATCGCAGTTTTTTCTGTGCCAAATGTGGGAGAAAACTGATGTCTACAAAATGTGGAAGAAATATGTGTGAAAAATTGGAACATTCATAGAGAAAGATTATGATACGGCTATTTAAAAGTGTATTTCTTTTGTTTTTATCTGGAGATTTCATCAGTATGCTCACATTGGAAAATAATTTATGTTGTTTGTAGCTGGATATTTCTGATAATCGATTCATAAATTGGTTGCACGGTTCAATACAATCACATTTTCTCTTCAAACCAAAAAATATCAATGACCCCCATACTTTGGGACCATCAAGCAATACAAGGCATGTTTTCATTATATACATTAACTACATCATTCTAGCAGTGCGTGATAAAAGCTAAAAATTCAGAATGCTCTCTTGCTCAGTAGTACTTAATGGCGACAATTATAGTATACGTGTATTTTGTTAAGTCTTTATGATAGTAATCTACATGTAGACCTATGAACATTGATTATTCCATGTTCAGGCATTGCTTTAGTTCTTTAAACTCTGTAATAATTCATATTGAAGTTGATTTGTGTTTATATATCTGTTCGTGGGGATTTATCTACAAATATATGTAATTTAAAGTTGGATGGTAAATAGTTTATAAGGATTGGTATTAGGTACATGTAAGGTGTATGTAAACACATCAATTCAGTGTAAGTCTGGTGTTTGCACTTGGTGCTGGCATTGTCAATGACTAAATACACTGGTTCAACAAGCAAATTGTTAGCTGTACATGCTGTGGATGACAGGTTGCTTGTATTGCATAGTCATTGTTCAGCACCATCACAAAAAGTGTTGGGCTTACATGTATTTCTAAGTGGGCAGCTCTTGTAGCTGTTAACACCAGAGTTACACCAAAACCACTGGTAGAGATTTACCCACAGGATGATGTGTGAATCTTTTATAAAACAAATTATATCTAATCATTCAGTACTATCGAGAATAAAGTTTATTTTGAGTGTAGATCAGATACATGTAGTAGGCTATTAGATATATGCTATATTTCAAATATTTATTTTGCAAGCGGCAATGATGAACAGTTTACTCGGGTTTACAAAGTTATTATTTGTAAGACAAGTTGAGACCAAGTGAATTTGACCAAGATGGTTGTTCTTTTAATAACCAGCTACCCATGTAATGACACTTGAAATTTATTACCAAATCAGAAATTATATGTGTCGTCTGGCGTCAGGTACAAGTATGGTAGTAGACTAGCAGTATGCAGAGGAAATGTAGAATAAGCTGTGAGATTACAGATGGAGTCTTGCAGGTTTTGCTTGGGGTTGGAGTGGCAGGTAATTGTGTGTGTTTGAGGATGCCAATGCCTTTAGGATAATTTAATTGGCAGGCAATGTTTTTACGAAGAAAATAGAACTCTATCCCATTCATTGTGCTTAAATTATTGCACTTTTTGTGTTTGTTTCACGAGATACCATGTGTGTTCAAACAAAAATCTAGCTCTTAATCCTAAAAGGGCGGGGGGGGGGGGGGCAGAATCCACCCCCTAGACATTTCTCGAGATATGTCTGCAACGCGCAAAACAGTCGCTGTGGCGTTTCAGGACTCTTTTGAGACCAAATTCGCGACGTCCGGTCATGCAGTTTGGAAGTTACACAACATTTCGTACTTGCACATCAGACCAAAAATTGCTCCCAAATGTGATTTCATGTATAATTTCAATACAAAATGTGTTTTCAGCCAAAATTTATCAATCTATGAATACATGTATTTTTACTTTTACTGATTAAAATGAATTCATTTTATGCTGGTTATGATCGCAAAAGTGTTCCTGACAAATTTCATTCAAAAAAAAAATTTTTTTAAGAAAGTTAAAAAAACAAAGAAATACATACGAAATTTAAAATACATGTACAATAAAATACATAAGAAATAAAAATTGATACCGAATTTTTTTCAAAGTATATTTGCTAAGAATACTGGAAAGAGTGTCTATACCAAAAATTAGCATTTTTTTAGCTTTTTTTTAATGATTTAGAGCAAAATCCTGATTTCATGCATAAATTAGCAGAATTAATGTGAAAATATTTCAGAGAATTTAACTATACAGTTTCGTAGATTACGTTGTGGACAACATGCGTGCCGATTTTCGGCGCAATCGCACTGTCGCCGGTCTAGATGTAGATGGCCAGAATCCACCCACCCCCGACTGTAAGATGGCCAAAATAACCCGGTCCTTTTAGGGTTAAGGAACATGTAACGTATACAATAAGGAAGAGTTGACATTTGTCATCGAATTCTCAGTAAATATATAGTTTTCAGTTTTTCTTCATTGATGGGAAAATTTATTTCAGATGATAGTACCTGTATACATATTTGAATTTTCTTGAATTCAGATAGATCCGGACATCAATGTTGAGATTCATTCAATAAATATAGTTTTTATTATTTTTAATCTTCCAAATGTATTTTACTTAGTATGTTTTGCTGCTTAGTCTGTAATATCCAAAAATGGTAAAACATAAAGTGTACATTTGTAAATACTGATAAATGAAGTGATCTTGCCTCTATGATATATCAATTTATTCTGTTACTCACAATCACACAAACATGAGTGATAATTAAACGGTCGACTACTGAATTCTCTTATTCCTATAGGCTTAATAGAGGAGCTACCCGGCTCCTGTACGCACTGGGTTAAACGTAAGGTCAGAAACAGTGAAGAATCTTGTGTTTATATCTTTCAAATCATTTTATTGAAATCATCATCTGTGAAACATAGTTAAAAACTATTTACCAATACAGAATGTATGTATGCATTAGTACTGTATTAGATTGCTGTTGTATTTTACGAATGGTACTATTTCATATAGATATTAGAGCATTAATAGATATAAAGCTATAAATTATCGGAGTGAAAATATATTGTATGATACAAGGTAGGATGATCTCTCACAAGACTTGCTGTAATTTTGTGAAGAATATGGAGCTGGAACTGCCTTTATTGAAATGTACCTGTAATAAACTTGCTACGAATCAATGCTACGACAGCAATTGTCTGTTTCTGATGTATTAGCCTGAATATGAGTTTGAAGTCAGTAATTCATTCCAGTTTTGGGGGGTTTTTTTGAAAAGTAAGTTGGAAGGCAGAAAAATGGAGCTAAAAATAACCAAACTTCAATGGGGTTTTAGTGTAAGCATAGAACCATATATTTGTGTCTTCTTTCTTCTAATGGTTGCAGCATTAAAGTGACAGACCCACATTGGAAAGCAGGCAAGGGTCTCATCTTTCACAAGCTTGAGTTCTTGGTGCCTCTGGGAAGCTAGTACAGTGGAAACTCAGTATAAAGAGGTCTGATATAACAATATTCCTAATGTAACAAGGTAATATTCCTGGTCCCAGCTCTTTATATTCTAATGTATTTTTAAACTGCTATAACGAGATTCCTGCTATAACAAGGTAATTTTGATGGTCCCAAGGACCTCGTTATACTGCGTTTCCACTGTCTTACACAGTCATTGATGATGTCCAATAAAGTCTGATCTGGGTGACTGCAGTTGCATGCTGCACACTCTGTAGTTTCACTTTTGGAGAGTGAGCGCAGTTGAAATCCTAGAACAGTCGCATGTTCCACTTTTTCTACAAATTGAACATCCATGGCTGCAAAAATTGCTTAAACACTTTCTGCCAAACGATCGAGTCCCATATCCATATACTGGATGGCCCGGAAAGAATGCAGCTCCTGAGATCTGCAATTTAATTCTATGGCTTTTTTTGCGAGGCAATGTCTTTTTTCAAAATTTTCTACTTTTGCAACCGTAGTCATGCTTAAAGCAGTGAGAAATGTATGCATGATGGCTTCCCATACAATCTCTGCTTCATTCATGTTGTCTTTTGTTTCCAAAGCGAGAGCAAAAGTAGCATATCTTGAAAATGACATTGCCTCACAAAAATAGTTGTACATGTAGAATCAAATTGCCTTGCCCAACATTGATGATCCTGGTGTCATTTTACTAGGAAAAGAATCTCCTACATGTACCTAATAAAACAAAAACTAATATTGTGTCAATGATGTCACTGAAAATTGCAAATCTCAGGTGTTGCAACCCTGCATATGTACAGGACATGAACATATATTTTCATTGCACAAATAAATTCATAAAATATCCCATTAAAGGGGAAGTTCACCCCGAAGATTACTTGAGTTTAAAAAATGCAGAAAAAATAAAGAAAAATATTGGCGAAAGTTTGGACAAAATCTGTTAAAGAATAACGGAGTTATGGACTTTTGAAGTTTTGATTTTGTGACGTCACATGCGAGCAGCTCCTCCATTATGTAATGTGATAAATATTCCATAAAATACAGTTTTCTCAGAAAATTTAGAATTTATTTTCGTCTCTGCATTTGATATATTGTCAGAAATGTTATTCAATACTAGATTCTGAAAAGAAACAATATTAATTTATCGTGGAACGTTAAAAAAAATGCGAATATATGGAATATTTATTACATGACCAATGGGCAGCTGCTCGCATGTGACGTCACGAATCCAAAACTTTAAATACTCATAACTTTTTTATTATTTGACCGATTTTCATCAAACCTTTGCCAATATTTTTCTTTATTTTTTCTGCATTTTTTAAACTCAAGTAATCTTCAGGGTGAACTTCCCCTTTAAAGCATTAATTGATTGCACTTCTTATAATACAAATAAAACACATGTACAAAGAGAAAGAGAAGGAAAACTAGGTAAACAAATGGCACATACAAGTAAGAACAGAAAGAAAACATACAGCACAAGAAAGAGACAAAGACGAGGGTATATTATTGGAGTACACATAACGAGACAGAAAGGGAGGTAAACATACTGTTATACAGTAGATAAAATAAATGAAAACGATAAAGCAAAAGTAAAATAAAACAGAATAGAGTTTGAGTTCAAGAACTACAATACTACACATGTATGCATATTTATAAAGGCAGATATGTAATGTGCATGGAGAAACATGATATCTTGTTATACATTTGAAAAGTCTCCATGACACTAAACCCTAACTTTGTTCCGACTTATGAGGTGCTAATCGCTTTCAAAACAGCTACATGTATGGCAAAAAGAAAGGAAAAATTAGATGCACCTCATATACACGTAGATGTATCCTCAGAACTACATGCAGGGGCCATACTACACAGCTTTTTTTCTTTTGTTGTTGTTGTTTTCCCACATTAACTCTCTTTCATTTGTAAACGGATAAAGTTGTTTTTATCTTGCCGCAGTTCTTCATGCCGCACATGGAAAAGGAGCCTTACAATAGAACGTTACAAATTAAAAAAAATATCTTTCTAAAAAACATTTAGTTAACAGCATGATTGTATCCTACAAAGGCTGCCTACTTGTACACTGTCGTAGGTCATCAGTCCAACTATATTTTTATGAAATATTGATGTCTACATATTTGGTTATTTTTAAGTTCGGTGTTGGTGTTGGTGTTGGTGTTGGTGTTGAGAGCGTGAATTGGGCTGCTGATTCTAGCCCCAACACCAAATTCGGGTTTATAGAAATAATACCAATCACATTTATTGATAGCTCAATGTTCACCTAGTGAAGTCAATCCCAGCACAAGTTTCATTTCAGGCTCGGTGTTGTGGCTGGTGCTAGTTTTGCCCCAACACCAACACCAGCTTTCAACACTGAAAGTGAATTCACCCATTCTACAACCACCTCTCCTCCACACTTTACTCCCAAAACAATGAGTTACTTGCATTTACTTGTACATGTACATGTAAATCCTCGGTTGGAGTTCCTTTCATTGGCAAATAATCACACATAAATGTACTTGTGCATGAGTTGTTGTAGCTCACCCACAAATTTATCCACAAATGCCAAATAGTGGAAAAGGTCAGATATGTACATACATCTTTTGTACATTCATTGTATTATCAATACCATACAAAATAATAACAAATCCAATATTGCAAAAACTATTGACATTCACATCAAAACAGCAACTTTGTTGCTGATGAGCTCTGCGTGATTTATCCATTCTCTTTGTCATGCTGTCTACGTAATTCCTTTGTATTTTTTCGCTTTGGACAACAGTTGGTTAAGTACTAATTTAACTGAGCACCACAGACAAGTAAAGGTACCGTAAAATATGTGCATCTATGCTTCATGAACCATTGGAAGGAAAGTTGAATTCTGGCAAATATCCGCTTGTACTGATGATGTCTAGTTTGTCATTGATGCGCTTGATGTCGTCTGAGAAATGACGCATACTGTAGCACACATCCTGCAAAAAGAGGGTAAAATTAAAATAATAATATTATAATAATAATAATAATAATAATAATAATAATAATAATAATAATAATAATAATAATAATAATAATAATAATAATATAACAAAAATAAAAAGAAGAAAAAGAGAATAAGAACAACAACAACAACTATACAACATACTGTATAATCATCATTATTATTATCATTATTACTATTATTATCATCATTTTTGTCATTATTATTACTACTATTATTATTCACATGAAAATTACAATATCTTAAAAACCTGAGCCAAGAGCCAACTTTCATTGTTTAATGTAAAAAATAGATCAGAAAAGGCATATTTTACTCAAAAGGCAGGAATTTGTGAAACACTGTAGACCAGTGCACATTATGATAATGATGATAATAATAATGATAATGACAACAACAATAATAATAAGAATAAGAATAATGATGATAATAATTATAATAACAAAAATAAAAAGAAGAAAAAGAGAATAAGAACAACAACAACAACTATACATGTATAATCATCATTATTATTATCATTATTACTATTATTATCATCATTTTTGTCATTATTATTACTACTATTATTATTCACATGAAAATTAGAATATCTTAAAAACCTGAGCCAAGAGCCCACTTTCATTGTTTAATGTAAAAATAGATCAGAAAAGGCATATTTTACTCAAAAGGCAGGAATTTGTGAAACACTGTAGACCCGTGCACATAATGATAATGATGATAATAATAGTGATAATGACAGCAACAACAATAATAATAATAATAATAATAATAATAATAATAATAATAATAATAATAATTAGGCCTGAGTCGGCACCCGACCGATGCAGCCGGTCACCGGTGCAATTTCATGCACACCGGGGGACCGATGAAATAAAGAAATACATAAGAAATTCACAGTGTCAAAGACTTCGAAAATTAACCAGTTTTAAGAACTAAATTTCCTTATTTATATTAAAACTTTCACATGATATTAAATTTCAATCCTTTAATCAACCAAGTGGGACTATGGAAATAAGATCACCGAGCAAGATTTCTCAATTTTCTTGCTTGAATTTATCGGCCCGTATATTATTGTTGAATTCTGTGTGAGCGCTGCTGGTACGATTCTGCGCACCTTGCCCCGAGATGGCGCTAACTCCAGGCTAACTCTAGTGGAGTAATTACGAGTTGCAAACAAACAGATAAAAGATGGCAGCGCCCATACACGTATACAGAATGCAACAATATCATCATGTTATGGGCCGATAAATTCAAGCAAGAAAATTGAGAAATCCTGCTCGGTAATCTTATTTCCATAGTCCCACTTGGTTGATTAATGGTTTGAAATTTAATATCATGAGAAAGTTCTAATATAGATAAGGGAATTTAGTTCATAAACTGGTTGATTTTCAAAGTCTTTCATTAACACTGAATTTCTTTATGTACCAGTATTTCTTTATTTCAACGGTCTGCCGGTCTCGCCGAAAAATCACCGGCGGACGCCGGTCAAAAAAAAAAAAACGTTATGACTCAAGTCTACTTGTAATATAAATATTATGTTCTTTTAAGATCTCTCATATTTTCCCTCTTCAACAATCAAAAACGTGCTACTTTCCCGATGCGGGCGGCGCGTTATATGCAGCTTTTTTGCACCGCATATTTTTTCATGAAATTTCATCGGTCCGCCGGTCTCCGCCGAAAAATCACCGGCAGGCACCAGTCAAAAAAAAAACCGTTATGACTCAGGCCTAATAATAATAAATCTCTATTCAATGCATCCTGTACCTGGATAACCATCTGTGACTTTGTAAGCATCTGGTTGGTGCTGCTGAACTCCTTGTGTTTAGCCTGGATAGCCTGGGCCACAGCCTCCTGGAGATTCACCTGCAGACTGATGTTACGCTCCCGGAGTTTGCGGTGGAAGAGGGTGTCATACCGGGGAGGCTCCAGGGGTGACACCTTGACCTGCGAGGCCGAGGAGCCGGACTTGATGGACGACTGGCTACCAACTGACGGAGAACGAGATGCTCTGTTGACTGGGAGAAGGAGTCAATATGGGAACATCACAGAGGGGAAAAGAAAACAATGGTATTTTAAACCCTTTTTTTTGAGGGGGGGGGATATGGTGAAATATGGTCATGTGTCATGAACTGGTCCCCCCCCCCCCAAAAAAAAAGGGTGGTGCTGTAATGGAAGGACATCAAAATAATTTTGAATGTTCTTCCGTTACCGACCTGATTAATATGCAAACTTCATTACTGCTTGGCAATAACAGAATTATTTTTTTGAAAATCAAAGCCCGTTGATATGTTCTACCATTACAAAAAAAAATTGTAGTTGTGATTTGAAGTTGGTAAAATGTGTCTGAATGTCCTTCCGTTAACGTGGAATTGCCCTCAAGCTAAAATCCCCCTCAAGCTAAAATCCCCTTGTAATGCAAAAGGGGACCAACTCATGACACACAACCATATACATGTGTATGCATTCCTAGGGTTTGAAAATCAAGATAAACTTAGATTTAAATTTTGGGACTTTTCACATAAGTGCTTAAAGGGCCTATTCAAAGAAAATCACAAATATGGCAAATAATGTATCACTAGAAATTGGGAAGCTTACAGATGGCAATCGTATAAGTTTTACGTCAATTTATTTGAAAATTGATTGAAAAATAACACAAATAATAGCACTTCTCAGCATCTGGGATATCCGAGCGATTCGCCAGAAATATAGCGATGTTTTGATGACGTCACACCGGAGACCAATCCTGCCTAAGCAGACTACGTCCTATAACGAATGAACGTAATTGCAATGCAATTATTTTTCAAATTATAAATAGTTTGGTGTATTTAAACATGACCGTATTTCACACCATTCTAAAAGGGGAGTGAAACCAATTCTGATAACTAAAATCTTTTGTTTGTAAATATACAGGATAAGGATCAATGATCAATCAAAGAAACCACACTTTCAAATTGAAAAGCCCGCCGAATAATAGCATGGACGGTATACATTCCTTCTTTAAACGCCGAAAATGCCGCGGTGCATGCAGCTGAAAACTCAATGGCGTCTTATTTCATTTACAAGCGAGTGATTCCTTTATTTTGTTAACCCTGTATTTTTCATCAAAATAATACCATACACGAAGTTTAGAGTGAGGCAACAAATTAACATTTAGACTGACGCTAGTGGAGTAAGAGATATAAATGAAGAGGAGATGACAAAACAGGCACTGAAGATGTGTAAGATGTTATGGGACATCGTCTGCTTAGGCAGGATTGGTCCCTGGTGTGACGTCACATCTTCCAGCAGCGTTTGAAGACCTCTTCAGGTGTTATAGCAGGGCTGTATTTTACCACTTTATAATTGGTAAATTATCATTATTTCAAATGTTTCCATGTGTTGAATTTGGATAACTTCGTTTAATCTAAGCTTCACCTACGCAATAATAAGAATCCAATAAATATTTAAAATCAATAGAGTTCTACTTTAACAAATATGCACTTATTCTGTGTAAATGGTCCCTTGATATGTGCATGTCACCTTCTGCAGATGAGTTAAGCCATTCATATTTATATTACTGATTTGTACGTCTATTTTGGGGGATACGCTCCCGGGGGGGGCACTCACGTATATTGGTGGTACGGGGACGTGCCGCTTTGATGACCCCCTTTTTCAGACCCCGATTTCCGTTCTCTAGATACTCAGTTCCGCTCAGGAGCCGCTCAGCCCCGCTCTGAAGACCCCCGTTATGAAACATATCCGTGCGCATGCGGCCGGGAGCGTGGCGGAGGCAGTGGTCGCTCGACCTGGTCTCGCGCCCTAGGCCCTTTCGTTGCTCGAGCCTTGAAAACTGCTCCAGCTAGCTAGCTCCTAGCGCTACAAGACCCCCTATTTTCACTCTGCCGGTTAGTTTTGTAGTTCCCTAGACCCTGTTTTTCACTCTGCCCAATAGAACATAATTCCCAAGACCCCGTATTTTACACCTTGAAGTCAGTTCCTTAGACCCCCTTTTCGGGGATTCGTGAGGCACACCCCCGTCAAAATATAATTCGAGTGCCCCCCCCCCCCCCCCCCCCCCCCCCCCCCCGGGGATACGCTACTTGTTTAACAACTACATGTAAGATCACATTGCACTCTTTGACAGCATATTTTGTATTCAGTACAAATGACATCAACAAGATTGACTGTTTGATCTACATGTACATATTAGATCTAATGTCCATGATTATGTATTTTTGAACATTTCCTCGTTTTTCAGCAACCTCCTAAGCTCTGCCCCATGAAAATCCTCCAAAATCATCTCATGCCTCTTGTGAAGCAGTCAATATATATTGATAGACCTGTGAGTAACATGTTGTAAGATCTAACGTTAGACTGTAAACAAAGTTACAGTTACTGTCACTTATACATGTACAAGCTTATCTGAAGATAACCTTGTACTCAGACTAGCTCTTTTATGGGTGAATAGGCTTCAATAGCTATTGTTGTATCAGCAGGCCCTTTTCCAGGTTAGATCATTCATACAGGAGAGGAAAATAATTATTTTAAATTTCACTTTCAATTCTGAATCCCCTAATTAATTTGTGGCACAGTAAGAGTGGAAGAGTCCATGAATCAGGTAATCTAGCAAATTTAAGAAAATTAAATCTTGCTTAGACTAGAGCAATTTTGTTGTCTGTTTTGACTGCTGCAACAGTGAATGTTGGACACAGTCCCACATAGGCAAGGGCCCATGAGTGAGTTAATGTTAACATTAGAAATTAAAAGTTAGATCTAATTTTGTACATTTCTGAGAGATCTAGACCCCTCTATCTCTCTATCCTTTCTTTTCATTAAAATAGATTTCTTCCCCAGGGTTTCATTCTTCTTTAACTTTTACTACTGATTTTTATTTTTATTACAAACCTTTCAAGGGTGGAATGTTTGCCTGTGAAGGGAACTGTTGCTGTTCTGCTCGTGCCAGATGCATTTCTTCATCTTCCTCGCTGTCCGTCTCTGAAGCCTCACCCTGGATCACGACCCTTGCTTGCCGCAGCTCCTCCCCGATGGATGACTGACTGCGTCCCGCTATAAGCTCAGCAGCAGCAGTCAGTTCGTCGTCCGAGTCCGATTCGCTTGCCTCTCCAGAAACGACTCGCGAAATACTAGCCATAATTTTCTCTGTTTCTCTTTATCAGTGACTAAAAGTAAACGGTATCTTGAACCTGCAACTGGTCTAAATATGATTAATATTTTAACATTAACAACGTTCTCACTTCGTCTTGACAGTAAACAGCCTCGATACGGTACTTAGATGGCGCACTTTATATTGGGGCCAGATATAGATGCATGCTAGAGCCATCCACACAGGCGATGTAGAGATTATATTACATTACATTACAGTTCATGACCATGATTGCATTTCCTTTTTTCCCCCTTTTAACTTTAATTAATACTGATATTTATGTAGGATCTTATATAGGATCTCTATGATTGGGGCATTGAAGAAAATCAAGCAAATTACTAGTAAATATCACAAGTATATATTCAAAATCAAAGAAATAATACCATGAAACAATATTGTCGCTGAAATGAAAAAAATAAAAATAATAACTAGAGAAATAGGCAAAACAAAATTGAAAGATATTGTAAATTACAAAAAAGTTTAAATTTTGACTCTGTAATTATATCAAAGTAGAAATAATAATGATAATGAAAAACATAAAGAAAAGTTGCTGTGGATTCTTCTGGTATTTTAATAGAGACGTTCACTTAGATATTAAAAGAATGAAGGACTTTTTAAAAAGACACAGCCTAACTTTTAAGAAATTTGAAAACAAACTTCAAGCATGAAATATATGCTTATTATATATATATATATATATATATATATATATATATATATATATATATATATATATATATATATATATATGTATGTATATATATATATATATGTATGTATATATATATATATATATATATATATATATATATATATGTATGTATATATATATATATATATACATATATATATATATATATATACATATATATATATATATATACATATATATATACATATTTATATATATATATATACATATTTATATATATATATATATACATATATATATATATATATATATACATATACATATATACATATATATACATATATATATATATATATATATATTCCCTGCATGATTCCCTGCGGAGACATTTTTTCAACCTTTGCAAAAATTTCAATAAGGGAGGACAGCTCTGGGGAACTTTGATTTAAGCTACGCAACAATAATTATTATTCTCTCATTTTCAATCCTCACAATTATATTATTTTCACGAGAGTTGCCAAAGCTTTTGTATATGTTATTTCCTTACAAATATATATATATATATATGTATATATATATATATATATATATATATATATATGTATATACATATATGTATATACATATATATATATACATATATATATATATATATCTATATGTATATACATATATGTATATACATATATATATATATATATATATAATATATATATATATATATATATATATATATATATATATATATATATATATATATATATATATATATATATTTGTAAGGAAATAACATATACAAAAGCTTTGGCAACTCTCGTGAAAATAATATAATTGTGAGGATTGAAAATGAGAGAATAATAATTATTGTTGCGTAGCTTAAATCGAAGTTCCCCAGAGCTGTCCTCCCTTATTGAAATTTTTGCAAAGGTTGAAAAAAATGTCTCCGCCGGGAATCGAACCCAGGTCCTTGGCTTAGAACGCCAATGCCTTAACCACTAGACCACGGAGACGCGCCAGTGGTTTCGGCGACACCAGATTCAACTGACCGACAGATTGACAAATCTTCAACCTCATTAATTAATTCCTAATAGTGCCCCCTTTTCCTTTCAGATAAGTGCCCCTTTCTCCTTCTGATAATTGGACCATTTCAAATCTGATAATAAATATTGCCTCTTTTCTTTCTAACAAGTGCCATTTTCTCCTGAAACGTAAAAGTTTTAATTCTGATAAGTGCCCCTTTTTACTTTCTAATAAGTGCCCTTTTCATTTCTAATAAATGTTCTTTCCCCTTCTAATAAGTGCCCGTTTTCACCCTGTGATAGGTGCCCCTTTTCAAATCTAATAATTGCCCAATTTTTCTCTCTATTATGTGTTTTTTGTTTGTGTTTTGTGTTTTTCATTTAGTTACTACTTTCTTATACATGTTTCTTTCATAATGTCATAGTTGAATTAATGTCTCTCAGTACAATCTAAAGTTATTTTTGTATGTATGTATTTTTCATTCAACTCATGTATTTTGTGCTTTTTGTTAAGATGAAATTTTTAAAAAAAATTGAAGGAAAAAGTATTTAAGAAATTTTATGATGAAAGCAAAATACAATCCTTAAATTGATATTGATAAAAGCTTATTTTTGTTCATATGTCGTAATAATTATCTTTAATTACTTTTTATTACCTTTTCATACGGGAAGTTAAAATTTAGTGATATCATTAATTTTAGGAAAGGATTTGTGACTGGATTGATACTCTACCTTTAACACTTACTGGAAATATTTTTGTATATATTCTAAGTATGTACCTACACGTTAACACTTACTGGAAATATTTTTGCATATATTCTAATTATGTACCTACACTTTAACACTTACTGGAAATATTTTTGTATATATTCTAAGTATACCGTTTGCCTATTCCTCAAAACTTCATCTGTGAAGATGAGCTCAGAAACGCTCTGATAGGACGTCTTATCGGCGGGAGGTACTCGTTTTTCAGAAGGTTCATTTTTCCAAAGGTTCATAATTCCGAAGGATTGTCATTCCGAAACACAAATTTCTCATATCAGGGGGTTCATAATTCCAAACATATTTCGATGCATTACACTATAGGTTCGTTATTCCTAAGGTTCGTGATTCCGAAAATGCAATAGGGTTGATGATCATTCCGAAGGTTCGTAATTCCGAAAATTCAAATAGAGCCCTACGTAACTTTTCGGAATTACGAATCTTCGGAAACATGAACCAATTTTCATTTTCGGCATTATGAACCATATTTCATTTTCGGAATTACAAACCGTCGGAGTAACAAATCTTTGGAAATACCAACCTTCGGAAAAAACGGACCTTCGGAAATACGAACCTTCGGAAAAACGACATGTAAACGTTTTATCATCATGGGACTCGTCAAATGAATTGACACCTGCTCCACTCAACAAGAACAGGTGCTATAGGCCATGAATATTATTTTACTGATGCAAAACAAACGAAAAATGTACGAATGTATTTATTAATGACTTGTACATTGTACAGCTTTATTTTTTATTTCCTTTGTGCATATACGTTTGACTTTTGTGCA
This sequence comes from Heliocidaris tuberculata, assembly GCA_025618425.1. Taxonomy (NCBI): domain Eukaryota; kingdom Metazoa; phylum Echinodermata; class Echinoidea; order Camarodonta; family Echinometridae; genus Heliocidaris; species Heliocidaris tuberculata. Next base: position 29,108,948 of record CM046837.1, on the reverse strand, counting down.
GTGGGAGACAGATCACAGTTATAATAGGAGAGAACGTTTATCTGAAATTCCCACTGAAGTTTTTCCGTCATTATTTAGTATCATACTATGTTTGCTAATACAATCAGGAATTATTACTTTAATGTGTAATTTTTGCCATTCATTTTTAACTGGTGAATTATATGCTGTACAAGTGTAGCTGGAAAAAAATAATGGATAGATATACATGTATACATGTTTGGGTTTTGGGTATTGTCTAGACGATGTGGAAGAACATCATCTAAAAATTGCTGTTAAACAATTAGTCATTTTATTAAATTGTCTTTCATAGGAATTGTTGTAATAATCAATATATATCTTGTAGATGATGCGTTGTATTGGGGAAAATTTCCCCTTGGATATTTTTTTTTTTTTTTTTGGTGGCATTATGATCTCTCCTGGATAATCATCGGGAATTTAATGGTATACAGTGGCGGATCTACGGGGGGGTTTAGGGGGTTTAAACCCCCCCCCCCCCCTTGGGCTGCCAAGTAAACATTTAATGTGCATAGGAAAACAACAAAAAAAAAGAGAAAAAATAGAGCATGCAAGTATGCTTAAAATCGCAAGCTGGCAACCCTAAAAATGAAAAATCTCCCTACTGTGGGAGGGGGGTATCCCCCCTCGCATGCTTCGCTCGCTCGGGCTCGGTCGCTACACTCCTTCGCAATACCTAGCTCAGCCCCTCAAACCCCCCCCCCCCCCTTGGAAAAATGCTAGATCCGCCCCTGGTATAAGTTCGTGATTGTACCTCACGTTAAAAACTATACTAACTAATGGTGTCAAGTTATTTGAAAGAAATTACATCAATTTTCAGAGTGTCGTTAATTCTCTTGCATTATCACAGCAGAGATTGTTCTTGGTCACTGAGTTTGTTTTTTACTTTGCTATTTGTGACGCAAGTGAGATTTTGCAGTCCCCAGAACATTGTCTGCGTGCAAACCTGATACCAAACAAAAATTGTACCATGATAATTATGCAGGCAGGATTCTCTACCAAGAAATACCATAATCTTCTTTATGAAAAATTATTTCACAAAATACAAAATTGACAAGTTGTAAAGCAGTTTTTCCAATTCACTCGGTAGTAAACGCAGAACTGTATCAACACATTTCATTTTGGTGCTTGTAGAGGCTGAATACTTTATAAACCGACGTGGGTCCTGTTTCTTAAAACTTGTTATCAGTAACAAGTGCCAAAATTCAATGACAAATTCGCTCACAACCAATAAAATACAATTATTTTAGTAACTTAAAACAGTTATTGTATCTTCTTATTTCTAACAGTTTTTTTCATGAAACAGGGCCCAGGTCTTGCAGTCATTACCTTTATGACTATTCCATTATGCTCTCTGTCATTCTGCAATTTCATAAGTTGAATTTTGAAAATGTGATTTAAAAGATCGGGTTGAAACCTGATTTATGAGAGAAAAATGTCGATAAAGACATAACTTGACATGAAAGATTACAATTCAAAGCTTCATCAACCCAAGTTTGTCGTCTCTTAAAAACAGTTTTGCAAAACGTCTGATAGTGGGAGACGTTTCAGGCTCTAAATATTAGAATCATCTTCCGACAACCATGACAACATCTGTTCCACAATGGTCACCCTAAAATTCTAATGTATCTTTTCTCCCTCAATCTTACAATAATAGATGGTAGAATATGTACAATTTGATGTTTTAGGACAATTGGCACTTTGGTGGCACTCATCACTGAAAACAAATTCACGTATTTAACAAAGAGATTCCTTGATTTTCTTTAGATATAACCTCTGCAGTGATTCGTTTAAAAGAAGGGTTTACGATTTATAAAGTCAAAGCCGAAAAACTGAATCCACCTCCAGTAACGTATGACCATAATAAGCTATTCCTGAAACGCAATGCAATTGATTTTATTTTATAAACCAGTGGCATTGAAAGGGGTTCTCTACAGAGTTAACATTTGTTGGGGTTAATTCTACTGAATAGCTTTTTTTTTTAATATAAGGATCATATTACGTTCGAGTTCAGATAAATATGATTTGCGAGTTTTCTCATATTTCCTTTTCATTGTTTTAGTAGCAATGACCCAAGAAAAGGGGCTTGTTAAGTGTCTGGGCTATGTGGCTTCCATGCTGAAATCTACCATTCATGTGTTAATTACACAAATACCTTGCAGACTCTCTATTATGCCTTGTAAAACAGGCGCAGATGGATATGGATAACTGGTGTGTTTAGATATAATCCTGACAATATCATTTGACTACTTTTGAAAAAGCAATACAATTTTCACAATTTAATAACTTATTGTTGAAATGATCATTTGACACCAAATTGCACTCCAAGAAAGTTACAATACTCAAAATGTACTATGTGAATTGGACCTAAATTGAATTACACACATTAGAGTTATTAAGGTTATAATGCCAAAAAGGGTTTTTCTCTACATCCAGATCATTGTGGGCAGCAAAGCTTGGTTAAGGGGCACTTTGGTGTTTTTTCAGGGGCGAGTTACACCCCCTTCCCGATGGAAATTTTTGTCAGTTTTTATATTTTTGTAATCTACACCAATACATATTCCTTCTGACAAAATTTGGTCCATGGGCATTAAGGGGAAAAATTTACCCCAATTTTTAGGGGCGTTCTGACAACCCATCCCGACGGAAAATCTTGTCAGTACTGTTTTTGTGTTTTGATAATGTATAGTCATACTCCTTACTTCTGACAAAGTTTGGGGCATATGTTAGATGGGTTGAAATCGACCCGACTTTGGGGCCCTTTTGGGGGCTCTGGGGGCCAAACCCGGCGGCTTCGTTCGAGCTGACAAGCTTTTTGCATGTGAATGACATGGATGGTCTAAGTAACTTTATGGGGTCAAATCTCATATATAAAATGGGGTGACTATTTCGGGACAGGCTTCTGGCCTATATTAGGGGAGTATACGTTGCAACCGATGAGAATCTAACTAGACGGCAGAGTCAGGTGCATAAGACCAAACAATGGAAAATAATGCACGTGCTCCTCTTCTCAGCTGGTAGGTGTTAAACTCCACACAATTCCCCTTGCTTGAAAGCTTGAACTCCAGCAAAAATGGAAAGCGTGATTTACATGGGCGTGCCCCTACTGGAGAAATATCGAGCCCACGTTTCATGCCAGTACTAACTGCGATTCACATCGTCGAGAGTAGGGGACTTTAAGGACTTTTTTAACGACTGGAAAATCGTAAGTTTCATTTTGAGATCCATTTCTAATTGTTAGTTTTTGAATCAAAGTAATAATAGAAAAATACAATTTTTTAAAAAGTTATTTTCAAATTCTTCCAGTTATTTCTATCATTGCAACATTTACTGATGTATTTATTTATCTATTTATTTTCCAAGAAAACCTAACAAATTACAAGCATTTATAAATGGTAAAGGGGTCCACTCGCTATTCATAAGGACCGCTATTCGTGGAAAATCGCCATTCATTTAACACGCGTTATGAATAGTGGTCCTTATGAACGGAAGTCCTTATGAATAGCGAGGTAATTTGTCTATGGTTTGCTCGCTATGCAGAAGGACCGCTATTTATAGAAAACCGCTATTTATTTAGTCACGCGTTATGGATAGCGGTCCTTATGAATAAGTAGTCCTTATGACTAGCGGCCCTTATGACTAGCGAGGTTACCCCATGGTAAAAGAGTAGTTATTTTGTAGTGAAATAAAAATGACTACGCGTTGGACGTGTTTCGACAAAAACACTTTGATCTATGTCTCGATTAAGATGCGTTGATATTCAGAATTCTTTTAAGTAAAGCTTCTATAGGTGCTCTGTGACATTTAATGTTAAATATAATAGGGCCTGTTTAATGAGAACTGCGCTGTATCTATACATATATTACCATTCAGTTATGTCATCCTATCGTAAACGAAATTTTGTAATATTTGTCGCATTATCTACATTCATCTGTTATAATCGTATGCATTTTCTCATTCAGTATAAAATATTTATTTTGATCATAATAATTTGCCTGTATTACCATTACGAATTCCCTATCAAAATGTTTGGTGATTGCAATTGATTGTTACATCACTTGAATGGAACTTGAACTTGAATTAGAAGAAATAGGGTGAATAGAGGGTCAATAACATGAATAAAACAAGTACTGTTTCCTAAAGAATTTTCCCCTCCAATGATGCATAGCCTTGGCATTTATTTTATCCATCATCAATATCAATATTAATATTAATAATGATAAAATAGGGCCTCATCATTTGAAATATGGTACATAATTATCAAAGACGTTTTTCCAATTACTGTATAAGCCCATTATACTGTGATATTAATTCGCTATAAATTACTTTATTACACTACCTTGTTGAAACAATTGTGCTCAATTTATGTATTCAAAGAAAAAAAAAAACACTAATTAATATATGCAATCTGCATTCTGACTATTGAAACACAATAACTTGGAACAATTGAATGTAATAGTTTGTCATTAAGGATTTGACAAAAGCAATGCAAAAGATTTTAATGCATTAGGAAACGGCTTATCAAAGAAGATAAACTTATTATATGGCGACTTTGCAATGTAAAATACTCCAGATTCCACAGTTGTTTACAACTTTCTGAACTATAGAAGTACGAAAAAGTTTGGTATTTGCAAATTTAATGGAAACGCAAGGAAAATAATACAACATCAATGTATAACTGTGAATGCGTATAACCCACCATTACATTTTAACAATATATAGTGTTACATTTTTATTAAAAGGAAAGAAATCTGTCTACCGCACAGAGACAAATAAACCATAAACAAACGAAACAACCAGTACTGTGGAATATATATCGAGAGCATCGTTAGCGATTTCGAGTTTGACCTTCAATTATTTGGAACTATTGTTCAAAATCCTACACATCTGTTAGTGGGAAAGTGTACTCCCTTTGAAAGGCTTCGGCAGTTGTGTATAGACCAGTTCACGGTAAAACATGGAGAAGTCCCACTTTGTACATTTTGAAATAATCACTCCTACAGCGATGGAAGTGCTACATAGGAGCCATAAATAGCCTTTGTTTCCCCCTTTCAAAGAATACTTCCACCTGTGCATCATGGAGTGCACTGCTTGTGCATAAATGAATAATGATTAGATAACTTTCATGAGCACGTATCCATGATTTTGTCTCCGTGTATTTCACAATTTGGTCTGCAATGACCTTTATCTGCTCATGCGCAGACTGTAACCATGAACTGGCTTGCCGCAGTTTCACATCACGTGTTTTGTACGAAATGTTCATTCGTTTATAGCTAGAAATATCCAGTTTATATTACAACATATATGCTATTGATTAAATAGAAAATGTTTTTGACGACCAATGCTTCGATACTTCCTCTTCTGCGGCAATTGCTCCGGGCCTTATACTTCCAAAGTCGTCATATTATATATAAATAAATAAATAAATAAATAAATATATATATATATATATATATATATATATATATATATATATATATATATATATATATATATTTATTTATTTATACATACATAATTTATACTTCACTGGATACCACTTTTCGGAGACACACGACAATGCGGTTTATTCCGTCATAATAGCGCGAGGTGTATTAGGGAGACACGAAGTGTAATAGGGAGACACGAGTACAGAGAAAAAAGACAAAGAGCGTCTCCCTAATACACCATTTATGGGTGTATTATAATGAACAGAGAATGATAGAACAGAATGAAGCAGGTCACTCGGTGTATTTACAAGCTTTCGGCTCCTGGCCTTCTTCAAGTTTATTTGCTAAATCAAACATAATAATAATAAGCGACTTAACAAAACTAAAGACAACAGAACAGAATTATCATAAAGCTGGCAACATAAATCGACAGGAGTAAGTGAAATTGAAAAGATGTTACTTGCCAAAACAATACTAAAGACAACAGAACAGAATTGTTATAAAGCTGGCAACGTAAATCAACAGGAGTAAGTGAAATTGAGAAGATGTTACTTGCCAAAACAAAACTAAAGACAACAGAACAGAATTGTTATAAAGCTGGCAACAAAAACCAACAGGAGTAAGTGAAATTGAAAAGATGTTCCTCGGCAGGAGTAAGTGAAATAACGAAAATGGAACTCAATTAAAAACAAAAGTAAGCAAAGTAAAAAAACTTACTTAAATAACTTCTTTTCTGTCCAGTGATACCTCATTCATGACTTTTTGGCCACGGATGACTGAGCAGCACTGTTTTAAAAAACACTGGTCTAAACCTCCTTGTACCAAGTTTGGGCTGATGCAACGAATGTGGGTCATTATGAATGTGTTACTTTAGTCAAAAATCCTTTTAATAGTTTAATACTCTTTCGTGCTTCAATGCTTCATTGTTTAAAATGATCCAGTGTAACTATAATGAATGAATATGCAACTTATATACTTATAATGTGTTTGCAAACACTGGAATTGGAACAGAACGCTTTATGCTACAGTTATTTAGTTCACTTTTTCTGTTCCTGGCGTTCCAGTGGTTGTATTATCTTTATCCTTACTTTGTCAAATATCTTTCTACTTTGTAATGTTTACTTTGCCAAATAAAATAATAATAATAATAACAACAATATAACTAAAAGGTGTTTTTCTCGAATAGCACATAAATCCAAAGGTTTAGACCTTAAAGACTCAAAAATAAATACAAGGAAGGATACATGTGTTCAGAATTACCACAGTAATTGATAGTACACTTTCATGATAAAAGATAGCTTCCCAAATAAACTTTGTCCATTTTGAATGACGCAATAAAAAGGCTTACCTTAAACAAGTATTGCGGATGAAGATAAGATTGTGTCATCATGGCAAACAAAATATCTTAAATTTTGCTTGTAATAAGCCTTCTCTTGAGTTTGAGTTGACATTTAACACCTTTTCTATTCAAATACACAAAATCAATTGAAATCACTCAGCAATTGTTTCCAAACTGAGATAACAAATGCATAATTGGTTTTGACACACAATTGTTGCTTCAGCCCAAACTTGGTATACAAGTAGATTTTGGCAACACTTTTTGAAAAGAATGCTGCTCAGCCATCCTTGGCACACGGCTATGAATAAGGTATCATTAGACAGAATATAACTTTCTCTTTACTATAAAATAAATTTTAAGCTCATAGAAGTTAGAACATTTTTATTAGAAGCTACCAAAGTTGGGTATACTTTTTATTGATACGCACTGTATAGTGTAACAACTGTCACCATATAGCATGTATCGTAGAACTCGACGACCAGAAAGTTTGTCCCAGGCTTATTCGATGAAGCAACAACAAATGTTCACGTGTACAAAGTAGATCACATATCACCCATCAGTTACATGTCATTTTTCGGGAGGTTCATAATTCTGACGTTTCGTTTTTCCGAAGGTTCATTACGACAGTGACAAAGGGTTCATAATTATGAAAATTAAATGGGGTTGTATTTCCGAAAATGAAACAGGATCATAATTCCGTGTGAAATGATTTTCAAAACTGCGAACGAAATGGAACGTAATACAGAAAATAATGTATATTGCTTTTTTTCTTTATATGATACTTGGAGCAAGCATATAAATACTGCGTCATTATGCACTTACAAGAAGAATGTATATTTGGGGTATACTATTATTTCATGCAAGTCTCAAGGTCGTTCCATTGCTTACATATCGTTGCATTTTACTTGCGAGGGCATTTGATGCTAGTCATTGATAATGGTTTCGAAGAGCCGAGATATTTAACCAATAATCTCCCTCAGTTTAAGCTGCTTGTACAGTTTATGAATATACCTATCGTTGTTTAGTTGTATGTATATATATATATATATATATATATATATATGAATTACTTCCTCTTTTGAATATCTAGAGGAGGATTTCTTAATTCCCCATAGGATTTTTCTTCTTTTTCTCTTCATTTCAATCGGTTGGAAGATAATTGAATTTCATCAATTCCATGGGCATCGACGTGAATTAGTACTCGTAGAGAAACTACTTCTGACAATTAGCAAATTGATAATTGCCACCTTTTAGTCTAGTATTTATATTTTGGAGCAAGAGCCATGAGTGCCTGAGTTGGCGGATATCGTCGCTGTAGAAGACTTCATTATTATTGTTATCATTAGTAGTAGTAGTAGTAGTAGTAGTAGTAGTAGTAGTAGTAGTAGTAGTAGTAGCAGTAGTAGTAGTACTCCAACCCCCCCCCCCCCCCCCCGCCGACATCTATCATATAATAACTCTATCAGTGGCATTCTTAGACAGTGCGACCTGTGCTTTTACAATATGGTTCTATTTTCATTCGAAACTTCTATGTCTAAACCACTATGTTTCTTCTACTTGTGCCATTTTGTCATAATGTCTAATTTATGTTACTCTAATTTTGTTCCATAAAGGCCAAGTCCACACTAATATCAAGTTGATTTGAATAAATAGAGTAAAATTAAACAAGCATAACAGTGAAAAATTCACTGAAATCGGATGTAAAATAAGAAAGTTACGGCATTTTGAAGTTTTGCATTATTTCACGAAACAGTGATATGCATAACATGGGTGGTATGCAGATGAGTGAACCGATGATGTCACACACTCACTAATTTTCCTTATGTATTTTATTATATGAAATTTCAATTATTTCAATTTTTATGAATGTGGTAATAAAGAATCACTCCCTTGTATCAAAATAAGTTAAATAATGATGATTTTACATGTTCCATAAAGAGTCAAACCATGTTTTACATTATTGAAGCAAAAAAATGAAATATATGATATTTCATATAGTAAAGGAAAAGTGAGTGTGTGACACCATCGGTTCACTCATTTGCATACCACCCATGTTATGTATATCACTGTTTCAAGAAATAATGCAAAACTTCAAAATGCCGTAACTTTCTTATTTTACATCCGATTTCAATAAAAAATTTCACTGTTATGCTTGTTTAATTTTACTCTATTCATATGAATTAACTTGATATCAGTGTGGACTTGGCCTATAAAGAAAAAAAACACCAACCAAAAATGATCCTAAATCTTGTCATTCCCATTTATTTGATTTCAATGTTAAATGTGCTTTTGTATTGTACGTACAGATGCGCACATTTGCTTTGTACCCAATCATAATTATCTACCATATATATTATATGGGCCTACATGTACCTTAAAATGATTTTAATCCATTGTTGATCATGCTCTCATCCTACAACATTTTTTTCATGACACTCAGCGGATCTTTGTGAAGCCGAACGAATTTGATTGTAAGCGGGACTTTATCAGAAATTACCAATTTGCTGCTGGCTTTGTAAAACATGTCATCTAAAAAACAGGTTTGTAACCATTATGTATGAAATTGCTATTATAATTATTGTGACATATTCTTCTGGTACGATTGTAAACTGGATAATCATCTTAATTATGAAATGTTATGGTGATACGAAATTATTAATTATTGTACGAAATGTATCTAATGTATAGTGACACTCTATTGAGGGTTTTTTTTTTTGTGGGGGGGGGGGGGAATATCCAGTATGTTCTCGCACTAACCATTTTTTCTATTTGTCTGCTTCGTCGGTTTTACAAATATTTAAGAAGAGGTCCTCAACCATCCCCTTCTGTTAATTGTAAATATTTGAGAGTGAACCTCTCCGAAAATACTTTTTAAAATGCACACATCGTGATGAAAAAGTTTTCTTAATATCAATGGAGAAAAAAAATTACTTGACCATGTCACTTGCTGTTAAATAATATAAGATGCTAGTTAAAGTAACCATGTCAAACGCCAATTTCAGCGATGGTATGACATGATATATCCCTACCAGAAGGATTTCACTGCTCTTAATGAAAATGTATTAAAGTGATCTTTTTAGCAGTTAGTCTAATACACATCACACTTCCTTCCATTCCCCCACATATTCACACATTATAAAGAGCAATTAAGCGTATCTAATTTTTTTTACATAGTTGCCCTTCTTTTCTTTATAATATTAAACATATGGCGAGGTATATGAAAATGAAGAACTTATCGTGAAAAGTGCAATTTGTAATGGTAAGCTTCTCTAACACAGCAGGACGTGAATGATATTACTACATATATATATTGCATAAATCTATTTGTGTTTTTTTGTCATGTCCACTAACCTTCCTACTACAGACTCAGTACAACACAATTTTATTGAGAACGATGAAAACCCATTATGTGTTACTGTGTTAGGGAAAGCTCTCATCATAATTGCAAAAAGTTGGAATCTGGCCTGTTGAAGTATACGTCCATTTGTATAAATTTTTTTCTTCATCGGCCCGCCTTTTCTGCTTTTGTTTTTGTTGCTAGAGAGAATGCATCTCAGTACACATCGGTCAGGCAGGAGTCCAGATGGGCAACTCGTGTTGGGAACTCTACTGCATTGAGCACGGCATCCAACCCGACGGCCGACTGATCGATGACAAACCTACCACGTTGACGGTGAACGATGTCGAAGGGGATGACGAACCCCATGACGTGCAACCGTTCACCACGTTCTTTAGTGAGACCGGTTCCGGTAAACATGTACCACGGGCCATATTTGTTGATCTGGAACCGACTGTCATAGGTAAGCTTACAGTTTACACTTATTGGACATATTTTATAGCAAATAGCAGGAAAAACAATGGGTAGCTATGGAGAAATGAAAAAAAAAGCGTCAATTGGTGATTTCGAATCCAAATTTTTACAGAAGTTTTACAAGAATTAAATCAATCTAAAATATCCTAGAATTTGCAGGTAATGAAAGGACAAGTCATGGCCACTCCCTTTGTATATCGTAAGTCTATACCACATTAATCTTTGGGAAAACTATCTTCTTGTCGGATTATGACATATGAACTATGAACTTTCTCCTTTTGATGTCACAGACCAAATTCGTACCGGTACATATCGAGAACTGTTCCGTCCAAAACAGATGATAACCAGCAACGAAGACGCTGCAAATAACTACGCCCGAGGTCACTACTCCAATGGCAAAGATGTTATCGATAAGGTAATGGATCAAGTCAAGAGACTGGCAGAAAATTGTGAAGGTCTTCAAGGTTTCCTGCTCTTCCACAGCTTTGGGGGCGGAACAGGTTCCGGCTTTACATCCCTGCTCATGGAGCGCCTGTCGGTCGACTACGGAAAGAAGACCAAGCTAGAATTCGCCATCTACCCTGCGCCTCAGGTTTCTACCGCAGTCGTCGAGCCCTATAACACCATTTTGACGACGCACAGCACTCTTGAACATTCTGACTGCGCCTTCATTGTTGACAACGAAGCCATCTACGAAATATGTCATAGAAATCTGGACGTAGAGCGTCCGACGTATACGAATCTAAACCGTTTAATTGGCCAGGTGGTATCCTCGATTACTGCGTCCTTGAGATTCGAAGGCGCCCTCAATGTCGATCTAACGGAGTTCCAAACAAACTTGGTGCCATACCCGCGCATCCACTTTCCCCTCTCAACAATTGCACCGATCGTGTCGCAGGAGAAGTCACACCATGAGAGGTTCTCTGTGGCTGAGATCACGAGTTCTTGCTTCGAAGCGGGCAATCAGATGGTCAAATGTGACCCTCGCGAAGGCAAGTATATGTCTTGTTGCATGCTCTACCGTGGAGATATTGTACCTAAGGATATAGCTGCAGCCATCACTAAAATCAAAACGATGCGCACGATCCAGTTCGTTGACTGGTGCCCGACAGGCTTCAAGGTCGGCATCAACAGTACCCCTCCTTCGGTCGTTCCGGGCGGAGACTTGGCAAAGGTACAACGTGGTGTCTGTATGCTCAGCAATACCACAGCCATCGCCGCTGCCTGGGCTCGTGTCAACCACAAGTTCGATCTGATGTATGCCAAGCGTGCATTTGTCCACTGGTTCGTTGGGGAGGGAATGGAGGAAGGAGAATTTTCGGAGTCTAGAGATGATCTTGCTGCTTTGGAGAAAGACTATGAGGAAGTAGGGATGGATTCAACAGAAGTAGGAGATGATGATCTCGACGCGTATTAACAGTATGAGGTGTAATCTCTCTCTGCTTTTGTCTTAAGATTTTATTCAAAAATTCTGAGCAATAATGTAGATATGCATATTTCATTTGATTATAGATATTAATAGGCATCCCACATTGTGCTTTACATGTAGTAGTGTTTTACAATCATTGAGTAGTTGCTGCTTTGCATATAACTCTAATTTTAGTCATTTTTAGTTCGATATGGCACGATAATTCATTTTATTTCGCTGGAATACATTTTTATATACCACGGATCAGTAAATCTTGAAGAAAAGGTACAATAACAAACATTCTGATTGCTGAACTCTTTAACCGTAACAACTGTATAATCGTAGAATTTGGTGCCATATCCAAAATATTGAGTATACATTACGCCTATCTGCATTCTTTGTCGATTCTGTTTCAAGTGCAACATATAATCACATGTGAATAGTTCGGTTCCAAAATATGCTACATCCATAAAATAACTTAGAGGGAACTGACCAATCACAGAGCAACATGACGCTCTTGAATGATCGCGCACTAACCTTCAGTTACCCACACAATAAAGGTAGTTTGCTGCACGTTGTACACTTCGCGTATGGGGGATTTCCGTTCCAAAACATGCTACTTCTTCAGATTATTAGAAGTGATCATTTAATTGAAAACAAACAAACAAAAAAGACCAAAACAAAAAAAAACCATAGGCACCTAGTTTTCTTTTAGAACAGTGGTTCTAATTTCAATGAACACAGTAGTACAATAGGACAAATTTTCATTCGAATTTAATATGCAAAATAGGAGAATTAAAAAATTCTTTGTTTTTTCTCCAACTTAGTTCCATGGATGTAGCATGTTTTGGAACTCTTCATGCATATGTACATTGTATTTATAACGTCATTAATTTAGATAATATGACCGTCTCCTTCATCAAAAAAGGAATAATACCAACAACTGTTAATATTGGAAGTGCAATGTGAATAATTCTATTCTAATCACATATTTTATCATATATACGTTGTGTAGGCAGAGAACACAAGATTGAGCAGTTGAGTAAAGATTTATTAACCCTGACGCAGGAAAATGAATCCAAAAAGCCACCCCCCAAAAAAAAAAAAACAACAACAACAACAACAACAACAACAACAACCAACAAACAAACAAAAAAACAAAAACAAAACAAACAAAAACAAACAAACAAAAAACAATCTGTTCGTGATTGTGAATAGTCAGATTAAGTAATCGTAAGATTCTTTTATAAGAATGGCTTATCACTTAAGAGAATTTATGTGTTAGTGCGACCTGTACCCGGACAGACATTGCTCCTCTTTATATTCCAATACCAGCTGAATCCCCACCTTCGATCCTGAACGCAATGCTTTATACAACCCTAAACATAAAACTGACCTCGAGCCCCCTTTCCCAATTTTTGTGACAAAAGAATTCCCAGAGGTTTGGTCGCTATATTTGAAGTCTAAAGAGGAATGTTCAAATAAGAGCCAAAAATGCCAACTCTGCAATCATGCAAGCCAATAGATTTTGCCACGATTTTTTTTTTTTTTTTTAATTTTTTTAAATTTATTTTTTATTTTTTGTCTTCTTTATCCGATCTATGTCGTATGCCGCCCTCTAATAACGATATGCATGATGTCGTACTAGTATTTACCTCTTCTTTAGGGGAAATGGAACAAACTGACTCCTGTCCAAATATAAAGCAATATTTGCGCAGTGGATGAATCAGTTTATATTGTTCACGGAAGCTGATTACGATTTAATAGCATTTGCTATTGTCAATTATAATGCGTACACCATGTATACAGTAAAGCCTCCGTGTTCTGGAGTTGAGAATTTGCAAAGTAGATTCGAAAAGAATGGGAAGGAAACAGGGAGAAAAGTAGTGAAAGAGAAGAAGACTGATGATATTTTTTTTCAGAGAGGGGAGTGAAAATGAAAGAAAAAAAGGGGGAAAGAGATTTATAGAAAGAAATGAAAAAAGAGTCGGTCTGACGGTGACTGGGAGAGAGAGAGAGGGGGGGGGGGGGAATGGTGATAAAGGTGCAAAATTAAGAAAACCTAGAGGAGGAAGCAAGTGTATTTGTTTAAAAATAGCATTTTACATGTTTGGTAATTTATAACTCATAAATTGAGACTCGTATCAAACTAGTGTTTGACTGTCTGAAGTTGCAGGATATGAAGTTTATTTGGAGTGAGTTTCATGAAATTTTTGTAAATGATATAATTTTCTCTTTAAAAATATTGTGAATACTGGTTCTTTCTTTCCGACAAGACATGGGCCCTCTTGCATAAAAAGTTGCGATTAAACGCAACTCAAAAAATTAAACGCAAGTCCCAAATACGCGATCCTGATTGGTTGAAAATGGAGTTGCGTTTAATTTTTTGAGTTGCGTTTAATCGCAACTTTTTATGCAAGAGGGCCATGGTCATAGAAATTTATTTATTATTTATTTATTCAGAATATTACAGTAGCACTGCGCTTCGCATTTGCCATTCCTGAACACCTTTCGAAACCAAGTGTCATAAATAATTCATGACACCAGGTAGCAAAATTGTTATAGAATTTCAGGTTCTATTGATAATGAAATAGTTGTGTTCCCAATAGACCTGTTTACTAATGTGCATGTGAAGAAAAAAACACAAAAAAACAAAAAAAAAAAAAAAAAACAAAAAAAAAAAAAAAAAAAAAAAACCTTCAACACTCATTTTACATTGTCCTATCTTCAGTTTGAACCCTAGATCATTGTGTAGGCAGACCAAAAGATTTACCTCTAGACCCAACTCATGTATCCGCCTGTGTGAATGGTCACACACTGCATACGTGTGAACACAACACAAGATGTTTTCATTTTTCTTTCTCTTTCATTCTCATCTATGGATTCGGAAAAGAAATTTAGACAATAATGATGATGGTTTAACTAGCTTAAGCACAATCATCTGTTCAGTGCTAATAAGGTATAGCGAGCCATGGAAAATCCTCATTGAAAACGAATTAGATTTATTGGAAAAGGGAGTATCTCATAAAACACAAAAGCAAATGTCATACTTTGTTTGGCTTATTACCATTCAATTGAAATTCGGTCTATTATGAATTTGCTCTAGATCCTCAATAACGATTTATTACACATTAAAAGTGATTGTACGGTGTGTGCATTCGCAATTCAAGTCCGCTCATGTGAGGACCAACGCATAATTTTCATAACGGAAAACAGATGAAAAAATGGCGTGCAACAACATTTTGAGGACAGCAGTACAGTTATGTTTCATTGTAGCCATTCCTTTGGTTATTGCGTCGTCTGCAGATGACGACCTCCATGTCGACGATGTCGGCGTGGTCAAAGAAGATGTCATAAATGAGAAAGACGGAGACGACGTCGCAGTCGAAGTGAATGCGGGTGACATGGCCGAGGAAGGAGAGAAGAGAATGACTTTAAGTCAGCTGGATCCTGTTGAGGTTTGTTTACGGAATATGCTTTCTTTTACAAACACGATAGAAACTATACTTTCGAAAAATAAACTCAAGACAATTTCAATAGCCCTGCCTGTCACCGTGTCACGTTTAGAAATGTGCGAACATTATAATGGTGTATTACGTAATCCGAACCTGATTTCTATGGGCAGTACAATAGGCTTTTGAAATTGCCCTTGAGTTTATTTTTCGAAATTAGTTTTTATCGTGTTTACAGTTAATGATTACAACATAATTTAATATTCTCTGTCCCGTTCTCTAACATCCAACCTCCACCCTCTCTCTTTCTCTCTCTATCTTTCTCTTCTACCATGTCTACTCTCTCTCCTATTCTTCCTATGTATGTATGTATGTATGTATGTGAGACAGGGTGCGTGTGGTGTGGGTGTGGGTGTGTGTCTCTCTCTACGCCTTTCTTCTCTGCCTCTCTCTCTCTCTCTCTTCTTTTTCTTCCCCTTCTCTATCTCTCTCTATATAGCTTTGACTGTCTTCCTTTTTCTTTCTATTATCTTCCCATTAACTCTTCCTCTGTATACTTCTCTGAACTGATGATTCTTTTTCCCCCCGAAGACTTTCTGTTGCCCATGCTGTGACATATTTGCTGCAGCAAACCCAGTGATTTATATTGCTTCTATAGTTTTTCTCACGGTTTGAATTATTTATAGGAAGGTACTGACCACTACTCATTGCTGCAGTTTATGTTAGTTCGTATATTTTTGGTTGATGCTGGATTTCATGAGTAACGGTAGTTTAGAAGAAGCGATAAAGGGCTTGATCTCGTGCAACATAATGTGTCATTTATTTATCCCGCCATTTTTAACCTCTCTTTTTGTCCACTGATTAATGCCTGGTTCTTTTTGATATCACTACCATTGTCCAACGGTCATATCATTTCATTTTTGATGTGATAAATGGGCAAAGACTTATTTATACGGGACACATTCACAGTATAATCATCGCCTTACATTTCATTGGATGAGCGACATCGTATGTGAGAGATCGAGAAAATGATCGACCTTTCTTGTATAGCGTACATGAATCGAATAGGGACAATTTAATTATGATATTCAAACACCAACCAAAAAAAAAAAAAAAAAAAAAAAAAAATCGGCAAAGACATGATTATTGAAAGTCATTCACGCATGGCCCACAAAAAATATGACTGTTGAATGGCGAATGTTCTCGGTTCAACAAATATCAGATACATATAGTGAGAAGGTATACCAGTAGACTCATTGCGAAATTGCAAAGTATGTATAGAGCGTCATCGAATGCTACTAGAAGTAAAAACCCCAAACATTATACACCTTTGATCGTTAATAACTGAAAATTTATAGCTAGTATCAGATTGAGGTTTTCACATTGCAAAGTTGACGGATGTCTAATTCATTCGGATAGGGTTTTATAGCATTTCTTTGAATACTATCCTTGAAATAATACTCTGAATATTAATTGAATTTTCACGTTTTTGTATCAACTTTTAATTTAGCATACGAATGCCGTTGTACATAGCAGCAGAAATTCAAAAGCTTCTCTTTCAACCCAGAGTCATGAATCATTAATGACAACATATAATAAATTCATTCTCGAATCGATCAATATAAGCTCAACCAAAGGCGTACGGTTTCATTTTCGCAAGGAATCATGCCTCTTGCCTTAATATGAACTTTCCAGTTTAAAAAAAATAAACACTTTGGTGTGGTTATTTCTATATTGCAAAGAATCAAATCTATCTCCGGGGGTCATGTTTTCTCTCGAATGGTGAGATCCTGAGCCTTATCGGTTAACAGTAGGCATTTTGTCCGTTCGAATATTTTATGGTTTATAATTTCAGTAGGCGACCATGGCATCCAAATTTCATCAAATTTCAACTCCTTAAGTGTTGCCCTTCACAATGAAAGATGAAATAGCTCTCTTCAATTAAGCACCTACTTTATACAGGCCTTCAAACTTTCAAAACATGGTTCCATGATATTTGCTCCTGCGACAATTGCTCCGGTCTAACTTTGCCATGTTAATCCTAAACCTAAACATAACCCTAACCCTAACCTTAACCCTAATCCTAATCTGCAAATTGTCCTTGACAAAAAACCAAATCGTGAACTTTCAAGATATGGATGGAGGAGCAAATGTCGCAGGAGCAAATGTCGGGTCACCGACTAACGTATCAGACTCTCTTTCAGATCAAACTTTCATTGGATTAAGTTCTACCGTAATTGGTAAATAAAAGATAAAAATAAAAATTCAATGAACGGGTTGCCTGCAGGCAGACGCTCTTTGCAACCCAAACAACTTGTCATAGATTTAAAAAGGATAAAGGTGTGCAAAAATATTTAATTAAACGAATAGATGAAATGTCCCTTTTCTAGGTGGTTTTTTTTTTTAAATCAGAGTGATTTCATTGCATTGTGAAAGTGATCTTTTCCACGCTTACTCATTTTTACCCATGTAATGAGATTGCATTGTAATGAAACGAGAGAGTGATGAATCCAGATTCTTTGACAAGGGGAAGGGCGGTATACCAGCTATAAAATAAGTGCTTACAAGCAGGCGCGCCGGAAGCAGTTTGGGATTGGGGGGGGGGGGCAAACATTCAAGGGGGCTCACCTTTCAAGGGCTCATGTCTTCTCACCCCTAAAAAAAACATACACGCTTTCCCACCCTCTCACAACAATACAGACGCACCCGTTCAGTTCAATTCAATTCAGGTTTTATTATTGTTTATTTTCTTTTTGGTTCCCCCTCCAATTTTACTCATTTACTACTGATTTTTTTTTTATGGGGGAGGGGGGCTTTTTTTTTGGGGGGGGGGCGAAAATGCATTTTGCCCCCCACTTTTTCGTTGGGGGGCGACCGCCCCCCCCCCCCCCACTTCCGGCGCCTATGCTTACAAGCAAAGCAAAGTCTCTCACAAGTTGGTTCGGGTGGAGGGGGGGGGGGGGTGAACGCATACACGTCTACACGTTTGAACTAAGCTGCGTATAAAAGTCTGGCTGATTTGGTTTAGCCGATAGGGACGTACCGTTGTCCCCCCCCCCCCCCCCCCCCCCCCAGGGATATATTTTTAATAAAAGGACAGTATGATAACAACATCTGCACGTATTTGGATAGCTCTCTTATGCATTCATTAAATGTGGCAAGACTGCTTATTTTGCTCAATTAAATCACACGTGATTCGACATCAATCTATTTCATTTGCCAGCGATCAATACTGATCAAAAAACAATTAAGACCAGGTAAAATGCTACTTCTTTACTGATATCCTTAAGGTGTACCAGGTACCTAAAAACTAACATAACAGAAATTTACCTGACATTCTTCAGATCAAAAGGATTATAAAGTAAATAAAAGATATCATGAAAAGGCGTGCGCGGAACATAACTCAGACTTGCGAGTGCGGACGGGTCTACTCACAAGTCACTTTTACGTTCACTGAGACTGAACTACTTAAGTTTGAAAAAAAAAAATATATATATATATATATATATATATAAGTAATTATTTGAAACCCACTTTTTGAATAAAGCGACATGGCACTTCTCAGATACAGTGCAAAATATTTTTTGTGATCGGTATTCTTTAAAAGATAAATTTGAGTTATCGTGTTGGGTTTGCAGCGTGAAATGAAATATTGAGTAACGTAGATTAAGTAGTTTTTAAGATGATTGTATATTTTTAGGTTTTGAAACCATCATGAAGATAAGATATTGATCAAATGCAGTAAAGAACACTGCAAACAGAAAGAGTATGTGGTACTAGACACACCTGTTACATGAAAGTTTGATCGAAAAATCTTAAGCTGTTTCTATTCATATTTGGAATATCAGGGCATTTGGAGAGTCCTTTTCAGAGGACATTTCTTGATATTCTTCCACAACGACAAATAAAGAAGGAATTATTTTATAGCTTTATCAGAACTCAACCTTCTCTTTAAATTGAAGATGTACTGTGGTATATTGGTGAAGGCTCTTGACTCTTGTGAGGTCTTGGGGGTCGATCCCCGCTGGGTGCTTACATCCTTTAATAGACAAGATGTTTTTACCCACATTTGTCCCTGTCCACCCAGGTGTAAATGGGTACACGTGGCTATTGTTGGGGTAATAATAATTACAGGGCCCTCAGGAAGAACAGCATTGATGCTGATGAGGCTTCCCTGGGATAACAAAATTGTTATTATTATTATCATTATAGTATTTAGATATGATAAAAGTAAAATGAAGACGGACAGGGGAGTCAAGATTGCCGTTTGCTCAAACAGCATCATCGAATTACTTTTATATATTTCAAAAAATCCCGACGCATTAGGACTGGTATTCTACAATTACGTTTGTTTGTTTGTTCACGCAATAACTTGATAGTTGCTGTTATTTTTTGCAAAAAACAAAATCCCGCCGCATGAGGATCTGTATTCTCCACTTACGTTTGTTTCTTTGTTCACGCACGAAGTTTATGGTAGCTGTTATTTTTTTTCCACAAAATTGTGGAATCCACAGCTGCGAAGCGTACACACACTACAGAAAATGATATATTTCGTAATTTGAAAGCATCAGTGATCGACTGATTGATTAGAATTTACATTTCTTTCTTTCTGACAACAATGACAATATATTTGACAAATAAAGATCGATGCAGTAAATGTTACAAAGGAGGCGAATACCCCCGCCCCCCCAAAAAAAACAACAACAACAAAACAAAACAAAACAAAACAAAACAAAACAAAAACAAAAACAAAAACAAAAAAACGGAGTTTGTGTTGGGAACGCCATAAACAATATAATAATACAAATATTACTGTAAGAGCATCATCACAAACATTTTTTGTCAGTAAGTTTAGTCAGACAAAGAAAATTAGAAAAGGAAAGAGGACGTAATAGTTTGGAAAGGAAGAAAAAGGGAGACTTATATATATACATTTCCCCCTATCTTTTGCTATTACTGGAAGCACTGTCATAATCGATGAAGGCTCCTGACTCTAATACGAGACGCCCTGCATGCGGGTGTGATCCTCGCTCCATGTTTAAATTTTTGTACAAGATGTTTGAAACATATTATGTACCTCTCGACCCAGGTTTCATTTTCAGTTTCAGTTTATTGTTTCATATTTCACATTTACAGTGCTTTTACACTATGGTACAACAATATAAATGGTACAAACAAGATAAGTTGTACAAACGAACATGAAATATACTGTCAGAGAAAATAAAACAAGGTGAGTACCTTATATCTATATGTTTGCATACAGTATTAATTTAAAAATACTGGGCTAGAATAAAAGTGAAATATTGAGGAGCCTGAGGAGAAAGTCACGCCTGTGAGTTATAGGCTCCAAAGAGTAATATTAGATTTATAATAGTCTTTAAAAATAGTGGGGACGAGCAATGCATGATACAGCAATATGAATATATAATTAAAAGTATTGTGTCGCAGTAGTCGAATTCGCATTCAAAGAAATAGTATTGGATGACAGCGTCACTTTCATTACAGCAATGTTATAACAATTCACATTATTTGGATAGATGAGCATTTCCTGTACGCCTGATTTTATTTCTAAAGCATAACTGGGTACCTGGGCCCTGTTTCATAAAACTTGTCATCTATGACAAGTTGCTATAACTGTTATAAGCTACTGAAATCATTACATCTGATTGGCTGAGAGCAAATTTGTCGGTAAAAATCACTGACAAGACACTTGATGAAACGCCCCCCCCCCCCCCCGGCAGTGCTGGTGTAATAATAATTGCAAGGCCCTCAGGAATAGCAGTATTGATGCTGCTGAGGTTACTAGTATCTGGGCAAATAAGACCATAATTTACATTGTTGTTATTATTATTATTTTTATTACTATTACTATTTTAATCATTGTTATTGTTATTATTGTTATTATTATCATTATTATTATTAACATTATTATCATTATTACTGTTTTATCATTGTTATTGTTATTATTATTATTTTCATTATAATCATTATTATGATTATTATTATTATTATTATCATTATTATTATTACTGTTGTTACACTTCACAAATTCAAATTGAAATACCCCAGAATCAATCATAAAAGAATCAAACTCAGTCAAAATAATCAACTAGCAGGAGCACCGAATCAGATATCAGAAGAACCTAAATAAGTGTAGTAAAGCAGAAGTACACAAAATAAAGATGTCGGCAAGAAGAGGTCCAGTAGTGCTCTGATTTATTGGCACGCAGCAGACCTCCCTTTCCATGGCTTTACAAAATATATCCAAATATATTCAAATTTATTCAAATGAAAGAGCAAGTAAACCAATAAAGAAACAGAGAATGAAACAATCCCGGAAGTAGAAGAACCAGGGGTGAAAGGTGAACCAATGAGGATGATAGGCCTATAGGATGGTTAAGAGTAGGGATTAATGTTCTGAATAATAATATAGGTTGAACGACAGAGTCATGAACCGGGTGGAGATGATAAAACGAAAATGGAAATGAGTATGGGACAGCTTTATGTGAAGGAAAATACTTTGAAAAACTAAGAAGAACAAATTTAACATCTAACATTATTATCATTATTATTATTACCGTTATTCTTCTTATTATTATTATTATTATTATTAATACTATTATCATTATTAATATTATTATTATTATTATTATTATTATTATTATTATTATTATTATTATTATCATTATTATTATTATTATTATCAATATTATTATTATTATTAATATTATTATTATTATTAATATTATTTTAACCTTCAGTGCCCTTAAATGAACGCCTTTATTTTAGCAATGTTTGGTCTAGCTAGCCATTGTTCGTGCTAATACATAAGGATGTAATTTTACTTTCACGTTCTTCTCTTAATTAGCAAGATTTGTTCACCCCTAAGCTAATCGGATTTGTAAGAAATTTATTATTGATGAGTTGCCGTTTTTTATCCAACTATCCAGGGATGATTTTGAATGAATCAGAACCTTAATGCCTAAGGCTAGAGAAAACAATGTTAACAGGACCGATTAGAAAAAGGGGGAAAACTTTTGTAAAATGAGGGCTTTGTAGTTTCTCCTTTAAATGTAGGAAGCCTCCTAAATCATTGTGCAAAATGATTTAATTCAGACCTAAATTTATCGTTAAAATACGATTGATTGTTGGGTAACGTTTTCAGAAATATTGGTTGATTATACCATCGAAACGCAACATGTTAAAAACCAGCCTTTTGCCAAACAAGCTTTTCAGTGAAATCTACTACTATACTACTACGACTACTGTACTATTTATACCAATACGGATTATATATATAAAGATATAGAATTCTAAAAATATCCCTTCGTTGCCCGAATATGAGGTTACAACTGCCTGAATACTGGTAGTTCCGAAATTCTCGAGGGCTGCCACCCTTCCGACTTGTACGATATTTTTTCTTAACAATTTATTCATCTCTGTTTAAGTGAGAAGAAATTATTCCTTCTTTGTTTTTTGCGTCTTATTTATGTTGACGTATGCAGGTTGGCTATGTACGAGAGATAGAAGTTGGTCCTGGTAGAACAGTTGAGATAAAAACTGTAGCCATCAAACCACCAGCATTTGGTAAGTTTATTCGTTCAAAGGTTAAAATGATAATAATAATGATGATGATGATGATGATAATAATAATAATAATAATAATAATAATAATAATAATAATAATAATAATAATAATAATAATAATAATAATGATAATAGTAATAATAATAATAATAATAATAATAATAATAATAATAATAATAATGATAATAATAATAATAATAATAATAATAATAATAATAATAATAATAATAAAGAAAGGCGAGAGTTGACTTATGGGAATGACAGGGAAAAAAATCTAAAATTCTGACAGAATGGAAGAAAATTTAAACTAATTCAAGCACCAGGAGCCCCTTAAAAGATCACAAAGTCGGGTCAATTTTACTCTCATCTATAGCCCTTAGACATGTGAAAATGAAGTAATATGAATACAAATTATACAAACACACAACATTTTTTTCCCAAGCTTCAGTTGGCAAGAGATTGTCAGACGCCCCTAAAATGAAATCTTTAATTATATGCCTATATGTAGAGGTGTTGGAATATTGTTGATTAGTCAGCGAACTGTAAATCACTAATGAAATTTAGCAAGACATGAATCTACATTTGCCGCACTCCATCCACGACCATTCCTTGAAATGCACCGTGCGCTGATAAAGGGTTTCCGGAGCTAAAACAGGGTAATAATTTCCGCAGCTCTTTGTAACCGCACAGGGACATAATATCATATTGTGATATATACTATACAACAACGGAATAATATTGTTCTACTAACATTTAATGTGAAACTTTACACATTTCATGTTGATTTATTTCCACTTAATAGACAAACATGATAATGAATTATGTGTTTTAGTTTAGCATAAATTAAACACAGCTAAATATTTCACACATATAATGAATTGAACTTCCTCTTTTGTTTCTCCTTTAAACAAATACATCATTATAGTAATGATAAGTGCAAAGGACGAACTTCATAAAAATGCAGCGCAAACAAAGGTACAAAGGAAAAGCTTGAAAAGTAAGCTCGGAGAGTGAAGGCTTTCCCAAGGTTATGCATACAATGAGCAACTTTATAAATACAAAAATGAAGGGCACAGTGAATATTTACATTTTTATATGCATGATTACTTCCAGGTCAGCTGCACTTCTTTTGTCTATTTACAGGTATATGTAAATCAGCATCAAAAGATGACAAATAAAAAAAAAAAAATTTCAGTAATTAAAAGTACAATAAGGTGAAACGCAGCCAAAGAGATTTCGTCATCACCGGTTAGATATACGATTACTGAGGTCGATGCGGCCGCACAGACGCCACTGACATGTACTTTCGTACTATTCGTACAAGCACGTGTATACACAACATGCGTGTGTAATCGTGTATTTTTTGTTGTTGTTTTGTCTTTTTAAAGATTTTTTTGTTACTTCCATTTTCAAAATAACATTTTCACAAATAGTCAAAGAAAGAAAACATAAATAAGTATATTTACATGCAAGAATCATATATGCAAAACCATTACATTTTTTGTACAATGAAATGAACTATTAACAAATAAGTCAAACATAACATTTTACAAGCACGATCATATGCATGATATCATTGAATTGAAGTTTATATTAAAGATATTTTTAAAATGAGGGGAGAAAAGGGGAAAGAAAAAAGGGGGAAGAAAAAGGGGGAAAAAGAAAAGAGAAGAAGAAGAAGAAGAAGAGAGAGAGAAAGAATCCCCCTCCTCCCCCCCCCCCAAAAAAAAGGAAAGGGCCAGGTATTGTTTCGCTTTTTTGTCTCCAATTTAGATTTCAGAATAATCGGAAATATCGAATCATCGGAGTTTACAGACGTGTAACGATGTGGTCCCCGTCTTATAAAGAGTTCCGATTGATCAGAATTGATCGCAACTGTGTACTAAATTTGAGATTTTGTAAGTTTGCGATTGATTGGAGGACCTGCGATCAATCCGCATCAATTGCAACTCTTTGTTAGACAGGGCCCAGAACTGTTCATTGACGTCTGTGGACCGAAATTTTATATTAAACACCACTCGGTTTCTAAACCGTGTCCGTCAGATTCAAGTCATACTCAAAGACAGAAAGCTTTACTATAGACCAACCCTTGTCTCCCATTTTTATCACCCCATTTAATAGCCTTGTAAAAGATTATTCCTTCGTTTCTTTAATCGCTTGCTGCATGGCATTGATAGACAAAAATAAGACTTGTGATATAAAGCGAATGATCTATGACTCACATATTTTATGTACAAGACAGCAAACTTTACCGGAAAAAAGAGGAAAAAGTTTTGAAATAAAGGTTGAGTGAATAGGACAACAGGTCTCCCCGACAACACACAAACCCCCACACATAAGAACACACAAACTTATTATGCTTTATGTCACTTTCGGAATGATAAGTATTATAATTTATCTAGCTGTAAAACAGAAAAAGTAAAGTATTTACCTCGTTTCTTTGCGTTCACATTAAGGTGTACTGTAGGTTGTATTTGTCTTTTCTTTGGCATGTTTGGCAAGAGATCTAAAATCGATTACATATTCAATTCAACTGAATCCTTTTTCCACGAACAGGTGGCATAGTTTTCCATCGTTTGGCATTGGCAATGGATTATGATTCATATCATTATGGTTATTGGGATGAAAACAGATAATTGGTACCGCGACCACATGTTTAGTTTTTGTTCAAATCCCGGAAACAGATAACGAGACGAATTAAAAATATTTCCAATTCCTGTAAGTGTTTCATTGCAAATTTGCTATGACAAAAACATAGAAAACTTGATTTGGGTTTTTCGATTTTCTCTGGGATGTAAATGAAGTTATAGTGCAATATGATCTGACAGAATTCTTCTTTCTCTGACATTTACATAATCGTAGCTTAGGATCTTTGATATGATCATAAAAAGGACAAACTATACGTTGTGTAAGAGTAGCACATCACACCTCCCGACAAATAATAATATTATATGAAAATTAAAAAAAACCTCAGTAGTGGAGGTTTCAGAGGTTTTACAACTATGTCTCATAAGCTGAAATCAAAGAAAAACTTACACAGACGATGTTAAAAAAAAAACTTTTATTGGATCACACTTACATAACAAAGGAGAAATATACAGCATAGGAAATAACATATTGCTATGAGGGTACAAAGGACGTTTAAAAGAATACAGAGCACAGTGATACAGCATATTAGAAATACAACAACATACATATATAATTAATGTGTTAGAAAATTTAACAATAACAACAATTTTCCGTTATGCCATATCATGTCATATTGGAAGGCAATACTGCTGCCTTATCATGATTATGGCATAGACCTATATATAGGTCCATAATTATTTGGACATTCAGAAACTTATAGATGGAGAGGTTGAAATTCAGATATCAGGTTCAAAGAAGTGCCGATGGTCATGGAATGACACTGTAAAAGAAACTGTCTAGTACTTATTCCAACTACTATAGTTGTAGTAAAAGGTGATTGTTATTATTATGAAGTTTTAGAATCCTCAGACAGAATAATGATGAACTGAATCAATCTTGCATGCATAGTGGTGGGTGGGACTACACAAAACATATAGCATCAGAATTTAGTCCAATTTTGTATCATTATTTCAAGTCCTATTTGAGATATGAGAGTATTTCAAGAGCAATCATTTTTATTCATACATTGCTTCTTTGATATCCTTCCACAAGAAAGAATGAGAAATTTCACAAATTGTTTGTCACCTTAATACCATAACTTATCTCCTTTTAGGAAGACGGGCGAATTATTGTTTTTTCTCCTTCCTTATCTACATCAATTAACAGAAATATACAATTTACTAACTCCCGATGAGTGTGATCACTTGATCAAACTTGGTGAGGATAAAGGCCTCCATCGGAGTATGACAATCTCGTCCAAATTCAACCAGAGGCATGGCCTTTATGCAGACGACGGGGTAACCTTGGCATACAATGAAACTGAATGGAATCAGACCTTTAACCACTTCGATCTCAATCTAGACGGAACGATAGACTACATCGAGCTGCACAGATGCCTACCTGTGCTCAAGGATCGTGACGCCGAGCTAAACCTGGCACAAGTTACAAAGTAGATATCGAAAAAATAATTCTTTTTTCTTATCATTTAAACATGTGTCACTGCGTCCTAGAAAAAAAGGAAACCCGAAAACAATTTTTTAAAATAGTAAACTATGGGTTGTATTAATGTATTTCCTTGCTTTTCACGAAGAAGAAGTAATGTGCTTTCAAAATTAATGATACATTGATGTCATTAATCGATAAACACGCTTCACAGAGCAACATTGGTTTAGAAATGAATGTTAAAAAAATCAATTTGTGCCAGACTTGGGTACAAAAATTTGGCTACACTGGTTGATATTATCTGATAGGAAGAAATACTTGGACACGTCAAAGATCATTTTTATGAATTCCCATGATTGATTGAGTCATGAATATTACGAATGTCCGATGCAGACAATTAAAATAGAGAGCAGAAAAGAAAATGACTTAATTCATGATTCTTCGGCATTGGATAATATCATGTGTTAACAAAAAAGAAATATTAGGATATCATGAAACGAAGCTCTTCTTTTATGTGTGCGTTTCTTTTCCCAAGAATTCTTTGCTAATATACTTGAAAATATTTAAGGAACTATTCTGCGTTAACATACCTGATCATGATTAAAACAAAGAAACACCACCTATATAATCTCAGTTAACGGTTACCTTCATTTATCCTTCTACACACACATTTTGTTACTTTACAGCATGCATTGTGAAGCCAAAGTTAAAGACGCTTTATAAATCTAACCTACTGTATGTTCGCCATTATCAAGAGCCCTGTACTTTGCCCTATCAGTCTATAGGCAGGCAAGAACTCCTTTTCTCTGAATGATGTTAGGAAAAACTTTGCCTTAAACGCAGGCTGAAATGAGTAAAACAAAATATCATATGCATGACACACCCCCCCCCCCACACACACACACACACACACGCACACACACACACACACACACAAACCATATCACTCGTGGTTCAAACTGATTTGGCAATCGATTTTGCAGGCTCTTAACAGATCTTGATTTGGATTCAGACTCCGATGGCGTGCTAAACTTGAACGAGTTCTGGGCGATGATGAACCGCAGCTTGGAAGACCAGGTCGACGAGTGGCTCGGGAGATTGCAAGCTGGGGAGATCAGAACCGACGAGAAGGTCAAAGGTCAACATAGGATCAGCGACCAAACTTGGGTGCCGTTCGTCTCTTCAGATGACAAGGTTTTGAGCGAGCTTCCATACAGGTGGGGGAAATAAATCTATTTGGGGGCATGTGGGGAGTCATATTATAGGAATAACTTATTGGGAGTGGAAATTCGAAATATTTGAACCCACCCTCAATAGAATAATCCTAAAGCTGTGAAGTGAATTATAATGTAAATGAGTCGATCCAATTCCACAGGAAGATATTCCTGGGGAGCGTTTCATCAAGTGCTTTGTCAGTGATAGTGCTTTGTCAGTGATTTTTACAGACAACTGTTATAAGCTACTGAAATCCTTGCATCTGATTGGCTGAGAGCAAATTTGCCGGTAAAAATCACTGACAAAACACTTGATGAAACTCTCCCCTGATGATGATTCCTAAGAAATTGGATTTTTACTCCTCTGAATAATGGGAGTATATTTCCACTCTATATGGATTAGGAAGTCACTGTCTTTGGCGACCAGAAAATATAGCGGTATAATTCCACGTGGACGCCACCCTTTCCCCGTATTCATACCTTCAGTGAAAGCTAAAATCGAGACTAAGAGTAAAAAAAAAAAAAAAAAAAAAAAAAAAAAAAACCGTCCACCGCACAGTATGTTTATCTTGTTAGAAACAAACAGAAATCAAGAATGAAAATATGGCATTATCAAGAATGTCACATCATTATTATTAAATTGTCTATGAAATAAACTGCTTTGGTCCTGAAAGATTGTGCAATATGATTCGTAAAATCAGTCTTGACACTTTTTGATATCTATTTTGTGTACTTTTATAGAATATCAGCGTTAACAGGTCTCCATCCAGACATTGTTCGGTCAAGCGAAAGTATACAGGTAAAAGTTGCTATCATTTGTTATATGCTTTTCTGCTAAAGAAAAAAAAAGTTGCATAATGCATGCGTTATTGAATTGAAACCCAGTGTCGTACCAAATGTTTGAGCCCCGACGCAGATGAGCCAATTTATCTGTAACATGATAAATTTTAAATCTGTTATTCTTATTTATCCCGATCAAACATTCTGGATGAATAATCTGTTCGAAAGTATAAGGAAATAAAATATACAACAGCTTTGGCAAATTAACCACTAGACCACGGAGACGGGCCAGTAGTTTCGGCGATACCAGATTCAATTGACCGACAGATTAACAAATCTTCAACCTATGTCGGGGGCAGGTGAGTTTTTGAACAATGACTGGGGAACTTCGATTTAAGCTACGCAACCATTATTCTCTCATTCCTTTCACACACAATTAT
This sequence comes from Heliocidaris tuberculata, assembly GCA_025618425.1. Classification (NCBI taxonomy): domain Eukaryota; kingdom Metazoa; phylum Echinodermata; class Echinoidea; order Camarodonta; family Echinometridae; genus Heliocidaris; species Heliocidaris tuberculata. The sequence goes on along the minus strand of CM046837.1, from coordinate 29,079,402 downwards.
ATATGACATCATTTGAAGTTGATCGGGGTACTGGTAATTCTCAATTTATTCAATTTATCTGCCACTGGGATATTGTACTATACATACTGTACATAACTTCGGCTAGTTGGTTTTACACGAACAATAATGTTATAAGCTTAGCAGCTACAATTTTCGGTCAAAATATTAACCACAACGAAAAAAAAATATTGATAAACAAACAGTACATACTTTTTAACCCTTTGAGTTTTTACCCCTTTCCCCCTTGAACATAGCATATTTCCTAAAACTGTATATTCATCTCAAGCATATGGATATTATGAACTCCTCATTCTGATTGGTCGAGAGCAGGTTGCACGCTATTACCCCGGTGGCTATTACCACGCCCATTATGATACCATGGAGATTGACCCTGCGACGAGCTGCATTCAGAGCATGATGACCTTACAGGACGTCCCGCACACTCATCCCAAAGGAAGGATGTGCAGGTAAGGAACATACAACATGTACAGTCACCCCTTCTTCCCAAAATGATATTAAGTTTGTTACAATAATTCGTATTGTGGTAATGCAATGAAGCCGCCAACGAGCAATTCGCTCATGATGGTGGTCTCCTGCGTTCACAAATTCTGTTAATTGTAAAATTTTAATTTCCATATGTATATTTTCTTTGTGTTTAGAAGTAAATTTTAAATATCTGAAAATGTTTTATATATTTTTCTGTAATAAACCATTGGTATGGGCCATGGGGAATAAAAGGAAAGCGTGCCCTTTTCCCGCAATCAAATGGTGAAAAAAGAGAGAAAACAGAAAATAGAAAGGGCAAAAGGGAACGTAACAAACATGACAAAATAAACAAGCCTGAAGTCCCTACCTACACCATTCCATAATTCATGGCCTTCTGATTATTATAAATTACGTTTCATCCATCGAATAAGACCTGTACTCCTTCTCCCGAAACTGGTGCCCCTTCAATGTTTGGACCCAAGCTACGCCTCTGCCTCGAACATCCCCTCGCCCCCTTTTAAAAATAAATTACCCTACCCTACACTGAAGGCATAACCCGGAAATAGGATCAAATTTATTCACCTCTCACTTCAACACATTTGTACATCATCCGTCATGGTCATGCTAGTCAGGTTTGCTGTTATTGTTTGCCAAGTTCAAAAGCTGGCTGGAAGTCAAGTACACCCAGAGTTTGACAAAGGCCTACTCTTTGCTTGCCCAATCTAAAGTCATTCGGAGTGAAAACACTTCACGGTATTTTTTTCTGCAAATAATTTTACTATTTACAGAAAAGCATTATTAAAAGATTGTCTGTAAACATAAATCGTGGAGACACTCATCAATAATACGATTGCATATCCTTGATCTTTGCCAGAATTCAAGTCATTGTTTGAATGTCAATTAAAAAGTAAGCATGAAATATACTGGAGTGCTGATGCTAGCTGCGTACAACAAAAAATGTGAATGTCGATCAGTTATCGAGATTATGTGGTGGAAGTCTTTAAATTTCATTCATGCCAAAGTATACCAAAAATGCTCCCATAAAAAATATTTGAGACTAAGGAGAGAGAGAGAGAGGGGGGAGAGAAGAAGTAGTAGTAAAAGAAGAAGAAGAAGAAGAAGAAGAAGAAGAAGAAGAAGAAGAAGAAGAAGAAGAAGAAGAAGAAGAAGAAGAAGAAGAAGAAGAAGAAGAAGAAGAAGAAGAAGAAGAAGAAGAAGAAGAAGAAGAAGAAGAAGAAGAAGAAGAAGAAGAAGAAGAAGAAGAAGAAGAAGAAGAAGAAGAAGAAGAAGAAGAAGAAGAAGAAGAAGAAGAAGAAGAAGAAGAAGAAGAAGAAGAAGAAGAAGAAGAAGAAGAAGAAGAAGAAGAAGAAGAAGAAGAAGAAGAAGAAGAAGAAGAAGAAGAAGAAGAAGAAGAAGAAGAAGAAGAAGAAGAAGAAGAAGAAGAAGAAGAAGAAGAAGAAGAAGAAGAAGAAGTGTACTTGTATCTTGAAAAATCTTCGGAAGTAGCACCACTAGTTATATGTCATCACACAAAGATATTTGCTCCTGAAATAAATTCAGACTTCGGTATGTCCATATTCTTTATAGGTACATCACCATTATGACGTATTTGAATGATGTCGAGGAAGGTGGTGAGACGGCATTTCCACTGGCTGATAATGTAACATATAGCACTGAGGTAAAGACCGGGGCCCCGTAACACAAATCTCAGCTATTTATCGTACTTTTAATCAACGAATCGCTACAGGCGCGTAGCCAGGGGGCGGTGGGGGCGGTCGCCCCCCCCCCCAAAAAAAAGCCAACTAAAAAAAAAAAAAAAAAAAAAAAGAGCAAGAACGAAAAAGCGGGGGGAAGTGAGAGAAAAAAGCCCCCCCAAAAAGGCGCTAAGAGCCGTTATCTTTCTCTCAAAATTTGCTAAAACCTCAAAGTTTTCGCGCTTTGCGCGGGAAGGGGGAAACTCCCCCTCCCTGCACCCACCCCTGTTACATACATTGCAGCATTACGTCCAAATGATTGAATAGCAGTCCGGGTGTCGAACTAACTTTCCGCCTAAAAGAGGTGCTACAAGCCGTTATCTTTCTCTCAAATTTGCTACAAAACCTCAGAGCTTTCGCGCTTCGCGCGGAAGGGGGAAAACTCCCCCTCCCTGCACCCACCCCCCTGGGGAGCACGCTTCGCATGCTCATCACCAATTTCGCACGCTTCGCGTGCTTACAACCGCCCCCCCCCCCCAAATGAAGTCCTGGCTACGCGGTTGGAATCGTATGACTGATATTTTGCGATCAATTGCACGTACATAGTGATCAGTTGCAAAATATCAATTAACTGCCGACTTATTTTTGAGTAACGGGGAACAGGAATACCATCTCCTCCTCATCCCGAAATCACGGTTCACACGAGGAGTCATTGACTGGTATGGCCTTTTGCGTGCCATGATTGAGTGAAATTGTTTAAAAAGTGATTGAAAAATGAAAATGAAAGTGGCGCGTGGGTTGATTGCCTTCATGAATGGCATAGAAAAAAAAGACCGAGTTGACTAGAACAAATATCTTGGGGTTATAATAGACAAGCATTTAAGCTGGAACTATCAGATTACAAAAGTTAAAAGTAAAGTTATACAAAACCTGCATTTTGTTACGAAGGGAAAGAAGCTTTGTTGAGCAAAAAAACAAAATAAAACAAAAACAACAACAAAACAACAACAACAAACAAAAAAAAACCAGTCCCCTTGCTTTACCCGACAATAATACAGCCCCACCTTTTAAGTTGATTACTGCTCTGTAGTGTGGACAAATAGTAATTTAATCCATTTAAATTGACTACACGTTCTGCAAAGCAAAGCCCCAAGAGTTTTATTGAAAGTTGATAGTCGGTATAATCGTCAGACACTCTATAAATCTTTAAACATTGATTGCTTAGAAGCACACTGGAAAAAACAAGCATTGATTTTGGTGTTTAAAGTAGTTAACAAATAATTTTGTTTCCGATACTATATGTTCACGTGTAGTTATTAGAGAATCTAATTATAAGCTCCGAAATTTTTATAACGTTTTAAACGTGATGAAAAAAAAAAAAAAAAAAAAAACTCAACTTAAACCCAACCCAGTCGGCAGACGTTTTAAGGAAATACACCTTATTTTGTACCCCATAATTATTTATTCAACGTTTGAATAATATATTTGTTTTCTAGTGTTATAGAGTTACGGAATCAGTCAACATTAAGAAAAATTGAAATGATATTTTTTGATGGGGGAAAAACGGAAATTTTACCATATATCTGGCCTCTTTCTCGACTATATATGGTGATGCTTTAATCTTGTCAAATACTAGGCCTAAAGATTCCTAAAGTTTCCGATTTCTATTTTTCTTCAAAAAATAATTCAGATTTATAATGAACATCAAACAAACATGACAGATCTGAAAAACCACTGTTATGATGCCAATATGGTGATACACCCTGCCAAGGGCAAGACTGTTATGTGGTATAATCATCATCTCGACCCAGAAACAGGTAATTATGAAAGAAAATATCAAATTTACATGCAGACACCGGCAATACAGGTTTATCTCTTAAATGTACACTGTAAAAAATAACTGTAAAACTACAGGTTTTTTAGCCCTTGAAATTACAAGTTATTGCCGTTATTTCAATTTTACAGTCTTTTCCTGTAAAACAACAGCAAGTTTGTTGGTTTACCGGAAATCATCATATATTTACATAATTTTATTGTAAATTTACATAATTTTATTGTAAATATATGCTGATTTCCGGTTAAAAAAACTGTGGAAAAACGGGCATTCCCGGCATCCTGACTGCCAGGAAATTCCCGTGAAAAAACGGCAATTTTTTTTTATACAGCGTAGACATGCATGTAGATGACATTTGCTTCAGCTGGACCAAGACAACCCATCCACAAGTGCTGCCACAATAATAACCACCATATGACATGTATGAATACCAAGAGAATAAACTATTACATAAACTTTTTCAATTTGAAATGCAATACGTCTGATCGTCATCCGCATATTCTTGACGAGTCCTATACTTAAACATTTCTATATAATGATTATTTTCACCAGATATTATTTGTAACCTTTTGTCGAGATAAAATCGTTTGTTTGGAGCCAGAATGGCGTTAACTCTGTACAAATGATATAAGTTTAGTGCTCTTCTTGCTCCAAACAGATGTCTTTGTTGCAATTTAGGCGAAGGACGGAGTTTTTAAAATTATTATTATTCAACATGTACAGGTCTTTTTATCATTAGCATTTTAATTTTGTATTTTTTTAAATGATAGACTGAATGATAGTATTATTACGATGACGGCGAGACAATAATAAACGATTGTGGAAAGCAAAGGATGAGAGGAAAATTTCGGGAAACATTAATCAGTAGTTATTTCGCATTATATACAATATACAAGGCCCGAGGAAATCTAGTGCGATCTACGGTATTTAATTTTTGATGAGGGATATAAAACAAAATTAATATAGGGTATACAGGGCTTTATTCGGAAATCTACTTCGATGGGGTCGGTCTCAGCGCACGACTATCAGTCATGTCAATCGTCAATCTAAGTTGTACATACAATAGCGTTTAGTGTGTTACTAGGTATAACGTTGGAGATCTAACGACAAAGTTAGATTCATAGACCATCTAGCATTAACTTGTCATACCTAGGTCCGAGATTAAAGTTAGATCCAGGTCTGTTTTATTTATTTATTTATCTTTTGATGAGTGATTTAAAGCAAATATACAGGGCCTATTTTCGGAGACCTATAGTACGATATATGGGATCGGTCTCAGCGACTACAGTTCTCTCGGGGCTCTCCCCCCTCGAGAAAATAGACGACTGTAGTCACTTCGGCACTGTTTATTTGTTTTATATCCCTCATCAAAAAAAATAAAATAAATAAATAAATGTGGATCTAACTTTAATCTAGGACCTAGTTAATTAAAGATAGATGGTCTAACTCTAACTTTGTCGTTTAGACCCCCATCGTTATACCTATATAATAACACACTGAACGCTAAGTATGTACAGCTTAGATTGACGATTGAGACCGATCCCATAATATCGAAGTATGTTTCCGAATAAAGGCCATGTATATCCATTGATAATTTTGTTTTATATCCCTCATCAAAACTAAATACCGTATATCGCACTAGATTTCCTAGGGCCCTGTATATTTGAATATTATAATGAAAGAATGATTTTTTGATAATTCTTAATATTTTCAGGCTGGTTAGGAGCACTGGATAAATATGCTCTGCATGGTGGATGTAAGGTGACACGTGGAGTCAAGTGGATAGCTAACAATTGGATATCGGTAGATGACATATACAGTCAGTGAGTCGGCCTTTCTGTCTTTCATTGCCCCTGGTGAGGTTTATATCAAACGCTGGTCACGTCGATAGAGGGCGATGCCTCCTTTCTTTGCCTCAAAACTTACCTATTTCGGCAGATGTGTAAAAACATCAAAGGTGCAGGAGCCTGCATCTTTGATTTTTTTTTCGGCAATATCGCGCCAAAAAAATTGTGCAAATCATCATCATCATCATAGAATAAGTTTTCCCCAAAGAAGGATGGCTCTTTTACTTTTTTAGTTTAAGAGTTCATTTCTTTTTGTCTTTGTTCTAAGATCATCACATCAATACATCCTTAAGATTACATTTTCCCTGCATGCCTCATAATAGAAGTTCTAAATAGACAGCGCGCATCGTCATTAAAATGCCTATTAATATTGTTATGATAACTCTTTTATAGTCTCAAAATTAAATGAAAAAAATCCTGATTGACATTAGGAAATGTGTAGAAAGGAAGTCGGAAGTAAAGAAAATAGGATCAATTCCATCCAATAACTCGGGAATATTAAGTGGAAAAATAAGTTGCCAAGGTTTTCATTTCATTCTGCTTCCTTGTTGTGTAAAGGCCAATCATTAACATGATCAAAACCAAATGATGGTGTGCATTTCAATCTATGTTTACAGACAAGTGGAGTTTCACGAAAAATATTTAACGAGGCATCCAAAACAAGGATCTGAGCCGGTACCCACGACAGCCAGCAGTAGTATCGAAAGAGAACCTTCTATTGAGGACACTAGGTTATCCAGTGATGACGTCAAAAGGGAGCTGAGAAATGGTCGCGTGGATGAGTCGCGTGATACAGCTACAGGATCCGATGAGCTGAAAGTCGAACTGTAACTAGGCTACCGCCTATTCAGGAATGAGCAATAAACCAGTACGTAATTAGGAAACGGTACAAAATGACCCTGAAATGACCTCAGTTTGTACGCACGCCCGCATCTGTTTTGATGGACGCGCAGCTTGTTTAACACGTAAACTCCATCGATCTCTACCAGTGGATCAGAGCTATACATACAGAGAGTCGCGACACTTGTGGTCGCTTCTGATTGGTCAGTCATTTCATGGAGCTTCAAGTAGTTCCCTCCCATAGAGAATGTACGTGAAAGGGAACTATTAGGAGCTCCATGATCCGCCATGTTTTAAACAAAATCCGCGTACGCGAAGGCTTATTAGCGAGCTTACGATTTCAGGACGGGAGCACAGAACTCCTAAAGACGTAGAAAGCTCATACCCATTCCCAATGCACAGATCGCGGTATAGCCGTCAAACCCGCTGGAGGATTCGCTCGAGTGCACACGCCGCCATATTGCTTAGTCCTCGATCTTTTCAACTTGCCCACCAGACCGTGTGCTTACCAATGCCTATTTATATTATATCGGATCTTCTCTATCAAAATAAATGGTCTTGTGCCTTCTTCACTTGAAATTTTGGAGTTGGCTTTTCCACTGAAGTTCAGTTGCTTTTCATACATAAGTAACGTCAACTAATATCATGTACATTTTTATTTTTTTATGGAGGGGGAAGAGATTGGTTCTCTTTCAATTAAGATACAAAGGTTAAATTTTTATTCTCTCAAGTTCAAGATAATATTAAACAGTTTTTTTTCTATCAATATCATTTTAGTTCTCTTTCAAGAAGGCAGCCTGAGTTCATTTGTTCACCGTCATCCTTGACACCCCCTCGGGAAAAAAAAGAAGCAAAATACGTGATTTTCATGTAGGCCTACACGTTAAAAAATATATACTTCCTCTTTGGTATCATGTAGATGACTTGCATAACGTTATACTTTTTGTACAGTGTCATCTGGTATAAAAAGGCCTACAAATTTGTTTTGATTTAAGGGTTTGTTCAACATGCTTCTGCCATGTTTCCTTTTATCTTTGATGATAATCCTTACATAAGTCAGGACTTTATCAAGTAAAGCATAATCATCATAGAACCTCAACTTCTACCACTATTTTGGGGACTGCCGGTGATTTTGAATACAAGTACAGCACTTGTGCAATAAATTGTGATTCAGTGTTTTATATGTACAATAAGAAATATTGCTGCAAATTTCACGTGATAAATAACATTTTGGCAAAGAATTAGTCGAAAAATCAACTTAAGGCAATTTCAATAACCATGTCCATTGCCTATTGAAATAAGCGAACATTACAATAACGTATTACGTAATCCGAACAGGGTATTGAAATTGCCCTAAAGTTGATTTTTCGAAATCCTTTGCTGTCGAGTTCTTTGCATCAAATTAGAACTGTACTGACTTGTTTGCAGTTAATTCATGGCTCTCGAATTTGATCGGCTGGGCAAAGATAAGTGATTAAATCTTGCTTCCAATTTGGCAGTTGTGACAAGCGCTTCGTTGGGCTTAATGTATTTTTAGTGTTCTTATTTAGAGTGGGAATCCATATCCTACCAACCTTCAACAAAACACAGATGTCTGGATCATAACAGTGATCTGTAAAAACAAGAATTTTCTTGAGGGCTATATACATGTATATTGCAACGTACTGAAATACAAGTAAAAGACTTGCACAGTCAGGAGATGAATACAATAATATAAATTCCGCTTTCAATCAAGTTATTTGCCAAAGTCATGAGAACGGCGATGGCAAGTTAAGCAAATGGCTACAAAATTTGATTTTCTTGTCATTTCAGTCACCAAAATTGTTTGAAATGGTAAATAAATGTAGTACAGAAAAAATTATCAAAATGAGCAACAAGAGTGGATGATGACTGCACTTCTGTAATAAGCATGAAAATGCCAGAATCAACATTTGATAACACTCCTGGCAATTTATTTCAAGTATTACAAGAGAAATTTCCCTCTTTTTTTTTCTTTTCTTGGTTCATTTCAATAGGCCTACTAGCATTAACAAAATCGAGAAATTTCAGTAAGATTTTATATCACCCTAGTGTTATATTCCAACGATCAAACATTTTATACTGAATGTCGTTGACGCGACGTATAGGAACTGCATGAATCTGGAGAGCGAAGGACTAACCAAGATGGCGGATATCACGTGATCACGTACGAGCGATGGCTACAATTTCGCACCCGCACGAGCCTTCTACGTCTTTAGGAGTTCTGTGGACGGGAGCCTTTGACGACGGGAAGTCGAGCAAAAAATCGATGTGCGCATGCGCGACTCGGAGGATTTCTCCGTCATGTTTGATTTCATGACGTTTCTCGGGCGAAATAGCGTCCGGTCTAAAGTGGGGACGGGAAGCCGAACACTGCAGTGCGTCGCCGTCCTCTTGTTCGTAACTTGATTAGAAAAAAACAAGAAGGGGAGAGTGCGAGGACCGTCACAGTCGGTTAAGTCTCCCCCGTCCTGTTGCTCTCCCGTCCCGTTTCGTAAGCTCCTATATTATACGTGTGTCACAACTCCCTCTTTCAACTCTGCAGTGGATAAAACAACGCCCCCTACGTTCGATGCGACCGGTCGCCATGTTAGGGCTCGCAGAAGAACACCGCCGCTGTACTGTTTCAATACTTCAAAACTTCAATATTTTAAACATTTTTAGAATCAAATATGCAGCACTGTCAGGTCTTTTCCAATAAATTATCTTCACAAACAGGCAAAACAAGTGTAGCTTTACGAATTCTAAAGGCGATTTGAAGTATAATGTCTTTTTTTAATAATAAAAAAATCTAATCATGCATCTTTTGCATAGGAGTACACTGGAATCGTAAACCGCGGACGATGTTCCACGTACTGTGTTTGAGCAAGGAGTTATCTACTCCTTGGTTTGAGTGTAGGGCTCCCAATTTTGGTTTTGCGGCCGCATCAACTGCTCGCATAGAGCCGTGCGTCCGATGCGTTATCATGCATCATGGTGCACGCACTGTGAAGGTCAATTGCTCAAGTACAAATGACCTTTATCTGCACATGCGCAGATTGTAATTACGAACTGGCTGATTAGATTCGTAATTACAATTTGCGCATGTGCAGATAAAGGTCATTTGTACTGAGTACGATTGAACTTTATACGCTGTCAGTTTGTACCATAGACGGTTTTTACCACGATGCGCGCACCAGTATGATTTTACTTGTCCAACAAGTAGCGCGTGCAAACTGGGGTCATTTCAGGGTCATTTGTACAATGTACTAATTATGAGCCGGCTAATTGTATATCATTTTGTGCAATTGTGACAACCATTGTATACCTAACCCAATTTTAGACTTTGTATTCCTGAAGTGAACTTTATATCTTAACGCGATTTTGGGGCGTAGCGTGAACAAGGCCATGGGGGGGGGGGGGGGGGGGGGGGGGGGGGGGCGGGGGCTGGCATTATGTGGGGGGAACAGATCTTGAATGAATTATGAATTAACATAGCCATCGAATCGTTTTACGAACGATGTGTGATGGGGGCTTTTATCTTTTTTTTTTTTTTTTTTTTTTTTTACGTTCCTTCTCCTGTCTCCTTTTCTTTTCCCATCTCTTTCTCTTCTTGTCCTTCTTTTCCACAGCTTTTCGATTTGGGGCATGTGCCCCTCGTGTCCCCAGGAGCTACGCCACTGAAAGTTGGTACAATCTTGGTAACTAAGTTAGTTGATTAAATTGATCTTTAATTAGCGTTGAAATCCAGATGTCTTGTAGAAAACAACGTAGGTTGAAATATTTCCCTAGCAAGGGTGTATTTATCCTTCATATACATTTATTTCTCGTTGGCTAACCCCTAATTTTGGTTGTCTTTAGATATATATGAATGTATTGAATTTTTCCGTGAATTGTAAGTACAGAAACATTCCTCTATCAGTGAAATATACATATAGTCTTCCAGAGATGTTGTGCAATCAAAATGTTTACTTTGTTTCCCCCGTATTTTAAGAACTATATTGTTCGTCTCGCTGATATTTTTGCATTTCAGGATAACATTTCTTGAAATGTTCTTGAGTTTTCGCATGGTTTACTTCCATTAAATTTAGTGAAAATCATGAAAATAAAATTATTTATATCTAGAAACAAATATATAATATATATATATATATATATATATATATACACACACACACACTAGCATGATATAATTACATATAAATTATATATATATATGAAGATAAAACACATTTAAGTAGTCAAACCAAGCTGTTGTACATGGTGATCAATATCTAATTGATGTAATAATCTAATAATTGTAATTACATATGTTCATTATCTTGCCTTTGCCTATTTCATTTCATTTAATTTTATTTCATTTATTCAGTTCTGCCTAGAAATACAATTACATAGTATACAGTTCACATGTATGATCACAGAAACTTATTTCCAACAGAACTTAGAGCTCCAAGATAAGCAGAAGCTTGACGCCTTTGGAGCCCTTACAATTTAAATACAGTCATACTAAGGGGGAGTAGAGGGGGTCTTGGTAATGCAGAACAGCAAGGAGAAGGGAGAAAGGTGGATAGGAACTGAAGAGAGAGGGAGAGAAGGAGAGAGAGAGAGAGAGAGAGAGAGAGAGAAGAATGAAAGAGGATATAAAAGAGTTACAGATGACTGCACATGCCATTACTGAGTACATGTATACAAAAGTATGCATGGATATGCGAGAAGTATGAATAATGTACATCATTGAAAATACATTCATGAATTAAATAGCATATTGGGAAAGCAGCAATCTCTCGACAGCTGCTTTAAATGCAAACTTAGAGTGAACAGTCATATTGTTCAAAGGCAGCGAGTTCCATATGTCAAGACCGGTTCTAGGACACCTACCCCCTGGACAACCACCCCCCGGATAACCACCCCTAGGATAACCACCCTCTAGGACAACTACCCCCTAGGACAACTACCCCCTCGGGCAACCACCCTCTAGGACGACTACCCCCCGGGACAATTACCCTCTAGGACAACTACCCCCTAGGACAACTACCCTCTAGGGCAACCACCCTCTAGGACAACTACTCCCCGGACAACTACCCTCTAGGACAACTACCCCCCGGACAACTGCCCCCCAGACAACTACCCCCTAGGACACGTGTCCGGGGGGTAGTTATCCGGGGGTAGTTGTCCTAGACCACTATGTATAATTGATTTATGCGCAGTGGCAGTTTTGGGGGTTGGATAGATGAAATTTATTCGACTGCCTAGTTGGATAAGAATGTACATCTTTATTTTGCTTGAAAAGGGCAGTCAGAGTAGGTGGCAAGTGGCCATTGTAAAGACGAAACATAAACATTGCAGTCTGTAGAAAGTTTATATCTGATATTTTGAGGGTATTTAATTTTAGGAACAAAGGGGCACTACGGTCCCAGTAGTGAGAACCAGTACATATACGTATAGCTTTTTTTTTATTTTTTATTTTTTAATCTTAAAATCGAGTCATTCAGACATTTGGAATTTGCCCATATTAGTTTACAGTATGTTATATAAGGTAGTAACATAGTATTATAAAGTATGAATAGGATGTTCAATGGGAGGTAAAACTTCAGTTTAAACAGAACACCAACACTGCGTGAAATGGTTCTTAGAGATATACTTGATGTGATCAAATCAATCTAAAAATTCGTTAATATAAACTCCAAGAAATTTAGTCTTGGTTTGCCGTTCGATCAAAGTATTTTCAAAGATATATAAGGCTGTAATAGTTTATTATGAGTTCTAAAATATATGTAGTTTGTTTTCTTAAGATTCAAAGATAGTATATTACATCGAAACCATTTGGCAAGTTTTGGCAAGTTTGGCAGTTCTGAGTGTCGATAAGAACATTGATGATTTTTTTGTGAGAGAAACACATTTCTGTCGTCAGCAAACATTATATTTTTTTAGACAGTTGAGGTTAGAAATATCATTAATATAAAGTAGGAACAATAGCGGGCACAATATTGACCCCTGTGGGACTCCATATTTTAAATCTAATATTTCAGAATTAAAATGATTATATGAGGTAAATTGTTTCCTGTTCGACAAATAACTCTGAAATCACTTTAAAGTTATTCCTCTGACATCATAATGCTGTAATTTCCTCCAAAGAATCGAGTGACCAAGAGTGTCGAATGCCTTGCTCAGATCCATAAACACGCCAATAACATGTTCACGATCAGCCAAGGCAATCGACACTCTGTCATACAATAGCTCAGTTGAATATGACTTCCTGAAGCCAAATTGATTTGGATTGAGGGGGTGATTCTTCGTCAAAAAAAAATCACACAATCTGTTATACACGATATCCGTTCAAATATTTTTGAAAAGCTGGACAAAATGGAAATTTAGTTACTTAGATCAGAGGCATCATATCATCATTTAATAACTATATCTTATAATCGTTTTATCTTGCGTTTGCTGCAGTCACATCAACGAGAGTGACACATGAACGACAACGAAACCAAAAAGGCCAAGGAATTGGTCAGTTTGGAGTCGGTCAGGGGCCCGTTGCACAAAACTTGCGTTTGAACGCAACTCAGGAAAATCAAACGCAACTTTATTTTCAGCCAATCAGAAGTGCGCATTTAGGACTTGCGTTTGATTTTTAGGAGTTGCGATTAAACGCAAGTTTTGTGGAACCGGGCCCCTGGAGTCGGTTTTGCGGTATGACTAAAAGTATTACAATTAAGAGTACAATATATTATCTTTGTTTTTTGTTTTTTTATCTCTCTGCTGACCTAAAAATAGTTGATAATAAATTATGTGCTTTAGTTAATACCTAGAATTTCTAAATACTCTGCATTATTATTTCATACTCGAAATGATATCTTGTATACTGTGTAGTGCAGATATGGAGATGAAGAAGAGATAAAACTTATATGAGTTCGTAATGCACCGAGGTACTCGATTTTCCAAAGGTTCGATTGTCCGAATGTTCATAATTCCGAAACACCAAATTGCCATATCAGGGATTCATATTTCCGGAAATGGAATATGATTTACAATTACGAACATTTCTTGCATTACTCCGAAGTTTCATAATTTCTAAAATTTCATTTTCAGAATTATGAACCCTAATTCAATTTTCGGAATTATGAACTTTTTTTTTATTTTCGGAATTATGAGCCCTTTTCCATTTTTGGAATTATGAACCCTTTTTTTATTTTTGGAATTATGAACCTTCAGAAATACGAAACCTTCGGAATTATGAGCTTCGGAAAAACGAGATGTAACCTCTAACACTGCGGACCAATGACGTAAGGAGTGAAAGGGAGCTCAGAAAAACAACTGCAGTGGAAGTGGGGGGGGGGGGGGTGAACTTGCGAACAAGCACAATATTTTCTAAAACATAATCATTATAGGTGATATTGATAGATGCAGTGGTGTAAGGAAATGAACCATATAAAAAGGATAATTGGATAAGAGAAAAGAGACATTGCGCTGTCTACATAGTGGCATACGACACAGCGTATTTCAGAAGATTGCTTGTCGTTTTTCCAAAGATTCATAATTCTGAAGGTTTGTTGATCAGGAGATTTATCAATCCGAAGGTGATCGTTATTCCGGAGGTTCGTAATTACGAACATTCGTTACGCTAAAATGTTCGTAATTCTGACGGTTCATAATTCCGAAATTGAAAGAGGGTATACCTGAATCTGAAAAAAAGTAAATAGTGTTCATAATTCAGAAAGTTTATGATTCCGGAATTTGAATAGAACCCTATTTCTTTTACATTCGGAAATACTAGTGCCCCATTTTCAAAGCACGCCAATATATCCCAAACGATATATAGTTAACATGGTTTAAATCAATAAATAGTAACAGCCACTGAGGGGGAAAATCTACGCTTTGACACAACTTTAAAGTCCAGAGTAATTTTATTTCAAATCAGACATTGAAACTTCTGGTATTAAACTTAATGTAGAAAATCAAATTTGGAATGATGACTAGTTGCAAGACATAGAACAATGACGTAATTTCTCTTTAAAAAGAGTTGTTGGCCTACTGGTAAAACACAGTGAAATTTATATTAAATCAAGGTGGCTGGAAAAGGAGTTTAATATTCAATACACACGATAGAATTAACTGGTTGACTACTGTTTTCTCTCCTTGCCATAGGCTTAATACATATATTGATTATCAACAATTTAAAAAAAATACACTTATCAAAAAATTTAACAGCTGTAGTTCAAAAGAAAATCATTTTAGCCTCTGATATTAAATGCCTTGGAAAAATCGATTTTGAGGAAGAACTAAAGCTTTTGAATTAATTCAGGCGTGTCTAATGCTTTGGGTAATTGGAACGGCTGCTACTGTACAGTATCGAAACCATATACATTTATAAAAGTATAAAGTGTCAACAAACAGGTGTCGTCTGACGTAATAATTGAGATTCCACAAACAAGTATTAGTTATCTCTCTAACAGCTGTTAATTTTGTTTGATGAAATATAGTCATTGACTTTAAACCATAATAGAACCATAATTTCTATGATACTCTTTCTCGCTTTTATCACTCAACATCAAGTTCATGACAATAGAGTTGGCCCACCCAGAGAAAGTTCTCGTTGTTGATAGGCCTAACTAGAAAGAATGTCCCAGCGTTTTTGTAGTCGTTGTTGCTGTTTTGTTTTTGTGTTTTGTGCTTTGTTTTATTTTTTATTTTTACTATGGACGCATTTATAGAAATATAAATAAATACAGCTGGACACGGTTTTTTAGCTATTTTGGTAGTCATCCTGTTCCTCAATCTGCAAAGATATGTGGCAGCTTCGTATAGAATCCTCTTTCGTCTGATCATCAAGAAACATCATGAGGATTGCTTGGTTTTTCATTCTTGCTCACATTCTTGCAAACATTTTTGAATCTGAAAATGACCCCAAATTTACAGAGTAGGATTATGTGTAATAGGAACATACACAAATTGGAAAGCTCTGAAAATAGTGTTGCTAAAGCCCCTTTCACAATTGGTCTGCGACCGTTTGCGACCATTTGGTCGCACGACAGGCTGCAACAGGCTTCAATCGCCATCGATCTCATCAGGTCGCCGAAAGGCATTCACAAATGCAACAGCGGTCGTAAAACAAAAGCGACTAGAAGAGACCGTTGCACGAGTAAGTCGCATTTGCTCGCATATGCTCGTGCGAGTGGTCTTGCGTTCACATGCGAGTGTTGCACGAGTGATTGCGAGTGGCTTGACGCCAATCACAATAGTCGCACGATCGATTGCATGGTCGTGCGAGTGGATGTGAGACCATGCAATCGCTCGTGCAATTGAATGAGACCGGTGCAAGTGGTCGTGAGAGTATTCGTGCGAGTGGCGTGGGGTATAAAAACCCCCTCGACAATTGACCGGTAGTCAGTTTCAAGTTGGCCTTCTTAATAGTCAAGATGCCAAAGAAGAAAGTTACAAAGAAGAGAAAGTTGTTAGAGGAGGGTCCTGTTGCAGAGGATCATCTCCATAGTCCCCCTATATATACCCCGAGGAATAGTCGCATACAGTCTCATACAGTCGTGCAACGGTAGTACAACGTTGTAAGATGTGCTGCGATCGGTCGTGCAACAGTCTCATGGTCTTAGCACAATCGCACCCATTCGCAAGACTGGTCGTTATAGGTCGCTAGCGCACGTGCGAGTGTTGCACGACCTCCAGCCCACCCACTGCGACTATTGAGTCGTGCGAACTCTCGCATCTAATCGTGCAACGTTGTGCAACACTCATACGAGAATCGCACGACTGGTCGTACGACCTAATGCGAGTGAATCGATCGCATCTGGTCGTGTCTGGATTTTGAGCATGTTCAAAGTTCAGATGCGACCAGTCACGACCGCCTCAGGTTCGTGCGACCGCCTGCAACGAATGCGAGTGGTCGCAAGACACCAAGCGATCGGTCGTGCAACACCCCGAAAAATCTGTTGCAGGCGGTCGCAAAATGGTCGCAGACCAATTGTGAAAGGGGCTTAAGGATAGATTCAGAAAATCCATTGGCTTACGCTGGGAGAGTATGAAAAAAATCGGGAAAAGTGAGAATAGGTCCAATGAGCTTTTGAAACGATATAGTGAGAGTTAAACTGAACGAGCTGAATGACTTGGACATCAGTAATGTAATTGGCTTGATACACTTTGAGCTTGGTCGAATCTCGTTAGGGTTTCGATGCCGCTGAGCTTCGCTAATAAATGCGTTTAAAAGACAAAGATTGTCGTTAACATCACTGCCAAGCGAAACCGAACAAATGAATTTCAAGAAATTATTGTGGTCGATGACTTCAATTGATGGAAAAGAGTCAAATGACCGACAGATCGTTACTGTTTGATTGAAATAGATATAATTTAGAGTCCTAATATAAATCAACTGCCTAGGCGTACGAGGCGGGGGTTTGGGGCGGAAAGCTCAGATATTCGTGTAATCACCACCTTATATTCAGGCAGCGAGATTTCTATTTCTATACATTTTCATTACAAAAAAGTATCAGAATTTAGAAACTGGAAACTTAATATTCGGAAAACATGCGTCAGTCCCCCCCCCCCCCCCATCCAACTTTTGTTATGTCTTAAGTAGGTATATCCAAAGGAATGAATAATAGCCTATATCCTTTTTAATCTTTAGCCTTTACTTCTTGTCCGTCATATAAACGATCATTCAAAGTGCTTTAGACTTTAAAATACTCTAAAATCTTTGGATAGATACTCTATCAAATCTTTGATATTTAGAAGGGAAAAAATGCAGCTTTCAAAAAAAGCTCACACCATACTAGCATTGTGAAAAGGATGTGATAATCAAATTTCAGCTATACCATTTTGTTTCTTCCATATCTGTTAACTAGCTTATGAAGTGAAATTTCACGCGCAATGTTCAAGGGCGGGAAAATAACGACGGATAAGGTAAAGACTTTGCTGGCAGCTTGTCCGCTTGAGATATCTGAAGAGAGAGCAAAAGAATTGATTAAAGAAGCTGATCTGGATAGTAAGTCCTTTGCTGATGTGTCACTTTGAAATTTGAAATGATTCACTAGTTAAAATGGCATTAAACTGGCAAAACTTGAACAGCGCCACCTTACAGTAACTGCCAAATTGAGATTATAATTTGAAAATTAATTGCATTTTATTTTGAATTTCGACAAACAGCTGTTTGGAAAATAGGCACATTTTATATTTCAAACCATTATTTTTGATGTTGCACATTTGGAAAATTGCTTACAGATACATTCTAAGCTTCTACAAACTAAAATGGGGCATGATGGGAAAATTAGAGGCACAGACACTTATCAAATTCTGTTGAAAGATGGCACCATTAGGGGCTCCAATTTACTGTCACTTTAAAGCAAGTAACCTATAGATTTAAACAGCAACATTCAGTTCTCTGAGTCTACTTTGAATTTGTAATTTTAAGATGAGAATGTTTTTATTTTAATCAGGGAATTAAATCATTGTATGGCCTACAATCTTTTAACAAGGAACTTGTTTTTTGAGTCACGCTTTAGAATAATATTCATGTAAACATTATGTTGCCAAAGTGAAATGCTCCACCTCAGTAAATATGCTTTTAACAATTATAACTATATAACAAAAGGACATTTCTTTATTCAATTCCAATTTGTTAGTATTGTTACTATTTTGTATTGTTCTGTTTTCAAACAAAGTCTATCTGCACATTTTGACTGTAGTCATCCTGTACAGTGTGAAAAATAACTGTAAAACTAAAGGTTTTTTGGCCCTTGAAATTACAAGTTATTGCCGTTGTTTCAATTTTACAGTCTTTTTCCTGTAAAACAACTGTACAGCAAGTTTGTTGGTTTACCGGAAATCATGAGGATGTATTTACAATCGCCCGACATAAAACAATGATAAAAAGCCATTTTCTCATATTTTAACAAGTTACCCTGTTAAATTACAAATCCTTTCCTTGATTCCGTTTTACATAGATTTTCCTCTTAGAAATTAAAATTTCTACTATCTAGCAAAAAACAAACAAACCGGGGGGGGGGGGGGGAGTGTTTCATAAGGCTGTTCGTAAAGTTGTAGATTAGTATTTTTATTGTAACAAACTTTTTATAGCAAAGTATATTTTTTTGCCATAATTTAATTGAGGATATTGGAAATACAGTCACACTTTGTTAAAACATCAGGAAAAACTTTGGGCATTTTATCTGGCATTTGATATTCAAGTCTGCGTAAAGTCATGCGTAACTTTACGAACAGCTTTATGAACCCCCCCCCCCCCCCCCCCCCCCGGGAACATGTTATTTTACATGTACTGTGGAAAAACGGGCATTCCCGAATCCTGACTACCTGTGAATTTCCTGTGAAAAATACGGCAATTTTTTTTTTTTACAGTGTATACACCTTTATTGATTTGGTATTATGTCTCCTATTTTATCAATTAAGGCATGACACATATCACTTTCTATGACTATAGATTTATTTATAAACTTATTAGCATTTTGTTCCGAATATTTTTCGAAATTATATATTCAATCTAGTCAAGCAATGTATTGTAAGTAGAACGGCAAACGAACTATTATGCAAGTCCTATTTTGTGTTTAATTGTACAGTGCGTATACAAAAGAAATAAGTATATCCAGCTTCGATGGCTTCCCATTAAAAATATACAGCCTATGTGACTTTAAAAATTATTTCATGGTAGAGAGTAAATGATATTCTGTCTACTGACACCTAATCCATAACAGTGCTACCACGGATCACTTAGCAGCAGGCTTTTCAAAAAGTATTTTCAAAATCTTCTTGTACCAAGTTTGGGACTGATGCAACGAATTTGGGTTATGCATGTGTTACTTCAGTCAGAAATCCTTAAAAAAAATAATTTTGATACGTGCTTCAATGCCCCTTTGTTAAAAGTGATCTAATCTATCTAAGTTTTTACTGGGCCTTGTTTCCGTCCATGAAATAATCTTTTAATTTATTTTAAAAAGCCTACTAAAATCTGGTTTTAATGATATCTAAAAAATCTTGCTCTTTTGCCCATTGCTCCAATTCACCAATGCATGATGTGCATAAAGGAGTTATCTGGAACAGCACTCAGAGACAAGGAAGAATACAGTCATGTGTTGATAATTACCAAACCAACTGACAGTAGACTTTCATGAAATAAAAAGCATCCCAAATAAACTTTTTTTTCCATTATGATTCAACTACAAGACTTCTCCTAAACAAGAGATGCGGATGAAGCCAAGATTGTGTCATCATGACAAGGATAATAACATTTTGCTTGTAATAAGCCTTTTCTTGAGTTTAGTTCAACGTTATTCTTCTGCTCATATGCACAAAATCAATTTAAATAATTCAGCAATTCTTTTCAGACTGAAAGAACAAATGCATAATGACATTTGACCCACAATAACTAATGCGGTCAGCCCAAACTTGGTACAAGAGGATTTGACAATACTTTGTGAAAAGCCTGCTGCTCTACCATAATGTTATGACAGATGTTATTGGCCTTTCACTTTGGATTTATTTAAGCTTACAACAATTTTTTTAACAAATGTTTGTCAAAACCATCTATTCAACTTCGTCATGCAATGTCCTGTCACCGATATTGATGCCGTTTTGTTTATAATTCTTACTATTGTTTTGCATTTATACTGTTCTATCGAAATTTGTATATCTTGGCAGCAGTCAAGACAAGGGCGTAGGAACCGGGGGGGGGGGGTTTAGCCCCTAGTAAAAAATGTGGGGGCAGGAATATCCTTCCGCTCTCCCGCCCCCACTTTTTATGGCTGAAAACCCTTATTTTATGCATTTTAAAAATTCTCTGAAAATCTTTATAAAATGCACTAAAATAAGTGGGGAAAAAGCGGAAAAAATGCTGATGATTTTTATTTTTACTTGTCTGAAACGTGCTTCAGCCTCCCCTCCCCCACTTCAAAAAAGTTTCCTACGCCCTTGAGTCAACATGTAACATGTACACCTTTATTGACTTGGTATACATTTGTCTGCTCTCTTTTATATATCAATCAAACAATAAGAGATTTATTAATCTGCTAGCTTTTTAAAGACTTGTCGTATTGTTAATTCAATTTCATCATACAATGTATTGTTACTGAAGGGCAGATGTTGATATAGTTGTATTCAAGCCCCATTTTGTGTTCATTTATACGATTATTTTGTACAGCTTTATCAAAATTACTATTGCATTTGCATGTCTCGATTGCAGTCACCCTGTACACCTGCGTTGATTTGGTACGTATTACATTTCTCTCTCTCTCTCTCTCTTTCTTTCTTTCTCTCTTTACAACTGACCCACTTTTATGGCAAATGCTGTTTTTTTTTTAAATACAATTCTAGAATATCCTCAAGCTTTATTAGTATTTTCCCTGTTAATATAAAGAGATGTACATGGTTGCAGCACCTTACATATACCGCTAGGCCAACCAATCCACACGTAAGACACAAAGCATCACGAATCCACATCATGAACATCTCAAGGTACCTTATGCTGGGTCTGGTTGCTGCAAGCATTTTTGCACATACAATGGGTGAGAAAAACTTTGTTTTAAACTACACTCTGTTTTAATTCACTCGTTGAGTAATAGTAGTAAAAAAGTTTCATTATATCTTAAGTTATAAAAAATAAAGCATCACATAAATCAGGGCATTAGAAAGATACAGCGAAATATGAAATAATAAAGTATACATTTAAAAAAATCAATTGGTAGTATTGTTTGAGAAGGAAAGGTTAAAATACGGTGTGCCCAATTATGTGTTTCCGTTCATGTCCTTTTTTTTTTTTCAGGCTTTCAAATATCTGTGGTGTTCTTTTTCTCTCATATTCTGATGTGCTTTGCTTTCGGTACCAGGAGCAGAAATCCAGGGGGACGGGGACGGGGGGATACGTCCCCTCGGAAATTTTGAAGACTGAAACAAATTGTAAAGCAAATTGTCAGCAAAAGCTGCAACATCCTGTTAACGCTCTTAAGTGCTTTAAAGTGCAAAGTTTTACTATTCAAAATGGGAATTTTCTCGCTCGGTCGCTACGCTCCCTCGCATGCTAGTACTTGAAACTTTACCATGTTTACAATATTGCAGAAGATCTCTAAACTGTAGTATTATTCAAACAGAGATTCCCCTATGTTTTTACAATAGACAATGTCCACTCCCGCTATGACCTACAGCAGGGTCAGCAATTCAGGGGGACGGGGATGCCTCTCCCTGGAAATATTCAAGGGGGTTGCCCCCCCCCCGAAAATGAGAAAAAACGTCTTTTGTGTAAACAGTGATTAAACGCTCGGATTTTCTTGTGTGATCGAAAGTGCTCTAAAAAAAGGCTGTTCGAAACCTCGCAAAATAATATACATAATTTACTAAGGAATCCGCCAGAATGCAAATTTTTAAAATTGTAAAATGCAAATTTTTAAAATTGTAAAATGCAAAATGTTCTTTTTTGGGGGGGAGGGGGGTTGGGGTTGGTGGGGGGATTAACCGTCACAGACCCCCCCCCCCCTCCCATCCCCTTCTGTCGCTAGTCTCGTCCCCCTGGCCGTGACAAGAAATGGCCGCCCCTGCATGGTGCTATCCTAGTCACAACGAGAACGACACCAGACCAACAATAGAACTAAGAAAAAAATGTTACATCACCTCTAATGGCGAATATAGTGTTGGTTATCGTTCGGTTTGGACTTTTGAGTTTGTCTTCCGGTGTGACTGATCGAGGTAATAATACTCCCGAGGCAGACCGCACAATACTAGTCACCCATCTAAAAATATTGACTCAAATGCCACGGTGGCGGAACAAAGGGGCAAACGGAGCTCATCCCCTTCCCTTTTTTCCATATTGCCCCTTCCACGATGAAATCCGAATGTTAAATTGCCCCCCTCCAAAACCGGTGCCATTTAAGTTAATTAAGCCTTCAGTTTATATGCTCTAAACCTCTTTCATGACAAAAACAGTCGCCTTTATGTAGTTCAGTATTTTTATGTGCTTGGTGTTCATGATGTTGGTTACATGGCATTTTCCTCCAAACAGAGCATGCACAATTAGACCAGAAAGAAAAAAAATCGCCAGAAAGTGTCATCAGTAGATGCACCTCAGTGGGACCGCCAAACTGACTCCCCATGGATTCCAAAACGCTCACCCCCCCCCCCCCCCATTTATTTATTGTTTATTTATTTGTTTATTTATTTAGTTAGTTAGTTTGTTATTTTTTCGGGGGGGGGGGGTTAATATAATTTTTTGTTCGGTCTAATGTCGGTCTCGTTGGTATGAAAGAGGTACAAAGAAGTACAAACCATTCTATTGTGTGCATTCAGATGTTAATGCTTATCGAACCAGCGGAAGGTCGAATTTACAGATGGTGAAAATGAAAATATGAAAATATTTGATTTTTTCTGTAATTATCTATTTTCATACAGCCTATGAAGGAGTCTTCGAAGCGTATGACGTCGATGACAATAGGAAAGTAACGAGGAGTGAGATAAAGACTTTCCTGAAGTCCAGTTGGGCTGTGGACGCGTCTGACGGACAGTTAGATGCGATGTTTAAAGCTGCTGATAAAGACAGTAAGCAAAATAAAAGAAAGACCGACAACAGTAGCAATAATGATCCGATAAATTATTGCCATATCGATCCCCTGAGGTTTGTGGAAAGGGATTGAATATCGGTGTTGCACCACCAATGAGAGAATATATCGGTGAGACTGAACCTGCAACACCTGCATCCAACACTCCCCCCCCCCCCCCCCCACATAAGCTTCAGGAGATTCACAGTAATATTTTTCGTTATTGTTATCGATCAAATGGGGATGGCCCCTTTGTATCAGGTAATAAAACCTATGTGTGATTGATTTTGATAAATTCCAATTATATAAATGCTTTGCGGGGGATATTCAGTTGTATTTCCCTGCAACACGTAGATAAAAAAATATTAGCATTCCTATTAAGGCAATTTCTTGCATTATTTTTTTTCACTATCAGAAATATTACCTTTTTTAAATTCAGATTTCGGACGAAAGTAATTTTAACTTCCATATACATGTATATGTATATATATATAAAAAAAAAAAAACTATTAGAAATGTCATGCTTTTATCCAACTTCTTTATTTCCTCACGAATTTTCGACGGTACTCACACCGTCTTTCTCAAGTGAATGACAAACTTTCGAAATTGTATCCATAGCGTTTCCAAAACAATGCGCAATTAGTTTATAAGTAACCGGGCGCATTGTCTTGGAAACGCTTTACAGCTCAAAAATATCTTAAAAACGTCACGAAGACGTCACAATTGAAATACATGTTTGTAGATTATGACCCAAAGCGTATAAAAATATAAGGGGCGCTTATAAGCGCAAGGCGCATGATAAGTGAGCGAGAGCATTATAATTACTAAAACGTCATAATGGAAATAAGACGTCATAATAGAAACGTCAAATCGGTGTTTGAGTAGATGCCTGGCAATAGAATATAAGGAGTATTAACGAAAGAAAGTATAGTTAGTCAGCCAGGACATGTCTATGTTCATGCCTGGCTTCCTGAAGCTCTCATTTTTTACGATCATTTTGATTTCGTACAGGTGTCGGTCTTCAAACGACACGAGTCCGTCTCTAAGAATACAGCATTGTAGGTCGCTCACTGAGTGTGCAGCTGTATTGAAGTGTTCTGCCACAGGGTGATGGAGGTTGCGAGCAATGCTGCTCTTGTGATTGTTAAATCTCTCCCTAAATCTGAGAGTTTCTCCTATGTACAGGGCATTCGGGCATTTAGCACATTTGATAGCATACACAGCATTCGTTACGTCACAGTTACATGGAGGGGGTCTGATTCTGCATTTTTCAGAAAGCCTGATACTTTGATCAAGAATCATGTGCTTGCATATTTGACACCTTGTTTTGCCGCATTGTTTGTTACCCTCTCGATTAGAGCCGCTCAAATTGGTAGTCAGTAAACGACGGAGATTTTTGGGTTGTCTTTGCGCGTGTAGTGGTGGTAGAGCAAATTTGGGGACCAACTGAGGATCCTGTTGGAGAATGGGCCATTCACGGCGAATGTTCTTCGCGAGGGAGCTACCATCTGGTATATATATATATAATTGTGAGAAATGAGAGAATAATGGTTGCGTAGCTTAAATCAAAGTTCCCCGGAGCTGTCCTCCCTTTTTGAATTTTTGCAAAGGTTGAAAATATGTCTCCGCCGGGAATCGAACCCGGGTCGTTGGCTTAGAACGCCAATGCCTTAACCATTAGACCACGGACGGGCCAGTGACTTAGGCGACACCATATTCAATTGACCGACAGATTGACAAATCTTCAACCTTATTAATTCCTTTGTCGGGGGCAGGTGAGTTTTGAACAAAGACAAGCCGCATGCCTCAGCTGGATCCAAGCGAATGCTTTGAGATACATGTATACATTAGAATAACAATCATTATAAACAATAGTTTGAATTTTTGCAACCTTTTTTCATTTTTTCAACCTTTGCAAAAATTCAAAAAGGGAGGACAGCTCTGGGGAACTCTGATTTAAGCTAGGCAACCATTATTCTCTCATTTTCATTTCTCACAATTTTATAATTATTTCCACGAGAGTTGCCAAAGCTGTTGTATATATATATATATGTATATATGTGCCTTTATGTTCCTTGTCTATCATTTGGTATTTATCTCACATATTTTATTTTCCAACAGAGGTAAAGAATGAAATCATTATGTTCTGAGTCGAATCAATCTTCGCATGGCGTCAACTCTGTTTGTATACTGCATGGTTTCTCGGATGATGACTCCTTGATTACAGCACTTCGGCCAAGTACAGGGTGAAACACTTCTTTCAGTAATTGCAAATGTTGTTTTTTGTTAGTAGATTAGTAGTTGTAACTTGTTGACTTCGAAGCACATTTAGTGTTTTGTTCTTCTTACATTCTGTCATTAGTTCCACTTTGAACTATTCTTAAAAAGTTACAAAAGGGGACCTAATTCCGTTAGAAAATGTGCATTTCATTTTGTTCACGAGCATCGCTGGAACCTCATTGTCAGACCAAATTCGCCGCCAGGTTTGCCAAAAGATAAGCAACAAGCCTTTGAAAATAAAGATCCCTCTAACCCAAGATTTCCCTCGAGTTGGGTTTTCAAAAAGATGTCGACATGGTCGCCAAGCGAAAAAAAAAAAGCAATTGGCAGACACTAATTACGGGACTGTCGACAGAATTGTTTAAGGGAGTGTCAAACCTTTCCAATACCCTTTCTATAGTGTAGCACTTGAGTATTTTTCCTTTGATGACTTGTGCATGTTGTGATGTTAGAAAAGAGTTTTCTATTAAAAATCTGATGCCGAATGTTTGTATATTATAACACTGAAAGAAAATCTCCCTATTTCGTTTACCTCAGAAATATCTAGTTTTCGCTTGAAAGCACATGTCGACAAGATGGAATGAAACCTGTTGTTTTTCTAAAACTTTACTCTAAGACATGTCAAAATGTCATAACATTTATTTAGAGTCAAAGCTTTTATCCCTTCTTCACTCTAGAAATAGTGAAAACAAAGGCTAAAGTTCAGTTACATTAATTAAATCGATAGATCGTATCTTTGTTAACTTTTCTCCATGGTAAGCCTTTTTTAGATGTTATATTTTCATATCGTTCACCCTATTGTGTGTTCAGCGTGTAGTCATATTTCAACGAGCCTTAAAGGTTAGTAAATCCGCTCTTACATGTTATACCGGTATCTTTTACATGTTATACCAGTATAATGTTATCAGTACGGAAACTTTGTTCACTTGTTAAGTTGTTCTTTCATTATTTTCACTTTGTAGGAATATCAATAAATACCTGCACAATTAAATCACTGCAGCTCTAAATTGTTGATTTTCCTTCTATTCTGAGGTATGAATAGTATTTGATATTTTTTCACTGCTTTTCAAGACATTTTCTTATTCATCGCTTATAATCTTTTAAGGTTACAAAAAATAGCAAGACGAGAAAGCCAAAAAATGTTATAAAGTTTGTTAAGGTTGTGTTTTGGGAGTATGAAATGGTAATAAATGAAGTATGCTCTTGTGAAGTTCAGGTATCGCATTAAACATCTATGAAGAAGTTTGGTTATGTATTAAGCAGTGTGAAGATGATATTTGGGCAAAAAGCATCGGCCCCCTGGCAAAAATGGGCCCCTAGGCATATGTTTTATACTGTAATTTATGATGTGCGGATTTTAGAGATAATTTTTGTGTTTAATGTTATTCATTGCACACTTCTTAGACAAAGTTGTCGCTGACAACAAAAATACTTGCCAGAGGCTTGCCCAATATACATTGTAGCAACAGCCAATATATGCATGATGGATTCTATTAATGCTCAAATCCTGAATAATGAAGTTAACAGGTCTATTGCAAAGTCAAATAGTATGAAGAAAACAACACAAAAGAAAAAAATATGCTTGTACAGTTGATGGTAACAGGCAAGAGCATGCGTTATGAGAGGATGGAGGCCAACATACACAATTATAATTCAAAGGGACAAAGGTCTGAAGTAGTAAATTTATCAATATATTTCACAGACTATATAATCATTACAGCATATGACAGATATATACATGATGATATAGAAAACATTTTTTCTTTTTTTTTATATACCTCAAACTCCTAGTTGACCCCTAGAAATGAAGCAAATAATTTTTTATCATTGGGTGGAAAATTTGTTTCCGAGACACCAAGATCATCAATTTTGGTAAGGCATTTTGATTCTACGGCTATTTTTGTGAGGCAATGCCATTTACAAAATTTGATTCTTTTGCAACCGTAGTCATGCTTGAAGCAGCAAGAAATTTGGGCATGATGACTCATACAATTTCCGTTTCATTCACATCGTCTTTGCTTTCAAAGCAAGAGCAGTCGATGCCTTTGTCAACAAAAAGCTGACTGTATGGAAAGCTGTCATAGATAAATTTCTTGCTGCTTCAAGCATGACTATGTACATGTAATTGCAAAAGTAGCAAATTTTGGAAATGACATTGCCTCACAAACACAGTTGTACATGTAGTATGAAAACGCCTTACCCCAAATTGACAATTTTGTTGTCATTTTTCTCAGAAAAGAATTTTCTACCCAATAAAAAAAAATCTTAAGATATTGCGTCAATGATATTGTTGAAACTGCAGATCTCAGGTGTTGCATTCTTTCTGGGTGACCCTGTAAATTGTGGATGATATATACTTGTATTTTGAAGTGCCATTCTAAAAACAATTGCATCATCCACTAGACTGCAGGTACAGGCTTGAAACCAGCATACACCTAAAATGTGTAAGAATACTACATATTTGATTTATAAAAGTACTTCACTATTGTTTCAGGTGACATTAATGGACAAAACTGACAATACTGGACAGGAATGAATGAGAAAGCTCAAAAGATTTTTTCCCACTATTACCAGTACTCTTTAGATGTCCTATATTTCCATTACTGTATTATTTATTCAATACATGTATATTTTATTACTGGGTATAAAAGGGTAAACATGCAATTTGTTTGAAAGCTTCTCTAATCAATATCATACATAGATTTTGTTCATTAGAAATAAGCCAAACCACATGCATTTTTAGTTCTGAAAACAACTTGTTTATCCCATAACGTAATTCGTTAGAGATACATTTTACTCAAATTGCACCATATAATTCATCAACAAATTGCCTCAGAGAACCATGACATGGCATTCACACGTAATTTCTTAAAATTCACTAATACGCAGTTTGTGGTGCAATGAATTGGTAACATGGGTATCTTTGTGAAAATTAGTGACAAAGCAAAGCCAAGTCCAGATTGACGGCTGGTAATGATTGATCGATGGTGATGTCAGTGCATCAAAACTTGTATTCCAAAATATTTGACTGACAGTTTCAGCCAGGGTATTTAGCATAACAGTGCTATACAAGATCATAATATCACAGCCCTACATGTACCTCTAATGCAATGAAATTATCCTTTTCCATCCTCGTGGCTTTTGCACGCAGATTTTTGTGTCAAAACATTTGCTATTTAAACTTTGCGTCAAAGTCACTTGCCTGTCTGTGATTTAAAATTCGAACATGATTTATACACACAAAATAAGCTACCACAGTGTTATGAAAATATCTGTCTAGCAAAGCATTCTGTCCCATCGATTTGCACCACACTGTCTTACAATGCTCTCATAAAAAAGTTAAGTTCTTGGTCACGAGGACTATGTCGTAACAGTACATGTATTTCCATGATTTCAAGTACATTGCATGTTCTATGTCGCTATCTAGTAAATTGTTGTAACATGTATGCAGTGGATTTGCTATCAGCTCATCAATCAGAAAAGATTGAACTCTCCTTACTTTTTCCCCTTGATTTCAGACATAATATACACATGTCTGCCATTCCCAAGAATATTTGAAGCATAGCCAATCATATGTAGTTCATGCAATCTAATTCTTTGGTACAGGCAGGTTTCAGGGCCCCGTTTCATAAAACTTGTTATCAGTAACAACTGCCACATTTCTATGACAAATTTGCCCACAGCCAATCAAATGCAACAATTTCAGTAGCTTATAACAGTTATTGTAAATTGTCATTCATAACAAGTTTTATAAAAACAGGGCGCTGGCAGAAAATAGGTTCAAATAAGCCAGTTCGTAATTAAAATGTGCATATAAAGGTCATTGGTACCGAGTACAATTGACCTCTATACGTTTTCATAGTGTTCCCCCCAGTGATGCGCGCACAAGTATGATTTTACGCATTAAAAGTAGCGGGTCCACCAAAACAAATGTGGTGCATGTACAAATTGGGGTCATTTCAGGGTCATTTGTACCATGTACTTATTATGAACTGGCTTATTGACAGAAATATGTCTGTACCAAATCCCATGGGGGTGATCTGAAAGGACCAAAGCAAGTTTGCAGGTTGAAAGTAGTCACTGACACATTAATTGGTCCATATTGAGTGAAATATGGCCTTCTGACATCCCAGGGAGGTGGTTTGGGAGGACCAAAACAACTTTGAAGATTGAAAGTTGGCATTGACTGATTTATTACCCTTGTTGGGTACAGTTGTTGAGAGAATCTACACATGGAAATTATTTTCAGAAATTCCTCACCCTTGGTATCGGTACCAAAGGTTTTATGTACTCATTGTACTGGTGAGAAGGCTGGGTACAGGTGCTTTCAAGTTCCGGCGACCTTCACGAAGTATTGTCTCCTTCTCTTGCCGACATTGATCACAGCTCATTCAGCATCCTTTCATTTCAAGGAAAAACCCATTCAAGAGTTCATCTGCAAATAAAAAGAAAAAACAGATGCGTATATGTGGAAGGCACGTAATATTAATTTATTATCTATTCATCATTTGTGCAGCAATAAGCATACTCCAAGCAAAATATACACATTCCCTCGTATTGGAACAATAAACAGAGCAAAATTATTTGCTGCAAACAAGAAAATTTGGATGACTGTAATGATGAAACTATAGAAAGTTAATCCTTATACTGATTTTTTTTTTTTTTTTTGTCTTTGTCTTGCAATGGGAACAGGAAAACAAAATGCTCCTAATTTGTAGAAAGAAGCAAATCCCTATCACAAAGAGCAGAAATGATAAATTAGAAATTTGGGCAAAAGTTTTTCAGCAAGTTGAAGTACATGTATATGACACGCTATTGCTCTACGTGTGTTTTGAGTAATATGCTTGCTGACATTCTCTGAACTGAGATTTAAGCCTTCAATGTGCAGGTAATAGTATTTTAATATTTTCCAAATGATAGCAGCCGCATGTATATCCCCTCACCATACAAACAGTTAAATATCAATCAAAAGAAACTTATTTGTAATACTGTTAGCCATGTAATTCTGTTATCGCCCAAGTGGAAATGTCCAGCTACCCGAAGGCACGTACAGTTGAAACTCGCTGATATAACAAGGTAATTTTACTGGTCCCAGGTCTTTATGTTCTTTTGGGTTTTTTTTACCCTGATATAAGGAGATTCCGGATATAAGGAGGTAATTTTCATGGTCGCAAGGTCCTCGTTATTATAGTGAGTTGCCAATGTATTAGAAACATACAAGTACTTGTTCATTTTCTTGACTGGAGCTGATGTCATACTTGGAGGCCAGAGAGAGAGGCTTGAGAAGCGACTGATGTGGGGCCATGACGTCGGATGAGTTGATGACTCTCAAAGGGGCACGCTGGGACCGATAGCCCCCCTCATGACCCGATACAGGCCCCTGATGATGATGATGATGATGATGATGATGGGCGTGGGGTTGAGGGTGTTGAAGGGGCTGATGTGGGTATGGGTATTGCGATGCTTGTGGAATCTGCTGTGCATCATACCCCGGTACCTACAAAACATCAGAATAAAATGTACATTAAACCCAAGGCAATCAGCACAAAGGTACTGAGATTTGGAGTATTGTTTTCTTTTAAAGTTAAATGATTCTCAACACAAAAAAAATATAAGATTAAACAATTGTCTACAGAAATCAGGTGGTGTATGTATGTATTTAGTCTATGGAAAGGAGAGGATTCAGTAGTCAACAGGTTAAGAAAGAAGGAGGGGGAGGGGTAAAAGTCACTCAAGATTTTTGTTAGAGACTCAGAGTAAACTTTCTATGTTAGCCTTGTTTTCATTACAAAGTCTTGTTTTTAATACAGTACATGTAATTGACTTCCTAAAAACAATTGTCACCTTTGTGTATGAGTGAAAGTACAATTCAAAATATTTCAGTCAATATGAAACAGCTTGACTTCCTAAAAACAATTGTCGCCTCTGTGTATGAGTGAAAGTACAATTTGAAATATTTCAGTCAATATGAAACAGCTTGAATAAACTTTTCCTAAATTCATCTCAAACTGCTAGAAAAAAAAAATACAATGGAAATTTCAAGCGAACAGGTACAATTTAGTGTGTTAAAAGAGAGATTTGCCTCATTTAGACAAATACTTCTTTGTCTCCACAAGTGCAATGAAACAGAAGAACATGTATATCGGAAGAAGGGCAAACAACTGTGTACATAATTTAACAGGAACATTTACTATTAAAATCATGTTACTTTCCTTCAAGTTGATGAATCATACCAGCATGTTACATTAGGCAAGATTTCAGTTTTTCCAAAATGATAGTGAAAACGTTATTGTTCTCAAGAGCTATCTGTGGCGGACTTGCATAATCAACTGCAAATAATTTGCAGTTTTCATCATTATTATTTTTTTTTTGTTGAGTCCTTTTAGAGCTTTTCAGAGCTAAACTACTCTGTGTTCCTATGTATATGTTTTTATTCACTGATGCATAGATCTGTTACCTGCTGTTGAGCACTGCCCTTCACTGCACTGGATACATCTATCTGCAACCCTCTACTGATCTGTTCCACAACACCCTGTCAATGATACAAGAGGAAAATAGCTAATATTTCTGCTGGTATGTTAGACCACAAATATAATGCTTTATACTGTTATGATGCCAATCTATATGATGTAACTATGTAATTCTAATTCTACATCCATAAGTGGTATACTTTACATGTACATGGCTAGATGGATAGAGCGATGGTCTTTGAAATACAGTAATCAATCCAGGTCTGAAACCAATTTTGTGCAGCACTAGTGCCCAAAAGAAACAAGTCCTCCTCAATTACATTGTTATAATAATTAATAATAATAATAATAATAACAATAATAATAATAATAATAATAATAATAATAATAATAATATTGGATATTCATATAGTGCTTATATCCACCAAGTAAGGTGCTCAAGGCGCCCCAATATTTCCCTGGCATTAGCTAGGCTAATGATTTCAGCATTCGCAGCATTCAAGGATAGCATTCAGCATTCAGGAAAGGACCTAAAGATCCATACTGTTTGTAGCAACCCGGTCAAAAAAAAAAAATTGGTCAATTAAATATGAATGTTGAAACAGTGCTTCATGTAACAGCATAGTAATCATGACTGGATTGAGAGGGTAAGTTGTGTGTACATATATGTACCTGAAAATTGCAGACTGAGACAAATGGTATATGGTTTAGGCTTGAGTGTGTTTTCCTTATTCACACTGCAATACCCATAAAAAGATCAACACAGAACTTAAACTGATCCTAATGCAGGGCTGTCACAGTACCTTTTCCTTTGAATTGCTAGGTAGGCAACTTAGTTGATTGCTTAAAGGGAGCCACCGCTCGATATCCATGTACGTTCAATTTCATTCGCTTGCCCCTATTGCAAGGCCGTGCATAACAACGATCTTTGTGCAGCGAACAAAATTGCCGTCGAGGGTGGGGTAGTTTGTCAGTTGGGTTATTCAGTTCGTCTTTCTTCGGTCGAATACGTAACACTGCAATTGCGTGCTCGTTTACCGAAGATGTACGGAGATTCCTGAATATTACCCGAGCCGGGCCAAGCTCCAAAACACCACGACTGGCGACTTTTCGGTCCCTTTAATATTGTTGTGAGCCCATCTGAAGGGTGCAAACAGATGCACAACTAGTGGATGTACATTTTCAGAATTATGTTTTCGAACCTTCATTTACAGCAAATTGCATTGAATTCACATGAAACAAATGATACAAATGGAAATACTTTTAGTTACCCTTGGACAACAAAAGCAGGACTTTAAAGGAAAAGTCCACCCTGATATAAAGTTGGTTCTAAAGGAAGCAGAAAAAAATAAAGAATCACATCAATGAAAGTTTGAGCAAAATCTGCAAAGAAATCAGAAAGTTATGATTTTTTGAAGTTTTTATCAATAAAACACAAATTGGCAACTCCGTGACATATACCTTGCAAGCTTCTCTCCCATTTGCCCTGTACTAAAAAAAAAATCATAAATTTGCATTTTCTCTCAAGAAAATACACAAATATACACGCACCCTATATAAAATCATTGCACATAATCTTTTACACAAAACCTGTATGAAACTAATATATTCTTTCATCAGCAACTATGAAAATGAATGAAATGAAGTTATGAAATTTTCTGTACTGAGCAAATGGGAGAGGAGCTGGCAACGTACTGTATGTCACGGAGTTGCGAGTTTATTGATTACAACTTCAAAAATTCATAACTTTCTTATTTCTTATTGGATCTTATTTTGCTCAAACTTGCACTAATCAGTTTCTCTATTTTTTCTGCTTTTATCAAAATCAACTAAATTCCAGGGTGGACTTCCCCTTTAAGGATATCTAGTAGGATTCAAAGATAGTCAATGGCACCTGGGCAACTGCTCAGATTGATCACAGTTAAATGTAAGATGGGTTACCTGTGCGAGTCTGGCGATACTCCTTGGTGAGTTAATCTGACTCTGGCTGAGCTGGGAGACTAGGGCACTGATGTGCTCTGTGGTAAGGCTTGCAGTTGACTTCTCCGCTATTAAGTGTAAAAAAAAAAAAAGTGAGGAGACTAATAATGATAACAACAATTATAACAATAACAACAACAATAAGAATAATAATAATCATCATCATAATAATAATTATAATAATAATGAAAACAAATAATGACAATAAAAATAATGGGTTTCTATTTACCCAGATGAGCCTCAATAGCACTAATGTTTCCTTTCCGAAGGGGCCTGCAATTTTGTTATAACCCCAGCTTTACTTTGTCTGGGTAGAGAGTGGCAAATGTATATTAATGTCTTGCAAGACAACATGAGAAAATTACGATGAGAAAGCACCAAAGATATCATTTTATATTTTCATCACTGTATAGGTGAGTCTATAAATTACTAGCCCAAACGGTCAGTTCTGTATCCAACAAAATTTGAACATACACTGTATACGTATGCACTACTACACGGCTCTACACTTACTTTCATCATGGGGGTCTGTACTGAAGGGTCTATGTGCACCAAGCTCCCATTATACCTATATAATGAGAAGCCCTGACAATTCTTTTCTTTTCTCCCCCCCCCCCCCCTCTCTCTCTCTCTCGCTCTCCTCCTCCTCCTCTTCTTCTTCTCCTCCTTCTCCTCCTCCTCCTTCTTTTTCTTCTTCTTCTTCATTACCAACATTTTTTCTATTCTTTTTCTTTCTCTTCAAAAAATTCTAAAGCACCAGGTGGAACAACCTACAAGATGGAAAGGGGACCACAGGGAAAGCTCAAGAACATTCGATTCCAAGCAAAAATGAGATAATCTTGAAATGCATCTTGTCAAGTTTTTTACTTTCTTTTTTCCCCTTAACATTTCAGTTAATCTCTTGGAAACATAGAACTACATATTTTACACTGCTGTAACAGTTGATACAGAATGCAGAAGGAAAAAACATCATACCTGTAGTGAATGGTTTCTTGACATAGGGGTGGTTGAGTAGTTCTTGTATAGAAGGCCTCTTCTTCACATCCCTTGTTAAGCATTTCTGAAACGAGACAAAATTATTGACGTTAAAAATCATCAAAAATAAGGATCAATTCAGAAACGATATAGCCTAATTTCTCTAGGAATGCTTTCTTATTACCAGAACTCAAAATAAGCTTTAAAATCTGGGTCTCATAACATAAAGGTCTGCAATCAATTGCAAATTAGAAACAACGATTCTGACTGGTTAATGGTCAGCCTTTTGAACAACATGTGCATACAACGATGATCTTGACTGGCCACTGCTATATTGCAACTGATTGCAAACTTTTGTGTTACGGGGCGCTCATGCTGATTGATATGAATAATAGTGGTCAAGTGTGAGAAGCGACAAATTGCAGCAAAGCCAGCATTGAGTGTACATGTACAATCCCTCTTCCATTTTATTGCAAACTTATTATACAAGATTGTACAGTGGAAACTCACTATAACGAGGACCTTGGGACCATAAAAATTTCCTTGTTATATCAGGGTTAAAAAACAAAAGAACATAAAAGACCTGGGACCAGCAAAACTACATGTACCTTGATATCAGGAATCTTGTTATATCAGAGGTCCTTATCACGATTTTCCACTGTACATGAACTTCTCATGCCCTGTTCAAACTTGACTATTTAAGTAAATCCAAGAGGAGTTCTCGACATAATACTCTGTTCCATTTATGAGAGTCTACAAATGCTCTAAATGAAATACAATAAACATGTATGATTCCTACATACATGTAACAAGATATGTCATCTGTTTTTTATTTTGTTGGTTAATCATG
This sequence comes from Heliocidaris tuberculata, assembly GCA_025618425.1. Classification (NCBI taxonomy): domain Eukaryota; kingdom Metazoa; phylum Echinodermata; class Echinoidea; order Camarodonta; family Echinometridae; genus Heliocidaris; species Heliocidaris tuberculata. Next base: position 29,043,611 of record CM046837.1, on the reverse strand, counting down.
TCATGTTAACAGGCTTTCTAGTAAAAATAATAATAATGTTACATACTTTCATCACATCTAGGAGAAGTTCATTTTCGATTGGAGGGAAGTCAATAACATGATCAGGATTGCAGATGGCTTGCATCTTGAGCAGGCGATGTACAATGTGCTGGAATGGTGTGCGGCCATAGACCATGGAGTAGAGGATACAGCCCAAAGACCACACATCACTCTTACAGTTGATCTGTAGGGTAGGAAGATGAGACAATATTGAGCCTACAGAAACTGGGCTTTTTCTAAAGTTAAAAAGACTTGGTGGCAATGACGGCCCCTTTTCGAGATCTCTGTCACAAAGTAACAGGTTGCCTAAAAAACTGTGCACAAATCTTTATGAAAAGTAAAAGACTGCAGAGCCAATTCCGTTGAATTCTTGTTTTTACTATGATGAGAGTAGATATGAATACCAATTGAACCCTTCCTAAGCAGCAGTATTGATGCTTTTAGAAAGGATATTATACACAACATTCACAAACTTTATAATTCGTTTTCCTTTTAGTTTTCTATGAATTCAGAGAGAGAAAGCAGATGATTTGGGGTTTGTGATTTTATGAAGAAGATGGGTCTCCTTGCAACCAATCTTAGCTAAGCCTAGATTACATACATGTATGGCTTTGATAATAGAACCAAAATTTTTCTTAACAATAAGATTAACAAAAAGTACAAATTCCAGGATGCTAAAATCAGAAGATAGGAGGGGAAATTACAGGTCTGCATAGCTCTTTGAAATCGAAGGGGGGCCAAAAGGGACAAAAGGAGGGGGGGGGGGGGACAAAAGTCATTACCTTGAGCCTTGGTTTCTTGTGTCCGAACTCATTGACCTCAGTGACCGGTGAGGTGTCCTGAATGGCCTCTGGGGACATGTAGTTGAGCGTCCCGACCTGTGATTCCTTGACCACACTGGTGTGGTCATTCTGGATGGCATTGGCGATCCCAAAGTCTATCAGCTTCAGACTGGCCTCCACAAAGATGAAGTTGGCTGGTTTCAGATCACTGTGTACGATGCCTGAAAGGGGTAATGATAAGATGGATGGTTTCTATCTTCTCTATAGAATACCTTGATTTTCACTTTCAGCCTTTAATTTTAGACCTTTGGCTGTTATTCTAAATGTTTCATTTTTTATTCTGAAATGTTATTTATCCAACAAAAAACATTGTTTTATTGATTTGGAGTCAGTAACTGTCGTCTATGTTACATTATTAGTTTAGCATTTTTTACCTTGACTCCCATCCCTGCATACACTCAATTTACTGTGGGGGAATTCCCGTTCAAGTACCCAGTACCCGCCCAAAATTTTTAAGACCAAGACCCAGACCGAGACCCTAGTGTAAAGGAGAATGGAACCCCCAAAACTCAGCTAATAGCCTTATTAAAAGTTGTGACCAAGTTGAAAATATCTTGAAATTAAACCTGAGTCGTCACGGGTTTTGAACGACTCAGGTTTAATTTCAAGATATTTTCAACTTGGTCACAACTTTTAATAAGGCCATTAGCTGAGTTTTGGGGGTTCCATTCTCCTTTACACTAGGGTCTCGGTCAGTCTCGATCTCGGAAAGGAAAGTCTCGGTCTTGGCCTCGGTCTAGGACAAAAATCACGCACCTTGTTTATGAATGACATCGACAGCTTCTAGCATCTCCTGCCAGTAGCACCACATGTGATGAGGGGAGAGGCTATCTTTGTTCTTCTTGAGGAATGTAGCAAGATCTATGGAACCGCATTCCATCACAAGGTAGATGTAGTCCTCAGTGATCTCACTGAAATGATTTAAAGGAAAAACGCTTGTTTGATAAATAGGACTTGGATGTAAATATGCCTCAACTCAATTAATAATAATAATAATAATAATAAATATGTCAACATTTATATAGCGCTTAATGTACGTGTTGTTTCTAAGTGATTTAACATACATGTACATGGACAGTAACTTAAAGATGAAATAAAAAATCTATGAAGAAAAACTTAAGTAGTAAACCAATGAGAACACAGCTAAAAATACAGAGTGTATAAAACAAAGCTAAATAACATTAAATTAAATTGTAACATGAAACACACCAGTATACAAAACTACAATTGCTTGCATTCTTATGTACACACTATAGCTAATACAACCATCCTGTGGTTGACAGAAGGCCAATCCTGTCTTGAACAGTGAGTGTTGAGACACCATCAAACAAATGAAACGACTTGATGTAAGCATGAAGTGTAGATTACAAAGCTATTGTATTATTGCCTACTGTAGTAATTAACTATAAAACATAGGGCTAGACAGCATCCTATTGGCTATTGAAGCTATCAAAGGACACTCAACAATTTGTCACACAAGCACAAGCTTGCAATATAACAACCTTTATTTTGCATGGTGTATCGCATATCAAAGTGCACCATACTGTGCAACAGTAGGGGATCAGGAGTTGGTCTAGCAGTAATGTCTACGGTCAGCACTCTGCATTTGCCTACAAACTGACTCTGATCGGACCCAGGTTGAAATCTCAGTCACCTCTTTTGGATAGTGACGTTAAAGGTCAGTCCCAGACGTAAATATGCATATCTGATAGATACCGGTCTGTAAAAAAACCCAGTTAACAATAACAGCAATAACAACAACACGCTTCCCTGCGTGTACCGTTTGTTTGCATTGTCTTAGCCTGCATTGTTACTCATAGGTCAATTCAGAAGCTGTGCAAGGCTCTATGATTAAAAATCTCAATAGCATACAAGAGAATAAAACACTGGCTGAAGCTACATGTTAGATATCCTTGACATAAATCTTATTACACAGCCAAAAATGAATGAACCATACTTATCCTAAGTGTGGATTCCTTTTTGAATGATTTCAGTGTTTCTAGAAGAGCGATTTTCATTCATATAACTCTTCATGGCCCTCTAATAGTCATTTCAAATCAATCTAGTCCACAATGAAATAATAAATCTATATTTAGATTCTTGTTCCACTTTAATACAAGAAGTACATGTAGAGGTGAAAAGTCCTTTGTGAAGTTTTGAGTCTCTCCAGAAGAGTGATTTCATTCATGTAACCCTGCCCGGCCTTTATTTCTAACCAATTTAGTGCAACTTAAAATGACAAAAAATACTAAATATGCGTGGCCTTCTAATTCTATCCAATCTAGACCAAGAATCTACACATGTAATTAGATTCTTGGTCGACTGACTAGTCACTGAGATGATCATTTGAATATTTGAGCCTTTCTAGGTAATTTCATTTAAGTAAACTCTGCATGGCCTTCAAAAAGCCTTTTTCTAACCAAACTTCTCCAAATGAATATATCTCATGAATTACATGTTCACTTACTAGTCATAGAGGTGGATAATTCTTTTGAATGATTTGAGCCTTTCCAGAAGAGTGATTTCATTCATGTAACTCTGCATGGCCATCTCATCAGCAAAGTCCAGCTTCACGTACTTCAAAGCCAATAGCTTCTTGCTATCTTCACTGAGAACCTGAAAAACCTTCAGAGAATACGCACAACACAGGTATAATGAATGAGTACAGCGATAATAGAAGTCATGTTTAATGGAGACTATTGATGAATCAATGGTACAGTCAAACCTGTATTGTCTAGACTGCTCAGGATGGGAAAAGTTGGGTTTCCTTGTAAAAAACCCTTTCAAGACAATTGACCACATTTTGTGGTTTGGCTCAATAACTTTTGATTCAGAGCTCTAAAAAAATATACCGGATGCATGAGTAGCGATAGCAAAAATTTCTGCACACACTACATCCATTTTTGTTGCATGACCATATTGCGTTTTATGCCAGAAATTTTACAAACGAGAATAAGCTTTAAAATCCTTAAATTGGCAACAAATTGAGAGGTTCAAAATCATTGTTTTTTTTATCAAACTTGGCAATTTCTTCAACCTTTCGACAAAATTCCTAACCATGTATATTGTTTTCAAAGACAATACATCTTCTTAGGACCATGTAGCAGTGAAAGAAAAATATTATTGTTCCCAATTTGAAGAACAAGATGTGATTAATTTATCCCTTAAATAATTCCTGTCCTGAAAGGGTTAAGAGACAAACTGTATAGTCTTTACAAGCAGGTACTTGTAAATGTAGAGGTTTCTTTAGTACAGGATTCAGTCAGACACATTGTACAGTATAAGAGGAACAAAAAAAATGTGGTCTTTAATGACAGGTGGTCTTTCTACTCGATTGGTCTTTCTATACAGGCGGTCACTAAAGCAAGTTTCACTATATATCAAGTACATGTATGCAGTTGGCTTTGGAAATGGGCAGCCAGGCTCACTGCATTTACACATGGTCTGCAGTGGGGGACTAGCCCTATAATTAGCAAGCGATTGTCCATTGAGTTGACCCCCTTTGACCTTGCCAGTTCTTGCATTTTCCCACGATTTACGTAAAGTTGTTTACAAATGCAAGCTGAAAAATAATGTATCAAACACCACTTTTTGTAAACATAAAGTTCGAAAAATGATTAAATATAAATGTATCTTTCACAACAATACTGCAAAACCAAAGCTCGACCAACGGAAAATATGAAATTTTAGTGATATTTCTTCGATTACAAACAGAGAATTTTACCTGATAAACTTCTCCTAAAATTCCTCATTTCGGCTAGATTCGCAAGAAAATCACTGTCATGAATCATTTTATTGTACATTTTTCTACAATCGTATGGTATTTACTTGAGGTGAATTTTCCGCATCGAGTTGTGTCAGAAAAAAAGGATCTCGGTGTCAGATCGCCGAGGCTGACATAACAGAAAAATACTACAACCTCGTCCCACGCGTTGAAATCTGTGTAGGGCTGAACTCTGTGCGCGAGTGCTTACCGTGCTCCATGGGCCATGCGCATGCACAATCTATGAATGAGCTGACTACGGCTGACTCATGAATATCGTATGTGCAGATCGTGAATTTGGCATCACTGCGCATAATTTGCTGCTCTAAATTGCTGCAAGATATTGTGTGAAAAAGACGTAGCATCTCTGCAAAGAAAGAAGTGGCATCAGCGAAACTTTGTCTAAATAAGGAATATACTGTACACCCCCGAATAAGGAAATGAAGTTTCATGAATATAAGCTTACATGAATATTTATGCAGGGGTAGACTTGTGTCAGAAAAAAATAGACACATAGTTTTTTGACGTTTTCATTTCAAAATGTTGCTATAACTCAACAAAACAGTCATCATATTTCAGGATTTTTTCAGACAATCATTTACAACTACAAATTAGTTCATGTGGGAAGTTTTAGCTCCTAAATCGCCAAAATAGAGGCGCAAATTAAATTTCCTTGTTTTGCCATTGTGATGACCGCACGCACGCACTGAGCTAGAAGTCCGTTGGTAATTCAAAACAACCAGTGGTAAATGAGATGCAAATTGTACCGTATCGCTAGGCCTGTCTGCAGTAGAGTGAGTTTGTCTTCCGTGCTAGTCCTGGGTGTTTTCACCAAATAGTCATGCTTGGCTGATATGCAGGAAGGCAGAAACCCCTTAGTTAAATGCCATAGCTAGGATGGTTAATTAATTGATAGCACGTTGTAAAAGCATGTTGTTTAAGGTCAAAGACAAAAATTCACAATTACTCTTTGTTAGTATTATCATCATCATCACACACAAAATCATTATGATTATCATCATCATTTTCATTAATATAATTACCAAATTATAACATTATCAATATCAATACCATTATCATTATCATCAATATCAATCCATTACCATTATCATTATCATCATCATCATAACAATTATAATTACCATTAACAGTATCATTATCAACATAGTCATAATCATAGTCATAAACATAATAAAAATCACAATCACAATCATAATCATTATTATATCTTTATTATCATAATCATAATCATATTCATCATTTCTTCTCACCTTGGAAGAGCCACCTTTACCAATGAGTCTAATGATGGAGTATTCCTTGCCATTCACCTGCACAGTGTTCTTAGACTTGGGTTGTGGGACAGGGGCGACCTGCAAAAGAAGTGGATAAGTTAACCAATAAAAGTGACTCATAATGTTAACAGGGATATCAGCTGATTATACTCAAATATGGAATAAATAACAAAAAATAAAGACAAATCTACTTAAAGGAATTTGGTCAAGTGAGTTTTTGAGGATTAAAAAAAAAATTACAGTGAAAATCAAGTTAAAGTATCAACGAGACTAAATCATAAAGTGAATCAACGCGACCAGACTTTTGATATTTAACTATTCTAATCTATGCTTATGAGAACCTGTATTTGGGTGGCCATGTAGAATTTTCCCTGTGCATCAACTAATTTATAACTCTTCTTGAAAAATCAAAATAACAATATACAACATGGTTTACCATTTGTGGCGCAGGGAAATGATGGTTGGGTTGCATGGCAGAAGGGTTAGGCTGTTGGAACAGCTGTTGCTGAAGAGGTTGCATCTGTGGTGGCTCTCCATGTGGCAAGCTCATTCGTGGTGTGGGTTGGTGCTGTTGTTGCCACTGCTGTTGTACTGGCATTTGATGATGATGCATTTGTTGAGGAGGCATTGCAGAGTCATGTCTATAGAAGTAAACAGTGTGTAAAAAGGAAAGAGTCAAATACCAATTTACAATAAATTACAATCAAGGTCTATGTAAATGTAATACACATGTAGGGATTGGCATACATGTTTAGGTATTAGGGGCCTGTTTCATAAGACTTGTTATCAATAACAAGTTGCATTGATTGATATAAGCTACTGAAATCCTTGCATTTGATTGGCTGTGAGAAATTTTGCTTACAGAAATTTGGCACTTGTTATTGATAACATGTTTTATGAAACAGGGCCCTGATCAAGTATGATGATGGCAATAATAGCGTAATATGATGCAATATTTTGTCTGCAGAATCATCATTCGATTATAACAAAATTCAAAAGAAATATCAACCATTTTACAGGCACCATTGTATAGCAGTGACTAAAAAATCAAACTCTCACAAAAAAGGAAATAGGGCTTCCAATACAACTTTCTCCTAAAAAATCCTTAAGTGGTTTTTCAAATAAGTTTTACATTTCCCTATTTGACATATGTAAGAATTAAAACATGTTGATATAATGATACTACATCAATAAAGATTCTCATTCCACTACACCTTGATCATCCTAAAAGGTATCTATTCTCTACACCTTGGAGGAGCTAAGGGAGAGACGATTATAGATAAACAGCCTTGTCTAAGGACAAAAGACTTGGACTCTAAAAGTCTTGATTGAAAGTCAAGTGAATCCCTGTGCCATGGTGCTAACACGAGGAACAAGAGTGAGGGGCCAAAGCGAACATGTGAAATGTACGCCTTGGCCCTCCTGGCATGAATATGAATATGCATAAGCACCTTCCTGGTGTGGCTGTGTCTCCAAGACTACAGCTGGTTCCATAAAAAGCCGGCTACATGTACAATTAGCCCTAAGTCCAGCAAAGTGGACTTAAATTCCTGCTTTGCTTGTCTGAAAGCACATACGTGCACTTGCTTTCTTCAGAGACGGTAAAATAAACATCAAATATTACATTGTCCTTTGAGAGCCAAAATGGCGTTAACTCTGCATTATAGGGATAAAAATGAGCGTCCTATTGGCCCTAAGCAGACCGCATACATGTACACATTACCTCTGCACTGAGGATGCCCAAGGTCCTGGCACTGTGGATTCTGCCCCCATCTCCATAGTTGTAGCTTTGATGGTGAAGGGGTCCCTGTCTATCTGGGTGATATCCTTGGGTGTTGTCTGGACACCTGAATCACTCTCATTGGTCTTCTCTGTGATGGGTGCTAGGAGTCCAGTCTTTGTTTCCTGAGGACTGCTCTTCAGTGGTCTGATGTCGTTATCGTCATCATCGTCATCATCGTCATCGTCATCATCCTTGGATTCCTTCTTGAGCTGAGGCAGACTGGTCCTGCTGACTCGCATTGGCATACCAATGTTGCCACTAGAACAGAAAATGGGAAGAATTAAGCAAAAGTCCATTAGAACAGTACTACAATGAAGTAGTGATATCACAGTCATACAATTCAAATAAGGAAGAATTTGGCTTTAACTCCTAGTGGTTTATGTGCCGATTGTGCAGCCACTCTCAAACAGTGGGAGTCAAAGCAAAATTATTTCTTAAGAAACAGCTCTTCCATGAAACATCCCATCTCTAAAATTAAAATACATTTGAAAACGTCAGAAGCAACTAATAGAAATACTTTAAGAGTGAAGTTGATAATATCTCACATAATAGTAATGAAAAACAAAACATCATTTAAGCAGACAGACTTATGATGCACACAGAATCAATTTATTCTTTTCATTGGTAAATAAATCTGTTTAACTATTAAAGCGGTAGTAATTCATTTTTATAGGTCATATGAAATTCATTTCTTATCCAACAGATAAACATTTTCATTTCTTGTACTTACATTTTGGTACATCACTTTATTGACAATTCAAATTTTAGAGGATCAGAAAAAAAAATCTCACATTGATATTGAGAGAGGAAAGTATGGAGAAAGAAAACATGAAATAATTGTTCAAAAAATATGTTTTACCTTCTTTTGCGTCTGCTACTTCCAAAGACACTGAACTTGTTGGCTACATCAGGAGTCTGTAGGCCTGAATACCGTGATCCAGCATTGATGGGCATTGTATCACCTTCATGGTCACTATTTTCACACTTGGACTGGGCTGGTATTCTGAAAACCAATGTACCAATAAGTAACCTTTCAAGAGTAAGTCAAAGTCATTTGTCCCATATACATCAATCCAAAGATGCCATTTGTGACCAAGGTCCTGTTTCATAAAACTTGTTAACAGTAACAACTGAGCCAATCAGATGCAAGGATTTCAGTAGCTTATAACAACTATTGTAACTTGTTATTGATAACTCGTTTTATGAAACGGGCCCAGGCACCACAAAACCACCAAAAAGTCGCACTGTATAATTCTATTAAAGTTAGAGCTCAATAAAGGTGTTTTTGTTCGGCATGGTCAAATTTCAGTTTCGGATATTTCCTGAAAGAGTATACTTTTTTCTAAGTAATCTAAAAATCTGGAGGCACCAAACAATCTAAAAGTGGTATTTTTGACAGTTTTTAGTAGATCTATGTTTATCTTCTCTGGATTCTGTTGCATTAGTTTTCAATTTTGATTACCCTGAATAATTTTAATCTCCCATAACTTTAAAACAGAATAAGCTCTTGCATTGCCACTTGTGCACTATGATGAGCAGGATATGCTTAATCAGTATGCCAAGTCTTAGGACCATGATCTGATGATCCTTTAATAGAAATTTCTATTGAGTTCTAATCCTGCTTTTGTCACCTATAATATACCTTGCCAGTCAGAGTGCTGAAACAGACTGCAAACTGTCAATGCTTATTTCTCACAAGTGACATTCTGTTGGGACGGGGCATTCTTCTCTTTCTTCAATCATTTTAAAGCTGAGAATTTCCTCTTTCAGAATCAGACCTTAACTAAAAATTCATATCTGACGACTCTTTTTGTGGCTTTGTGGTGCCTGGTCACATTTATGACCATTAGTCACCTGCATCACCTGTGCCTGGGAGGGGAATATAAAGCAGACTTGAATCACTATTTATGGGGTCTCTCCTCCAGGTACAACTGATTGGGATGTGAAAGGTACCTCTACACCAAGGTTTTCCCTTCCTCTTTCACAAATAATGAATGGGTTCTTAATGTGAATACATGTAGGTGATGACTCTCATCCATACTTGATCTCCACTGAACATCCAACCCTATGGATGGAGTGTTTTCCACTGTAACCTAGCCTGCGTGTGAGAGGCATACATATCAACACACAACAATGGCATCATTCAGAATAAGTCTTGGCTGAATTTGAAAGCACAATCTTTGATTCGGCAGACAGATGCTTTGCCAACTGAGCCAACTCATCGATGATAAGATCAGGTTGATACTGATAGCCCTACCAGAGCCAGGAAATTATTTCTAAAAATGGGTCTGTACCAATAAATTTCAACTTGGAAATTAATGTTACAAATTTAAAACAGTTCCTTACATTGTCTTGAAAACATTTTCCAGCTACCTATCAATATCATTCTCTCTCTCACCTTGATCCAATCTCTGGTCTTCTGAAACTAATAGTGGTATCAACATACTCCATGGTACAAGGCACATGGCTCTTCTTCTCATCGGTTTCACTGCAAAACAATAATTATAAAGCGAAATATTGATTACAAATAACAATGCATTCACTTTGTGTTAAAGTGAAACTAACAGTGGTATCAACATACTTCATATTACAGAGCACGCAATTCGATTTCTTCTCTTCAGTTTCACTGAAAAACTACATTTAGGATTTGAAAGCACAGGATTCTCAAAAGTCCCCAAATTTTAGGCTACAAGTACGTTTAAACCCTGCCCAAGTGTATAGAGTAAGTCAGGCCACTGATCTTTGGAGTGTCAACATCTATACTCTGCTCAAATCTCAATAATTCTGCGACCAAATGTGACTTAAAGGAAGAGTCCACCCTGGTACTAAGTTGATTTGAAAAAGGAAGAAAAATTAAAGAAACAGATTAATGAAAGTTTGAGCAAAATCTTATAGAAAATAAGAAAGTTATGAATTCTTGAAGTCGTAATCAATCAAACACAAATTGGCAACTCTGTGACGTATCTTGCGTGCTCCTCTCCCATTTATTCAGTACAGAAAATCTCATGATTTTGAGTTTTCTTAGTTTTTGATGAAGGAATAGATTTATTTTATACAGGTGTTGTGTAAAAACATATGGGCAATGTTTATATCTAAGGTGCATGTACGATTGGATATTTTCTTTAGAGAAAATGGAAATTAATTATTTTTGGGTACAGGGCAAATGGGAGAGGAGCTCGCAAGATACATCACAGAGTTGCCAATTCGTGTTTGATTGATTACAACTTCAAAAATTCATAACTTTCTTATTTCTTATGGCATTTTGCTCAAACCTTCACTGATCCGTTTCTTTAAATTTTATGCTTCTTTTAAAACCAACTTGTAATCAGGGTGGACTTTCCCTTTAATGAAAATGCCAGACACCAGATGTCTATAATCATATTTAACTGATACACATCTGTAAAAATCCAACTGCACACACATTAATTTCAATTCTTTAAATTTTGTTTCCTAATAGCAGCAATTCATACGGAACTTAGAGGTTGACACTTGACCTTTCACAAATCAGAGGACAAAGTTAAACCAGCTTAAAGAATGCCAGGATTTTTTTTTTAAAATCAAGCTACACAGAGGTCACTACGGACATTTTAATGGTACATGGTACATACAGAGATGTTGTAGTTGAGTGGTTTAATTACTTGACTGGGGATACACAGGTTGTGGGTTCGAACCCCGACATGGCACTTATGTCCTTCAGCAAGGCATTTTATCTACATTGCTCCTCTATTATCAGGTGTTAAATGGGTAGCTAGTAGGATGTGAAAGTCATTGGGGCTGGAATAGCATGTGCACCTGTAAAATGGTTGCCAAGCTGGAATGCTACCATGTGGAGTGGAGAATGTGCCTTATGAGTGCAGAATGGTAATTGAATCCCATGACCGGGGTAATATACACTAATGCACTTTGACCAGTTACTTACATAAATGTACATGTAATTGGAAGTACTATAGTATTATTACAGGTTTGTCATGAAACTTACTTGCGAGAAGAGTGAACAGAGGCTGGAGCAGCTGAAGTCATTGTTTGTGGTCCTGATGAAGAAAAAACACAAAGAATTATTTTTTACCATTATCTGAAAGAAATTCAATTGTTTTGTTTTTTTTCTCTCTCTCTCTCTTTCATAAGCTATAGTTGCATTGCACGATATACCCCTTTACTTCTCAATTGCATTATGTTTGCACTTGCCAGTGTTCAGGAACTGTGAATAAAATTGAATTAAAAACTGAATTGAAATTTTCAAGGGATTAAAAAGTTAGTCTTCAAAGACAGGTGGTTTCTCTCTTTCGTGATCAGTAAGCAGGTTTCACTCAGTTTTCATAATCATTATCATTAATATCATTATCATTATTTTCATTTCTATCAATCCTAAGGTATTGGTTGCTTTTGTTTTTTTCTAACTGCGTACCATCACTGCATATATATGTTATCGTTTGACAGTATGTTCCTGGAAATTAGATTTAAAAACTAACTATAAAATAAACTACAAGAATGCATTAAATGACACCAAGACAAAACTAACCATCATGTAAGTCCATGGGCTCTTGAGATTCCAGGAGAATGGGTAGTCCATTCTTGACCCGCTGGAGGGCCTCCGTAAGCCGAGGGTCAGAGGTCACCTTGAGACCTTTCTCCAAAATGCTCAGACATTTCTTTGTGTCACCTGTTAGGATCATGAATATGAAATACAAATCAATCATTTATAAAATGGCATACAGTAAATAAACACAAATAAAAATACAAACATTTCTGAGTGACACTTCAGTGCTGTTGCAAGATTCATACTGTACATAGTATAAGCATTTGAATAACTGAATACAGCATGTGGTTCAAATTTCTGAGTACCATAACCAGAAACTTTTTGCAGACGTTAACGTTTACGAATTCTGTCAATGGATCAGTTGCTGGAATGTTCATACCGCAAAATAATCGAATCACAATTACACAATACAGAGTTTTTTGCAAATCTCAAAAGTTTCTTTCTGCAAATATGACTGCTGCTTACAGAATTTTAACAGAAAGTTGTTATGCTTTGTAAGTACACCATTCTGAATAATAGTGTACTTGTAAATGTTTCATCAATATTCAGAATATTGTCATACGACACATTTCTTTTGTTCATGCATTTATATTGAAGTACCGGGAAGTATTTTTTTTTGCTGATTGGAAGTAAACATAGAACTAAGCAACAGCTAAACATTTGAAGAGTGTGATACTTTCCACATCATGTTCTGAGTCCTGACAATTATATCTTCATGATAATTTATTTGAAGGAAGAAGAGTGGAAATTTTACTGTGATCTAAAATTAAGATGGCAAAAGTAACTAGAACTGCATGAATGGATGCATTTGCCATTGTTATATTTCACTTACCATGGATTTCTTCAAACTTTGCTGCCTCTAAATGCACAATGGCTTGCTTCCTGACGTTGGCCCTGGCAAACTTGAAGATCATGCGTCCATCATCCACATCATGGGTCCTACAAACCGTGAAAAATAAGAAAAATGGTTCATGTCTGCCATGCTTGATACTCTATTCCACTTAGCACTTCAGTAATAAGCCAGTTTGTAGATGCAATCTGAGCATGAGCAGATAAAAGTCATCTGTGACAAATTCTAAAACCCACTGACATGAACATTTGACATGTGCGCATGAATGTCATGTAATCATTATTCAATTATGCACTAATGGTGCATTCCATGATATCCAGGTGAAAGTATTCTTTTTAAAGGGGGAAACAAAAGCTATTCATGAGGCACCTCTTTCACTCCCAGATTTATTTTTCTGAAGTGCACATACATGTAAAGGGACCCCTCCATGTCTAAAAGATCTGTGGATTTTTGGGGGTCATTTGGGACATGTGCTAACCACGAACTGGTCTGTTACTAATTATCAACCCAGCTTTAGCGTGGCTGCTATGTACATGTATTATGGTCATGATGTCCTAGCACTGAAGGAATTTCTTTCCAGCCAGACAGGCCAATACCCATTTACTACACCTGCATCAGAAGATCTAGATATAATGTACAATTATATTCATTATTAAACAAGTTATACATTCCCTGCAAAGAACATTTATATAATTTTAAATCTCATGCCTACATTAAATATTTTCATTATTCAAGTACAAGCCACAACTAACAATGACCTTGAATATGTGGTATCTTCTTTTTCCTCATGAACACTTCTCTGTACATGCAGATAATCAGATGAAAAGAAACTGTAATATAGTTTCATTACAATTTGAAGTAACAAGGCTCTCCTATAATAAGATTACAGGTCACATCGAAGAAATATGTATTCAAAGATATCCATTCATCGCATATATAATAGGTGATAATTTTTTTTCATCCAGGCCTACATGTATATATTATACAGGCACTCTTGATATACTGGTATGACTAAGCATGGATACAAAATACTTTTTAACAATGACCTTGAATATGTGGTATCATCTTTTTCTTCATGAAAAATTTAAAAAATATAGTCATTAATATGACTATGGGAAAGTTATGCACAATGAAATGATAGATAACACATCTAAGAAGACACAGACATACTGTACATCTCTTTCTTTAGCAGTATTTGTCTATCTGTTAAAGTGATTGATTAACTTTGTGAAAAATTGTAAAATCAGCTCAAATGCCAGTGAATTGTGTGCAGTCCTCTAACTACATATATAATTAAGGATATGTGAAAGTATAAGAGAAAATGGAACCCGTTTACTATCCTAAAAAAGAGAAAATAACGATCAATCGCTAGCGCAAGTCGCTCGGCTTCTTCGCTGCACTGCAGTCACAAAAACCAAGCACCAGTGCTTGGCGATTTCAGAGCGGGTTTCCAGCCCGTACGGTATTCTGTGATAGAGCGAGGTATGCCAACCGTAAGAGTTCTTTAGGGTTCGGTGGTACTCTATCCCGACATCAATGTTCAATCGTAAATATCTTGATATATAAACGACCGATCAGCTTATAAAACTCAGGCGATTCCTGTCTGAGCTAAAGGTTTGCAATTATGATTACAGCATTAGCTGGAACAGTGATTTTTTTTTTTTCAATCCTGGGCAAAGTTAATCAATGCCTTTAAATAGTAGAAATATTTCTTTATTTCAGATTTTGTCCCAAGGTAAAAGGGTTGGTCTTAAGAACCTTGTGGTAACAGGCATGGACTGCATAGATCTTTAAAGGAGAATGAAACCCTGGGGAAAAATAAATTTTAATGAAAAGAGATGATAGAGAGAAGCAATTTTTAAAAAAATTTCATCAAAATCGGTTACGAAATGAGAAAGGTATGAAAGTTTGAAAAGTCTCAATTTACTTTCTATGGCGATCCTCAAATTAGCAATGTTGCTTCAAAGTGACAGGTTTAGTAGTACAACCCTCATGTTTCGTACACAAAATTTCATATTTCCCCATTATCTCTCAAGGTATCTCTTAACATACATGTTGTATACATGTATGTTGAGTTCACATAAAGACAAGCAGCATCTTTAGAGATTAGGCTTGGGCGGTTCTGCTTTTAGAGAGAACCGATTCCGATTCCGACGCAAGGTCTCGGTTCCAAAGGGAGTCGACTCCGAGGCCGCATCGCACGCAATACCATATGTTGCCTATAGTAGTGCATGCTAGATGCTCGATTTCGATTCCATGCAGAGTCGACTCCGGGAGGCCCGTCCCGGCCCCGTGCACCGTACCGGTACATGGCTTCTATATACATCACCGCACTGTAGCTGCAGAGTCTATTGAGTATAGTGCAGCTTTCACAAATGTCTGATTTTCATATAAAAACTCCACTTTATGAAATAACTATCAAAATTCTACATACATGGCCAGGGTAATCATAGTACAAGCTTCAATTTCATGACTGTAATGACGAAAACCATATTGAATTCGCGCTGTAATGATGGAAAACCGTTCGTCTTTTTCAAGTTCTCGCGAGCGCGAGCTAGCTGGCTGCTGGATGACTGTGCATGGTATAACCAGGAGGTGGCGCTATACGTCATGTTCCTTTTTTTGTATTTTTCACATACATGTGGCCTGTAGGCGCCATGTTTTTTCTGTGGTTCCAAACGAACGAAACTCATTCTTCCGATTGATAATGGGTAGCTTAGCTCAAATTATTATTTTGTGGTGTCACTGTGGCGTTAATAATATATGTTTCCTCAAATTTTGGAGGGGTTTTTACTTAAGTTTCTTCCATATTGTATATTTTTTCAGTGAGATGATTTTTGACTGGTTGACCATTACTTTTGATATGTGACCAACATTTTTCTTCATTCTTCCCTCTTACGGTAATCTTTTTAAAAAATTGTTAGCATTATTATTCCTTCTCTTAAAAGACTCAACATGTATTTCTTAATTCTGAAGTACTTTCACAATTAATATATTTGTGCCGCGAATTTTTTTTAAAGACATGTAAGCTCTCTTTTCATTTAATTTTTTTTTTCTTAGACTTACTTCCTTTATCGTGATTTTATTTTTTGTTAATTCTTCAAACACTGAGTTTTCATTCTGGAGTAAATTTCATTGATTTGTTTTAATTATTTTTATATCATTACACTGGATTTAAATATGCAGTAACCAGCAATAACATAATTGTATATATTTTCTGTCCCTACCCTCTGAATATTCCTCTCGCGGCTTGCCATCTCTCTTTCGCTCTCTCTCTTCCAAGCTCTCCTGTTGATCCTCGCTGATCACAACGAGGTGTGCGCTACTAACAGCGTTGTACACACACAAGCAGTCACACATACACACACTACACACACAACACACACTGATAATGGGTCAGTTATACCAAGCTCCTTGGTTATACACCACGAAGTGCATTCATATTTCCCACTGCTGCATGCTGGCTTCGTTTTGCGGAGCCGAGTAGCGGTGCTGGTATGACTGGAAGTTCAGAATTTCACTCATTCTGGGGCCGATTCCGAGGCTCTTATGTATTATCACACATCAGAATCGACTCTCGGAACCGCGGAACCGCCGAGCACGAGTACTCGACTCCGTACAACATGGAGTCGACTCCTCGGTTCTCGGAACGGGAGTCGAGTAGAATCGATTACTCGACTCTCGCTTTAATGGAGAAAATATGAAATTTTGTGTATAAAACATATTGAGAGTTGTACTACTAAACCTGCCAATTTGAAGCAACATTGCCAATTTGAGGATCGCCACAGAAATAGAATTTGAGACCTTTAAAACTTTCATAACTTTTTCATTTCGTAACCAATTTTGATGGAACTTTTTTTTAAATTGTTTCTCTCTATCTTCTCTTTTCATTAAAATGGATATTTCCCCAGCGTTTAATTCTCCTTTAAGTTAAAGGTGATATCTCTATGATGTTCTGAACACTCAAACATACGCTTTAAGGTGAGCCAGCTTGATGATGATCCTGGCATAGGATGGGTCTTCACAGTACTTATCTATGGGGATCTGTTTGGTGGCACGGTTGTAGGCCAGGCTCAGGAACCGGTAGCGACTGGTCTCCTCTGCATGCATGGTGTGAGACTCTACCAAGGAGAGGTAGGCAAGCCACTCACAAGGTTTGTTGCCATGCTTGGCCAGCTCAGACATCCACTCTGTGTGGTCTGCAGGGGATCATCAAAAAAGATCTGTTGATCAATTCATTCCTAATCCTCTACTTATCAATTCCGTATTTTACTGTAAGCGCAGAACCATTGTTGCATGCAGCCATTTTTTTTCATCCCCACTTGACATTCATTTAGTACAAGAAAAAAACTGTGGCATGTGTGAACGGTTGTGAAAGGGAAAGTCCAAAGTGGGTGAAATATGGTTTTGCAGTGTCCCAGGGGGTAATTTGGGAGGACCAAAGCAATGTTGCAGGTTGAAAGTTGTAATTGACACATTTATTACCCTTGTACAATACATGTAGGTAACCTTGTCAGGGAGAATTTGCCTTTGATATTTTTAGTGAAGGTGCACATGCTTGGTATTAAATCACAGGTGTTGCAATACATGTACATGTACATGTACGATTGTACGTGCACCGGCAATAACCCTGATTATAAATTCATTAACTTTACGAAAGAGTAATTTTACAGTGTATATTGTTAAAACTAAGTGGATACAGCTTTACAATGTGCACTCTTGATGAAGATCATCAATTAATGAATATTTGGAATTTCTTGGTGCACCTAAGCAAAATACTTTTGATTTTTATTCAAACTGCCTAGAGAAAAAAAAGAGGAAAAAATAAAAATATCTATCGAACAGTAAAAAAAAAAAAAATACAGGCATATCTCAGCAATCATCTGAGAAGTTGTGACCTACACTATACCTAAATTTGTACTTTTTGAAAAACACTACTTTTACCAATGTACAAGCACCTGGCACCATAAAATTAAAAGGAATGATAAAATTGGAAGGTCAATGAGAGTTAATTACCCACAGCCCATTATCACTGTTCAACTGTACATAACAAAATCTTCACTCTAATAACTTGCCTGTCATGCTGTGAAGGCTCGCAAGGCTGGTCAAGTTGCCTGTGGTGTTGTCCCGTGTATTGCCACTCAGCTGAGCCATCTTCTCAACTGACCTATGGCTGGCTTCTTCTGAAAAAATACACCTGAAGTTTTGAGATAGAATGTGAGGTATTTTTAATCAAAAACCAACGAACATTATGCAGTCAAATCGCACATCATGAAAAGAATGTTTTCATACATGTAGGGATCATTGTATTCATGGCTTAAATGTTTAATATGATCGTCTCTTTTTCTTACTGAATGTGAGAAAATTATTTTTATCAATCACTTGTAGATTCTAAAAAGGGATGATGAACCAACTAGAATATGTTCAAAATGAATAAGGGAAGCAAAGAAGAAAACGTTAAAGAAAACGAAAACGTTACACTTTAAAATTCTGTACTCAGTCTGTAGTGAAAATGGCATGCCCCCAGGGCCCAATTCCATATTCCCTAGCAATGCCTAGCTGAATCAGAATGCGGGCTAACTCGGCACTAGGGCGAAGTCGGCCCTACCGGAAATTCGAGGCCAAGTTAGCCCGGAGAGGTTGAATCGATCATGAAATACCAATCCATAAGGTTTCATTTTGATTACTAAATACTAGCCAAGAATACGTTTTTAACTGTTCTTTTGATAGAATTGTATGAAATACTTATTTTGAAGTTCATCTTGCAATTTTCTAGAGCTAATATCATCATATGAAAGTGACATTTTAGGCAGTTTAATCACAATTCACAGCTCGCATTCGCAATCACGGTGCATGCGTTACACTCACTGACTCAGTGACTGGCCATGGGTTTGGTACTCGGACTTGATGAATGAATTACTGCAAAATTCTGTAGATATTAATGATGTCTGTAACATAAACTGAAACTAACAACCGTTCATTTGATTATATTAATATTACTTCCATAAATTCTTGATGGATGACATTTTTTTACCGACTGTGAGGTTTTGCAATATGTGTGTCCGTCTCATCGCTCCGAGTCCATGCAAACACAGTGCACGCTACGCACAGCCGGCGGTTGCGAGCTGTGTCGTGTGATTAAACTGTCTAAAATGTTACTTTTACATCATGTTACATCAAGAAAATTGCAAGATTATCATGTAACTGAGTATTTCATACAATTCTATCAAAAAGAATGGTTAATAAACACTCACACTTATACGAGGTTCTTGGAGATAACCTCGCACTCTGTACCTTCATACTGTGAGCAATTTAGCAAGTGTGTGATATCTTGCACATATGTGTGCGGCAGAGGAGGAAGATCACCGACCAAAAACAGCCTGAAAATTTCACTTGATCAAGATGATAGAGATCCTATCAAAGGATCTGGCATGAAATCAGATATTCTATCATTCTAAAATGTAGAAAGAAGTATTTTCTCAAAATTTTGCTGATTATATTGGTGTTTTTACCTCTTCAACTGTGAGGTCGTGACAGGCCAAAAGTGACACAGCTCCCATATAGACTAGTGATGGTCCCGTGAGCATGGTGAGTGGTTAATAAACGTATTCTTATCTAGTAATCACAACAAAACTTTACACATTGGTATTTCATGATCGATTTAAACCCTCCGGGCTAACTCGGCCTCACTTTTCCCGTAGAGCCGAGTTCGCCCTAGTGCCGAGTTAGCCCGACCCCGCTGAATCAGTACTAGTTTAGCTGGTCACCAAAATTTTTCTACAACTGACTACTACAAGAGGGACTTTCACAGACAACTTGCTGGTAAGCAGGTAAGTAATATTCTGAGTTTCACTCTTTTGATCTGGTATTTTGGCTGGATATATCACAGCTGGTTGGAGCTGCATAGTTTCAAGTGGGACTGAGTGGTTCAGACACACGAGTCGAGTGCTTACATCATGTATCACCACCCCCAGTCTCCCCTCCTACCAAGCCGACCGGTGGCGTACCCGAAGATTCCGGGTGACTCTCCCGTTCAGCGACAGCGTCTCGTGCGTTAGACGGGCTGCAATCTATCCTTGCCATGCCGGCTTTGCACAATGAATAACGTTATCGTAAATACAACCAGCATTAAACATGTTAAACAACAACTTCAGTCTTCACAATCACAATAATTCATCATCTTCAGGTATTAAATGAGAATATGTATACTCACGGTATCTGAGAAGCCAATTGAATTAATTTTAAAATAACAGCACAGTTCGATCTCAGATTGTTTATTGATGATGACGGCGCCGGCGATTTAAATTCACCGCTCGCTCATAAACTCACGTGACCTTGATAATTGATTATGATTGGTTGCTGTTTCGTAGTCTATAAGATCAGTCTGTCGGGATAAATGCGAGAGGATAAATGCGAGAGGATAAACAGAAAAATAATAATTCACTATAATATTGTTGTTGTCATCATTATTGCTCTTTTTTATTATCATCATTATTATTATGATTATTATTAATATCATTATTATTATTATCATTAGTAGTAGTAGTGTAGTACATGCAGGTAATACTACTATCGTCATATCACTGCTCCTTTTATTGCCATTAAGGCCTACTGTTGTTTTTGTTTGAAATAAATTACATTAGACATACATATATGAGGGACTTCATCATGAGCATCATCATTTTTCATCTTTTTAAACCCCCTCATCACTCTCATCTTTGCTTTCTTATCTCCCTCATCTTCCTCAGAAGCCCTCAGCTTGGCTAGTCTGCAAGCACAGACCCTAATTTGACACTTTATCAGAAAATCATTGTGTCTTGAGAGAAGCCTAATTCAGCTACCTTCTGGTCGTGTCAATATGTCAGGAGCAGCTGTAGTACATGGCCTATGGTAGTCTAGAGTGCAGACACTCTTTTACGACTGACAAGGATTTGTGGCTGCAAACTACATCTTGGCCATCATCTCCATCTCTTGCCCTCTCTCTCGCCCCCCCCCCCTCTCTCTCTCTCTCTCTCTCTCTCTCTCTCTCTCTGTCATCTTATAAACTGACAGATAGAAAATAGATATGTACATATACATAGATAGACAGAGAAACATAGATAGATGGACAGATATGCAGATACATACAGATATAGACAAAGATGCTTATAGATTGACAGAACTATAGGCCCAAATTCACGAAAGAGGTTTAAACTGGTTTAAACCTCCGCTGTGGACTAATAAGCGTTGAACTATCCTCCCATTGGACATGAGGACATGCACACACTACGCTTTATGGAGGTTTAAACCATGGGTTAGATAAACCTCTTTCGTGAATCTGAGTCTTAGACAACTAGATAGACGACAGACAGATAATTTAGAGATAGATATTAACCCTTTCAAGACAATTGACCACATTTTGTGGTTTGGTTCAATAACTTTTGATTCAGAGCTCTAGAAAATATACCAGATGCATGAGTAGAAAGAGCAAAAATTTCTGCACACACTAATGTATTTTTGTTTCATGACCATACTGCGTTTGATGCCAGGAATTTTTAAAACAAGAATAAGTTTTAAAATCCTTAAATTGGCAACACATTGAGAGGTTCAAAATCATTGTTTTTCATCAAAATTGGCAATTTTTCAACTTTTCAACAAAATTTTAAACCATGAATATTTTTTTTAAAAACATCACACCTTATTAGAACCATGTAGCACTAAAAGAAAAATATTATTATTGCCAATTTGAAGAACACAATGTGATCAATTAAGCCCTTAAATAATTCCTGTCCAGAAAGGGTTAACAGGCATACAGTGGAAACTCACTATAACAAGGACCTTAAAGACCATTAAAGGCCAAGTCCACACTAATATCAAGTTGATTTGAATAAATAGAATAAAATTAAACAAGCATAACAGTGAAAATTTCACTGAAATCCGATGTAAAATAAGAAAGTTATGGCATTTTGAAGTTTTGCATCATTTCATGAACAGTGATATGCATAACATGGGCGGTATGCAAATGAGTGAACCGATGATGTCACACACTCACTTTTCCTTATGTATTCTATTACCGTATATAAAAATTTCAAATATTTCAATTTTTATGGATATAATTAAGAATGTCTCCCTTGTATCAAAATAAGTTACAATTAAGGCTGGGGCCCGGTAGAAAATTACCCGGAACGGCCCGGACCGGTAAAGATGTCAAAATTTTTACCGGGTCCCGGCACGGCCCGAAACCCGGTAAATTTTATGTTTGTTTATATTTTCCTTATGTTTTTATTTTAGTACGTTATTGCGCAAATATGGTGTTTCCTATTCAGCTTCCTGAGAGAGGGAGACGCAAGTTGAGGATCATTTACTCGTGATAACAAATTTTGGATTTATATCTTTTATTTTATTTTGCGTGCCTCCGCGAGTCCGCGTTAGTGTTTTCCTAATCATCTACCTGAGCGAGAATTTCGAGAAAGAATGAAGTTGAAGATGATTTAATCATGATTACAACTTATGTTTGTCTTCTTGCTAAGTTACAATCACGATAGTTTATTGATAAATAATTATTAAACATTAAAGATACTGACTTCTAAAAGCTATGAAAGAGTTACGAAGGTGTGAGACCTAAATAACAGACATTCCGCTACTCGGCTCCGCAAAACGAAGCCAGTGTGTATGTCGGACTGCCTGTGTGTGTACAACGCTGTTAGTAGCGCACACCTCGTTGTGATCAGCAAGGATCAACAGGAGAGCTTGGAAGAGAAAGAGCGAAAGAGAGATGGCAAGCCGCGAGAGAAATATTCAGAGGGTAGGGACAGAAATTATATACAATTATGTTATTGCTGGTTACTGCATATTTAAATCCAGTGTAATGATATAAAAATAATTGAAACAAATCAATGAAATTTACTCCAGAATGAAAACTCAGTATCTGAAGAATTAACAAAAAATAAAATCAAGTGACGATAAAGGAAGTAAGTCTAAGAAAAAAAATATTAAATGAAAAGAGAGCTTACATGTCTTTAAATTTTTTTTTTTAAATTGTGAAAGTACTTCAGAATTAAGAAATACATGTCGAGTCTTTTAAGAGAAGGAATAATAATGCTAACAATTTTTTAAAAGATTACCGTAAGAGGGAAGAATGAAGAAAAATGTTGGTCACATATCAAAAGTAATGGTCAACCAGTCAAAAATCATCTCACTGAAAAAATATATAATATGGAAGAAACTGAAGTAGAAACCCCTCCAAAATTTGAGGAAACATATATTATTAACGCCACAGTGACACCACAAAATAATAATTTGAGCTAAGCTACCCATTATCAATCGGAAGAATGGGTTTCGTTCGTTTGGAACCACAGAAAAAACATGGCGCCTACAGGCCATGTGAAAAATACAAAAAAAAGGAACATGACGTATAGCGCCACCTCCTGGTTACACCATGTACAGTCATCCAGCAGCCAGCTCGCGAAAACTTGAAAAAGACGAACGGTTTTCATCATTACAGCGCGAATTCAATATGGTTTTCGTCATTACAGTTATGAAATTGAAGCTTGGACTATGATTACCCTAGCTATGTACGTAGAATTTTGATAGTTATTTCATAAAGTGGAGTTTTATATGAAAATCGGACATTTGTGAAAGCTGCACTATACACAATAGACTCTACAGTGCAGTGACATGCGTGCGATGCGGCCTCGAAGTCGACTCCCTTTGGAACCGAGACCTTGCGTCAGAATCGGAATCGGTTCTCTCTAAAAGCAGAACCGCCCAAGCCTATTATTTACCACTATCAAGTTTTTATTAAAAAGTCTTAATTAATACTCATAACGGCTTTACAGCACCAATTATTTACCGGGTTATTTTTACCGGGTTCAGACATTTCACTCAGCAACCCGGACCCGGCCCGATCCCGGCAAAAACCCCCAACCCGCCGGGTTCCGTACGGGTTGACCGGCCCGACACCCACCCTTGTATCAAAATAAGTTACAATAATGATAATTTTACATGTTCCATAAAGAGTCAAACCATGTTTTACATTATTGAAGTAAAAAATTGAAATATATATTTCATATAATAAAATACATAAGGAAAAGTGAGGGTGTGACATCATTGGTTCACTCATTTGCATACCGCCCAGGTTATGCATATCACTGTTTCAAGAAATAATGCAAAACTTCAAAATGCCATAACTTTCTTATTTTACATCCATTTTCAATAAAATTTTCACAGTTATGCTTGTTCAATTTTACTCTATTTATTCAAATCAACTTGATATTAGTGTGGACTTGGCCTCTGAGATTACACTGTTATATCAGGAATAATAATACAGTGGAAACTTGGTATAAAGAGCTCCGAAATAACAAGATTCCTGATATAACAAGGTGATTTTGATGGTCTCAGGTCTTTATGTTCTTTTGTTTGTTTACCCTGATATAAGGAAATTCCTGATATAACAAGGTAATTTTCATGGTCCCAAGGTCCTTGTTATAGTGAGTTTCCACAATAATAATACTGCAAACAATGTGGCAGTCCAGGGGTGGTATTCTGAAAATTGTATCTTTTGTTGTATCTTTTGTTGTATCTTCCGGAGATAATACCTCGCTAATATTGTTGTAAATTGGTATTCTGAAAATTGTTTTAAGGAGATATTATCTAAGGACCGCCTTTATATTATCTTTGACCCGCCCATTTTTTTGCACTTTGCCAATCAAGATGGATTTTATATAGGTAGGTTAACTAATAGGAGAACCCCTTATGTCAGACATAAGGATGGGCTTTGCGCGTATATCAATTTCGGGCGTAGTTATTAAATTATGCGTTTTATAATGCGCCATGCGCTACTGAACTGCAATTAATTAACATAATGGCTCACCCTCTTCTGCTCGAACCAAGTCACATATTGATGTGAAATCATCAAATTCCACTGGTAATTTCTTCAAAATGTCTTCTCCATGAGATCTTGAATCACACAAAGTCTCCATCTTGCTATTTGAGCATGTAATGTCTGATTCTGAGCTAGAAAAATTGCCCAAGATCATGAGATACAACAGCTAGAAGCTGTTGTAAGTTTTGTTGTAGTTACCATGGAAGATAAGATACAACAAAAGAGAAAATAATTTTCAGAATACCAATTACCTCACGATATTATCTTCAGGATCATGATCATCAGGATCATGCGCAGAGTGAACAAAGATACAACAAAAGTTACAATTTTCAGAATACCAATTTTATCTTAAGTGTGGAGATACAACAATATTAGAGATAAAACAGTTTTCAGAATACTGCCCCAGGGTTTCAATCCATGGCGAATGAAGAGTTAACACAGTCATGGTATACCTTCATGTATATATATAGTCAAGGATTGTAATTCCGAACAGATTGTATTACCGAACGTGTACAGTTAAGCGCCTAAAATGGGTTTTCATACGCGTGGGATTACGCGTATGAAAACCACACTATTGAAACAAAGGTTGTGTCTTTTTCCCATAGGCTTCACACGTTCGGAAATACAGTACCTTTTTCAAGGGACCAAAACGCTGCATCGTTGGAAAGTGGTTCACTCGGAAGGGAATATCGTATTAAATCTACGTTGTCTTTTTAAAATTCCATCAACTTCTTTTTAGGGCTGGGACTAAAAACCGGGTACCCGAGTCCCGCCCGAGAGCCTCGGGACCCGGGTCAAAATATTAGATAACCGATACCCGAAAATGAGTATTTAATTATCACCTATGTATGTACACGACAAGGCGGTAGATGAACGTCGAACAGCCATTTACTATTTACATGTAAAAAAAATCCATGTAGCGCTCTAGCGCACCATTGCAGTGATGCGCTTTTGATTCGTTCAACTCACTGTGATACATAACCTTACACATTCGTATACACAGAGAGCAAAGCTCACTGCCGCTATTCGGAGACTGCTCATTGGTTCATTGAACCCATGACATAATTTGCATTTAGTGCCCTTCCCCCTTCTTTGCAGTGAACGATAAGTCTATGAGCGATTAACGGGCGTAAAGTTTACAAACTCATGCATTCAACAGTCGCTCCACACTCGCACGTGGCATCTCACAACTCGTACACTATTAAACAGGTATTTTTAACATCGACGATCACGATCTGACACTGTCACAATATCCTGAAACTTTAGCAAAGAAGTTACCAATTACTGAAATCAGATTAAGAGTACATGAACGATATATCCAAAATAATATCCTTCATTGTTCATGTGAAAGTGAAAAGCAAGGCTGTGAGAAGCAAAGGATGTCTACAGTGCGCGCGATTAACATTTTCATTCATAAAATTGGGCTTGTGACGTCATTTCATGAGCGGTCCGTTAATAACAAGTCATGACAAGTCATATGCCAGCCAGCCAATGAAGGTATGCGCCTTTTTTTTTTCTTTTTTCCTTTCATATACCGCGGCGGCATTGGGCGGAAAGGCGCTTTGTATAAACAGATCGAATTTCAAAAGGGAACCGCATGTGTGTGTTAAAGGATGAATTAGTTGCAGTCGGACAGAGAAGAAAATGTTGGTTTGATGATTTTTTTTGATGAATGATGAGTTTGATGAATGATGATATTTGATGTCTGATGAAGATAATTGTTTTGTTATTATCTTGATAATGATGATATGATGATGATGTCTTTGATGATTATGATGATCGATGATGATATCAATGGTGCTATATGGTTGATCATGATGAATTGATGATTATGTGAATTAATGACGATATGAAATCATGTGATGATGGTATGGTGATGATATGATAATGATATGATAATGATATGATAATGATATGATAATGATATGATGAAGATATGATGATGATATGATATTTAAAGGGAACCGGCCACTTATTGGTCAGGCAATGAAGAGAGTTCCCTGGTCAATAGTCATGGAGTGATCAAGGAACAAGGATCATGTTGATGAATTTGATGAAGTTGAAGATGATTATGATGATGATAACTGTTTGGCCGATATAAGTCATGATAGGATTATCAAGATTAATGATGGTGATAGAATGATATGATAATGAATTAACGATAAAATTGATGATTGAGTAGTAGTGACATTTATGAGAGAGAGTCAGAGAGAATAATAATTAACCTCCCGCCCCCCCCCCCCCCCAAATGATCTTGTTTTTCAGTTTCCGTCATAAAACTTGCACTTTCTAAATTCCAAATAACTTGAGAAGCATGATCTGATGAGTGTGTGTGTGTGTGTATGTGTACTGGCGAAGAGAGAGGACCCGGCATGTATTGATGATTTTATGTGTACTAGTAGTGGTACGTGTGTGTGAATTTCAATAATTGGCGGGTTGATCACACGTTGAGAATGAAACTGTCGGTGAGACGATGACCGCGTGCGTGAGGACTCGCAATGTGTATAATTAGAGTATGAGGAGTGTAGATACTACAGAAAGCTCGCCATTTTCGCCAGGCAAATCAATACTCCGTGTGAACAGTGAAGTTTGTGTACAAAGTGAGTAAGTGACTCGATCTCTACGATCACGATGTCGAAATTCCCAAGAGCTGCCCGTACAAAATTATTAAGAATCATCATGATCATCGTCTCAAACGAGTTTTTCTTCATAAGATTTCTTTGTATTCCCCTTCCTTTTTATAAGTACATGTACATTCATGTATTTTGGATAAACATGTGCGAGGGACTGTTGACCGCGCGTGACTACCTAAGGCGCTGGCGCGCTGGCATGATTAGACGGTAGACAATTTCTACAGATTAGATTTAGGCGGCTTATGCCTATCCTGTCTTGCGCCCACGCGATTTCCTCCGCCTGTTTTGTTGTTGTTGTTGTTTTTGTTTTTGTTTTTGTTTTTTCCTCGAATGGTTTATTTCAGTTGCCAAACACAAAGGAGTTTTCCCACAGTGTTTGTAGCTTCTTAGGGGTAAATATTGGCTTGTAATTCGTGTTATATCATTTTCGGGTAACCGGGAACCCGCCCGAAAAATGGTCGGGTTCCCGAATTGAAAAAATACCCGAAACTCCCACCACTACTTCTTTTTCTGTAGGACTTTGAGCATTCATTATGTAAGTTTGACAGATATTCGTTTGATATTCTATTTGCTATCGTTGATTTTCTGAAAAGTGTTCGGACACTGGGTCAACCACCATACATACATGTATATACTACAGTGGAAACTCACTACATGTATAAAGAGCTCTGATATAACAATGCAATTTTGCTGGTCCCTGGTCTTTATGCTCTTTTGTTTTTTTTACCCTGATATAAGGAGATTCCTGATATAACAAGGTAATTTTCATGTTCCCAAGGTCCTCGTTATAGTGAGTTTCCACTGTAGAATCTTTCGATATAAAATCCATGTGTTGGCATATGCAGACACCAAAAATCAACAAAAGTCATTTCAGGCTTTTAATCCGATTTTTATTTGTTCCTGTCATGAATTTTTGACACTTTATAGTGCCTTCATCAAGTGATTATGACAAAAATGTAATCTTTGTAGCATTTCCAAGACAATGCACAATTAGTTTATAAGTACATGTAAGTAACTACATGTAGGCGCATTGTCTTGGATATGCTTCACAGCTCAAAATATCTTAAGTTTCAAAACGTCACAGAGACATCACAATAAACGTTTCTTAATATGAAGAGAAGAGTATAGTTTAAGAGAAGCGCTATAAAGCGCAAGGTGCAAACAAAATATATTACAGTATACTAATAAAATGTCATAATAGAAAAGTCACCTTGATGAATATTAGTAAATATGAGTTTGCGCAAAAGACAGATGCCTGACAATGGATATTATAAATTGATAGAAAGGGTAATTGGTCAGCTTGGACATGTCTTTATTCAGACCTGTTTCTTGTAGCTCTGATTCTGAATGATCATTTTGATTTCAAACGAATGTCGTTTTTCAAATGATGCAAGACTCTCTCGGATAATGCAGCAATGCAGGTCATTAATTGAATGTCCAGTAGTACTGTAATGCTTCGCGACTGGGTGTTGAAGATTACAGGAAATACTACTTTTGCGGTTGTTGAACCTCTCCCTGAATTTGATGGTTTCTCCAATGTACAGAGCATCCGTTCATTTTCAACATTTAATAGCACAGACAGCTTTAGTTACATCACAGTTACAGGGAGGGGGTCTGATTTTGCAGTTTTCTGACAGCTTGATATTCACATTGAGGATCATGTGCTTACATATTTGGCACCTAGTTTTGCTGCATTGTTTATTTCCCCGGTGACGAGTACTCTTAATTTTTGTGGTCAGCAAGCATCAGAGATTTTGGGGTTGTCGTTGTGCATGCAGTGGTGGTTGCGCACATTTGGTTGCCAATTTTGGATCTTGCAGGAGTCATGGGCCATTCATGACGAATGCTCTTGACAAGGGAGCTAACTTCTGGGTGATGGGTGGTCACAAGTACTATACTATAGACACATGATATGTACATGAATACGCTGCCCCCAATTACACTAAATAAAAAATGCATTTATTCAAAAAATGACAAGTCTTTATTGAGTCCATGCTGGAAGCTTTTGCTGCGGAGAAAAGCCAGTAGCTCCGCCAGTTTCCTTTCCTATGCTGACTTGTAGCCCCCATCAAATGGACAGATTCTAAAATTATCAAGGGAATGATGGGGTGAACTGAAATGTTCCACTACTGAGAATCAGTTGAGGTTGCACTGATGTAAAAACTACACTGGGATATTTTTGTATAGAGAAAGCAGTATGGAATCACAATTGTGATCAGGGCCCTGTTTCATAAAACTTGTCATCAACGACTACATGTAGTTGCAATAACTGTTATAAGCTACTGAAATCCTTGTATCTGATTGGCTGAGAGTAAATTTGTCCGTAAAAATCACTGAAAACGCACTTGATGAAATGCCTCCCAGGTGGACGAATTGTGTAGCCAGAAGGGAGATGCACAGAAGAACCTGTAATGATGCGGGGACAGATTTGGCAATGAATTTTGCAAGGTAGATTGCCCCTAGGAAGGAGGTGTTCTGGATAGCTGAGTTTTGTCTTCTAAGATTGGGTGGCTGCCTTTGTGCCTGGAGAGGTACCTTTGTCACAAGAGCATTTGTCGGAGCACCGGAGAAGCTGCCAGAGGTGTTGATGGTTGTCAGCCCTTTGGTTCCTATAGGAGTTTAAGTCGTTGCTCTTTTGCTGGAGGGTCAGTAGAAGGGGTAGAGGTAGTGTTTATGCCCCATTTGGATGGACTTTCCACTTGGGTAACACCAGACATAGTGTTAGAAAAGTATGCCCTCAGCTCTCTCTGACTGTAGCCATCTCTCTCTTCTTCTCTCTTCCTCTCTGTCTCTCTCTGTTTCTCTCCCTCCAAGATAGCTCCAGGAGGATTATGTAATTCTTTACTCCATTTTATTCAAGAAAATTATGAGAAAATGTTCAACCTGGTATTTCACTATCAGAAACCCTTTCCTTCCTTTTCTTCTTTCTCTTCTTCCTTGTGTAAGTTTTCCTCTCTTCTTCATCCAAACTGCTTTCATCTTCTGTGTTTTCAATCCTAATTTTTTTTGAAACACGATCAGCTACCCTATTTTCTGTATGTATTGATTTCCTTTCTTCTACTTCAAAGTCTTCATCTTTTGTCCCACGTTCATTTCTCGGTCTCTTCTTTCCCTTCTTCTTTTTTAGTCTGTTACTGCCTTTCCTTTCTTCACTTTCCATGTCATCATGTTCATTTTGTCTCCCCTGCTCTGTCTCTTCATTTTGTCTCCCCTCCTCCATCTGTTCATCCTGCTCATGCTCACTCACTCTATCAGTGTGAGATTCATTTGATATTCCTCTGCTGGTTGTCACGGTTACTGCATCATGCAGCCTATTGTTCCTCTCATTCATATCTTGTGTGTTGTCTGGTTCTGAATCACTTTCATCCTCCACGATCTCCCTTGAGACGATCTTCTGCCCATGCCGGGTTAGTTTCTCCCTCAGTTCTGGCAAGGCAGTATCATGAAGATGGCAGACAATGTCTGTAATACAATGAATAAATGTAAGAAGGAAATTGTGAGTATGTCGCTGGCAATGAAAAACAAGAACACATTTTACCACTCTGAACATGATCATGATCAATCTTAATTGTTTGGTGCAGTTCAAAATTATACCACGTCAAATGAAATATATAGATGAAAATGTTGGTACAAAACTAGCACTAAAAGTTTGTACTGGCATCTGTGTATAGACAACTGCAAAATTTTTATTTTCCTTCATAAATAGTCGATTCATTTGTAGCTACATGTAAATATTATATTTTTTTCATAACTTCACATTAATTAAATCAATTTTTGTCACAACAGTGAATAAAAGTATGAATCTCTGTAATTTTTGAAGATGATGATTTATTCATTACATTTTACAACCTTTCCTCAATTATGTTCAGATGATTCACAGATATTAGGGGAAAAAAATGGTTTCAATCTCAACTTAAAGACTGCAAATACACTCTTCCACGAAGAAGTTAATAGAATACTTTACAAATTTCACTACTATCATCATTTGTCTTAATCAAGCACATACCCTCAAAAGTCTTGAACCTGTAATTGGGGACATGTTTCACTTTGAGTCGGTACCAGTGATAACAAAGCTTCTGAGGTGATGGTATCCTGAAGGAAAATACAAAAAGAGAAAAACCCATGCTATTAGACAATGATGCCCAAATAGATCAATTACCAACAGTAACTTCCCTAAGGCCCGCTGCACATGAGGTGTCATTTCAATTGCCCCATTCCAGGAAATTCAGGCACAAAACACCACCTAACACTAAGTGTAGAGGTTTGACTGTAAAACAATTGTACTTTGGCAGTGAAAAGTCCATGAAAAAGTTGTCGAATAGTAGTGGTTTTGTTGTGTTTTCCTTCCCCGATGCTTTTGATGTGCGATACATGTAGTTGTTCTTATGGAGTGAAAGAGGAGTGGATAAGCTGTACAATGGTGGTAGGATTAGCGTGGATAAGTAGTGCTTTACATGTAAAAAAAAAGTAGTGCTTTTGGCAAAAGAACAATAACAGACTTCCTGTCCCATCATTGCCCCATCATCTCCCAAGGAGAATGTTCTTTTGTTATGCAGCGTGAAAACAGAACAATAGACCATATGCCATTAAAGGCGACAATCTGTCTATTGTTACTTCAACCTAAAACCACTACTCACAATAGACCGGTTTTGTAATGTATTCAAATTTATGCACATTTCTTCTCTGAGCACCTAGTGACGAGCTATTCCATTAATCTGCTTTTTATAAATGAGCCTCGATGCTTGGAATCCAGTTTGCATACATTACTTGTTGCTATGTCCGGCAAGCATCTGGCAAGCTTTCAGGTTGTCAAGAACAACCTTTGTTTGAAAGGTATGTATAAAATTTGCATACATTACCGAAGCGGTCTATTGAAGGTTTTCGGTAACACCACGTCCACATGGGAGCCTCTGTGAAAAGGCTGTTGATATATTCTTCAGGAGTTAATCTGCTGACGATGAACAGAGCACACTGTTTGAAACGGTTGAGACAGATATACTCCTTTACTTAAAGATTACCGAAGTTCGGAAACTCTCTTTCAGAACTACTAAACAGAGGAATACAAACAGTTCTTTTGAGAACTAAACTCTCCAAACTTCTGTGACCTACATGTACTCACAACTTTCCTCATCTCAATCACTCTTTCTTCCTTTTTCCACTTTCCTCTTTCCATTTCACTTCATTTTTGGTGTATAATCAGAGAAAACAAAAACAAAAAATAGTCTTGTGTAAGTGTTTAATTTCATTTCATTCCATTATCGTCTCTTTCCTTTCTTTCCTTTATCATCTCTTTCCTTTCTTTCCTTTCCTTTCCTTTCACTTTTCCAAAATTCTTAACGCCCCATAAGTGGGTTATTTTCAAGAATGAATTTATCAACAGCCTTTTCACAGAGGCTCCCACATGGTGTAACCGAAAGCCTTCAATTGTGAATACTCGCTCACCATGGAAACCGAAAGAGAGCATATAAAAACCCACTACTTTCTGACAACTTTTTCAGGGACTTTTCACTTCCAAAGTACAAATTTTTTTTACAGTCAAATCACTACACTTAGAGTTGGTAGTGAAAATGCACAATATATTTCCATGCGCAATCTCTAGCCACAGGCACAACCCCTTAAAGCAGGACTTGATAGCCTAGTTCAAGGTTTCAGGTTTGTCCGAAAAACAACTTTTGACTGAAAACTGGCATAACAATCTACACAAACCTGTGCATACTGAACATCATTATCTGTAGGGGCCTATTAATCACTGCTTACTGCAGCATGAATTCTACTGATTCATTGAACAATCAGTTGGCATAAATGGCGGTGGTGAAATTATGCCTTATGTGCATAAGACTTGACTCTGGCTGCCTCTAGACAAGATATAAGATATTCAATCAATAGCTACATTGTGTAGATTATCGAAGAAAAAAGAGACAGAACAAAATCCCTAAAAAAACACACTTCATTACAATATTTGTAAACAATGCATTACAAATGATGCCATAACAGATAATAATGGAATTTCTACAGTCACAACAAGTCTATACCTATAGGAAATCTTTCAATATTTGCATCGAACTTTTGAAACAATCAGTGGCTACCCTTCATATCTACCCCCCCATCACACAAAAAGGAAAAAAGAATATTATTATCAGTGCATCAAGTAATAAGCCAGTTCGTATTTTTTCAACATGTGCATGCGCAGATATGCTGTCAAAGAGTGCGCACCATGATGCACCAGTGTGATTTTAGTTGTTAAACAAGTACTGTAAAAGTGGACATTTTCATGCGATTAATTTTTGCGCTCGGCCGAGTAAGGTGAATTTCACGTGTTTTTATTTTCGCCGACGTGCTAGGCTCATGGGCAAAAGAATACATAAACAAAAATATTCGGGTGTTTTTATTTTCGCGCTAAATTCATGCCGCGCAAAATGCGCAAAAATTTCCACACCGTGAAATATTCCACGTTTACAGTAGCATATCCACCAAAAT
This sequence comes from Heliocidaris tuberculata, assembly GCA_025618425.1. NCBI lineage: Eukaryota > Metazoa > Echinodermata > Echinoidea > Camarodonta > Echinometridae > Heliocidaris > Heliocidaris tuberculata. The sequence goes on along the minus strand of CM046837.1, from coordinate 29,009,532 downwards.
AGATGCGCGAGCAGGTACAAATTGCAGGAAGTTGTAACATCTACTATTACGAACTGGCTTGTGTCTCCATATTAAAGTTAAGTACAAACAGTAATGGCACAATAACAACAAAACTTAAATTCACACCTATTTTTTGGTTTCTTTTTTACAATTTATTTAAAGGAGAATGAAGCACTGGGGAAAAATCAATTTTAATGAAAAGAGAGGATAGAGAAAAGCAATTTTAAAAGTTCCATTCAAAATCAGTTACGAAATGAGAAAGTTATGAAAGATTGAAAAGTCTAAATTTACTTTCTATGGTGATCCTCAAATTGGCAATGTTGCTTCAAAGTGACAGGTTTAGTAGTACAACTCTCCATATGTTTTGTACACAAAATTTCATTTTTTTTCCTATTATCTCTCAAGGTGCAGCTTGTCTCCATCTTAGCTCCAGATATATCATGGGAAAATGTATTTGACACTACATATGTTGAGTTCACAAAAAGACAAGCAACATCTTTAGAGATAATGGAGAAAATATGAATTTTGTGTAAAAAACATATACTAAACCTGCCATTTTGAAGCAACATTGCCAATTTGAGGATCACCAGAGAAAGTAAATTGAGACTTTTCAAACTTTCATGACTTTTTCATTTAGTAACCGATTTTGATGGAACTTTTTTTAAATTGCTTCTCTCTATCCTCTCTTTTCATTAACATGGATATTTCCCCAGGTTTTCATTCTCCTTTAATATATACTGTTCATGTACATGTATGTACAGTACAACAATAAGAATAATAACAAATCAATTTCGGTACTGATATTCTGCTTTATTTTCACCTTGCTTGTGGTACAGACTGATGATAATTTTGAAGGATTATTACATCTTCATATTATCAAGATTACCTCTCATTCTGAGCTGATAAACTAAATAGATATGATAACACTAGAACCATATTACCTTGGAAAGTCATCTAGTAAAGCCATCCAATCAATATCTTGTTCCTCATGGATATCCATGTTGTATATCCTGTATTAATGAAGGCAAAATACAGTAATCAGACAGATTGCAGGGGGTCCACTATTCATAAGGACCGATATTCATAGAAAACCACTATTCATTTAACACGCTTTATGAATAGCGGTCCTCATGAATAGTGGTCCTTATGAACGTAAGTCCTTATAAATAGCGAGGTAATTTGTCTATGGTTTGCTCGCTATGTAGAAGGACCGCTACTGATACAAAACCGCTATTCATTTAGTCATGCATTACGGATAGTGGTCCTTATGAATAAGTTGTCCTTATGAACAGCGGTCCTTATGACTAGCGAGGTTACCCCGATTGCAGATATTATTCAACATTTCAGGGATACCACGGAATATTCAAGGAATGTTTGGGACATGATGATGATGATGATGATGATGATGATAAAGATGTTGACGGTGATAACGAGGAGATGATGGTGATGGTATTTACGATGATAAGGAGGAGGAGAAGAATGATGATGGTGATGATGAGGATGAGGATGATGACAATACCGGTGGTGGTGAGGATGATGATAATGGTGGTGGTGGCGATCATTTGAAATGTGTGGAGGGTAATGGTGATGACAGTGATAAAGGGGAGATAATGTAGATGGTATTAATGATGATGATGATGATAATGGTGGTGGTGTTGATCATTTGGACTGTGATGGTGTTGATGGTGTTGATGGTGTCGATGGTGATGGAGGGGAGAAGATGTCGATGGAATTAATGAGGAGGATAATGGCGATGATGATGATGATGAGGATGATACCAATTAATGGTGATAATGAGGATGATGATGATAATGGTGGTGGTGATGATTATTTGGAATGTTTGGGGGTAATGGTGTTGACAGTGATAAAGGGAAGATGATAGTGATGGTGAAGGATGATGATAATAATGATGATGATGATGATGATGATGATGATGATGCCTTAGCTTCTTCTACAGTGCCAAATCCATCTCATCTGGATGCTCATAGACTTTGCTCTCAAATATAACTCACAAAATTTAACATTCACAATCAGTGCGGAAATTAATCAATAAGAACCAATGAAAAGAAACACAGAAAAACATATTTCCCTCAAAAAAAACACAAGTTTACGGGTAATTCCTGCATTTTTGCACTAAGAAAACAAGAAATACAAGACAGGTAAATTTTCCAAAAAACATTGAATGATAATCTTTCCACCTGAAAAATATTGCCTGAAATACATGTATGTCTTTTCAGGCAGTTTAAAACAGATTTAATGACAATTCAACACTTCCATTTTTCACTCAAAGTTAAATATTTGATACCTTCAAGACCCTGCTAGACATTTAGGCAATGCATTTGCAGTGAATCTCAAGCGCAATCTAAATTTTCCCACATTTTATTTTTTTCTACACCTGTACAGTATGTTTAAATTTTCATTGTTTCTTGTTGGTACAAGGCTTGACAATGCACTCCAATCTGTTTCAATTTCTAGAACAATCTTCAAGTCTCAAAAACATCTTACAGCACCATTCTGATATAAAGATCACGCACATTCCTCACAACACAAACTTAAGACTACATGTACCTTCAAAATAATGTGAAATGACCGTACAAACCGGGAACTTACAAATTAAAACGAATGTTAATGAATTAGTACTACATTTCAAAATATTTTTAGTGCCCTTTATGACTTACTTCTCTATCAGCCTGATGTTATCCTCTAAATTCCAGCGCCCCCTTGAGGTGTAGCGAGTTTGGTAGTCAGCGGCAACCCATGATACAATGTGAATCCTAGAAGGAACAGACAGTTACAGACATAATAAAGAACCTGCAGCATTTGTTGGCATTGTTATCAACTACATGAAAATGCCATGATGTACATGTCTACGATAAAAGCGCAGGAATAAATGTTACACACTGCATCAACATAATTGCCAACTTGAACTACAGTAATGACATTTTTTTTCAATTCAACTATATGCATTTCGCATATTAATGCTAACATGACCAAACATTTCTCAAGAGCGGAAAGTTCCACTTTTTTTCTTAAAGTAATGGAGGAAAATAAACCTATTTTTATGATCAATCAAGTGTTAAGTTATAGTGTTGAACCCCTCCTGTGCTGTGCACGGCAAATCCTGTCCAAATATTTGTGACTTGAGCAATGTTTTTGGACTAAGAATGGCTATTATTTCTTTCTTTTTTTTTAACAGAAAGATACATGTATACCCACATTGTGAAGTTTATTCCCATCAAATATATTTCATGCCCAATTATCCAATGAAGCTAGCATAAAAAATTCAACATTTGAAATCTCATTTATGGTTATTTTTCAAAAACTTTGTGGTTCAGAAGGGGTAAATATTTAATTATTTAAAGGGATTGATTAACTTTGCCCAGGATTGAAAAAAAAAAATCACTGTTCCAGCTAAAGCTGTAATCATAATTGCAAACCTTTAGGTGAGACAGGAATCACCTGAGTTTTATAAGCTGATCGTCCATTTATATATCAGGATATTTACGATTGAACATTGATGTCGGGACAGAGTACCACTGAACCCTAAAGAACTCTTACGGTTCTATCACAGAATACCATACAATGAACGAAACCCTATTTCTTCACAGGCTGGAGGCCCGCTCTGGAATCACCAAGCGCTGGTGCTTAGTTTTTGTGACTGCAGCGCACTGCAGCGCGCAAAGAAGCTGAGCGACTTGCGCTATAGCGATCGATCGCCGTTTTTCTCTTCTTTAGGATAGTAAACGGGTTCCATTTTCTCTCATACTTTCACATATCCTTAATTATATATGTAGTTAGAGGATTGCACACAATTCACTGGCATTTGAGCTGATTTTTGAATTTTTCACAAAGTTAATCAATCCCTTTAATGAACCCCTTCAATCAGTGCAATACAGTCCATGTTTACCATTCCATCCTGCATTGATGAACATTTCTGGTTTCCATGGCATCCTTGACCTTGACCCAAGGGATGTTAAAGAAAAGCTTCTCAACATCCTGGTCTTGGTTGAAACCAGACAATTCCTTGACAACTCTCACCAGTCTCTCCCTCTCATCTTCAGACCAAAATCCAGAATCTAGGGTTTGAATTAAAAAATAAAAATAAAATGTTAATCCAACAAAGGCTAAAGGGAAGGGGACAGAATCTGCCCAAATTTCCTGGGATATTGGGGATGTCCAAAGGATGTTAAAGTAAAGAACTAAAGATAATATCCTGGTCTTGGTTGAAACCAGACAATTCCTTGACAACTCTCACCAGTCTCTCTTCAGACCAAAATCCAGAATCTAGGATTTGAATTAAAAAAAATAAATGAATGGATAACAAAAGAAAATGTTAATCCAACAAAGGCTAAAGGGAAGGGGGCAGATTCTGCCCAACTCTCCTGGGATAGTGCGGATGTCCAAAGGATGTTAAAGTAAAGATAATATCGTGGTCTTGGTTGAAACCAGACAATTCCTTGACAACTCTCACCAGTCTCTCTTCAGACCAAAATCTAGAATCTAGGATTTGAATTAAAAAAATAAATGAATGGATAACAAAAGAAAATGTTATCCAACAAAGGGTAAAGGGAAGGGGGCAGATTCTGCCCAACTCTCCTGGGATATTGGGGATGTCCAAAGGATGTTAAAGTAAAGATTCTTAATATCCTGGTCTTGGTTGAAACCTAGCAATTCCTTGACAACTCTAACCAATCTCTCCCTCTCCTCTTCAGACCAAAATCCAGAATCTAAGATTTGAATAAAAAAATAAATGAATGGATAACAAAAGAAAATGTTAATCCAACAAAGGCTAAAGGGAAGGGAGCAGATTCTGCCCAACTTTCCTGGGATATCGGGGATGTCCAAAGGATGTTAAAGTAAAGATAATATCCTGGTCTTGGTTGAAACCTAGCAATTCCTTGAAAACTCTAACCAGTCTCTCTCTCTCTCTCTCTCTCTCTCTCTCTCCATTCATCTGCTATTTTCTTTTGTACTATAATTGAATTATAGTACTTATAGTACAAAAGAAAATAGCAGGTAAATGAAATACTTCAGCGCCACAGACACTTCCCTTGGTATGTCAGTTATAAGGAAAGTAGCGATGTCCATGTCGTGCTGAGAAACCTTAGACTACGTTCATAATATCTTAATTTATACCTCTCTTGTACATTTTAATGGAGAATCTTGTAAGTTGACATGCAAGAATATAATAAATATCTCAAAATAACTACTTTTATTTCTTGGCGTGAGGTTTCCTTTAATGTACGATTAAAAGAACAATGTAGATAAATGCCTTGCTCAAGGACATTTTGCCATGCCGGGGATCAAACCCACTTTCTTCGCATTTCCAGTCAAGTGTTTAGACCACTCGACTACAACACCCCCTGGGATGGCACAATGCTGCATATTAGTTTGGACCAAGGGTTAACCAAGTCCTGCTGAGGAGCCTGCGTGTACCTACTTCCATTTCCTGAGATCTTGAATCTGTCACAGAGAGCTCTGCCACTGCGCCCCATCTTCTTGCCGATCTGACTCCATCTCGTCCCCATCTTCAAAGCTAAGTTCTTCATCCTGTGTACCTCCTCATCAGAAAACCTGTTCAGAAACAATTCACTCCTTGAATAATGATAATAATGATAGTAAGGTAGCTTAGCTAAATGCAGTGGCAGAAAAAGATGTGTCGGGAACGCAAAAGATATTATTGGTAGTGATATCGGTAAATAAGAATGTTGTAGTTTAACATATCGAAATACAATTTTGATATTTTATAGCCTAATCAAGGTCGCAGATGTATTTCACCAGCCCCTGTCCTAATGACATGGTTCCACTGTTTTGCCACAAAATTATAATTTTTCCACAGTTATATATTTTGCGTTTCATGCCACTATATTTCGCTAAGCTACCTCATGCCCCATTCAGACAAGATTCAGTAAACTGCCTTAAAACAAACAAGCAAAAAAACAAACATTGCATCAAAATAGAAAACATTTTACAAGCAATTGTAAATGAATGGAAAATGGGGGTGAAAAACAGACAGCTGAGCTTGCAGCGTAACTGCATTGCAAAAGTAACTGTCAAAAAATTATTTTGGTTCACTGACCACGTACTGAATAGTATGGTCACATTGTTGTTAGGTACAGTGTAGAGTAAAATTGAAACAAAGTTATGAACAAGGTGATGCCATACTCACTGAAAAACATCAACGCATATACTTCACATACATCATGTGAGGTTAGAATATTATCATATACAGGTAATGTGAATAACATTATTTTTTAAATAAATAATTTTAAAAAACAAACAAAGAGAAATGAACAAACTGAAAACTGATCAACTAACCATGTAAAGCCCATCGCACACTATACGTTCAGTCTGCGATGCGATTTCAAAAGAAAATGTAATAGCATTTGATATGAACATTTTAATAAACACAAAAAATCTTTTTGATTGAGGTTCTGAATAGTCATATAGATAGCAAAATCGAAATTACGGCCTGCTGCAAGCCTTCTAGTCGGAGGAAAGGGTGAATCAGCTCCGAATCGTAGTGAGGTCAGAGCAGTCCTACGAGTGTCTACGAATGGAAGCTTATTTGGCCTTTATTCCGGGTAGAAGGCTGATAATTCAACAAATTGTAAGTGTAGTATTCATATCATTGTTCAGAACCTGAATCAGGAAGATTTTATTTGTTTGAATGTCCATATTTAATGTCTCTGCGATTTCTTTCCAAAATCGAATCGCAGTCGATCGTATAGTGTGCAATGGGTTTTATGCATATGTACATGTATCAAATGGGAGTAAATGTGCATGTATTTGATGATGAAGAAGAAGAGGGCATTTTATATTTGTTGTTCCAAGTTTGTAGTTCTTAAAAGAAAACTATTTATCTCTTACCTGCCAAGATAATTGCGAGGATCAAAGATCTTCCTTGCTCTGATGTAGACATTGTAAACAGGACGTTGGATTCCTTTTCCTGCAATAATAAAAAAAAAGGGAAAAAAAATACTATTAAAGAGAACTGTAGCAGTTCAATGCTTTAAGGTGTAAATAAATCAGCTTTCCCTCCTCAAATAACAGTTTGAAAAAAAAAAATAAAAAGGTACAAATGAACCAATGTGAATAAAAATTGCTGATCTACATAAAAATAGTAATTATATATCTTATTACACTGCATTTTGGACACTACAATTAGTTACAATTAGACTGCTCTTATTTGAGAACAGCACAGTGTACTGCATTAGAAATAGACCCAAATTTTTCTGTGATTTTTGCTCTTTCTGCTTGTGTATAATGTGTAATTCCTAGCATTCTGGATCAAAAGATAATCAAAAACATCACTAAAAGGAGACACTGTACGGCTATGGAAAAGTGGGAACAAAGACTGAATTTTACTTTGATAGAAAAGGGTTTCATGGAAGACCATTATTTTAAAGAACTACTCTGCAAATGAAAAAGCTTGAGAACAACATGATTACCTTCATGTAGACCACTTTTAGTTAACAGAGTCACCATTTACATACTTAATTGGGACAAGATAAATATGAACTTATTCAGGGTACGGTTTTCATATTTCTAAATACTTCCTACACATAAGCATATGAATAATATTACTGTAAAAGTGGAAATTTTCACGGCATTAATTTTTCGCGCTCAGCCCAGTAAGGTGAATTTTACATGTTTTTAATTTCGCCCTCGCGCTAGACTCATGGGCAAAAGAATACATAAACATAAATATTCGCGTGTTTTTATTTTCACGCAAATTTCATCCCGCGCGAAATACGCGAAAATTTCTACACCACGATATATTCCACGTTTACAGTAGCTCGTCAGTTCAGCACCATGTAGAAGAAGTCATACAGACATACACAGAGTATATACATGTAGTTAAATATATTTTAACAGTAAACTTACATATCTTCGGTGACTGGAATATTTTCTTTAGGGCTCAGAAAATAGTGGTATGCCAGTCACCTCAGAGAATCCATAATTTCAACCCGAGCCTCTCAGTGCATGGTATATAGATATGCTTTCTAGGAAAATGCCACTCATATGAGGGAAAACGGTGCAGGATAAATAACTCACTGAGCTTCATGTGGATCAGCTCCTCATTAAACAGCTTCCTAATCTCTTTCCCATCAGGATAGTCATCGGCAAAGATCAACTTTCTGGGATCATCTATACCATATTTCTGTGAACACAAGTCAAACAAGAGAGAGAGAGAGAGAGAGAGAGAGAAGAGAGAAAGAGAGAGACAGAGAGAGAGAATTACTGCACATATTTTGCTGTCATCATGGAACTTTTGCAAGAAAAAAAGCACAAAATGAATGAGGTACAAATGTACATCGTACAGAGGTAAATATTACTTGTATATCTTCTGTCTAATTTATTGAAGGGGTTCTTTCTGGTTAAAACCTAAATTTTGTATTTCTATGGTAAAAGCGTTCTAAAAAATGTACAAGAAAACGTCCTTGCGTCAATTTAATTTTGACATATTTTGTTCAATGTGGTAAACCGTTTGAATCAAATGGTTTTCTTTCGTACCAGTGTCAGGAACACGAGCAAAAAAGTTACCATGCAAAATTTCACGTTGTGAAAATAATGCTTTAAGAACTATGAATTGCATTTATTCATGTATTTGAAATGAAGAGCAAATTCTGAAGAATAGAATACAATTGCATTCTGCCACGACAACTAAAGAAAATGCACTCTGTCGTCTCTAAAGCACAACACTGTTAAATCACCCTGCAAGTTCTCGCTAAGTTCAGTGCATGCAAATCACTCCAGTCCGCAAACAAGACGCCAAGTAAATCTACACTGAAAGCCTCATTAGCATAAGCACTGCAGATTGACTGCATAGTCATCATGTTTATATAACATTTCATGTACATACAATTTTGTTCTGCCATACTGATTCACCATGAAGCTAGAGTACTTCTCAACATAAGTGGATAAGAAGCTTTTTGCATTTAGCAAACATTGTTATGGTTATCAGGATTGATAGGAGACATACATGTATACTGTATAAGCCATAAATTTCGCGGCCATAAATTTTAGCGAATAGGACTAACCAGACTATTTCGCGAGTCGCTGAATTCGCGGTCGGAAAATTCTCAAACCTACAAACAGCGGTGATGATGTACTTTTGCAAAGCGAAGTGGTGAATTTCTGACCAGAAGACAACAAATTCAACCGACTTCTTATGTTGGCAATATTTTGGCGTGTTGTTAAATTCGCGACCCACTCGCGATTCGTTAAATTCGCGAAAATAAAACCCCCGCGAAATATATGGCGTATACAGTAGTTCCTCACTTCTTGGGGTATGTCACAAAAATTACCCCAACCCCATGGAATGACCCAGTTGTAAAATATAAATAAGTATACAAACTTACCTTACATATGTGCCGCATATTCTTTTTCAGCTGCTCATCTTCCATTCCTGTCCATGCACCCTCTCTCACAACAACGCCTAGAATTCATGACAAACAAAATCAAGATACATGTACTATGATAATCAGTGTGCACTATGTGGAAGAGCAATGATCTCATAACTGGGAGATCCTGGGTTTAACACTATGCTGACCTGTCATAAGGCATAAGCATCTGAGATACATGTATGAATGCTTTCTCAGCAGTCACATAAAATATACAATGACACTGATGCAGTAAGTCCATCATTTATCCATTTCTTTGTGCTAGGCATTTGCCTAGCACAAATTACCGTAAAACCAGAAACGTTTGTGATTTCTAAATGACAGCCGTTTTCACAGCAAGAATTTTTCGCTAATTGCGAAATATTCATTGTTGTGTCAGCTTAAGCTATTTTGCCGCGTGAAACTTTTGCGAGTCTTTAACTCTTTCAAGACAATTGACCACATTTTGTGGTTTGGCTCAATAACTTTTGATTCAGAGCTCCAAAAAATATACCAGATGCACGAGTAGAAAGAGAAAAAGTTTCTGCACACACTATATCCATTTTTGTTGCATGATCATATTGCGTTTGATGCCAGAAATTTTAAAAACGAAAATAAGCTTTAAAATCCTTAAATTGGCAACACAATGAGGGGTTCAAAAATCATTATTTTTTATCAAAATTGGCCATTTTTAAAACTTTCGACAAAATTCCTAACCATGTATATTGTTTTCAAAGACATTACACCTTATTAGAACCATGTAGCAATAAAAGATAAATATTATTGTTGCCAATTTGAAGAACAAAATGTGACCAATTTAGTGCTTAAATAATTCCTGTCATGAAAGGATTAATAGTTCGCGAACATTAAATGCATGCCAAAGTTTCTGGTTTTATAGTTTACGTAGTTAATAAACCCCTTCTGTGCTGTGAATGGCATATCCCATCCAAGAATATAAATGATGTACAAGTACTGTGCATGGACATAGAATAGCTCAATTCTACTTCCTGAAACAGAAACAAGTATACACAACTAAAATGCCCTCATATTTCTAAATAACTTCGCACAATGGACCTTTGCACTGCCGACATTGCTTCCCATACATTGTAGGCGAGTGTACATTCTCGATTTCAAATGTGACTGTCTGTTTCAAGGGAGCAAAATGGCCAGCCAAAAACAGCCTGAAAAATTTTCACTTGATCAAGGTGAAAAAGATCCTATGAAAGAAAAGGTCAGGAAATCAGACATTTTATCATCCTAACATGTAAAATGAAGTATTTTCTCAGAATTCTTCCAATTATACTCATGGTTTCATTTCTTCAACAAGAGGTCGACCCCCACCAAAATTAAGACAGCCCAACATAATGATGGTTCCGTGAGTGTTTTCAGGGACATGATGTTCTGCCAAACATCATAGGAATGATGTTTGAGGAATGAGAAAACTCACAAACTATTTTTTACCTTTCCCAGATCTCAACCTTCTCTTCAACAAAGACTCACCTCTGTCTCTCAATTCCTGTCTTTCCGCAGCATCAAGACGGTAGATACGTGAACCATAACACTCTGTTTCAGAGCCCTCTCCACTGTCACTGCTGAACTCATCTGGAGTGCCTTCTTCAGTTCTCCGTACTTGAGCTACACTTGCCATCCCAAAGACACTGAGTTGAACTGCAGCTCTAGATTCATGTACCACGCATGTACCAAGAAGCAGTGGTAAATGTACTGCATGCTTTAAATCCTACCGGGATTAAAAAGAAGGAGTATGGAAACTGAAACAACAAATTTCAAAAAAATAATGGTCACTGAAACTCAATTTCCAATTTCTAAAAGCACAAGGGAACTAAGTAATTGGCACTCATGTACATGTACAATATGAATAGTGGTGTAAGTTGGATCACACAAAGTAATATTACTTGGGGTGATCTAACTTAGACCACTCTGCATCCCCTGTACAGCTCCATGGCCAGTAGGTCTACCATATATTCACGACTTTTCGAATGTGTGGACGAGGACGCCGTTCTCGTTCTCTAGCAGTGCCAAATGCTTGCCGTCTACTCGTCACGTCCACCTTGTTGAAACCTATTTCGATTTTAGTCGATGCATGTTCACTACGTCATGAGTCATGACGTCATGGCCCCGCCCCTCTGGCACTGCTGAAGCGAGGCAGTGCGATTTAATTCATGTTGAGACCCGATGACGTCATACAACCTAGAATCGAGGTGGACGTGAAAACCCTCGTGGACACGTTCTTGATTCTGGTACAGGACGTGCTAGAGAACATGGAGCATGCGCATGTAGCAGTCACAGTGTGGAGGTGCAAATTGAAAACCCACTACTGATAAGCCAAGGAGCTCGTACGGCTCAAATTTTTTTTTCAGACAGGGGTGTGCTGCACCCAACCACGAAACGGGGGTCTAAGGAACTGAATGGAAGCGGAAAACATAGCTTCTTTGGAACGGCTGATCTATGCCCAACCGAGCGAAAAAACATAATGTTATGAAAACAAAAGTAGACGGTGAATTTTTAAAGTAGACGGTCAAAAGGGGTCATTTTTCATGAGGAATCTGCTTATCATATTTTCATTTAGAGACGAGGTAATCCCTTTGCAGCAAGTGTAAACAAAGAAAATTGGTCTCCTAAATGGGAGATGGTCTCCCAAATAGGCTACCAAAAATTTTGACACAAGTCTCTGACAATGACAATAGAGACAGTCTCCCAAATAGGAAACAGTCTCCAATATCAGCCGTGTGCCTCTGCTGCTAAATTTCAGGAAACCTGCTTCAAAGGCACTCACACTTATGCCAGGTTATTGGAGATAACCTCGCACTCTGTACCTTCATACCATGAGCAATTGCCTCCCATAGGCAAGTGTGTGATATCTTGCACATATGTGTGCAGGAGGGGACTCAGCAAGATCACCGATCAAAAACAGCCTGAAAATTTCACTTGATTAGGATGATAAAGATCCTATCAAAGGATCTGGCATGAAATTAGATATTCCATCTTTCTAAAATGTAGAAGGAAGTATTTTCTCAAAATTTTGCCAATCATATTGGTGTTTTTACCTCTTCAGCTGAAACTGACACAGCCCCATATAGTGATGGTCCCGTGAGTGCTTCAAAGGTAACATTAAACGAACTGGTAAGTTTGAATCGTACCGTATTCATGATCATACCGAATGAGTTATTATATAGATCTAGACCTAATTATTTTCGCTGTATTTTTATAGAGCCACAAATCCACAGTGCTGCAATTGTGAGATGGCACAGTGTCGCCTACATGTAAGTAATTATTCCATAGTCACTAAAGTCGTTATGACTATATGAGTGCACCACTCAGTCACAGGCCCTTGCCTATGTGGGACTGTGTCCAACATTCACTGTTGCAGCAGTCAAAAACAGACAACAAAATTGCTCTAAGCAAGATTTAATTTTCTTATAACTTAAATTTGCTAACAAGTTAGTCAGATTAGGTCTAGGCCTAGGCCTACCTGATTCAGGGATTCAGAGTTGAAAGTGAAATTTTGAATAATTATTTTCCTCTCATGTATGGATGATCTAGTCTTCTAGATCTGTTAGTAACACTGTTAGACTAGACCGAAAATTCTGTCTCTCGTTCATTAGCCTCTTATTATTTTGACAGGGTCTGCTATTCACTTAGAGACAGAAACGCTCCTATCACTCTGCTGTGCAAACTGTCTACACCAATGTGTAGCCGGTATGTAGTTGTAAAAAGGCTTGTATTTTATTTTTTAAAATTATTTTTACAAATTGAATAGCTTAGGCCTAGGCTCTAAACATTCACGAATCTGTTCACTTACCAATTTAACTGTTTTATTCCTTGTAATGCTCCTTTTTCAGGTACATGTAATTCAGGGTGCAAGTTATTCTCTGTTTGAAAATCTTGCAGCCGTATTCAAACAGTTTCCACTGCGCAAGAATAAAGATAACATCGCACCCGTTCTAGTCTACGTACAAGGGAAAATTATTATGACGGGAAAAAATCAATGTGTGCGAGTTCGTAATGAATTCATCACATTTTTCCCTTCATAATAATTTTCCCTTGTACATAGACTAGAACGGGTGCGATGTATCTTCATTCCTGCGCAGTGGAAACCGTTTGAATACGGCTGCAAGATTTTCAAATGGAGAATAACTTGGACCCTGAATTACCTGAAAAAGGAGCATTACTAGGAATAAAACAGTCAAATTGGCAAGTGAACTGGTGAACATGGTGAACAGATTTGTGAATGTTTAGAGCCTAGGGCCTAGGCCACACCACGTATAGTGGTCATACTGACCACTACGCGGGACGAATGCAAAAATACTAGTCATTTTCTATCGCATGTACTTAGGGTATGGGAGGAAAAGTAAGATAAATATTTAAAATACTTCCTTTCAAATTCAGCACTTTAAAATCTCTTTCCTAAATTAAATGGCCGTTAGGAAAAACTTCTGATATTTCCAGCAAAATCCAAAGTCAAAATCATGTCCAAAACCTAAGAAATCCCCGCCAATTTTTTTTGCGATCGCATGTTGTTTTCATGGTGCCGATGTTTTTAGACTAAATCGGCCAATAATATTTTGTCCACAACAAAACTCGGTATCGCGTGCACATCGATCTCTACGATCGCACACACGGAAAATCGGGACTTACGTGTGCGCGATAGGAACCGAACTTTTAACGACCGAATTTTTTAGCGGGAGATGTCAGCGCTCGCGGCGATCAGGAAATGTACATCATGACTTGCGATACCCCGTTTCGCCAGAAGTGACAGTAAATTACAGATTTCATTTTCGGAATTATCTTTTCTAACATCGGTGAGTTGAATTTATTGTATTTCATGAATATGTTGGTGTCGTTTCTTGTAAATTAAATGCCGATTATGAGTGAATGTTGGTGACTTTTCTGCAGTGGTGTTTTGAAAGTGTCGAGGTGGATGACTGCCTAGAGTCTACACACGAAGTATAGTAATGTCGCTATGAGTGGCCTAGGCCACTCACGGGACCATCACTATATGGGGCTGTTTCAATTTTGGCACAATAAGTCGTGCGCGGCGTGGAATATAATCTAAGACGCGAGGCCTTGTCAAAAGGCTAAGTGAACCCCTTCCCAACGACGCGGCATTTTGGTCCCTTGAAAAAGGTATAGTCAAGGATTGTAATTCCGAACAGATTGTATTACCGAACGTGTACAGTTAAGCGTCTAAATTGGGTTTTCATACACGTGGGATTACGCGTATGAAAACAACAAAGGTTGTGTCTTTTTCCCATAGGTTTCACACGTTCGGAAATACAGTAACTTTTTCAAGGGACCAAAACGCCGCATCGTTGGGAAGGGGTTCACTCGGAAGGGAATATCGTATTAAATCTAGGTTGTCTTTTTAAAATTCCATCAAATTCTTTTTCTGTAGGACTTTGAGCATTCATTATGTAAGTTTGACAGATATTCGTTTGATATTTAATTTTCTATCGTTGATTTTCTGAAAAGTGTTCGGACACTGGATCAACCACCATACCGATTGATTTCCGAACGTGTGAAACCTAGTCTAGATCTATGGGAAAAAGACACAACCTTTGTTTCAATAGTGTAGTTTTCATACGCGTAGTCCCACGCGTATGAAAACCCATTTTAGGCGCTTAACTGTACACGTTCGGTAATACAATCTGACGGAAATACAATCCATGACAATACTGGTTACTGCATGTCATGAAAATACACTCTACGACTACGCAAAAATCGACATGTGGGACTAAGTTTAATTGTTAAAAACTTTTTACCATCTTCTCCTCCTCTAAACACTAATATTCATGTCGGGTAGAATAACTTTAGGCTAAAGAAATAAGGAATTCCAAATATTCATTGTTTGTCATACCGTTTATCAGAAAAAAGGAGCTAAAGTGACTTCCAACTCTGCGTTGATCTTTTTTTTTTTTTCCACCGCCTAATCTATGGTATCTTCGAATATGAAAGTATTACTGATATTGCCAACTAACGAAAGAAGAAGAAGAAGAAGAAGAAGAAGAAGAAGAAGAAGAAGAAGAAGAAGAAGAAGAAGAAGAAGAAGAAGAAGAAGAAGAAGAAGAAGAAGAAGAAGAAGAAGAAGAAGAAGAAGAAGAAGAAGAAGAAGAAGAAGAAGAAGAAGAAGAAGAAGAAGAAGAAGAAGAAGAAGAAGAAGAAGAAGAAGAAGAAGAAGAAGAAGAAGAAGAAGAAGAAGAAGAAGAAGAAGAAGAAGAAGAAGAAGAAGAAGAAGAAGAAGAAGAAGAAGAAGAAGAAGAAGAAGAAGAAGAAGAAGAAGAAGAAGAAGAAGAAGAAGAAGAAGAAGAAGTTTTTCCGAAGGGGGGGGGGTGTTTTACTCCAAAATTCTCTGACAAGCAAAAAGAAAAAAGAGAGAAAAGAAAAAGAAAGAAAAAGAAAAAAAAAAAGGTTAACATTTTGTTTGTTTGTTTGTTGTTGTTTTGTTTTGTTTTGTTTTGTTTGTTTTTTTGGGGGGGGGGTCTTTTCAGGCGGCCGCGGAGCGTTTTTTAAAGTAGGGGGGGGGAGCTGATCTGATTTCAATATAAACCATATAAACCCATATACCCATAGAAAATCCAGTAAAGCCCAATCAATAATTCAAGGGTGCCATGCAACTATCCTGTTGGTCCTATTGGTTTCTATTGGATTCCTTTTGGATCCCATACATCAATCCAGTGATGAAACCAATCTAGATAGTCTATATATAGACAGTACTCCTATTGGGTTTTGGTTGTTTCTATTGGTTTCTACTGGTCCTATTGGTTTTTGGATGTTTCTATATTGGTTTCTATTGGTCCTATTGGTTTTTGGATGTTTCTATTGGTTTCTACTGGTCCTATTGGGTTTTGGTTGTTTCTATTGGTTTCTATTGGTCCTATTGGGTTTTGGTTGTTTCTATTGGTTTCTACTGGTCCTATTGGTTTTTGGATGTTTCTATATTGGTTTCTATTGGTCCTATTGGTTTTTGGATGTTTCTATTGGTTTCTATTGGTCCTATTGGGTTTTGGTTGTTTCTATTGGTTTCTATTGGTCCTATTGGGTTTTGGTTGTTTCTATTGGTTTCTACTGGTCCTATTGGGTTTTGGTTGTTTCTATTGGTTTCTACTGGTCCTATTGGTTTTTGGATGTTTCTATATTGGTTTCTATTGGTCCTATTGGTTTTTGGATGTTTCTATTGGTTTCTATTGGTCCTATTGGGTTTTGGTTGTTTCTATTGGTTTCTACTGGTCCTATTGGTTTTTGGATGTTTCTATATTGGTTTCTATTGGTCCTATTGGTTTTTGGATGTTTCTATTGGTTTCTATTGGTCCTATTGGGTTTTGGTTGTTTCTATTGGTTTCTACTGGTCCTATTGGTTTTTGGATGTTTCTATATTGGTTTCTATTGGTCCTATTGGTTTTTGGATGTTTCTATTGGTTTCTATTGGTCCTATTGGGTTTTGGTTGTTTCTATTGGTTTCTACTGGTCCTATTGGTTTTTGGATGTTTCTATATTGGTTTCTATTGGTCCTATTGGTTTTTGGATGTTTCTATTGGTTTCTATTGGTCCTATTGGTTTTTGGATGTTTCTATATTGGTTTCTATTGGTCCTATTGGTTTTTGGATGTTTCTATATTGGTTTCTATTGGTCCTATTGGTTTTTGGATGTTTCTATATTGGTTTCTATTGGTCCTATTGGTTTTTGGATGTTTCTATTGGTTTCTATTGGTCCTATTGGTTTTTGGATGTTTCTATTGGTTTCTATTGGTCCTATTGGTTTTTGGATGTTTCTGTTGGTTTCTATTGGTCCTATTGGTTTTTGGATGTTTCTATATTGGTTTCTATTGGTCCTATTGGTTTTTGGATGTTTCTGTTGGTTTCTATTGGTCCTATTGGTTTTTGGATGTTTCTATTGGTTTCTATTGGTCCTATTGGTTTTTGGATGTTTCTATTGGTTTCTATTGGTCCTATTGGTTTTTGGATGTTTCTATATTGGTTTCTATTGGTCCTATTGGTTTTTGGATGTTTCTGTTGGTTTCTATTTGTTTCTATAGGTCCCAATCACTCATGAATATTCATGAATGACAATGATACATTTAGATTTTAAGTGTTCATGCTGGGATTAAGCTTTGAACTGTGATAGAAATTGTACTTACATGTACATTAATTATTGTAAAGTACACAATTTTAAAAGGCATTTTCATATTTCAGTAATAAAAGTGTAATCTAGTTAGTAACCATTTACTATATATAAAATGAATGTGATACAATTGCTTAGTAGCTAGGTATAGAATATGGGATGCAGGATATAGGTTATAGGATTATAGTTGTAGGATTACAGGAGTAGGATTATAGAAGGAGGAGGATAGGATTAATTATTGTCACGTGATTGTTCCTGTAAACACCCACAGAATTTTCAGCATTTCTTCTTATATTAATCTTATAATTAATCAATTTCTTATTCAGGGGCGGCGATACAGGGGGGGCAGGAGGCGGCCGCCCCCCTATCATTTTTCAAGCGAGCAAAAAACAAAAAAACAAAAAAAAAAAGAGGAAGAAGGGGGGAAAAAGGAGAAAGAGAAGGGGAAATGCGACAGCCACCCTAACCCTAACCCTAACTCTAACTCTAAACCCTTACCCTAACATGCCTAACCCTAACCCTAAACCCTAACCCTAACCCTAAGGTTATATTATAACCTTGTACATTGGATAAGTGCCCTAACCCTAACCCTACATTTACATGTATATATATTTTTTTTTCATTTTGGGTGGCTGTCGCAAAAGGAACTCTTACCGAGAAGGCTAGGCCATGCAATTATGACATAATTGTTATAGTCCTATTTGTTATTTCAAGACCCTCGACGTGCGACGTTGCTATACGCGTCATTTTGCCCCCCCCCCCCCTATTTAAATACCCTGGCGCCGCCCCTGTTCTTATTGGTCCTACATAGACACCTTTAGGATTTTCTATAGGGTCTTATAGAAACCTGGAGGATTTTTTATTGGTCCTATAGAAACCAACCTACAGGATTATCGGTCCCACAGACACCCATAGGAATTCTATGGGTCCTATATACCATTCCATACAGAAACCTATAGAAACCTATAGAGACCTATAAAATAGAGACCAATGGGTCTCTATGGGACCTATAGAAATTCTGTATATGGGATTTTCGACCTGGGCTACAACGGGAAAAATATACAATCTCTAAACATTGTCATATATACCCTACATTGTGATTACATTTGTAAGGATTTCAATTATGTTTCTCTCTTACATGCTCTAATATAATTTTACTTAAGCATCAAAGTTTGCAGGTGGGTTTGATGACCTACATAATTAATGTGCGAGCAAGCGTAACCCTAACCCTAACCCTAACCCTAACATCTTATAAAGAGAGAGGGGGAAAAGTTCTGAAAGGTGTCTAATATTATCATAATATGTTATTATTATTATATTATTATCAATGGTAATAAAATCAAAGTTTAAGATTGTGGAACGGGCAGGAATATAAAGAAAAGGGCGCACTTATCTAACTAAAGTAATCTATATAAAAGGGGAAACTTCTAGGATACCCAAATTCCTGAAATACTGGGGACACTGTACTCCCCCCCCCCCCCCCCACAGCGCTTGATTTTAAATAATCCTAAAATTTATCTAAAGAGTTCATGCGTCATTCTGAATCCTGAATGAAGACTCATGAACTTGTAGAAGATGTGATAGATACTGTCATTTTGGAGAATGTTGTACAGTCCGAGAAGTCACGTGAAAATATCTGAGCTTGTTTTCCACACTTTGTTTATAATACCATGCTTTATTAGGCCTAGATTTTGCATTAACTGTGCATTAAAGAGGCGGGGATGTATTGCCCATTTGTACCAATGGAAAACATATAAAAATAGGCATGGATGAGAGATTTTGATGTATAAAATCAGAAATATCGGGACATTCAAATCATATCTTTAGCATTTTATCTGCATTTTATAGGAATTCTCACTACAATAACAGTCTTTTATATTAATTTCATCAAATTTATCAATTACTAGAAATTATTTCTTCCTTAAAAATTAGGGGGGATTTTTTTTTTTTTTTTTTTACGTGTCTACTCAAAAAAGTAGGGGGGCATCAGCCCCCACCCCCCCCCCCCCCGGTTCCGCGGCCCATCAGGCCCATGCTTCTACTCCAAAAATTATCTGACAAGCGAAAAAAAAAAAATGAAGCAGTAAAAGACCGGTATGCTCTGAATACCGACAGGCCAATAGACGGACCGCCCACGAGACAGACAGCCCACTAGACCGACAGGCCTCGAGCAGGGGCGTCGCTAGAACATCTTGAAGAGGGGTTGGGAGTGTGACACCAAATTTTATCTAAATTTTCTTTTCCCATTGCCTCACTGGCCCTCCATTTCCTTCCCTCCCTCTTTTCATCTTTTCGCCATTGAAGGGGAGGCACGCGCACCCGCCAACTTTGCTGCATATAACTGGCCAAGAAAACAGTTATACCGGTGTATCACGGATTTTCAGGGTTACACTGGTTGAAAACAAAACAGAACAAAACAAAAACAAATCAAATGGGAAACTCCCGAAATTATGTAGAGCCTAATTTTCAGATTTTTTTTTTTTTTTTTACATCGATGTGGAGTGATTGACCGAGCATTTCTATTCTGTAAAGTCATAAAACTTGAACTGAAACTTACCAAAATGATATTTTGAAAAGCAATGTTTATTTTGAAAATCAGTGAATCCTTATCAATCATAATCAATGAATCACATATGTTCAACAGGTCTCTCTCTCCTCTCTCTCTCTCTCTCTCTCTCTCTCTCTCTCTTAAACTCTCTCCCGCCCTCCCTTCTATACTCTCTCTCTCCCCCTCTCTCTGTTATCCCTTCCTCTCTCTCTCTCTCTCTCTCTCTCTCTCTCCCTCTCGCGGTTATACTCTCACTCTCCCGTCCGATCGACCAATCGTCATCATCATCTATTGATTTTTTAATTTTTTTTTAACACGTGGAGCAGGGTTATGATTATGCCTACTGCACCTTGCATGTGTTCTATTTTCATTCCCAGTCCATTTTGTCGAGTTCACAGCGAATAGATACTTCTCTGACTGAAAATGAACTTGCAATTTTTCGCTCTGACTGTGTTGCTTTATGTTAGCCTACCCGGGACAAGCCTAGTTCTGACGGCAGGAGAAGCCCCTGAAAATAACAAGCATTATGGAAGAGTGGAGGTAAGATTTTCTCCTTTCCTTTTTTAAAATAATTTTTATATAAATTACTTGCTGTGGAACAAAACTCTATATAGGGACCTATATAGACTGCCACCTTGTTCAAAGTATGATATACGTACATTGTACATGTGATAAAAGTCGACTTTGGCTATTAATATCCACTGTTTGTTTCATTAGTTGAAACTGTAAAAACTGGCAATTAAACATTTTTAAAACATTTTTTTTCAAAAAGGAGAATATACAATTTCAATTCAGTTTATAGCAATGTCGTCTCGATAGCTTCGCCACTCCTGTAAAAGAAGATAATAAAACAATTAAGGGCGGGGATCCGGGAACATTTGAAAATGGGCACTTTCTGCGGAAAAGGGACACCCCTCGCAACCCAATTCACACTAAACACCCCTGTTCATATATACACCAAACTGCCTGCGTGTTAAAGGGAGGGGTCCCAGAATTTTGGAAATAATTAAGCGATTGCAAAAAATAATAATTAAGCAACTATAAACCTCTGGATATATGCTACCATTGCCTGCGAATGAGATGCCAAGGTATTTGAGAAATACTCAAAAAATTTTCATGTCATCTGAGTAATCATATTGTACTAAAAACCGTACTGCATAATTATGTTTCTTATATATATATATATATATATGATATGATATATTATGATATGATATATTTATTCATCTTTCTTCCTTTTCACATGTCACATAGAACATAACATTCAATTATTATACGCATTTACAATGCAAACAAAATCATGGCAATATTATAATGAAGTGAATTGAAAGAAAGACAAGGAGACCCTGGTAAAAGCAGGCCTTGTAAGGTGTAGGGTCCCCTCTGCACCAAGTAATTGGCTGGTACATACATGAGCAACAAAATAAATGTATTGACTACCTAAGGATACATTATGAAAGGAATGGGGTATGTAAAAAACAAGCTATATACAAAAAGGGAGAATAGAGTTATACATAACAAGACGGGGAGAGAAGAGAGAAAATATGAGAAATGATAAAAGTAAGAATACAGCACATCAACAATAGGTACATCACACGACGAGTACAGAAACATAGGGAACAAAGGAATAATAGGCTGACAATCTGAAAATATTCAGTTAGACACAGGATATCAATAAAAGGAAACTACACATCATAGTAATTCACAAAAGGCACCAAAATAACTACAATAGTATACCGATACTCTAAGAGTCACAATAATTATCAAGAAGAAAAACCTTAAAGGAAACCAAAACCCAAGGAGAGAATCAATGTTATTGGAAAGTGAGAATTCAGAGAAGCACTTTACAAAAAGTTTCATTAAAATTGGTTAAAAAATGAGAGAGTTATGGAAGTTTGAAAAGTCTCGTTTTACTTTCTATGGGGATCCTCAAATTGGCAAAATTGCTTCAAAATGGCTGATTTTGTGAACAACTCTCCATTTGTTTTGTACACAGATTTTCAGATTTTCCCCATTATCTCTCAGGGTGCTCCTTGTCTCCTCCTGAACTCGACATATGTGGTGTAAAATACATTTTCCCATTATATATGTTGAGCTCAGAAGGAGATTAACTGCACCTTGAAAGATAATGGGGAAGATCTGAAAATCTGTGTACAAAACAAATGGAGAGTTGTTCACAAAATCAGCCATTTTGAAGCAATTTTGCCAATTTGAGGATCCCCATAGAAAGTAAAACGAGACTTTTCAAACTTCCATAACTCTCTCATTTTTTAACCAATTTTAATGAAACTTTTTGTAAAGTGCTTCTCTGAATTTTCACTTTTCAATAACATTGATTCTCTCCTTGGGTTTTGGTTTCCTTTAAGTGTATATAGTTAAACTACTTTCTTGGCCAGCAAACGGGGGAGCGTTTCATCAAGCGTTTTGTCAGTGATTTTTACCGACAAATTTGCTCTCAGCCAATCAGATGCAAGGATTTCAGTAGCTTATAACAGTTGTCGGTAAAAAATCACTGACAAAACACTTGATGAAACGCTCCCCAGGAGAGGGTGCCACGCCACTGTCGATTTATGTTAGTTATACCGGAATTGAATTGAATTTCCAGTATGCGAATGAAGCAAAATATACCATTTCATTATTATTTACACATACTCTTTTTAATGTTCAACAGCAATTCTTTGTCATGATTTGGGCCTACATCCACAAAAATCACAAATTATCTATGTATTGCAAAGCAATTCCACAAAATTAAGGCATTCATCAAAACAGTCAGCAGTTTTGTTTTTGGTTTTTGGTTTTTGGTTTTTGGTTTTGGTTTTTTTGTTTTGTTGTTGTTTTTTTTGTTTGTTTCGTTTGTTTTGTTTGTTGTTGTTGTTGTTTTTTGTGGTCTTTTTTGTTTGTTGTTGTTGTTGTTGTTTGTTGTTTGTTTGTTGTTGTTGTTGTTTTTTTTTTTTTGGGGGGGGTTGTTAATTGTTTTACTTTTTTATAACTCATATAGTCGTAACCGTAAATCAACGCCATAATTATTTAATCAATGTAAACAAATTGCACAAGCAGTAAGAGTGAATTGAATAGAGTTTCCAATTCCATTTTGTTTGTATATTTATACAGATGAATATGTTAACAATAATTATTGAACATCTGTGAGTTTGTATACAACCCTGCGGTGAAAAGGACAAAACAATGGCAGTTTAGTATACCGCAAGGCCATACGGCATTGTTATTCACTATTGGCTCTGCCGATTGATTAAAATGCACGTGAGCAGCATGTAAAGGGATGGCCAAAGACGCAAAATGGTATATAGATACCGATGTTTTGTTCTCATTCAAAATAGCGATGGGAATTAAATCACCTGCACTTTCATTGGTTAATGGATCATTTATAGTTTATTCTCTTTCTCTATGACAATTTTATCCTCTTGTATAAGACGATTATAGAAAAATCTCACTGTTTTGGCCTAACATTATTATTAATGCTTGGATTGATCATGTTGAACTAACTTTTCCTTTTAATCTCTCTTGCCCCCCCCCCCTCTCTCTCTCCCTTTCTTTCTCTCCCCCCTCCCCTCCCCATCCTTCTCACTCTTCTCTCTCCCTCCCTCTCTTTCTCTCTTTCTGTCTCTTCTTTCCACTCTCCTTGTCGATCTCCCTTTACAGAGCTGCCGTGGATGACGATTGAATTCGCTTCCTGCGGTGAAGGCTTTCATTTATAAAGACCTTCCCTATTAGTATCCTTTCCCAGAAATGGTTTATTCTCTCTCTTTTTTTTTTTCTTTTTTTTTTTTTGTTTCTTTTATCAAATTCATAGCATAGTAACTTCATTCACTTCCATTATGAATTAAATTTTATCAACAATGAATGACTTGTAAAGCAAGAACCCATGTCAGGTCCAGATTATATTAATATGTTCCTTTATTTTCACTTGCTTCAAGCTGATTGGACATTGAACGCATGCATTCATGCTTGCCTGTCTATATATAATTATAAATACGAGTCTTATGGTTTATAAAGTTAGAATTTAGAACTGATGAAGCCTTATGAATCATTCATCTTGTATCTTTCTTATGCAGTCTTGTTTTCAAGCCATTTTTTATTTTGATTTTTTTCTTTCCTAAAAAAAAGAAATTCCCTAAAAGGATAAGTCCGAAATTTGCCAAAAGTCCCGCTGGCGGGGAATGGGTAAGGGCTGGGGGGGGGGGGGGGCATGTCTCATTGAGACCTACATCATCCGCGTAAATCACTTTCTGAAAAGCACCCTAAACGGGGATTGCAGTAGGAGTCGGGTAGGAGTAATTTTGATACCCTAAACAGGGAAACCCGTCTAACATCTCTGATTTTTATACCCCTTTCCGCGGAACTTCTTGATTTTTGCTGTTTTTTGATACCCTAAACCCGTAACCCGGGTCACGCGCCTAATGCTGAAAAAGTTACCCTTTTTACCCATTTTCGTGTACGCGGATGATGTACATGCCCCCGGGGGTAACGGAGGTTAGGGAATATTATTCCAACTGGCTATATGCTATAGGTATAACAAAACAAGAACGTTTGATTATGTATCCTTATCGCAGCCATTCATGCACTTTGCAGTCATGACGTAGAATTAAGATTCATTGGGGGCGCCAATCCTGATTTACTCATCCTGGATTCTGAAGGCAACACTCAGCAGGTATCCATGCCATCAATTTTATTCTATACACTGAATAGGCCTACACGGAATTCAGGAACAGGGGCGTCGATCCGTTTTTCGGAATTGGGGGGCAAGACAGCCTATCGTAACGATGATCATTTCGCACTCAATTCAATCATCATCAGGGGTGGCGGTGCGTCTTTTAAAGTGGGGGGGGGGGGCACCAACAAAAAGCAGCACCTACAAAGGGTGGAAACAAGGCGGAAAATACCACTTGGAAACATTAGTATACCGGTACATTCTGATCAATACACAACCGAGGATCATTTTCGACACGCTATTGTTTGTATCTTAACATGGTTCTAGATAAAAACTACTTTGCACTTGAGTGTAACTTTAAGATTTATTTCTATACGCTGAAGGCAACGGGTGTTGAATTATATACAGCGATTTTCCTAATATGATAAGAAGATAATAGTAAATGCGAGCGAGCGTAGCAAGTGAGCTTTGCAAAAAATTTAGAAAAAAATTGTCCTCGTTCCTTTTATTATTTAGGAGCATTGCTCATTCTTGTATAATTTAGGGCATTGGGGCCCCTCCTACCCCCTGCTCCACTGCCTCACTATTGTGCTGATATCAGTAGGGGAATGTATTGTTATGAAGCCTCTCTGATTATTTGGAGCTATATGTATAAGGCTCCTTTGTGGACTTTATACATACCCATATTTATATATACTTTGTATATACCAGTATCTACCGATGTCGCATTTATCAGAAAACAAAAGGGACACTTATTTCTAAGGTTAAAAGGGGCACTCATCAGAAGGTAAAAAGGACATTGATTAGAAAGAAAAAGGGGCACTATATGAAGAAAAAGGCACTTATCAGCTATGAAAAGGGGCACTTTGGGGGTACTTGAAAAAGTGAGGGGGGCACTTTGCCCCCCTGCCCCCTCCCCTTTCCCCGGAGCGCTGCCTCTGATCATCATAGCCTCGATAAAGATATGATGGTAATTTGAACTTAAATAAAGTATATGCATATCGATATCATGAACAGAAAATGGAATTGAATATCACATGGAAAACGACAAAATGATGTGAAAATATATCTTAAATAACAGCAAATTGAGTAGAGAAGATATAACACAAAAAAATAGAAAAAATAAACACTAATAAAATATAAAAAATAGAGAAAAAACTAAATAAATATGAAAATTTAAACTTTGAATTGAATTATGTATGTTCAGAACGTTTATTTAATGGCGTCATAACTTTTTGGAACGCCTCTTAAAAACAGCTTCTCACGGTTACATGACGCAGTAAAGATTAGAGAATTTGCGCGCGAAGCGCGCGGCGAAATTGAAGTCTGACCGTGTAAAACCTTTTGTATTTCATTGTTTGGAAGGTTTCATTTCCTGAGTTTTGCATCAGTTTTTCCTTATTTTATTTTACACCTCCGGATTTATGGGGGGGGGGGAGATATGTTTGCCCCCCATACTTTCTTGGGGGGGGGGCAATCGCCCCCTGCCCCCCCCCCAGGATCGACGCCCCTGTTCAGGAAGAAGGGCCCAGCTCAATTTTTAAAAGTTTTTGAGTTACCAAGAATAATTCTTATAATTTTGATAAGCTTATTGATACAGAATGTTTTTATCTCCTTTATGAAAAGTTATTTATTAAATGTTTCTTGAAGATAAAAACAGACTTTCCCATAGATTTATCCAGAGAATTTATTTTTTTCTCAATAACTCAAAAACTCTTTTGATGTCATTGGACCCTTCTTCCTCTCCTGTGTGTAGGTGATTAAAGAGAGAGTACAGACATTGCCATATTTTCCCCTTGCATTATATTATACAAATATCAGATGTCCATTCTATGATTATACATAATTGTTAACACAATGGAGCTAAAAAGCAGCTGTCGAATTTATTTTAGAGTTGTGGGCAAATTAGTGCAACACAGGATTAATTCCACTGGACCATGCACCATTCCTACAGAAGGTGAAATGAACAACCCGTGGAAAACATTACCCCCCCCCCCCCCCGCAAAAAAAACTTTGTAGGCAAATGTATAGTTCTAATATGGAACGGACCTAATCACGGAAAAATTGGCAAATTCTGGATGCAAATCTATAGCATTAATGTGGAACAACAGTCTTAAAACAAGGTCTACACATACCTACAAATTCCAGTTAATGTAAAGTGTTCCTTTCCATTACTTTAACATTAATGGCATTATTTGAGGCACTCAGTTTATCAGTCTATGTCATCAGTTTATTCCAATCTACAAATGTATATGTTTTCATGGAACTTCATATATCACAGCTAGAATAGAGGATTACAATGAATTCATTGTGAGTTAGCGCATGAACATCATGGCAACGGAATGGGAAATAGAGTACCTTTAAAGTCCATCAACGTTTTTACATATATAAGGTATGACCAATTATGAATAACAGTGGTGCGTCCTTGTCCATAATCTGTGTGCAAGTTCATATCGAATATTGATGCACTTTGACAATATTTTGTGTTAAGATTTTGTGTTAAGATTTTGACTTCGTATTAAGCAAAGGTTGTACATCATACCACACAGAGTCACTACCAGCTGAATGTTGTAATAGGTAACACTGTAAGAAATGGACGAAAGCAGAACAAAAACAACAAATAATAAACACCAAAAAAGGAAGGGTAAAAAAAGGAATAATTATTCCATTCATTTTTTAAAAATTCCGCACAATAGTTGTACCTTTGTTCAGTTTTACAATATCTGTTTTATGGTAGGATCCAGATGGTATACCCAGATATAATTCGTATATGAAATTTGAAATGAATCCGAGCTTAAACTTATGAAAAGTGTGCTGCATATCTATAATTTAAGTAGAAATTAACCGGTTCTCTCTGCCGGGTTCTCTCTCTAAAAAAAAGAGTGATTTTTCACCATATTTTCACTCCCCCGTGAGTGACATGCAGGGATCACTTGTTTAGGAGTGACTATCGAGTGCTCTCTAAGAGGGAAAGAGTGGAGTTTCACTCTATTTTTCACTCTATTTTCACCCCCTGGGAGTGTCGTCAGTGATCACTCGTTTTTTGTTTTTGTTTTTGTTTTTTTTTTGAGATAAGCAGAGGTGAAATATACCATCACAATCACCTTTACCATTGTCTATTTGCTTTATCATTATTTTTTTTTACGCATATATATTTTCGAGATTATGTTGTTGTAATTTATGCTTGTTCTTCTTGAATGCATTTCCTTTTTATTTGTAAAAATTTGTACAACTCAGCCTATTGGCTGCCATACAGATTTTCAATAAATATACCATTCAATATAATTTTTTTTTTTTTTTTAAAGAGAGTATATGTAAAATCATATGTCCAATGATTTTTCTTTCCCCTCCCCCCCCCTTTTTTTTTTTTCTTCTTTTCTATTAGCGAATTGACCTGTCGGAGATGAACAGGAGTCAGATAAATGATTTGATGGTGGAGAGCGGCTTTGCGAGGTCAGAGACCGAGAAGGAACCAGAAGATAAAGACGAGCTCTAAAGAATTTAATTGTTTTATGTTGTATTCATTTCTAAATGCAATAGCCCCCTCTACGTCATCGATTCACTTCTTCGTTCTGCCTGGAACTATAGCTGTTTCTAATATCAAGTTGATTTGAATAAATAGAGTAAAATTAAACAAGCATAACAGTGAAAATTCACTGAAATCGGATGTAAAATGAGTGAACCGATGATGTCACACACTCACTTTTCCTTATGTATTTTATTATATGAAACTTCAAATATTTAAATTTTTATGGATGTACAAAGAATCTCTCCCTTGTATCAAAATAAGTTACAATAATGATGATTTTACATGTTCTATAATGAGTCGAGCTATGTTTTACATTATAGAAGCAAAAATTTCATATAATAAAATACATAAGGAAAATTGAGTGTGTGACATCATCGGTTCACTCATTTGCATACCGCCCATATTATGCATAGCACTGTTTCAAGAAATAATGCAAAACTTCAAAATGCCGTAACTTTTTTTTATTTTAGATCCAATTTCAATAAAAATTTCACTGTTATGCTTGTTTAATTTTACTCTATTTATTCAAATCAACTTGATATTAGTGTGGACTTGGCCTTTACTAAAACTTGTCAATTTTACGATAATTGATAAGCTACTGAAATCACCTTCATCTGATTGGCTTTGAGCATATTTGTCATAAATCTTTAGCAGTTATTACATTTATAGCAAGTTTGATAAAAACAGGGCTCTAGTTTCGAGATTGAAGCTTTTACCGTTCTCTCTCTCTCTCCCCCTAGGCTCTCTTTCTCTCTCTCCCACACTCCTCCTCCATTCTCTCTATCTTGCATGATAAACCACTGCATCCCGTCAAATTAAATCTAGATCTATTCCATTTCATATTGTTCTGTTGTTATGAGAATCAGCCCTGTGAAAATTAAAATATGTATGTATCCTGAATTGCAATTCATAATATGAATTTAAATAATAACAATTTTCATAAAAATCTTTTAAACTTGGTCAATACAGCTCTATAGTTAAAAAAAAAAACCTTTATTTTTTGTTAATCTGATTTGTTAAAAAAGAAAGATTATATCCCGATAAAGATAAAATAGCTATCGAGGCTAAATGTATTCAATTCTAAATGATTAATGATAAAATTCTTGGGAAATTGATAATTATGCATAATTATGCAGGGCCGCATTTCGGATGGTGGACTGGGTAGTATTTTTTTTCTCAAACTGTCAGCTTCCAATTACGATCTCATAAGATTGCTTTAATATCAGAAACGAAGTCTGTATTGAGATACAAGTGGAATTACTGTTATTATAACACACAGGTCGCGATTTAATTCAGTCATGTTTTCATAATTTATGATTTCGTTTTCACAATGCATTAGGGTCCGCCTTCCAATTTTCCCTTGATATGAGTAGGCCCTACTACTAAATATTAAGAGGGTTTTTTTTTTTCGGGTTTTTTAATTTTATTTTTATGTTCATTAATTAATCTATTTTATTGTTAAATATTATTAAAATGAATGAAGTCAAAGAAAGATCTCAGTTCATGTTTTGCTTATCAGAGTTAAATATGAAATTTAGTGATTTTGTAACATATGCATTATATTGCCTTTATGATACCTACTACTTCAGCTTAAATTATATAAGTTGTAGTGGGTTGATACACTCGGTGATACGTGAATATGTTTCGAAATCACGTTGTTTTAATTTACCTGATCATTGATTGACTTTGTTGAATGAAAATAAAGCAAAGAAAATATGATGAAATCTATATGTGGGAATCGTTGTTATTTTTTGTATGCGTGATTGCATTGTTGATATCTTTACGGTTTATACCTCAGTCATGCCAACAAGACCAAGGGCCGGGCCCCATTTCATACAACTTTTTATCAATAACAAGCTACAATAATTGTTATAAGCTCCTGAAATCCTTGAATCTGATTGGCTGAGAGCGAATTTGTCATAAATATGAGGCGGTTTTAACTTGTTATTGATAACAAGTTTTATGAAACGGGGCCGAGACCGACAACGGACAGTATACACATAAATTTCACCCCCCCCCCCCCGGCCAAGAATCGGTCGGTTTGAAGTCGATGTGGAGTCGCTTTGGAGGTGTGACTAAGATATTGTGACCAAGAAATGATTCAAGGTTCAAATTCGAGTCCTACAGTATACCAGGGGCGGATTCAGGGGTGATGGATCCCTTTATTACCCAGAAATGTTTGGCCTCCCAAAACAACAACAACAACAAACAAACAAACAAAATATCCCACCTAAATTAAAGATATTTAACTGATGTCACCTGATTGATTTATTAATTTCATTTTATTTTTTCATTTTGTTGTTTGATTGATTTATTTTATTTTACTTTTATTTATTTTTTATTTATTTTTATTTTTATTTTTTGAAATCTTATTATTTTATTATTATCATTATTATTATTATCATTATTCATTATTATTATTATTATTGTTATTATTATTATTATTATTATTATTATTATTGTTGTTGTTATTATTATTATCATTATTATTATCATTATTATTATTCTTATTATTTTATTTGTTTATTTATTTTTTATATTTTTGAAATTTTATTTATTCATTTGTTTGTTTGTTGTTGTTTTGTTTGTTTGTTTGTTTGTTTGTTGTTGTTGTTGTTTTTTTTTTGTTTGTTTGTTTGTTTGTTTGTTGTTGTTGTTGTTGTTGTTGTTTTTTTTTTTGGGGGGGGGCATATTTTGCAAGAGAATCGAGGAACCGTTACCAGCACCACTAGGGGTGCAGTATTGGTGCCCTATAACCTTCCATCTATTTTTCAATGCATTTTCAATAGACCAATATGGACCGAGGATTGTCAAACAGATGGGTGGACCGAAATATTGAACACAGGGAACGTATACGACCCACAGTGAGCAGAGTATAACGAAGATCATAAATACAGGTAACTTTTTGCTTGAAAAGGAACCGATTTTTCACTTTTTCATCCTTGTGTGGATCCGGATATTAAGGCTGCCATCAGGGGCGGCGCCAGGGTATTTTGATAGGAGGGGCAAGACGACCTAAAGATGACGTCATATTTTTTCTCCATTAAATAACAGGGGTAATATAGAGTTATATGTTTAAGACCTCTCTTTTTAATACTCCTCTGTCTTCTTTCTTCCCTTTTCTTCCCTTTTCTTCCTCCTTTTCTTCTTTTTTCTTTTTTTTTCTTTTTTCAGTACTTGAAAAATCATAGGGGGGGGGCGGTCGCCCCCTCTGCCCCCCCTGTAGCGCCGCCCCTGGCTGCCATATATATATATATATATATACTTTTAATGGAGTAGCAATGCACTCATTTTTTTTTTCTTTCAATTAAAAAAATTACATCTGAAAAATAACAGATCCATCCAAAGGGAAAGAAATGAAAAGGGATAAAGGGAATTAATGTGGAGAGACAGAAGTTACAGATTAACATTATATATCATTAGATAAGAAGGCACTAGACATATTTGCAAGGGCGGAGCCATGGCATAGCAGTTAGGCCTTCGAATTTACAACGCCCCTCGTTAAGGCTTGGGGGGATCCTATAACGATATTTCTTCACGTTATTTTTACCCTCCTCCTTTCTCTCTTCTCTCTTCCCTTTTGCACCGCTCGATGGGGACTCGGAGCAGTATACCACTCGTGCCCCCCATTTTCTACCCCATTGGGCATCGTAGGACTATCCTGGTGCTTTCCAGGTAACATGCTGATTTTCCGATCGCCAGGTTCGTATTTCCGAACTTTTTTTCATAATTCCAAAAATGAAACAGGGTTCGTAATGGAATCCCACGTTATATTTCAGAATTCTTCCGCATTATGAACCCTATATTATTTTCGGAATTCTGAACCATTCTTGGTTTTCGGAAATATGAACCCTATTTCAAAGTTTCAGAATTATTAACTTTCGAATAAACGAACTTTCTGAATAAGGAACCTTCTGAATAACGAACCTTCGGAAATATGAACCTTCTGAATGACGAACCTTCTGAATATTGAACCCTCTGAATAACGAACCTTCGGAATTATGAACCTTCAGAATAATGCAACAATGAACAAAATGTTAGGAACTTTGAACCAAATTTTATTTTCGGAATTATGAACCCCCTGGTATAGGAATGGCATGCGTTTCGGAACTTTATGAACCTTCAGAATTACGCACCTTCGCAAAAACAAGTACGGTACCCCCCCCCCCCCCCCCGAGTACTGAGTACTTTTCCCCCAGTCCTTGAAAAATGGATCCACGCTCCACGGATTATTTCCCATCAACTATACCCGATAAAAACGCTACTTTCGAAAAATCAGTAAATAAGACTATTTCAATAGCCCTGTCTATCACCTTTAGAAATGTGCGAACATTACAGTTGTGTATTAAGTAATCCGAACATGATTCCTATGAGCAGTACGATATTGAGGCTTTTGAAATTGCCCTATTGAAGTGATTTTTAGAAAGTAAATTTTTATCGTTTTAATTATGGGGGGGGGGGGGCCGGGGGTATATAGGCCTACCACATCCTGACATTATCCTTGGTTGGATGGATATGAGGACACCAAGCAGAGGCGGCGCGCCCGGGGGGGGGGGGCAGGGGCGGGGGCACAGTGCCCCCAATTTTTCAAGTACCCCCAAAGTGCCCTTTTTATTTCTGAAAAAATACCCCCTTTTCTCATAAGTGCCCTTTTTACTACTAAAAGTGACTCTTTTCCTTTCTAGTTAATGCCCTTTCCTCCTGTGATAAGTGCCCGTTTTTCCTCCTGATAAGTGCCCCTTTTCAAATCTGATAGTTGCCTCTTTATCTCTCTAAGTGCCCTTTTCACCTTCTGATAAGTGCAATTTTACTTCTGATAGGTGCCCCTTTTCCTTTCTAATGTTGTTGCCTTCCATCTTCTGAAAAGTGCCCCTTTTCAAATCTGATAAGCGCCCCTTTTCCTATCTAATATTTGCCCTTTTCCTCTTCTCATGAGTGCCCCTTTTCACTTCTTCAAAAAGAGCCATATCTAACTTCAAAGAATCGATGCTGCTTTATGTAGTAACAGTGGAGCTGGAGGCAAGAGGGGCATAATGCCTATCCCCCCCCCCAAGCAAAGGATTTCTCATTCCGCTCGCTCGAAAGTGCCCATAAGTTACACCAAGCAAAGGCAATATTTTCTGAAAATCTCCCCAAAACTCGCTCGCTACGCTCGCTAGCTCATAGTATATAATGAAATCAAGCAGATTGCATAAAGTATGTTAATATCTATGATCAGAATTTAGGACTTTTTTTCATAAACTTCTTTAGACGTGTGATATTTCTGCCTATTGCCATGGTTTCAAACTTAAGTCCAACAACCCCCTCCCCCAGTCCCCCGAATAAAAAATGGTCTTTCGACGCCCCTACCTACGTACCTAGACTGCATATCGATAGTCGATATCGCGTTGAAACAAAATTGGGGAATCCCGTATAGCAACTACACTACAGGACTAGTCACTGTAGCTCACAATTTCCACTTTTGCATCCTATTGTACACTTGGAATTTACTATAGGTTTAATGATGTTCACAAGAATTCATCAAAACTGCACGGATGGTGAGTATTGGCTTGGATGGATAAATATTGGCAGAAGGAAAAATAACCAGATTGTTCAGATGTTCAGAAGACATACACTCTATTCTATTCTACTACACTAGCTAGCGCGCGGCAGTCAGTCAGTCATCGGGCCGGACAGACCCTGGCGCTAATGGCCTGGATGAATGAACGTGTTTGGATGAACGTGTGCTGTGTGTTATTGTGTGGGCGTGTGTAGATCAACCTGTGTAACTTTTTTACTGGTTTAGTGTTTGTTGTATGATGGGGGGGGGGGGGGGGGGGGGGGGGGGGGGGTGGGGGGGGACCTAAAGCACTTTATTTTCAGTGGCTGAAAAATTTAATTCAGTGGTTTTAAACTTTTATGCGAATTCTTTGGCTATATCGTTGTTGAGGAAACCACTTGTTCGTTAGCATGCAAAAAGAAAGTGCTGCAAGACATATTTCATAGCGACTTTACAATACTTTGTGTGTAGACTCTAGGCAGTCATACACCTCAACACTTTCAAAACACCACTGCACAAAAGGCACCAACGTTCACTCAAAATCGGCATTTAATTTACAATTAAAAACCAACACCAACATATCCATGAAATACAATAAATTCAACTCGCTGAAGTTGGAAAAGATAATGCCAAAAATGAAATCTGTAATTTTCTGTCAGTTCTGGTGAAACGGGGTATCGCAAGTCATTGTGTACAGTTCCTGATCGCCGCGAGCGCTGACATCTCCCCCCAAAAAATTTGGTCGTTAAAAATTCGTAAAACTCCTGATTTTCCGTGTGCGCAAGATCAATGTGCGCGTATGATACCGAGTTAGTTTGTGGAAAAAATTTTATTGGCCGAGTTTAGTCTAAAACATCGGAGCACTGAAAACAACATGCTATCACCAAAAAAGCGGCAGGGATTTCTTAGGTTTGGGACATGATTTTGACTTTGGATTTTGCTGGAAATATCAGAAATTCTTCCTAACGGCCATTTAAGGTCACTCACACTTACATGTATGCGAGGTTATTGGAGATTTAAAGTGATTTGGTAACTTTGTAGAGGCTTGTTAAAATCTGAGCTGCCTGGCTTTACATGCTATCAGTGTATGTAATATGGTGTAAAAATGAAGCCCAGGGGAAAAAAAAAAAAGCACTTCAAAATCATCGTGTGCTTCACAAAAGTAAACATGCAAGTGACCGGAAATGCCAGACTCATTTTCCCCTTTGACTCAGTGTGAGACTAAAGCGTATGGCCATACACTTTCGTAAATGGGAGTATTCAGTTATAGATATAATAGCATTACATATTTGAAAATCTTTCTATGTCTGGCTATTTATTTATCCTTCTGAACATCATTATACAAGACAGATATCAAAATTCAACAATTTATTAAATCAAGCCTCCACAAAGTTATCGAATCTCTTTAGTTTAAGGTAGGAGTGAGATTTTGAAGAGCTGAATTTGAAAGGAAGTATTTGAAATATTTATCTTATTTTCCTCCATTGCCTTAAGTACATGCGATAGAAAATGACTACATGTACAGTGTACTATGTAGTATTTTTGCATTCGTCCTGCTTATAGTGGTCAGTATGACCACTATTACTAGGTGTGTGGCCAGAGTCTAGTATAATGAGTACGACTATGCCATAAATGGGGAATGAGAGAACCAACGGCAATGCGTGTAACGCAATGAAGCGTTTCTTTGCAGAATGAATGGGGGTTTCATCAACCATGATAATGGCAATTTCTTTTACCTATCTTGGTTCTACATATTCTGAACTTGAATCGTTGAGAAAATTAACAGTTAGGGTGAATGCACTCATAAGTCATAGCCATAGGCCCTTGCCTATGTGCGACTGTGTCCAACATTCACTGTTCCAGCAGTCAAAAACAGACAACAAAATTGCTGTAAGCAAGATTTAATTTTCTTCAATTTGCTAGATTACCTGATTCAGGGACTCTTCACCTCTTACTGTGCCACAAATTTAGGGATTCAGAATTGAAAGTGAAATTTTAAATAATTATTTTCCTCTCATGTACATGTATGAATGATCTAGACTGGAAAAAGGCCCGCTGATACACACAAAAGCTATTGAAGCCTATTCACCCGTAAAAGCTAGTCTGGAGTACAAGGTTATCTTCAGATTTAAGCTTGTACATGTATACATGTAAGTGCGGCAAATGATTGTCAATACATGTAGCTCTAACTAACATTTTCAAGTGGATATCAGTAAAAAAAATAAGCGGGGGCAAAGGGCTATTAGCCCCAGAAACTCTTGAAAAAGCCACCGTACAAGAAAAAAGAGCCATGGTCAAATATTTCTGCCCATGGGTTGTAGCGTATTAAAATCTCTTAACACAATAGGTGGAATTCGAAGTAGCCCTCGTGAAAGAAATTTTAATTTTTGCACTGGTTGATATCAATGGCCGTATCAAATTTTGTTCGATAAAATGAAAGGGTCCTAAAGCTACACACATGTAATAAAACAATGCAAATCTTGATTTTGAAGCTGACTGAGGCCTGAGGTGAATTTCACCTTGATTTCCAAATAATGATTACATGTACATGTACATCTCAGAAATAAAAGAAAATTGCTTATTCTTTTTTGCAGACCCCTTGATATTCTCGTTGCTCAGTCTCAGCAGAAATTTGGCGCATTGAACACATCGCATATTGCCCTATTTGTGTGCGTAGCTTTAGGACCTGAATAGCTTTGGGACCCCTTGCCATGTACAGGTACATGTACCTGCATGCACTTTTTAGGTTTGCAGGTCTCACTTAAACCTTTCAGGACAGGAATTATTTCAGGGCTAAATTGATCACATTTTGTTCTTCAAATTGGCAACAATAATATTTTTTCTTTTTAGTACTACAAGATTGTAATAAGGGGTAATGTCTTTGAAAACAATATACATGGTTAAAAGAATTGGCGAAAAGTTGAGAAAGTTGCCAATTTTGATTAAAAAAACAATGATTTTGAACCTCTCAATGTGTTGCCAATTTAAAGATTTTAAATCTTATTCTCCTTTTTGAAATTCCTGGGATCAAACGCAATATTGTCATGTAACAAAAATGGACACAGTGTGTGCAGAAATTTTTGCTCTTTCTACTCATGTATCTAGTATATTTTTCAGGGCTCTGAATCAAAAGTTATTGAGCCCAACCACAAAATGTGGTCAATTGTCTTGAAAGGGTTAATAAGTTGAATGGTCTAACCACTTTAACCAGGAGTTAACCCACATCTCCCTGGACCTGGTCCTGGTGTAACTTAGATCTTGTTGTGACTTCTAACATCACTTAGGTCTCAGCCAGGTCCCAGCCATACTTTTTGTATAAATAGTTAGATCTACAAGTACATTGAATGAGTGCATACAGGTACATGTACTAGATCTACTACTGTAGCTCTATGTACATGTATGTAGGTACATGTAAGCACATCATGAAATATCTCATTGGCAATGGGAGTGTGCAGGGCAGACTTCGATCTACATGTATGTAGGAAAGGGATTCCATGAAGCCAGACGTAGTCTCAGCGGAGCATATCCCCGAACAAAATAGACTTATTTTTCAGTCTATACATGTATGA
This sequence comes from Heliocidaris tuberculata, assembly GCA_025618425.1. NCBI lineage: Eukaryota > Metazoa > Echinodermata > Echinoidea > Camarodonta > Echinometridae > Heliocidaris > Heliocidaris tuberculata. Next base: position 28,972,159 of record CM046837.1, on the reverse strand, counting down.
CATCATGGTATTGGACTTTATAGACATGAATTTCTTTTTCTATAAGACTAGATAGATACATGTACATGAAGGCATGTTCTCAAGGTGACTAGTACTGGCATTAGATTAAGTCATAAAAACTTGTGAGATCATGAATATTCAGTTTATTTCAAACCTTTTGAATAATTCATATAGTGTACATGTAGATCTTACATGTGTGTATTATAGTTCTTACATTTATATCAAAGCTCACCTGCTGCATCGATTGGCCTACTAGCTACATGTTTTTTTATAGTGCACATACATGTAGTGTAGTTTTGCTTTCTGATTGGCTACATCCTGTGCATTGCCTACCAAACAGTAGAGGAATTTTAAAAAATCTGATTCAGATCTGCCAAACATGGACAGGCAGAGTTGTTGATCATGCCACTCTTACAAATGCTAGTCGTTTCAAGTATTCAGATGGGAGGGCATATCGAAATTCTAAACTGGATACTGCTAATAATACAATAATGATAAATTTCATCTACATTTACATGTACATGTACATGTACATAGTATAAAGTGCCTTTTCAGAGACACAAAGCACATAAAAAGGAAAAAAAAAGAAGAAGAAAAGGCGTACAGTATGTTCTCAATAAAATTGTTAGAAGAACACACAAAGAATCATACATGTACGTGTACATGTATTTCTGACAAATTTAGGAAAGATGTATTTTTTTCGAGACTTTCTGGCAATTCTGGCAATTATTTAATACAAGGAGTAAGGAGTTCCAAATCTTAATAGCAATGAAGTTCTGAAAAGCCCTATCACTTTGCTCTGATTAATGGTTTGGTGAACAGTAAGTGTATTATTAATGCATGTACACATGTAGGTATACTAGGGCTTGCCTTGACTATTAACACATGTACATGTAAGTGAGGGTCGTTAGGTTAGTTTTCAGGAGCATTGAAATACACAGCATCCAAGGGCATGAAAATAAGTCTTATTTTAGCTTTTTCAAAGTGCCATTCGTAGACAAAACATTGATGAAATATTTCATTTGGTAGGACTTTAAAAAAAACAAAAAAACCCACAACAGTTAATGGTTTTTGGTGATCACTTCTTTGCGGATTTATGTTTATTTTTCTTAGCTTAATCTCAACTTGTTCTTTTTTTTTCCTTGTCATTCTCTACCTGTGTAGCCTAATGCCAGGCAGCAGTCATCCACATTGTGAGTAGTCTTAGAAGCAGACTTTGATGTACATGAGAGTGACGGCCGAACCCAATCATGGTTCTGGAATCCCTGCTATCCAGTGTGCTCAACAGGTACCTGAGCAAGTACATCAGGAACTTGGATAGTCATAATCTTGAACTCGGCATCTTTGACAGTAAGTGTTTTCCTGTTTGAATGAGAACATCTTTTTTTGTTTTAGCCCTTTTCTAAAATCGATACTTTCAAGCTCTTTTGTTCTGCCCCAACGATTGAGGAGTTATGTACAGTGCTTAATAGTCAAGTTTACTTTGTCTTATACATGTACATGTACATGTACATGTACAAATTTTTTTTTTGAAATAATAAGAATTGCCTATTAAGTTCTGAAAAATGAAAATATCTTTGTGTAATATGAAACAATAAGTTTTGAATAGAGTATGGAGTTTGGGAAGCAGTTTTGTATAGGAATATTTATTCAAACAGTCACAGGGTATAACATTAAAATGATTACTGAAATATTTCAGGGGTTGGTAAGAAATGGTAAATTCTGAAAACTGTGTTAGCGTGAAAAGTATGTTAGCTAACATAATCAGTATTCTGAAAACTATGTAAAGTCCCAAACTATATGTTTACAGAGTTTTTTCGCGGGAAGATGCAGCACGCATATAACCTTACACAAGCCTCATGCTTAGGCTAGCTTTGGTATTCTGAAAATATTTGCAACCTAAAGATAACATAGTACACATGTACATGTACATGTACATATACTTTGTAGTTAAGATACATGTAGAACATAACATTGGTCAAGAGGTCTTTTAACTATGATTTATCAGACTATTCATAGTACGCGAAGTGCAGAAAATATTTTCTGTTCTGCATTTTTCCACTTTGGTTTCTACTTTCTGTGAAAATAATAATATGATTTTGCGAACCTATATTTTCATGAACGTGAAAGAGATGGAGAAAATATGAAAAATAAAGGAATTAGATACATGTATCTTTTTCATGGACACCTTGGCCAGAAAGGTATTGCGTCTGAACCAATGATAACTCAATAAAGGCATGCCTTAGCTAAATAGCTCTTAGTACATGTGTGCGGTCAAACATGAAACGTGATTGGCTAAGAGTGCATTTTAACAGTAATTCTCAATCAAGAATTCATGATAAATGGGGTGTTAAAGATAAAGTTGAGTTCTGGTCATGCGATTACATTGTGAAAGAAACTGTCTCTAAGCATTTGGGAAAGGTTGATCATGTCTAAATAAGAATAGATTTATAATGTGAGGTTTTGGAATCTTCAAAATGATAATAAAATTGGCCTAATCTTGCTGGAAAGCACAAGAACTGCACACCGAAATGCGTATATATGGGACTGCACACACACTTGTGGCTTGAATGTTCGGTCCGAACACTTCAGCTATTTCTCGTCATTTTTCGGATATGAGGGCATTTGAAGAACAATCCTCTCCATGGAGACAATCCTACTATGATGTTCTTCCGAACTGACATTTATAAAAGAAATGAGAAAGCTCACAAATTATTTTTCACATTTCCCAGAACTCAACCTTTTCTTTTATAAAGGTATACATGTACATGTTAACTGTGGGACTTAACATAGAAGTTAACATACATGTAGTTTTCAGAATAAAGCCCCTGACCGTTTCGGCTCAGGCTGAGTATTAGTTCTCTGTACATGTACATGCATTACATGTACCTGGGGGGTGTTTCATAAAGCTGTTCGTAAAGTTACACATGACTTTACGAAACGACTTGAATATAAAGTGCCAGATAGGATGCCCAAAGTTTTTCCTGTTGTTTTAACAAAGCGTGACTGTATTTTCCATAATCTCAATTAAATCATGGCAAAAAAATATACTTTGCATTAAAAATTTGTTATAAATACAGTAAGAATGTTAATCTACATTTGCACAGTTCTACTTAAGTTGATGCAGTTAATCCTTTCGAGACAATTGACCACATTTTGTGGTTTAGATCAATAACTTTTGATCCAGAGCCTTAAAAAATATACCAATGCATGAGTAGAAAGAGCAAAAATTTCTGCACATGCTATGTCCATTTTTGTTGCATAACCATATTGCGTTTGATGCCCGGAATTCTAACAATTAGAATAAGCTTTAAAATCCTTAAATTGGCAACACATTGAAAGGTTCAAAATCATTGTTTTTCATCAAAATTGGCAATTCTTCCAACTTTTTGACAAAATTCCTAACCATGTTTATTTTTTCAAAGACATTACTCCTTATTTAAACCATGTAGCAAAAAAGAGATAAATATTATTGTTGCCAATTTGAAGCACAAAATGTGATCAATTTAGCACTTGAATAATTCCTGTCCTGAAAGGGTTAAACATGATTGAGCATCCCATCTGGCGTGTCATATTTGAGTGAATTCGTAAAGTCACGCATAACTTTACGAACAGCCTTATGAAACACCCCCCTGATTGTTTCATTGTGCATTTTGACTTTGTACTTGGAATGTTACATGTACATGTACATGTATATTTTTATGTAAAGTGTACAGGTTCATGTTTATTGTAATAATTGTGTTTGCACATCTAGATCAGCACATTTGTTAACGAGTCATAAATGATGTACATGTACATGTACATGTACATGTAGGTACAGAATCTAAAATTTCAATGCCTTTGAAATATTAAATTTGTCCTTAAATTGGCAACACATTGAGAGGTTCAAAATAAAATTTGTTTTTTATTGAAATTGGCCATTTTTCAACTTTTCAACAAAGTTCTTAACGATGTACATAATTTGTATATTGTTTTCAATGACATTACTTTTTATAAGAACCATGCATAATTTGTTTTATTTATTTGGAAAAGAGAGTTTTAATTCACCTGGCTGTGTGAATGTTCAGGTATTTTTGAGTTGTGCATTGTTAGTAATGGCAGTAATCCCATGTACATGTACATGTACATGTAAATGTGAGAGCAAAGATGCCAAGGTCAGAGACCAGCTATGAGTGAGAATTTCCATTGCGTCAGCGTGGTGAAAGCGAGGTTGTGGGAGGGGGGTGTCCCCTCTCCCACAGTAGGGAACTTTAGTATTTTGAACTGCTAAATCTTTTGATCTGGTGCATACAGTACTAGAGACTAGAGTGACTACATGTACATGTACATGTATGTAAATTAGCTTTAATAAAGTACATGTATATGTAAGGGGGGGGGGGAGATTTCGGCCACTCAAGACAAAATCCTATTTTGGCACCCTAATTTTCACTTCTTACTCACATCATGAAAGCCAATCCTGTTTCTTCTTTTAACAACAACAAAAAAATCCTGGAAAAAAATCTAGAATTGGCAATACTCATTTTCATTTTCACTGTCTCAGAGGCAGTTTTCGCCTAGCAGGTGAGTTTTCGGCAAAGTCAGTGGGGAGCGTGCACGCACCCTGTGCGTGCGTCCCACCCTGCAGCTTGCGGCATGCGATCCGGATGAATTTTGCCTCAGCGGTATAAGAAACTGAAATCTCTAGACTAACGGAGATATCGCGTGTGCGTCTCCGCGTGTGCGTCTCACGCACTGACTGTCTTTGACTGCACTTTTGAGCTTGCGACATACACTGTACATGTACATGTACATGTATGAAAAATCCCGATCTAAAACTGAAACCCTGTGCGTGCGTCCCACCCTGCAGCTCGGGGCATGCGATCCGGATGAATTTTGCCTCAGCGGTATAAGAAACTGAAATCTCTAGACTAACGGAGATATCGTGTGTGCGTCTCCGCGTGTGCGTCTCACGCACTGACTGTCTTTGACTGCACTTTTGAGCTTGCGACATACATGTACATGTATGAAAAATCCCGATCGTAAACTGAAAATTTCTTGAAATACATGTACAGCTCAGTTTTTGAAACCCATTTTCCTCGAGGACACGCATGTACATGTACATGTACATGTACATGAATTATCAGATCTAGGGTAACGGGACCGCTGATTATGTACATCTAGCTAAAATGTGATATTTATGGGTAATGGCACTATTACAGTGGCTCTACTACAGTCGTCCATGCTATAGACTATGAGGCGTGAGGAAAAGTTTGCCGGGCCTGTGAGCGTGAGAGAAAGCCCTGAGGCGTGACTGTCACGTCTGATGCATGAGACTTGGTAGGTCTGGTGAGAGTGCAGTAGCTTTGTTAACCCTTTCAGGACAGGAACTATTGAAAGGCTACATTGATCACATTTCGTTCTTCAAATTGGCAACAATAATATTTTTCTTTTAGTGCTACATGGTTCTAACAAAATGCAATGTCTTTGAAAACAATATACATCATTAGAAACTTAGTCGAAAAGTTGAAAAAATTGCCAATTTTGATAAAAAATAGTGATTTTGAACCTCTCAATGTGTTGCCAATTTAAGGATTATGAAGCTTATTCTCCTTTTTGAAATTCCTGGCATCAAACGCAATATGGTCATGCAATAAAAATGGACATAGTGTGTGTAGAAAATTTTGCTCTTTCTACTCATGCGTCAGGTATATTTTTTAGAGCTCTGAATCAAAAGTTATTGAGCCAAACCACAAAATGTGGTCTATTGTCTTGAAAGGGTTAAAAAAAATTAGCAGGGTTTTAAAGTTATTACTCCTCAAACATTATTACAGTAAATCTGATTAAAAGTGTGTGGCCTAACATGGAGATGAAAATAGACAATACATGTACACCTACATGTACAATACATACGAGTACATATGTACATTGTTGGAAGTCAGAACAAGAGACAAAAAATCCTCAGCTTCATGGATGATTATTGTCAGAACAATTTTCATATTTAGTAAGCATAACTGCAGTAAGACCTTGCTGTCACATTCAAAAATGCAAATTAAACTCGAATTCGCTGTGACTAAAATATGTTTGTAAAAAGATAGAGTGGTAGAGATGTACAAATATAGAGAATTACTACATGTATTCAACTGAAAGGGTGAAGATGTTTAAAAAAAATAAAATCAGTACTCTGTACTCCTTTAAATTACATAAATTACATAAATTAAATCATGCAGTTACTAAAAAGGTTCCAAGACTGTTGTGTCAAATACATGTACATGTAGTTGCACACATTATGCCAACATATGTTAGGATATCAGAGGCTTACAGTAGTACACTGTGGCCAATCCATTACCCACTCACATGCAGTGTAATGCATCATGAACACCAGTGCGTGTGTCACCCTTTCTTGACTGCTCACACGCAATCAATATACTGCTGTTCAGCTTCAATTGAGTTGCTCTATGGTTTTGTATCGGCCCCATATGAGCCACCATTGCTTGGTTGTTGTCAACCTGTGTATCTTTCACTCTTCATTTTAATAAGGTTCATCATTTGCCATATTGGGTGGATGTCTGTGTGTGTGTGGGTGTGTGTTGTAAATGTATTATGGTCACATAGTGTGCAATATTCACAAGTAAACATTGGTGGAAATTTAAATATTTCATCAACTGGTTACATTTTAAATGTCAAACATTGGCCAAATGTTAATTGTAAATTTCCTAGGGACACTTTCTTTTTCACTTATTTTCACCAATGTGTTCGTGCAATGTCAACCCCTTGCGGGCTAACATTGTCTTAAATGAATTCACAAGAGTGAATTTTTACTTTTAAATGCTTTGTAGTATTGATGAATTTGAATACATGTACATGTACATCCATGGATAATGTACATGTACATGTACATGTACTTATGTAAACTTTAATACTTTATGATACAGGTGTACATTTTGTAATTATGGCTCTTTCTGGATGTACATGTACAGTATGTACAGTTATTGTTAGTCCAAATGTATTGTTCAAACTTTTGGGCAGGATTTGCTGCCTATGGCATGGAAGGGGTTAATATCTACTTAAGATAGAGATCAAGTGTACAACACATGTATGATTTCATGATTAAAGCCTTTCATTTTTGTATTTTCTATAGTAAAACTACAAATACCATGTACATGTACAATGTATGTACATGTACCTTCCGGTAATCTGAATCCAGCAAACAGCATAATGTAATTTTACCTAATGTATCTAATGTATAATGTACCTTTAAATGCAGACCCTTTCTTCATTTAAGTTCATTATTCCAAAAAGGATATACCCTAATGTTGAATACAGTACATTCTTGTGTGTGTACAACATGTGTGTAAATGTGCATATACATGTATGTAAGTTTACCTGTTATTACTTTACATGTACATGCAGTCAGGGCTTTAGCCAGGATTTAAAAATTGGGTGTCCAAATTAAAAAGCAGGGTGTCCAAAAAATTGGGTGAGCGCAGCGAGCCGTTCAGGGGGTCCAGGGGGCAGCGCCCCCGGTGGGGGTAAAAGGAGGCAGTGCCCCGGTGGGGGTAAAAGGGGGCAGCGCCCCCTTTCCGCTGGAAATTTTTCATTATTTCTATCTAAAAAGACACTGTTTCCTTGCTTGTTTACTCCTAGCTTGCTGGAATTATCCCCTCAGTGTTTAAGGTAAAAACATGTTGAAGTTACACATTCTGATTTGTTTTCCCTACATGAATGTAAGTTTTCATTATACATGTATTAATGTAAGTATTACTTTACCACGAAGTTAACACTGTACCAATGTTGACCAAAAAAAATTTTTTCGCCAGCTTTCCAAAAGTCGCTCAGTGGGGGGGGGGGGGGTGTTATGGGGTCCAGTTCCCCTCCATAATTCTCTGACAAGCAAAAAAAAAAAAAAAAAAAAGGTTTCCTGATCGAAAAGGGGGGGGGGCACAATCGCAAATAGGGGGGGGACAATGCATTGTTTTCCCTCAAAAGGGGGGGGGCACGGGCCGGGATTGCCCCCCCCCTAAATCCGCCACTGCGTATATGTACGTACGTACATAAATACACTGAATGCGCACAGTTCCGGGCGATTTTTCTTTTCCAATTTGTTTTTCGCAGATACCATTTCACTTGATGAGCATCAATCTCGCGCGCGATAAGTAGAAAACCCCGTCATAAATCCACCGATTTCTTGAGTTTTAGCGCGTTTTCGGTGACTCTGTTCCTCACAACCCGACTTAAGTGCCGCGTGACTTTAAAAAATGGCACTAATTCCGTATTTTTGAGGCAGGCTTTGGCTTTACAGATTGATTTTTTGAGGTGACTATGGACTTAATGTGGTAAGGAACAATTTCTCTGTGTGGTGTATCCGGTCGTAGATCTAGCGATAGTCTCATTACACGGATGATGATAATTTTTAGACCTCTCATTGTAACAGTGATAATGCGTTTCGGAAAGAAAATTTTCACAAAAGGTGTCGCGCAAAGACTAAGTAGCTACAGCCTAGACCTGTACGCACGTACGGTACTTGTTTGCGGGAGCGTTTGCGACTTCGACTTCTGCTGAGAAGCCGAGGATATAAATTATCGTGAATACAAAACATCTTTACAAAAACTGAAAGGGCGTCCATCAAATGATTTTTAAAAGGCGTCTTGCAAATTGATCTTTAACTATTAAAAGGGCGTCCATCAAATGATTTTGATCAAGGCGTCTTGCAAATTTTGCTGGGCGTCTTCCAGAAGAAATGGGCGTCCAAAAGACACCCAGACGCCCGGCTGGCTAAACCACTGCATGTAGTGTACAATGTGTATACATGTACATATACATATACAGTCCAACTTGCTTTAGCGACCACCTGTATAGAGAGACCCCCTGTCTATAAAGACCACAATTTTTGTTTCCTTTGAAAAATGTTTCTCACTGAAACATGTACATGTATGAAAGGAACCTGTACATAAAGACCACCTGCTCATAAAGACCATTTTCTTGTCTCCTTTGAGCGGTCACAGGTTTCACTGTACATACACAAATGGAGCTGATCTGATGTTTACTTGCTTGGTGACAATAGGCTTTAAGAATACATGTAGCTCTTTACATTTGTCATCTATTACTGTGGTCTCAACCAACATGTACATGTAGACAATGTTTTTCACCTGATCAATTGGTAATTTGAAAATCCTCCCGCATTTTTTTTTTCAATTTGTGTACATGTACATGTAAGAATACCAATTTTATACAGCAAATTATATGGTGAGTCGGTGACACAAGTAGAAATGTGCAAACATGTAATGGCAGAAGATGCTTCAGTGTGCTGCTCTACATGTACATGTACATGTACATGTACATGTATATTGTTGATGCAAGGGTAACTTACATCATAATGATAAAACTATTGCTGAGAAATTACAACTATTGCTGAGAAATTACATGTAAGCAATGAAAAAAACTGTTTCAGCCCATTTAGATGAACCAAAAGACAGATTTTTGTCAGATTATGCCCTATTATGTACTGTATGTACATGTATGTATTTTTGTTGGACCTACATGTACAAATGTACAAGTGAAGTCTTTTTTTAAAGAGTTGATTTACACATGTACACTGTACACTGTACATGTACATGTACATGTACATGTACATATGTATAGAATTAATTTTCGTACTGTACTCGTAGGAGAAAACGTGGTGAATTGCTTGAAAAGTTATATACTCTTGAGAACTGGTGATGATGATGAAATTAATTTGGGTCAATTAGAACACAAATTTTCTATTTTAATTTCATTTGTACAAAGTATGCACTTGTAAGTTTACATACATGTACAGTAAGAGGCTCAAATTCAAAACAAAGTGAAACTGCATTAAATATCATTTATATTTGTTACTTCATTATCTAGATGTACATGTACATGTGTACACATTGTACATGTAGATGTCCTGAGATTGTTACTCATTTCATTTTGGAACAAAAATAACAAGTAACAAAAACATTGGACAAAAAAAAAAACACAAAAAAACTACTTAGGAGAAGGGGACGAGAAATTTGGAATTAATTTTTATTTGGCCTTAAAGATGAAGTTGAGTTCTGGGCCCTCTTGCATAAAAAGTTGTGATTAAATGCAACTCAAAAAAATTAAACGCAAGTCCAAAATACGCGATCCTGATTGGTTGAAATTCAAGTTGCGTTTAATCGCAACTTTTTATGCAAGAGGGCCCTGGTCAAGCAATTCTATTGTGAAAGAAACAGTGTCAATGTGATAGGGAAAGGTTGGTCATGTCTACATGTACATGTACATGTAATATAACAATTGGTGTAAACTGTAAGGTTTTGGAATTATCGAAATAATGAGAAATTGACCCACTCTCACTGCAGCTTACATTCACTGCACACAGAAATGGGTGTATAAACTGTATATAGGACTATACGCACACGTGTCATGAATGTTCGGCCAGAACATTTCAGCTATTTCTCAGCATTTGAGGGCATTTGAAGAGCAATCCTTTTCAGGGTGCCATTTTAATAATATTCTTCCAAGCTGACATGAAAAGGAGAAAGCTCACCAAATATTTTTTCACCTTTCCCATAACTCAGCCTTCTCTTTAACCCTTCCATGACAGGAATTATTTAAGGGGTAAATTGATCACATTTTGTTCTTCAAATTGGCAACAATAATATTTTTCTTTTAGTGCTACATGGTTCTAACAAAATGTAATGTCTTTGAAAACAATAAACATCATTAGAAATTAAGTTGAAAGTTGAAAAAATTGCCAATTTTGTTAAAAAACAGTGATTTTGAACCTCTAAATGTGTTGCCAATTTAAGAATTTTGAAGCTTACTCTCCTTTTTAAAATTCCTGGCATCAAACGCAATATGGTCATGCAACAAAAATGGAAACAATGTGTGTAGAAATTTTTGCTCTTTCTACTCATGCATCTGGTATATTTTTTAGAGCTCTGAATCAAAAGTTATTGAGCCAAACCACAAAATGTGGTCATTTGTCTCGAAAGGGTTAAACTTTAACTCTTACTGTGCTGATGTCACTGTGATAAACAGATATATTTTCAATCAGACATTGCTCCACCAAAAAATATATGATGGTAAAGTGATATTAACCCTTTCAGGACATCAATTATTCAAGGGCTAAATTGATCACATTTTGTTCTTCAAATTGGCAACAATAATATATTTTTTTTAGTGCTGCGTAGTTCCAATAAGGTGTAATGTCTTTAAGAACAATAAACATGGTTAAAATTTTGTCAAAATGTTGAAAAAAATTGCCATCAATGATTTTGAACCTTTCAATGTGTTGCCAATTTAAAGGGAAATCCAACCTTAATGGCAAGTTGCTTTGAAAGAAAGAGGAAAAATCAGAGAAGCAGATTGGTGAAAGTTTGAACAAAATTGGACAAGCAATAAGAAAGTTATGAATTTTTGAAAGTTGTAATCACTATGCTTATGGGAATTTCAAATTGGCCGAATAGGTAATGTCACTGTGATGTAGCTGTGGACAACTCCCCCATTTGCTCTAACACACAAAATGACTAAAATGTCACTTTTTTTCAAAATGCATTACTCAGTATGATCTTTTCGTTCATGAAGACCTATAACAATCTCCAATATATTTTGAGTACAGCCCCGAGGGTAAAAGCGCCTCGAAGAAAACCGCAAATTAATGATATTTTTGTGTACGACAAATGGGAGAGTTGTCCACAAAAATGTCACAACTGACTCACTAAATTGCCAATTTGAGATTCGCATAGATGTAATGATCTCATTTTTCAAACATCCATAACTTTCTTAGTCCTTGTCCAATTTCTTTCAAACTTTCACCATCTTGTTTTTCTTATTTTTCTGCTTTCACACAAATCATCTTATTACCAAGGTTGGATTGCCCTTTAAGGATTTTAAAGCTTATTCTTGTTTTTAAAATTCCTGGCATCAAACGCAATTTGGTCATGCAACAAAAGTGGACATAGGATGTGCAGAAATTTTTGCTCTTTCTACTCATGCATCTGGTATATTTTTTTAGAGCTCTGAATCAAATGTTATTGAGCCAAACCACAAAATGTGGTCAATTGTCTAGAAAGGGTTAACTTTAACTCTTACTGTGCTGATGTCACTGTGATAAACAGAGATATATTTTCAATCAGACATTGCTCCACCAAAAAATATATGATGGTAAAGTGATATTAACTTTAACTCTTACTGTGCTGATGTCACTGTGATAAACAGAGATATATTTTCAATCAGACATTGCTCCACCAAAAAATATATGATGGTAAAGTGATATTAACTTTAACTCTTACTGTGCTGATGTCACTGTGATAAACAGAGATATATTTTCAATCAGACATTGCTCCACCAAAAAATATATGATGGTAAAAGTGATATTAACTTTAACTCTTACTGTGCTGATGTCACTGTGATAAACAGAGATCTATATATTTTCAATCAGACATTGCTCCACCAAAAAATATATGATGGTAAAGTGATATTAATGTTTAAATACATGTATATGAATCAAGCATTCTACAATGTGTATACATGTACATGTAAGAATTATTACATGTATATATGCTCTCTAGATTTTTTTGGTGAAAATTGCAAATTCTATACAGGATTTTCTCTCATACAATGGTAAACAAATGAAGAAAAATGTTAAGGACTAAAAGGAAACTCATTTTTATTCTACAATAATTTTCATACTTTAAATTGTTTAAAGTTAGAATGTTACATGTAGCTGTCATTAGAAAGGATAGGACATTTCCTACAACATGCTTAAAGAAGTGCAGGCATTTGAAAAGTAAGCATTCCTCATGTTTTGGAAAAATCTTGAAAAGAGCACAGCAAGAGTTAAACCATGCCTGCAGCCTCTGATGTACATGTACATGTACATGTATACACTACATGTATAAGAGATAATGTATCAGTCTGCTCTCCATTATCATCATGTGTTTTGACAAAGGGCAGGTGTGTCTGAGTAGCTAAAGGATTTTCTTGCCCTCGTGACTTTCCTTATTAAAGATTACGTGTATTCTGTTCAAGTTTGTTTATTAGAACATATACATGTAGTACAGGCAAGAATAAATTGATGATTAGTGTAAAATGAGGTCACTTTCCACAGTGTTGTGTTATATGACGTACATAGATTATTTTCTTCTTCATGCAATGAGAAAAAAGTGCAGAATACAGAGATGCATTTAGCTTTCTGTCAATTACACGGGAAGTACAGTCTATAATAGTATGTGTTACATGTATGTGAAGTGGTTGGATTATTTGTAGGCCGATAATTTTCAGGCAGTAGATGATTGATTTCTGTTTACACGTCTATTTACAGACATTTTCACATACTAATAGTAATATTGCTTTTAAAAGAAACAATGAAGCACTATATGAATGGTCATTGTAATTGTAACTGTTTTTGTTTAAAATTGTCATTATTATCAGTTTTACATGTATTTATCATTATTAGTATTGTTCTTAATACAGGTGTATATTCCATTTTTATCGATTATATTTTTCAGGTAGCTTAGAACTGACGGACCTAGAGATAAAGCCGGAGGCATTGGTATGTTGTTTTTTTTCATCAATTTTTTCTACCTGACCTCAAATGTTCTTTTCTACTCGTTTTTTTGTTTTGTTTTGTTTTTGTGTATATAGTGGATAAATTATTTGTACATGTACATGTACATGTTCTTTCTCTATCTGAAGTTTATTTTGAAAATCCTGTTCATAAACATGTACATGTAGGTATTTGTATTTCTTCAGATCTTTTTTTTTTTTTGTCGCAAAAAGAGCACTATGACATGTACATGTATGTACATTACTCATCTGTTACAAAGATGCACTTTACTTTGTTTGTCCAATTTTGCCTTAATTCACTTGCTTTAAGTACAACCAGTGCTTAGACAAGGGATTTAAGCCTCAAATGGTAATGTACAATGTAATCTGATAATTCCATGTGTCTCTAGTCAGAAGGCAAAAACAAATTTTCCCTAGAAGTCTAGATACACAAATATTTTGTCAAAATGATGATTACTGATCTATCACTGACTTATGAATCAGAGAACCTTTGCAGTGTCAAAGTTTATATACAAAAATATGTAGACTTGTTTGTGCTCTATGCCAGTAAAGAGCAAATTCAATTACTCCAATAAATCCACCCATTATTTGAGGAAGAAGGTGTACACTGTACACCTTCTTCCTCAAATAATGGGTGGATTTATGATAATCATAAAAATGAGCTTGAGAAGTTTTCATAACCTAAATTTGAAGGTAAACACATGTTGGTGATAATGATTTACAACATTTTTATAAGGTGCAGGTAGGCTTTTAGTAGAACATTGTAAATCACAATTTTTTTAGAAGTGCTAATGGTTTCGGGATTTTTGATTAACGTTTTGTTCTATTGATGATGGTCGAGAAGTGCATGAAACATTTCCAATATTCCATCGGTATACATTTGTATTATTGTGCGCCAGCATGCCTTTACCAGGGGAATCCCAAATACATGTACACCAAGAACTTGGTCAAGTAAAAATGATTCCTAGTTTTCTGCCTGCATCCTTTTTGGTGCCCACTTTGATATTTTTTGTTATTTGGTCTTTTTGTTTTGAAATGAACTAAATAGATCAATCTAAGATGATGAGGTTAACAAAATCATTTAATAGTAAAATGCATTTTTATACCTCTGCCCACCGAAGGTGGTGCCGGAGGCATTATGTTTTCGGGTTGTCCGTCCGTCCGTCCGTCCGTCCGTCCGTCCCACTTTCTCGTTCTAGTGATAACTCAAGAACTGCATGAGGTATGAACTTCAAACTTGGTGCTAGTACATGCATCACCATAGGAAGACGATCTGATTAGATTTTGGGGTATATACATGTAGGTCAAAGGTCAAGGTCATAGCGATCAATTCTGAAATTGCAGGTTTTAGCCTTGTTAATGTGATATCTCGAACCATTTGATCCATTAACTTCAAACTTGGGACTAGTATGCATCACCATAGTGAGACGAACTGATTAGATTTTTGTTCATGTACATGTAGGTCAAAGGTGACAGGTCATAGAGGTCATTATACAGATGCACAGTGTATGTGAAATTAATGCTTTTTTTACCTGTATTATCACCATTTCTCAAATATTTTGTATTAATGACTGGAAGGAGATAAAGTTATCAGACTTTTGGGTTATAAGGTGTAAGGTCAAACATCAAAGGGGTCAATTAACATGTAATTAGAGGCTTTTTATTCTGGTTATCACAATATTTTAAGAACAGTTTGAACCATCAACTGAATAATAGGCAGAGGCATATACATGTAGGAGACGCAGTCGCATTCATCTTGTTACTTCTTTTTTGATCCTCTTACGTACATGTACAAATGAAATTATATCAGAAAATTTGTCTTGAAATTGACCCTGTAGCTTTTCTATGCATCAAATTTCAAATACTGTACATGTAAAGGCCACCGCACACCTTACGATTGGTCTGCGATCCGATTTCAGAAGAAAATGTAATATCATTTGACAAATCATTTAAAAACGAAAAATATTTTTGATTGAGGGTCTGAATATTCATACAGATAGTAAAATCGATAATACGGCATTTACCGAGTTTTCTAGTCGGTGGAATGGCCAAATCGGCTCCGAGTCGTAGTGACGTCACAAAAATGGTACAACTGCCTACGATTTGAAACTTAAATTTGCCCTTATTCCCTGTAGAAAACCCCTGGTTCAGTATTCATGTTACTTTTCAGAATCTGAATAGGGTAGATTTCATTTGTCAAAATGCCAATATTTAATGCCATAGCGATTTATTTCACAAATCGGATCGCAGACCGATCGTAAGGTGTGCGGTGGCCTTAACATTGAACCTTCTCATCTTGATCAATTTTAATTGACTTTAGGAATGCCCCCAACTAATGCCTTTCTGTAAGGCACACAATGACCATTACTTTGCCTTCCTGGCCGCAAGATGATCTCTTTTTTTTTTCTCTCCCCCCTTTTTACTTTGCAGGCTCAGCTGAATCTGCCCATAGAAGTGGTTGCTGGCCATATAGGTGAGATACCTTATATTATCTTTCAACTGAATCCATGAAACGTGAAAAAAAGAATTTCCATCGGCATGATTGTTTTACAAATGGCAAAAAAGGGCAAAATGTATTTTTACATGATTATGTTTTTTTTTATAATTTGAATATCCTCGAAACATTGAATTTGTAGCTCCTGAAAAGCTTGTCTATTTTGCGTATTAGAAAAATATTTGGAAAAATAGTAATAGAAAAATTTCGATTTCCGCTTTTTTCCTGTGTTCTATTTCCGCTATTTTATCGGTTGTTCATCGCGGGCGTTGCGCGCGGCGCATTCGGTCGAATGAAGGCAAGTTGGGACTTGCATTCAACTTTGTACATGAAGTCAAAGCATCGGCAGGTACGGGGGTTTTGGATTTTCATTTGTTTTTTGCCGACACCATCATACTCGTAGCTTGCGATAAGCAAAAAAACTCGCCACAAAACCGCTGATTTCTTGATTTTTAACGCTTTTTCGGCGATCCTGTTTCTTAGCATTGGACTTAAGCCCTGCGTGCTTTGGAAATATGGTGCCGATTCCGCATTTTGATGGTGGAATTAGGCTTTTTAGACGGATTTTTGGAGGTGACTATGGGACTTTCTTGTGGTGAGTGACAATGTCTGTGTGTACAATGATGTGATTTGTGTGTGTTGTGGCAATAGAATTTGCTGGCTTGTGGTCATATTGTATGATAGTAGGTAGAATCATGGCGGCGGAAACTTTCAGCTTTTTTCCGCTCTTTTTGTGAAACCCCATTCACAGGCCTGGTGAACAAGCCTCAAGACATGTACATGTAAGGGATCATGGTGAACATACTTTAATGTACATGTAGTATTCATTGTACATACGTACATGTACATGTATGTACACTGTACATGTACATGAGGTTGGTGATGTACATGTATATATTTATGCAAATTACCTTGATTAGTAATAAAATAGAATTGAAGAAAATTTTAAAGTTTACGTGGACTGTTGCATGCATAATACAGGTACTCCTTAACATCAATATGCTACCTTTGCACACTTTAGTGATTGCCCAAAAACATGCACATTGCTCAGTTGAATGTCCATAAATTGAACAAAAAGGATAGGGGCATATTATCATAATGTATCTAGGCAGCCCCCATGCTGCAAACCCGATCTTGATTTTTTTCTTGCTGTACTATCAGATTGGGGGGGGGGGGGGGGGGAGTGTTATGCTTTCTGAAAGCCATGCTTGATATGCTACTATTATTATTCATGGACTAAAATTATGTCTATTTGAAATTGTTGAACTAAAAATGTCACCAAAACATGAAGCACATGTATTCATGTTGTAATTGCCCAGGCATTCTACTGCAAACACATTTACAGTATATGTAAACAAAACAAACACCTGCAGTGCAAACACCTGCAGTGCAAACAAGATTAAATAAATTGATGGACAAAATGGAATGAAAATACATTTACAGCTATCAAAGGTATTAATGTATGTAAACGACATATTCAGAAATAGATTGTACACTTTTTTTATGCATAACTAATCAATCACTTGTTGATTCGGTTGTATGATGCAGTGAACGCATGGCTTGTTTATTTCATTATATTAGATATAATGTGCACAGCCTTAATTTAATCATTCTTGATAATCAAATGAAGACAAGCCAACTAAATCAGCTGACTGAGTGAATGACTTCAGGCTTGCCACAGGCCAATTTGATTAATTACATGTACATCATACTAGAGTCCCAGTGCAGTATTTCCTCATTTTAAAAAATCCTAAATTTAGTAAATAAATTTTAGCTTTTGTTAAAGGTCATAGCATAGTTATATTGTCTGGGCATCCCAATATAGATTTGTTTTTTGAAATCTCAAATACTTTGAGGAAGCTTATGGAATTAATTTAATCCACCAGGGATGGATTTTTTTGAAGGGCTAAATTGATTTTCTTTATCCAAAATTGTAGCAGTAATATTTTCTTTTATTCCATAATTTTTTTTAATGAAATTCATTTTGAATAGGAAGTGCAGGGACAGAAATACAGTATGTCTTGAAATTATAGATTGCAAATATTTCAGACAAAACAGTGAATTTGAACCTTTCAATAAGTAACATTATGCATGTACATATTTGTATGCACAAAAATTTGATTCTTTCTTCAAAATTATACAATATACATGTACATGTACATGTAAATGAATTTTTGAGACAATACATTTAAAGTTAATATGCCATACCTCAGAAACGTCAAATGTGTATTTTGTCTCTTTTCTATGATTGTTTACGGTATTAAAATGAAAATCTTCACTAAATCAGAGGATATTTATGTACTGTAAAACTAGAAATGACATGAAACTTTCGCAATTTCTAAATGACAGCCATTTTCACAGCAAGAAACTTCGCTAATTGCATAAATTCAGTGTTGTGTCAGTTGTAATTCAATAATTTCGCGGCATAAAGCTTTTGCGAATCTAAACTCCTTGCAAAATTTGTGAACATTAAAATACATGCGAAAGTTTCTGGGCTTACATTACTTCGTCTTAAAATGTACAAGTACACATGTATATATGTAGCCCTGGTTTAGTACATTTACTATGTACAGTCATTTCCATTTGTATGCTGAACTGCTTATACTGTATTGGAATAGTGTATGAGCAATTTCAACTGCAAATATTTGAAGTGATCTTGAGACCTTAATGCTGTAATACTCCTTTGACCTTTCATGTTGTAAAGCTTACATACTGTACATGCACCTTTGAACATACAGGTTTACATGTTGTTGAAATTTCATTACTCTGTTTTAACATTTTGTGACCAATCTGCCAAATGTCGTTTTGTATAATTTGACCACAGTGTGACATCTGTTTTGAATGATGGCTGAGTTGTACTAATGGCCTGTGGTAATCTGTACATGTATGTGTCCAAATTGACTTTGTTATACATGCACTTTGCCTTTTTTCTTGATACTCTTTCAGCCAAAGTTCATGTTATTATTTTAATGATAATATTGATATAAGGGTGATGATAATGAATGTTGTATTCTGGCACTCATGGCATGCCAATATTACCCAAATTTACATGTCATGTACAATGTGTAGTTTAGAATTACCTTGAAATGTCACTCCTTTGGACAGCTTCCCACCCTCACGACAATTACTTTCAGACAACTACCCCTAGGAAAATTAACCCCCCTAGGCCCCATCCCCCAGCAACTAAATGTACTTTCTTATAAAATTATCCCCATTACCAGGGTTGCAAACTACCATCAGTGGCATAGCTACAGGAGGGCATAGGGGGCACATCCCCCCCCCCCATTGCATGGCAAAAAAGAAAAGAAAAGAAAGAAAGTAAAAGAGAGAAAAGGAAAGAGAGAAGCGAAAAGGACAAGAAAAGAAGGCAATATGACCCTTCCCCTAATCAGTGGCCTAGTAAATTTCTATTGAATTTTCCGACTGAGGCCGGTGCCCCCTCAAGGGCTGGACTCATGCTACGCCACTGACTACCATGATGGTAATTGATGAAGTGATTTTCAGAGGGTAGTTGTCTGTTTTTAGTGATGACAGTCAAGGAGGTACATGTAATGTAGTTGTCAAGAAATGGTCTTTGAAATACACTGTAGTATCATCTGTATTGATATTCTGCTTAAATATCTGTCTTGCAGGAAGAATATACATTGACTTTTCCTGGACTGGCCTGTTCTCTGAACCGGTAGTGGTCAATGTAGAAGACCTCCTAGTGCTGGTCAGTCCAGTCGCTGACCGCCCCTACAATGAAGAGAAAGCAAGGAATGCTGAAAATGCGTCCAAGCAACAGAAGCTGTCAGCGATTGAAGCTTCCAAGAAAGCAACTTCAAGCTCAGACACAAGTAAGATTTTTAAGTTTTCAACCATTGCAGCAACTGCAGAATATCCCAACATGCCAGCCTAGGAATTAATTTTTTTTTTTTAGGGGGCTACTTTTTTTTTTGCCTTGGGGCTACTTTTGAATTTTATGGGGCTATTTCTTATATTATTGGGGCTACCATTTTAATGGAAAGAGCAGACTGTCAGCCTGGTTATCAATTTGGGTTTTTTGTGATATTGCGATTGCTGTTTACATTGGTACTAATCATACTATCTCATGCACAGGTTTACTTTACGTCATACTGCCCAATTTAATTTTAAAACATAGATTTTCAAAATTTTAACTTTACCCCCCCCCCCCCCCCCATCAGATTTTTTTTTTTTTTTCAAAACTTTGAAGGAATAAATCAAAAATAGGTCAATTCAACAATAGGTCAATTTCACTCGAATTTGCTGACATTAGGCGTATTTCCTGCGCAGATGTTTATTTTAAGTGAAAAGGCTTGGTGTGTGTTTTTTCTTTTCTCGCACATAATACTCCTAAATCCGCTTGGACGTACGTACGTACATATATACTGTGAATGCGCACAGTTCCGGCGATTTTTCTTTTCCAATTTGATTTTTCGCGGATACCATCACACTCGATGAGCATCAATCTCGCGCGCGATAAGTATAAAACCCAGTCATAAATCCACCGATTTCCTGATTTGTAGAGCGTTTTCGGTGACTCTGTTTCTCACAACCCAACTTAAGCGCCGCGTGCTTTGAAGAAATGGCACTAATTCCGCATTTTTTAGGCAGGCTTTGGCTTTACAGATTGATTTTTTGAGGTGACTACGGACTTAATGTGGTAAGGGACAATTTCTCTGTGTGGTGTATCCGGTCGTAGATCTAGAGATAGTCTCATTACACGGATGATGGTAATTTTAGACCTATCATTGTAACAGTGATATTGCGTTTCGGAAAGGAAATTTTCACAAAAAGTGTTGTGCAAAGACTAAGTGAAATGAAGCTGTCGAATTTATACAACCGTGTTATAGAATGCGTCAATGCGGGTAGTTACTGTAGTATGCATGAAAAAAGCGTTATCTTCAATTCCGTGCGATATCTGGCTATACTATAATTGTTGTCATTTGGTCTAGCGCTCGCGATGTACTAAGCTCCGAATCAACAACGAGATAAAAGGTTGAATTTAGCTGCTTTTTGAGCATATTAGTGATTTTCTTTCGAATCATTTATGGGGGCGACTCATATGAAAACGGTCGCCCCCAAATACAGGTTTTCCAGCATTTATTGGGGCGATATGGGGGCCGACGAGGGCGAAATCGCCCGTCGCCCCCGTGTATTTCCGACGCTGCAACATGCAAATAACCCTAACCCTAATCCAGACCCTAGGGCCTCACCCTGACACTAACCTTACCCTAACATTAACTATAATACATTTTACGGATGAGTGGTAGGGTATTCTGCAGTCCAGCTCAATATTCTTTTCACTACACCAGTGCTCTGCATAAACAATTTTTTCATAGAGAACTTACATTAAAATTTTTAGGATCTGTATGCATGATCCTCATCCTGTTAAAGTTTTAAAATTATGGAGGTCTAGAGTTGGACTTTTGGAGACCCTAGGTTCTGGACACCTGTTAGTTATTAGCCCTGCCTACATGTACATGTGTAGATCTACATTTTTGTTTTGTCATTCTTTCAATTCAGCATCGTGTTGTTGGCTAGTTTTTTTGTGTGTGCACGGCATAAGCATGGAAACACGAATTTGGCCAGTATTTCATATACACTGCCCCTACATGTATTTGGACATGTTCAATTTGTCTGACAAGTATGACAAATTGTAATTGTTATTCCGATCCTGTAGCGTGTCTACAGTGTACATGTACATGTACCTTGAGGAATGATGGAGATTCCATACTGTACTTTTCTACAGAAAAGGGCAATGGGTGCATGCTGGGAATATCAAAACATAGAGTATATACTCAAAACACCTGTTTGCTCATTGCATGTTACTTACATGCACCCTTGCATGTTGAGTACAGTACATGCGTATCTTCAATATGGGATAAGTACATTTTCTAAGGAAATGCCGTATGTAATGTCTCCCTACATTGTACATGTAGATGTAGCTGCTTGCTTGTATGAGTGAATGAAAAATATACATACAAGGAAGTGAGTGAAAATAGTAAAAGTACACGAGGTAAATAGTAAATTGTTTTGTCATGGTCAAAGTGCACAGTACATGTACATGTACATGTACATCTTTGTGCATTCAGTGTACTTGTTGGAACTACAAGTGCATGCACAGCAAAAAATCCACATACATGTACATGTACATGCAATTTCAATTACATTGTACACAACATGAGTGCTTTTGTTTCTTTTTTTTTTTGTCTGGTATTTGATACAAGAGTGATGAATTCATTAGGCCTACATGTACATGTACAAGTATGAATATAAGTAGATTACTCTCATTCATCCACAACTTCTGTTATGTATATCGTACATTGTACTGTACATACAGTGCTGGTCAAAAGATTGAGATGGGTTTTTACTTCAATGTGTATTCCCCACTTTAATAATGAGCTTGCTTAGGCACTGAAAAGTTGGCAAAGGTTTGGTTATACATTACATGTTTTATATGATACATGTACATGTATTGTATGTTCTGAAACTTTCAGGCATGATTTTCTTTAAGTGTGCTTGGTTGGTTACCCACAACTGCTGAAAAATGACATAACAATTTATGCAGTTTTAAATTACTTTTCTGTTCAAAATCAAAAGAAAAAAAAAGGTATACATTGAATTTGTCCAAAGTAGCCATAGTGTTATTTATTGACTTTCAAATGTAATGTATTCCTTTAATGAATTTCAGAAGAATTATTATTTGAAATGTCTATTCAGTATTCTAGCACAAATGCTGCTGAGACTTCCCTGTTCAACTTGTCCAAGACAAGCTTTGTAGGCTTAGGGTCCGGAGACAGAACATGCGAAACCATTGGAATTCATTAACCTTATTAGGTGGTCTGTCGTAATCGACAGATCACCTTTTATATTCGTCCGAATTTTCTTTATTCTTTAATTATTTATTTATTTATTTATTTATTTATTTTTATTTCCCCCATTTCTTGTCCATTCGAAATCTTCAAAAGTCCTGTATCAATTTTCGTCAAATTTTCGTCAATGATGTCATCCCATGAGGACATGTTCCCGTTTACATATCAAGGTCAACAGGTCATCGTGACGTCATCCAGGCGCCATTTTGTCAAATCACATTATCAATCATATCATCATAACCAATCATCAAAAATCGTCCATATTTACATGACATTAACTTCAGGTCATGGGTCATCAGGTCCTGTCGTCAAAAGTCATCCAGAGGTCATCACGCGCGCGTACGGGTGCGTCAAAATTTAAAACTGTTCAAAATCATCCAAGGATCAAACGAGAGTACGTTTCAGGTCATTTCAAGCATTTCAAAAATTTCCGTCCGTGCGCGCCCGTGCGCGTGTTTTGCGCGTGCGCAGCGCGTACAGAGTGTAAAAACGCCGTTTTTTCGCATGGTTTGTGTTCGTGACACTATTCTTGACAATTTCCAACCATTTACAGGCATTCTCGACATTCCATAAGGCCACACGCGCGCGTCAAACTTTAAAATCCGCGCGCGCGTCAATGGGCAAAATAGTGTAAAAAGTCGTAATAACATGCCTCCACAAGAATAACTCTAGCTCTTTAAATAGTCCGTTGACCCCCTAATTTTTTTTCATATTTGGGTAGAGGAGGAATCATAGATATAATTTCATGGGTAATTTGAGCCTCAATTATATTGCAAAGTCATCAGTATGGCGTCTAAATTCAAAATTTCATTTTTTCAAAAGTGACGTCATCAAATTTATGCAAATTTGACTATAACTCCTTTAATATTGGTCATTTTTCGCCCCAATTTGAATATGATGTAGCTGAGACAATTCTCTACAAGATCAGTCACCACGATTTTTCATTTTGACAAAGGCATCATGGCGTATTTTTGTGATTAAAGGAGGTATGTCAATTTTTCTCATTTTGCGTGTATTCTCTATGGGAGATGACTTTTTCTCAAATCTTGATTCTACATTCCCGTCTTCTTTGAGCAGTATCTCTGTTATTTCTGCTCGATTTTCTCCCAAATTTGAGTATGTTATAGCTGAGACTATAAGCTTTTACAAGTGTGCCCTCCAATTTTTGATCAGATGTCGGGATCATGCCTATTTTTTAACTACAAAATATGATTTCAGAAACCCGTTTTTCGTCTACGTGTTATGTCTATTGCAAAACTTTTGGTCTATTGGTAAAGTACTTGCCTCCCATGCCGCCGACCCAGGTTCGAATCCCGGTGGGTCCATTTTTTTTTTTTTTTTTTTTTTTACCTTTCATTTTACTATCTTTTTCGACTATTATAACATATACCATCACAGACAATGTCATAAACTGCCTAATTTTGCGTGTTATGTCTATTGGAAAGTAGTGTGCAGTAGTTTGTGTACAATCTGATTCCCAATCGTGTATTAAAGCTAAGGGGATAATCTCCCACATGTCCTGCAATATCAAATCGTCCAGATCGTTATCACGATTTCTCAAAATCGGCTCAGTCAATTTTCTTCATATTTTCGTCAGTCATCAGTCCTAATAAGGTCAAGTTCCCACATCTTTTTCAAGGTCATCAGGTTATTGTGACGTCATCCAGGCGCCATTTTGTCAAATCACATTATCAATCATATCTTCATAACCAATCATCAAAAATCGTCCATATTTACATGACATTAACTTCAGGTCATGGGTCATCAGGTCATGTCGTCAAAAGTCATTCAGAGGTCATGACGCGCGCGTACGCGTGCGTCAAATTTTAAAACTGTTCAAAATCATCCAAGGATCAAACGAGAGTACGTTTCAGGTCATTTCAAGCATTTCAAAAATTTCCGTCCGTGCGCGCCCGTGCGCGTGTTTTGCGCGTGCGCAGCGCGTACAGAGTGTAAAAACGCCGTTTTTTCGCATGGTTTGTGTTCGTGACACTATTCTTGACAATTTCCAACCATTTACAGGCATTCTCGACATTCCATAAGGCCACACGCGCGCGTCAAACTTTAAAATCCGCGCGCGCGTCAATGGGCAAAATAGTGTAAAAAGTCGTAATAACATGCCTCCACAAGAATAACTCTAGCTCTTTAAATAGTCCGTTGACCCCCTAATTTTTTTTCATATTTGGGTAGAGGA
Organism: Heliocidaris tuberculata; assembly: GCA_025618425.1. Classification (NCBI taxonomy): domain Eukaryota; kingdom Metazoa; phylum Echinodermata; class Echinoidea; order Camarodonta; family Echinometridae; genus Heliocidaris; species Heliocidaris tuberculata. The sequence continues at coordinate 28,947,045 of CM046837.1, read as the reverse complement.
GGAATCATAGATATAATTTCATGGGTAATTTGAGCCTCAATTATATTGCAAAGTCATCAGTATGGCGTCTAAACTCAAAATTTCATTTTTTCAAAAATGACGTCATCAAATTTATGCAAATTTGACTATAACTCCTTTAATATTGGTCATTTTTTGCCCAAATTTGGATATGATGTAGCTGAGACAATTCTCCACAAGATCAGTTATCACCATTTTTCATTTTGGCAAAGGTATGATGGCGTATTTTTGCGATGAAATAAGGTATATCAATTTTTCACATTTTGCGTGTATTGTCTATGGGAGATGACTTTTTCTCAAGTCATGATTGTACATTCCAGTCTTCTCTGAGCCGTATCTCCGTCATTTTTGCTCGATTTTCTACCAAATTTGAGTATGTTATAGCTGAGGCTATACGCTATCTTGAATGTGTCATCCATTTTTTGATTAGATGTCGGGATCATGCTGAAATTCTCAAAATTTTGAAAGTTGACATTTCATCTATACCAAGGCCGTTTTTCAGCTTTGCATGTAAAGTCTATGGACATATGTTTTGGTGTACTGGTGTATGACTCTGCCTACAAATCAAACGACCCAGGTTCGATTCTCGATCACGTCGCAATTTTTTTGCACTCTCTTGTTATGTTTCTTCTTTCATTATTTTCATCTTCCGTGACATTTCATTCACATTTTAGCTTCCAAACATGCAAATTCCTTACCGTTTGGCATACACATACTGTACATAAAGCAGCATTTTGGCTGTTATATCTAATGTAATGCAGTGTACATTTTACACAAATATTGCATAGTTTGCGAGGAACGTGTATTGAAGCTAGTGACGGCTACAGAAAACATTTCATATATCTTAACTACAAGCAAGACTATCTCCGTAATAGTTCTTCGGTTTTCGCCGGGATTTGGATATGTTGGAGCTGATCTGATGCAGTTGTTAACAACTGCATTTACCATAGTTTTTCATTTTGACGACTTCATTATCTAATTGTACCATGTGATGTGATGTCATGTCATTTTTTTTCCCCGTGTATCCTCTACGCTTTCATAGGCTCTCTAGAATATGAAGACAATCCCCACAAACATTTGCATCGGTATCATTTTTTCCATTTTTCACATTCTTGACTTTCTTTCTTCATTTCAGTATTTGGCCCTCATACTTTGATCATTTGGATAGCGGCCAAGATCATTCAAATTCACCGACAGACCACCTAATTCGTCCCCATGACGAATTAAAGTCTAGTTCATATTTCTTTTGATAACATGTACATGTAGTATATTCATGCTACATAATATGCGACATCAGAATTTACAGAAATAATGTAAAACCATGGGGGCAAATCCAAGGGGGGGGGGGACAGGGGGACATGGCCTCCCCCCCACGAATTCTTTTTTTTTTTTTTTTTTTTTTTTTTTTGTGCTTGTCAGAGAATTTCGGAGGAAAACTAGACCCCAAAATATGATAAAAATGTGATAACTTTTTTTTTTTTTTTTTTTGGGGGGGGGAGGGGGTTGTCAGAAAATTTTCGGACATTTCGCACAGTTACAAAAGTTAAATCATGTGGTGACCCCCCTCCCCCCTCGTATTTCAAAATGGATTTGCGCCACTGGGTATAACGAGAAATAAAAGCCTTAGTGAGCTTAGGTTCTGTCCCTGAAGCCTAAATAGCCTACATGTATTTGGGACGAGTTGAAAAAAAGAGGCATCTTTGATCTCTTATTGCAAGAATACTGGATGAATATTCAAAGCTAATTACTGATGAAAATAATCATGTGAACATGGTAAATATATCTCATTTGCAAGCCTGTAACCAAAACATGCTATTTGAGGGATCTCTAATGTATGAGTCCATTTTCTAATCAATTTTGGACAAAACAGTATGTCAAACTGCACGTGTCATTAGGCTGCTTTTTGCCAGTTTAAATTCTTTAATCAAAACAGAGAAAGAAAAATACACTTGTAAATATCAAATCATTATAAGTAGATTAATCTTTATATTATTGAAACCTGTAAAATTGTTTTTGAGAGCCTAGAAAAGGTCATTTCACAGGAAATAAAAACTGATGTAAAAACTCGTCATAAAATCCAGAGTGTACCGAAACTTTTGACCAACACTATACATGTATTTATTACATGTACCACTATAATCCTGCTCTCAAATGACACGGCCTAAGAGAAATTCTGAGATGTTTTTTAAGAGTCACTCTACGTCTGGAAGCCATAGTGTGCCCTTGAGGTGACAAGCGTATTACACTCCAAATGGACTACCTCATTCAAGCCCGATTGAATTGCTCCAGTTTACTGCCCATGCATTACAAATCACAGTGAGAGATGCTATGCTGCTGCAGATAAGGGCCCCAATGTAATGCTACATGTATACATGTACCTTTTCAATGCATCCTCTCTGCGATGTACGTTGCTGGTGATACATGTACATTGTACATTGGCAAAGGAGTGCTTGTTGTCTACATGTACAGTGACACAGACATTTTTAGAAATTCCATTTAATCACTGTTAAGACAATGCATCATACATACAGCAGCATTGGCATTTTCCCTCAGGAAGTGATTTTAATCAAATTGTTAAACATATGTACATGTAATACCTATACGTATGTAATTGACTGATCACTGTTTTTTTTTTTTCCACCTTTCATTATGCGCATAAAAAGTATGTTGAGCATACATGTACATGTATATGTAGAAATTGCATTTGATCATTGTTAAGACAGTGCCTCATACACAGGGTTGGTATTTTCCCTCAAGAAGTGATTTCAATCAAATTGTTCAACATACATATGTACATACATACATGTATACATGTAATTGACTGATCACTGTTGTTGTTTTTTTTCCACATTTCATTGTGTACATATACATGTACATGTTGAGCATATCAGATATTTTGTACATGTACATGTATGTAGAAATAGCATTTGATTAAATTGTTAAGACAATGCCTCATACATACAATGTACAGCAGGGTTGGCATTTCCCCCCAAGTATTGATTTTTTAATCAATTATATATGTAATTGAGTGATCACTTTTTCCCCATTACATTATGTGCAATTACACGTTGAACATATTGACGTATTGATGATGCCCCATAAACCTGTGGTAATTGATTTATAGCCCTTTAAATATTGCTTTACAATGGCACGCACGCTGAGCTACAGTATATGTACATGTCTGTGTACATATACATGTAGCTCAGTGTATACATGTTTTTTGTGCATTTCAATTAAAATGTTCCTCGATCTGTTATACATGTACATATAGATTTCAAATTTGTTGTGAAGAAAAATTCCTCCCTTCATCTTCATCTTTATCTTTGGACTGCTAATATTTGCTTGTCTCGTATCAATAAAAATTTCTAACGTTTTCAAAGTATCCGCAGTAGATATGAACATCTAATTCAAAGAGTTTATTCTGATAGGATCTAAAAGTTACATTTTTTCTTATCTTATAAATGTGTCTTGGATACTTGGATTGGGCAGTTGATATTGGGATGCAGCACTGGCATATCAAGAAGCTGGTGGTGGTGATGGTGGTGTGTGTGTGTGGGGGGGGGGGCAGTGTACTTGTTCCTGTGCTGCTTTGCTTAAGCACTAAGAGGGAAGGGGAGTGTCTATAAATATGAGTCTCAGCATGGATACACATACATGTACATGTACTTGATAAATTTTTAAAAAAGTTTTACTAATAAATTTCCTTTTGCTGGGCATGCCAATTGAGGGAGGAGGGCCGGGGGGGGGGGGGGGGGGGGGGGGGGGTTGGGACAGATGGTATGTGCCGCTTTGACGACCCCCCCCCCCCCTTTTTTTTTTAATTACTGCTAGCCCAACTAATGTGTTGGTTTATGTTACATGTACATAATTTGGACATGAATGAATTGCAATGAGGTCTTAAATGAAAAGTGTTCTGAAATGAGGCTCTATTGAAAAATGATTTTACCCTTTTCAAAGAACCATGCTAGGGAGACCTCCACTGGGTGACAACTGAAAATTACTGGACCCATTATTTCTGGAGATTTCACAGGAATAATGGTTACTCATGTTGCATTTTGTCCATGAGATAGCAGCAGCTTTGGTTTCATTCTAACTTGCAGGACTAAGGTTCTTTCTGTTTTTTCAATGAAAAATGCTCGATGGACCCTTTAAATATAATTTTTCATATATACATCCTGGAAAAATTTTGGATATTTTACTTCGAGATAAGCAATCTAAAAGTGTAAAAATAAATGATTTTTACCATTTTCCAAATTTTAATGATGTTTTCTTGAAGTAAACTACTGATGATATGTATACTGGTTTGCACAAGTTTCTGTAATTATGTATGCCCACAAAAAAATGATTCATAGCTAAGTGAAATACCAAATTTAGATTTTAAGGTCAATGTCCACCAACTTAAGGAATTGCCCAGTTCAAAAAAAAAAAAGGGGGTTGATACACTGTATCACCGGTGTAACACCGGTGTGTTGGCTCAGTCAGTAGAGCGTCCGCCTCACAACCGGGAGGTCGTGGGTTCGAACCCCGGCCGCGTCATACCAAAAGACGTTAAAAGATGGGAGTTGCTGCTACCTTGTTTGGCGCTCAACAATAAGGGATAGAGCAACGTCGATCTGGCGCTGCTCAGTGGCTGCCGGGCTCACGATCAATTGGGCAAAAAGAATTTCCATTTCGGTTCAACTTAATAAAATTTGGAGTGGACTTTAAAAGATTATTATTATTATTATGTATGTGTAGTACAGGGTGTACATGTCCAAAAAGTTCGAAAACTTACTATTATTTAACCTGACTACATGTAGCTACAGTGTACATGTACATGTATATGTACCCATAAAAATCTTTGTCTACATAATTTATGAAGCTTTACATGTTGTGCATGCATGCATTCCATGAAATTGTGCTCCATGTTTTTAAAGTTATTGTACAATACACTTATGTACATGTACATGTGTACAGTATATTTTAAATGGAGATTTGTGTCACATGAACAGATCTGCATGTACTGCTGCATTTAGATGTACATGTACATGTTTATATCCAGTTGCTTTCAAATTATCCAAATTCCCAAAACGTATTCCTGCAGATTACAGAAGGCCTTTTTATATGGAGTATTGTCATCCCAGGGCTATGCAGTATTCACGTTTTCATTGCTAGCACGTTATTGCCTCCGATTTAATTGAGACAATTTTGAACGTCTGTACTTGATATCTTAATGAGTTCCTAGCAAATTGGGAAGACTCACTGACTCGGATGAGTAATGTATCAGTCACATTTATTCTCAGTTTCTGTGTTTCATTGAAAATAATGTGTAAAAGCAACAACAAACCCCTGCAGTATGTACATGTACATGTATGTGGCTGTAATGTACATTTACACATTGTAGCTAGTACTTATTGCCCAGAGTTGGCACGATTGATATTAACTTGATTAAAATCCTTAAAGTGCCTTTTAAATCGCTGATTTAAATGAAAAACTAAAAAAATACTGAAGTTACATTTTTGTTGGATTTATTGAAGCGACAAAAAAAAATTACTACTGTGTGATTTAAATTTTTTTTGGCTAGAAAATTCATCTATATGTACATATGTAAGTGAGAGTTTTTGTACTCCAAATAATGTCAGACATTAGATCTGTAGCCAAAATAATCTGTTTATTTTCTATAGGAGCAACATTTAGGGCTATAACTAAAAGAGATCAAATATTTGTATTTAAATCAAATAAATCACAATTTAAAGTCATGATTTATTTCCAACTCTGTTATTGCCTAACTGCGGTGCTTGACACAGTACATACATGTACATGTACATTAGGCATGAACCCCCTTGACCGAGTAAGAAGCACTTCAGAGATTAGGAGGAAAGATATTACATGAAAAAATGTCGCCTTGAGATTCAATACAAGGATACTGCCAAAGTGATTGTCTTGACAGCCAATATCTGAGTGTGTGCATGCCTTTAACCCTTTCAAGACAATTGACCACATTTTGTGGTTTGGTTCAATAACTTTTGATTCAGAGCTCTAAAAAATATACATGTACCAGATGAATGAGTAGAAAGAGCATAAATTTCTGCACACACTATGTCCAATTTTGTTGCATGACCATATTGCGTTTGATGGCAGAAATTTTTTAATAAGCTTTAAAATCCTTAATTTGGCAACACAGATGTTCAAAATCATTGTTTTTTATCAAAATTTGCAAATTTTTCAACTTTTGACAAAATTCATAACCATGTATATTGTTTTCAAAGACATTGCACCTTATTAGAACCATGTACATGTAGCACTAAACGAACAATATTATTGTTGCCAATTTGAAGAACAGAATATGATCAATTTAGCCCGTAAATAATTCCTGTAATGAAAGGATTAAATAAAATTCTGCGGAGCACTGCAAACATGTACATGTAGGACTCATGTACACAGCCTTCTCGCCAGTACATAACACCCTCGATGTTGATACCATGGGTGAGGAATTTCAGAAAATAAAAACCATGTGTACATTTGATTCCCAGAACAAGGGTACCGACAAGGGTAATAAATCAGTCAATGCCTACTTTAAATCTCCAAAGTTGCTTTGGTCCTTTCAAATCACCTCCTTGGGATATCATAAGGCCATATTTCACTCAGTATGGACCAATAAATGTGTCATGGCATATTTTCAACCTGCAAAATTGCCTTGGTCCTCTCAGATCACCTCCATGGGATTCAGTATTAAAGCCATATTTCTGTCAATTTGAACCATGGTAAACTTTTTTTTTTCTGCCGAGAAGCCTGCATATACATGTGCAAACTTTTGTAATTTAGAGTTCTGTATATTGTGTGTACATGGACTGCATACAAAGAAAAATTATGTAATGAAAATGTGATTGTTTACATGAATTAAAAGACTACACATGTTACATGTACATGTACACACATGTACATGTATATGTTTGTAGCAAAGTGTGTTTTTTCCTTGGGATACTGTTTATGTTTTAAGAGGGAAAACTATATGATATCAAGGGTGATTTTACACACATGGGGGAAGAGAAAAGGCTATCTGTAAAGTCTCTTGTGTAGTAGAAATACATAGATCTGTTTTAAAAAAAATCCACCACCAACAAAAACAAATACATAAATGAAAAAAAAAATAACCCCTGCTGTTAGGCCATACATGTATATCACTCTTTTACATACATTTTTTTTGTTGCAGAAAGCTTTACATATAGCTTAACCCCCCCTTCCCCCCCCCCCCCCCCAACCACCACCATCACCTTCAGAAGATGTGTGATTTGGGGCTTTCTACATGTACATGTAGTCATGTAGATGAGAAATAAGTTAGTCAAAATAATCATTAATTTCATCCAGTGCATAGAAAATAAGAGAAGAAATGAAAATGGTGCCCAAGTCTATCTTCGGTAGAAAGCTTTACATGTAGCTTAACCCCCCCCCTCCCCCCCCCCCCCAACCACCACCATCACCTTCAGAAGATGTGTGATTTGGGGCTTTCTACATGTGCATGTAGTCATGTAGATGAGAAATAAGTTAGTCAAAATAAACTCCTTCTGAGCTCAACATATGTAATGGGAAAATGTATTTTACACCACATATGTCGAGTTCAGGAGGAGACAAGGAGCACCCTGAGAGATAATGGGGAAAATCTGAAAATCTGTGTACAAACCAAATGGAGAGTTGTTCACAAAATCAGCCATTTTGAAGCAATTTTGCCAATTTGAGGATCCCCATAGAAAGTAAAACGAGACTTTTCAAACTTCCATAACTCTCTCATTTTTTAACCAATTTTAATGAAACTTTTTGTAAAGTGCTTCTCTGAATTCTCACTTTCCAATAACATTGATTCTCTCCTTGGGTTTTGGTTTCCTTTAATTTCATCCAGTGCATAGAAAATAAGAGAAGAAATGAAAATGGTGCCCAAGTCTATCTTCGGTAGATGTGGAAGTATTAAGGGTTCATATTGGTCAATGAAATTTCTTTTTGGAAAATAGCTTAAACTTACTGCAGGGCTTGACTCTAACAGGATCCGGTGCATATTTCTGAAATTAAATGGGCCCATTGTGACAAACAGTAAAGTGTTTCTATCCTTACTTTTCTCTCATAATGTTGAGGAGGTTGAATCCTATGCACGTGTGTTAAGCAGTACTGTGGTAGTTTGCAGGCACAAGCCCTGGTCAGTCGTAAAAGAGTGTCTGCACTGTAAGACTATCGTAGGCTCTGTACTATAGCTGCTCCTGACACAACCAGTAGGTAGCTGGGTTAGGCTTCTCTCAAGACACAATGATTTTGCAGACTAGTACTGTGGTGGCTGTAGAATTACACATACAGTACATACACTGTACATGGTGTACAATGAGATATTATATTGTGTAGTTACTATAATGTGAATATATACTGGAGCTGCATTACAAATTATTACTGTGGCTAGGCCGATGTGTTACGATGCTCAAACCTCCATAAAAATCCAGCCTACCGAGTACACATTAACCCTTTCGATACAATTGACCACATGTTGTGGTTTGGCTCAACAACTTTTGATTCAGAGCTCTATTATATACCAGATGCATCGAGTAGAAATAGCAAACATTTCTGCACCCACTACATGTATGTCCATTTTTGTTGCATGACCATATTGAGTTTGATACCAGGAATTTAAAAAATGAGAGTAAGCTTTATAATCCTTAAATTGGCAACACATTTAAAAGGATCAAAATAATTGTTTTTTATGAAAATTGGCAATTTTTCAACTTTTTGACAAAGTCTCTAACCATGTACATGTATAATGTTTTATTAGAACCATGTAGCATTAAAAGAAAAAAATACTATTTTGCCACTTTGAAGAATAACATGTGATCACTTTAGCCCTTAAATTATTCCTGTTCTGAAAGGGTTAACCTCGTCTGGGTGGACTCTTGAGTGTAGAAAACGTACATGGAGATTGTCTTGTCAAAGGACATTAGTAATAGGATTTGAATTATCAACCTCTCGATTAGAAGTGAAATGAATGAACTGTGACACCCCCACTCTCAGATCAGAAAGAGTAATTTATGCACACCAAAACATGATGTCTTTGTACAACCTCACACATGCACATGTACATGTAGGTGCTCACCTAGAATGAAGGCTTTGTGTAATACAAGTACTTTTTATGCATAAAAGGTCACTTGCTCAGACAATTTTTTTTTCTCCTCAAAGTGACCTTTATATCATTCCATGAGAGTACATATACACTACAAGTATTTTATGCAATGAAGTCAATGTCCATGCTACATGTAAATGTACTGTATCACATGTGTAGCCTGCAAGAGGATGCATAGAAATGTGTACAAATACATTTATTTATACAAAAATGTAGTCAACATGTATACATACTGTAGATCTATATGAATAGCTACATTGTAGATGCCAGCCATTGCGTTCAGTAACAGCTTACAATGTATTTGTTGTGTCACCCGGCCCTTCTGTTTTTGACCAAAAAAAAAAAAAAAAAAAATCTCTAGGCATTTATTGAAAGAAAATCCTAAGCTGTTACAATGTACATGTGGAACTACATGTAATGTAATTCCTATGCTTTTTAGATGTTCAGAAAATTGAGTGTATATTTACATGTAGTTTCAAGATCTGTGGTATTAATTTGCTTCACCTACATTTACATGTATACATGTAGCCGTTATTCATTAAGGCTATCTTGTAACAATTAACTGAATAAAGATTATCTAGATTTACATGTATGTATGTACTTGCTTGTGAATGCATACACCTACATGTACATTTATAGAATCAATACAAAAATATGAAATGAAGAAATAAATGGTTTATAAATACATGTGTAGTTTGTGAGCTTAGGGTAATCAGCTGTGATGTTTAATCGTATTCAAGGTCAAATCAGCCAATCAAGCACAAATGACTTGCATTTGAAAGCATCATTGTAAATGTCACGATATGGGCATATCTTGTGTTCATGTACATACATGATAAATTTATGAAATTGCTTTGTATGGCCATACGAATCTGTTTCCGGAGTTAAATTGCATTCTGCTCCTCTAAATGTTTTTAACCCTTTCAGGACAGGAATTATTTAAAGGCTAAATTGATCACATTTTGTTCTTCAAATTGGCAACAATATTTTTCTTTTAGTGCTACATGGTTCTAACAAAATGCAATGTCTTTGAAAACAATATACATCATTAGAAACTTAGTCGAAAAGTTGAAAAAATTGCCAATTTTGATAAAAAATAGTGATTTTGAACCTCTCAATGTGTTGCCAATTTAAGGATTATGAAGCTTATTCTCCTTTTTGAAATTCCTGGCATCAAATGCAATATGGTCATGCAACAAAAATGGACACAATGTGTGTAGAAATTTCTGCTTTTTCTACTCCTGCATCTGGTATATTTTTTAGAGCTCTGAATCAAAAGTTATTGAGCCAAACCACAAAATGTGGTCAACTGTCTTGAAAGGGTTAAAGGTTTAACGTTCACATTATGAAAGATGAAATAAATTATTTATTATGACTTGTATTTTTTGTTGTAAAACTTTGCTTATAATGTACATGTATAAACCATAAATGCATTTACAGCCATTATGCACAACTAAAAAGCAAGTACTGTGTAAAATACACATGAACGTACATGTACTACAACTTGCTACTGAAATTACTTATAAATGTATAGTACGTGTCATGCGTAAGCATTCCTTTGATTTATTGGCCTTTTTGAAATGTCTCAGAGAATTTTTTTAAGTGATAAAAGCAAGTGTGTACATGTACATTGTATTTTCGCTGTTTGTATTAATTATTGCTTGTTTTGCTATTTGATCACAGGTTGGTATGTTTTTTGTACATGTACATTGTATGTAGTTGTACAAAGGAAATATGCATACAAAATGATAGAGGGACAGTCTTTCACAGGAGAAAATAAATGACAATTAGGCATGGTCATCTACTATCCCTTTAAGATAGAGATACAAGCAAGAGCAGGTTGTTTGTTACATTCGATCGTCTCAGTCATATGTCACTGGGGAAGAGATAGATGGGTGCTTGCAGGTGTGCGTCCCTGCGTTTGACTGATAGCTTTATCAGGCCTTCATGTACATGTTACATACCCATTGCATTGTAAAGGCCATAACCCTACATGGGTATCAACATATGGGCCTGTTTTTAACCCATGTATACTTAATACATGTACAGTACATGCACACGTTTTTGTAGAGAAATAAAATTTTAAAAAATTTTCTGAAGCAAAATTTTCAGAGGGCTGTTATGTGATTTCTGTATCTGATCATTATATTTTTACATGTATGGGCGTCCATTATTTTTTTTTTATAATTATATGTTTTATTGTTTCATAATGAAATAGAATCACAAAATTTACAAATAATTAGCAGTTATTGTGAAAAGGGAAGAAAAAAGTGACTTTCATAAAAAGACATATTATAAAAGAGAGAACCACCATGATTAAGTTACATGTATGTCCAGGAAAGCACTGCTCCCTCGAAGACCCCCCGCCCCACAGCACACATTTTTAAGAGTGCCTCCCCCGTTCAGAGACCCCAAGCTGGAACAGGCTCCATACCCAATTTCTCAACCACAAATTACACACTTAATTCCGCATAATCAAAATTTACTCTTACTCAAATTACCAAAAGATTACACTTTCCCAAACTCATCTCCTCTAATCTTTATCATCATAATTCATATTATTGTATAGAGCCTGAACCGGACCCAAAGATCTACGACAGTGAGAAAATACATCATGAAATTATAAAGAAATAATGGGCATCAATAATTATGCCTGCATAATATTTTTTGTACTTGCAGGTATACATGTATTTGGCCTTGTAATATTAATTTGCCATAACAGCCTAAAATTGCAGGCAATGAAAGTCAAATTGATTTGAATTAGATTAAGCTTTAGTCTCCTCTTCACTTCAGTGAAATGACATCAAGACATATGGAAAATACATACATGTATGAAACAAATGTATGATACAATAAATGAAACATGATAAAAACAAGGTCACAAAGACTTTTGAGGAATCAGCTCAAGGGCAATTCCAATACCCTAAATATATTCCAGAGGAATCATGTTTGGATTACATAATAGATTATAATTGTAATGTTCGCACATTTCAAAAGGTGATGGGCAAGGCTGTTGGAATTGCCTTCAGAGCTTGATTTTTTCAAAAGTCTTTGAGATTACATTTAAAGTACATTGTGATTGTAAGATGTACATGTACATGTACATGTACCTCTTTGTAAAATCCAAGTGCGCCTTAATATTTTACCATTTTAGTCTGCAAATCTATTTTTTTTTTCTTTTATATTTTATAGGTAGCAAGAATCCTGATCTGTCATTTACTGAGAAGTTAACTGCAGCAATCATTAACAATATACAGGTAAGGGCACAATAACTCTGCCCTAATTTGACAAAAAGAAGCAACTCTTATTTGAAATTTGTCATGGAAAACACCTGAAAACAGAAAAAGTTTTCGTGATATTTGTACATTGAGTATTTTCTCACAATTGCATGTCCATGTTTTATTTTGTGAGCATAACTCAAGTGATAATTTTCTGTGTAATTTTATACACAAAAAATATAAAATTTGTACAATTTCAGAGTTGCTTCTTTTTGCCAAAGTGGGCCAGAAGGGCATAGAGTCAGTGTTGATGGGATATAAGTTAATGCCCTTCTGGCACTCAGCAAAGGAATATTGGTTTTTTTATTGTTCCATGTTGAATGTCATTTATAATGTACATACATGTAAGCATCACACTGTTAAGGGCATAAATAAAATCTACTCAGTGCTAAACCAACACATTCTGTTCAAAGTATATTTCTACTGACATTTTGTATATTTACATGTATGGTCAAAATATTCTATTTGGAGATAAATCTTTTGAGTTTACATGTGAAAAAAGGATATACACACATTATGGGGTTTGATTCTGTTGATAAGGCTAGTGTCTAATCCCATGTGATTTTGAACTTATAGATAGTACTGCTAGAGAAATATGGATTGAAAGATTATTCATGTAGCTTGTAAAATCAGTGGCACTGTGGGGAATATTAGCAAGGAAGCGATGAGGCATTTGAGTGTTTTGTGGAGGTGATTTGGTTTCTGAATATATTTTCTTCCAAAATACATGCACAAGATATTAACTCGTGTAAATGAGAAAGTTAGCTAGTTTCTCTGTACTCTTCTCTCATCTCTCCATGTAAAACCCTCACACAATCTCTCCCTCCCTTGCCTACCCCTCCCCTCCCCCTTCTCCTCTCTTTCCCTCTCTTTCTCCCTCTCTCTTTCTCTTCCCTTGTCTACTTCCACTCGCTATCACATTGTGCTAGAGAGTTCCTTTTAAATATGTATTAGAATAATTGCACAGATTCAATTTGCAGTCGATGATATTTGATATCTCTCATCACTCAATGCTCCATGATAAATGTATCAAATGAATATGCTTAATGCATGATTTCTTATGTGCTAAAATCGGTCTATAAATGTCATTGTGCCGCTGGTAAAAGGACATGTGTGTTCCACTGTTCTGCTATAAAACAAACATGCAGTATAGCATAAAGCAGAAGGTGTTAGCATTAAGATACCTGTAACTTGAAAAATATGTGCTTATGCAATATAAAACTAGTGAAATTAGGTAGTTACTGTCAATTTTTCACTTTTTAAAAGATATTTTTGTATTAGTTGATATGGAGAGATGTCCCTATCATGTTTAAAAAGTGGTAAAAGATGTATAGAGCTATCAAAATCTGAGAAGTGAATTACAGGAAAATGGCCTAATGGCATGTGCGCATGCTAAAACCCAAGTTCTGCAGGCCAGCCACGCGATATCGTCTTTTTGGAGTCAGAAGGGCGTTAAGTCCTATAATATGTACAGAGTTAATGCCCTTCTGACTCCAAGCAGATGATATATCAAAATGTACTTCTGAAGGTCTTCTGTATTTTCTGTATGAATAAATATAGAAGAAATGGGGATGGTAAAGAGAAAAGGGGGGGGGGGGTGTTGTTGTTAGGAAGGAGAATAGTGGTAAAGCATGATAAATAATGGGGAAAATAACAAACCCCTTCATTGATGTATCCAAAGAATCTCCTTAATTCATGATTTCTTTCTGAAATCTTTATGAGTAGACATCAAAATTGACTTTTTTGTATTTCCTCGAAGGTAGTGAAGTAAATAAGAGACAAGGAAACAGTAGAGAAAAGAGGGGGAGAGAAAGAGAAGAGGGAAGAAGAGAGTGGTGATTAAAAAGGAAAATAACAAACTCCTTGATTAATGTATCTAATGGATCTGCTTAATGCATGGTTTCTTCTGTGCTAACTCTGTCTATAAATGGGTAAAAATGTTCATGTAGAAGACAAGGGGACAGGACAGAGAAAAGGAAGGAGCGGGATAGGATGCTGGATAGGTTAAATAGAAAGGTAAGGGGATGAAGGGAGTGGCAAATCAAAGGAAAATAACGAACTCCTTGATTCATGTATCAAATGAATGTAGGTCTACTTTAATGCATTATTCTTTCTACATGGTAAATCTATTACAGATTGAGCATACGATCTTTAACACTGGGAGTAATGCCTAAAAATTTGATCACCAACTACTTACATATACATGTACAGGTATAAGTAGATATTATAATGTACTGTTGTGGGGATTGTATTCCATGTAGGGCAATAATAAATAATGGAAGACAAGGGGATAGTATAGAAGAAAGGAGGAGGGTATGGAGAAAGAGAAGAGGGATGAAGAGATTGGCAAATAATGGCAAATGACTCCATGCTTAAAGTGATTGATTAACTTTGTGAAAAATTGTAAAATCAGCTCAAATGCCAGTGAATTGTGTGCAGTCCTCTAACTACATATATAATTAAGGATATGTGAAAGTATGAGAGAAAATGGAACCCGTTTACTATCCTAAAAAAGAGAAAATCGCGATCAATCGCTAGCGCAAGTCGCTTGGCTTCTTCGCTGCGCTGCAGTCACAAAAACCAAGCACCAGCGCTTGGCGATTTCAGAGCGGGTTTCCAGCCCGTACGGTATTCTGTGATAGAGCGAGGTATGCCAACCGTAAGAGTTCTTTAGGGTTCGGTGGTACTCTATCCCGACATCAATGTTCAATCGTAAATATCTTGATATATAAACGACCGATCAGCTTATAAAACTCAGGCGATTCCTGTCTGAGCTAAAGGTTTGCAATTATGATTACAGCATTAGCTGGAACAGTGATTTTTTTTTTCAATCCTGGGCAAAGTTAGTCAATGCCTTTAATGTGTCAAATGAATCTGCTTAATGCATGATTTCTTTCCTAAAAATATATCTAATAAGAGATATCAAAATGTATTGTGGGTTTGTAAGACAGGGGATATTAGAGAGAAATGGAGAGGGGAGGTAGAGGGAAAAGGAGGGGAGGAGATGGGGGGAGCTATGGAGGGGGTAGATAAAAGGAAATTGACAAATAACAAAAGAAAATCACACTCACAGTTACAGCAAGGTGATTAGTGGAAGTAGGCAGAAAAACGACAGAGTTAGACATACAATGTATAGACCAAGTCTGATATTAAAATACAACATTCAAAAGAGATAGAAATCATCTACATTGCAGCAAAAATATGAGTTATGGGAAAAACTGTCCTTAATTTCATCAAAGCATGAAAATAATATGTAGCCACAACCCTGGGTAAAGATGAAGTTTTATTACCACTCCTGGTCTCTGTTTCACAAAATTTGTTATTAATAACAAGTTACAATAATTGTTATAAGCTACTGAAATCGTTACATTTGATTGGCTGTAAGCAAATTTGTCATAGAAATGATACAGTTGTTAATGATAACAAGCTTTATGAAACAGGGCCCTGATGTGTGTAACCGATCTATTGTGGATCATGATTATTTTGGAAAGTGCTGGTACTCATGTGATATACATGTAGCTACAAATATTTTTGAACTACATGAATTAAAATCATTGTTTGTTTGCCTAGATTTTTTTTTTGGCAGAAAAGCCATGCACAGTATCTTGTGATATAGTTTCATGATGCATAGTCATCGTGTTGCTGGCAGAAAGGCTTCTACGGTTTTGATTGCTCAATACACGTAACATGTTATACAATGTTTTAAACATGACAGGGATTTCTCGCTTTGCAGATTAATACAAAAGTGAAGGTACATGGTAACTACCTAATTTTAGTAGTTTCATGCCAAATTAGCACATATTTTTGAAGTTCGACACAATAGCGTGCATCCGCGTTTAGCAGGATGGCGCAATGTGCTTTAATACGCTATTTTACCAGCCTCTTGATGAGTTAAACTAGACTCACTGCATACAGCGCAGAGAGAGAGAGAAAGAGAGAGAGAGAGAGAGAGAGAGATGGGGGAGGGAGAGAGAGTTGTGCACAGCAAAGAACTTTCAGTCTAATCAACATGTGCACTAAAACATCAAACTCTATTTTTTCTTTATCTGTCTTACAGAAGGTTGAAGAAATAGATATGCAGGAGTAGCAAGTTATTTACCTCTGGAAAATGCTAAAAAGTGCTCTCTCTGGTTGATATTGAAATATGAAGATCACCTGTGAGATAACTATGCCTCACTTTTTCTATAGAAATTTCATAAAGAGTCCATGTGAACAAATAAGGAATTGTTTACCATTATAGTAAATTGTAGACTTGCATTTTTTGTACAAGTACTAGATAGAATCGATAAGCCACCTACCCTTTTGGGACATTTATGGCCCGTGTTCTAAGTTAAAGATAAAGTTGAGTTCTAGTCATTAAATTGAATTGTGAAAGAAACTGTCTCAAAGCAATTATTGGGAAAGGTATAGTACACAATGTATATAGCAAATAAGAAATGGTGTATGCTGTAAGGTTTTGGAGTCACCAAAATAAGAAATTGACTCAATCCTGCCGAAAGTCACATGCACTGCACACAGAAATGGGTATATGGGACTACACACAAATGTTCAGCCCAAGCATTTCAGCTGTTTCTTGTCATATTTTGAATGTGAGAGCATTTGAAGAGCAATCCTTTTCAGGGGACATATCTACTATGATAATCTTCCAAACTAACATAAAAAGAATGAGAAAGCTCACAAATTATTTTTTACCTTTCCCAGAACTCAACCTCCCCTTTAAGCCAGGCTTAACTTAGGCCACTGTATTATGCAAGGCCATACGTCAGACTCTAAGTCCCACATAAATTACCATATTATGTAACAAAATAAAGAAACAAACTTATTTTCTGGCATGAAATGAGCATAATAAATCAATTCTATTGTGAAGTTTTTGTATGAATTTGTATTTAGTTCCAGAACTAGAGGGTGTCTGTAGTGATTTTGTAAGATTTTGTAAGATTAAGATTAAAAGATGGCTCTCCATAATTCATTGGCCTAAATCTACACACTTAGGTGGGAGCTTACAGATAGGCACCTTTTGAGAATGTGGGCCTATAACTTCAGGGTACTAGGTGTCATGGTGATGTAATCAATACCAGGTGCAATCTGTTGCATTGTTTATGATTAATGAGATTCAGATTCAGATTCAGATTCAGTTCGGTTTTATTAAAAAGACTCAGCAAAAAGTCCGAAGACTAACAGTGTGAGTTTACAATTTTTAAAAAAACATATAAATATAAGTACTAAGGTGAAAAAAAAAATCACATACAAGATAAGTAATTTATACATATTAAAACTATTCAACTTCGTAAAAAAAAATATATATATGAGAAAAAGAATGAGGTAATAAATGCAGCTAACATAGACAAAAAGAAGGAATAGACATTTGAAAGAAGATTACAAATGTGAGAGGCAACAAGAGAGAGAGAGAGAGAGAGAGAGAGAGAGGGAGAGAAAGAAAGAGAGGGAGGGAGGGAAGGAGGATAAAGAAGAAAAGGGGGAAGGTGAAGAGAGAAGATATGGCAGGAAGGAAGGGGGAGGAAAAAGATATAGAAGGAAAAAATTGGATTTACATTTAAAGATAGAGAATAATTAAATACAGAAAAAAAAACTTCTTTACAAACTTTTTATTGCCATATTTTGGCATGTTGGATAATGGGATTCAACATGTACATGTAAATAAAATAATGAAAAAAAAAAGACATACATGTCAAAACAAAGAAACAACCCCCCACCCAACAAAAACAAAGCAAAAAAAAAAAAAACACCAAAAAAAAAGCACACAAAAAAAACCAAGCACAAATATGTGTAATATACATTATATTAAAGTGCATGCATTTTGGGCATGTTTACTAAGAAATGTCTGGTTGTGTTTTGCAGTAAAAATTCACTAAATGTTGGGAAACTTTTCTGTGTCTTTTTTATGAAAAAAATGTCAAATTTGTGCAGTTTTGTCAGTAAGCAATAGAGTTGTACAAGAACAGTAAAATAGCTGGCTAATAAAAGAAAAGAGTAATCTGATCCACAGGCTAACCTATGTCTGTCAGTCTGTCTGGCTGTCTTAAGCTCTCTCTCTTTCTCTCTCTCTCTCTCCCTCTCTCTCCCTCTCTCTCTCCCTTTCTCTCTCTTGCTTTCTGTCTTTCAGCCGGCATGCATACAGATCTGTCCCTGTCTGTCTGTCTGTCTGTCTGTCTGTCTGTCTCTCTCTCTCTCTCTCTCTCTCTCTCTCTCTCTCTCAGCAATAAAGTGATTAACAAAAAATTGACATCTGACATTTAGCTTGTTGGCAGACCTCAGCTTTACATCATGAATTATTCATGATCTATTCTCTGGATTAGCATGTCATGTGATACCCCAGTGAATAGATTGAACATTAACATTTAATTTGAGATTCCATTGGGACTGAGTGAAAGACACGATTAGGTGAATTACATGTACATTGTGTATGCATTGTAGTTCATGTTGAGTGAAACAGTTTATGTTTTCCTTCTGAGCAAATCTTAAAGGTATACATGTAGCTGAAACCTTTTTAAAGTAGATGAATTATGCTTGACGTTACAATATTTGCTTCAAAGAAAGTATCTGGAAGTTTGTATGGATAATTTCATTGTTCAATGTTTTCCAAAAGAAATGAACCAAATTTTCTACAAATTTCATTTTTAAAAGGAATGGAATTGCACTATTTTCCTGTTTTGCATTTATTGTGGATAATTGTAACATATTTGTAACACTTTGGATTGAGTTGTCCTGTTGGGCAAAAACACATTTGATGTACAAACAGTTTACAGTGTAATAAAGTGAAATATTGGACTTTTTTTTAAAGGTTGAAGACTGAGTTACATTGTATTTTAGGTTGAACAGTGCACTATTGTATAAAGAGTTGACTGTGATCATTCAGATTTCAAAATCTCTCATAAATGATTTATTCAGTAATGCTTGTGGTTAGGGAGGTTTTGGGGTTTCACAGCATTAAAAAAAGAAAATATGATTGTTTTCACCACACAAATACTGATCTTATTATCTCTACATTATTTGAGTTGAAAAGATTATGGGGAGTTATTCATGGCAGGCTTACATGTATATTAAGTTTTTTTTTTATCCTGGTGAATATGTCCTTGTGGAAGTGCATGTACATCTATTGTAGCAAAATAATACATATCAGATGAGCTTCAAAACACAAGCAAAAACAAAGCCATATACATGTACATGTAACTTTGTACTTTTACTTTTACTGGTACTGTATAAGTACTTGCCATATATATGACAGCCAGCATAGTATATGGAGTTTTTGCTCTCAAGCACTATTTATAATCTTTTATTTCATAATATTGATTTGTAGGGCTCTAGAATCATTTGAACAGCATAAGATAAATGAATAAAAGCAGTCTATGATTCAGGTACTTTTTTATTCTAGATTTTACACATTTATATGTTTATGTCCATTTAAAAAGAATATCCTTATTCTAAAAATATACATGTAAGTAAACTTTTGTGGGGGCCTTTACATGTACATGTGTGCATACTCAGTAAATGTATTTCAAAAATCTCCTTTTTCAAAAATCAGTGTTAATTTATGTGTATAAAATTTTGTGTCATTTTTAACGTTGCAAAATATAAATTGGATGGAATTGAACTGAATTGTATTGCATTGAATAAGCCAGGTCGTAATTAGTACACTTGCAATTGACCCTGAAATGACCCCAATTGGTGTTTTGTGGTAGACGCGTAACTTGTTTGACATGTAAAATCAAACTGGAATGCGCATCATGGTGCGCACACTATGAAAGTGTACACACTGTGAAAGTGTACATGTATAAGCTCAATTGTACTTGGTACAAATGACCTTTATCTGCACATGCGTAGATTGTAATTACAAACTGGCTTAACCCTTTCGAGACAATTGACCACATTTTGTGGTTTGGCTCAATAACTTTTGATCCAGAGCTCTAAAAAATATACAAGATGACTGAGTAGAAAGAGCAAAAAATTGGCAATTTATTCCACTTTTCAACAAAGTTCCTAACCATGTATGTTGTTTACACCTTATTCAAACTATGTAGCACTAAAAGAAAATTATTATTGTTGTCAATTTGAAGCACAAAATGTGATCAATTTATCCCTTAAATATTTCCTGTCCTGAAAGGGGTAATTAATCACAAAATGAACTGAACTGAATTAAAGTGAATTGAATTATTGAAATGAATTGAATTGAATCAAACTGAATTGAATTGAACTGAAATAACTTAATTGAATTATTGAACTGAACTGAACTGAATTGAATTGAATTGAATTGAACTGGACTGAACTGAACTGGATTAAAATTGAACTTAGCTCAATTGTGTCGACTTGAATTAAATTGATTCTTTATTCCAGGTGAATGTCTCCAACATACACATTCGCTATGAAGATAACAGTACCTACCCTGGGAAGCCATTTGCAATTGGTGTTGCACTGCATCGTGTCTCAGCCCAGGTAAGCTGCTCATCATTCAATATACATTAAAACCTGTACTATTAAAGTTTCTGACCATTAATCATAATATAAATTATGGATATACATGTAGTGCTCATATCCACCACCCAAGGTGCTCAAGGCATTCCTGTATTACCCTGGCTCTTGAGCAAAGCTACTGATTTTGGTGCTCGCAGCATCAAAGAATTCTTTCCTACCAGATACCCAACCTTGGTGGAGAATGAGTAGATAAGATATTAATGTAGATTAATATCTTATCTACTAGCAAAATACATAATCACCTCTTTGTCAGATGCAATTCCGCTTGCGGCATTGCCAATTCGCCTAAAGTTGTTGTCGATCCCGGCCGTTCTGGGCCTGTTCTAGAACCCACAAACTTCACATCTCCATTCAAGTGTTTAAGCCACTCTACTATGACATGTGTACACTGCAACACCTCTTAGACTGTTCCCTTTCACCCTCCTCTCTATGCAGAGTTGATAATCCATGATTAAACAGTCCTCATGCTCTATTTTTCTCTCTGTTTCATTCCTTTGTTGGAATGTCTCAGTCTGCTTTAGAAAGATTGAGGTTAGCTTGATGTTATGTAGTTGAGTTTTGTTTTCAGTAAAAACACAAACACAAAAAACAACAAAACAAAACAAAACAAACTAAAACAAAAGAAACTTGATGTCAAGCTTCTCTGGTACAAACATTGTATAATATAAGATTCAGTTCCTGGGGATGATAAATAGTAAATTTCAGGTCAAAAATTTAAACCAGAAATTACTACTGTCAGAGTTTTTTTCCAGGCATGATATTTATCTGTGGAATCTACATATATGGATGCTAAGCTACTCATAATACATGTTCATGAATTGAAATTTTTGATGGATTTTTTCAATCATACATATGTATTTCATTCTAATATTGTACACATGGTGAAAGAAAAACATATGGTCTGATCAATTTATGTGTCAAAATAATATAATTTTCCCTCTTTGTTTTCCACATGTAGTTCCAAGTAACATACATGTAATTACATAATGCCCAAAGACAAAAAGAGCTGAGATCATTGACAGATATACATGTACACTGTGCACTGAGCATGTGGGTGTGCGTCTGTATTCAATTTAGTGAACATATTGACTTTGAGATGCTTCTTAATTTGATTTCATGGTGGGATTAGTGCATTACATAAGACTTGGTGAAAAAAAAGAGGAAAATTTGTGTTTGCAATGTTCATTTGCAAATAACATACTGCTCTGCATGAACAGTCCACCTCATAAGGGAGCTCAAGATAACTTCTGATAACCATCACCACAGATGGGATTTATTTGCTCATGGGATTAAAAGATTTGATTTGTGTATATGTACATGCATTTCTGTTTACTCTGTAGAGATTCTTTGATATAGATATATTATATATTAAATGGATTTTTTTTTTCCTTTTCCTTCTCGATCTGAAATGTGGTATACAGAATAAGTTGGATTGTGTGTTGCATTATAATTGTATTGTTTTTATTATTCTAATCATGAAAGTGTATCTGATAAAACCAACCAAAGATCAAGCAGATTTTATATAGATCTATAGTTATTGCAGGAAGATTGTTTACAGTATCTGCATTGTATGTACATGAACATTTATTAGAATCCGGGTGTGTGGTTATAGCATAGATGGTACGTGTGCATGTGCATGTACCTATATCACCTTAGCCGAGGTCAGCTTATTAGGCGGAACCTGGTTCCTAAACAATAAATAATACATGTCATATATCATATATCCATCAACACAATCGTCCCATATTTTACTGTTTGTTTGGCCTCGGCATAACAATTTCTACTGGTACATACTGTATAGGAATGAGTTCACCTTGGAAATGCAGTGTCATAGTTTGAAGAGTTCTCTGAAGTTTGAATTAGCGTCATTTATTGTTGTCAATAATTGTTGTCGGTGACAGTTAAGTTACCATTAAATATGTTTCAATTGTATGCTCCCCCATTTTCTTTTGGTAATATATAAGTGGTTAAAAGCACACAGTGATCTTGTTTAAACAAGATTAATGTGTATTTTTAAACCTCAATAAATAGAAAAATAATAAATTTTGTCATTTGTGCACTCAATTTCATCTATCACTGATTCTCTATTTTGTGTTTTCTTCTTCTTTCTTCCTCCTATTCTCTTGTATGTAACTTCATTATCTAGTTTATGTTCATGTGTTATTTACTTCAAGAACATTCTGTTTACCTTTCCATTTTGGAGATCTGTTTTCTTTGTTTGCTTTGTGTGTTTTGCTCAAAACGCGTATGTGCCCGTTTATATTTACATGTATACTGTCATTGGCATCTTTTCCTACTAATTCACCAATTGTAAAGAAAGATTTTACCTGATGTTTTCTTTTTGTTGTCTTACATGTACTGTGCAGTATAATTCAGGTTTATTTTCAGGCTTACCCCTTTCAAATTAAAAGTACCCTAGGATTTCTCTTACATATTTTTTTAGCCATTCCAGTGATTGATTGAAATGTGATAACTATTTATACAAGAATCTTGAGCCTAAATATTTACAGGTCTTTTTAAAAATAAAAATACCCTTGGCCACCTTGTTTTTGTTATGTCTGTGCTCTTACAAAAGTAATGGGGTGCTTTAATGAGGAGCTCTTCCCTTCCAGAAAAGAATACTTCCACCTGTGTATTTAAAGGTAATGCATAGTTTGTGCAACTGCATCAATGAATAATTACTACATTTGTAATTCACTAGTACATGCACTTCAGCACATGTCCAGTGCCTTTCTCAATAGGTTTTACATTTTGGTATAAATATACTTTTGTCTGTTCGTGTATAGATTATCTCCAAACATATATATTTTTTATGTTTCTTTTTGTGTGATCAGACGACCGATGAAGAATGGGAACCTACTCAGCTGGATGCTACAGCAACCATCATGAGAAAGGTAAGAAATTTATGATTTTCATAGAAGTACTGTAACATGAATCATTCCTTCAGAGAAAATTGTCTTGAGTCATGATGTGTGATGTCATACGTGGAGAACCATCCCGTTTTGTAGTGGACCAGTATAAGATTTACACACATTGTTTTCCCTTTAAGTTTCATTTTGATATATTACATTATAAGTTTTGAATCAGCGACCCAACATCTGAAACAAGTCCGTAGACCCTGATGTCAGCCTGTGCAGTTTCCTTTTCAACCTTTGTCAACCTTTCTCACACTGCCACCCCAATGCCTTGCAGCTGTTGGAAGCGATTGGGTTTTCAGCCTACTGGAACACCTTTGTGGAACACCCAGTCGCTGGCTATGTCAGGAGTGGACAGTGGAAAGAGATCCTCAGAAGCTCCATCCTCAGTCATCAGATCAAAGGTCAACCTTTTGATTTTGGTGAGTGACTGGAATAAGTCCTCAACGACCTGTCTGGGAAGGACAATTTTTTTGTTTGAAATTAAAATAGCTACAAATTTTGTACATTTGTAGGAATTTCAAACGGATTTTGAATGTTTATCCCCTTATTAATAAGATTTTGATTTCTCAGAGTAATATTGTGTGGTCTTTCAAGCTACATGTACTTGTGCCTTTCTTTCATTTCACAAAGTTCATTGTGCTGCATAATCTTAACTTCTAAGAATGTTTGAGTTAGTGTTATGGTTTATATAATTAAATTGTGCATCGAGAAATTTCTTTCATTGAGGTAGATTTATACGTGATTGCTGTACAGTTTACATGTATGTAATTATTAAAAAATTATCTGCAAATATCTAGACACGTTCCTTGAATAAATCGTCTTGATTAGTGAGATGGAAATGAAACTAATTTACCACTGTGGGTTTTTTCCTTTATAAAGTTGTTGAGCCAGTGACCACCACAGCCCGGCTGACCTTTGACAAGTCTGACCCTCCAACGGACTACACCGACCCACAGATCATCCTGGACATCCTCACCTCAGCCCTCACCATCTCGTTGTCACGGCAACAGTATCTCTGTATCATCGACCTCGCCCAGTCCATGCAGCTTCTTGCCATCAACGAGAGATACAGGAAGTACAGGCCAGGTGTCGGTGTCCGAGGGAACGCTAAGAAGTGGTCAGTATTGCATGCCCTCTGGGGGTTCATTTTGTCATTTCCTCTTCTCATTTCTACATGCAATCAGCTGTTCATTTGATTTTGATTTTTTTTAAATGAGATGTGTTAAGGCCACCGCACACCTTACGATCTGTCTGCGATCCGATTTGTGAAATAAATCGCTATGGCATTAAATATTGGCAATTTATCGAATGAAATCTACCCTATTCAGGTTCTGAAAAGTAATATGAATACTAAATAGAGGATTTTGGTGATCTGTCAGCTTTCTACAGGGAATAAGGGCAAAATTATTTTCAAATCGTAGGCAGTCACACGATTTTTGTGACGTCACTACGACTCGGAGCCGATTTGACCATTCCACCGACTAGAAAATTCGGTATAGGCCGTATTATCGATTTTACTATCTGTATGACTGTTCAGACCCCCAATCAAAAAATATTTTTTGTTTTTAAATGATTTGTCAAATGATATTACATTTTCTTCTGAAATCGGATCGCAAACCGATCGTAAGGTGTGCGGTGGCCTTTAAGAGTTGCAAGAATATTGATCATCGCTTAAAAATAGATGTTTTGAGTACTTAGCAATTTATTCTTCATATGCATACATGTATGTATACTCCTGATAATAATAAAGATGATGAGGAGGTTGATGATGATGATGATGATGATGATGATGGTGATGATTTTAGGGATAGTGTAAAAGAGATTTGTAAAGGGTATGAAAATTAGTGATTAAGTGATATATGATATGCACAAATATAGAACATGCATATAAAGGCACATAATAACAAATGAAAAATTATCTGTCCATCTGTTCACACCCCTCTCTCTCTCTTGCTCTTTCTCTAATTTTCGGTTTTTCCTATTTTCTCTCTGGCACCCTCACTGTCAATTTATCTCTATATGCCACTCTATTTATTTGTAACTCTCTTCTCTCTCTCTCTCTCACACACACACACACACACACACACACACACACTCTCTCTCTCTCTCTCTCTCTCTCACACACACACACACACACACACACACACACTCTCTCTCTCTCTCTCTCTCTCTCTCTCTCACTATTTCCCACACACCCCTATTCACACAACATGCACACAGGTGGCACTATGCATACAAAGCCATCTTAGAAGAGCACATCCGTCCCTGGTCTGCCCAGAGGATAGAAGCCCACCTAGAGGTCTACAACACCTACTGGCAGAAGTACAAACAGAAGCTGGTCCTTCAGGAGGCCAAGCAGAGCACAGAGGCTATCGACAGGAAACTCAAGGGTCTGGAGGACAGACTAGACCTGACCAACATCATCGCTGGCAGAGAGAGGGCAAAGACAGAGGTACACATAGGCCTAAATGATAAAATCTTGCAAAATATTCAAACCCTTTCCGAAAGCATGTCCTTTCAGTGTTTTACAAGTTACTAATGCAAAATGTTGTTTGCTGTTGTCTTATGACTGCAGCTGGAATTCATCTGCATTGATGAGCTGATTACTGTTGTTGGATTTTTATCCCCGCCGAACGAAGTTCGCGAGGGGACTATGAAACGGGCTCCGTTCGTGTGTGCGTGTGCGTGTGTGTGTGTGTGTGTGTCCGTCCGTCCGTCCGTCTGTCCGTGTGTGCTCAAATGTTAGAAAATGCTACTTCTCCGTCATTTCTTGGCCGATTTTGATTCTGATTGTTTTATCTGATAGGGCTGGGTGGGGGCTTCCAAACTTCTACACAGAATTTTGAAATTCATTAATTATGCAAATTTATGCAAATTTATTCAAAATTGACGAAAAATGCTACTTCTCCTCTATTTCACATCGGATTTTGATTCCGATTGTTTTATCTGATAGGGCTTCCAAACTTCTACACAGAATTTTGAAATTCATTAATTATGCAAATTAATGCAAATTTATTCAAAATTGACGAAAAATGCTACTTCTCCTCTATTTCACATCGGATTTTGATTCCGATTGTTTTATCTGATAGGGCTGGGTGGGGGCTTCCAAACTTCTACACAGAATTTTGAAATTCATTAATTATGCAAATTTATGCAAATTTATTCAAAATTGACGAAAAATGCTACTTCTCTATTTCACATCGGATTTTGATTCCGATTGTTTTATCTGATAGGGCTGGGTGGGGGCTTCCAAACTTCTACACAGAATTTTGAAATTCATTATTCATGCAAATTTATGCAAATTTATTCAAAATGGCTGAAGGTTCATAATGTTTTCATGTTTTATATTTCAGTTGTATACATGCATTGTTGGTATTCTCTTCTTTTGCATGCAGTAACATTATTATTTTATTCACTAAAGTTTTAAGGTTCAGGCTAGTTAATTTCCACAGATCTGCACTTCCGGCGGGGACATTTATTACGCATTGCGTAATTTACTCATTCACTTGTATTTTTTTTTGTTATTAATGTTATTACAGGTATTTCTGTGAATTTTTAGAAGGTAGGGCAACTTTGCAAATATACAAATGATGGAGAGTTAGGAATGATGATACAAAAATGAAAGGACTGAAGAGTAGACTATACCTGACATATACATGTATGTACATGTACATAATTCCTTTTAAATACTGTACATGATTCTGTAGTAGCTTATCAAAGCAGACAGGTGTGTCAGAATTGAGTAAAATGGTGTACGTGAGAATTACTTGGTCTTGCACTCAGTGAGAGCAAATTGTAAGATGAATGCAAGGCGAGACCTGTCTGTTATTGTGTCGTTTATGACATGCTACTTGAGTCAGTTGTGCCTGTCATTTTCTAATTGAATTGAATTGAATTGAATTGAATTTATTCAAACCAGTCAAAGAACAGCAATGCTCGGTACAATGCTCGGTACAAACAAATATATAACATTACATAACAAACAACTGAAAATGACAGGCTTGGGACCCCAAAGAAGCACAGCTTGTAATCAGGGGCCCCTGCAGAAAATATCATACTTGGACATGGTATAACTATGAGAAAAAACAAAAACAAAAACAAAAACAAAACAAAACAAAAGACTAATTACAAATTATTTATATAATAAAAGAGCACAACAAAAGCATCACACACACACACGCAAGCACACACATACACATACGCACGCACACGCACACATACACACACACACACACACATACACATACACCCACTCCAAACATGGCATCCCCAGGTGCAACTTATCTTGAATGCGTTTGTGGAGTAAAGCCATAACTATAGAGCTGTGATGATAACCTCCAAATATGTATCGAGCATGGACATTTTTGGCAATAAATGTATATTTAAAATATATTTGTACGCACTTTTTTGAAATAAATTGACCTTGTGCAACCATCTCCATGTACAAGATGAAAAGCGACAGAGAGAGAAAGTTCAAGAATATACATTGTGTACATGTATTTAAAAAAAAACAGTATGGAAAGGCTAATTGCCAACATGGAAGGAATGCAAAACTGCGTTATTAAGGCATGTTTGTATTTGACATGTGTACATATATTTATCCATATGGAAGATGCAGTAGTGGACTTAGGTTTGTGTATTTATACATATCAAATGTCTCTTTTACCGTTTCAGGACAGGAATTATTTAAGGGCTTAATTGATCACATTTTGTTCTTCAAATTGGTAATATTTTTCTTTTAGTGCCACATGGTTCTAATAAGATGTAATGTCTTTGAAAACAATACACATGGTAAGCATTTTGTTGAAAGGTTTTTAAAAATTGCCAATTTTGATAAAAAAACAATGATTTTGAACCTCTCAATGTGTTGCTAATTTAAGGATTTGAAAGCTTACATGTATTCTCGTTTTTGAAATTCCTGGCATCAATCGCAATATGGTCATGCAACAAAGATGGACGTAGTATATGCAGAATTTTTTGCTCTTTCTACTCATGCATCAGGTACATGTATATTTTTTAGGGCTCTGAATCAAAATTTATTGAGCCAAACCACAACATGTGGTCAGTTGTCTCCAGAGGGTTAATCTGTGCTGAATTACTTTCATACTTTGATAGTTCATCAAGGAGAAACCAGAGAGAGACAAAGCAAGGAGAAAGAAGAAGGCAGAGGAAACTAACTGGTTCATGCGTCTCCTTGGTTACGGAGATGAGGAGGAAGAAGAGGAGGAAGAGGACAATGATGGAGGTCAGTAGAGGTTATTACAAGATGGAAAGGAAGAGAGAGAGAGAGAGAGAAAGAGAGAGAGAGAAAGAGGGGAGAGAGGGAGAGTGAGAGAGAGGGGAGGGAAGGAGAGTGAGAGGGAGGGAGGGAGGGAGGGAGAGTGAGAGAGGGAGGGAGGGAGGGAGAGAGAGAGGGAGGGAGGGAGGGAGGGAGAGTGAGAGAGAGGGGAGGGAAGGAGAGTGAGAGGGAGGGAGGGAAGGAGAGTGAGAGAGGGAGGGAAGGAGGGAGAGTGAGAGAGGGAGGGAGGGAGGGAGGGAGAGTGAGGGAGAGAGGAAGGGAGAGAGTGAGTCATAGACAGAGAGAGAGAGAAAGAGTGAGAGAAAGTGGAAGATAGAGAAAGAGAGAAAAACTCAAGAGAAAGAAATAGTGAGAGGGTATCCTTGGCTACACAGATTATGAGGAAAAGAAAGCAAGCAATTTTGGAGAATTGAACTTCAATATTGCCAATACATGTAAATGTTGATCATAGTCTTAGACATTGGTACCAAATATTAGCTGTGTAATGGCATTGTGTAGAATGTACAATAGTTTGATAAAGTAGCCCTTGATATAAGATCCAACAGAGTAACAACTATTCCATTTCTGTATAGCACACATCACATTTTGTCATTATTTCCAAAGTGGAAATTATGAAAATGACTGTTAGCTACAATGTACTCTTACAATGTACATATAAATATACATCTATTTAACAAATTTTTTGACGAATTGGATGGAAGATGATTGAAAATGAATAAGATGTACATGTAAGTATCTTGTCTTGAATCTCATATGTCTGCAGATTTATGGTCTCAGCTGACGGAGGAAGAAAAGGCCAAGGTGTATGCTGGGATTGGTTATGACGAGACCAGAGAGGGCAGTAGTGTGGACGCCAGCCCCATCCCTGTACAAGTTAGTAATTCAAAGTGAACCGAATCACCTAAAAAAAGAATTTGTGTACAGCTAGAATGTGTAAAGTCAATCTCAAAAAATGTTACCTTGCATTTTATGGGTTAACAGTTTAGGATTACAAAGAAAATAAAGGATGAATTAAACATAAAACCCTGGTGCACGGAACCCACTCAGACTTGGGTTCCTCGCGGGCCCTATTCATTGTGAGCATCTACGAGTGCATCAACTAGTCTGCTCACAAGTGGCGTTTGGGTTTATTGAGAGTGTATTTAAACTTGTAATATCTCTTTAGAGAAGTAATATTTGTAGCCCATATTTTGAATATATATGTTTTTTGTAAGGCCTTATAACCTCTAACATAGAGAAATTGTAACCTCTCAATATTCTGTTTGAAATTTTTCACAAACTTTCTTTGAACAAAGTTACTGAAGGTTTTGTTTTGTCATGTACTGTACATGTAGCAAACGCTTATAATATATTTTTGTCTTCTTTTCTGGGTTTGCAGTATGTGAGAACAAAAGTGAGCTTCCTCCTTGATCGATGTACAGTGGCCTTGAAGAACAGAAATGGTACCATACTGAGAGGCTTGTTACAGAATGTACAGGCTGGTATCCAGCTCAGACCAGTCAACAGTGCAGTCCAGTAAGTATATTGTGGTCTTTTATTTCAGTAGGGTTTCTGTTGAGTTTCTGAAGGGTTATCCAGTGTCTTAAAGAACATAAATGGTACAATACTGAGAGGCTTGTTACAGAATGTACAGGCTGGTATCCAGCTCAGACCAGTCAACAGTGCAGTCCAGTAAGTATATTGTGGTCTTTTATTTCAGTAGGGTTTCTGTTGAGTTTCTGAAGGGTTATCCAGTGTCTTAAAGAACATAAATGGTACAATACTGAGAGGCTTGTTACAGAATGTACAGGCTGGTATCCAACTCAAACCAGTCAACAGTGCAGTCCAGTGAGTGTATTGTGTTCTTTGGTTTCTGTGGGGTTTTGTTGGGTTTCTGCGGGATTTCTGTAGGGTTGTCCTGTCTTTTAAAGAACATAAATGGTACAATACTGAGAGGCTTGTTACAGAATGTACAGGCTGGTATCCAACTCAGACCAGTCAACAGTGCAGTCCAGTGAGTATATTGTGGTCTTTGGTTTCAGTGGGGTTTCTGTAGGGTTGTCCTGTCTTTTAAAGAAGATAAATGGTACAATACTGAGAGGCTTGTTACAGAATGTACTGGCTGGTATCCAGCTCAGACTAGTCAACAGTGCAGTCCAGTGGGTATACATGTATATTATGCTTTCAAATTGCATTGTGGTTTCAAAGGTGGCTTTCTGCGGGGGTAGTACAGTCTCTGGAAAGCAGAATGGTAGTGAACTGAGATTTTTATATATATTCGTTGAATGATTGAAAAGTTTTACAATCCTGCTTATTGTATCTTTAGAAGAATTTTTTTTTTTTTTCTTCAGGGCTCATCTCTTGAACAATTTTAGTCGTAGCTTTTCTTCTCAAAGCATTGTATTGAATACTGCAAATACTATACAAAGACTCATATACATGTACACTGTTCCTAGTACATTAGTACATTGAAGGCTCAATGATAGAATCCTACAGGTGCAGTGTGGTGCATTGCTACATGTACACTGTACATCAGAACTCAAATGCCTACACGTACATTGATATTTATGAGGCAATGAATACATAACTGATATAAGTTTAAAGTGTTTAATTCTTTGAAACACTGATATACTGTTTATCTGCTGTTAGTATAGTCAATATACACGTACCGGTATGTGAAATGCATTTCCTTTATTTAGTGTGATGCTAAGTACAGATGCCATGCGGGTAGAGGGCGCCCTACCCAACAGGGAATTGGTTCCTCTGATCTCATCAGAGAAGCGTCACCCGGACACCTCGATGACGTCCCAGGTCTTCAGTGTGGACTTTGAGACCAGCCCGTTGACTGTCCCTGCAGACATGGCTCTGGCTATCACTTCAGAGCCTGTTGATGTAGTGTATAACCAGTATGCTGTCTCAGAGCTCATTGGGTTCCTCAAGGTGGACAGCTTGGATCTGTCCGGCCTCAAGTCAGCTGCTTATGCAGGGGTGCAGGAGCTTGCTAAGGCCTCCCAGAACAACCTTCTCTATGCAATACAAAATCACAAAGTAAGTACAGTCTAATCCAGTCCAACAATATTGCTTCCGCATGGAAGGAAACCTAAAGTATTTTGTCCCTTATGCTCCCGGCTACATTTATGGCAAAGAATTGAGTGTACCTGATGGTTGTATTAGGTTGATAGCTCTTCTGTATCTTTGATTAGACTAGACAAAATATAAAGGGAAATTATATGTCAGTGTTAATCATGGTCATTATTCCATTGATACTTGGTAACGTAATGGATACAAACTGACCAAATTACCTTTGATTGTCCCTCAAGAACATGAAGTAGTAGATGTGTCATGCTGTTTTTCACAATTTTAAATTCATCAGGTATGGCACCAGTGGCAGATCTACATAGGGGGTACACAATTTTAAAAAATGCCCCTTTTATTGTGTACTTTTACTGCAATCTGCCCCCTCTTTTACAAAATCCGGGATCCGCCCCTGTTTGCCTGTGTAGCCTCAATGATAGTTTCCAAAGTGGCATGTCAAAAAACGTTGGATACTATTGTATTTGTCTGAAAAAGTTCAACCTGAAGAGATGTGAGATTGAAGGATCATTGCATTTTGTGCTTTTCTGTCAGCAATGTGAGATTCAAGGATCATTGCATTTTATGCTTTTCTATCAGACAATCCAGGTCGACAAAATCCGGGATCCGCCCCTGTTTGCCTGTGTAGCCTCAATGATAGTTTCCAAAGTGGCATGTCAAAAAATGTTGGATACTGTTGTATTTGTCTGAAAAAGTTCAACCTGAAGAGATGTGAGATTGAAGGATCATTGCATTTTGTGCTTTTCTGTCAGCAATGTGAGATTCAAGGATCATTGCATTTTATGCTTTTCTATCAGACAATCCAGGTCGACAAAATCCGGGATCCGCCCCTGTTTGCCTGTGTAGCCTCAATGATAGTTTCCAAAGTGGCATGTCAAAAAACGTTGGATACTAAGGATCATTGCATTTTGTGCTTTTCTGTCAGCAATGTGAGATTCAAGGATCATTGCATTTTATGCTTTTCTATCAGACAATCCAGGTCGACAAAATCCGGGATCCGCCCGTTTGCCTGTGTAGCCTCAATGATACATGTAGTTTCCAAAGTGGCATGTCAAAAAACGTTGGGATACTATTGTATTTGTCTGAAAAAGTTCAACCTGAAGAGATGTGTGAGATTGAAGGATCATTGCATTTTGTGCTTTTCTGTCAGCAGTGTGAGATTCAAGGATCATTGCATTTTATGCTTTTCTATCAGACAATCCAGGTCGACAAAATCCGGGACCCGCCCCTGTTTGCCTGTGTAGCCTCAATGATAGTTTCCAACGTGGCATGTCAAAAAACATTGGATACTGTTGTATGTGTGTGAAAAAGTTCAACCTAAGCGATGGGAGATTCAAGGATCATTGCATTTTATGCTTTTCTATCAGACAATCCAGGTCGACTTTGATGTGAAGTCACCCAACATCATCATTCCTGAGCATGGATCCCTGGACCTCGGGGGCTATCTACTCATCCTAGACCTTGGTAGTCTAAGGGTTAACAGTGAGCTCCTAAAGGACACCACTGCTCTAGAAGTAAGTCTGTGTAGTCCTATCCTAGACCTTGGTAGTCTAAGGGTTAACAGTGAGCTCCTAAAGGACACCACTGCTCTAGAAGTAAGTCTGTGTAGTCCTATCCTATACCTTGGTAGTCTAAGGGTTAACAGTGAGCTCCACTAATGTGGTGTTGCACTTTACGATTGATCGTTTAGTACTTTTTGATGCAATGTTAGAATGTGCACACAGAAAATTCTGACATTTATTGTTCCGCACGTAAATCTCTCGTTTTATTTGTTTTCATTTAGGATGCTACTCCTACTGAGATCGAAGCCAGACTCTATGACAAATTTGTCATCAGAATCACAGACATTCAAGTCCTACTTGTTGAGTCAGGTAGGTACATGTAGTCTCTTTAATGGGAAGTCCACCCTGATATCAAGTTGACCTTAAAGGGCAATCCAACCTTGGCAATAAGATGATTTGTGTGAAAGCAGAAAAATAAGAAAAACTGGATGGTGAAAGTTTGAAAGAAATCGGACAAGGAATAAGAAAGTTATGGATGTTTGAGGAATGAGATCACTACATCTATGCGAATCTCAAATTGGCAATTTGGTGAGTCAGTTGTGACGTTTTTGTGGACAACTCTCCCATTTGTCGTACACAAAAATATCATTAATTTGCAGTTTTCTTCGAGGCGCTTTTACCCCCGGGCAGTACTAAAAATATATTGGAAATAGCATATTGTTATAGGTCCTCATGAACGAAAAGATCCTACTGAGTAATGCATTTTGAAAAAAAGTGACATTTTAGTCATTTTGTGTGTTAGAGCGAATGGGGGAGTTGTCCACAGCTACATCACAGTGACATTACCTATTCGGCCAATTTGAAATTCCCATATGCATAGTGATTACAACTTTCAAAAATTCATAACTTGCTTATTGCTTGTCCGATTTCGGTCAAACTTTCACCAATGTGCTTCTCTGATTTTTCCTCTTTCTTTCAAAGCAACTTGCTATTAGGGTTGGATTTCCCTTTAAATGGGAAGTCCACCCTGATATCAAGTTGGCCATAATAAAAGCAGAAAAATGAAAGAGATCACTGAAAGTATGAGGAATATTAAATAAAGAATAAGAACGTTGTGATCGATCACACACGAATTGGTAACACCGTGATTTCTCTTGCAAGCAGCTCCCTATTTTTTCCCGTACAGTTTTTCTAGAAAAAAAAAAATTTCATTGTACCTTTGTTGTAGATATATTATTGGACACATGATTTTATTGGCAGCACTCTCTCTACGAAATAGGTCCAACTTTCATCAACAACTGAGAAGAGAATTTTTTTTTTTTTTTTCATGATGAAAAACAAACTTTGAGTTGTGATTGATGCCCAACTAGAGTGAATCACACAAAATCCTACTAATTCGTCCTGGTACTACCGAGTTGCTGAAAACTGCATTTTCTGTCTCCTTTAGAATTCTTTGCAAAACATGTTTTTTTTAATAATTTGTTAGAAGCCTTCAACTCCCCCCCCCCCCCCCCTTGTATTTTTTTAGTATCCAAGTATTTTGTTTTGTTTTTAAAGTTCTTATGGATGGTGGTAAATTTGTAAATGCAAAGCCTGGGCTTTTATTTTTTGAGCTCTAATCAGCATGGCTCCTTCACTGTCCTGCAGACTAAAAGCTGATGGTATCATAATGTACCGTGATTATAGGGTTCAAGCTTCATTAGTTACCACTTGTAAGTAGACACCACTTGTCTTCAAAAACCATATTTCTTGTCTCTCTTGAGCTGTCTTTATATACAAGTTTCTTTGTATTTCTGGGGAGTGTTTCATCAAGTGTTTTGTCAATGATTTTTACTGCCGAATCTGCTCTCAGCCAATCAGATGCAAGGATTTCAGTAGCTTATAACAGTTGTCGGTAAAAATCACTGACAAAACACTTGATGAAACGCTCCCCTGTACTTGTAGGTGCTGATTGGAGGGAAGCCCTTCAAGCCAGGGAGTCCAGACATCACATCTTACCTGGTCTTTGTCTTCAGATCAACACCTTCATCAGTGCTAAACCAGACTACAAGCAACTTCCACAGTGAGTTATTTCTACATTCATTTCTTACAAGCATGTGCGCTTGATAGAGACATGGTATGCAATTTTCCCAATCGTTGCTATGTTCCATACATGTAGCTTTGTATACATATATGTCATTGGTATCATTTAACCCATTCAGGACAGGAATTATTTAAGGCCTAATTTGATCAGCTTTCCTTCTGCAAATTGGCAACACCAATATTTTTTATCTTATTGCTACATTTTTCTCATAAATAGTCCTGTATCTCAAAGGAATATAAATTGACGGAAATACGTTAAAAAGTTAAAAAGTTGCCAATTTGCATGGAAAAACACTGACTTTAAATTTTTAAGTGCATTGCCAATTTAAGGATTTTTTTATTTTTTAGCGCTTATTTTCCTTTTAAAAAATTTCAGCGCCAAATGACAAATAATGACGAAACCAAAATGGTCACAGTCTATGTAGAAATTTTTTCTCTTTCTGCTCATGCATCTGGTGTATTTTTTAGGGCTCTGAATGAAAAGTTATTGAGCCAAACCACAAAATGTGGAGTTCTGTCCTGAAAGGGTTAACTGGGGAAAAATAATTCTGTTATAATAATCTTAGAAATACTGAGACAAAGAGAGTGGAAAGTAAAGTGTTGAAGAAAAACAGGGGCAGAGGAAAGAGAGATAGAGAAAGTGCGAAAAAGACACGAGAGAGGCGGATGGAGAAATATAGAGAGATGTTTCAACTATTCCTTGTACATGAGGAAATATGTGTGTATTCCCAGACGGAACTTTGGGGTCTGTTTCTGGGGCTGTGGGGGTAAACCCAATGGCTATCAAGGTTATTAGATTGACAACCTTTTATGTCAATAACCTGACATGGTCCAAGTTACTTTAAGGTGTCAGATCTTAATGTGATCAATGAGCCTCTTGGTCTATTTGTCATGTCTCTGAAATAAATGTATTTATTCACACATCCTGAGCAGTTTCTTCCTCTTTTCTCCTCTTAAAGGCACAAGATAGAAGCAGTACTACCGTCACTGAAACTAGCGATATCAGACTCCAAGATTCAAGCGCTTGTCAAGGTAATGACTTAATTATTCCGTACTGACTATGATATTACACTGTAGTTACTTGGACATGTATGAAAATGTCCATAACATGTGTCAAGTGCTGGACATGTTGTAACCAATATTGTATATAATACCTGACCTACATGTACTGGTACAAAGTAGGCTGTTTAATTATGCTCAAGTTTTGAATTCAGTGCCTAACTATCTCTTGATGTACAGGTAAAATATGCACATTTTGTAGAAAGTCATGTAAGCCTACAGATTACACTTCTTTTCTTTATTGTTTCTAATAATTGTGGACTTGTTTTCTCTCAGTATTTCTAGTTACATATGCACATGATAAAGGATAACTTTTCATTGATGCAAGTATACTATTCTTGTATTCTCTTCTCTTACAGTTTGCCAAGAATGTTCCGCTTCCAGATGTACAGCCAAGCTCCAATGACATTCCATACAGAACCGCTATGCCCTCCATTGTAAGTCTTGATGGATTAGATACCATGTACATTAGATACTGAGATAAATGGTTTGTTGATAGAAACAAATCAATTGATGGATTCCAGTCAAGAAACACAATGTAGGCAGATGTATCAGCTATATTTTACTTCATGACCAAAGATTTTTTTGTCCTACATGTAGTCAATGGGTTTACAGTATTGGGAGCATGTATGATTTCAAAGAAGTGACTGTGTAATATATGGTTGTTTAGAAATATTTTCTCAGGATTCATGCTCCACTTTTTATTTTCTAGTATATTTTCTCGGCATGTATATGAATGTGTAAGAGTAATATGATTATGAAGTATGAGGGTTTATTATACAGTGCATCCAGAAAAAACGAAACCCTAAAACAAAGGCTTATTGTGACCACACTATGTGCTCTATGACAGTGATTATCTATTTTCCATAAACTAGAAGTATTATGCTTTTAAATGATACCTTGATGGCATCCATCCGTACATGCTTTACTGAGCAGCAGCATTTTGAAAATGACATGTAAAAACTCAGTTGTGCCGGAATTGGGTAAAACCGTGAAAACATTAGTATCACATGCAACAATGAATAAAGGGAAATACCAGCTTTATGAGATATGATACGTGAAATTCCTTTGAGTGATGGCACACATTCACTTAGAAATTCATAAAACATTGGTCAATACTAATTTCCAGTGGCGGCGGGGGCAAATTTCCAATATCAATAAATATCCCTTAAACGATGAAAAAGTGCCCTTCCTGTGATGGAAAAGGTGCCCCTCCTGAGGTGGTAAATTGCCATAATCTTGATATTTTTTCTGCCTTATGTGCCCTATCTACCTTGTATTTCCATTTGATGACAATGGAAAGTGTAAATTACTTTACTTTTACGAAAAATATCACCTTTTCCTAAAAGAAATTTCAGTTCAGAAAAATTCAAAAAATTGCTTTTCATTTTGATTGCAGGTACCATTTCAATACAAAACATGCCCTTTCTTTACCTCCAACATCAACAATACGTTGACCATCCTTTATTTTATGATGAGGGCATTATCCTTACCCGCATTATTGAAAGAAACATATGAAAACAGTCTTCTCATAGGATTTTAAAAATCGTGTTGCATTTAGGTCATTGTTGCATGTGATCGGTATTAAAGCATGTATGGCTGGATGTCATCAAGGTATCATTTAAAAGCATAATACTTCTACATGTAGTTTATGGAAAATAGATAATTATTGTCATAAAGCACATACTGTGGTCACAATAACCCTTTGTTTTAGGGTTGTGTTTTTTCTGAGACTCACTGTATACATGTATATATATATGTAGTATCATTTATGACACAAAGATTATGAATACATGTAAATATTAGTTGATTTGCACTAAGAGCATTCTACATTGATGGTTTACAGGGAAAAATAAACATTTTTATTTTTCCCAAGTAACCATCAATATAATGCTTTTCGTGCTCCGTTTGATGCTCCGTTTGATGATTGTAGCACTTTGAGATAGCAACAACAGATATACATGTTTGTAACTTCTTTATTAAAAAATGATGATTTTGTTCTATTGTATAGGATCCGAAAGCAGTGAAGTCAGAGCTATCCGCAGCTGCCTTGCGTCGCACCAAGAGACTCATGCTACGGAGTAGGAAGGCTAGGATCAGTGGTACAACACTGCCTACGAGGAAGATTACCAGTGTAGACGAGTTAGATAGTGCCTCTGTCCAACCACCAACCCCTCCTGTTGCCCCACTCAAAGGTAATTTTGTTTGCATTTTTTTTCCCTTAAAAAAAAAAAAATTATGTGGTGTAGTCCAACTCAATTGTAATTGTGTGATGTCATTACCATGAATATTAGTTATCCTGCAGTGAGATCAGTCATCAGGTATAAGGATTTAAGTACATGTACATGTATATGTAACATACAGTGTAGCAAAAGCAATACGTATGTATAGGAGCGGAGAAAATTTGGACTTCAAGCTTTGTCAAAGTTTAGTGTATATATATATTTTTTTTTCTCTTTCTCTTTCTTCTGATTATGTGCTTCTTCAGGTTATGAGATAATTGCTCTGTTACAGAACTTAAGCTCTAGAAAGTTTTTCCTTGTGAATCACAAATATCCCTTGTAAAGAACATTTTCTACTGAAAAAGAAAAATGTTTAAAAAAAAATGTAATATTTACACTGATACATGTACATCATTAACATTGTGAGGAAGGTTTAGGTGGCTGTTCACATATGATCCATAATTCCATACAGGTGATGTGTACTACACAGCATCAGATCATTCTGATGAGGACATCCAACACTGGGCAGCCTCGTCACAGGTTCCTAAGTTTCACGACAACGATTCCGCTTCAAACCAAACCCACACTCTCCTTAGATTCGTCATCAGAGAGGTAAAAAAAAAGTCCTTTTTGCAACTTTGTAACTAAATACCAAAAGTTCAAGTCCAAGCATGATGCTTTTGTGCCTGTATGCCCTTAAAATACATGTAGTACTAATGATAATACAGTGAAACCTTTATATGAAAGAACACTCAGGGAAGCAAGAAAAGTGGTCTTTATGGGCAGGTGGTCAGATTCATTTTGATTATATTTTTCAAAGAGGAAAAACATTTCAAGATGGGGAAAAAAGTGGTCTTTATATGCAGGTGGTTAATTAAGCAGGTTTAAGTGATTCTATGTTTATGGGTTCTCATATCTGCCTAATGGCACCCAAGGCCTAGAAGTATATTGTGAATCAACAGGATATACATGTATATAAGTTGCAGAATTTATTATAGAGATATGATTACATGTGGTACTAAAACAATTTGAAAACAGACATGCTGAAGATTTTCATGTTGTAAACTCATGAACGTTTTACTCGAGTGCAAGATAGAAAGCTTCAGTATGCCAGGATTTATTATAAAAAACTACCAAAGGCACAAATGAACATTTTTGTGTATTTGATTAGGTGGTGGTGTCCATTTCTAAGCCAAGCACCAGCATACTACCCCTTCCAGCTACGTCCGGAGATAGGAGCACCAGTCCAGCTCCTCCCTCCCCCACCGAGACTGGAGAGTCAGAGTACCTGAGCCTCAGGATAGATTCTGTGTGTGTGGATGTGGCTGTCAGTACCTACGGCCTGGCTCTACACATGGGACTAAGAGGCATCCAAGTCATTGATAAGTTCCACATAGGTGAGCAGAACATTGATTTAACATTGATTTTTGTGTTTGTTTTGATATAAAGTGAAACAATTAGATTTTGTTTGCAGTTAGTGATCCTTTTTAAATATTCTTTCATTTTTACTTTAGACTGCATTTTATCATATTGGCAGTTCCAGCAGTTCAGAATTTAAAGAATTAAAAAAAAAAAAATGCAACAACATCGTTCACATAAACATACAATTTAATGCATCAAAGGTAATATAATACATGTATGTTCTGTAATAAATCATGCGAATCATTACTTCTAGAATCTTCCTAGGCATATTTACATTGTTACAATGAAGATGTAAATCTACAGTTTTAAAGGAATCTTGTTTTTCTCTTGCAGGTCCAGATGGCACTTATCTCCACTTACTCAGCTCAGCAGCTACTTCAGAGCTGTTTTCTGTGCTATACAGAAAGGTACGTAATATGCCGTGATACCTCAATGAAATAAGTTTCATTACAACCATGGAGGATGACTGTTGTCATTGAAAGTCATTGGATCCTGGTCAAATCAATTTGTTTTAGAAGTGAAAGAAAGTTTGAAATGGACAGAGACAATAGACAAAGGAAAGCAATCAGGGGCCCCGTTGCATAAAACTTACCATTAATGGTAACTCTGCTATCAATGGTAACTACCATGGTAACATCACTCAACAGCCAATCAAAATCAAGGTTTCCATGGGAGTTACCATTGATGGCAAAAGTTACCGCTAATGGTAAGTTTTATGCAGCGGGGCCCAGGAGATTTTTTTTTTTAATACACCATTTTTTCATTCCTTGCGCAGAGATACTACATGTTTATATGTATGTTATATCTGTTTATTTTTCATGTTTTGTTATCATGTTGTATGCAGCAGCAACAATATCATACACCACAAAAAGCTGATGCCAAAGGCATCGTTCTATGCACTTTCTTGTGGATCCTCTCAACCCAGTGGTATACAACAAGTTTATTAGTGTGCTTGTACTGCTATACTTGTATATGCAGGTTGACTCTAAGTGCCCAGACTTCAGTGGTTACTATGGATCTACTGAGCAAGCGGTGGTTGTCCATTTCAGTGCACTCAATATCTTGTTTCACAGAACAGCTGTACTCTTCTTGAAGAAGTCAATTACAGAGATGATTTCAAGGTTGGTAAAGTCAAAGTCATGTTTGAGCATAACAACAGCAAATGAACATTTTTAATGAAACCATTAAGCTACTTACATTGCAGACAGTAATTGAGAGAGTGAGACAGAGACAGAGATAGCAATAGACACAGGTAGATAGAGAAAGAGAGAGAGAGAGAGATAGAGTATTAAAGACTCTTAACATGTCCAGAAATATAGCATTAAATCTAGAGATAGTTAAGATTAAAGGTATCGTATTAATAATTGGACATGTATCATTTAAACATTTTGGAGACACTTTCAAAACTGGTGTAAGTTCTATTGTAAGTTCAATCATTAACATGCACTATATTTATTTTTGTATGATCACTTTTTTGCCAAAGGATAATACTATTCATTGAGATAAAAGTTCACTTTTCATTTGGTTGGCTGCATATCCTACACATATTTACATGTATGTAGGGTAACACAACATTCTTTACATGTGGCATTGATTGGTAACACATTTTAATACATAGGTCAACTCAACTAGTGGGATACGTGTAGGGTTTCTTTTTATTGAAAAAAAATTATGTTTGTCAGCATTCCAATACATTTGACCCCTTACCAGTTCCTTTTGCATTGAACTTGCACATTCAGTTGCATTTAACATCAGTTTACATGAGCTTAATGATTAATGTTTTTCCTCTTCATTATTCATTTATACCTAGTTATTGTGATATTCATTCATTCATTTTCATGTCCATGTAGTCTGAGTTCTATTTCTCTGACCGAGAAGGTTGGCACATCACTGACACAAGACCCTGAACCCACCCCTCCAAGCACTGAAACACAGCAAGGTGAGTTGCATCTCATACCATAACGTAAGAACATTAAAGGATGATGTCTGATTATGACTAGTGATGAAGTTCCAAGAAAATATGCAATGAATATTGAAGATGATTTATGATGAGAGAAGGCGATGAAGTCGCTCAGAAGTTAAATGACAGAAAGAAGTCAATGTGCGTTCTTGCATGTACATGTATGTAGTTCTCCTATTGCTCCTGTCCCTTGTGATGTTCCCCAAGAACAACTCCTGGGACCGCTCCTGGTCATTCATGTAGCCAATTAATAATATTTAAATGTCATATAATCTTCTCTCTTGCAGCATTTTTTCAGACCTGTCCTATCTGGTTTATTTCCATTCACATTTAAAGCATTTTAAATCTCTGTGAAGGTGTTTGTTTTTTCTTCATTGTACCTTGGGATTATTTATAAAATACACAATTCTCAACATTCTTTTATCAAGGTTCCAAAAACTCTAGTCCAAAGGTTTACGTACTTAATACCTCTTGAATATCTGCATTCTTTGAGAGAGTATAATGATCATGTACATTATTCCAATCTACAGAGACAGACCCTCCCGCCAAACCTCAACCACCCAAGGCTCCTGTCCGAGGGGTGATCAGGTTCCATGGGGAAGCCACCATGGAGTACCTATGCATCACGTTGACTGATGTCTACGAGTCTCTGGCCAATGTCTACATCAGGGGACTGCAGTTCTCGCTCATAGACAAGGATACTAGGATGACTGTGAAAGCAAGGCGAGTAGCCGATGATGATGACGAGGATGATGACGATGGTTACAGTGATAATAATAATAATAATAATAATATTGGATATTTATATAGCGCTCATATCCACCATGAATGGTGCTCAAGGCACTCCAATATTACCCGGGCTCTAGCTAGCTACCGATTTCGGCGCTCACAGCATTCAGGGAACTAATTCCTGCCAGTATCCATTTAACACCTGGGTGGAGAGTGGCAAATGTAGATTAATGTCTTGCCAAAGGACAGTAGTGCCGCGCAGGGGTTCGAACCCATGACCTTCCTATCTCCAGTCAAGTGTTTAAACCACTCGACTACGACACAATGTGGATGATGTTGGATGATGATGATGTTGATGGTGTTG
Source organism: Heliocidaris tuberculata (assembly GCA_025618425.1). Classification (NCBI taxonomy): domain Eukaryota; kingdom Metazoa; phylum Echinodermata; class Echinoidea; order Camarodonta; family Echinometridae; genus Heliocidaris; species Heliocidaris tuberculata. The sequence goes on along the minus strand of CM046837.1, from coordinate 28,903,497 downwards.
ATGATGATATTAATGATTATGATCAAAAATAATTTGTTGGTCATAGATTTTCACAAGACATGTGCAACATCCAAATATATTTTCCTACTGTACTATGCAAAAGATACATGGAAGGTGTGGGATAAGATGCATGAGTTAGAACTACTCCCACATAAAGTTATGAAACTGTAAATATATATCTTGTTGATATCAATCCCACCTGCAGTTACAGGTATAGAGTTTCAAAATTGTATAATTTTTGTTTTTATTGAGCACCATGTACATTGTAAGTACATGTATGTCATTATTATTATGACTTTAACCCTTTCGAGACAATTGACCACATTTTGTGGTTTGGCTCAATAACTTTTTATTCAGAGCTCTAAAAAATATACCAGATACATGAGTAGAAAGAGCAAAAATTTCTGCACACACTATGTCCATTTTTGTTGCATTACCATATTGCGTTTGATGCCAGGAATTTTGAATAGGAGAATAAGTTTTAAAATCCTTAAATTGGCAACACATTGAGAGATTCAAAATCCTTATTTTTTTAATCAAAATTGGCAATTTTTTCAACTTTTCGACAAAATTCCTATCCATGTGTATTATTTTCAAAGACATTACACCATATTAGAACCATGTAGCACTAAAAAAAAAATATTATTGTTGCCAATTTGAAGATCAAAATGTGATCAATTTAGCCCTTAAATAATTCCTGTCCTGAAAGGGTTAATACATGTAGGTCCTTTACATTGTTCACTTATCCTCTACAATATATACAGATTGAAGGACTTCTCCTTTGAAGATGCAGTGGTTGACACTGCGTATCCCAAGATCATATGCCTACAGGATCAGACTGCTATTGATGTTAGGGTAAGTCTTCATAGTATGTATTTCTAATTTGTAAATGCATATATGTATTAGCTTTTAGCTGCAATGTTGAATATCATTGAGTTTACATGTACCTTGTCTTATCAAATCAAATGAAATCAATCAAACAAGTAGTGAAAAATGTCCAGATTTTACATGGAAACAGGAAAATTAATTTGAAAATTCACAATGCAGTGTTTCAGAAAGCTGGTTGTTACACTTTATTTATGTTTTTCAGTTTGATTTATTGATCAATGTTATTTTTTGCATGGTTTAACAAGGCAGGTATGATGTTAAATCATTACAGCAATAATTTAGATTACAAGCGCTACGTGACAATACTCAAAAATTCAAACCTACAACTTCATTTTGTTAATGTACATTGTATATGCAAAGGACTACTTTTCAAATCTAAAGAATATACAGTGATTAATCTATATGGTCCAAGGTAGTGTTTACAGTATAAAACTTGTACTTTACAAAGGTTAATTCTTTGTGCATAGAGTATTAATGAAACTGAATTAAGTAAGTTGATCCATTGCCTACGCAAACTGGTTGGTTCCTGTATAAAGCTAGGGGAATAAGGAAATTCAGTAATTCGATTGTCAGAGGCTCAAATCCTGTAGCGTAATGATTATTTGGTCTCATTTTGAACACAGTTTGTGCAGTTCAAGCAGCCCACCCGTCAGCCCATACCCACCATCATCCCCCCAGACCCTGGGGCCTCTACGGGACCCACCCACGTCCAGCTGGACTACAGCCTCAAGGTCAGGCTGGGTAGTATCCAAGTAGTGCTGCTCGGACCTTACATCAAGGAACTACTGGTAAAGAACAGACTCTTTATGTCATTTTAATTTTTAGCTCATCCGGCCCGAATGGGCAGATGAGCTTATGCCATGGCGAGGCGTCCGTCGTCCGTCCGTCCGTCCGTCCGTCCTTCGTCCCGTCCGTCCACAATTTCAAAATGCTTCTTCTTCGCCATTTCTTACCCGATTTTAATTCCGTTTGCTTTATATGATAGCACTAGGTGGGGGATTCGAAACTTCTACACAGAATTTTGAAACTCATTAAATATGCTAATTTATGCGCATTTTTCGAAAATCGCAAAAATCGCTTCTTCTTCTTCATTTATTGACCGATTTTGATTTTTTTTGTTCCATCTGAAAGACTTTCACGAGGTTCATTGAACTTCTTCACAGAATTTTGAAATTTTGTCTAGAAAATTATTTATGCTAATTTATGCGAAATTAATTAAAAATCACGAAAATTGCTTCTTCTTCCTCATTTATTGACCGATTTTGATTTTTTTTGTTCCATCTGAAAGACTTTCATGAGGTTCATTGAATTTCTTCACAGAATTTTGAATTTTTGTGTAGAAAATTATTTATGCTAATTTATGTGAACAAATTGCGTGAATTTCTTTGCTGGATGCCGGATGAGCGCCACATCATTGATGTGCTAGTTTATCTTTAAGTACCTTAGCACTTCTTCCACTCTCTCACTCTGTTTGATCTGCCTCTACCCTGTCCTCTTTGAATAAGATCAGTTATAAACCTATCGTACCCACTTAACCCTTTACTGGCTTTGGTTGACAAATGGAACAAATTGGACTGCCACAGTGTACATTTATAATATACTCCTTACATTGTGGTAGTCCATCGTTTCGATTCATGGCAAATAATAATAATGATTAAAATAATATCCACCATGTAATAAGGTGCTCAAGGAGCTCCAATATTACCCCGGCTCTAGCTAGGCTACCGATTTGGTGCTCACAGCATTCAAGGAATTCCTTCCTACAGCTACTCATTCAACACCTGGGTGGAGAGTGGCAAATGTAGATTAATGTCTTGCCAAAGAAAACTAGTGCTGTGCCGGGGTTCGAACCCACGACCTTCCCATCTCCACTCAAGTGTTTAAACCACTTGACTACGAGTTAATTGTTATCATTCTATTACGTCTTAACTGTTTGGGCAAATATTGTAACTTCTTGCGATTACATGCATTTTTATTTTGTAAATGCATTACTTTATACCGGTAAAAATACAAATTTTCAATTGGACAATAAATACTAATTTCAATTTCATTTCAATTTCAATTAGAATTATAAGTTAATATTGAAGTGTTAATATGTTTGTCTGAGAATAACAAGCCATTGTTTCTTTTTCTCTTATTGCGGACAGTCTTTCTTTCAGCCATTCCTCAATCAAGGTGCTATAGATACAGCCAAAGAGGCATCCAGCAAAGCAGTCAAGACAGTAAGTTGTTTCATCTCATCTCTTTCCTTATTCTGAAGTAGTTAATTTTTGAGAGGAGTGTCTCAGGAAACTCTCATTAGTCTGTATTTGCTGACGTGCCATGTTACTTTTACAAGGAACATTTCAATTTAATATCCACAAACTTTGACTTGGTACAGTTAAGTGATACATTTCTCAGATACCCAGTTTTTATTTTGTTTTTGAAAATTTTTATGGGGGGGGGGGGGGAGGGGGGGCAAAAAGGGCAAACCTGTTTTCCCATGATCTGTCCATAGCTACAGAAAAAAACCTGATGAACATGTAGTATCTTTTGTCTATTCTCCTAAATCCGTGCTCACATGTGCCGTCCTAAACCGCAAGTTTTTTTTTTTATACTGACATAAGCGTTATCCGTAAGACTGTGAAAGGTGACCAATCGCTAAAAATGATATGCTGTATAATTGTAAGAAGACATCCCCCAAAAGTCTTGGAGACATTCAACAGATTAACAGTAAACAGCCTAAAAGGGAACATGATATTACATGTACATGTATGTGAAGGCCCATTAAAGTTACAATTCTCGGAGGTAATTTTCAATGTGGGTAGTAAAAAAAAAAAAGGAAAAAGAATTGTGTGTTTCAAGCTGATATGCAGCATGTGTATATAGCTTACTCATGAAAACAATTGAATCCTGAATAATGTTTTAATGTGTAAACATGTATTATGATTCCTTATTTTTCCAGGTAGATGACAGGAGAGATAAAATTGAGCAGGTTGGTGATGAAAATATCCAAATTTTTCTGTCATCATACACAGTCTCTCTCCATCTCTCTTTCATCAAAAAGCATGCCTGCATCTTGCTATGTACCGCATCATGAAGATACTGTATCCCAACCGCTGAATGCACCCTGCTTCCATTCGGTCTAACACTATCCACACTCTCTCTTTACCCCTCAGGTGGATGACATACAGCAGACCGGTGTGAAGGTGGGTCTGGATATCAAGATCCGATCCCCCATCATCCTGGTCCCTGAGAAGCCAAGCTCCGCCCACGCCTTGGTGGCTAACCTCGGTAACCTGTCAATCATCAGCTCCTTCGACACGGAGGGCGGGATCGAGTCGCCGGATGGGCGGGCCAAGGTGACAGCCCCTCTCATGATGTACATCACCATGAGGCTGACATCAGTACAGATATCCAGGTAAACATCATTTTGTTGGTCTAATTTACTTATGAATACAACATGTAAGCCATATTGTTCATTAGTCTTAGTTTATGATTACCTTTACAACTCATTCATCTTCTTGTCTCTCTGCATCATAAAAATTGCCAATAATTACACTGTATCAGCATAGTTTATAGAGACTCTAAACAACAATTACCTCTCTTACCAAATGATTCTTCATCTCCATCCAATCACACTTTTACAGCAGCAATGTAATTAAAGGCTGCTGTGTAAACATACAAGTATTTTTGCACGGATCATTTATTACCTGTAAATTTGATGATTGAATACAAACATAAGACAGTTGTCCCCATTCTCTATCTGTCTCTCTCTGTATGATATTCAGAGCTGTGATCCACACCAATCAGACCATTGGCTCCTATCGTCTCATCGTTGAACCCGTGGAACTCCGTGTTGACCTCAGCCGACCTGTTGACCCCGACGTGGCTGCTGTGACCCCGCTCAGGGTCACTGCAAATCTGGAAATCGTGCAGGTTTGACTTCTGATTTATTTTCCTGGCTGTTTCATGCTTGTAGTGAACTTTGCAATTTTACTCACTACTCTTTGTTGCTTTGTTAGGTTATTGTCTGTGCAGTGTTTGTTTAAGTGTAATGATCTGTTAGGGTTCTGCCTTGAAAGGCCAATGGCCTTTGCGGTTTCCTTCCACATTTTCATTTCACTGTTATCTTTCTTTTGGAATTTGCTGTACTGTATTGTTATTTTGTATACATGTACATGCTATTGTTTACAATGTTTTTTTTGCTGTTGTTACTTTTTAATGAAATGTGGAAAATAAAACTTGAACTTCATATACATGTACATCAGGGCCCTGTCTTAAGTATGTGCATCTAGTATGTCTTTGTTCTTCATGAAATAATTAAAGTATAGTTCTTTTAATTGTCTGTTCTAGATTAACATCGGTGAACAAGACATTGTGACAATCTTGGCAACGCTGAGCGAAAATCTGATGGCACCCCCTAGAGTAGTTGCCGAGGGATTGATTGAAGGTGAGTGAAGTCACCAAGTTCTTTTCTTTCTATTGAAATTGAAAAGTTTTCACCCCACCAAAAATGATGTTCAAAAAGATAATGCTAAAAAGTTTGTAGTCATCAAATGCACTATTCAACAGTTCGAAATGGTTATTAAAGTATTTTAATAGTTGATCAATTTGTCTTAAATGAGAGAACTCTCATTCCTGAATGTTGTGAGAAGAATGAGTGACTTTTTTTAGAATGGACAAATTAATATTCATTTTCAGTAAGAGTGATCAGAATTTTATTTGTACCTTGGCACAAGTACCGTAATGTCACCAGTCTTGGCGCACCTTTGTAATACAGCTTCATTGCTGCAATGCCCTGTGTCAACTGCCCTAGTCTCTGCGGAGCAAAATGAATGGATGCAATTGGCTTGCTGATATTGTACCAAAATAAATAAGGAACAACTATGCAGCGTTTCGCTCGCTGCCGATCGCGCAAAGAATGACGACAGGCACTTGAACTTCATATACATGTACATCAGGGCCCTGTCTTAAGTATGTGCATCTAGTATGTCTTTGTTCTTCATGAAATAATAATAATCCACGATGCTTTTTTATGTTCTGCTAATTTTTTTGTAAAACAAGAACTTCCGCTTTAGCAGACTGAAACAAAATAAATAATATGCACCATATTTTCTGTTTTCGATATAACAGAGCCATAGATGTTGGCCAGACAAATTTTTTGCATGAAAAAATACTTAAATAAATAAATTATCTTTGTTCAAAGTCAGCTGTCTTGCCGAGAATGCTATGCTCCAGTTGTGACGCGCCATTCGTACAACACACAAATCATGACGTAGGCAGCCCGACATGCGCATTGCACAGTGCACATGCGCAATCCTGCAAGGACAATGCGATAGCCAGGTAGCTTCCTGCGTATGGTTTCGTAGCGCGCCGTGTACTAAGTGAATACTTTATACAACAGAGTGATTTATCTTAGATTAATCCTTCCTTCGCAATATCATTTGCGAAGGGTGCGTTACCACTGGTGCAATGTGCGGCGACACTGGAGAAGTGCCGCAGTAGTGTTTGCGCCGTAAAAGCAAGATGCAATATTTTAAGTGGATTTTATTCACAAGCATTTCGGCATCGAATGGTGGGTGATTCTTCAACAAATATGGTAGTTTCTGAAAATTATGAATCCAAAACTGTCAAACCCCATGTCACCACTGGTGACATTACGGTAACTCAAAAGTTCATAGGTATCATCACCATACTCTACAATGTATGACATATTTGTAAAGGAGTAATTTCATAGCATTCTCACCGTCCATGTAATGGTTCTACACATCACATCACCTTACTGATTTTTTTGTTTCACTTATTGGAACAATTTGACTAGTTAAAGTGAATTTTAATAAACAGTTAAAAAAAGGAAAAAGAGGAAGACAATCAGATGCCAATATTCCTCTTAAAAAGTAGAATATTTTAGGTGAATGAGGCATTAATCCTCTTAGTTTCATATGCATTTTTAAACCTCCAAAGGCAAATTTTCTTGCTTAATAATTGCTATCATACAGCTTAAAAGATTCACTGAAAAATTTATAAAAGATACTAAAGTGATAAATACCTTTTATTTTTTTTCGGTGAAATTTGTGTTTTGGCACCCACAAATGCAGTATCAGGTGCTGCAGTGTAAATTTGCCTTATCATTATAATGTTCTTTATTATAATTATAAGTTGTTGAAGAAGCCATGGTTACCACCGAGGCAGAAGTTCATGAGAGTCTTCCAGCTACCAGCGTCACTCCACCGGTCTCCACACCCCCTATTCCTCCCAAGGATACCAAGCCAAGGAAGACAATGTTTGTCCAGTTTGTAATGGATGGAGCCGAGCTGGAGTTCTATACCAATGAACAAAGATTGGTAGGAGAGTATACTCTTTCTTTTTTGTCTCTTCTTTGTCTTTTTCTTCTCTTCTTTTAGGGTACAGTATTGTTATCTTGTATACTTACCTCCATTTCCCCTAGTTTTTCACCTCACTTCTATGCATCTTCCATATTTTTTATCTCCTCTCTCATTACTCTCTCTCTGCTTCTTTCTCTCTATTCCTTTGTCTATCTTTTCACTGTCTCTCATCTCTAACCTCTCTTCTTTCTCTCTGCTTCTTTCTCTCTATTCCTTTGTCTATCTTTTCACTGTCTCTCATCTCTAACCTCTCTTCTTTCTTTCTGCTTCTTTCTCTCTATTCCTTTGTCTATCTTTTCACTGTCTCTCATCTCTAACCTCTCTTCTTTCTTTCTGCTTCTTTCTCTCTATTCCTTTGTCTATCTTTTCACTGTCTCTCATCTCTAACCTCTCTTCTTTCTTTCTGCTTCTTTCTCTCTATTCCTTTGTCTATCTTTTCACTGTCTCTCATCTCTAACCTCTCTTCTTTCTTTCTGTTTCTTTCTTCTTGTATTCTCTTTCTTGCTCTCTTTCATCTCTCTCTCTCTCTCCTGTCTCTCTACCTCTTTCTTCATCTTTTCTCCATCTCTCTCATCTTTTCTCCTTCCCTATCCCTTCATTTACTTCTTTCTCTCTCCATGTCTTCATTTTCTTATCACATTCATCATCCTTTTCTTTCTCTCTTTCTCGCTGCGTCTGCCTCCCCTTTCTCCCTCTACCTCTCTCCTCTTATATATTTCTTCTCTTTATCTCATACCAGTTACCAGCATTATGTATAAACTCAGTCTGTAAACAACATTCAAAATCTCTAGCTCTCTTACAACATCTCAGTCAAAAATTACCACTCTTGATAAACAATGCATCCATTGTTCTCTCTTTCTAAAAACATTTCAGCAAAGGAGCGGAAAGGGCGTATCGTCCCGTGACCCGAGGAACGGTCTGTCTCGCTTCAGACTGCATCAGGTCAACGGATCAGCGTCTGCTTACAGTACCGGAGCCATGAACGTCACAGCCACTATCCTAACACTCACCCTTGAAGACATTCGTCCAAACAGCCCTCTTGCCATCAGACAGTAAGACATACAGTGTATAATATATTTTTACATTCGTCCAAACAGACCTCTTGCCATCAGACAGTAAGACATACAATGTCTAATATATTTTTTCATTCATCCAAACAGACCTCTTGCCATCAGACTGTAAGACATACAATGTATACTATATTTTTACATTCGTCCAAACCTCTTGCCATCAGACAGTAAAACATACAGGCCCATATTCTCGAAAGTGGCCTAAGTTAAGCCTGGCTTAACTTAGGCCACTGATTTATCGTCAACCCCTAAGTACCGTATAAATTACTATATTTGTGTAACAAAATAAAGAAACAAAGTGAAATGAGCTTCAGAAATCAATTCTATCGTGTCGGTTTTTGTATTTGCATTCAGTCCCAGAACTATGGTGATTTTGTAGGGTTAAAAAAGGGTGACATTTGGCTCTCCGTAATTCAGTGGCCTGAATCTGCACACTTAGGTGGGGGATTAAAATTAGGCGCCTTTCGAGAATACGGGCCACAGTGTATAATATATTTTTACATTCGTCCAAACAGCCCTCTTGCCATCAGACAGTAAGACATACAATGTATTATATATTTTTACATTCGTCCAAACAGCCCTCTTGCCATCAGACAGTAAGACATACACTGTATGATATATTTTACATTCATCAAACAGCCCTCTTGCCATCAGACAGTAAGACATACAATGTATGATATAATTTTACATTCGTCCAAACAGCCCTCTTGCCATCAGACAGTATACAAATAATGCACTGTTGAGAGTGTGTTAGGGCAGGATAGTGCACGAAGTTTAGTCAGTTCACATAGTGATAATGCACGCGCCCGTAGGGCAAGTGCATTATCACTATTGCACTGACTAAACTGAGTGCACTTTCATGCCCTAACACACAAACAAAACAGTGCATTATTTGTTTTATACAACGGGTCGGCAATACAGAACGTTAAAATAGTTATTCAGTGATCTATTCTAGAATAGATTCTAAATTAGATCTAACAGTAACATCTTAAAATGTATGGTTGTCTTTAATTGTCCCCGCCGAACGAAGTTCGCGAGGGGACTATGAAACGGGCTCCGTTCGTGTGTGCGTGTGTCCGTGCGTGTGTCCGTGCGTCCGTCCGTCCGTGCGTCCGTCTGTCCGTGTGTGCTCAAATGTTAGAAAATGCTACTTCTCCGTCATTTCTTGGCCGATTTTGATTCTGATTGTTTTATCTGATAGGGCTGGATGGGGGCTTCCAAACTTCTACACAGAATTTTGAAATTCATTAATTATGCAAATTTATGCAAATTTATTCAAAATTGACGAAAAATGCTACTTCTCCTCTATTTCACATCGGATTTTGATTCCGATTGTTTTATCTGATAGGGCTGGGTGGGGGCTTCCAAACTTCTACACAGAATTTTGAAATTCATTAATTATGCAAATTTATGCAAATTTATTCAAAATTGACGAAAAATGCTACTTCTCCTCTATTTCACATCGGATTTTGATTCCGATTGTTTTATCTGATAGGGCTGGGTGGGGGCTTCCAAACTTCTACACAGAATTTTGAAATTCATTAATTATGCAAATTTATGCAAATTTCTTCAAAATTGACCAAAAATGCTACTTCTCCTCTATTTCACGTCGGATTTTGATTCCGATTGTTTTATCAGATAGGGCTGGGTGGGGGCTTCCAAACTTCTGCACAGAATTTTGAAATTCATTATTCATGCAAATTTATGCAAATTTATTCAAAATGGCTGAAGGTTCATAATGTTTTCATGTTTTATATTTCAGTTGTATACATGCATTGTTGGTATTCTCTTCTTTTGCATGCAGTAACATTATTATTTTATTCACTAAAGTTTTTCACTGAAGTTTTAAGGTTTAGGCTAGTTAATTTCCACAGATCTGCACTTCCGGCGGGGACATTTATTACGCATTGCGTAATTTACTCATTCACTTGTTACTCTTTATTTCTGCATTTTCTCGATGTCAATTTCTAAATCTTTGTTTATTTCTGTAATTTTGTTTATTATCAACATTATTAATTTTGGCCCTTTTGGCCGCCCATACCATCAGACAGTAAGACATACACTGTTTGATATATTTCTACATTCGTCAAACAGCCCTCTTGCAATCAGACAGTAAGACATACACTATATGATATATTTTTACATTCGTCCATACAGCCCCGGCTCTTGCCATCAGACAGTAAGACATACAATGTATGATATATTTTGACATTCGTCCAAACAGCCCTCTTGCCATCAGACAGTAAGACATACACTGTATGATATATTTTGACATTCGTCCAAACAGCCCTCTTGCCATCAGACAGTAAGACATACACTGTATGATATATTTTGACATTCGTCCAAACAGCCCTCTTGCCATCAGACAGTAAGACATACACTGTATGATATATTTTGACATTCGTCCAAACAGACCTCTTGCCATCAGACAGTAAGACATACACTGTATGATATATTTTGACATTCGTCCAAACAGACCTCTTGCCATCAGACAGTAAGACATACACTGTATGGTATATTTTTGCAATGTGCATAAAGAGGGATTTTTGAAGGCTACGGAAACATTGAAAATCTTATGTCTTCTAATGTTTAATGATCACTCCCCAATTTCTTGGTTTATCAAAATTATTCCTGTACATTTCAGTGTATTTTCCAATCTTTCATTGTTCTTGTACATGATAATAAGTATGAATGGCCAAACAAACTTCTGAAATGATAAAGAAGACTTTTGCTTGCCCCCAAAATGATGTGCATGTTGGTCATCTTTGAAAACCACAACATTCTTAGTTACACCAATTGATTTTTGGAAATGAGAGTAAAGAATAGATTTTCCTCTTTTTGTTCATGGTCAATAGATTTGTCAGAGCAAATATCAAAGCACAGTGGAGGTCTCACTTCACTTTTGCATGTTAACCCTTTCGAGACAACTGACCACATTTTGTGGTTTGGCTCAATAACTTTTGATTCAGAGCCCTGAAAAATATACCAGATACATGAGTAGAAAGAGCAAAAATTTCTGCACACATTATGTCCATTTTTGTTACCTGACCATATTGCGTTTGATCCCTGGAATTTTAAAAAGGAGAATAAGCTTTAAAATCCTTAAATTGGCAACACATTGAGAGGTTCAAAATCATTGTTTTTTATTGAAATTGGCAACTTTTTCAACTTTTTGACAATTCTTTTAACCATGTATATTATTTTCAAAGACATTACCCCTTTTACAATCTTGTAGCACTAAAAGAAAAATATTATTGTTGCCAATTTGAAGAACAAAATGTGATCAATTTAGCCCTTAAATAATTCCTGTCCTGAAAGGGTTAACAAGAGTGTGACATTTTGAAGGTGATTTTGGGAAATCACCTTCAACACATGTAAGAATGTTGTGGTGTTCAAAGATGAGCTACATGTACATAATTTGGGGGCAAGCATAGTTTCTGCACTTTATGAATTATTATTATCATTATCAATCATTTGGAATATATGAATTAATGTACTTATACTGAAGTAATGTACATCTAACTTTTGATAGAATATACGAAATGCATATCACAGTAACCTACTGAATATTTCTAAATTTTTAAGCAATATGGAGAGCATTCTCGAAGTTAGACCTTCGGGTTATACATGTACCCATCAATAGGCTTTGAAAGAAATGTTCAGCAGCCATGAAGGCTGAAATAAAAGTGAATGATAAAGAATGGTATTTCTCACAACACAGAATTACAGAAATAGTATTCAAAATTGAGAAAATATATAAAGATTTAAATTTGGAGATTGTTGGATACAAAATGAAATAAAAGTTAAATCTTACATCAGTAACTATGGGTGCCTCATTTCTTGTTTCTCTCCTTTAATATAAGATTACTTCTGAAGAGCAGTAAGAAAGTGCATCTCCGCACAGCAGCCCCAGGGAGCCCTCCTTCCCCTAAGGTGACCCCTATGATAGAGTTCACATACACTCAGGATGAGAATCAGCTACAAAGCAGTGAGTTATAATGACAAGAATACATGTATTTCAATCCTTCAATGTGCTTTGGCAAATTAATTTTATTACACCTGGGTCCCGTTTCACAAAGCTTGTTAACAGTAACATCTGCCGCATTTCTATGACAAATTTGCTCTCAGCCAATCAGATGCACGGATTTCAGTAGCTTATAACAGTTATTGCAACTAGTTGATAACGATTTATGAAACAGGGTCCAGGGCCCCGTCTTATAAAAAGTTGCGATTGATTGCAAATAATTTGCAATTGATATCAATCGCAACTCTGTACTGAAGGGATGGGAGATTGGAAATTTTTGATTGATTGGAGGAATTGCGATCGATTTGAATCAACTCTTTATAAGACGGGGCCCAGGTCTCTGGATTTTTATCCTGAACACAAGTGTGCACCATCTCCACTCCTTGGGGAGTATTCGTACCATTTTGCAATGTTTACGTGCATGTATGTAGGGCAATGGCAAAGGCAGTGACACTGGTGTTTGGCAATCCTAACAGGTACCCATTCTGTCCTGGGTAAGAGTGGCAATGTGGATTAATGTCTTGCCAAAGGACTTTAGTGCTGCGGCTGGGACTGTATCTGCAGTCTTCCTGATTGTACATTACATTACATCAACAGATCCTATTCCAATGAATAATAAATGTGATTCCAGGGCCCTATTTCATAAAACTTGTTATCAATAACAACTGAGAAAGGTCTATAGCAAATTTGCTCTCAGCAAATCAGATGCAAGGATTTCAGTACATGTACCTTATATCAGTTATTGCAACTTGTTATTGATAATAATTTTTTATGAAACAGGGCCAAGAATTGGATGTATATAATGTACATGTACAAGCATGTATGACTGAAAAAATATTCATATATGTAGTGTATCATCAGTGAAATTATAAATCATTACACAAGCTTTCTAAGCCTGGAAGCTTCTTCAAAGCATATTTTTGTGGTTGGATATCTTGAGAGAGAGAGCAGAAGCTCACCTGATGAGAGGTTACATGATTGAGACTGTTTCAGAAAAATCTATTGAATGTGCTATTTCTTGATGTCTCTATGTGAGAATGTAAGATTTCTTCTGTCCTGTGCAGTTGATTTCATCATAGAGGGTGTCAGAGTGAACATATTTGTGCACTATCTGCTGGCCATCTATAACTTCCTGAGTAGTGCGTTGACCCAGAGCAAGCTGGAATCACCACTCAGTCCTAGCGGTGGACAGACGTCCAGACAGACATCGAGGTATGTTTTTAACCCTCTCCAATTTCTCGTTAGTAGACGGTTAAACCTTTATCACACATGACCCAGTAAACCATCACCAAAAAAAGAAAAAAAAAGAAAAAAAAAGGAAGCAAAGTAAAATTACATACAGCCTGTACAATTAGTGTGCTTCATATTTCTATACCTTTTAATACACAGACAAGTATTAAGGGGTCTTTGTTGTGTGTAATTACTTTTTATGCACTCTCACTTGCCATTTATTTAAGTGTTTAATGTTGTGGTTCTTGATTTTTTTTTTACTAGTTTACTACGTTTGTGTGAAGGGGGCTATATGAGGCATGAAATGCCATGTAGTAGGTTTAAAGGTCAAGGTCGCTAACTTTCATTGAACATGCAGATTGCTGTATGGATCATCATGATTTGTCATTTTGACATTTCTTAAGAATCACTTGAGGCATGAACTTCTAACTTTATAGTGATTGCCACTGTTATAGGAAAGATGAACGTATTAGCGTCACTGAGGTAATTTTATGCAATATTTAAGATACAGTGTCACTGTAAGTTAATCATACCTGCACATGTGATTGTGATTTTGTGATGTTTATTTTTTTTTCTTCAAATTTCAGGACACTTTCAGTGCAGGGGGGCCCAGTCGGTCAGAGCGTGAGTCAGTCGGAGGGCTTGAACCTCAGAGCTGCTACCCCAGCAAGGACAACTTCCAAGTCACTTCAGGTCAAATGTCAGCTGCGGAGGCCAGAGGTGGTGTTGTTTGATGACCCCACCAGTCAGAATAGCCAATGTCTTGTCCTTAGGGTAGGCATGGTGTTGTTATGTCTGTGCTGGGCCCTCTTACATAAAAAGTTGCGATTAAACGCAACTCAAAAAATTAAACGCAACTCGATTTTTCAACCAATCAAGATCGCGTATTTGGGACTTACGTTTAATTTTTTGATTTACGTTTAATCGCAACTTTTTATGCAAGAGGGCCCTGGTCTGGTGATAAACTTTACAGTCAAAACCTGTCTGACAATTACCAGTACATGTACACTGTAGATGTGTATTAAAGTAAACTCCTAGGCCCGAATTCACAAAGGAGGTTTGGTTTAAACCATGGTTTAAACCCCCTCCTGGGTTTTTTAAGCGTACGTGCGCACGGAATCTGATCCAATCATATATTTTCTTTGAGCGCGCGCATGGGCAATGTGCGCTTATTTACGCTTATTTTAGTACGCTTACGGAGGTTTAAACCTCAGCCATGGTTTAAACCTCCTTTGTGAATTCGGGCCCTACAGTGCCTGTGATGGTTTTAACTGCCCATATTCTCATGTTGCACGATGTATCTGTCACTAATATACATGTACATGTACATGTATGTGTATGTGGACAAGGAAAAAATTGTCTTTCTTCTGAAATTTATAATACACATAGGTTTAACTCAACAGTTATTGTACAGTGTGGCAAATGAACAATGTCTATATGGAAATGAACAATTGTTAAGAATTAGTCTCACAAATTTTATTTTTTGTGATAGTTGTTGGTAAACTTGATGGCACTGTAGGGGTTAAAGCCTGTTGTTCTTTGTCACTTTAGAGGATCTTGATATACATGAACATAAACAAGCTTTGCTTGAAAAAGAAAAGGTTTGAAAAGTTTTCATGGTTTATTTTACCTGACTGCTAAGAAAGCATGCGTATGCTTGTAAGTAAGCAACCGGGGGACCGACAACTTTAAGTTCTCTCCGAGGGACTTGGTAATTAGGATTAATTCCTTACTAAAGGGCACTAGCGCATCCACTTGGTTTCGAACCCAGGTCCCCCCAGTTCCGAGACCACTGCTGTACCACTGAGCCATCGCACTTCCATAGTATGTACTATTTATATTTATATTGTGAGATCCTACATGTATTCAAATATATTTAACTGCCTATAACACAAATTCAATGGCGATTTATTTAGAAAATAAGAAATATGAATGTGTATCAAAAATCAAATGTCATTAAAATGGGTTTCACAACTCCAGTATGTTAAGATTATATGAAAAGCAGTGTTCAATAAATTCT
Organism: Heliocidaris tuberculata; assembly: GCA_025618425.1. Classification (NCBI taxonomy): domain Eukaryota; kingdom Metazoa; phylum Echinodermata; class Echinoidea; order Camarodonta; family Echinometridae; genus Heliocidaris; species Heliocidaris tuberculata. Next base: position 28,887,897 of record CM046837.1, on the reverse strand, counting down.
ATAAAACACCTTAGAATTGTCAGTGTTGGAGGCATATCTAATGGGTACAGGATTGTAAAAGACTTCAATTTAAGATGATGAGTTCAATTTTTGCCTATTTTTCATCTTTTATCTGCAGAGTGTGGGTAAGTTTGCCTATAAGAGCAGTGAATCTGGCCAGCAGGTGGTTGCCAATTTGGATAGAGTACAGGTGTTTTCTTGTGTCTATTCTCAAGCAATGAGAACGGCTTATCAGGTAAATTCATTATCTTATTTACTGTACATGTATATTCAAATACATGTGCTTTGTATACTGGAACTTCTCATACAGGTACCACAAACATTATTTAATCTCCAAAGCGATCACTGCTATCATACATTTAATAATGAGAATATACATACATGTATCTATATCATAATCAGTCTAATTAGGTGGTCTGTCATAGACAGATCACCTCTTAATTTTGTCAGAATTTTCTTATTACATGTATTTGTTATTTATTTTTATCCTCAAATTTTGTGCGCACGATATCTCAAAACTGACAGGATCAATTCCCGTGATTTTCATACCAGTTATCAAGCATATGACGAAGATGTCACACGAAACTTTTCAAGGTCATCAGGTCATCATGACGTCATCCAGGCGCCATTTTGTAAAATTACATGATTCATCATATCATCACAACGGATCGTCAAAAATCCACCATATTTATAACACATTAACTTCAGGTCAAGGGTCAAGAGGTCATGTCATCAAAGGTCATCAAAAGGTTATAACGCGCGCGTACGCGCCCGTCAAAATTTTAAATTGCTCAAAATCACCCGGGGACCAAACCAGAGTACGTTTCAGGTCATTTTAAGCATTTCAAAAATTTGCGCGTGCACACGTATGCGCGCATGTTTTCGTGCGTAACGTCAATACACAATGTAGAATCACCGTTTTTTTTCTGTAATTACATTAAGCATATAATTCTGAGCAATTTGATACCTTGTTCAACTTTCTACGACCAATGGAATGAGCGTTTATCAAAGTTTGCAGCACTCACGCTTGCAAGCTTCCTTAATAGGTTATATATGGGCAAAAACATGCCTATACATAATTCATTATAGCTCTTCGGAATGAATGGGGACCCCCAATTTTTTTTTTGATATTTGGATAGAGTATGAATCGTAGATATCATTTCATGTCTCCATTGACCCTCAATTATATCATGACGTCATTAAAATGGCGTCGGAACTCAAAATTTTCATTTTGCGTTTTATGACGTCATAAATTTATGCAAATTTGACTGTAACTCCTTTAATATTGGTCGTTTTTCGCCCAAATTTCGATATGTTGTAGCTGAGACAATTCTCTACAAGATAGGTTGGCACCATTTTTCATTTTGCCAAAGGCATTATGGCGTATTTTTGCGATGAAAGGAGGCATGTCAATTTTTCACATTTTACGTGTATTGTCTATGGGAGATGACTTTTTCTCAAATCACGATTGTACATTCCAGTCTTCTTTGAGCCGTATTTCTGTCATTTTTGCTCTATTTTCCACCAAATTCCAGTATGTTATAGCTGAGTTTATGAGCTATCTTAAGTGTGCTATCCATTTTTTGATTTGATGTCGGGATCATGCTGAATTACTCTGACATTGCGTCTGTATACCAAGGCCGTTTTTCAGCTTTGCATGTAAAGTCTATGGGGATATGTTGTGGTCTACTGGTATATCACTCTGCCTACCAGTGTTGTATCCAAGGCCTGGAAATAAACCCGAGGCCGGACCGAGGCCAAATATTTTGGGCCGAGGCCGGATATTTTCTTGTATTTCATTGTAGGAATTTCACTTTTATTATTTTTTATTAATGAAATATTGTTGGAAAAAAAATTCAAGATAATGCATAGATCTTCAAATTTGAATTCACCAAAGGCACAAGATTCTATGAAATCTTCCGGCCACATGCTAGGAGGCTGAGGACGAGGCCGAGGCACAGCATTACGAGGCTGAGGCCGAGGCTGGTCTCGAGACCTACAACACTGCTGCCTACCAATCAAATGACCTGTGTTCGATTCCCGATCCCGTTCACATTTTTTTTTTTTTTTTTTTTTTTGCTCTCTTTTGTAATGTTCCTTCCTTTATGTTTTTCAAAACTGAATTATACATTCTTGTTTTTTTTGAGCGATGTCTCCATTATTTCTCATCAGTATTCGCTGAGCTTTGAATATGTTGTAGTTGAGATTATATACTGGATTCATATCTCCTTGTTAATGCTTGATCATTTATTGGTTTAAAATATGTCACATGATAAAAAATAAATCAACTATCAAAGTACTATTTACGGATCCGTAAATAGTACCCAAAGACTATTTACGGATCCGAGGTACTATTTACCGATCCATAAATAGCATTTTCTGTCGCAATTTCAATGCTAGTTGGCGCCAGTATATAAAACAAATACTGTGTTCATTCAAGGCTCTGGTTTAAAACTATGGTCCCTTGGTGCCTGCAAAAGTACTATTTGCTGAGGGGCCCCGAAGCAAATAGTACTTCTGCAGTCACCTCGGGGCTCATAGATTTGACCAGAGCGTCTCATTACAGTATATATTTGTATACTATAAGCTATCTTTAGTGTGCCCTTCATTCTTTGATCAGATGGCGGGATCATGCTCATATATTTACTTGCAAAACTGGATTTGAGATTCTCATTTACCTTTTACGTGTAATCTCCATGGAGAATTCTTGGTCCAGTGGTAACGCATGTGCCTTACATATGAGAGCACCTCGGTTCAATCTCGGTGTATGCAAACTTTTTTTTTTTTCATTTTATTTATCTTTTTACCTTTTACCTTACCATCTTTTATGACCATTTCAAGATAAAGAATTGCAAATAATAGTAAACAATTACATATTATTTCCCGCCCATTTTGCCTGTATTTCTTATGGAAAATGACCTTTTTACAAAGCTTTCTACATTCCTGTAATTATGAGCATGATCTCTATTATGTAATCTCAGTTTTCATTAAGGTGATTATGTTGATCATGTACTCATCATGATTAAGATCATGATCATGATCTTGATGATGATTATGATGTCATCATGACAATTGTCATGATGATTTTATGCCGATCTTTATATAATCATCGATCATCAAGTATTTCATATAATTGATGAACATGATTTTGATGATAGATCAGGTTCATAATGATATTAATGATGATCATAATCATCATCATGCTGATCTGTAATGTCTATAATGCAGCTTGATGATGATTATGATGATCTCTAATACATGTATGTGTTATATTATAGCATTATGATTGTGATCTTGATACCAATGAGCATAACTCACACAAAAACTCTTGATCTTTTACCATATATATTTCATTATTACTTCTATGTATACTCCTATCTCCTATCGACATTACTATGTTACTCATTCACAGCTTCTATTGACATTTTCATAGACTATTACAGTATCATCCTAGCTGTTTGACAAGGCCTTAATTGGCTATTTTCCTCGTCAAGTAGTGGCTAAGACGAGATGAGAAATGGTGAGCTCGGGTGAACGCTCGATCATTCACGAGGCGTTTTGGAACCATGGTTTTCAACTGCACGGTATGAATTATTTATGAGTAAACATGCCTTTTAATTGGAACCAGTCGTGGCTTTCCTCTGGACAGTATGAATTATTCATGAGTAAACATTAGTATGCTAACACGCCAACCAAGGATTATTGACCAATCATAACGGCATATCGTCGATGAGCTGATAAAACCTCGTATCTCAAAAAAACTAAATTTTCAGGAGAGCGAAAAAACATTCTTATTTAAAAAAAATATGTGAATATTCTATGTTATTTGTACTAAATACTGTGTTTGATAATTAAATCAATATGAGGTGGTTGGAATGTGCAGTAGATGATTACGAAGCGGGTAAAATGAGTTACAAGGTTTTGGCACCAAAAAAAAAAAAAAAAATCATAAAAAAAGATACGAGGTTTTTGTACAAATGATGAATTTTGATATTTTATAAGGATATGCAACTCACCATGCTCTATTATGACTATTAGAAGATAAATTACACCTTACACTTCACATTCATGAACAAAAAGAGTAATTTTAACCTGCAAAAGGGTGATTTCACCCCAAACATGAGATACAAGGTTTTATCCACCAAGCATACATGATGTTCATGGGCTGTTAAAACCTCGTATCTCACAAATCCTGAAAATTTTAGTAAAATGAAAAAAATAATCTTCATTTCAAGAAACCATGTGTGTACTAGGCAATTTTATTTGAACCTTAAACAATGTTTGTTAATAATTTGGATTATATGAAGTGGTTAAAATGCATTAAAAATAATTTAGAAGGCAGGAAATGGAGTTACGAGGTTCGCGCACTAGACCAAAGTGGAATAAAAAGTTGAGATACAAGGTTTTTGAAGATATATTTTAAAAATGTTTTTTAAAAGATATGCAACTCCTGGGGTTATCAGGAGATGAATTACACTTTAAACATCACATTTATTTAAAAAAATCATTTTCACAAAAATTTGAGATACGAGGTTTTATCAGCCCATCGACGATATGCTGATGTCATGCGGTGAAACGTTCTCTAGATGATTAGCTGCTACCTATTTGGTCCCGTATTTGGTAAGGATTGTGAACCGTGAACAAGTCAAGTCAAATTCAAATCAAGTTCTAAAAGGCGATTGACGTCGCTCGATCATGCGTTCACCCTGCTGCGCTGGCTATAGTCTCGTTATGCAGCCACTACTTACTTGACGAGGAAAATAGCCAAGTCATGAGGCTTTGTCAAAAGGCTAATTTCGTGCCCAATTTCAAGAAGTGACGGTAATGAGCAAAAACGTGTATTTTTTCCCCCAATTTTGAGGTCTCTTTTTTTTTTTCACTTTCCCCACGTGGGACCGTCAATTTGTGGAAAAAAAAAAAAAAAATGCAGTGCGACCTTGAATTGTCCAATTTGACGAACTGACGATTCTGTATAAAGCTCATCATTTCCCAAAATATTGAGAATCATGCATTTTAACATATCCAGACTTAAAGATTGGAATCTGTCTTATCCCATGATACAAGTTTCATTCAACCCTTTTTAAAAAAAATTATTAAAGAGGTTGATATTGAGCTCTTAATCTTTGAAAGTGATTTACTCAAAATTATCTTTCTTTTAATTGCACGCTCATCCGTCACTTCGTGAAATCAGGGACGATACATTATTCAGTTCATAGTTCCATTGCATTCCTTATTCTTACTGTTATTCATGTTGCATTACATTTCCATTCTTTCCCTCGTCTATATATACTCTCATTGGCACTATCATCTTTAATTCTACATGCAGAGCTGCCAAATAGTACGATTTTATCCTATTTCGTACGATTTTTCAGTGACAATACGACACTAGGATTTTTCTCAATAAAATACGATTTATAAAAAAATCGGAAACAAACATTCTTATCGGAGTACACTTCGAGATGGCCTTTTATAGTAGCCAGCAAGAAGGACAATTTTAGTGCTCGATGTACGGCATGTGCCTGTGACTTCTCCATTTCACATGGTGGTGCAAAAGACATTTCATTGCACATTAGTCAACAGAAGCATCAAAATGCTGTGCAAGCCATGAAGAATGTGAGTCCTCTCTCTTCATTTTGGCAGAAGACAGACTATTCAGTAATAAGAGTTGAGACGTTAATGGCCAATGTCAAAGTTACTTATATACATGTATAAATTACTACAAAATAAACAAAATTTGCAATCCTTGAGATATTGTGTAGGAAAGTACACGACAGATAAGAATAGGATTTTTTTTCTGAAAATAGGATTTTTATGGTAAAATCATAGGATTTTTGGTCAAGTGAGGTTGGCAGCTCTGTACATGTATTTGTACTTTGATGACATTCCTGTGTTTACTAGTACAGTAGAAACTCAGTATAAAGAGGTCTGATATAACAATATTCCTGATATAACAAGGTAATATTCTGGTCCCAACTCTTTATATTCTATTGTTTTTTAATCGTGATATAACAAGATTCCTGCTATAACAACGTAATTTTGATGGTCCCAAGGACCTCGTTATACCGAGTTTCCACTGTAGTCTTGCCATTAATACTCTCACACAGAACCATTCATACTCCTCTTGACAGTTCTCTCATTCATATTCCTATTTGTGATCATCACACTCCATATACTTACATGTACTAGTGAAAGTATTTCTCAGATTAACACTCCCATTCTTAGTCCTATTCATAGTAGCGTTAGCATTGCTATTCTTATATTCATATTCGTACTTTTAGTGACATTCCCATACATATTAGTCCTACTCCCAATAACAAGCTTATAATCCATCATTGTTATTTCTATTTTTACTCTGAATAGTGATATTCCCATAAATGCTACTATTCATATTTCCATTAACTCTTTCTTCTAGCTCTATTACACTCTCATTCACACCCTCACATACTTCTATTAACCCATTGGGGACTGATTATGCTACATGTATAACACACATTTTGCATAGACCCCAGCTTGTATGCAGGCTCAGTCTCCCCAACGGGTTAACACCACTATTTACATTATTTCCATTTATATTCCTATTGACACTCTCAAACATATTTTCATTGTGCTGACATAAAGGAAACTTTAGAAATGATAAACAGTGTATTTCTCATTTAATATATAGTGAATTCCAAGTGAAACATGTTAAAATTACATCCATTCACGAGGTTAAGTCATGCATGTGACTTGATTGTTGACTGGGGGCAGGAGGTACGACAAAATTCAGTGTAGTACAGGGCTTTCAATGTAAAAGGTATGAACGACATGTATATGTTAAAATAATATAATGTACAGTAAAAAGACCATATTGGGTGATTTCATGTTGAGTATTGGAACTTGATGTTGGGGGCAATTAAACTGCTTCCAGTACTAGCAAGAACATGTTTTTTTTTTTTTTTTTTTTAAATGACAAGGGTGGTATATTGAGGTCTCAGTAAAACACAGATGAAATTCATGTTAAAGCTACATGTAGGTTAAAAAACCATAAATTTCACAATGCTGAAGCAATAAACTGAGAATTAAATGTGTAATCAAATGAAATCACCAAATGATGGTTTTTCAATTTAAAATCAAAATGAGAGATATAACTGACACACACAAAATAAGGCATTTTACACCCCCATATTCTTAATAATGTACAAATCCACATATATGACACAGGTATAGTCAACCTTGCCTAAGTAGAATCTGTAGGGACTGAAGAAATAACTTCGACTTAGAGAAAATTCGACTTATGAGGGGTTAAAGCAATAGAATATAAAGAGAAGAGGACTTGAATACACCTTCGACTTAGGCGATTATTTGACTTATGTTTATGGTTAAAATACACACTAGAGTTTATGTAGAACTAAATGCATCATACACTTCAGAGTATAATACTAAATACCAATAACCCTTTCAAGACAATTGACCACATTTTGTGGTTTGGCTCAATAACTTGTGATTCAGAACTCTAAAAAATATACCAGATGCATGAGTAGAAAGAGCAAAAATTTCTGCACACGCTATGTCCATTTTTGTTACATGACCATATTGCGTTTGATGCCAGGAATTTTAAAAACAAGAATAAGCTTCAAAATTCTTAAATTGGCAACACATTGAGAGATTCAAAATCATTGTTTTTTCTCAAAATTGGCAATTATTAAAACTTTTTGACAAAATTCCTAACCATGTATATTTTTTTTCAAAGATATTACACCTAATTAGAAGCATGTAGCACTAAAAGAAAAGTATTATTGTTGCCAATTTGAAGAACAAAACATGATCAATTTAGCCCTTAAATAATTCCTGTCCTGAAAGGGATAACTGGGACAAATGATCCCTTCACATTAGTACTATGAAAGTCACCATTTCAATTAGACATACAATATCATTAAGTATATAACCCCACAAATAAATATATATGTGGAAATGTAGAACATACCTAAGCTAAAATATGGCATGTACAATGTATAAGAGTATCATTAATAATATCACCAAAAGAAAAGAAGAATAGAAAAATGACATTTGTATTTGTATTTTTGTATTTGTATGATTATGTATGATTGGATTTTTACATCTGAAATACTACTGCATCAAGAATTACATGTAATACATTTTACAATAACCAAGAATAATACATTATACAATAATTTAAATATACAATAGTTAACATATGGAAAAATACATGTGTATGGATTATGTATATTGAACAGAGTAGAGTTGCATTTAGGGGCAGTACCATGCAAACAATTAAACACAAGTAGCTGAATCTTAAATAATATTTGATATTGAATTGGCAACTAGCAGAGAGATTTGAATATTGGAGTTATGTGAACGGACCTCTTTGATAGAGTAATAATACAGGCAGCAGTACTTTGTATCTTTTTTTGCAAATGAGCGAGTTGTGGTTGGGGCAAATTGTAAATACGAGAATTACTAAAGTCTAAATGAGAGGAAATTAGGGCATGTACAAGCTTTTCAGTAGCAGATCAAGTAAAGTATTTACAGATTATTCCTAAGTTTCTAAGCTGATAATGAACAGATTTATAGTTATCTGACACATGATTAGACATTGACATAGTCGCATCTAGTGTTAGTCCCAGATTTCTACAGGATTCACTTCTATGTATAAAAAGTATCACCAACATTAATGTGGGGTACATCAATTTTTGTCAGCATTACTCTTGAACCAACATGTACAAAATTCAGATTTTTCGCAATCAAGTTTAAAGGAATTCGAGGTTATCCACTTATTCATATCCTCAATGCAATCCTCCATCTGACGTAAATCATGGGCCGCCTTGTTTTGCTTTGGAGAAAAGGTTACATACAGCTGCCCATCATCAGTGTAAGAGTGATATTTGATGTTGTGATGCTGAAGCACTTGCTTCAGTCTACTCAGGTAGATAGAAGAGTGTCGGCCCTCGAACAGAAACCTGCAGTATCCCACATTCCAAAGGAAGAGGTTCTGACTTTGCACTGTTGATGCATACATCCTGTTCACACTCAGCAAAGGTATGACCTGAACTACTTGATTGCCCTTCCACAAATTCCAAGTGATGTATGTGTATTAAGTAGAATCTGGTGGTTTACGGAGTCAACGGCTCAAGAAAAATCTTACAGCATGATGACAGTGATCTTCCCAGTGTCCATGCTTGAAGAATGTCAGTGGAAAGGTTAGCAAGAAGAGATTCAATGCTGTGGTGGGCACAGTAGACAGATGGACGGTTGTCAAGAAGCTCATTGTCCTCAAGAAACTCAGTGAGTCTTGTAAATGCTACCCTATTCCAGCAACTTATGGATGGTTACAAATTGGTCTATAATTCTGTAGTAAAACAGGGTACATGGATGGCTTCTCCAGAATACATGTAGGATGGACCAGAGCAGACTTAAGAGCCTTGCTGAAAATTCAAATTGAATATGTCCGCTATAACATCAAGGTGAATGTTCAGATCACCAGCTGTGACAAGATGTGAAGGTCACAAGATCTTTCCATCCAGCATTGCAGAGAATTCATCGAGAACATTGGAGAAAATAGACTGACATCCAGGTGGTCTATACAGAATGATAATGTCCATTTAGCTTCTACTACAGGTGACGGAAGCAAATATCATTTCCAAGGAACTGAACCCAGGAAAAGGAAAGACATTTTCAGTTCATCATTAAACGGGAAGCCGACCCCACCTCCTCTTCTGCTAGGCCTTGGACAATGCTTAAAAGTGAAACTTGTAGGAACTAGATCAGCTATAGTGGTGTCATCAGATGGAGTCAACCAAGTTTCACAAATATAATTTAAGTCTAACTTGTGTTTGAAGACATAGTTTTGGAATTCACTTGATTTATTGCAACATGCAGAAGCAAAAATGATCTTTCCCCGTAAAGTTTGTTATCGTGGAATTGTCTGCAAGCGAATCTGCAGACTCACGCTGTTGTTGCCTTTTGCTCACTCCTTTACTCCCTCGTTGAGTCATTCTCTTCTGAAGAATACCAATGTCTTAAGCTGTTCAAACACTCCCGAGTATGATTCACAAAAAGGTCCAAGATTATGCAGAACGACTCCATCATAGCTGATGCAATGATTGTGATGTTTTGTAGACCCTGCATTATTGCTGGACTTTGTAGGACCAGGATTCGGGCTGACATCCTCAGAACACAACAAACATACCTGAAAAGTTGCATCAGAATTAGGATAATGGAGATTTGAGTCCCATAACACTTCCTTACATGTTAGACAGTGAACATAACTAGCCATTACTGTAAGCAAAGTATGTTCCCTTACAAAGGAAAATGAAGATTAGTGAAGAAAGCCTGATGAGCTTCATTAGCTTCAATAGGCTATCAGATAAACATGGTTGAGTGAACATACTGCTGTAGACAAGAAACATGGAGTATAAATGAAACATCTAATTTACAGGTAACAAAATTACAACGTAGTAAAAAAAAAAGTACTTAAAAAACTTGATCTGCTCTGAAACCTGCCCTGTAGATTCTACAAATATTAATTAAACAGGTGATAAACACAAAAATCCAATATATCAGTATGCTAAAAAATACAACAGAAAAGAAAGATCAAAGTGAGACGGCAACAAATATTTTGCACACTTCTCAAAAAAAAAAAAAATAAATAAATAAATAATAAAAAAAATAGTATCATGAGATGGTCACTGCCCCCCCAAAAGTTTATTTCATACATGTATGCCCAAGACTTTAACAAGAAGCTTCTAAAATAGTTTGATGAAAATGTATGCAATCTTGGTGCTGAATATATCAAGCTTAAATTAACCCTAAAAGAATCATGTTATTTAGTTTCATCACACAGCCGGAGGGGGCAGATTCCGGCCCCCGTAAGATCTCGGCCATCCACAGCGCGTTCGCAACGAAATTTGACACACACGTAACTCACTATGTAATCTACAAAATTGTAAAGTTAATTTCTCTGAAAAATGTCCTAACTAATTAATTATGCTAATTTATGCATAAAATCAAAGGTTTGCTCTAATTCACTAAATAAAGCCCCCAGACTGCTAATTTTTTGTATAGAGATATTTCTGAGATTCTGATCAAATGTACTTCAAAAATCTTTTTCAAGGTCATCAGGTCATTGTGACGTCATCCAGGCGCCATTTTGTGAAATCACATTATCGATCATACATGTATCTTCATAACGAGTCATCAAAAATAAACCATATTCGACACACATTAACTTCAGGTCATGGGTCAACATAAAATGTCAACAAAATCCGCATGCGCATCATGACGCGCACGTACACGCGCGTCAAAATTTAGAAATGCTCAAAATTACTTTTTAATCAAATTAGAGTACGGTTCAGGACATTTTAAGCATTTCAAAATATTACCTTGATTATACATGTAGTTGCTGATGTGGAGGAGCATCGCACAGGATGACTATCATCTACCTTAATTGACTGGAGCTTTATCTTTCCTCTTAGGTTTCCAGTTGATTCAGCTAACTCGTTCCAGAGGATGATTTCAATTTCAGATTTATTGTCCCCGCCGAACGAAGTTCGCGAGGGGACTATGAAACGGGCTCCGTTCGTGTGTGCGTGTGTGTGTGTGTGTGTGTGTGTGTGTGTGTGTCCGTCCGTCATAATTTTTGTATTCATTCAACAATATTTCAGTAATAGGTTGTTGATTTTCTTTCAAATTTTGATATGTTGTAGCTGAGACAATTCTCTACAAGATCAGTCAACACGATTTTTCATTTTGACAAAGGCATCATGGCGTATTTTTGCGATTAAAGGAGGCATGTCAATTTTTCACATTTTGCGTGTATTCTCTATGGAGATGACTTTTTCTCAAATCTTGATTATGCATTCCTGTCTTCTTTGAGCTGTATCTCTGTTATTTCTGCTTGATTTTTCTTCCAAATTTTAGTATGTTATAGCTGAGACTATAAGCTTTTACACGCGTGCCCTCCAATTTTAGATCAGATGTCGGGATCATGCCCATTTTTTCACTGCAAAATGTGATTTCAGAATCCTGTATTTCATGTATGTGTTATCTCTATTGGAAATATTTTGGTCCATTGGTAAAGCTCTTGCCTCCCATTCCGGCGACCCCGCTTCGATTCCCGTTGGGAATTTTTTTTTTTTTTTTTTTTTTTTTTGCCTTTCATTTTACCATCTTCTTCGACTATTATAACATATACCATCACAAACAATGTAATAAACTGCCTAATTTTGCGTGTTATGTCTATTGGAAAGTAGTGTGCAGTAGTTTGTGTACAATCGATTCCCTGTCGTGTATTAAAGCTATGGGGTTCATCTCCCATGTGTCCTGCAATATCAAATTCCAATATCAATATCCAATTTTTTATGACGATTTCTCAAAATGGGCTTAGTCAATTTTCTTCACACTTTTGTCGGTATCAGTCCTAATAAGGTCAAGTTCCCGCATCTTTTTCAAGGTCATAAGGCTATCGTGACGTCATCCAGGAGCCATTTTGTGAAAATCAACTTATTGTCATATGTTCATAACGAAAAGTCATTTTTCTTTCATATTTGGCATGGTTAAGGTCAATGTCATTCCAGTCAAGATTATTTCGTTAAACGCGCGCGTACGCGTGTCCGCGCGTCAGTGCTCACAGAAAAATTTAGAAATGCTCCAAATCGTCCCCAATTCATTTTGCACACGTTTTATGCCCATTCAAGTACTTCACAAAAAATCGCCCAGAAAACTGAACCTGAAGGGGTGCTATGCCACTTAGATTATCGTGGTTATTGTCATCATTATTGTCATTATGATCATCATTATGATTATATCATTATCGTCATCATCGTCATCGTTAATCTTATCATATCATCACATTATCATGTACTATTATCTTGCACAATCATTATCACATCTTACAATTTACCATTTAAAGACAGACCACCTAATTCGTCCCCATTGACGAATTAAATTTCTAGTTTTACTTATTTTTGTGATTATTACATGTAGTACATTATATGTCATTGTGTCATTGTCTGTATGATAAGCAGTACTGATGTATCATAACCTGTATACTGTATATCACAATTATTCATTTCATATTACTAATACATGTATTTCAACCCTATTATCATCGCCACAAATTGTTGTATTTGTATTTTATCTATATGATAACTACATTGTAATAATGCTCATTTAAAGTTTCAATCATTCTTTTCATTTTCTGTAGTATACCCAATACTGACTTTTAGCTATCACCACCATTGTCATCATCATCATCATCATCATGATTATCATCATCATCATCATCATCATCATTATCATCTGCATCATCGTCATCATCATTATCATCATCATCATCATCATCATCGTCATATCATCATCGTCATCATCATCGTCATCATCTGCATCATCGTCATTATCATCAACATAATCGTCATCATTATCATTATCATCAACATTATCATCATCAACATCATTGTCACCATCATCATTTGTAATTTAGAATATTTTCATTTTGATATAAGTCATGTACATAATTTTCTTGTATATTACATGTAGCTCTGTCATTTCATTATCTTTAACTTTTATTGCTTGACGTGTAATTATCACTTTAATTATTTGACTTTCTATGATCATGTACACTGCATGTACAATATGAGTATGAGCTTGGTTATCATTCGAACACCCATTCCAGCTAGAAAGATCGATGTACATGTATACAGTTTCAGTTTCTATAACTTTTCATCTTGAGAAGCTATTGCTAAATTTCACCATCTTGTTTTTCTTTTCCATTTCATTAGAATGATTGCATCGATTCTCCACCACTAAATTCTGTTGGATTGAATCATACATGTGTCTTTGTCATGCTTTGTCGCTTTATTTAATGTGGTCAGTTGACAATTTGATTTATCATGCAAAAGTTGAAATCATTTTGTGGACAATAATTGATATTGTGTATTTTTGGAACAGGTGCTTGAACCGTGTGCAGTGACCTTTACCCGGGTCACGACCCCTGACCAAGGTGACCTGATGACGGCTGACCTGACTGATGTATGTCTTCATGTGTCACCAAGAGTGGTCTATGTAGTCAGGGGTGTGTCTGAGGCCCTTGCATCTGTCACACAGGTCAGAAAGCATCATTGATTCTTCCACTTCTTGTAGGTTTGATATTCGGCCACCGCACACCTTACGATCGGTCTGCGATCCGATTTCAGAAGAAAATGTAATATCATTTGACAAATCATTTAAAAACGAAAAATATTTTTGATTGAGGGTCTGAATAGTCATACAGATACATGTAGTATAATCGATAATACAGCCTTTGCCGAGTTTATTAGTCAGTGGAATGGCCAAATCGGCTCCAAGTTGTAGTGACCTCACAAAAATCGTACGACTGCCTACGATTTGAAACTAATTTTGCCATTATTCCCTGTAGAAAGCTGACAGCTCACCAAAACCCCATGTTTAGTATTCATGTTACTTTTCAGAACCTGAATAGGGTAGATTTCATTTGTTAAAATGCCAATATTTAATGCCATAGCGATTTATTTCACAAATGTAAAACCGGAAACTTTCGCGACATAAAACTTTCGCGAATTGTTAATGACAGCCCATTTTGCAACAAGAAACTTTCGCGAATTGCAGTAATGTTATGTTGTTTCAGTACTGTGGTTTTATTATTTCGCAGCATGAAACTTTCGCAAATCTTGACCACTCGCGGAATTCGCGAAAGTTTCATGAATGCGAAAATTTCTGTTTTTATAGTATCCTGGATATCAAGGAAAACCTGGAAAATGAGTTCTTTAATTTCCAGTGAGTGTGAATTAAGTCAGGGAATATAAGAAAATCACTCAAATCAGGGAAAATGAGTTCTTTAATTTCCAGTGAGTGTGAATTAAGTCAGGGAATATAAGAAAATCACTCAAATCAGGGAAAATGAGTTCTTTAATTTCCAGTGAGTGTGAATTAAGTCAGGGAATATAAGAAAATCACTCAAATCAGGGAAAATGAGTTCTTTAATTTCCAGTGAGTGTGAATTAAGTCAGGGAATATAAGAAAATCACTCAAATCAGGGAAAAATCAGGGAATTTCATATTGTGTGCTGTAATTTGTATTTTTATTGCGTAGAAATGCCTCCTTTGATGATCCTGGAATTTGAAACTCCAACACGGAAAAACTATTAGGGAATTCTGTTTCATGAAATGCTGGGAACCCTATACATGTCCATGTCCTTGTACAAGGATACAGACAAGGGTTACATGTACATGTATGTCTCTGCATACAAGTACACTTTCAAACTGCAAAATTGCAGACCAAACAACTCCCATGGGGGCTGCAAGACCACATTTCATTACAGTTTTGAATAAGGATAAACAACATCCTGTGAAGAAGTGTTGGCCTACAATGTACTTCCTTTCTTTTCATTAGCCCTAATCAGTGGACAAAATAAAGTTCTTTTATTCTTCAAGTTGCCTTTTCGTGGTGAGCACTTCTTTTATTAAAGCGGTGTGAATCCCAGCCCGACTCTAACGTCTTTTTTGGCAAGACATTAATCATGTTTGCCACTCTCCACCCTGGTGTAAATTGGTACCCAATATGCCAAGGTGCTGCATATTTGACTGCTCGGCTGTACATCGTGACTGACCTGAGCCGCCATTGTAATTATTATGAAGTACTAACAAAAAGCCACTAGGCCGATATGAACAATAGAAAAGATTTCTATATATGAACATCTGATATCAGTGTCTCTTGGATTAGTCCATTGTCTAGGATGGCTACATGTAAGTGGCATGGTCAGAAAGCTCTTCTTATATTACATTTTTCTCTTTGAATATTTTGATAAGTTATGAAAGAATAAGACATCCTATGTGAATACAAGATACTAGAGTTGCCACTATGTTCTCCAAAAAAGTTCCTTCCAAATCTGAATTAAAAAATCTTCATTTGATACATACATGTTTGTGTGTGGCTTAATGATATCGTTCTACCTTAATGCAATAAAATGATGATTTCCAGCAATATGCTTTTTGCATTCTGGACGCGTCACTTTGTGCCACTATGTTTCGCTAAGCTACCTAATGAATAATTTCTCTTTATGCAGAAACCTGCCAGTAGCCGACAACTCCTGGAAGACTATGAACATGAGGATCTATGGGGTCCTAAACCAATCTTCTCTCACAGCTTCCATAAAAGGAAAGGTAATTAATCCATTCAATGCCATGCCCTAGATAACTTGGTCTAGAGTCTTCAGAAAATGCATGTTATGTTAAAGTCAAATGGTATCTAAAGGGTTAAAGGTGTCTAGATACTGTCAAGATTTATTTTTATCGATGTTGTTGTGCTTGGAACCCAAGTCAGCCTTAGGTTTCTTGTGTGCCCTTTTTCTATCCGAGTACGTGAGGGTGCGTCAACTACCCTACATACGTGTACAAGTCAATTTCACATTTATTTATTAAAACTTGTAATATATCTTTATACAAGTAACACTTGAAGCTCATCTTTCAAATAAAGTTTAGTGGCATGGAACCTCTAATAAATATAACCTACAGAGCAAAATATTTTTTTGGAGATCGGTCCCTTCAATTGCAAACTGTAAGATTTTTTTTTCTTTAACTTTCACCATTCATTCTTATCTCTATAATTGTGAAGGGAGTATGAAGAACATGGTAGACTTTGCCCCACCCACCGAACCCACCACTGTACCCAGGCAGAAGCTGACTGTTCAGCTGCCCAGGTTTGAGGCCTACATGGAGCTAGAGGAAGCCCTGGACCATGTGGCCCTGTTGAGGCTGAACTGTGGTTTCCATGCTTCAGTCATCGACTGGTCCTTCAATGTAAGTACTCACTGTGAGATTCAACTCACATTCTAAAAGAGCTGAATGAGATACACTGTCTGCTTTTGTTAAAGGGATATTAATTTTGAATTCTGGTAATGGTTGTAAGACACATGCTCTGCCGACAATTGCTCCTTGTTCAATATTCTACACTAACCAAATTCTTAATGTTGAACCTGGACCCTATAATATACATATACCTAAATCTCACATTAACCGTGAACCTAACCTACATCCCAATTGCATTTCCAACCCTGACCCTACATGTATATCTTTGATGAAAGAAAGCCAGGAGATTACATGTACATGTATGTACAGTATGTTAGAACACAGCGGTAATTTATTATTATTATTGTTAAGTATTTGGCGTCACCTGTGCCTGGGAGGGGAAAAGCGAACTGAATCACTGTAACCCTTAAGTCTCTCCTCCCGATATAACTGATTGGGATGTGCATGCAGGTGTACCACTACACCGGGGCTTCCCCCTACTCTTATTCGAATAGTGCAGTGGTTTCTTAACGTGCAAAGGTGGTGACTGTCCTCTACACGGGGCCTCCAGTTAATGTCCTGTCCTAGGGACGGAGTGTTTTCCACTGTAACATAGCCTGCGTCTATGAAACAAGGGAGGGGCATGTTAACACACAATGACTTTATATAAATTCTCTCTGATTAAAAGGAAACTTGGATTTAGTCTTGAAAACTGCAAATGAATGATATCTGCCTAATGAGTTTGGTAGGAAGTACATGTATATGAAAACAGAGTAATGAGTGATGTAAGATGAAAATAAAATTGTGCTTATTGTCCCAACACAGGTGCATAATACATGGTTTCCTATGTCCAAATGTGAGTTGTGTTTTTGAGTGCATTTTCCAGCAAGTATTTTATTAGTTTGTTTATATTTTGCTGGTCTAAACTACCCACATACTCCACGATAGAACTTCCAACTCAATCTCTTTAGGACAGTTGTGCTTGATATCAGTCGATATGCATCGGTTGCAACTGAGTATAAAACAGGGCCCTGAATTCTAGGTTAGCTTTAATGAATGAAACATTTGGAAGACTGAATCAACTTTGCAATGACCTCATCATTAGATGATGTTATTAAAAAGAAGGTAGAGTTCTGGGAAAGGTGAAAAATCATTTATGAGACTTCTTATTCCTTTTATGTCAGTTTGGAAGAAATTCATAGTAGAAATGTCCCCTGAAAAGGATTGCTCCTCAGATACCCTCACATTCGAAACAGCGGAAGTGTTCGGGCTGAACATTCATGCTGCATGTGTGTACAGTCCCATATACCCATTTCTGTATGCATTGCATGTACTTTTCAGCGAGATTGGGTCAATTTCGTATCATTTTGATGATTCCTAAACCTGACAGTATGTATGTAGATATGATCAACCTTTCCCATTGCTTTGAGACAAGTTCTTTCACAATGTAATTGCATGACCAGAACTCAACGTTATCTTTAATGGCGTTGAGTACGGGATGGAGATGATGACAACCTGACACAAGGGTCTAGGATTTAGTGAATTTGTCATGTGCCTCTTAGATTGTATACTTCTGTCACACTTCTAGATAATTTTCTAAATGTCTGTTATAGAACTACATGTACATGTATTACAAAAGATGATAAAAGTGCGAACGCGCTCTTTTCTGCTCTCAAATTCGTACTTCACTCCTGCTCAGCAACTTATTAAACTCTTGCACTAGAACTTAAAAATGTAGCGTAATTGTAATTAGAGGAATCCAAGATTAAAGATGTCTCCACTCAATCCAGCTTCCTGTGTTGCACTGATTTTACTGAAAAAAAAAAATCAATTTAAACAGATCAGAACATTGAGTAACATCATAAATCAATAACCAATCAGAAAGATGAAAATGGAATAGTACAATATAATAGAAGAACCCAGGTAGAAGAGAGAACCAATAAGTATGGAAGCATGATCATGAGGTTTCTGACTATGGTGGTTGATCCAGTGTCCGAACACTTTTCAGAAAATCAACGATAGCAAATAAAATATCAAACGAATATCTGTCAAACTTACATAAAAAAATGCTCAAAGTCCTACAGAAAAAGAAGTTGATGGAATTTTAAAAAGACAATGTAGATTTAATACAATATTCCCTTCCGAGTGAACCCTTTCCCAACGACGCGGCATTTTGGTCCCTTGAAAACGGTACTGTATTTCCGAACGTGTGAAACCTATGGGAAAAAGACACAACCTTTGTTTCAATAGTGTGGTTTTCATACGCGTAATCCCACGGGTATGAAAACCCCATTTTAGGCGCTTAACTGTACACGTTCGGTAATACAATCTGTTCGGAATTACAATCCTTGACTATATAAATGAGAACAGCTGAACAATAGAATCTTGTGGGGTGTAAAGGGAATGGAAACGGTACCTTGTGAGATGGAAATGGAATGGAAGAAACTAGACTTGAAAATGGCAATGAGAGTTGTGTATGAAGGTGGAGAGAGGGATGATGCCAGGCATAAAGCTGAAATGTAAATGAGATGCAAATGAGATGTAAATTACCGAGTATGGAAAGCAAGGTGTAAAAATATCAAATGGAAAACAAATGGTAATTACAACAAAATATACATGTCACATAAGGTTTGTCATGTAGCCACTTAAGACTGGAAGTGGGTAATTACGCAAAGCTTTTGTAATGCACAGCGTAATCCTTTGGGTGATTGATGCCTGTTCTTTGTGCGGATTGGCACTCATGACATGCTTGTGAATGTGCCAAATGGTACATGTACTTGTGGCAAATAAAATACTAAGTGATAAATAGTAACTCCCCACTTACACTAGGTATAGCAGATATAGAAAAACCAGAATTTTAATTCGTCATTGAAGACGAATTACATGTGCATGTAGGTGGTCAGTCTGTCATTATTGTTATTATTATTATTATTTATTGTGGCAAATTGCTTTGTAAGATGATAATGTTTGTGCAAGATAATAATCCTGATAATGTTGACAATGGATGGAGACTTGCATCATAGAAAACTGAACGATTTGATATTGCAGGATACCATACATGTACATGTACATGTATCTTTATACATGACAGGGAATCAGATTTCGCATAGGGTTGTACACAAACTACTGCACACTACTTTCCAATAGACATAACACGCAAAATAAGGCAGTTTATTACATTATTTGTGATTGTATGTGTTATAATAGTCAAAGGAGATGGTAAAATGAAAGGTAAAAAGAAGGAAAAAAAATGGACCCACCGGGGATTGAACCTGGGTCACCGGAATGGGAGGCAAGTGCTTTACCAATGGACCAAAATATTTCCCATAGAGATAACACATAAACGAAAAACAGGATTTTCAAATGACATTTTTTGTAGTTAAAAAATCAGCATGATCTCGACATCTGATAAAAAATTGGAGGGCACACTCATGAAAGTTTATAGTCTCAGCTATAACATACTAAAATTTGGAAGAAAATCGAGCGGAAATAACAGAGATACGCATGTACTGCTCAAAGAAGACTGGAATGTAGAATCAAGATTTGAGAAAAAGTCATGTCCCATAGAAAATACACGCAAAATGTGAAAAATTGACATGCCTCCTTTAATCGCAAAAATACGCCATTTTTCACTTTGTCAAAGTGAAAAATGGTGGTAACTGATCTTGTAGAGCATTGTCTCAGCTACACGTTACGATCCAAAATCCACAAAAGATAAGAACTGAACAAAAGATATTATATTTTAGATGATATGTGGTTTCTCTTTAATATTTACAAGCATTCAATATGACATGATATAAAAGAATTACAAGTTTAAATTATAACTACATTACATATACTTAATCTAGCAAAGACTTACAATTTCTCAGCTGGGAAACTTGTAATTCACAGAATATGAATGTAAGGTATGAGTCCAGAATGTTTTTGAAGTGTAGAGTAATCCACAATAATAAATCCCAATAGTTAATCCAAATGGTATGGTGTCCAACTGGTAAAAGAAGATTCCAGAAGATCTAGCCGAAGAATGTCCAAGATAATTCAGGAAGTCATCGATGTCGATGATGATGTCGAAGACATTGTCGATCATGATGTCGATGATGTCGACCACGATGTCAATAACGATGTCGATAATGACGTTGAACATGATGTCCAATACGATGTCAAGAATGATGTCCAAGATGAGGTCCAAGATCAGATGGTGATAACTGAGAATTTATGCAATATATGCTCCATGATGCAGTCAGGATATAAATTCTGAAATTTCTGTGGAATCTCCCAGCTTATATACAATCTCAACCCTTAATTAGAATTTTCTACCTTCTACTACAACATTCATGAAGGTTTGGAACTTTCTTATAAGTTCCACATACTTCTAGTTGTAACAAACAAAAGAAGGGGATCTATTTATACACTCATTGCAATGTAAATGTAATACACTCTTACTAAGAAGTTCATGCAAAGGTCAGGTAAAACAGGTCACAACATGCAATTACATTGTTACTACCATACAGTACATTACACATAATGTAATGATCTGGAATGTTCTTCCTCTACTGGATGTGCATTATTTAATCTGTAATTAATGATTCTTTCACTGTTACAGAGTACACTGACTTTTTACATCTGAATAATGATTTCTGTTCTAGAAATTTCTATGTTCATAAATACATAAAGAAAACTGGAAAATAACTTCCTTCCAGAAGATTCTTCAATTATATAACATACAACGTATCAAAATTTGGAAGAAAATCGATAACCTATTACTGAAATATTGTCAAATGAATACAAAAATTGTGACATCATTTTTTCAAAATCATTTTTTTGAGTTCATATGTAAATATGATGACGTTCCGACCGATCAACCTCCCATTTTTTTTAATCAACTCTAATCTACAACTCATAGGCTTTCAGAATACATGTATGTCAAAAAATTGGGGGTTTCCCAGCCTTTCTGACGAGCTATAGCGGATTCATGTTTTTACCACTTTTTACATTATATTGCCCATTGATGCGCGTACAAAATTGAAAGTTTGACGCGCGCATGTAGCATTATTGAATGTTGAGAATGACTGTAAATAGTTGGAAATTGTTGAGAACAGTGTCAGGAAGAGAAATTATTTGAAAAAGCAGTGTTTTTAGTGCTACATGTATACGCGCTGTGCGCGCGCAGATGTGCACGCACGAAATATTTTTAAATGCTTAAAATGTCCTGAAACGTACTCTAGCTTGATTAAAAAGTGATTTTGAGCATTTTTAAATTTTGACGCGTGTGGAGTTTGTTGACATGTTATGTTGACCCTTGACCTGAATTTTGTGTGTCAAATATGGTTTATCTTTGATTACTCGTTATGAAGATATGATCGATAATATGATTTCACAAAATGGCGTCTGGATGACGTCATGATGACCTGATGACCTTGAAAAAAAAAATTGGAACTTAACCTTGATAGTCCTGATGACTGACTGAAATTTGATGAAAATTGACTGAGCCGATTTTGAGAAAGTGGGAGAAAAATAAGAAATAATAAAGAAAATTCTGACGAAATTAAGAGGTGATCTGTCTACGACAGACCACCTAATGATAATAATAATTAGCATTTGGTACTCTCTCCTAGTACAACTATATCACAGCATTTACAAAATGAATAATACATTACATAACATTAATACAATATTAATAATATATATGGCATAGAATGAAAATTAACTTCTTGAGAATAAAGTTGATTGGAATGTAAGGAGTTTAACTATTCTTGGAAGTATAAGTACTTGAGTCCGCTATTTGATAGCTCACGTAAAATATTGTTTGTTGTTACTGGCTGGCCTTGCTTCCTGTTATTGAATTGAAACAATCTTAAAAAACAAGAATGATTCATTCAATTTGATGTACTCTGCATAAAGTTCATGTAAGTCAAGGAAGTCCTGGTGAGTTAAACATTATACAATGTAAATGTTTGTACTACGTGTACCGTGATCATGCATTACGTGCATTGTTTTTATTCATACTTTATAGCGTCATTGGAATTCATTTTGCATTGTGATGCCTATGGCATTAAAGAAGAATGAAACCCTGGGGAAAAATCAATTTTACTGAAAAGAGAGGATAGAGAGAAGCAATTTTTAAAAAGTTCCATCAAAATCGGTTACGAAATGGGAGAGTTATAAAAGTTTGAAAAGTCTCAATTTACTTTCTATGGAGATTCTCAAATTGGCAATGTTGCTTCAAAATGGCAGGTTTAGTAGTACAACTCTCCATATGTTTTTTCCACAAAATTTCATATTTTCCTCATTATCTCTCAAGGTGCAGCTTGTCTCCTTCTTAGCTCAAGATATATCATGGGAAAATGTATTTGACACAACATATGTTGAGTTCACAAAAAGACAAGTAGCATCTTTATAGATAATGGAAGAAATATGAAATTTTGTGTACAAAACATATGGAGAGTTGCACTACTAAACCTGCTACTTTGAAGCAATATTGCCAATTTGAGGATCACCATAGAAAGTAAATTGAGACTTTTCAAACTTTCATAACTTTTTCATTTCGTAACCGATTTTGATGGAGCTTTTTTAAAACTGCTTCTCTCTATCCTCTCTTTTCATTAAAATGGATATTTCCCCAGGGTTTCATTATCCTTTAACCCTTTCAGGACAGGAATTATTCAAGGGCTAAATTGATCACATTTCGTTCTTCAAATTGGCAACAATAATATTTTTCTTTTAGTGCTACACGGTTCTAGCAAAATGTAATGTCTTTGAAAACAATATGCATCATTAGAAGCTTAGTCGAAAGTTGAAAAAAATTGCCAATTTTGATAAAAACAATGATTTTGAACCTCTCGATATGTTGCCAATTTAAGGATTTTAAAGCTTATTCTCCTTTTAAAAATTCCTTGCATCAAACGCAATATGGTCATGCAACAAAAATGGAAACAATGTGTGCAGAAATTTTTGCTCTTTCTACTCATGCATCTGGTATATTTTTTAGAGCTCTGAATCAAAAGTTATTGAGCCAAACCACAAAATGTGGTCAGTTGTCTTGAAAGGGTTAAATATTTGTAATTACATTGTACATGTAAATATATTGAAATTTGTCAGTGATTGAAAGTAAATTCTCAAAAATCATCAAACCAAACTTACATGTACAGTGAAGCTCATAAAATGGTATTTGTACCAAACAATTTCATTAGACACTTGCATGTACTTACATCTGAGCAGTGAGCAGAGAAGATGAGAAAAATTGAGCTGATTGTTCTCAATTCCATTACACCTTGCTCACATGTGAAAAATACACCACTGTGGTAAAATAAAGGGACATAATCCTAATGCACTCTATACATGCATTTCTCTATCTTACACAAGTAAATGTACTTGAAACATACAAATAAGTGAGTACATGTAGGGACATCCGTAGCGCAGTTCCACCCCCCCCCCCTCCCCCAAGTTACCATTCATCTATATGTAAAATACTTTTTACTTTCTTTTTTTGGAGGCGATTTACATGTACTATGTGGGTATCATGTGAGTATGAGGATTAACTATAAGTATAAGTGCATTATATATGCATTTATTGTCTACATTCTGACGACTCCTCTTCTGCTGGTTATACAAATATGTTGCGATGATAGGATACAATATAAACAATAATGACAGGATACAAGATATATAAATATACATGTACACATTATATGGGTAGAAATTAATGTACGTAAACAATTTTAATTTTACAGTCTATTTCATCCAGAATAGTTATCAACAAATAAGCGGATTCATATAGATATTTTCTTTTGACTGTACATACATGTACATGTATTGATACATTATCAATCTGTATTTATCAAAATATGACATGAAATGTCAGTTACATGTATGTATAGTTAGCTTATGAAATAATGAATCATTAATATATACATGTAAGCTACATGTAGTTGGTTATTAATAATTTAGTAACATGACATAAATTCCTTTTATGTCAGCTTACATGTTCTGCGTGTATCTACAAGTGAGAAGATTTGACCAAGGGACAAGAGGGAGAAGGGAAAGAGAGAGAGAAAGAAAGAGGGAGAGGGAGAGAGAGAGAATAGAGTGAGCGAGAGACACAGAGAGAGAAAAAAAAGGATAGCGAGGGGGAGATAAGATGACAAGATGACATAAGATGATAAGTCGTACGCTATACATCAACATGTACAAGATATATTCATGATACTGAAGCTTGTCTTACTTGAGAATTAAACGGATGGATAGAGTGTTAGTTGTCTTCCTGGTGCCCGCAAGGGTATTCCTGGGCCCTCTTGCATAAAAAGTTGCGATTAAATTTTATTAAAATTTATTTAAAAGTAACATAAAAGAAATAATCAGCTAGCTGATTGCAGTCACTAGAAGGAAGAAAGACATATTTGACATTTTCTTTTGAATCATCAGTATTATTGGTTATTAAGAAATCTAAGTGACCTACATGTTTTTCTTAATGTATAAAATCTGAACAATGTAATATTATGCTTCTAAATACAGTTTGGAGAAACAAACTGTTGGTTTATGCTTACATGTATGCCATTGCCTCATCAGATTTCTTCAACGTGACTTGACAACTTCCTTTTGTTCTTCACATAACGAAGTAATGTACATAATATTATGCTTTAAATCTTCGTTTAGAGAGGAATGACATTGTTAATAGCCTTATTTGCTCTCATGCTCTTCTCGAACTGAGCCCAAAATAGTTCCTGTCCATCTTCATCATCTGTCCACAGCATGTAAGGTTTATTCCTACTCAGAAATAACCTGACAAGGTAAGGCAGGTGATCATCCTCGATTTCCTCTACAAATATCAAGATGACTTTATCCAGTCCTGTATCATTAAGATGCTCCAGCGCCATACGTAGCTTGGTCATGGTCCAGGCATCATTAACAGACTGGTTGCCTAGCAACAACACTGTCTTGAAGCTGTTGTCGATAGCATCATGGAGTGCATTGATGTAGTACATGCCCAGATGAAGGTTTTCATCCCCGTAGATGATGTTCTGTAGATGTGGCAACCTCTCGTCTAGGCCAGGTTTCATGACCTGATCAACCCACTCCTGTTCTGCTTCATGGAACATGAGGTTGAGATGGTGATTGTAGTTGGCTACGTTGAATTCTTCTGCCATTTCTTCGTAACCAAGGACAGCTAGTTTCAGGAGGAAGAGTTTGTGATTCAACCACCACCGTTTGTTGTAAGCAAGCACGGACATCATCCCAACCAGTAGACCTGAGAAAGAGAGAACCACAATAAGAACGATGTTCACACCACAGTGATCCTCTGGGTGAAAGGACAGAATTGGCCGATTTGCGAATCCCTTTATCGACGTCCCAGAGCATAACGTCTGGGCAGCGTGTTTGAATTTTACATTGGCAGACTCTAGCCACTGTCTGAACCATGTCAGAGAGCAAGAGCAGGTGAAGGGGTTTCTAGAAACATCCAGATTGAGAGAAGTATTGCTTGGTAAGATTGTTCCTGGGTTGATATTGCTGATTTGATTTCCAGGTAGATAGAGGTGTGCCAGTCTTGGATTCTGGGAAAATAATGTTGGATCCAGACCACGAAGGTTGTTGTTTGGGATGTTCACCACAGTCAGGTGGTAAAGGCCATTGAAAATATCTCTTGGAATCTCCAGCAGGGTGTTATCGCTTAGGAACAAGAACTTGAGGGAAGTGAGAGGACTGAATAGCCCAGACCTCAGCACCTGTATTCTCGAATTGGACATATCAAGATAGTAAAGTTTTGATCGGTTATGGAACACCCTTTCATCCAGGCTCCCTAGAAAATTGTTTTTTAGGCGTAGTTTCTTTAGGGAATGAAGCCCAGTGAACAATGACTGATTTTTTACCCTGTCATATAAGTTGGTACCTCTCAACTGAGCCTTCTCCATATGCAATTCCTGTAGTCCATTCATGTTCTTGTACTGCTCAATAGAATCTTTTGATACTTGAATAATCGTATTTGACAGATCTAAGAAGAGCAATGTCTGCAGTTGTGTGAAGGTCTCTTCGAGGAATGTTGACTTCTCGTTTGAGAGATGCAGTCTCTCCAACTTCACAAGATCAGCAAATGCGTCAGTGCTATAGACACTGATCTGATTGTAAGATGCATTGAGTTCCAACAGATTTGTGAGTCCAGAAAATCTTTGTCTAGCTATGGCTGTGATGTCATTATAGGATATATCTATCATCTGAAGAGTTCCAAGCGTCCAGAGCTCCCTTTTGCTGTTAAGATCTGTAATAGCGTTATGTGACAAGAATACTGACAGGATTGATGGCATATTGTTAAAGGATACAGGTGAGATGGTCTGTAATGAATTTTTTGAAATATTCAATTTTGTCAAACTCAGCAAGCAAGCAAACATTTCTGGTGGCAAGGACTTTATTTTGTTGTTGGATATGTCCAGTTCTACAAGTGATTGCAGCTGGCAGAAGGACCTGTTTGTGAGAGTTGAGATTTTGTTTCCAGCCAGTCGAAGGGTCCTGAGCTTGGTAAAACCCCAAAATGAATCCAGAGGAACATTCTCGATCCAATTAAAAGTAATGTCAAGATTGAGGATAGATGGGTAGTGTTTTTGAGTTGCATTGTCAGGTGGGAGAAGCAGACCGATCTTACCGCCAAATACTGACAGTTCTTCAATAAAAGCCATACCTAGGAAAGGCCGAATGTCAAATGATTTGAAGAGATTTGATTGGAGTCTTAGACTTTGTACTGAGCTCAGGTGAGAAAAGACTTCTGTTGGTAAAGTCTGTATCCTATTTGAATTCAGTGACAAAATTGAGATAGTTGTGTTCTGCAAGGGGAAAAAGTTACTCTTGTGAATTTCTGCTACCTCATTTAGAGAGAGGTCTATTTTGGACAAGTGAGCCTGTCCTGAACACCCATCAAAGTTGAGACTTTGGATTTTGTTGTGACCTAGCTCCATACTTGAAAGTCTTGGTAGGGCTGCAAGTGCTTTGCATGGAATTGTGACCAGTTGATTATTATTCAGCAACAGTTTGGTGAGAAGAGTGTTTTTGACAAAGAGCGTAGGAGACAAGGTCACCCGGTTGCAATAGGTTAATATAAGAATCCTGAGCCTTGTCAAGGGCCACAGAGCCGTGGTTTCAATGAAGGTAAGTGGATTCTTATTAACATTCAGTATAACTAGATTCAGCACATCTTTGAAAGACTCATTGCGAAGGACAGTCAAATTGTTGAAGGACAGGTCAAGGGCAGTCACTTCCGGTGGCAAGCCCTGAGGAACATCGCTTAGTCCAGAGTGAGCACAGTTGACAGTAAGGCCATGGCTCGAGTTCTTGAACCGGCATTTTACATGATCCCTGTAAGATGTCAATTGTGATGCAGAGACCTCT